>OZ017740.1:41900227-43298526 GCA_963969285.1 Odontomyia ornata | reverse complement strand
AGTCGTAGGCTGAATGATAGTTGCCGTTGTGGTGGCCTTTGCATGTGTCGTGGACACCCCGAAAACAATCAACCGGAGCGATTTCTCCCGGGCTGGAGCAGATAGAATTGTCATCTAATAGCCTTCTAATTTAAAATTGATCAAAAGCCCGTAATGTGTCATGAAGTCCGCCCCGATAATTGGTGTAGAGACATTTGCTACAATAAAGTTCCACGCAAACAGACGCTTGAAACCTAAGTGTATCTTCAAGGGTCGTTTACCATACGTGGTAGTTGTGGTCTTGTTGACGGCATATAATGTAAGCATTTGCGGCTGTTGAAGTTGAGCGAAGCGTTTAGACAGAATCGAGACGGACGATCCGGAGTCGATTAGGAAATTTGAGTGTGACTGCTGATCGGCTATTTGCAGTCTGAATGCCGGAATTTTATCGATGTTGTCTACCACTCCGGTAATGGAAGGCAACTGTCTCAGTTTCCCTGATGCTGATTTGCTTGAAACGAGCAAGGCTCCGAGCACTGCTGAGCTTTTACGCCAAATCTTTTATAGTAATAGCAAGCCTCGTTGTTAGTTGAAAAGCGGTGGCCTCTGGCACCATTTGTCGAATCGTGTAAATCAGAGGGATTGAAATTGTTTGTTGATTTTGTCATCTGAACGACAACGTTATTAAGCTGACGCTGGATTTTTTCAACCTGTTTGTTGAGTTCCGACGTGTCAGGTGCGCCTGCCTGTGGTGGAGTGGCCTCTGTAGCCAATACGTAAGCCGGAATACTGTTTCACACTATGTGGTCTGCTATTTTTGCGAGTTTGTAAAGTTCGGAATCCTCGCTAGCAGCCAGAACGCACCTGACGCTGACTGGTAGTCGTTTCATCCACAATGTTTTGAGGATATCCTCAGACAAATCCAAAGGTGGGAAATTTTGCATTTGTTGTTGTTGGTTGTTTTCCGTCGAGGTCTGCTCCTGGGAGCAACCGGTTTAGCTGTCGCTCCTTAGATTCGGAGAATCTGGTGACGAGATGTCGTTTGAGCGTGCCATATTCGTTCGTGACTGGTGGGGAACGGATAATGTCAGATACTTGCTGCAGGATATCGATGTCCAGAGCAGCGTTAATCGTGTAATAACGAGTGTTGTCAGACGTTATTTTATTGATGAAAAATTGCGCCTCCGCCTGCACAAACCAAAGCGTCGGTTCACTTCGCCAAAATGGTGGCAATTTCAAGTCTTTGACAGAAGCAACTTCCGCAGATGGTGGAAAGTTTGTTGCTGCATCCACTGGTGGCAACAATTTGGGCGAAGATATCATGTCCTTGCTTGGTTCATATAGCGTGTCGAGCAACGTGTTGTTGTCGCGCCTTGCCGGGGGCGTTGAACGAATATGCCGGTTGTCAATTTCTCGGTCGACATTTTAATGGGTGCTCCCCTAGCCGGGGCTCACGTCGATGATAGGGTCACCAGTTGTAGCCGCCTTGAATCCCGTGGATTAAGACGTGCAAAATGCAATCGTTAAACTCACTGAATGTGGTAAATAACAATTTATTGCAAAAATCTAAATATATCACATTTCGTTAACTGGAACTAAACTTGTCTGTTTCGCGACCAAAAGCCAAAAAGAACAGCGATGATAAGTCTTCTTGTTGCTATCTGATTGGTTGCCAGATGTGTAAAGTCAAACTTCCTCGAGATGATGTCAGCGCCACTCAGTGGTGGAAATAGTTTTTATGATCGCCACATATCGAACAATACTAATCAGATTGAGTCAAACTGACATGCGTTTGAAAGGTGACATTCCAGTCTAAAACTTTCCTATGGACAGTTTTGTATTTCGTCATTCGTGTCAAAAGTTTTATTCATTTAAAAATGAGTTTGTATTCATTTAAAAATGAGTTTCGTTATATTTTACAATATCACTACGATCAAGGTGAGAATGCATCGAAGGCTCGTGAAAAAATTTGTGGTGTCTACGGTCAGGATACTTTATCAAAAGCCACAGCCAAGAGATGGTTCGCTCGCTTTCGTTCTGGAAATTTCGATGTCAAAGATGCACCTCGCTCAGGTCGACCAATCACTGAAAAAGTCGATGAAATCTTGCAAAAAATTGAAGAAGGCCAGCACATAAGCAGTCATGACATTGCTAAGGAACTGAATATCCATCACCAAACAGTTTTGAACCATTTGGGTAAGGCTGGATACACAAAGAAGCTATACGTTTGGGTGCCGCATGAATTAACACAAAAAAACGATCAACCCAATTTCCATTTGTGAAATGCTAATAAAATACAATGAAACCGAGCAATTTTTGAAGCAAATCATTACGGGCGATGAAAAATGGGTAAGATACGAGAATGTCGTTCGAAAAAGATCATGGTCAAAAAAAAATTTTACGACTTCAAAGTCAGGATTGACACCAAATAAGGTTATGCTGTGTGTATGGTGGGATTGGAAGGGAATTGTGTATCATGATATACTAGAACCTGGCGAAACACTCAATTTGGCTCTGTACTGTCAGCAATCAACCAGATTGCAACAGGCAATTCAAAAAAACTGGCCAGAATTGATCAATAGAAAGGGTGTTGTCTTCCGTCATGACAATGCCAGACCACACACATCTTTGATGACCCGGCAAAAATTGACAGAGCTTGGCTGGGAAATTTTGACGCATCCACCGTATAGTCCAGATCTTGCACCATCAGACTACCATATGTTTCGGTCTGTACAAAACTTCCTTAATGAAAGGAAAATCACTTCAAAAAGGGACAGTGAAAATCACCTGGCCAAGTTTTTCGCCGATAAACCACATGGAATAATGACTCTACCCGCAAAATGGGAAAAGGTCATAGATAATAATGGACGATATATACTTAAATAAAATCTATTTTAAATAAAAGAAATATTCAATTAAAAATGACAAAAAATGCTCAATACTTTTTAGACACCAATATATTGATAAGGATACCTTATGAACGGAGAAACAATGCCCAAAAGAGCAGTGCGAAGGGTACCTAACGCACTTGAAAAGAAGGAAATTTTGATAGATGATACCAATCCAATTCGCTATTATCAGCACTATCATAAAAGTATTGGCAAATGTAATAGCTTTAAGTCAAAGAATTATAAAAGTGAAAGTTTTCTCATGTCATGTTTCTACTAGAAACCCAAGTCAACCGAATCTCCTTGACCTTAATCTAGCATAATTTCCCCATTAAATGAACAAGTATTTATATACTCGTACAAATACTCCCAAATATTTAAAGCAGTGCGGAAATGGTTTCCCATCAAGACTTCTTGCTTTCACAAATTACAACGATGACATCTAAGCTTTCTATTTCGAATAAGAGCTTATCAAACAGCAAATGCCCATCATTTTCAATTCAGTGAGACTAGTACTGATTTCAATAAGATTAGCCAACCAACTTCACTACATTCCGTTGTTTGCGAAACCATCAGTAAAACGACGAACTATGGAGAGGGCTACGAATAAAGAGAAATCGCAATGAATTTAAGGATTTCCTCCAATAACAAGTGAACTGAACAGAGAAAGCGAAAACGTTAGATATATTGACTTAGTCCCATTATACGAGTATTACCAAATAGCATGACATCAGTATCAATCAGCAACAATATAATCACCATGAACGCCTAACTTAATGACCATGTCCTTTATCAATGGCATTAGCAGCAAACGCTGGCAAGGGAGAACACTATTATAGATTAAATGCAGAGGAAGGAAATGTCAAAATAATTGCTGGTCTATCTAGAATGGTGTTGGTTTATTCCGAGAATTTCAGGTTGTGACGCAAACGACGTATTTAAATTTCTTTCGTTTTATATTTGACTTGAGTTTCGTTGATTGACATTTAATGTTCATGAAAATTAGAGGTCTAGGATAACGGAAAGGTTATCAGTTAAACGTAATCATTAATTCTATGTTGTTTCACGAATAAAATTGTCCTTGAGTTTATTTCAAGTTTGCTTTTCTTGAAACTAAGTCCAAACCAGAACAACAGGCTCGTTGGGGAGAGAAGTTTATTGGAAGTAAATGAGTAATGCGTTGTTATATACAAGGTGGCGCAAAATTCATCATCATCCTTTTATTTTTGAATTAATTTTTTACAAAAACAAAAAAAAATGGTTTTGAGTGATGAAAATTTTTATTTGGACCTTTACAATTTTTTCTGTTATGTGGAATTTTCACGAATGCTTATGACGAGGTGGTGGTTAATCCAGCTAATGATGTAGAAAATCTTTTCAAAAATACCCTCCACCATTCCCCACTTTCAGTTGATTATGGCATCTCTGATGAAACAAACAGCCTTCCGTACAATAACTTGATTGTATTTGGTTTCCGTAATGCTGACTACGATAGCATTAAGAGTTATATTTCTAATGTAGACTGGACTAGTAGGCTTTTGACGCAAGATGTAGATGATGCAGTAAACTCTTTCTACCAGACCATATTTGACGCCGTTGGCAGTCATACACCTAAAATCAAAAAGAGGAATAAACTGCCTGAGCCATGATGGGGCAGTAGTTTCCGAAATTTAAGAAACAGAAGGAATAAGCTCCACAAGATTATACAAAAAGAACTCAATGTCAGTGATGAAATTAACAACGAATATAATGAACTGGCAAATGAATTTAGATTGAAGTCACGCGAGGCCTATGCAATGTATGTTAATTTTATAGGTGAAAACATAATCCAAAACCCAAAGAAGCTCTTTGATTTTGTAAATATTAAGCGCAAAGTTCATGGTTATCCTAAACAAATGACCTATGAAGACCGCAGTTCCTCTTTCCCGGAAGAAATCTGTAATTTCTTCGTAAATCATTTTCAATCAGTGTATTCCTTACCAAACACTTCACCTCATGTAGATAACACTGTTACCGTTTTTGAAACAGCGCTTCAGGAACTCCTAGTTTCTGAAGATGATATCATTAACGCAATTAAAACACTTGATCTGAACCATGGACCTGGCCCAGATTTACTTCCGCCTTATTTTCTATACCAGTGCAGTGAAGTGTTAGTTTTACCTCTCCATATCATTTTTAATAAGCCACTCGTAAGCGGAAAATTTTCAATACACTGGAAATCTTCTTACCTGACTCCAATTCATAAAAGCGAAGGGAGTGTTCAAAATTATAAAGGTATTGCCATTTATCCGCCATCCCAAAATTATTCGAGAAAATAGTATGCTCTAAAATATCGCCCGTAATAAGGCATCGCCTCAATGACCAGCAGCATGGCTTCAGGAAAAACCGATCCAAAACCACCAATCCAACAGTCATGGTATCATACATACTTTGCCCAATGGAAAAAGGGCACCAAGGTGACGCATATTATACTGATTTTAGTAAAACCTTTGATCGCGTCAATCATACAATTCTGTCAGAAAAATTGCGCAATTTTGGAATCACTGGTCCATTGCTTCGCAGGCTAAACTCTTACTTCAAAAACCGAACTCAAACCGTTAAATTTTAAGGGTATATGTCCAAAGGAATTCAAGTCTACTCCGGTGTACCTCAAGGCAGTCATCTCGGACCTCTTCTTTTCAACATATTTATATCTGACCTTTCTGATATGTTATCCGATATACCCCATTTATTTTATGCGGATGACCTCAAATTATACTATGGGATAACATCCCATAGTGAGTCAATATTCTTACAGAACAAGATAAATGCTCTGCTTGAATGGTCCAACACAAACCACCAACCTCGAAAAATGTCAGGTGATAAGTTTCTCTCGCAGAACTTCAATTTTATTAGCCGATTATCACCTCGGCAATACTAATCTTTCCCGAACAGACAGCATAGTAGACCTCGGTGTCTTCTGGGATAAGAAACTCCGTTTTAATTTGCACTATGATGAGGTTCTCTGCAAGGCTAATAAAATGTTAGGCTTCAACAAACGGCGTGCTAAAGAATTTCAGAATATATGGGTAACAAAGACATTATACACATCATTAGTCCGCCCTATTCTCGAATATGCATGTGTCGTCTGGCATCCTGTTTCTGATGTTCATACAGCAAGATTTGAGTCTGTTCAAAAACAGTTCCTGCTATTTGCTTTACGTTCTCAATATGACCCACGTAACTTTCAGAGCTTGCCATCATATGTATATCGGTTGTCCATTCTAAATTTATCTTTACTTGCCTCCCGTAGAATTATGTCATCCTCTTGCTTTGCATTTGATGTCCTCCGTGGTACCATTAAAGTTCAATATCTGATTGACAGGATATCCTGGAACGAACCAGTGAGATGTACAAGACATTCACGTTTGCTGGTGGCGTTGTATTCCGTTCGTGTTAACGGACTGGCTTTGACTGATGTCATGGTGCTATCGGAATATTGGTGCTCACCGCCAGCCGACATTCCGCTTCCCGTGAATCACTCGCAACATTCGCCATTTGAAGTATTTGGATCCAACACGGCTATTTTTGACGCAGATCGACTTACTATTCCGCAGGTTGTTTTAACTTTGGCACTTCTAGTTTGGTCATTCTTTCCAGCATTAACTTTCACAATCACTACCCTTCGCCATTTCTTTCTACGTATAGTCTCATCGCATATTGTCACACTATCTCCTTCTTGTAGCAGTCTCAGTTTTTCGTACCATTTTTCATGGTGGATTAGCGTTAGCAAATATTCCAATGCCAACCTCTTCCATAACTTAGTTTTCAGGAATCTGCTTTGGTGATTATACTGAACTGGCTGAATCCAATATAAAATCGTTAAGTGTTAATGCGTTAACTTCTGTGGAGTCTATTGCGATATCGGTAAGAAATCTGCAATTCACCATAGTATATTTAGCTTCCGTCAGGATATTATGTAGAACCTCAGTCCTTGATGCTTCTACCACTAGAGTATGGAATAGGAATCGCTTCACAGCTTGCACAAGTGTCTCCCAACATCTGCCTGCGCTGGGATTTAAGGGACTGTTGAATAACCACTCTAATTTCTTATGGGCTAACGATGCCTGAACCTTTTCGTTGTCATAAGTGCCGTTCCAAAAAGCTTTTGCGACCTTGACAAAGTTAGTCACGTGGTCATTGCGTTATCATACTCCTCTTCTATTTATAAAATTTGCGATGGACATCAAGGCAGCACCACTAGATAAATCATTTGCGGTTTCAATATGTATTGCTTTTGTCGTTATGCACGCCATTATCTTCTCTCCATTTCTCGCTACGGTGATTTGTAGAGACCCGAAGTAATCCAATCCCGTGATTGTGAAGGGTCATACAAACGGCGAGATGCGACCAATTGGCAACTGCCCCATTTGAGGCCTCCTTGGAATTGTTTTATTGATCTTTCAAGCATTGCAGTGATGTTTACTGCCTTTACAACGCGTCACAACCTCGAGATATGAAACTTCCTCCGGGTCTCACATCAAATCGCATACTCATTTTAATGCGCAAAGCTTTGATGATATTCTGTCACGAGGTGGCAAAATGATTGGTCGCTTTTGAGATTTTGGCAAAAGGTAGGTCAAATCAAAACATAAAAAAATACACAGCACTCCATGCTCATCGGCTTCAGGGCTTAATTGAGAAGGACAAAGGACTACACCGCTTTAAATCTACTTGCACTCAGGAAATGCGATTGGACTTTGCTTAGTTAACGGCTACTGCAAAAAAAGAAATAAAATTGGCACTGAAAACGTCCTTTAGTTACTTTGAGTGCTCCTTGCTTTCCAATAAAGTAAACCCTTCCTGGTCTTATATAAGATCTTTCAAATCTTCGCATGGTATTCCTCATAACATTCACTGGGATCATGGTGTAGCTTCAACTCCTCAAGTAATGTCTGGCTTGTTTACACGGTCCTTTTCTTCTACCTTCACTGCGTTTGCGTCCACTAACCTCTACAAGAACAAATATACAAATCACCTTCCATGCCTTCATTCTCTTTCTACGGATTAAACAAAAGTTTAATACTTAATCAGTTCCCTTAGTCCTTATATAAGTACAGGTCCAGACGGACTGCCCAATATAGTTGGTAAGTCACTTGCATCTTCTTGAAGTGTTCCCCTATCACATCTCTATAATCTTAGTCTTTGTTCTGGAACCTTTCCCATTTGTTGGAAAGAAGCAAACATTGTTCCGATTTTCAAAATTGGTGGTCCAATATGCCTGCTATAATCTGTTCCCGGTGTACCCGTGGCATCTCCCAGTGGTACCCTGGTCTCCACTTTACCCTACACAACCAAGTCTTTTAACTCCACCTTTCGGAATGAACCAACAATTGTACGCAACGATTTTATCATACATTTCACAAGGCATTAAAAGATTTCACAATGTAATTACAATTATGTTTCTACTCGTATATTCTCAATGCCAGCAGCCATGTTCTTTTTACAGCGCCTCCGGAGTGCCTTCACCTTGACCTCCCACCTGAACTGCCATTCGATTATGCGGGCCTCTCCATTGGTGTGCGTACAACCTCAGACCTTTGGAGCGAGTACGAGTCTTCGGCTCAATGCCTAGTGACACCGGCGTGTAGAAAAGACTCGTAGGCATGACTGCACTGTGTCCTCGGCTCAATGCCTAGTGACACCGACGCGTATACAAGAGTCGTAGGAATGACTCCACTGTGACCACGGCTCAATGCCTAGTGATACCGACGCGTATACAAGACTCGTAGAAATGACTGCACTGTGTCTTCGGCTCAATGCCTAGTGACACCGACGCGTGCAGAAGACTCTTAGAAACGACTGCGCTGCGTCCTCGGCTCAATGCCTAGTGACACCGACGCGTATAGAAGACTCGTATAAAAGACTCGTTGAAATGAAAAATACTCGGGATAACTGAACTGTCCTCTATCACGAACCGTTGCTTTTAATGGTTAAAAAAGCCCACGCTGCGTAGCGCTCAATCCAATCATTCCATAAAGTTCGACAAGCCTACTGATTGAAATCCCAATTTTGCACAAGAAGTTGTTGCGGAATCTGCATGCTGAAGAAAAACTCAATTCAATAACCAACCACCGCACGTCCAATTCCTCCGACGCTGCGTAGACCCCAATCCAATTATTCCATAAGGTTCGCCAACCCTGCTGACCGAAATCCCAATATCGTATAAGAAATTCTTGTGGAATCCGCATGCTGAACAAAAACTCAATTCCATAAGTTCAACCACCGCACGTCCAATACCTCATTACCGTTTTTCTGCACAACATGCATTTACATTACTTTCCTCATTCCACCTCGTTCGTAAAATCGTGTCAGCATTTGAATTGTTTACTACGACCGGGGATCCCAACATCTGTTGTTATCAAATTCGATCGGAGGATTCCATCTACTCGCATTGTTTATTTTTTAACTCGTGACGACACATGTTGATAATGCGCTTGTACGTTTCGTATACCATTTTCATGCGGTGCGTATTTATTTGTTTTTGTTTTTTTTCTTTTTTGTATACTGAGATGGTGTACGCTTTCTGCTAGATATTGCTTTTCGTAGTCAAGCGGTTTTTATGCGTGATATTTGATATTTTGTTTAGTCACGCGGTATGTTCTTACATGTGTTTTCTGCTAAACATGATTTTACTTGGTGGAGTGGTTTGTTTTGGTTTTATGGGTAGTGCTTGATGTTTTCCTTAGTCACCCAGTTTGTTGTTACATGTGTTTTCTGCTAAATATGATTTTACATAGTCGAGCGGTTTGTTATGGTTTTATGCGTAATGTTTGATATTTTGTTTAGCCACGCGGTATGTTTTTACATGTGAAAGTTTTGCTTTCAGGCAGGGCATGGTGACGAGCCCCTAACATGCCTTCTGTCTTGCTTTCGAAAGTTGTTGGAGTGCCTGGTTCACAACCGACTGTATGATTTACTGAGTACAATGATAACACCTCAACAGCATGGATTCCTCCAGAATCGATCAAAAACCACTAATATAATTAATTAATTTAATTGCAAAGGCTTTGAATAACCAACACCAAGTAGATGTCATCTTCACCGATA
Organism: Odontomyia ornata; assembly: GCA_963969285.1. Classification (NCBI taxonomy): domain Eukaryota; kingdom Metazoa; phylum Arthropoda; class Insecta; order Diptera; family Stratiomyidae; genus Odontomyia; species Odontomyia ornata. The sequence continues at coordinate 43,288,570 of OZ017740.1, read as the reverse complement.
CTGTGAACCATTCGCTTGAATGTGAACCATTTCCTTGTATGTTATAAATTGAAGTCGTATGGAATCACCGAAACCCTTCCCTCGTGGATGTCTTCCCATCTGTCCTTACGCGCACGCCGCGTGTGTCCTCTTGATACCAGATCCTTTCCATTCTTCCCTTTGTCTGGAGCTCCCCAAGGCTTTTTCCTTGGCCCCCTTCTGTTCTTTCTTGCTTATCAAAATGACCTCCCGTCTGTAATTAGTTCACCTTGCTTTCTTTTTGCAGACGATGTTAATGTTTTCTGTGAGATCGAATCCCTTCAGGAATGTTTTTATCTCCAACAAGATCTGACTGCCTTAAGGAACTGGTATAAATCACATCTATTTTGTCTCAGCATTGCTAAATGCCACAAGATGACTTTTACACCTAAGTCATCGCCCATTATTTTCAATACACTTTGAGTGATGCTCCCCTTCTAGCCGTGAGTACCGTTAAAGATTTAGGCTTCACGTTAGATCTGTACTCAAATTCGATGCCATTATTTTGAATTTTGTATCGAAGGTATCAAAAGTTTCAGGATTCGTTCTCAGACATGTAAATAAATTTACAACATATCTGTTGCTGTTCGCTTGTTTGTTTGTCTAGTTCGCCCACTTTTTGAATATCGTGCTGTAGTCTGGTCTCCTCGTTATTCCTGCCTTTATTCATCCTTGAAGTTCATTCAGCAAAGGCTCACTCACTCTTTATTCTACAAGTTGAATTTACCCTACGAATCCTTTCAGTATCGTTTACTCTTCCTGTGTCTTCCTACTCTCAAGTCTCGTAGAATTTTCTTGGACCAGTATTTTTGTATCAACTCTGCCGCCATCTCTTTACTTTAAACTTACGTACGGGATTGCGTACTCCACAGGAGGTATACCCCTCTTGTTACGTTACTTCAAGCGATTCCGGTTGGGGGCCTCGGGGTCCCGGCTAACCCGTGGAGACGGGGTAGGAAGGCGCCACTAGCCAACCCTTGAACTGCCCCCAGGAGCCAATTGACGAGCTTGAGGCTCCGCGAAATGATTAGGACACTATAAGACACCGAGTTGTGTCACACACACCAGGCCTACACCTTATCCTGCTTGGCTAATATTCCCTAGCCGCTAAGAGTTCTTTTTCGGCTCGTTGAGCCGCCTACCAACACATCCACAAAACCAACTTGAACCCCCCTACACAATCACCACCTATACAATTTAGAATCCCCGACGGGAAAGATTCTTGGCGTAATTTACAGCATCCACTAACACTATACGCTCCACGCGCGGTCACACCACTGGCTGAAAATACGAATCGCATGCAAAAAATTCCAAATTATAATCCAAAGTTATTGTATTTTCCTTCAAAGGGTAAAGATTCACCAACTTATAATTTTCTTTAAATTTCTTACGTTAGGGCCCGGTTTATGCTTATGCTGCAGTTCATAAAATCCCAACACCTTCCGATTCCTCCGCTTCTGCACAATTTGCGCGCTTGCGACGGACCTCCAACGCTGTTCGCTGTCCAATTCGATTATCTTAGTTATTTGCTCCTGTTGGTTACTTGTCGTGGTGGCTATAATTCCACTCGTGACTACCTAATTTGCAGCAAGATCGCCCTTCTCGTCGTCGAAGGAATCCGTAAAAAGGAGACCGCTTCGACCGTCGTTGACTCTTTTATTAACTTGTCGCAACGGCTCTTTTTCTTGAGGTGAAGAACCCGAGTTCAAGGCCACAACAACGACCACGGCTGCTCAACCTTCCAGCGTTTTCCTTGGTTTCGAACTCAGTTTTTCTTGGTGGCCATCTTTCTTTCGCGCACAATCATTTGCATATCGATAACAGCAATATCGACTTGTTTTCATAATTTGTGGCGTATTTACGTGCACGATCGAATTCTGGTGGTGACTTTCTGGATCGAGTTTCTTCTATGATGCTGCGAAAGAAATAAGTATTGCGTCTTCTGTGCGTATGTTCGCGATCCCTGTTACGGCAAAACATTCATGTATTGATCAAATAAAAGTTGTGGATCGTCAACAGAAGGATTTTTGTTATTCTGAAGAGCTGGTTGAAAAACAATAATGGCATGATTATAGTGAAGACTTCTGGCTCCAATATCGGTAATGCTCGCGCCTCTGTCAGAGATGCCGATGGTAAGATCGTAACCTTTTTCATAAGTGGACTGTGTAAATACTTCTGAGAGGCAACTAGCAATTCGGATACTATAGCCTTAATATACCCTTGCCTTGGCGCGAGGTTCCCACGGTGATGCAATTGTTCCTTTTAGTTTTTTAGATTTGTTCTCTTGATCGGAATTCATTTGTACTGTTACTCGCAAGCCTTCTGTAAGCTTCTTATCGACTTGAATATCATTGGGACATAGACAACTGAAGACAACTTTTTCTATCCATTAACCATCTAGAAGCCGACGAAGCACTAGACTGCCCTGAGCATATGCTATGAAAATCAAACCAAAACAGTAACACTTTAGCGTTGGATATATTTGTGCACCCCGGAATCATTCTTTGGGAGTATTAATTTTGTTACATAACCAGTATACCCTATGTATACTGGTATGAACTGGGAGCTCGATTTGATGTGTAGCCTGTATACATCATCAAGGCTCCCGGCGTGAGATCTTACTACATAACCCTTACCTGCTACCATAACCATCCAAACTAAATCAACCAAGGCAAAAGTTAACTTTAAAGAATTTATTTTATTTCTCTGTTCTTTTTTTAAACATTTAGATTACAACCGGATTGATTAATTACATTTACACTTATTTTATTATTGAAAACTTCCAACTTTCAGTATTGAGTGAAGCGCTTTTCACTTTTAAGTAGACTTGTCGCGCTTCACAGGTGAGCGCTAGGCTATCGAGGGAATCAACTTGACGTGCTAATGGTTCGAGATGGCCACGCGGCGTGGAACGCCAAAAGGCCGATTGAGGATCCCGGCGCATGCGAACACCTCATCCGTCATCATTTTATTGGACACTGAACAGCACTTCTAATTCTTCTAACTACTCAAACGTTGTTGATATTACCCGTAAATGGGTAGCAGCACGCTCCCTACTAGATTCTAACAAGACTGCCTGGCATGCTTTGCCCAAGAACTTCAAATACCGTTCTTTCGTGAGTTTTCAACCTAAATCTTCTGAAAACGTGCTGAGCAGCCGAACACGTGCGCTCTCGTTCTACAAAAGCTTTTTCTATTCGCTCCGTCTCGCTTGCTCGGATGGTGAATATGCAAAACTGGGGAAATTGAGTGAAAGAGCGCTTTTCGCTTAAGTTTTCGGCTTTGAAAGAGTGCTTTTTTGCTTAACCTTTCGGCTTTCCCAAGATCTTTTGAGGTGAATTAGCGAAACTGAGGACATTGAACAAGAGAGCATTTACGCCGGAACTTTCAGTTTTTCTTTCAGCTTAACTCTCTTCGAAGCACACCAAAAGCTTGTCGTTCACGATGTGATACTCGTGTGAAGCGCATTGCGGGTTAATCTTTTATTCCGCTCGCTTATTTACTTTTAAGCTTGCACATTGGATGACATGCTTCAATAGCGATGGGCGTATGAACTTGCTTGACTAATTTCACTGGCGAAGCTCGAGTACATAGGTAATGTTTGCTCGATCGCAACTACTTCAGTGATGAATCGTAAGTATACACGAGTTGCGCTTCCCTAGCTCCGAATTTTTCTGCCAACCCTCTGTTACACTCAAAAAGAATTAGGGTGCTCCGGCGGGGCTTACGTACCCAGTTCAGCCCCTCCGGATACGGCCGTGGGGCGCTTGTCCACCAAGGCCCCAATAATCCGCCAAGCGAGAATGCAACTTGCCGGTTTATCTTTCTGGCAGCACGAAAAAAGCGACTTCACTACTACACTTTTTATGTTGCGGAAAACACTCACGCAGCTTAGCACAACCGTTTTTCGGCCATAAGTTTAGAATGGCTACGAATAAATGCACTTTCCTCGGAACTACCTAACGATGGACCAAAAGCTATTCTCCACACTATAGGACTCATCTAAATTTCTCTAGATTTATAAGGGAAAACCCTTCACTTTCCTTTTTTTGTTACGATTACGGGATGTGCAAAGGCAAATTACACCACCCCCGAACACTAACACTAAATTTTGAATTTTCTTCTCGTGATTTACCACACAAGCCGCACCCGTTACAACCTGAAACTCAACTTTAATTAGATTATCTAAGGAAAATTTACCTTTTTTCTGGAATTTAACTTTAATTACGACATGAAATAAATGTCAATTAAACAAATTCATCTTTTGGACAAGTTTCACTGTGGGAAAAACTAATTTAAACTCTCAATTTTAATCGAATGAAAAAGAAGAAGTCCTTAAAAAGGAAAACTTACTGTCTACGAGTTATAAAGCGGAAGCAGCGAAGAATGCTGCTTCCGTCGACGTTATTCAGCTTGCTTCGCCTCTTGCTGCTCAAAATACTTCCTCGTCGCTTTACTTCGTTCTACTTGCTTCGCCACTTGCTGCTCAAAATACCTCCTCGTGGCTTTACTTCGTTCTACTTGCTTCGCCACTTGTTCCCCCTGCTTTAAAAATCCAGCCACCGCTTCACTTTTCCACCTTCACTTCGCCCAACCCAAGAAAAAGAGGAGGCACGTCATTCGTCGCGCTATTATATAATCTCCCTCTAACGTCTAATGTACTGCTCTCCGACCGAGTTTTTTGTATCGGGTTCAGCAACCTCTTCAGAGTGGTTCTTTCTATTCCTGAAGGCTGGTTCTCAGCGTGATTTCCACTTAATTTAATTCTTCATTAAATGCTTCATTGCGATAAGGAGTCATTTGGGTCATTCTTCGGTCGGCATTCCCAAAAGCTATGTTTGCTCCCTAAAAGCTTTGCAAATGAGTTTTCTCGGTAAGTGTAATGAAAGACCGCGGCAGTTCGAGAAATTTAGGCCCCCCGCGTAATTTTTCATGAAATGCATTCAATGCAGAATGTAATTAATTTAAATAAATGGCGGAAGGCGGTATCAAAGCGTGGGGAATCTTACGGTTGTATGCGTAATTGATTCTGATGTCTGTTTTTATTTACTTAAGTCGTTCGGCGTAAACTCATAGTACACTTTTGACCAATGCACATTCAATGTCGTTCGCATCACGGCCTGAAACATTTCGTTCCCACAATTTTTTTAAGTGCTTCTATTACTTCACACATTTCATAGGAATTCCGTAAGCAGTGAATAATCTCGCGCGCGGTGATGGGAGCTTGTTCTTCTTTAAGCAAATGAAAGTAATAGGTGTTCCTATAATGAAGCAGAAAGCAAAGTACTTTGGCCAAGCGTTGTAAATCTCGCGTCGACTTCCCATAATGTTTAAAATTATGCTACACGCTTATTCAAAAAGGTGTTCTGGCCCGTTTTTGTAGTAGGCACGTAAAAGCTTTTTCGCGTTCTCCTTTGACGGAGTTGTTCGATATTATGCGGCTTAACTTTTAATCAGCTTTTCGCGTTTTTTGCTTTCTTATCCTCTTCCCTTACCTTGTTTTCGTCGTCGTCGTTATCGCTGCCGGAATTTTGGTCAGCTTTGGATGTTGACTTGCCTCCTTAACCTTTAGCTGCAGGCAATCCTTCTTCATGATCACAATATTGTAGTCGGTCGCTACATTTCCACAACTCGTCTCATTAGTGCACTTTCGGTCTCTAAACGGTGTTGAACCTTCTCGTTCAGGATGTGAATGTTGGTGGCCATTGGTTCTAGACATTCCTTCCAAATTAAGTTGCTGTCCGTTTAGCTCTGGATCTGAAGTGGCAGATACTTTTGCAGCAACCTACCTATATGGTGGATATTTTTTTTTTACTATTTAAAAATCAATACTAAAAGTACTCGTACTTAAATTACTGCTACGGGTACAATTAGAAGTGTTAATCAAAACCCTGATCGAGTTCGGCTTAGGGTTGCTTAGTTTAACAAGTCACGCGACTGATATGGTTGTATTCGGGGTGAAGTAATGTTGATGCCTCTCTACTCCATCCGTAACACCTCGTCGTGAGATCGGAGTTGAACATCGGTGGCGAAGAATAGCTGCTTCCTGTTAACTTAATCCCTAATCTTACTTATCACTAATCATTTCATGGTTTATACTAATATTAACTCTACTTGATCAATTAATCCTTCTTACCAGTCCTTCAGCGCGTAGAGTGGTTCCTTGACAATATTCCGATTAAAATGTTGGAGTGCAAGGAATCATTCTCTTCCGGAAGTAGCTCCGGAGTTATTATTATTTTTTTTTTGTATTTTATATTTCATAGCACTCTAAGAATAAACATATGTTTGCGAGACCACTGCGCTGATCTCTATTTACACTCTTCTATCTTGCACATGATAAGAAACTACGATTCACTTGAGCGTGGCCCTTTTTCTTCTTCTTATTTATGTTTCAAAGCTAGATTAAAAGATCTAGTTGTAATGATTTTATTTAAAAAAAATCTCGTACACGTCTCGAACGTTGAGGTTTCCCGAAGGAAATCTAAACCGGCCTCTCATCGGTTCTAGACGTGAAGTCTGAGTCGTGCCAATGGTACAAATCAGCCAACCAGTCTGTGCACTCGTAATCCATTTCGCGGTGGCTGCTTGTCGGCCAGCTAGTTGAAGAGGATTTCGGTCGCAGGTCTTTTAAATGGATTACGCTCAATTACTTTAATTCAGCCACCATTACGCGCCCGTTTCAAACGCGTCTAAAATACAACCATACGGAAACGAAACCTATCTCTACTCCGTATTCCGTATTTAACTTCCATTTAGTCGAACAACTTCAAAAAAAACTTAATCTGACTCCGCGTTCCCGAAAGTTCTATCTCTTTAACCCGATGCGGTACCGAAAAACACTCTACTCTAATTCGAACTTCGAAATAACCTACTCTAATAAAAACAACCGTAAGACAAATTATGGTTCCTCGTACCGAACGTGACGCGAAACCAGCCATTCGCGATTACAAGAACCCTACCCTCGTAGCGGCATACTCACCGTTCGCCGACATTCCTGCTGGAAGAGAAGGGTTTAGCTGGAAAGGAAAGACTGGGTTAGCCTAGCAATTCCTTTTATTTATTAACATTTTAACTTTCAATATTTTAATTTAATAAAATTAAGATTTCTATTACAAATATTATTACCTTCCATTCAAAAACGATACTTTTATACTTAGATACTTTTGTTTATCCGACTTGATTTTAGTTATCCACTTTTTCCTATTTTAAGCTTTAACTTTAGAAAACAAAAAACTATCCTTCATCTATGTTTTGTTTTTAGATTTTAAGTTTTTTTTTAAAAAAAAAAAAGGATCACTTTCGGGTTTTTGTTCATTCTAAGCCTTCAACAAATTTGCTGTTTGCTTATCTATTTTAAATTTAGCCATAAAGAGTTTCTTTCTTATTGGGAAAAGATTCTGGGGGTTTAAATATGTTTTAGAATTTCTCAAAACGTTTACATGTATCGTGTTGAAATCAAAAAGAAAAAACTGCTTTCATGGTTGGCTTATGAATTAATAAAATCGATAAAAGTAGTAGCCGAATATTTGACAATTAAAGCATCTTTAGGCCATTCGAATGTTACAAATTGGGAGGATGTATGATTGTCGCCAAAATTTTTTCTTAACCCTTAAATTTAAGACAGAATAAATTACGTTTCAACATCAATTACCAATTTCAAGGCTCGAGAACTTCCGCCGTCGCATACTCTGGGATGCCTGCGGAACACCTGGCAGCAATTTCACCACTCGTTCGGGAGCCATCGCATAAAATTTTCGTGGATTCTAACGACTTGGATCTCACGACCAGCACGAGTCGAGCGGAATACTTTTTCCCTTCCTTTTCTTGACAACTGTCAAATCGCGGTTCAGTGTCAGCGAGTGGTTAAAGAGTCGCGCCCGAACCGTCGACGTCAGTGGCGTAGGATACGTGGACCTTACTGATCGTTGTCTTTGGCGTAGGGCTGATTTATTACATAGTCCGTAATCACTGTGTTCTTGTTTTTTTTTTCAAGCTGTTATCATTGTGTTTTATCTTAGTAGTTTTTAATTTGTAATTTGCCATTTTGTTATTGGACTTTTTATATGTTGAATGGTCAATAAATAAATAAATTTGTACTGACTGCTTTGTTTTTCAGTCGCGTTCCCTATCTTCAATGATGCGACTTCTTCACTGAACTTCTTCTTCATAATACTACAGCCCCTCTCAGGCCTTCGCTTCTTGAGAAAGTGCCCTCAAGTGTCTCAGTCCATTAACCGCATCTTTACTGAACATAGTTCCTTGTATATGCCTGGAAACGGATGTACCGTCAGTTCTCCTTTCGATCTAGACTATAATTTGGCATTGTTAATATTGTAAATTCACGTTTAACTTTCCACCACTTAGAAAATGTAGAGGTTCCTTCCAAATCATCCGTTACCGCATATTTCCTCCAAAAGTTTGAAAGCTTTTTAAAGGCCGCATGCGAGGATAAAACTGAATTCATTTTAAACTAAAAGCAACATGCTGAATCAAAAGGCAGGATAAATATGAATACTTATCGAGATGAATTTCTACTTTAGTACTCCTATGACTTCTCCCAAAAAAAACTATTCACACGTACATCATAAAAAATGAGTGCCATAATCCATCCCCAAATGTTAGCCTCTACGACAGCACTAAATAAACATTCAATTTAGATCCAAATTAGGAAACCAAATGGTTGAAACTCATAGGCATCCTTGACTAATCTTTTAAGCTCCTCTATTACCAGGATCGCTAGATTTCCTTCCGTTTTAATAAAAACATTCCTCTGGATAATGCAATTCATACCACCCGTAACATTTAGCCTGGAAAAGCGTACGTACTCGTACACACATAGATGAAAATAAATTTGAGTTTCATACGCTCCTACGTTTATCTACTATATGTAGTTCTTTTCGCTAGCTACCCGAACGCAATTTTCTTTGATAATCGCACCACCGGGGAAGGAGATGACACTGTTTATAGTCTTAAAGATATCATCATGCAGGGTAGCTATGTCGCCTATATTGTCCTATTAAGCTACTAGCGCATCGCGAGCACTGCGAGGTGGAGGATTATGCCTGGTTTAATAAAAAGGATTCATGTTGCTAGAGGAAAGAATGACAAAATCTATTGTGAGGAAAACGATGAAAATGTAAATATTAACTGGGAACTGCCGTTGAGCTCCAGCGAGTATGGAAAATTGTGAACTGTTCCGTAAATAGAGAGGAATTCGTGGGTGGAGAAGAAAGGATTATTACTTTTGGGGAAGGAAGGTTAAGAGTTTTAGAAATTATGTGCAGTGATAGGTTAATAATTTAGTAACATAGTGTGAAATTAACATTGAAGCTAATCATATAGCAAGTCGAGTAGGAAGTAGAATGCTCCTAAAAGTAGGGTTTTGCAACCATCCTAGGGCTCGAAACAAATTTTCTGATGACATTAATCAATGGCTTGAATTATTCATCCAATGCACTTAAAAAATGCAGAGTTTCTTTCATAAGCACATAACAGCCGCCAATTTGATTCTAGCTTAAATATTTTTTCGGAACGCTCGACCAGTTAAACAAATTCAAACTCAGGGTACCATTTTAATTTTATAAGGGGGAAAACGTGAAATTTATAAGTCATAATAAATTGAAGTTAATCATCCAGTTGTGTTTTTGAATAACTTTTTTTCAAATAAAAAGAACTATTTTGAATGATGGAAGTCTTTATTTGGACCTGTTATGTTCTTGAACCAAAAAGGAAAATACACACACTTATGTTTAATGATAGTTTATTGTAAATATTAAATTGGTGATACAATTTAGTGTGGAGGTCGGTACGTGTTATCTCGAGTCGCACGGAGCGTAGACTGCACTGTGCACGGCGCATGTTTACGTATGAAACGCGGCGCGGCTCATCGACTCGCGACACACACACTCGTACACATACCTATCATACGCGCTCACTCACCACATACTTATCATACACCACAGGACCTATACAATTTTTTCTGTAGAGTGGAAAAGATTATACCCATTCTTGTCGAATATTCTCCTTACGGACTGCGATTGTTTGAAGCTTGTTAAAAAAACCCGCCACTTCAAGTAGCCCCAAAGAAAGAAGTCTGGGATGGTTAAATCGGGCGATCTTGCTGGCCATGCAAAATCGCCAAAACGGGAGATTACGCGACCAGGAAATACTGCCTTCACAACATCCATTGTGGCTCTTGCTGTGTGTGCGGGTGCTCCATCTTATTGAAACCACATGTTCAACAAGCCCCGCTCATGCGATTCCGGCAGTAAGAAGCCATTTATCATGGCCCCGTAACGTTCGCCAGTAACATTGACCATATTGCCGATGGCGTCCTCAAAAAATACCACCCGTTCACTCCTCCCTCGTGAACGCCGCACCAGACAGTGGCTTTGAGTGTATGTAATGGCTGCTTGTGCATCACAAGTGGATTTTCAGTGCCATAGAAACGAAGATTTTGATTATTGACGTAACCGCTTAAGTGGAAATGCGCCTCGTCGCTCATGATGATTTTCGATACCAAATCCTCACAATTAAATCGGCACAATTATTCGACGCACTCGCGAAGTATAGCACTCCATTACTTGTATGCTTGTATTCTGCAGTGATCTAGTTCCCAAATATCAAAAATGATTCACGTACGACGCCATTTTCAAAAGTTATAATATTGTATCTTCCGATACTGTGGTTAATTTCGCACCACCCTTTATTAACGAAATAGAGTGAAACAAAGTAAACGTTCTACAATCACCTAGAAAGACTGGTCGACTCGTTAACCACAAACGACACAAAAATAATTCCCTCGACAACCAGCCGGCTCCCATCTTATCAGACGCATCGTTAAAGACGAGCAACGAGCTCTGGATGGAAATGAAAGCGGTTATTCGGACCGTAGCAGAACAGACGATCGGACATCAAGCCCGGCGCAAGAGGAATGATTGGCTCGATGATGAGTGCCAGAATGCGTTACACAAAAAGTATCAGGCGTACAAAGAATACCTGTATGTAGGTAGGAAAACCAGGATGAAAAGATAACACTATGAAAATCTCAGAAGAGTAGCGAATAAGATAACTAGGATTAAGAAAAGAAAATACTATGCCGACCAATTGAGAAGTATAGATATAAGCCTACCGAGCAACAACACAAGACAAGCATACAAAGTTGTGAAAAGCCTGAAACGTTTCCAGCAGAAAACCATGCTCTGTCGTGATGACATCGGCAATATCATCGCTGATGAAACGAAGATTAAGGAAAGATGGGCACCATATTTCAAGAACCTCCTTAATCCTCCGCACAGCTCCAGAACATCGGAGCCTATAGATGTCTGCGGAGAGCGTCGATTGGCTCCACCAACTCTGGTGTTTGTTCCGCCATCAAAGCCCAAAAGAATTATAAAGCGCCGGGCATCGATGAGATTCCAGTGGAGCTCATCAAATATGGTGGCAATAGTGTTCATACAACTATTCACAAAGTCATCCAGCACATTTGGCAACCAGAACATATGCCGGAAGAGTGGAGCCAATCAATTATATTCCCTATCCACAAAAAAGGTGACAATCTACAGTGCGAAAATTATAGAGGCATATCACTTCTTTGTACGGCGTACAAAATATTTTCAAAGATCACAGAAACTAAAATCGGATCATACACCCAACAGTATTATTGGGGAGTATTAAGGTGGTTTTAGACAGGCAGGTCGACGATAGACCAATTGTTCACAGTCAAGCAGGCACTTGAAAAGTGCTGGGAGTTCAACATAGACGTTCACCAAATTTTCATTGACTTTAAGCAAAAATTATCGTAACGGACAGTATTGATCGTAACGTACTGTACCAAATAATGCTTTGCTTCGGCATCCCAGCCAAACTAGTCCGTCTTACCAAAATGACAATGACAATGACAATAACCAACTCACTGATGCCTTTAACACAAATATCGGACTAAAGCAGGGAGATGGGCGGGCCCCATTGCTATTCAATTTGATTCTGGAGTACGTCATAAGGAAGCTACCTGTCGATACGCGAGGTACATTACTTTTCAATTCGAGCCAAGTAGTAGCGGACGACAGAAACATTTTGTCACGCTCATAAACACTCTTCCTGAAACTCGACAGCGAAGCAAAACTAGTAGGCCTACAAATCAATGAAAATAAAACAAAGCTCATGACGCAGTCGAAGAAAAATACCTCAAGTACACAAAATATTACACTTGGCGAATACAGTATCGAAAATTTGAGCGAATTTGTGTTTTTGGGCGCCAAAAGAACGAAAACGGTCAATGAAAGAGGCGAAATACGCTGAAGAATACAACTCGCAAATAAAATATTTTATTCAGTTTTGACGATCTTAAAGACCAGCTACATATACAGGAAAACAAAGCTCCAAGTATACAAATCTGTGATAAGGCCTGTGTTATACTATGGGTGTGAAACATGGACCCTAACCCAAGCATCCGCAAATATATTGAACGCCTTTGAGCGACGGGTCCTGATACGAATAATCGAGACGAAGCTAGACGTGGACCAATGGCGAATTCGATACAACCATAAGCTGTATGAAATTTTTGACGAACCGGAGGACTCAAGGATTGTAAGACTGCGGAAGATGCAATGGGCTGGACACATGAATCGTATGGACAAAAAACGGATACCCAAGAAGGTATTCATTGGGAGAAGTGAAGGCCGGCGGCCAGTGGGGAAACCGAGGAAACGCTGGTCTGACTCAGTCGACGAAAACAGTTCATCGCTGCTCGGATTTAGGAATAAGATGACGCGGTGAACGGACCGAGACAGTTGGAGGCGCTGTTTGCAGAAAGCGAAGGCCCAAAAGGGGCTGTAGTGCTAAGAAGAAGAATCAAAATAGTGTTTTATAGATTTTTCTCAGTCTGTCATATGATTTCTATTTAAGGGTTTTGATCGTTCATCAATTAAATTTCCTCTCTGTCAAAAAAAAGATAACGATCTACTAGCAGTAAATTGCATGTTTCAAAGGAGTTAATTGTGGTTGTTTTCGAATTCGCTGCAATGTAAACTCCAACTTCTTCGTTTTTAACTCTGCCAAATGGAATGTCGTTAGAAAAAGTGATTGTAGCGCAGGCTCGAGCAAGGATGGTTTTCATAGGAAGAGTAGGAACTTAAGTGCCTATGGAAGATTGAGCAAGAATTTCCACACGACGCAGGATGACTTTTAGTAATACCCTTGCGGGTTTCGTTTTGATTCCTATATAAGTGAGCATTCTCTCCTTCAATCCTCTCATGCCGGGATAGACAAAAGAAGACACAATCACAATTCGGATGTATAATTAGCAATTCACTGCCTGAGAGTTGACTTTTACCAATTTAAAATACAACAGTCCGCAATTCGTGGTCTTAACGCCACTAAGTTTCATTGGAAAATAAGTCTATTCGGTCAACGTCACCTAAACGCCAATACACGCTTCCGGTATTTGACGACCGAGCAATCACGCATTACCAAAATCACAATGGTTTTTTCATAAAATGGAAGGCTAGTTATAATGAAGATCTACCGCAAATGCTTCGCTCTAAATCGTTTTCCTCTAAATTAGAATCGAAACTATTTAATTCGGGAGAGGGAATTTGTTTAGGCTCACTGTCCATATAGGTCTCAATTTCCTCTATTAGCCTGCATAAATTTTGTCAGAGGACACTGTCCCCTACATTTGTTTTGCGAAAGTTCGCAAACTTGTCTAAAAAATTATTTATTTCAAAGTCAATTTAGTTAAGCTGATTGCTTCTTCTTATGGGATTAATGAAGAAGCTTTGATAAAGAAGAAACAGATAACAAAATACCTGCCCTCGCTGCACAAAAGCGTTTACACTTGAAGCCAGTGAACTGCACCTTACACTTCCGATGAAGAAAGAGCTTGGAGAGTGACGAAAATTGGAAATATCTTTGTACTTTATACTTCCTGACCTTGAACACTGACAGCTCAAACGTTGAGAGAACATTGGACTTGAATCCTTTAAAACTAGCTGAGTCTGATAATACGTGGAGATCGTGCAAACAAGAAGTACCTTAATCAGCGGTCAACATCGCACGTGACTTTTCGAGACGCCTCCGTTGCCAATGCACCATAACCCCCCTCACGCATCCATTCACAGCTACAATATATCACGTTGAACAGTGCGCAGATTTTGCAGCCACCGACGTTGAAAATGAAGCGCAGATAATATCTTGCAATGGTTGACAATAAATACGGTGGCGCAGCGGGGCTTCAGGCAAAAGTATTCAGTCGGTGGAAAAAGTTAACTTTCTGCACTCGCGGCCGGCAAAACTTCACTAATCCTAACCACAAAAATTATTTGACAATCATTCGCCCCGTTCCAATTCCATTTCATCCCCAATTTTAGTACACCGGTAAGGTGCTCATACACTGTAAATTTTATGTGGCAGATTTCAATTTTAGAAAACAAAATTTAACTGAAATAAAACAAATGAAGAAAATGTTAAGTAGTAATAAAAATTAAATCTCACGAGAAATATAATTAAAGGGAAATATTTAAATTTAATATAAAAGAAAATTGATATAGAATTACTTTTAATATAAAGGGAAATTGATAAAAAATTACATTTAACAATAAAAATGAGAAAGAAAACTATTTTACAAATGACGATTATGAACGGAATTAATTAATTACTATTCTAAATCTGCCAGATAAAATCACAAGTAGTGGATAAGAAGGTTTTCGAGCAGTTTTCATGTAAAACTGCTCGATTAATACAGAAGGTTCAGATATTAACGGTGAAAAATCTCGTTAACAGAGCTGAATGTTTTAAAAAGTACAAACTTATGTGTCTGTTGTTAACATGCAGTACAAAATGTTTAAGTATTTAGAAATAGCAACTACTTTTGGCATACTTGTAAAAATAAATTCGAATACAAACTGAATTAAAATTCAAATGACAATTGCTGAATGAAGTTGTGATTGCTTTATAAAAATCATTTTACTTTTTAAATATTCCTGAAACAGCCAGAGGAATACAAAGGGTAATCAATCAGAAGGATGCATTCAAATACTTTTTACTAATTAATCTGTCCCCCTTGTCGAAGATATCCAATTTATGTAATTAACGTTTAGGGCCCTATTACACTATCCTCTTCTTAGCAGCATTAGAACTGAAAAGTTGGTTAATATTCAAGCTCATCACACTTTTAAGGTGCCTTAAAACTTTGAAATTTTCATGCAACTTCCATTAACTTCCGTTCGAAATTTCAACAGGAACAATCCTTCATTTTCAATATTAAAATTTTTCAATTGAACTCGTTTCCACTTTCCAACAACTGAAATTTTCCATCCACAGCCATCCGAAAAACTTTTTGAAATCGATACGAAGAACAAATAACGAGTCTAAGCAGTATATTCACGTACAGATATGACGAGAAAGGCCTAACTCGATACTATTAAACATTTGTAGGTTCATATTACACAATTTGGATCCTTTTGAGCCAATTGGGTGGATTGATTCTAATCTCTGCAATATTACACAATTCCAAACTTTCCGATCGATTAGCTGAATTCAATTTAAGGCATTTTAAGCTGCAAACAATGAAAATTTCTTTTCCCACTTGTTTGACGTAGTTTTGTCGGCAATTATGGTATTTACTGTCGCGATTTAAAGTGTTTAAAGTTCAAACCGCCCACTTCGCCATCACTTGCAGAAATCGAATTAAATCAGGTGGTAAGACGAGAGAGCTTGCGGTAAATATCGGTTTCACTCTCGAAAATGACGTGATAGGACGCAGCGGGGCGGGTTGGGGGTTGAGGTGACGGTAGTTGAAATTATGGGTTCACACTGAACTTTAGGCGAGGGGGTGTTCATTAAATTCATTAAAGGTGACGTGCTTGGAGAAGTAATTTGAAAATCGATGATTGATGTGAAAGAAGAAGTTTCTAAGCGGAGGGTGAGCGACTCATTAAGGGACGAATAATTTGCAGTTGAGCATACTTTGAAGTTATTAAGTGGAATTAAGGGAAAATTTAACCCCGAAACGAAGGGTAACGAGCTCTCTAACTTTCTCTGCTAATCCTTTGGAATATCATCTTCAGTGTTAGGGTGTGTGAGTCTAAAGTATGTTTTCAAAGCCGAGAAAGTTTGTAATAACGGTGATGAGCTACTCAAAGAATTTTAAAGAAATCATACATCTTAAATCGATACCTATACATCCTGTATATGTTCAAGACAGCATTTCATCCTAAATATGACAAATTGCCCCCCATAATAAAACACTTTTACAGCACATCTATCTTCCCTTCCTGTGCACGACGGCGCCTACCAACCGAATCATTACAGCAAGGGTGAATTACACCGACAACAAGGGATTCACACTTGTACAGTTTATGTTTGTGCGTCAACTGTTCCCAACTTGTTCTTTTCGTCAATCGATTCCATGCTTCACTTGAGTGGTTTCCCCCCAAACTTGTGCACGGGTGACTCCGCTGTTCATTCCAACCACCAGACTAGCGCCCACCCCCGCAGCAGCGAGCGATCCATTAACTGCTTGCTACCCTTTCAACTTGATGTTGTAGGTCATGTCGTCTGTCTCGCAAGAGGGCAGCATACATACTTTATGGCTTAACATGTAATGCACTTGTAATATCTTTCTGGGGAGATTCTCCGCACACCACATAAATCTTGTCCTGATCACAGGATACTCGTATTGCATCGTTTTCATATTGTGACGGGTAAAGTGTTCACTTGGCGAGACTACATTATCTCATTAAGAACATCTTTATGTAGATTAGATGCTGGCTAATGGTGTAGTTGGTTCAGCTGCAGTTGCTGGATGCTCCAATTTCACTAGGTGGCCAAGTGGGTCTTGTCGATGGATTATGCAGATGTTATGTGGTGGATGGTTGTAGCTTAGGCAAAGTGGTGAAAATTTAACATGTGGAAAAGATAGGATGTTTTGGATTCGTTAATAATAAAGTTCATCAACAATTCATTTGGCGGAAGTAGCAAAACGGAATAAATTTGACGACCTTCAATGCAGACATTTAGCGTTCAGATAGAGGAAATCTAATTTAATGATTGAACAAGAGACGAAGCCTAGACCAATATTTTGTACAATCATTGCAGATAAAGTAATTGTTCAACTTTCAACCATATTTTCAATTTTCAGTCAATTACTAAACTTTGTTTATATATTGTTTAAGCTGTGATGAATAAAATTATTGTTAATCCAACAACGGGCTACTGTCTCCTTAGTCGTTACTGCCAGTGGCGTGATTGGATTGTCAGGCGATTGATCGGTGAAGTCTGGTTAAAGCGCATCTGTGCAATTGGCGTTTCTGCTAATTGCATGGAGGTCTTTGGTTATGTTTGTCTGGTTGCGTATGAAAAAAGAATATTCGTGTTTAACTTTAGAAAATCCATTCAACCAGACATAGTTTTCCTTAACGAAACAGTCTTAAAACCGACACACAAGGGCCGAATAGAAAACTACCAAGTACTTAGAAACGAAGCAGGGAGAGGGGCCACCTATCAGTCGACCAAATTAAATTTTAACCATCCTGACATTTCCTGTACACTAGCAACTTTAAACATGCGAGGACACAATGGTAGTCACGGGAAAACACTAATTGGATCTATTTACATTCCAGGAAACCTGGGACTTTCAATAGTACCGACCCTTAATAAAATACTAACAATAGCTGCTAATCACAACTCTATTCTCCTCGGCGGAGATCTCAACGCGAGACATGAGCATTGGGGTGATTCCACACGGAATCAAAACGGCCAAAGAATATATCAATGGTTCCTGTCGAGCGTATTTCTAACCTGCGCCATCGTTAACGCAGGTGTCCCCTCATACCCAAGAAGCAGTTCCTCTTTAGATAACTTTCTAGTGTAACAAGACCTGCTAACTGGTAACACAACTCCCTACCAATGTGCAACCCTACCATCGATATCCGATCACTATTGTTTGAAACTAACCCTTCATCTAAATAACCAAACCACTATTGAAGGAAATACGGAAAAAATTTCGCTCCTATGCCTCTGTTGATTGGACAGAGTTCAAAAAAGACTTCGAAGACGATTTAGACAACCCCCTCCCCCTGTAAACCGAATCCTATCTAACCAGGAAATTTATATTTACATCCTGAACCTAACCGAGTCTATACTAAAACGAATGGATGCACATACGCCGGAAGAAAAACCGAAACAATGGCTATACAGATGCCTTACGCAAGACACCATAGCACAGATAAAGGGACAAAAACGGAAAGCTCAAAGGCTTAAACGGATCTACCACCGGCACAATAATCATATCAACCAGGAAAAGCTCACTCTCAAAGAGGAAATCACAGAACTAAACAACCGCATAAGGTGGCAAATAAGACGTGAGATGAATGAAAATTATAAAAGAAGATTTAGTTTACTCAAACCATCTTCAGACGTCTTTCGAGAAATTAATATACTAACGGTCATATAATTTTACCTTCTACAGAGACCCTATCAAGCACAGAGGGCTACCCTTCTCTACACCTGAAAAAACCTCCTCATTCTACGTAAACCTGTATTGAGAAAGAGCCCCAGAGAACGAAAGAGCACAGGAATTGATATCGGCTATAAGAACTAGAAACATCGGTCACCAAGGGTCATGCCTTATAATATTTTCTGACACCAACCAGGCAGTATCTCCCCAACATGAAACATCCGGGGAGTTTTTCACCTACGTGTCAGAATTAAAAGATATACTAACTGGTCTTAATAATAAAACCTCCTCGGGCCTAGACGGTAATCCCAATAAAGTACTAAGGAAATCCGGCGCAATCGTCGTCAAAAGCTTAACAATCATCTTCAAAAATTGCATCAACAATGGTTACTTTCCCGAAAGATGGAAATGAGGCAACCTTATCCTTATCCCTAAACTAAACTGCGACGGAGACGTAAAAAACTTCAGGCCAATCTCTTTACTTTCCAATATTGGTAAGATTCTGAAAAGAATCATACTATGAAGCTTTAGAACATTTTCAATGAACCTAATTCTGGAGTTTCAACTCGGATTCCATCCCAAAAAAATCCAAAGAACATGCCATTTTGCTTGTGCATGACACCGTCGTAAAAAACTTGCGCAAAAACCAGTCGCATTCGCGCTAGACTCACAAAAAGCGTTTGACTCCGTTTGGATTGATGGGCTAAATTTCAAACTGATTTATTCCAACTGTCCCCTGGCTCTCACGCGTATCCTTGACAGCTTCCTACGAAATAGATATTTAACAACTGAAATATCCCACCGAACTTCAACACCTATACCTATACGGTCTGGAGTCACACAAGGATTCATATTGGAACCAAACCTTTTCTACTTCTTCCTACACGACATCCCACATACCGCCGCTACAAACAGAATCCAAAGCATCTCCAGGAACGCAAACGCATGATCATCTACGCGGATGATATTCTAATTCTAGCCAGTCACACTCTTCCCATTTCCACCATGGAAATGGTGCAGAGAAGTTGACATTATACCACGCTATTTAAAGGATTGAAAGCTCCAAATCAACGCTGCTAAATCGGAAATAATATGCGTCCGTAACGCGAGTGGTAAAGGGCACAAACTAGCTGTTCAGCAAAGCAAACTGATAAGGGTGGTTATTGATGGGGACACGGTGAACCCAAAATATAACGTTAGGTATTTGGGACTGAACCTCAACAACAGGTTCAAAATGAACCCAAATGCAAGAAAAGCAATAAACAAAGCCAAAGAAGCTGCTGCATTAATTCAACCCATCCTTTCTTCCAAACTCGTCTTCCCAAATGCAAAACTCCTCATGTATAAAACCCTATTTCGACCTATCATCACATACTCCTTCCCAGCCTGGCTGACAATTTCGCCAACACTAGCCGTAGAATTGCAAATATTCGAGAGGAGGATACTCCGAAAATGTATATCAAAATACCGACGCCCTAATAACAAATACTATAAAAACAGCGTTCTTTACCAAGAAACTAAAGTGACCCCCATCCTGGAATACATGCTTGAAACAGCAATAAGCGAATAGCTAAATGGCAGATACATGAATTAAATCTAATCCGGGACCTCTTAAATAGAGGGTAACCCATGTTATCTCTCTCCCATAAGAATTCTCCAAGACTTCCATATTAACCCCGAACCCTAACCAAACCCCCTAAAACCCATTTTCTATTATATATCGTCCCCCAATACCTACAGGGGCTAAAGGAACTTGAATTCCCATCGGGAAAAATAAAAATCAAATGAACAATAATTAAGAAACCGATTAAATAAATACAAAATAACTTTCGTATATCCTGAAGATCAGGTCGGCAAGAACTGTGCCTCTTCTGGAACGCGATTTTGGATGTAACGCTTGAAGAGAACACACGACCAACCAAAAGTACAAAGAAGAGTTACAATGTAATTAGGCTAAGAAGAGAATAAATTAGGTTAGTTTAGGGTTTAATCTGTAAATAAGCAACTAAAAGACAATAACCGTAAGAGCAAACGGAATAGAAAAATTAACATGAGCATTTCAAAACTGTAAAGTATAGACTCAGGTTGTATGAAGAAGCTAAGGACATTGACAAAAGTGTCACTGTCAAATGAATCGTAACATTAAAAGTAGGTTAAGTAACATATGTCAAAAGAAAAGTCTCAATAAAGTACTACTACTACTACTGTTTGTCTGGTTGATCCTTCAATCCAAGATACTCAGTGCAGGGTGCAACAAAATTGAATTGCCAAGTCTACCAAGTCAATATCATTCCTGCGCCCTGTGCTGCTTGCTCTTTCCTCCCTTGAACCGGGAATTTCGCCACATTGGCTGGGTGCTCTTGAGGACTAGGCGACTGGCTTAGTTCGAAGTACCATCTGGAGTTGCAGCCGATGTGACCTCCTAATTCACCAATTCTGTGGTATGTTGGGAATATTGGTGACCCCGACCTGATTGCAACTCTATCGGAACTTTAATACAACAGTATCACCCCTGGCATTCTTTTGTACCTTTGCTGACAATTTCATCGACTTATCAGCAAACGAATCAATCAAGAAATCAAAATAGAAGCATTAGCAAAACCCCAACAAGAAATTGGAAAAACCATTGAAAAGAGCTTTAACAACTTCAACAACGACAGCACAGAGCGGAAACCGGGCAACACGCCAAGCAGCGTTTGGCCGTCTTAAAAAGCAAGTGGGAGCTTTTCGACATCACCGACAATATCCTTCAGCAATTCGTGAAAAACAACCTGGAGCACTCATACTTTCAAAATGAGTACTTCGTGAAGGTATAGAAAGTCGCGGAGCATTATCAAGAAGCCATACAGGCTCTGCTAACTCCAGCATACAGCTCTAAGCAACCAAATGCCAAGTCCAACAAGGTGGACGAGGAAATCAAGTGGCTGAACGCATCAGCTAAATCCTCACGACAATTGGTGTCGAGAGTGGAATTCATGGAGCTATCGCCACACTATTATCAGCTTCAAGTTGACATGCTTCTCCGCCAAAAACAGGGGCTCGAATTTAGTTGCTCTAGTTTTAGTGGGTCCCTCCTTGGAGCCGCGATCTCCGTTTGTGTGTGTAGTTGCCTTTTTGGTCCCATGGCTATCTTTGCAAAGCAGGGAGGCCATGCAAGGGTTGGCACAAGCCCTTATGGGGACAAGTGCTCAGAGCCAGACCAGCGCTAATCGGGAGTCCGTCTCAGCCGAACCTACACCACCAACCCAATGGTGCAAACTTCGAACGTACTCCTAGGCCTGCCAAGGTTTTATCGGGATGAAAACGGTACGATAGTTGAATTGAAGCCAGTCACGCACAAGTCTCACCTCAGCGCTACCGTGCAAAGCAACTACGTCCAAACCATCATATACACCAGCCCAAAGCATCAATTCCAGTTCGTTGTCCAAAGCAAAGTCCAGATTCAGGCAGGGTCGTTACCCGTCGCCCCCCATATCCTTGGGTCCTTTGGGGTGGCGCTCCCTAAAGAATTCTAGCCTCCACGAGTGCTCCTGTCGACTGGCATTCCCCCTGCGGGAATTTCCTCGAAGACGTGGAGGCGGCGCTTGCCAAAAAATGCTAGCCTACAAGAGTATTTCTGTTAGCCATCATTTCTCCAGCGTTCTACACAGTTCTTTGGAAATTATACTTACTCGGTATATTCACACTATCACAGCAATTACTTATAAGTCACTGAGTTTAAACTAATACGAAAATAGTTAATTTAACGACTGTTTATTCGCGGCCGTTTGTTTGCGTTTATCACCGTAGTACTGGTTATATAAATAAACAGATCACAATAAATCTAAGGCCAATCTAGATGAAACTATTGCTGTTTATTAATGAGTGTAGGTGGCAAAAACAATATTAGCCATCAGAGTTAGTGTGTCATGACTAGTGCTGACCAGTGTATTCGGTGCGGAGCTAGACGGGGACTAATGACGAATTCGATACAAACATGAGCTGTATGAAATTTTTTTCTCAACGATTGTGAGACTGCGGAAGCTTCAATGGGCTAGCCACGTGAATCGTATGGACGAATAACGGTACCCAAAAAGGTATTTGTTGAAAGAATTCAAGGGTGGAGTCCACTGGGGAAGCCGAGGAAACGTTGGTCTGGCTCGTTCGACGAAGACAGTTCATCGCTGCTCGGACTCCGAAATTGGAGGACGCAGCTCATGAGTCGAGATAGGAGGACGCGCTCTTTGCAGGAAAAGAATGGTCAAGCGAGGTCGTAGCGCTACGAAGGAGAAGAAAATGAGTTTATCCATAGTTTGTTAAACATTATTATAGCTAAATATAAACGGTCATTTTATAGATAAATGTGACAATTCTACTAAACTTTCACTGTTGATGATTCATATTTATTGTTTTAACATGTTTTGGCTATTTAGTGTTGATGAAGATTGATACCGAGAAAAACGGCCGATGGTTCTAGATTTGAAAGTACGTTTTATATCTTTCTAACGTTCCGCTCGTAACAAGATACATGTGCACAGTGAGTTCAAAGAAGATAACAATAGGATAGGTTCAAGTTTGACGTCTGTCCGAGACTCCGAAATTGCGAAGCCTGTAAATTGACATCTGTCCGAGACTTCGAAAATTAGATGCCTGTCACCTTGATGTAATTTTGAGTATTGTCGTTTGATATATGAAAATGCCCGAACATGCCGCCCGCCTTGATACATTAATCAATTGTCAATATTCATTTCCGTGGATACTGGCAGAAGAATCAATTTTTTGATAGGCCGTTTGAATTCTCTGTGGTGGTTCCGAAGGATGACTACTCTGATGTGATGATCCTTGCCTGGGTGCAGCTTAATGATGCGTGCTTAATGCCACATAGCCGGTGGTGTCTTGTCCGCTTTTACGATGACCAAGCTTCTGAGTATGATGTCCGGGGTAAGGGAAGCCCATTTGTTCCGTGATTGCAGTTGCCGTAAGTATTCGTCTGTCCAATGTGTCCACAAATCGTTGTGTAGCTTCTGAATATATTTCCATCTTCCCAGGTGGTTGATGTGGGATAAATGCTCTTCCGAGTCGAGTAAAGGTCCGCCGTTAATACCAATGAGGAAATGATTTGATGTTAAAGGATCGACATCACTGGGATCACTTGTAAGAGGACATAGTGGCCGGCTGTTTAAACAATGTTCCACTTGATAGAGCAGATTGTAGAGTTCTTCGAACTTGAGTGTCGCATTGCCGATGACGCTGGTCAAGTGAAATTTAATCGATTTGACTCTTGCCTCCAAAGTGCGGGGCTGCCGGAGGAATGAAGTACCAGGTGATGCTCTTCGAAGATGTGAAACTCATGATGTTTCCCACCGCCTGCCGAGATTTGAGCATCCGATGCATTGATGCTATTACCTTGTTTGCTCCTACAAAGTTGGTGCCGTTGTCATAATAAATGTTGTCAGGACAGCCGCGCCGAGATATAAACCGCCTTAGAGCTGCTATAAAGCATACCGTTGTCAATTCCGTGACTGTTATAACAGACAAACAGATAAGGATGCTGTGTAGGCCTTGTATAGCTTGGCTGACCGTCCACGGCATGATTTGACAATGAGTGGTCCTACATAGACGACACCGCAGTTTTCGAAGGCTCTTGCAGGCGTAACTCGTACCGTTGGTAATGGAGCCATCTTCTGATGCATTGTCTTCGCCCGATGTCGTGTACACGTAATGCAGTTGTGAATGACCTTCTTGATGGCGATCCATGATCCAAGCATCCGAAATTTGTGTAGTAAAATGGTTTGTAGTAATCGATAAACCGCACGCAAATGTTGCTGATGCTCATGGGTGATGAGAAGTGAAGTGATGTGATAATTCCAATGTAGCAGGATTGGATGCCGCTGATTGAAGGGTCATTCCGCATTTTCCAATCTACCATTGATCCGCAAAATGCCATCAGTGTGGAATAATGGGTCCAGACCGTATATTTTGCTTGCCTTAGGAGACGGACATTTTCGCGTAAGAAGGAAATTGACCGAAAGACTCGGACTGGGCCTGTCGTACCAAAGTGATGGAGGCTTGATTAAGTTCATAAGTGGACCGATGACACGATCAGATTTAACCGATGTTCGTAAATTGTTGATAAACCTCAAGCAGGTGGCGGTGAACCGAAGTAGTTTTTTTCCAATCCGAGAAATTATAAATTGGGAGGTTACTATCAACCGTTAGCAGGTTAACTCGTACATGCCCAACTTCCGACATGACCGATTCCCTGAACGAAAATATCTTTCTGAAGTTAGAAAGGTTGGTGTTCACATAGTTGTACTGGCTCCAGGCCGCGTGCACAAGGTTGGTATCTGTAGCCCAATTAACGCTTATATAGTAATATTCTGCATGCATCATTTCGAAGAAAGTTTCACTGTAGTTATGCCGAGCGTAGTGTAGTGGTGTCCAGGGGAATGACACTGTTTTTATGAGGTTGTATGTGATGAGTGGGACCTCCGATGCCGAGTCCAGCAATATTCTGTATAGAAGAACAGTTCCACATTTTTGATGGATGAACGCTGTTGCCGTGGGTATTATGTAAGCATGTGTCGCACTGTGTTATGAGTGAGTTAATAAGCAGGTTTCCGAGAGAGTTAAATTTTACCGTCTGCTCTCTTGTTTGGAAGTGGATGGTTGATTGCCGCGTTGTAATGAGCCGCGTGATGAATGTAGCAAGGTGTGATGTATGCCGTTGCGAATCTTGCACCGTGTGCTTCTGCGTTTGGTTGCCGTGTGACCAAGCGCCAAGCAGTGCTGTCGCCTTCCGCTGTTCTTCATTAAGTTTGATGAATCCCGCGCATTTGTACAGTTGATGCGCTCCACGGCAATGCCAACACGACGTTTGATTGGAGTACTCGAGTATGTTTGAGTAGAATTATAGTTCGTCCTACCGCTCTCAAAGCATGATATAAGCGATTTAAATGTCGGCCGCTAATCCGCTGCCGAATGTCGCGCCCAAAGTTGCCTTGACATAGAGTCAAGTTTGTGGCTTGCTATGTACACCAACCAGCAACCCCAATGTGACATGTCGTAGCCGAGCGCTTGGAGAGCTCTTGTTGCCTCTTCAAATGTATCAATCAGCAGCCATATGTCATGATCCGAGGGGTTTGAGATGGGTTGATAATCGTTCATCCGCTTCAGATGCGCTTCGGTGATGTATTTGGATTTGTGATACCGCGCCGTTAATTGATCCCATGCCGCTTTGTAATTTTGATTGTTGATGCCGCTTTAACGACCAGTGTATCTTTCAGATAATGCATCTGCTGCACCGGAGAAAGGTTCGTGTTCTCATCGACAAGATTCTAAAACATATCATGTAATGATATCCAGTCCTTGTATTTGCCGCCAAACTTTGGGATGTTAATGGTTGGCACTTCCGTCGTTGTCAACCGCTCCAAAATTCCGCTGATCTGCATTTGCTCCTTTGTGAGTGACTCAATAATTTCAGTCACATTTTCTGCCTGTGATGGAGTTGTCTGAGTTTGTTGCTACTGTTTACAGTACTGTGATTTCGCGTTCAGGCAGATTTCGTCCACTTCATCTCGCTTCTCCAATTCCACCGCAACCGCTTCTTCTCCTTCCCCTTCGTCCACTTTGTTCTACATCTCGGACTGCAGCTCGAGAAAATTTGTATACGTCTTTTCCAGCTCGCCCAACCGCACTTGTACTTCAACTGGCATCATGCCTCGGATGCCCGCATCCGCGAGTTTTGAAATTGCCCGCTTCGTGTTCATGCGTACCCGCCGAAGTTTATTCAAACTTGACATTTTGTGCTTGCACGGCTCCAAAACGTCTGACGACACTATACTTTTTCGTTTGTAACCGCACACCAATTTCGTTGCAAATATGCTTGCAAAAATTGAAATATAGTTTTTTCCGCAAAATCAATGTTTTCCCTATTGCTTAAAGGAATTCCGACTCGAGAAACCAAAATGATGGGAATTTATACCGAGAAAAACGGCCGATGGTTCTAGATTTGAAAATACGTTTTATTTCTTTTAAACGTTCCGCTCCTAACAAGATACATGTGTACAGTTAGCTCAAAGAAAATAACAAAAGGATAGGTTCAAGTTTGACGTCTGTCCGAGACTCCAAAAGTGCAAAGCCTGTAAACTGACGTCTGCCCGAGACTCCGAAAATGAGAAGCCTGTCACCTTGATTTAATTTTGAACATATTGTCGTTTGAAGTATGAAAATGACTGCATTTATTTAGTGTGAACTTCACATTAGTAAAAACGAGATATTATTCTTATTAGTAAAATAAGGAGAAGTTAGGAAACAAAATTTATAGTCTCTTTCCTCGATGGCCAAATGGCACCGAATTCGACTCTTATCAAAACCAGACTTCAACGATAAAGTCCACTTGAAATGGACTGCTCTAGTTTATGCTTTGGCCAAATGAATCAAACCGTTTCTAAATAGTGTTCATGTTATAAAAGATTGAAAATAAAACTTTTCCGGGGGAAATTTTGATTAGTTTCAAAAATATTTTCACAAACGAACCCACCAACGCACTTGTTAAGCTCATTAATTTCCCAGTAACTACAAATCCAAACTCTGCTATGTAAACATCAGAATATCCTTGAACTATTCACCTCCGTCGCAACTTCTTCCAGCAAAAGTATTTGTGTATGTACATATATTTGTGATTGCAACGAAATCATTTGAATTACAATTATTTGAGTCATGTTTTATGCTCCCTTGATTTATTGTATTATTATTAGTCCATTATTTCTTTCTTCATGCAAATTCACTTGTTCAACGAAATTTCACTCGTGCCTTCTCCGCTGTGTGGAAAATCCAATATTCTCGACTTTTTCATCATACTCGTATTTGTTTTCTTTACATTCTGGATTTCATGTAAACATTTGCGGTTGCTTTGACCCGCCTGTTCTGTTAATTTGCCGATATTTATATTGAGTGTGTAGGTGTTTGATGATTGTGTGCAGTTGAATTGAGGAGATTTTATATCTGTTATTTGTTGGTATACACGCGAAAATACTATAATTGCTATTTTCATTATGAATGAAATTCATTTTATTCTTATTTTTACGCCAATTTAAAATACACATGCTGTTTTAGCACATCATAATTTATCAATGACTTCTTGAAGAGTATTAAAAAAATTTTAGTGCGAAAAAATTGTTCTCCTAGTCGTAATGGCAAGAAATGAAAGTAGATTATGGTCGAGTGTCTTGACGTCAAGGAGAAAATTATTGAACATGAAAGCAATGAGAGTTTTATTCTTGATTCATTATAACGACTCGATCGAATGCTTTGATTATGAACAACGAGAGCGAATCAAGAATTAGTGAAATAATTAATATAGACGCCGAATTTGTTGTTTTTGTCAGCATTAGTCACGTCGCGCTCGTGCAAATTAAATAACACCTAATAAAATGTCCGATTTACCTAACTTAAACGGAGTAAAATTGTGAATAGTACTCACAGAGTCTCCCAGTGAGAGGTTTCATTTTAAACTTCTCACTTCAAAATTGTCAACTGTCATATTGATCCTTTTTGACAAGTGAAAAACAGCAAGTTTTAAGATAAGAACTGATTCACATTTGCAAAACGAAAGCTTTCAATTATTTTCAAATTATTTCCATCTCGTGCCGTCTTCTGCGAGCAAAAGTTCCACGTTTCAGGAATTCAGTTATAACAACTTAAAGACGGTGCAAGCTTAGTCGGAAATAACAGAACCAAAGCTGGCAGGAAGATATTTTGTCCTCATACCAAATCATTTACATGAAACTTTGGTTACGAAAGTTGTCGCAGCTTCCTCAGCTTATCTGCTATCAACACAATTTTGATAGTTACAAAGATGGTTGTAGTAGCTGTTCACAACTGTCAAAAAAGTAAAGTTACAAATGACACTATTAGATCGTTGTCGGGAAAATATAGATTTTAAGGCGGAAGGAAATCTTTTTAAAATGTGGAATTACGCTGAGCGTAGCACGAGGTACTGTGTTAGTAATCGCAATGGATTTTGTACAAATCTGCTCAGCAAGACGCGAGTGTTATGATAGCGAAAGTTACATAGTTCACATGGCCCACTCCAGTGTCGGAATAAATAAAATTCGAGCTATTAGAAATAGTCATGAGACATACTTAAAAGTTATGAGTTACTCGTACAAACCAAATTATCTTTGCTAAACTTTTTTTTTATTGATCATTCGTCCCTTTTTACAATGTAAATTTATTCGTTAATTTGCTCTAAACTGAGCTTTTTGCATCAATCTCGTTTTTCGGATGACCTCGATAGCTTCAAATTACTTATAAAAATTGCTTGTGTGTAGCTATTGAGTTGTATCAAAAATTTTCTGAAAAATTATTAGTGATGATTCCCGGAATGGAAAGCCATTATCAAAGCAAGTCTACTGTCAGATTAAAACAGGAATACTTTGTATTGGTATAAGAATTTTATTAGATTGATCGCGAAACAAGACTCTCTCGAGTGCGTGAAGCGCACTCGTATTTATATGGGTTCTGGTACACTATTACTAGTATAGGTTGATGATGTTGGTGCGTGTGCTGCCTGTGCGTGTGACAGCTCGGTCGTCCTGTGAGAACGCGCCTCGAGTCCTTCGACGCTGCCATCGTCGTTGGTATCGCTGAAGAATGGGTCGATCTCTGGTCGTAATTCGCACCATGACTTCATATTTTCCATTGAATACTCCTGCTTAGTGTCATCCGGCACGTTGAGATTCCAAGTCCTCGACCAAGTATCTATCATTGCGAAGCACTCGTGCAATCACATAGGGACCCTTGTATTTTGGCTTCCAGCTTCCGGGGCTCGCCTGTGGCTGATGGAGCGTTTCGCATGACAACTAAATCGCCTTCCTCATACTTCATGGGGCGCTTGTGTCGCTTGTCGAATTGCTCTTTCCATTTTGCTTGTTCCGTCTTGATGTTCTTGATGGCAATCCCGCTTTCGGACAGGTTACTCTCAGTCGTCTCAATGTTGTCTGCTACTGCTTGGATGAGTCTATTATTGACTACGTCTCTCATCTTGAAATCGTATAAAAGTTCCTTAGGCGTGAACTTCATGGTTGCGTTTCATTGGTTGTTCATGCATTTTGTGAATGTTTGTATCCCAATCCTGTGGCACACTTTCGTCGGTTCGTATGAACTGCAAGATAGTTTGGTTAGCCCGTTCAACCTGACCGTTTGCCCGTGGTGTCCTAACAGCTACTTGAACGTGTTGTATCTCGTTATTCTCTCAGTAGCGTTGGAATAGCTTCGATGTATATGACGTTCCTCTGTCGTAGACTATTCGTTCCGGAATTCCAAAAAATCCAGACAAGCCATTCAACATTTTCACGACTGGTTTTGTTTTCGTGTTGCTTACTGCTCTCAGGATGATGTATTTTGTGAAGGGATCACATACAAATATCGCTATTACGTGCATTGCATATTTCCGATTCGACTGCGTGGAAATGGTCCTAGGTGATCTATGTGCAATATACGAAATGGTATCGGGTTAAAGTCCGTTGAATGGAGTTCTCCCTCTGGCTTTCCTCCGACTTGTTTGTTATGGCAACACTCGACACGCGTCTGAATGTACTGCTTGCCCAGCTTACGTTATTTAGGGAACCAAAATAGTTTCCGGACCTTTTCCAGCGTCTTCGCTTCGCCGAGATGTCCTATTTCGTCATGATACGTTCGTATTACTCGCCATCTTATTGCTTTTGGGACATCGAATCTCAAGTTGTCGCCTACGCGTCGATTAAGTCGACCTGCTTTTAGCGAGTAATCCGTCTTCAGCTGCGTTATTTGATCGGACTCTCGTACTCCCTGCAGCATCTCCACAATATCCTGCAGATGGATCTAGCCGCTGCACTGCGATTAGCCAATCGTCATAATCGATTTGGATTGGGGAAACGTTTCGGCAACGGTCTGAATGCCGTCAACTGGTGCTCGGCTGAGAGCATCTAGGTGTTGCATTTTGTCGCTGGATCGATATGTTATGGTGTACTCGTACTCTTGTAGTCGCAGGAACCATCTAGCTATTCGGGAAATGAGTGGCTTTCAGGTCTTTGTGACAGCAACGACTGCGCAGTCGGTGATGATGTGAAACGGCTTCCCCAGAAGATAAAGCTTAAACCTTTCGACTGTTCCCACTATAACTAACACCTCCAGCTCATAGCTCGTATAGTTCTGCTCCGACGTGTTGCATTGCTGGCTATAATACGCTACCGGATTCCAGCTACCATTTAATTGCTACATCTGCGCTCAACTTATACCCATGCTACTGGCATCGGAATGGACTTCGTGCGCTGCATCTGGATCGTATATTTCGAGGACTGATTGGCTCATTAAGGCCTTCTTTAGTTCGTTGAAGGCGTTGTCCTGTGCGTTGGTCCATTTGAACTTAGCGTTTTCCTTCGTCGGTAATAACTTCTTTAGCGGTGACGCTTTCGTTGCAAAGTCCCCGATGAATCGGTGGAAATAGCTTGCCAATCCCAGGAAACGTCGAACTTCTGGTGGGTTTGTTGGCACTAGAAAGTTGCGTATCGCATTCGTTTGGATGTCACCGGGTGAAATGCCTGCTTCCGAGACTGTGTGTCACAGGAACGTTAGTTGCGATGCGAAAAACTTGCACTTGTCTAGCCGGAGTGTCATCCCAGCTTCCTCCAGCAGATCCAGAAATTCAGTTAACGTCGTTATTGATTCCTCGACCGAGTTAGTTGCAATGAAGATTTCGTCTACATATGCGCTTATGCTATTCTCCATTCACTTTAATATGGACGTGATGACTCTCTGAAATACGACGGGTGCATTGACTAGTCCAAAGGGCATGCAGTTGAATTCGTAGTGCCTGTTGTTCGTCACAAATGCGGTGTCTTTCCGTGAGCTCTCGTTAATGGGGAATTGGTAATGCCCCGCCATTAAATCTAGCGCAATAGCTGCTCTTCCACGGTCGGCATCGGATATCGTTCTTTCACAGTGACTGCGTTTAAAGAACGATATTCAACGCACAATCGGTCGCTCCCATCTGCTTTCCTCGCCATCACTATGGGTGCTGCGTATTCCGATTCGCTTTCTGGAATGATGTTGTGGCTGAGTAGTTCTTCAATTTTTGTGTCAACCATTGCCCGTTTGGCGAAAGGAATTCGATGTGGTTGTAGTGTCAACGGCTCGTCACTTTTAACTTTAATGTTCATTTTGGCTGTTACACACTTGCCCAGTTGAGAGAGATCGACGCTAAATCGAGATTCATATCGTTCTATTACTGCGTGCACTTTATTTCCATCGGCTTCGTTCAAATTTCCGCACCTGAAATTTATATCGTTCCTCTTAATTTCTCACGTACCGTTCTCAATAACAATTTTTAAGTACCTCCTACCGAGGACGTCCATGCCCAATAATATAGGCGTATCGTGTTCGTGATCACTGATTATGTATAGTTTGGACGGTATCTGTACATCACACACGACTTTATCAAGGGCTGCCTTAAAGACGCGACATACAACATCGCCTGCGAATCCCTTGATCGTTTTCATTACTGGCATAATGTCTACGTTTAGTCTAGTTTTTACTCGTTTAGATTAGTTCGTTACTGGCTCGTTACTGGCACAATGTCTTCCTTTACTCTCAAATTAGTTAGTGTCTTTAGCTTATAATCTAATAATAATGCCTTCCATTGCTGTCATTGA
Organism: Odontomyia ornata; assembly: GCA_963969285.1. Classification (NCBI taxonomy): domain Eukaryota; kingdom Metazoa; phylum Arthropoda; class Insecta; order Diptera; family Stratiomyidae; genus Odontomyia; species Odontomyia ornata. Next base: position 43,256,419 of record OZ017740.1, on the reverse strand, counting down.
TAATCTGCTAACAAAAAAGCAACAATAATTTCACGGCCCTATCAACTAATTTTTCAACTATTGAATCCTTCGATATCTCAACTAAAGCGGAAAATATACTCGTTATTGCAGGATTTATATTTAAATTAAATGCTATCCCCAACCCCAACTTATTTTATAACAACAAAATTTCACTTTCAAGTACATAAGCCGCCATTTAAGCATGCGTATGGCTCGCTTATTAGAACAAATCCATCTTTACAATCAAGATTTTACGAGTAAATGTCGGAATGCTAATTAGAAAGTAATTGGGTTTTTAAAAAAATCATGTAAGAAACGAGTAGATTTTGTATAACAGAGCTCAAATTTATTAAATTAAAAAGCGCGCAAGCGCACAGGCGAGCAGAACGTGTTGAAGGTCGTTGGGAGACTGAGTGGTTGCAAACTGGTTTCTCGTTGCGACTGGGCAGTGGTAAAAGTAGTGGTAGATGAATCTCTACCATTCCACCCGCCTCATGTGAAGCATAAAAAATGCGTCATGCGAAGACTCCGCCCGCCGTGAGGGATGCTGATTTTTCTACTTAATTGAAGGTACGGCATCACTTAGAGAAACTTTCGTCTGTTCGGCTGAAGTATCGACTGAAAGTATGCAGACCTTGGCAACTGCGCGTTTTGTGCTACCACCAACGTATTTTACCGAAACTGCACGTTTTAGATCATCAGCCCCGGAATATACGTTTGTGATTCTGCCAAGAGCCCATTGAGTGGGAGGTAGATTTTCGTCCTTTAATATAACTAGAACGTTGATTTTGACTTCTTCCATCACCTTTCGCCACTTATGCCGCAGTTGCAAATGATGCTTGTACTCGTGTCGCCAACGATGCCATATATTTTCTTGCATATCCTGAACTAGCTGCCATCGTCCGAGTCGATTAGTCAGGCACTCCATGATAGATGGTGTCGGAATGGCCAACAGGCTTTCCCCGACCAAGAAATGTCCTGGTGTTAAGGCATTCATCGGGGTCGTCAGTGATGGAGTAAAACGGATGTAAGTTGAGGCATGCCTCCATCTGGCAGATCAGAGTCAGCATTTCCTCTGCAGGCTGTATGTGGGTCCCGACGATCCGCTTAAAATGGTGTTTGAAGGACTTCAGACCATTCTCCTAAAGACTACCGAAGTGTGGTGATCCGGGTGGGATGAAGCTCCATTCAGTACCTTCCCTTAACAGAGCCTTCGAAGTCTCAGGCGCTTTGATTAGCTCTTTGATATGTCTAGTATGTCGCTTGTCGGCGGTCACACATTTAAGTCGGTTATCGCTGTAAAGCTTAGCGCACCGTCCTCGATGGCTGACGAAACGTTGAAAGGCTGCTATGAAGGCATCTGCGGTGAGGTTGAAAACTAGCTCCAAGTGCACTGCTTTGGTGACAAAACTGACGAAGATGTAGATATCAGTTTTAAGGACCATTCGGTTATGACCCTTGCGTAGCTTTATGAAGAAATGGCCGGTATAGTCTGTGCCTAAGCGAAGAAATTGCCCGGCAAGAATCACTCGATCCATTGGAAGATCAGCCATGAGCTGATGCTTCGTATATGCCGTATAGTTTGCTTAACTAAACTACGTTGTCCAATAATCCAGTATCTCGAGCGAAGATGTTGCATAGTCAGCTAAACGCCACAATGTAATGTAACATTATGTGCTTGCTGAACTAGCAATCGTGTAAAGTTGCTCCCCTTCGTTAGAATAATTGGATGTTTCTCCTCGTACGGCAGCTGTGAGTGGGTGAGTCGTCCTCCCACTCTTAAAACCTGATCTTGGTCCATGAATGGCCTGAGTTTCGAGAGTTTGCTGGTATTCAGTAGATCCTTTTGCTTGGTAACGTGGGATATTTCGGTTGCAAAGAATGAGGACTGAATAATATTCGTCAAACTAGCACGAGCGGTGTCGACCTCTGTCATACTGAGCGGACCGATTTCTTTGTTCTTATCTCGTGCGTTGTTATAGAATCATATGCAGCAATCCGTGATTCGAATCAGTTTCGAAAACAAGGAGTAGTTCTCCAGTAGCTCAATGTCCGGGCCTGTGGGGTAACTTGTAGTCGTTTGGAACACTCGCACTTCCTGTCCAAATGTGATGACTTTGGCCAGAAATTAGAATTTTTCTTGAGCCAGACAGGTCCAAACCATCAAGATGCGCAGGCACTGAGCTCAGTCGAAGAAATTTCTCTAGTTATGCAATCAACTTGATTTTCCTTGGCCGGAATGTGATGCCAGATACCGTGAGGTAGGTTTTCGTGTATCATTTAGACTCGGTTGGCAACGAAGACTTTCCACTTGTCCGGATGTTCCTTAAGCCAGTACTGGGCGACAGTGGAGTCGGACCAAAGGTGCATTTGTACATTGCTGAACTTCAGTTTATCGCGAACTGTGATTACGAGTTCAGCTAGGAGGGCCGCCCTGCATAATTCCAGTCTGGGTAGTGAAACTGTTTTCAGTGGACTCACTTTCGTTTTAGCGGTCAACAGATTCATCGCGATCTTCTGTATGTCGGTTGCGACTCACATGTATACAGCAGCTTCGTACGCCCCCAAAGATGCGTTTCAAAACCCATGTAGCTCTAGGCTCGATTGCAAATTGGTGGTACCAACCCAGCGGTTGACCTTAACAGTGTGCAAGCCTGCAAGTTTTTCATGCAGTTTTGCCCATTGTTTTTCTAATTTCTCAGGCGAATCAACATCCCAATCTATTTTCTCGACTATATGGTAACTAGCGCTAACCATACAAATGGGTCAAATATTCGACTGACATCCAATAAGACGGTTCTCTTCGTCACAGGAGTCTTATAAGGATCAAGAATTACACGAAATTGGAAACAGTCTGCTTCCGGGTCCCAGGCTATGTCTAGAGCCGCCTTGATGTCGCTATCGTGAACAACCTTTGGAGTCGTACTCTTTTTGACGTATTGCGGTGCATTGTCGGCCAGGAGCTTCTCGGAATAGGCCAAACACTTCCGAAGCTTGAATCCCCCTTCCTTCATTAGAGCAATAACTTGATCTCGGACTTGAATGCCAGTCTGAACGTCGAAGGAACCGAACAACGCGTCGTTGCAGTACAAGTCTTCCCTGATAATTCGAGCTGCTTCGGGATGTGTTTTACATGGTCTGTTGTTAGTTGTAGCATCACTCTGAATGCTAAGTAGACAGCGCATGTTGATCCAAATAACACGATGAGTATTCGGAAGGTGAGGATTGGATCCGAAATGTTGCGTCTCTATAGAATAGATTGGCATCGTTCTTATCAATCCAAATTTGCTAAAACATTTTTCCCGCATCGGCGCAAAGAATGAACGGAAATAGTCACCAACGTATAAGAATTGCAAAAAAATCGTTCTAAAGCTTGGAACCGGTGTGAAGAATATCGTTCAGGGATTTTCCCGACGTAGTTTTTTGCGACGCGTTGTACACTTCCCGTAGTTTGGTAGTTGTGCTGGTTTTTCTTAAAACCGCATGACGTGGAAGGTAGTAGGCTGGAAATGAAGCTTCTACATTCGCAGGAACGAGCTCCGTATGCTTTGGTTCGATGTATTCCTCAAAAACATGGTCGTAAGAACGTTTCAACTGCTCATCCTTCTGATAACGTTTTTCTGGGCATAGCAACAAGTAGGTAGCGGCCTCCTTGGATAATCCGAGTCACTCTTTGGGGCTCTTTAGCAGAAGCTGGACCACGTATCAGCCCTCGTCGAAACTTCGATGAGTCCTCATAAAAATTTCTTCGCAGTTGACTTCGTCAGGTGTGAGTGTCGTAGACTTAGACGGCTCCTCTATCTCCTAGAAACGGCAAAGAAAATCATCCATGTCTCTTACAGATGTCTGAAAGCTAACGATGTTCCGGGCTTGACTTGAAAGTCACAGATTCTGTTCAGCTCGTCGTGACTGCATAGAAACACCCACTGACGGTTCGTGAATCGAAGCGATTTCGTGTGTCACGATGGAATTCGCAGTCCCTGCTTTCACTTGCCCGACACCGTACACGTTCACCTTAACTGTTTTCTTAGACGGTCGTAAAGAAATCGTCAGCTATTGTGACATGAAGTTTGACTTTCAACCGTCAACCGCTAGCTGCTGTCACTTCCACTACCGCTGTCGCCAGCAGTACTACACTCATCGGCACCGCACTCGACAACAGATCAGCTGATGAAGTAGATGCAATAAAGTTATTCTTCCCTGTGTATTTATCATCATGTGATGACGTTTTTGACATTGTTGACAACGTTTTTCTGACGGACAGCTTGTCGACTGTTTTCGCTCGAGATCACAGACAAAATAGTAATAAGTGATTATCTTTGCAGCAGTGGTAATTTCGAGTCGTCCTAGTGGCACTGGCCGACGCAGCTGGTTGCGTAGATATTGTTTGAGATGTGTGTGAGATCGAGCAATGTGCCCTACCTATGACGCATAGTGTTTCCCAGTCTTTGCGTGTATTGGCATCTAATTTATCCGTCATGAAGTACACTTGCCAGCTGTCCCAATGATCAACCGGCTGAGAGAGATTCTTTACGTGTTGACTGAAGTTGTCTAATACACGTCTTATCTCATTGGCGGATTCAGTTTTCATGGTAGACACAGACACTAGTGCACGTAAATTGGCATTGACCAAAGCCCTTGTGTTGTCGAAACTGGACAGCATCGAGTCTCAAGCTGACGCAAAGTTGCTCGCCGTTATCGCTACATGTTTGAGTAGGAGTTCCGCTTCACCGCGGACACGCGAATTCAAAGAATGAAGTTTCTGCACATGGCATAATGACGAGTTCGTATGGAACAAAGACTTGCATAAGTCCTTGATAGAAGGCCAATTTAGAAACTCCCAACGAAGGTTGGGAATTCTATTTTGGGCAGCTTTATCCTGGCTTGGGAACCTAGCGGTGTTGGGTTATGGGAGTCCTCGCTCGGTGCGGTCGGCTGTCGAGTGGCGATCTCTTTTAAGCACCAAGATTTCGCTTAGATGTACGCCACCTCGACTACAGAAAAACGATCGCCGCTGAGAACTAACGCGGCATTGAAACTGCGCCATTATTGTTCTAACAACTCGATTCGAGCGCGCAGAAAATTTAACCGTTCGACTCCCTTTCGCGGTTTTTCCGGTATTCGCGACGAACTTCTCCGATTGTCGTATAAGTTTTTCCATGGCGGAATCCGGCTTGACGGACCAATAATTGGGCTTTTGAAAGAATTTAATAGGAAACGAGTACGTTTTATGTTATAGAGTTCAAATTTATTAAATTAATAAGCTGCAAGCGCACAGGCGAACCGAACGTGTCGAAGATCGTAGTGAGACTGACTGATTGCAAAACTGGTTTCTTGTTGCAACTCGGCAATGGTAATAGTAGTAGTAGATAAATCTCCAACAGAAAGTTAAATACCCATTTCATAAAAGCTTCGTAAACATATTGCCTTATTTACCTATGCGCTTCATCTTTTAACTGTACAAATAAGGGCTCTTGGCTCTATGATAGCGTATCTGCCTCATATTTCGTGAGATATGAGATTGGAACATGCTCTGAGCTCTATCCGGGGAAAACTCTCCTGTTTCCTAGTAGAGTCCCATTTTTTGCTCCGGTCTTCCTCTCCTGTGCGAAATCTAGAGTCGGGGGACCGCGACTTACCCATCTTGTGCAAGTAAGACTAACAACACCAATCCCCGCTCAAGAGCTGGGTCAAGTTGAAGTCAGTCTTATCGGTCGTTCGATTAAACCACGATCTCAGGTTAGGGATGAGGCATGCGGAGTCGACCAGTTTGTTAGTGGTAGTGTAGTGGCCATAGACATTAGTAATAGGTGGGTTACACTGTGAGTTGAACTCCTGCTGATCGCTTGTGGGTCGGAAGTTGTTGACGTTTGGCGGTGGAAGAAGTTGTAGAACATAATACGCAAGTGTGTATGCATAAGTGTTTCAAAACAATTTTAAATCAGCACAAGCAAAAAATGTTGTAACGGATTCCGTAGTTTGTACTAAAACTCTTGAGATTGATTCCCAATGTTATTTAGAATTCAAGAAGAAAGCGAGTGAAGTTATAACTGCGCGCGCCAACACAGACGTTGGCAATGTTAATTCAAGTATTATAATCTATCGAGATGACTGATGATAAACTCTGATCATCATAATATTAACAATAAATCTCAGGACTAAGTAAAAGAGAATATTTTCCTATTGTATAGTATCCCTTCAGAGCACCATTTAATTTCCCGTGATAACACTTTTGCCATTAGTTTCAAAGAGAAAGCTGCTCCACGATAATTGCCACTTCACATGCGAACTACATAACGAATCGAAAATTCCTTGGTCAGACTCATCAGGACACCCATCTGGATTATATGAGCGTCAAGTGAACATATCTATTTTAATCTGCTTAAAAATGGATCTTCTCGACTTCCGTTGCCTGGCAATGTTTCTTACTATGCATGCAGGAGCTGGAGCAACTTCATAGTATCCCTCATGTCCATCATGACATTCCACTTTTCCAATTTAGTTACCGTTCTTCTATCCTTTAGCCCACCCATCCTCCAACTAAAACATTTATCTACTTTATAGCACCTTGAAATGTAAAATGTCCAAAACATAGAAATCGTTATCATTCGTAACGAGCAAACATGCTGTGCTCAATGTTTCAAGGATTCTCGTCTCCTCGGAGAGTTATGTTGGGTAATAAAATTCCAGTATGTGTGTGAAATGTATGAGTGCATGTACTTCACACTATGATGGTCCACTCGCCCATTGTATGATGATTTAACCTCTTTCTGACTTGCTCGTCCTTTTTTCGGGAAATGGTCGGGAGAAAAAGTAATCACCCTTACAAAGTAGTTTTAGTATTTTAGCATTAAAGGAATGGCTGGTGAGAGCTCTTATTTCTTCTAATAATGTTTAATTTTTTATTCTAACAATGTTTGGTTGCATACAAATTAATGCCCATCTAATATGGATTAAAGTAAGGTGTGTTTTGGGATACCTTTGGGATCTAAAATGAGCATGCTAAGGTTGTTTGCCATATTCCGCAGGTATGATTCGACATAACTTGTATCCTTTCAATTGCAAGGACATGAATATGTTAGCCCTGTAATCCTAGGAGTATTAGTAGTTACCTAGGTAATTTAACAATTAATTTAACGGTGCATTCTTTAATTAATCATAAAATTATAAGCTTAGAGCTAAAAATTTTAAGAATCCTTGAATTGACAATATGTTTGAAAAAAGTGCTATATCGAGTCTTTTCTACTCCATGAAAAACCTGTAAAAGCTTCCTTAAATAAACTATATATTTCTTGCAACGTGTGATGGTATTCCCTTCACTGCCTAGCGCTGGAGGTACAAAATGCAAATATTGAGAGTCTCCCTTCAAGGGAGATGCAGAGTAGCTCGATTGTCCTTGATTTTCCCGATGAAGACCGGCTTATCCAAAAAGCAAAAGAAGCGAATGCAAACCACTTGTAATGGTCAAAAGATCATAAGTAAGGGTGTCAAGAATGGCGTCCTGAAGGTGAAGAACTCCTTAGATGGATTAGGTACTACAGATGCTAGTGGCCAGGGGTAGATAAGGAGATGCTTCCTACTAGCATCAAAAATTTCTTTGTAGCGCGATCCAAGGGGAGATGAGTAACAAGGATGAAAGATGAGGAAAATGCTATATTGGAAGAGGGGTTTCAGTTTGTGCTATCTAATGCAGTCAATAAAGCCTGCAAGCTTCCCCAGGAGTAAAAAAGCGAAGAATCATTTGATGCAACTTGAAATATAAAAATCTCGCAGTTTCGTAACCGATATACTCCTCAGGAGCTGCCACATCGAAACTGCGAGATTTTTAATGGAACCAGCCCATATGCTGGAACCAGCTGGTGTCCATCGAGCAAAAAATGCTATTATGTTGATAGCTTAAATGCTCGGGTGAAAGAACAATGTAGTTCTTTCACTTAGGATACTAGCATTCCTTAAGCAAAAATTTTTTTTAAATATAAGATGAAAATTTTGGAACAAATGGTCAATCCTCGGTGACAGATATGTTCGCTCACAAGCCAAAACTGCTGTGCACTCCTCCAAGATCGACAACACAAACGACAAATGCAGTAGGTAATCAAATAGCCAGGACAGATGGATGACCGAGCTATGACAAGAAAGATATCGCAAGCCTCTATTGAATGGTTCAGGTTTGCCAAGAGGCCGTGAGATCATAGGGCTCCTCCTACACCGACTACGCAGTGCAAGGTAAAAAAAGTAAAATTCTTCAGATGCACAACCGGAGCGCGAAGAACCAAAACCGCTAACTCCATACATAGTGCTCCGTATATCTTAGGTAGTCAAGCAAAAGATAGAGCTGGTAGCCGCAATAATAAGTGCTCACTAGACTTGTCAACCAAAAGTGGGTTGAACGCTTCACTGAAATCTGCATTTAAGATGAGCACAGGATAGAAGCAAAGAAGAATAATCGACGTGAAACATTAGCACACTCTTGAAAGTGATCAGTCAATCCATCGCATGCCAAAAAAAAATGTATCAACATGCTTGTTGAGGATTCAGCAGTATCGTTGCAGACAGTTAAAGGCCGAGTGAAATGATAGAGCTGAATAGAAAACCCTCTTTCCAGGACAAATGAGAAAAAACAGCTTATAGCCTCTCTACCAGCAGTTTTTAGTCAAGGTAAGGGCATCGCAGTGAACTTTCTACTAGTACACTCAAAAGCAGGGCAAGAGATCTTGAAAAAACTCAGCGTCTGGGAGCCGCAAATGGCACTAACCCCCTCCCAAAAAAGCCTGAGGTAGCGGAACCATCCCCGATAATAAAAAAAAATTAAGCGTAATTAGCGCAATGACCCCCTCCTTCTAAAGCCAATTGGTGGAAAGATATACATATACCGATCTCTTCAAGGAGATCGGGAATAATTTAGAGCCAGAGAAAATTAGAGCCAACATGAAGATGGTACGTGTGACCTTCTCGTTGAATCTGGATTGGAATTCACAAGCAGTCAAATACCTGCTAGTGTCAAAAACTGTAATTTCTACCCTGCAACCAGTATTCTCGCCAGAAGTAAACAGTTGCTCGATAGAATAGACAACGTTCACTCAGTGATTGGCAGCAGCCTTGGGTCAAAAGCAAGACCGAAAGATAAACTGCGTACCTCATCCTTGATCTGAGTCCGTGGCTCGATCGAATGCACGGTGAGATTGACTTGTACCTGACCCAGCTCTTGAGTGAGTATGGGTGTTTTCAGTCTTACTTGATTGGTAAGTTGCGGTCCCCGATTGTATTTTTTGCGCACGAGAGGAAGACGATGTTTGCCACAGTTTTTGCTTGTAAAAAATGGAACTAGCTGAGCCGAGACTTCTACAAGGGAACAGGAAAGCCCGGATTTTCTAATTCCTAGATCGGTTGACAAATGGAACCATGTGGCAGATTATGTTTGAGTAGTCCTAAAAGATATAACGGCTCACAGTAGCTGGGGTCGTTGGGGCTTAGGGACTTTTTTTCTAGGAATCTCTCTCCCTTCCTCCCGTTCCGCTAGAGGAGGTGTTCAAAGTCTTTCTGCTTCTCACTTCGGATCCAGCGCTGAAACCTGAAACAAATAAAGGCACAAAAAATCGTGTTTTTTAATATTAAAATGAAAAACTTATCTGATGGCTGTGCGGTTTCACCATAATGTTGATGCGTTAGTTTGTTTATATTATTGACTGCCAATCAATGTTGACAGACGTTTATGACATCTGGTTGTCAACGATTACTGAAGATCACGCTAACGATTTTATCAGAAATGATATATTGTGAATTTCGAAGTTACGATATTCTCACTTTGAAATCCACTGATAGCGAAAGAGAAAGTACCGAATTCCTTTGTTTTTGGAGATTGCGGTACAGTGAAAAATCTGAACATATTATTCATTAGTTATTTCAACTTGAAAGTGAACGGTCGAATGTATAAAAATTAAAAATTGAAGTTGAATTTGAAAATAGAAATCGAAAATTTGTTATCAAGTTTAAAGTGTGAAATGATGAATAGGTAAACAAAGTAATAGTTTTTCATTAGATTCATAAGACATTTATATCCGGAACAGGAGGGATCCCCCAATTTGAAGGTGCCCCACGATTTAGCAAAACGAAGCTTATCCAGAAGAAATGTGTCAAACGGTTTCAGGCTGGGCTCTCGAGTTGACAGGGGAGGTGTTTAATGGGTAGCCCGGGCGTCTTGGCACCTGCGAGCCCCACACTGAGGGTGTAAACAGCCTTCAACTCCCAACCACAAAAAAGGCTAGACCTTAAAAGTCTGGGCTAAAAACACGACACTTTCGGATGCAAGGCAAAAGATCGAAAGAACTGAAGCCCAAAAACCTGGTGTTAAGGAAACACAAAACAAAGTAAAAACTAAGATAAGATACGAGGCCTACAGACCACCGCAGGGTTATCGAAAAGAAAGTTACTCGTATGTGAACAACACCACAATAGGGAACAGGCTGAATACTTCCACGATCAATATATCACCGCCACCATCTGAGTACGAGGCAGCGCTTGACTCTGAGTTCAAATCAATGCCCTTAGGAATGATTTTATGCAGATCAGGTGTTCCAAAATGACGTTCTTTCATATCTATCTCACACCGAACGGCCATATACCATCCTCCCAGTGGGATTTGATGCATTGCAGGATGCCACCTCGAACACAGAGGGGAGAGGCAGGATTTTTGTGAGAAATGACTTAAATGCTAAGATTATTGAGTATGAAATCTCCCATCCCGATTCCAGGGGGACGAAAATTCTAAAAATTGTGGCCCGGTGTAGACTTGTCATTATAAACGTTGTTAATACACCCGTTTTTCATCGGACAGGTTAAGGAACTTCTCCAGACATATTTGCTATATAGCTCTTTTTATCTGGGTACTGGGGGACTATTAATGATCATCAGTACATCACACTCGAATTCAGTTACCGTAAAACATTGGAAAAATGAATGTCAAGAAGTTATCCGATATGCTTTTGAGAAGTTGACCCAGGCTGATAATCTTCAAGAAGAAGGGGAAGCGCAGTAAAATTTCCACCGTGAGCCTCATCACGTTTCCCTGCAACTACGCCAACAATCAAGACATGGTAAACCTGTTGTTTATTATTGGTCAGCAGAACTCGCTGGAAAATGAAAAGAATGTCATAAGCTCCGATGTGAATGTGGTGAGTCACGAACCCGAATCGTGGAATGCAGGTCAGCAAAGAAACTCTTTCGCTAGCTGATCAGTGAGTGCAAGGCTCGTGGTGAAAATCTTATTGACGAAGTAAACAGGGCTAGTCACACGGAAGTTTGGCACCTCAAAATTACCCCTCTAGTTGAAACAGAAAAATGCTAGGTCGTTCGAGCACTTTTTCCCATGTACCTTGACCATTTTGATGCTTGATCCGAGAATGATATGATAGACTGCCTGCATTTAAACACGAAAAAATGAGTAAATTGATTCCGACCATGAGGAAATAAAATGCCACGGTGGCAAGCAGTATCCTAGCTGAAGTGCTAAATTGGTCCATGACCTTTGCCCTACAACGCTACTTCACACTTTTAATACCTTTCTGATAGATTTTCCCTATTCTTAAAGGAGGTGAGGCTCATGTTGATTAGCAAGAGAAGGAGAAATCCAAAGCTACTTTCAGCAAACACGTGGTACTGACTCAAACACAATCAAAACACTCGGAATCTACCGTCTAGTACAAAACTGACTTTAAAAGCCTTGTTGTCAAAAATTTCCAGCATCTTCGATCCATTAGATTGGCAATCACCCATTACAATATCAGCGAAATTACTGATGCATGGTCTTTCCAGAGATTGTATCGAATGGGATCAACGCGCCCCTCTGGACATAATAAAGGCCTGGATTGAAATCGAAAAAGAATTACCGGAGCTAAATGCAATCAGGATTTTTAGAGGAACTAGCTACCACAAAAACCAGGAAATTCAGCTGTATGTTTTCTGTAACGCCCAAGACGCTCTTTCACAGACGACAAATCAGCAAGCGCACTTCCTGAATTCCAAGATTAACCAGTCAATGAATCTGCGATTATCTCGTATCACAGCTTCAGTGAATAAGATGGCGAAATGGTATGCTTCCATAGACCATAACAGGATCAGTATAGAGGTGGTGTCCTCCTAAATCATTGCTGAGGACTATTTTTGCGAGTTTGAATATAAATACGCCCGATGGCTGAATGCCATTCATGACAACGAAAACATTTTGGATTTCACCACGCCACACAATATCGAAGAGATGTTGCGAACATAATGGCTAAATGTCATTTCAATTTGCATATAGCAAATGTTCCTCAACCTCGGCTGCAAGTAGGAGCAACACCTAAAGGAATTCAGCTATATAGCTATCTATACATCCTAGAAAAACCACTTTTTGGGCTTGTACATGTAACGGCGGTTCCGCATGTAAATTCCAACGTGAAATATATGAATGCTATTAAAACGCTATAGTTCAATGACTGCAAAAACAATGACTTTATTCTTCCATTCACTTTCTTTTATACATATTTTTTTGCAACTGTTCATTTTTTGCCTTACATTAACTTCATATAATTGGGTTGTGTGATTGAACTTTAATTTGCTTGATTGAGCAAATTGTTTACTGCATAAAATACGAGTACATTGCTAGGCGTTCACCTCATGATTTATGCAGTTTAAGGTACTTTGTACTTTCGAGGAATTTGTTAAGTTAACATTTTTATTGATTGGTTTTAACATAATATATTCATATAATTAAAACAGAAATGATAATTAAAGTTTTGTAATAATGATTTTCGGGCTATTTTCTTAACTTTACCGCCCGCCAAGAACCGTTAGGGTCTTAAAGCCGATGTTCATCATACCATGTTGTGGATGAAGGTTTTGGTGATATGGTCCTTTTTATTTTGGTAGTGATTTTTGTGCGCCACACCCAATAGATAGTAGTGATAGTGAATCGTGCACATATTAAGGAGGATAAACAAATCGAAATGGTCGATATTGTCGCGTGAGGTCTCATTGTCTTCAAATGAATTCCGCTAATTTGTTCAGTCAGTTCTTCTTGTTCATTCATGATGGAGGACTACTTGAGATATGTTCAATAGTTTGACTTCGGCGTGATGAAGTGAGAGGTTCAGTTTTGGAACGCTTGGTGAGAAATGAATTAGAAAAAGTTTACCAGGGAGCTTCGGTCGCCTACCAGGATGTATTCTTCTGCTTGGAATTGACAATCTTGCGTTATCTTGACTATCCCTGTTCCGTTGATTTAAAAAAAAGGCTGCGGACTCCTTGACAAACTGATTGGAGGTGGATAGGTCGAGGTGTAATGAACAGCCATGAGTTCGAGGACATCATTTGTTGCCAAATCGGTCTTGATATGCGGAAGGTTATCTCAGGACAGGTAGCCTGATTATGAAGGTTATAAATTTCCTTTATGAAACAGTTTGGTTTTGTTCTCATGTCTGTGAGAGTTGCAGTAGTCAGGAGGTAAGTTCCGGATGTTAGCTCTGGGGCTTCAGTAAGGTCAGTCCTAGTTGTTTCGAAGTATAGCTGATCATGGAAGTTTACTCCTAGGATTGAGTTGGTGATGCTGAATGCAGAAAATACATCTGACTCTTGTTGATGAGGTATAGACGTGGCCTTGATGAGGTCAAATCGACGATGGTCAATGATTGGTAGAAAACCGTGGATATTGAGGGTGCTTGCATGTGCTCTGACAATCATCTCGGACGTAGTGGAATGTAAAATCACAAGATGCGCGGGTAGTAGTTCTTAAGTTGTCTTGATAGTTTTCTGCTGGTCTGCCAGCTTTATACAATCCCAGATATGGTTGTACTTGGAGTTGACTTCTTGAATATAATTGATGGCGCGTTGGTAAGATGCTAGAAATTGGATATTGGCTTGATTGGTATCTGCGCTGCAAGCTGCCTATTGATTTTACTTGATGTTGTGTTCAACTTTTTTGTTGCTTGAAGGATGATTTTACTTTGATGACCAAGCATGTTCTTCAAGCTATCTTGGTTAGCAAAGAGTCTCACTACATCAGTGATAATCTCGTCGTTTACTCCGAATAGAGCCGTGAGCATTTGTCCAAAATTCCACGGTTATTTCGCACATGCATGAAACGTAGGAGGTTTATTTTATGTATTGTTTCCTCGCTGAATTCTTAGATGTGGTTGACAAGATGTTCACAATGTAGAGTCGTAGATGTTTGCCTTCCTATAGTGCACATGGATGTTATACTGAAGTTCGTTTTTTGGATATTTGTCTCATCTTTGTCTAAGTCAAATGTTGGGATTTCAATATTTATTCGCAACGATCCTCGGATTAAGTTTGCTGTCCCAACTTGTTCCATGTGTAACCCAGAACTCAATGCTGACACATTAGCACTTGAAGGTGCCAGAGGTGGGAAAACCCCGAACACCATGAGAATGTTTAGGAGAATTCTTGAGATATTTACTAAAGTCTGGGCTGCTCTTCTTTTCTTCAGCGTACGTAGGTTTGAACCAGTATGACGCTTGATAGCTTTATGTGCGTTTTCTATAGTTAAAGGTGGATTTTCTGGTGGAGGCTGGTGCTCTTCATTGAAAGGAAGTTTGCAGATTTTAACGATGGAGTGCTTTGTTGTGTTGCCTCTTAGATTGATCGTTACTATACGCACTAGTCCATCTAGTCCTGGGTGTGTTGCTGAGATCCTTGCTAGTGGCCATTGCATTGATGGCATATGAAGGATTTTGACTAACACCAGCCCGCCTACCTTGAAGTTCTCTTGGCGCTGAAGCCATTTTGATTGTTGTTGTAGGCGTTGTAAATACGCCTATGTCGTTGAAGGGATCTACTTCAACTTTGAATGGTAAGCTATCGGAGTAAGTTCTATTGGGTTGTCGGATTATAGATTGTGTGTAAAAGTCCTCATTTTGCTTATCTTTTCTTGTTAGATATTGAGTGGCTGGAAGATCTTCTGTCTCCCAAAGTTTTCTTAATGCTTCCCCCAGTTTGGTATAGGATTCACAGATCCGAATAGTACCCATCCCATTTTTGTTCTTTGAGCACATGGTTGTCCAGGGAGCAAACCTGGCAATAACAATCCACTGTACAGGTCAGCGCCTATGAGAATGTCAATATTCCCTGGTTGATAGTAACAGGGGTCTGCTTTATCTTGAACCGTCAATCCCACTGGAAGTTTGAATGGAACTCTTGTGCATGGCAATGGCGCTGTAATTGTCGTGAGGGTGAATGAAGTGAACATAAGTTTCTGAAGAAACATTCCATAACAGCTACGAGTGGTTATTTTGGCAGTACTATTATCTAAAAAGATCCACTCATGAAGAGTCTATTCAACAGACACCAACATCAATTCGAAAATCATTTGACTAAGCATTGTCAACTGCCTGCTCCCAGCATATTCCAACCGACACACATTAATAATGACCCTGATTCAGAATTTGTTAAACTAAACAATTAGCAATTGTAAATTCTTTCAGTACATTCACTATTCTTTCCCGTAAACTTCAAGTCAGCACTTTTAACTTCAATTCTTCACAACTTAAAGTACATTGGCATTTTATAATCAGCAATCTTACCTTTAATTATTCATAACTTAAAGTCAATTGGCATTTTATGATCGGTAGCTTTATCTGTAATTATTCATAACTTAAAGTACATGAGCATTTTCATGCTCAGCACTTTTATCTTTAATTTTTTATTGAACCTCGGTTAATTCAATTGTAACATATCAGCATAATTCTATTGTAAATTAAATGTACATTGTATCAATAAACAGATATTGAGTTCCAACATCAAAACACTTCCAAGAAATCCAAATCTGAGAGGGTCTGCAGTGCTCTTGAATATGAACCTCTGCAGCAAACACAATGTATCTACAATACTGATTGGGAACATTTGTGGATAGCAAATTTTCAAGCATGCTCTTGCAATATAATCCGTAAAAATTCTAATTGAAAGCACAGCTTACTTATGGTAGGGAACGGGCCTCGGATGATGAGGAGTATACGCTAGAAAGTAACACAAAAAAGTAAGACGACGGAGAAGAGTGAACGAAGCTAAAGTGACACGAAAAAGTGACACAGAAGAGATGACATGAAAAAGTGACACAAAAGAGATGACACGAAAAAGTGATACGGAAAAGTGACGCGAAAATATAAGACGACAGAATCGAGAAAACTCAGTAAAAGTAACTCGAAAAAGTGATGGAAACTTCTTATTGGAAGCATAGATTTCTTGTAGCTAGTATCGGACCTTGGGCGACAAGGAATTAACGCAGAAAGCAACACGAAAGAAAAAAGAAGAGGGCAGAGCATGAATAGACGCATATGTGTAACATATTCATGCATTCCACGACTCCATACCTTCGCTCTCGTTTGCACATCTATTTGTAATTGGTTCCTTCCCTTATATTTTTTATAGAGATGATGCGGGAAGCCGACTGCGGGCTGGTACATGTTTAGTATTTATAAATAGCCTTCATCCCATTATGTATTTCAGTTTTTACACAGCTGAAATTCAAGTTAAAAAAAGCTATGCTTCCATCTAGTCCTTCCCGCAAGGGCCTCATATATTTTTTTAACTAAGATTCAATGCATCACCCAAAAAAACTGTTGTTTGCCTCTTTTATAATTTGCTCGAAAATTCACTTCTATCTCCTATAACTCTTCTTCTCCATGTCTCCTTTTCTTTCAGCTCAAGAAATATTAGCACTTGCCCCCATTCCAAAGTCTTGAAAGTTTTTTATTACATTTCCAATAATGTCCTGA
The DNA here is from genome assembly GCA_963969285.1 of Odontomyia ornata. Taxonomy (NCBI): domain Eukaryota; kingdom Metazoa; phylum Arthropoda; class Insecta; order Diptera; family Stratiomyidae; genus Odontomyia; species Odontomyia ornata. Next base: position 43,239,653 of record OZ017740.1, on the reverse strand, counting down.
ATCTTCTCTGTCATCATATTTTTACAATCTTCGTAACTAGCTCCACAATTCATATTCCTTCTTTAATCGAACTTCGAGTCATCGTTTATGAAGCGGAAAAGATAATAGGATTTGATTTGACTTAATATTACTTACAACATTCCACTATCGTTACCCTTTACCATCTTCCATTGCTTCTTACACTTCGATTGATTCTTGCGTCTTTCCACCTAAAGTATTTTAACCTTTCATCGAAAAAAAAAATTAATGGACTTTTTTATCCATTTCGATATCAGCTACGTATGATAATTTTATCCTTCCGCTAGGAACTTGGGAGGTTCAGGATTGCTCTTTGACACTATGTTAGCTGGCAAAGGACACGATAAAATTGAATGCAGCGTCATATATAAAATGGTAACAAATTGCTAAATGAAACCAATTTTCATGACTCGACACATGTGTCAAAGAATTTCTCTTTGATTTCGGACGTCACGTATGGGCTGAGTCATTTATGGTGAGGTCAGTGAAGTGGAGAAAAATTGGAACAGTTCAATTTAGAAATAATGTCAAAGAAGTGAGATACTATCTAGTCACTGATTTGATTATTGATTAATTACGTTTTGTATGTCTAAGCTTTTAACGTATTTCCTAATTTAAATTACGCAAAAGTTCCTACTGTAAATATATGAGTCCTACATTACAGCAATTAATGAACCATTTTAAATTTATCGCGCCATAAACCTTCTCGAAATTTCCACTTCATTCCCTTTATTTCATTAAAAACCATTGTCCCTAATTAATTAAAATAATGAAAATTATTAAAGACGACAGGTATGAAACTGCAATTTAGTGTTCATTTTTCTGGCACATATGAGACTAGAATATGGTACCAAAGCGAATGTTGCTGTCACCTGAAAATGAACAAGCATAATAAAAGTGGCGACTAATAAACGAGGACAATTGCCAACATCCTGTGTGGATTGTTCATATCTTAGACCACATGTACCTATACAATGCATAGGAACATGTACGAGTACATGCGACATGATATAATCATGCATCGAAGTTCATGCATGCACCTATTTGAGAATTTCAAGGGTATACTCGTATACGAGTACGAGGAGAGCTTTACATACTTGTCGTACTCGTACATACTTTGCTTCGCTATGTTCGACAAAAATTGGTTTTTCTTTCATTGCTGGTGTCGATCCACCACCAAACTATAGCGAAACATGTACATCCTTTGCCTGGCGATGTTTTATATTCGCACAGAAAAAATATTCAAGTGTTTTCTCAATGGTATTAGAAATGCATGAATTGGAAACTTGCCAATTATTGTTTCCCGAGGCGAAGAAACACCCAAAAAGAGTTGAACACTATTTGAAATCGAATTATTGGACCAACAGGGTTGGGTTAGGGAAATTAAGAGGACAAATATCGATCGTTGTGTTGAATTTGAATATTAATTATTAAGAAAAGAAAATTATTGAGCACAATATTAACCAAGCAAAATGTAGTATGTCTGCATAAGTCACTGATCTCAGCTTACTAGTGTGAACAGAATAACGTTGTAAAATTGAATACAGTCTATGGGAGCCTAGAGCTCCCTCTTGAAAGCGTTGAATCTTTTTGCCCTACCAGAACTCTAGCTCAGACCTCAACCTCGCCAACTTCCGACTATTTAGCAAGGAAGCCAAAATGATGATTAAGAATGCAATGCAATCTTGTTTTGATATGATTGAAACAACCAACTATGTACCTTCTGTAGAGTGGGAAACCAACACTATACCTTCTATTTCTTCAATAAATCACAATTCTTTGCTACTTTCTTCTTTTTTGTTACTTTGCTCTCGTGCACAATTTAACCACAATCGAAACTCTAATGGTCGCCTCCTAGACCTCATACTCTCCAACACTCAACTTAAATATAATATAGAAGCAGTCAATTGGTGCGTCTTATTTCCTTATCTTGACGAGGGTAATGCCCTACGCAAATTCTATGAATACCTCAACAACTTCATAGCCCTACATATCCATTCACAGACTCCTCGCAGTGTTAAAATGAAGCCTTGACTGACTCAACGTGTAGTTAATGCCACAAAAACTGAAGACAAGGGACTTCTCCGTTATGAGGTAACCAGAACTGACAAAGCAAAGCCTGATTTTCGTAGGCTGCGTAAAATTTCCGAAACAGAAATAAGAGTTGCCATGAGAAATTACTTCACTTGCTTAGAGAGTTCCCTTATGTCAAATAATGTTAGAACCTTTAGGTCTTACACAAACCCTTTATATCTTCTTCTACTGTCTCCTGTACTGTGAGCTGGAATAACGCTGTAGCTATATCCCCAGAGGGTATTTCAAACCTTTTAGCCCGATTTTTCCTCTACATTTCACCTTTTGATCCAATATGTTCTTCCAACAACCTTGCAGACAGCAGTCCAATTACAATTGAATCCTACTCCTTGAACCTTTTTTAGTTCGAATTTCCGATCCATCTTATGTTTTAAATTATCGTCGCATATCTTTTCTTTCCTGTTTCTCTAAAACTAAACCATTGTGTACAACAAACTCTCAGAGTCTCTGAATTCAGTTATTGTACCACAGCAGCACGGATCCTTGAAGAGCCACTCCATTTCTTCAAACTAAGCTGAGCTTACAGACTTCATTTCAGGCGCATGGTCAAACAACTTGCAAGTTGATGTAATTTTGACTGATTTCAAAGCCTTTGATTCTGTAAGGCAATACCTTCTATGTCAAAAGCTTAAGACTCTTGGTATCTCTAGTTACCTACTCTCCTGGATCTCTTCCTATCTCTCTCTGCGTATTTCCCGTGTTATATTTCATAGATCAACTTCTACTTCATTCCATCCTACACCTGGTGTCCATCAAGACTCTATTCTCGCCCCCCCCCCCCCCCCTTTTCCTGTTATTTATTAATGATATTCCTGCTGTAATCTCTCTTCTTGTCCCCTACGATTAATGCAGATGACTTTGTAGGGAATAGTCAAATCAAAGGGACGCTTCGTTACAAAATATTTATTTACAAAAAAACGATGTACATGATACGCTGGTTCGAACGGAACTAACTATTCTACTATTTACATATAACATAAGATGTGCATTTATTTACAGCGGTTCATGTTAGTTTTCGATTTGAAATGTTTGACAACCCTAATTGTTACAGCCGCTACAATACCTCCCATTCAAATTTAGTGTCATATATTTGATTGACAATTTAAATTTTCATTTGTAGTTTTTTTGTTTTGGGGCCAGGATTTGTTTTAACTATTAGTCGTGGGCTGCTGCTTGTTGTCGATTGGTTCCAAGGAGTTTGTTCTGGATTGTTGATTGTTGCTGGTAGGTCTGGATGCGGTTCGTAATATTCCTCCGAATTCAAGATAAATGCTGGCTTTAATCGCTCGACTGAAACGTTAACTTTCTTTCGATTTATTTTCAGCGTATATACTCGCTCTCAAGGACGGTTTACCACTTCAAATGGTCAAGAATAAGGTTGTTGCAGTGGTTTTCGGACAGCATCACTCCTTAAGAAAACGTCCTCAAGTCTTTGTACACGAACATTTTGTCTGCACGATGATGCTCAACAGGTACCGGTCGTAGACGATGTATGTCTCGCTTGAATTTTTCAATGAACAACATTGGATTACCTGCATTCGTTTCTTCAACTAAGAAATCACCGGGCAATCGCAGTGGGGCGCCGTACACCATTTCCGCTGCAGAACACTTCAGATGTTCTTTATTTGCTGTCCGCAAACCGAGAAGGACCGTTGGCAATGCTTGCCACCAGTTTTTGTTTTCATGGCACATTAACGCTGCTTTGAGGCTTCGGTGCCATCGTTCGACCATACCATTCGATGCGGGATGATAGGCAGTAGTTTTGATGTGTTAGCATCCTGTCAGATGAGATAGATTTCGAAATAGAGTGGAGTCAAACTGTTTACCTCGATCTGTAGTTACAACACAAGGTGTTCCAAATCTGCTGATCCAGTTCGTGTAGAATGCAGAAGCCACTTTATCAGCTGTGATGTCCTTAAGTGGAACAGCCTCCGTCCACCTTGCAAAACGATCGAGCATTGTCAGAAGATATTTATATTCTTGCAAGGTGTTCAGTGGTCCTATGATATCGATATGAATGTGATCAAACCGTTTGTCAGAAGATGCAAATTGCAATGGAGGTTGTATGACGTGACGACTAATCTTCGATCGTTGACATTGAAGACAGCTTCGGGACCAAGCTGCAATATTCTTCGACATCTGAGGCCAAACGTACCTTTTTCTAATCAGTCGGCTAGTTACACGGCTGCTCGGATGTGATAAGCGGTGAATAGAATCAAACGCACGTTGTCGAAGTGTTTTGGGAATATACGGTCGTATAACTCCTGATGATGTGTCGCAATATACAATGTTGTCGTGAAGTGTCATCCGTTTTAATTTTAGTGATGTTGTATTGTTGAGGATATCCTTTAATTCCGTGTCCATAGTCTGTTCCACTGCAATGTCGGATATATCCAGCGTCGCAACTGTCGATACAATATCCAGTCGAGACAAAGCATCCGCAACGGAATTTTGATCTCCTTTTATATAAACTATTTCCGTTGTAAACTGCGAAATGTAATTTAGTTGACGGGCTTGACGAGGCGATGTTTTACTGGAGCTTTGTGCGAACGCAAATGTTAGAGGTTTATGGTCTGTTTTAATCACAAACGCTCTTCCTTCTAGCTTGTCTCTAAAATATTTTACTGCTGTATAAATTGCTTGTAATTCTTTTTCGTAAGTGCTGTATTTAATTGAGCATCGCTAAGCTTCTTTGAGAAAAAGCCTAAAGGTTTCCACTGACCTTCGTCAAATTGTTCCAGAACTGCGCCAATTGCCGTATTTGAAGCGTCGGTTGAAAGTGCTAATGATGCCTACGGAGCACGTGGAATAACTGAGATGTCGGCTCCAGTGTCGACTATGTGATGCCGGTCTATCTATCTGCAACTATGACGGCGGTGAAATTAGTTTTCCGACGGCTTTGAAAAGTAACAGGGTGGACGACATTTTTGGGCTTTTTCACCAAACCGTTCGTGGTAAAAGCAATTTCTATTTTTCGGAGACTTCCCTTCCGAAGAATTAAAGCGCGGTGGTGACGCGGATCGTGATCGAAAACGACGCGGTTGTCTTTTGCTGGCAAGTTCTAAATTGTCGTCTTTTCAAAATTTCATTTAACACACTGTTGTCTGTTTTTGGTTTAATGTCTACTGCGTCCATACCGAACTCATCACAAATTTTATCCGCAGTTTCCACTAACATATTAATATCGTCTTCCGCGGTTACAGACAAAATGGCGCGAATACGCGATGTTAATCTACGCAACCACACAGCACGAATAGCATCATCGGGTAATTGCGACCCGGTAAGCGATCTCATTTGGCGGAATAATTGCGATGGTTTTTTATCGCCTAGTTCTTAATCAGTTAGGACGCTTGTTAACTGTTTTTCCGTGGAGTCCTAATATCGCGAAATTAAATGTTTTTTTAATATTTCGTATTTATTCGCGTCACCTACATCTCTCAAAATGTCGGTCACTTGTTCATATACTTCACTTTCAATCGAAGTTGAAACTTTGAGGTATCGGATGTAACGCGGTTTATCGCAAACGACGCTTTAATTTGCTCGAACAAAACACTGGGACGACGCATAAAAAATGGCGGCAATCTTACATCGCGTAAAGATTCCACACGCGGCAGATATGAAATTCTTCGTTCTATTTCGCGGTTCACGTCACGCGCTGACGACTTAAGAGTTTCATCTGTAGACGGTAAAGAATCGGCTTTTTCAAATAATTTAGGAACTGCACTACCGGTAGCCATTATAGTAATTGTCAGAAGTTACTATATTTTTAACGCGGGGTCACCACTTTGTAGGGAATAGTCAAATCAAAGGGACGCTTCGTTACAAAATATTTATTTATAAAAAACGATGTACATGATACGCTGGTTCGAACGGAACTAACTATTCTACTATTTACATATAACATAAGATGGCATTTATTTACAGCGGTTCATGTTAGTTTTCGATTTGAAATGTTTGACAACCTTAATTGTTACAGCCGCTACAACTTCAAGGCGTAACGCGTTATAAGATATGTTCAAGATTGTGACTATCTTCAAAATGATTTAATTAACTTATCTTGCTAGTGCAACTCTTAATTATCTCTGTTAAAAATGATAATAAATGTTTCAAAATGACATTTACCCTTAAGTTTAGCCCTTTATCGTTTAATTATACCCTGCATGGTGTTCTCCTTTTCATGGTAGCTTTGTGCAAAATCTTTGGTGTAATCTTTGATCCCATATCCATTTGATGTCCATATCCATAATACAATCACCATCGCAAGTCTCTGGCTCTATTTCGCGGTACTCACACAAGTTTTCTAACATTGCCACGACAGTTTGCTTATTTATTTACCTTGTCCGTTTCTTCTCGAGTACTGTTTTATAGTATGGTCTCCCCGAGATTCATGTCTAGTCTTTTCCCCAGAAGCTGTACAACATAACTTCACCTGTTTTTGGTTCTTCAAGTCCAACCTGACCTATAAATCCTATGAATAATCTTTTGTCAACTCATAGAATATTTTTAAGATTAATGTTTCCTGTATAAACTGTTCCACCATCATATTGCTTCACATCTAGGGGTCCACTTGCATTTCAGGCAGGTCGTGCATCCAACTCGGTCCAACAGTCTGCTCGAGGTTCCATACGCTAAAACTGAACGATGTTTTCACTCCCCACTTCCGCGAATTATTAGAAAACATATTGTCCTCAAACTTGGTTCTTTTAATAATTTTGAATAGATTATTATCTTTTAAAAAAACCTATATAATTTCATATTTGTTTCTAAATTTTCAAATTGTTATTAAATTCAACATTGTTTCTTAAATTACTATCGTATTGTTGATTTCACTTTATTTAGTTTTATTTAATATCTCCCTATAAACCCTTTGACATCTTTACCAGTGACCATCTATTATCCTCTTAGCCCGTTCAATCCTAGAATATGCCTCTAAAGCATGACCTCCCCAATATACCAATCTATCGGATGCTGTAGAGTCCACGAAGCTTAAATTCTCATATTCTCTTTTTTACAAATATTGTTTACCTTAAAGCTCCTACATAGGCATACAGTATCTCAACATCCCGCCAATCAAAAAGCAGAGAATTATTGGATCTGTGTTGCTTATTTAAAATATATCACGACCGTCTTCCTTCAAATCTCTGGAATAGGCTTTGGTTACGTCCGTATCATGTCGCTACAATGAACTCCTGCTGGGTCTCCTTCCATATCTCTTAAATGTTTGTAAAACCATATTACGTTATTCTTTCCTTAGCTCCAAACACTATTAGAATTTTATCTTCTTCTTCTTTGGAGAACTTTAGCCCTATCGGGCCTTCACTTTCTGTAAATAGCGCATCCAACTGTCTCGTTTCACTGACCGCGTCCTTTAATTTCGAAATCCGAGCGGCGATGAACTGTTGACCGAGTCAGACCAAAGTTTCCTCAGTTTCCACCCTCCAGCTATCCCAGCGAATACCTTTATGGGTTTCCGTTGTTCGTCCATTCGATTCACGTGACCAGCTCATTGCAGCTTCTGTGATCGTACAATCGCTGAGACCGCTGGCTCGTCAAAAAGCCCATACAACTCATGGTTTTGTCGAAATCGCCATTGGTCCCCATTTACCTTCGGATGCTTGATTTAGGATCCATGTTTCACACCCATAGCATAGCACAGGCCTTTTCGCAGATTTGTATGTTTGAAGCTTTGTTCTCCTATGTATGCAACTGGTCTTCTCGTTATTTTGGGGCCTAGAAATTTGCCGACTTTTTCACTACTGCGTTCGACTACATCATGGGTTTTGTTTTATTTTCATTGATTAATAGCCCTACTAGTTTGGCTTCGCTGGTGAGTTTCAGGAAAAGTTCTTTGGCGGTTGTTAACGACCGTGACAAAATGTTGATGTCGTCCACTTGGTATCGACAGGTAGCTTTCTTATAACGCATTCTTAAGCCAAATTGAATAGCGATGGGGCCAGCCTATCTTTAATCCGATATTTATATCAAAGACATCGGTAAGTTCGTTATTGATGCGCACTTTGGAGAATGTGGGCGTCATTGTCATTTTGGTAAGACGAACTAATTTGGCTGGGATACCAAAACAAAGCATTACTTCGCACAGTACGTTACAATAAATATTGTCGTATGCTTCCTTAAAGTCAACGAAAATTTAGTGTACGTCTGTGTTGAACTCCTAGCATTTCTCAAGTACCTGCTTGACAGTGAACAATTGGTCTATTGCCGATCTTTCTCCTGATCTGAAGTCACTTTGATACTCCCGAATAATACTATTGACGCATGATATGATTTTATTTTCTAAAATCTTTGAAAATACTCGTATTTTGTATGCCCTACAAAGTAGTGATATGCCTCTATAGTTTTCGCACTGTAGCTTGTCAGGTTTTTGTGGATGTGGAATATAATTGATTGGCTCCACTTGTTGGCATGTGTTCTTGTTGCCAAATGTGCTGGATGACTTTATAAATGGCTTCCTGAGCATCGCTGCCACCATATTGAATAAGCTCCACTGGAATCTCATCGTTGTCCGGCGCTTTATTATTCTTTTGGGCTTTGATGATGAAACAAACATCATCCAGAGTTAGGGAAGTCAATGTAAGCTCTCCGGGAAAATCTAGAGGCTCCGATGCACTGAGCCTGTAGGCAAGATTTCGCGGTCCTTGAAATATGATGCCAATCTTTCCTTAATCCTGGTTTCATCAGCAATGATGTTGCGGATGTTAGACAGATAACCTCGTTTCAGGCTTTTCAATACTTTGTATGCTTGTCTTGTGTTGTTGCTCGCTCGACTTACATCGATGCTTCTCAATTGGTTATCATAGTATTTTCTTTTCTTAATTCTAATTATCTTATTCGCTACTCTTCTGAAATTTTCATAATTTTCTCTCTTCATCCTGGTTTTCCTACCTAAATACTGTTTGCATGCCTGATTCTTTTTGTCCAACGCATTCTGGGGCTAATCATCGAACTAAACATTTCTTTTGCGCCGGGCTTAATGTCCAACCATCTGTTCCGCCACGGTCTTAACTGCCGCTTTCACTACCCATATCTCATTGCTTGTTTTCGGCGATGTGTCTGAAACGATGGGAGCCAGCTGGTTGTCGAGGTCTCCGTAAAATTTTTGGCCACAGACGCCGTTTGGACCCTTTCGATATCGAATTTTTGTCACTGCTCTTCGCCGAATACACCTTCTACATACGACATCGATAGGTTAGTTTGATCAAGTAATGATCGGAGTTACAATTGGCTCCTCTGTATGTACGGACGTCAAGTATGCTCGAGGGCCATCTTTGTTGGATCAGAACATGGTCGATCTAATTTTGTGTGTTGCCATTCGGTTATACCCAGGGCATTTTATGTACGCGTCGTTGCCGGAAGCAAGTCGAATATATGACTAGATTTCTGCTACATACAAATTCAGTCAGGCCCTAGCCATTGTCATTTGTTTCATCGTGAAGGCTATATCCTGCTAAGATAGCTCATTGCCAACCTTAGCGTTGAAACCTTCTTCTTGGCAGCGCTACTGCCCCTCTCGGTCGTTCGCTTTGAAATCACCCAGAATTATTTATCTGCCGTTTGTAGGTAACTAGTCGACTTGTAATTGTAGAACATTTTCTTCGTTTCTTCGTCCTTTTTTGGGTCAGGTTGTGTAAGTTTATCAGCCAAATTTTGAAAAATTTCGCACATTAAAGCAGCTTTAACGGTCCAATGCCAACGCTCGATGATTCCGTTGGCTTGTGGGTGATACGGTGTTGTGTGAATGCATTGCGCACCAACCATCTGAGCTAGAGCCGTAAAAAGTGCGGACTCAAACTGAGTGCCTTGATCTGTTGTAATTGTGATCAGAGTGCCAAATTGCACGATCCAATGATTGCAAAATGCAGTGGAAATGGTATCTGCTGTAATGTCAGCTGGAGGAACTGCAACCGGCCTGCGAGAGAAACGATCAATCATTGTCAGGCAGTAGCGAAAACCATTGATAACTGGCAGCTGAATGATGTCCAGATGGATGTGATCAAAACGATTGTCTGGAACGTCGATGTGTTTTGGGCCTATACTATTGTGCCTTTGCACTTTAGAGCATCTGCTTGCATGCGAGGCCAAATAAATTTTTCCTTCAACTGTCGAGCCTTGAACGATTGCTAGGATGTGCAGTGTTGTGAATGTTGTCAAACGCTTGTTTGCGAAGAGATTTTGGGAGATAAGAACGAATCCATCCCGTGGAGATATCACAGTAAATTTGATGGCCTTGGTGATTTAGGATTTGTAGTTTAAGATATTGATTGTCGTTTAATAAATCTTGGAGCTCTTGGTCTGATTGTTGGACATCTTATATGGTTTGGAAGTCTAAAGCAGTAGTCATGTTGACTACGTTGACTCTCGATAAGGCATCCACAACTACATTTTGTTCGCCTTTAACATAAACGATTTCTGTGGTGAACTCGGAAATAAAGCTGAGTTGGTTAAGCTTCTAGGGGAAGCTTTGTCCAATTTTCGTGCAAAAGCATGAACCAATATGCGGTGGTCAGTCTTAACGATGAATATTCGACCTTCCAGAATATGTCGAAAGAATTTAATACTGGCGAAAATGGCAAGAAGTCCCCTGTCGTAGGTACTGTAGCGGGTTTCAGCGGGGCTTAATTTCCTAGAGTAAAATACAAGTGTTTTCCATGTTCGATCTTTGAAAAGCTCTAATCACGCACCAATGGCATGGTCAGAAGTTGATTTTTGTTTTGTCTCGCTTTTTTGCGTTCTTTAGGAGCTCATTGAGAGGTACCTGTACCAGAAGCCTTCGGGATGCAACGTTGGTAATAATTATGCATACCCAGGAAACGTCGAAGATCAGAAATTGTTTCAGGAATTGGATAGTTGAGAACTGCTTCTACTTACTCTGATGGAGCTGTGAATCCATCTTTGTTGAGACGATAGCCAAGATACACAACTTCTTCCTTACCAAATGAATATTTGCCGGGATTTATAACCAGGTTATTTTCCCTTAGAATCTTGAAGATAGCCTGTAGATGATCCATTTGTTCTTCTACTGATTTAGAAAAAATGATTATATCATCGATGAAACAGCAGGCAAAATTAATATTGCGAAGAAGGTCAACCATGTGACGTTGAAAGGTTTTTGTGGCATTTCGAAGACCTGGAGGCATAACACAGAATTCAAACAGCCCAAATGGCGTTGTAACCGCTGTTTTGGGGATGTCGTCCTCTGCAACTGGTATTTGATAGTAGGCCTTCACAAGATCAATCGTTGAAAATATTGAACAGCCATGACAGCGATGAAGTAGGTCGTCAATCATAGGAATCGGATAGCTATTCGGTATTGTCTGTTTATTGAGGCGGCGATAGTCACCCGTTGAACGCCAACCGCTAAGCATCTTTGTTACCACATGAATAGGGCTAGCCCATTCACTGCTGAAAGCTCTAATTCCACTATGTTGAAGCAGAAGAGCAAAATTAGCTTTAGCTGGTAAATATTTTTCCCCTGTGAGACGTCGAGGACATTCTGATACAGGAGGTCCATTCGTGACAATATGATGACGAGTTTTTGTAGATCCGAGGGTAACAGTGTTATCAATAAATTCTTGCAGAGTGTTATCAATCAGTTCTTGTAGAAGTCGTCTATAATGTGTTTCGATTTCGTTGATAGAAGGATCTTTTGATGATGCTTTAGTTGAAATACTGTGGATAAGGGCTTCGGCAACACAGTCTCGTGTGCTAAGCTTGCTGTTTTTGTCAATGAGACTTTCATCATGTAGATCAATGAGTAGTCCGTAATCAGCCAAAAAGCCGTACCTATGATAGCGTGATTAGTGTCCGCAACAACAAATGACTATTTACAATCACGACGAAGGTCAAGCTGTATTGAGAGATGATGATTGCCGTAAGTGTTGATAGTAGAGTTGTTGGCAGCAAAGAGTTTGTAGTCAGTCAATTCGAGCTTACGACGTAACCAAGATCGTGAAATGATTGATAGCATAGAACCAGAGTCTATCAGTAGTAATAAATTGCTACGTTTATCACGGACGAAAAGGCGGTATCCTTTAAATGGTTGATTGTTAATATCGCTGTCACCAACCACTGCTACTGACGACAGCTTATTGACTTTCCATCAAATGAAGGTGATTGCACTGCTGTGGGCTTGAAAGTGCAGAGTTTAACGCAGCTTTGTGCACGATTGCCATAATTATGGTGATAATAACAGTGTCCTGCTGGAGAATTATGTGGCTCTCTGGACATTGATTGCCCGCAAAATCGATCTCTGTTACGCTCGTCATTATAAGTTCGCTTTTTTAGTATAAATTCTCCAGGGCCTTTCCAATTTCCTTAAGCTCCGTAACTACAGCGTCCTCAGGGGTTGGCAGGGCTGCTGATGGATAGCTGGAATGCGTGGCGGCAGCCATGACAAAGAGAGGTGATTCACCACTTTCCATTAAGGTATCTACACCAGTAGCCAGTTCATCAAGTGAGGCTGTGGCTTGAAAAACTCGCAGCAGTTTCTGAAATGTCGGTGGAAGTAGCGCTAGTCAGCGAACCGTTAACATATTGTCCGGGGCTTGTGCGCCCACCATGCATAGCATACCTGAGCACTTCTGAAGACTTCCTTCCACGAAGCTCGAGCTCAACCAGAACCTTGTGTAGCTGTTGATCAGCAGAATCAGCTAGGCGATTGATAAGCTGCATCTTTAAAAAGTTGCATTTGTCCTTGGCCGGCGGCGATTTAATTACATCTGCGATGGCTAACAATGCATCGGCAGTGAGACTACTTATGATATAGTGATATTTCACATTATCAGCTCGCACATTGAACGATTGAAAAACTGATTCTGCTTGCAGAATCCAAATCTCTGGATTATCTTTCCAGAATGGTGGGAGCCTGCAGTTCTGAATTGAGGCCTCATCAGCACTCTTGTTGCTTGGCGAATTGGCCTTCTTCTGGTGATACCGCTGCGCTGTCAGTTGATGCATTCCGCGATGCTCCCAATTTTGGCATTGCTCACGATAATGCACAAAAAGTTTGTTAATTGTTGCAACTATTACACTATTTAAACAGTTTATAACTGTCGCACAATAATTGCGACGCAACACAAATGGCACTTGCTGCCCGGCACAAGGAATGAAATTTGCAAAGTCCCACTAACCGCAACACGGAGACATTTCACCTTTTGGGGTCATTATTGTAATTTATTATAATTGGGTTTATTATAATTTTATTTTTGATAGCTTAATTAGAGTTACACTCGTATTTACACACTGACAATAAACTTTACAAACTGAATATATAAAAAATAAACATAAAAAGCAGAGCAAAATCTTCACGGTGGTCGCGAGAAACGCTTGGATGCCGAGAAGCACAGACATGGTCTCCCTTGCAAAGATGATGAAATGCCCTTGCCACTTGTTCAGCGACGATGATGAACCCGTCTGGCTGCTTGTCGTTGCTTGTTTCTCTCATTCATTCCGGTTTGCCGTGAATGGCTTTTTGCCTGTAATTTGTTACAGTCGCTTATAAAATGACTTCGATGCGCTTGGGGACGGAATTCACGTCTGCGTCGCGCCGAATAGTTTGAGATTCCGAAAACCCCACAAATATTTTTGTTAAAGATTTTCTGAACTGATTTAGAAAATCAATTCCAAGCTTATTATGATCGCTTCTAAAGCTACCTGGGGCAAGTAAATTTGTGATTGTGTGATCTCAACATTATTGGTAGTTAATTGAAGCTTTCTTGTTTGTTCATTGAGTAGGGATCGTACAAACTTTTAATCGATGATGGTAGCGATGATGATGGTGGTGTTTATTTCGGATTAGTACTGCTAATATTGTTAAGTTGCGTATTCGGTTTTTCAGCACTTATTGCGTTATTATTATTATGAAATAGCTTATTTGATAACATTGTTGTGCTAGCTGGTGTCGGTATACCCGAATAGCTCACATACATTGGGTTACACAGTTATGTTATGAACTTTTTGCATCAGCACCCATGAAATCGAATTTATCATCATTTGAACAAGCTTCTTTTCGTGAAGGCAATACTGAAATCTCTCATCGAATCGCATGTTACATTCGCGCGTCAGCATTTACCTAGCTACCTGCTGACGAAGACTTATGGTTGGCCGTTTGGCTTGGGGTCGGTTTTTTTCTGGATTGAGATTGAGTGTGGATACTATGTGAGTATACTTTGCTCCTAGGTAATGAGCTCCTTAAATTTTTCGGACAAGGCCCCACGGTTTTTCAAGAAAAAAGAGAATTGGCCTGCGGATATCAAATAAACAAAATACATAATTGACTAGAACTTCTTGAAATTTAATTGAATAGTATTCCTAACATTACCGATCTATTATACATATTTTTGTATGTTCTTTATTATTTTTTTTTTTTAAATTCAAGCTCTGTAAAATAGTTTAATTTAATAAATAATAATTAATAAATTTTAAATTTATTATAAAATAAATTTCAATTCCGATACAAGATAAAGTATATAAATCAATCGTCAGACGAAGTAGCCCACCCTGAATGACCCGATAAAATATTACAAGAGAATCAGCTCTCGTTGCGATTCAATTCCTAGACATCTCCGTAACTCGCCAGTGTAGAACGAAACCACAAGAGTGAACTTCGAAAATCAACACAATTTTCGATTCTACCGTGTCCTCTTTTTAAATTTAGAGCCACTTTAAAATTTATGTTCCAATGCTTTTTGTTTTCGTCCTAGCACTAGCGAAAAAACAGTTCCATCGTAAAGGTCAAGTCATAGAGCAATTTCTACCCAATATTTTCCAAGAATGTCGTTTGTTTTCTCGGTCGAATTATTTTTGCACCAACCACGTATTCTCCTTCAACTCCACAATTCAGCACTCCATGGCATGTGGTTTGAAGTGTCCTTTTGAACGCTGTGTTCAATTCAATTGAATAAATAAGCTCTGGATTTTTTCTCTTCTTTGTTTTTTGAAGATTTCTTGCATGTCCTTTAAGAGTTATTTAAAAAGGAACTGTAATCTTTTAACTGCTTTTTTATTCCGAATTTCATTTCAGGCTTTCTCCGCTTGAATACGTTTCAATTGAAGATTTCGCGTTACTCATTTTATTTGCATTAAACTTTGCAGAAAATATTGAGTCTCGAGTCATTGGAGGTTGTTCATTTGATTCCTTGCCGTAAGGTTGAAAAAAAGTAAATTCAATCAATTTGAATGTTTGGTTTGAGACGACATCGACCTTACGAGTGTGTATTCCATGGAAACCTTCGAACAAAATATTTTCCGGACAAAGGAACAATATCAAACGAAATTTTTCGAACTCTCCCCTCCCTCCCTGCCTTTTTGCAAATACATACATACATATGTATATAATATTTGCAACTATATTTCTGCAAATGTATGTGCCAAATTTCGACGTGGCTATGTATGAAGCATTTCATCAAAGTTTTCATCTGATTCGTTTCCAATTCAACCGCTCCCCCCACACTTTCTACATCCTCCTTTGGTACCTTCATGTGTTCACTTTTACTCTAACGAGCCGTCAGATTTTCATATTAAAACGTTTTCGTCTCGTGTGGCGGAGCGTTGGTGGATCGAGCTGGGGGGAGGCGGGTAGCCAAGGTAATTCTACTCCATAGCATGTTGTCGAGTGTTTATTTTTTTATATTCTGTGTATAATTCAAATCTATTAAAGCGTATTTTTTGGTCTTTGGAGAAAAAAGACTATTGGCAAATAAAAAATCATCAATTTATTATTTATGATATCATAAATTTAGATAAATTTTGAAGGAAAATGGAAATTGAATTATGATCGACATTTTGAAGTATGATATGGTTGAGCTGTTGAGGTAATCGACAGAGATGTTCGTTGAAAGATTTAGTTGGAAAATGATGCTTTGGGGTTGTAGCTTACTGGGAAATTTAATTTCAATTACTTAAATATTGTTGAAGTCGGCTAAACATTATATCTGTTTTTTTAATATTTTTGGGGGTTCGCACTACTTACAAAATCCTATTCAAATCAGTTTTGTCTGTCCGTCCGTCTGTGTGCCACAGCAATTTTTCTTTGAAACTAATGCAGTTACAGACACCAAACTTGATAGGTAGATCAAAAGTGGTGATCCCCTTAAAAAGTTTTTTTTTTTTTTTTTTTTTTTGTGGTAGGGAGGTGAAGGCATTTATGCCCGCCGAGTCTGGCAGTGTGGGACTCCCATGGAGGATACCTTTGGACTACCCACTAAACACCTCCCCTGTCAATCTGAGAACCTAGCCTGGAGCCGTTTGACACATTACTTCGGGCCAGGTCTCGTTTTGTTACGCCGTGGGGCGCCTTCAAGCTGGGGAGTCCCTTTCCTAGCGGGAGGGGAGGGGGGAAGAGGAATTGCCGGAAGAGCGATCCCCCAGCCCCAGTGCCTCCGGCTGCTGTGAGTCCCTTTTATATTTTAGGACTGCCCCTAGCATAATGCGCCACCTGGTTCCATTTGTCAACCGATTCGAGCATCACCGCAACTATATTATCCGGGGTGAGCTCTCCCGTCTCCCTGTAGAGTTCCCTTCGCAGCCTGGCCCATTTGGTACACGCAAAAAATGTGTGACAGGCATTGTCCTCCTCTCCTGGGCAAAACCGACAATCGGGAGACCGTGACTTGCCGATCTTGTGCAGGTAAGACTGAAAACACCCGTGCCCGCTCAAAAGCTGGGTCAGATAGAAGTCAGTCTCACCATGCCTTCGATTTAGCCACGGTCTCACATCCGGGATGAGGCGCGCAGTCCACCTTCCCTTCGTGCAATTCCTCCAAGGCTGCTGCCAATCGTTGAGCGATCGTTGTCTCTCCTCGCGGACAACGATCTCCCTCGCATCCTCGTTTCGGCGCAGGTAAATAGCGCGGCGCTCTCTACCAAGGAGGGCGACAGGTATCACGCCTGCAATCACTCTCACCGCCGAGTCGGAGACTGTTGGATACGAAGATGCAATTCTCAGTGCTTCTCTTCTCTGTACCTGTGCCAATCGTTTTCGATATACCTCCTTGCTGAGAGCGTCGCCCCATACCTCTGCTCCGTACAGTAGCAGTGACCCTACAGCACTCATCAAGAGGCGTCTTCTTGATAGGCTGGGTCCCCCTACGTTGGCCATAAGTCGACTCAGGGCCGATATTCCCGAAGCAGCCTTCTCAGCCGTTGCCCTGATTTGCTCAGAGAAACTCATCTTCGAGTCGATCAGTAGCCCCAGGTACTTCACCGCTGGCTTCGATTCGATCTGTATATCTCCAATACTGATCATCCTTACTCTAGGGATTCTCTTTTTTGTCAAGATGACCACTTCGGTTTTCTCCAGTGCTAAACTGAGCCCGCGAGCAGTCATCTAGTCCCTCACTCGGCGCATTAGCATACCTAGCCTAAGTTGCGCTTGTTCAACGGTGCGTCGGGCGACCAGAGCCGCAACATCATCCGCATAGCCGACCAAGCGCGACTCATCTGGCATCTCAAGTCTCAGTAGCCCGTCGTAAGACACGTTCCACAGGTCCGGACCAAGGATAGATCCCTGGGCAACACCCGATGTAACTTCCATCCTTCGTTGGCCCTGTGTCGTGTCGTAGAGCAGGCTTCGGTCCTTTAGGTAGTTCCTCAAAAGCCGCATTAGATATTCTGGGACTTGAAAAGAGTTTTCCAGCGTGTCCAGAATATCCACCCATCTAGCGGAGTTGAAGGCATTCCTGACGTCGAGTGTCACCAACAGGACGATCCGTCGCTTGGTGCGACTATATGCCTCTGCCTTTTGGACCGCGTTCACCACCTCTGCAATCGCATCAATGGTAGAACGTCCTGCTCTAAAGCCGTACTGCCGAGGAGATAGGTCCCCAGCAGCACGAATCGCGTCAGTGAGTCTTCCCTTGATGAGTTTCTCTAGCACTTTCCCAGCCGTCTCTAGCATGCATAACGGGCGGTATGCAGACGGCGATCTGGGATTTTCCTTCCCCTTGCTGACCAGCACAAGCCTCGCCACCTTCCATCGTACCGGGAAAACCCCGTCCCGTAGGCAAGCGTTGAATGTGCTGAGCAGCAAGTCAGGACAATGGTGATAGACGAGCTGCAAAACCTCAGCTGGAACACCATCTGGACCTGGAGCCTTCCTCGCTTTCAGGGAGAGGACTGCCTCCTCCAGTTCCAGCTGTGTGAAGAGTGGGCACTCGACTGCTGTTTCACCATGGACAGCGTCAACACGGACGGGATGGGCGGGGAAGAGTCCCCGCACTATCGCGTCCATCTTTTCCGCGTCATGTATACAAGGCCTCCGTAGGGCACCAAGTTTCCCCATGACCAGCTTGTAGCCAAGGCCCCACGGATCCCTATTTACATCGTCCACGAGGTCTTACTAGCATCGGGCCTTGCTCTTGTTAATAAGCCTGCGAAGATATTTCCTGCCGGACCTGTATGCTGCTAGCCTAGTGTCTGCCTCCTCCCGTGTTCGCGCCCGCTGGGCCTCTCGCCGAAGTTTGTGACACTCGCTTCTTTGTTCGGCGATCTCGTTTGACCACCAGTATACTGGAGACTTACCATGTCGGGGTCTCCGGCGGGGCATGGGAGACTCGCAAGCAGCTATGATGGTACTCATAGTTGAGTTCACCAAGTCCTTGGCTGTAGGCCCTCCACTCCCTGGCGGAGCTCCCAGCAACGGTGCGCCTGCCGTAAGCGCGTCAGTGAACTTCTCGACGTCCATCCTCCCAGTCCTCCATCCGAGGATTGAAGTTTGGGCATATGCACGCAGAGTGGCACCGTCGTGAATCTCAACAGCTATATACTGGTGATCACTAGCCGAGTAGTCCTCTAGTACTCGCCAGTTGTGTACTCTAGGCACCAGGGACTTCAAAGCGAGCGTCACATCGGGTATGGCTCCTACGCAACCCCAGCGGCGGAAAGTAGGGGTGTTACCAGTATTTAGGACAAAAAGCGCTGTTCTGGCCGCCATGTCCAAGATTTGCTTTCCCCTTGGGTCGGATTGTGGCATACCCCATTCGATGGCTCTAGCGTTGAAGTCTCCCCCGACCAGCATGTGGCCCTCTGTGTTCGAGACAGCGTCCTCCAGGGCATCGAGTTTGGTTCGAAAGGATCGCATTGCCTCGTTAGGCGTCAGATAAACACTGAAATATGTTATCCCTGAACACCGCACCCACACAAAACCATCCCCGCGTCCATGGCCCTGCACCTGAAGGCGGGCGCTGTCTCGAACCCAGATGGCCGAGGTACCAGTTTTGTCAGGGTACCACGCTTGCGAGTCCTTGTTATGATGTTGCTCGCTCAGCAACAGGAGGTCAGCTTTCTTATCCCTCGCAAACTGCTCAAGTAGGTCCTGGGCGTTTGTGCTTCGGTGCAAATTGACCTGCAGGGTACGGATCATTTGAGTATCGATTTGGCTTTAGTTAGGGCCTCCTTGAAAACCCGGCATCTCCCTGTCCCCGGCTCATGTTTGAGGTCGCCGGGTGCTAGCTTAACATCCTTGCAAAGAATGCATTTTGCCTCGTTCGTGCACTCCTTCCTTTTGTGCCCCGTTTCACCACATTTGTAGCACAGAGATCTCCTGTCGGGTCCCCTACAGCCATACGCGGTGTGTCCGTATTCGAGGCATCTGAAGCAGCGAATAGGGATCGCTCTTCTCCGTATCCTGCAGATCACCCAACCTATCTTAATTTTGCCCTTCGCCAGGATTTGCTGGGCGTCTTTATCAGCTAGTTCGACAATAGCCATGCGTTGCCCCCTTGTGTTTTCACGTGTCAATCTTGCCTTGACTTCACTTAAGCTGGGGAACTCCCTCCTAATTTCATCCTCTACTTCAGCTTTGTCCGTGACGCAGTCGAGGTCCCTAATTTCCAGGGTGGCCATTGGTTCGAGCGAGGCAACCGTTGCCGCATCTCCAAGAACCTTTTGAACCGCGTCACGGAATGCATCTTTGTTTGTGGCCTCTGGCCCGAATTCCACCAGCAAGCCACCGGTCCGGGTTGGTCGAACTGCTTTGATGGCAGTTTTGGTGTCGTCTGGCTTGACCGCTCCTTTAATTTCACGGAGGACATCTGCGTAGGTTCGGCCCTTAGTGGGTTTAATAAGCAGTGCCTCTCGCAAGGGTTTGCGCCGCGGTTTGCTTTTTGTTTTCTGCGGTATATCGGGGGGTTCTTTGTTCTTTTCGTGGTTGAGCTCTTTGTCTGTTTTTTCTAGGAGTAGCTTTTTGGCCGCTTTTTTCGCTGCCTTGTTTCGCACCACATGAAACTCCTCGCCTGGAGTGTCAACTTCGTTTATGGTCTCGTCCTTCCTCCTTTTCTCACAGTCGCCTTCAATTGGGCTACCGGCCATTCTTTTGCTGCTGCTAGGACCCGCTGATGCCTCGAGGGAGAGCGTGTCTTTTTGGTGCTTTTCGGTTGCAAGCCACATCCGCCTGTAGTGCGTTATGCGGCCAAAAAGCTCCTCCAGTTCAAGAATGCCATTCTTGACACTCTTGCCTATGTTTTTCTGCACTTCGCAGGCAGCCCTCAGTTGTTTGACGATATTCCCCGCTTTCCGAGTAAGCCGCTCCTCTTCGGCGCGGTCAAGGGCGATTGTGTTATTTGGCGCCACCTCTTGGGAGAGGCCCCCGTTTCCTAGCCCTTTTGCTTCTATCGCTTGGGTCGCGTTTGAAGTGGCGTCGGCCAATGGCAAAACTTCTCCCTCCCCCAGTCTTACACTGGCCTCCGTTGGTGTCGCAGCTTGATCCGGATTGTGTACGTCTTGCACTGGGCGCTCCGGGGTGCGCATAGTCCTTCTACTGCGCCCAAAGGCCGCAATGATGCCAGGTTGCACAACGCACTCTGCCTTCTTTCGTTCGTTAGTCCGTCTGTGGTCTGTCTCCGATGATTTAACCTGTGATGTTGACTTTGACAGTGTTTCTGGGGTTTGCTGCCTCCCCCCGCAATCGGTGACTTGTTTAATCGGTGTTCTTGCCAACAGCGGTTTTCGCCTGAAAGGGTTCTCCGTGCTAGCGTCCTGTTTGCTTGTGGTTTCATTTGTTTGCTCCATTTTATTGGGTCCCCCCTCGGAGCCGCTATCTCCGTTCGTGTGTGTAGTCGCCTTTTTGGTCTCATGGTTATCTTTGCAGAGCAGGGAGGCCATGCGAGGGTTGGCACAAGCCCTTATGGGGACAAGTGCTCAGAGCCAGACCAGCGCTAATCGGGAGTCCGTCTCAACCGAACCTACACCACCAACCCAATGGTGCGAACTTCGAACGTACTCCGAGGCCTGCCAAGGTTTTACCGGGACGGAGACGGTATGATAGTTGAATTGGAGCCGTTCACACACGAGTTTCACCTCGGCGCTACTGCGCAAAGCAACTAGGTCCAAACCATCACATCCGCCAGCCCAAAGCGTCAATTCCAGTTCTTTGTCCAAAGCGTAATCCAGATACAATAAGAGGGAACCTCACGGCACCCCCCATATCCTCGGGTCCGTGGGGGCGGCACTCCCCAAAGAATGCTAGCCTCCAAGAATGTTCTTGTCGACCGGCTTTCTCCCTGCGGGAGAGAAAAGTTTGGATATCAATGAAATTATCAAATATATTTATAAAAAATAAAGATAAAAACTTTTTATACCAGAATTTAGGAGAAATTCATGAAAACATAAAAAATTAAATAGAAAAAGTCTACGACAGTCAGTGCTGACTCAGTTCTACACAAAAAATTTTCAACTGAACGTATCAAAATGCCATCAGTATTTGTTTATTTGCTCTTATTGTCATTCTATGTATGTGCTGCTGCGATTCTGCTTTAGTTTGATCGTTAGTTTCAAACTGCAAGGACTGCAAAATGTCATCGCGAAAGGAAATTTCAAGTGATATCCGAAATTTGGTCGTACAGTATAAAAAAAACAATAAATCGTTCTCAGAAATCGCGAAATTACTGAAACTTAAACGAACTTCTATGTATACAATCATCAAAAATATTGAAAATAGTAGTTCCATTGAAAATAAGCCGCGAATTGGACGACCGAAAAAGTTGTCGCGCAGAAACATTAGTTTCATTCTAAAAGAAGTGAACAGTAATCCGAAAATAAGTGCTCCAGAGTTGGCGAAAAAAGTCGCTACGGAATGGAAAAAGGATGTCCATGCAAGACCCATCACGAGAGCATTAAATATTAATGGGTTTCAAAGCAGAACTCCATGTAAAAAGCCATTAATATCCGCCAAAAACCGACTTCTGCGTCTACAGTTTGCCAAGGCCCATATTGGCAATGGCATTGATTTTTGGAATCGTGTCCTATTCACCGATGAGTCCAAATTCAACATTTTCAGAATTGATGGTCGCAGTAAAGTATAGAGGAAAAAGAACACAGCATTAGAGACCAACAATTTGATTCCTACTGTCAAGCACGGTGAAGGTAATGTGATGGTTTGGGGAGCCATCGCTTACGAGAACCTGTTTGAACAATATTTGAAGCCATTAGTGGAGAAGTTGGGCTTGGAGAGCGATGGATTTTCCAACAAGAGAATGATCCAAAACACACAGAATTTTTCGTCAAGAACTGATTGTTGTACTACGCTCCCTGGCAATTTAATACGCCTCCGCGAAGTCCAGATTTAAACCCAATAGAGCATGTATGGGAGCTTTTGGAACGGAAAATTCGAAAATGTTGCATTAAAAATAAAAATTTGTCGAAGGAAACGCTTATTACAGAATGGGAGAAAATCACATCTGCGGAAACTGGTAATTTAGACGCTTCTATGCCCCGAAGACGGGAAGCAGTAATTGATGCAAAAGGGGGTCCAACTAAATATTAAGCCAGCAAAAATTATTAAAAATTCCAGTACGTCTAGTTGAAAACATTTTGCGTATAAGTCAGCCGTTCATATTTTTATGTTTTTACGAATTCCTCCTTAAGTTTGCTATGAAATGTTTTTGTCTTTGTTTTTTATATAAATATATATATATATATATATATATATATATATATATATATATATATATATATATATATATATATGTTTACGTTACTTGAAAATGCACTTCAATGGAATTTTGATTAAAGCTTCCAATTAACCAGAATCGCAATATAAGGAGTTATCGTAGACTTTTGTCCGCCACTTTATGTACAATGTAAAAGGTGTAATAGATCAAAGTCCAAGTCAAAAGCGCTTTATTCAATACTAATCGTTATCAATTTTCAAAGAATATAAAGCCGATTCCAAAGAATAAAAATGAAGGGATAGAGTTGGTCAGTAAATGACAACGCGAATCCTTACTTAACTAACTATACATTTATTCCAGAATAAAAATTAAATATTTGGGAGTTGGGGGAATTGCACGTGTTGCTTGATTGATGGCGTGTGTACGACAGACCGCTAAATGCAATACAACTTCATGTTTGTGTGGGTCTTGGAATACTGTAGCTGACCGCTACAACTACTTCCCCCTTTTGAAGAGAAAAGGAAAATGAATTACTTGTTGCCGTTGAATATCACACGTTCTCTGCGTTTTCGTTGGTGTGATGAATCGCTGGTCGATGAGTCGGAAGATGATGGTCGAAAAGACGTCGGGCGTCTGCGGAACGATGTATCTTCGGGTTCCGATGAGGTACTCGAAGCTGGAGCTGTATGGCCAGACGTCGACGGAGTTGGTTCGTTGTATGGAGGCGGTCGAGTTGCGTTCTCTGTTTCGTCGTCAGGAAGCATGAAAGCTAGTTTAAGTCTGTCAATGCTTATCGGCGTAACGACGTTGTGAATTTTGACGATGTAGTATCGGTCGGTTCACCTGACGACTTCGTATGGACCTTCATATGATTGCTCGAATACTAGCCGAGATGCATCGACTCGGATGAGTACGTGAGAACATGTGGGTAGCTCTTTGAAGACAAAGATCGGTTTGTTTCCGTGTCGAGACATTGGCCGCGGTCGTAAGTCAATGAAATGGTTACGAAGTCGTTGTACTAAGTCGGCTGGAGGTGCGTTGAGTTGTCCTGATGGTGCCAAAAATTTAGCAGGGAGTCTTATTGGTTCGCCAAAAACTAGGTCAGCTGGCGTCACTTGTACGTCTTCTTTCCAAGCAGCCCGTATGCCCTTCAAGATGATTGGTAATGTATCAACCCATGCGTTGGATGTGTGACATCGAATCGCAGCCTTTAGCTGACGATGAAGACATTCGACGAGACCATTGGATGCTGGGTAATATGTCGTTGTATGAATGTGCTTGCTGCCTAGTAAATGAGCTAATGCGTGGAATAAATCAGCCTCAAATTTCCGCCCTTGGTCAGTGGTGATTCTGAGTGGTACTCCGTAGCGAGAGATCCAGCCAGCAAAAAGTGTTCTGGCTACGCAATCTCTGGAGATGTCGTCAATTAGAAAGGCTTCAGGGAACCGTCGTCAATTAGAAAGGCTTCAGGGAACCGTGTGAATCCGTCTATTATTATCAGACAGTGTCTGTAGCCTCGTGATGATGTAAATGATCCGATGATGTCGACATGAATATGTTCGAATCGGCCAGAGCGACTTGGAAAGTGCTGTATTGGCGCTGCAACGTGTCGAGTAATTTTGCTACGTTAGCATTCGATGCAGGCTTGAGCCCATGCTCTGCAGTTTCGTTTGATGGTTGGCCAAACGTATCTCTGTGATACCAATTTGACTGTTGCTTTTTGGCCGGGGTGACTTATGCTGTGAAGAGCATCGAAGACACGTACTGTGGCGATTGATGTATCGCAGTACACTGGTAGATCGATGTTGGGAACGTTGATCGGTCGAAGATGAAGTGAGTGATTGTCGTGTTGAAGATACGTGTGAAGTTCTTCGTCTTTGGCTTTTGCGCGAGCGAGATCGATGATTTGGATTGCTGCAGATATTGTTTCGATTCTCGATAGTGCGTCGGCGACGACATTATCATTGCCAGAGACGTGTTGAATGTCAGTTGTAAATTGGCTGATAAAATCAAGCCGGCGGAATTGCCAAGGTGTTGCTTTATCAGGATTTTGCTTGAAGACGTAGAGGAGCGGTCGATGATCGGTGTAAATTGTGATTTGTCTGCCTTCGAGGATGTGTTTGAAGCGAGAGACGGCTGTATAAATATTGCATGAAACTCACAATCGTAAGTACTGTGTTTACTTAGCGACGGTGAGAGCTTTTGGCTGAGGAATGCGAGTGGTTGCCACGTGTCGTTGACTCACTGTTGGACGACGGCGCCGATTGCAGAGTCTGAAGCATCGTGAAGATGGCCCAAGGTGCTTCAGTGTTTGAATGAACGAGCATGACGAGTGACTCAAGCTGTTTTTTGCAATTTTCGAAGGTAGTTTCGCGTTCAGGTGCCCAGGGCACTGGATAGAGCCTTTAACGTCCGATCCTTGGAGCAAACGACGTGGATATACCTAGAGGTCTGAGCCAGTGTCCACTAAATATCGGACATTTGTGACTCGATCAGTGATAAGAGGCAGTTTGACGTGCGTGCAGGATCGATTACCGCCGTTAATGACCCTGATTGTCGTCTCCCTTATATGTACAGGGTTGTTTGCACTTCTTCGCGTGATTCTGGGACACATAGTGGTACCAGCAGTGATTGGGATCAACGTCGGTTCCCGATGGTCTGTCACGCGATGGTGATCGTGATCGATCGCGTGACGATGAGCGTGATCGTTGCTGTCTGATGATATTTATGAGCTCGCTCATTTGATTTCTTAGCTCGTCGATTTGTTTTTGCATCGACGGTTGTTTGCCGATCGCAGCCAGCTGAAGTTGTGGCGTCACTTCGTGGATGCTGTCGACGGTTATTGCTATTACATCGACAGGATCAGTTTTGTGATGCGCGAGAATTGCTTGTGTTGCTGCAGGTAGACACGACAGCCAGACTGGGCGAAGAATATTTTCAGGCACGCTGTTGTCGAGTGTGCGAAGATAGCGTAGGAATTGTGACGGTTTCCTGTCGCCTAGCTCTTCTTTCTCGAGCAATTGTTTTAGGTTTGCTTCGCGTGATTGGGATAAACAATGAGAGTGTCGCGAAGTATTTGGTATGGATATGTGGCGAGTGGACTGTTGATTGTCTCTACCTCGATAGCAGCACGCGTATCAAGAAAGGCAGCAGCATGCCTGAATCGTGTTAATTCACTTTTAATGTTGAATAGCTCGAATTGTTTTTCAAGCTGTGTGAACCAAAGCGACGGGTGGTCGAATGAGAAGTTCGGTGGTCTTATCGCAGATTTGTTGGTCACCGCATCGGCCTCGGTGGACGGTGAATTTCTATTTTCGTTACACATAATGATAGTAATTCACTAGACACAATTTACAGGTACACAGATGTAGTTCTAACGCATACACCAGTGCGGTACAACGTCTAAAGGTAACCAGCAATGCGCCGATTGTTTACTGTACGTAAATACACTGTGATCGGATTAAGCCGATTGTCTTATTATTATTTCGACTGCATAGCATATAATTTGCACGAAACTGTTTTTAGATGAAATGAATGCACTATTGTACTAGTGACGAGTGATTTGCACTGTGTTCAGCGTTGTTACGACAAGATGCGTTGGATTATGAAAGATTATGGAAATCATTCGCGGCGTGGCGTCGGTAAATTTTGCAATAACGTAGCAAAATCGTCGTCGTCATCGTTTTTGATGGGGTCACCAGTTGTAGGGATAGAGTTGGCCAGTAAATGACAACGCGAATCCTTACTTAACTAACTATACGTTTATTCAAGAATAACTCAATATTTGGGAGTTGGGAGTTACACGTGTTGCTTGATTGATGGCGTGCGTACGACTGACCGCCAAATGCAATACAACTTCAGACAATGAGTGTTTGCGTGAATGTAGTTTGGATGCTCGCATGTGTGTGAGAAATGTTTGTGCGGGTCTTGAAATACTGTAGGTGACCGCTTCCAAAAAAACTAAAACTTAATGGCCAAAATGGCTCTCTAAATTTATACGTTATTAGTTAAAATATTTAATCAAAAAACAGTATCAAATTAATGAAAATTATTACATGTTTTATGATTCAATTAGAAACAAGTTGAGTAAGCAGGAGAGTGCTCCTACCAGAAGGTCTTTGTAAACATCCTAGGGTTAGAAGCAAGTTTTCTAATGGCGTGAATCGATAACTTGAATTATTCATCCAATACTTAGATATGAAATCGTTCAAATTTATACAAAAGATGCACAGTTTCTTTCGCCATTTCAATCTAGCTTAAATGATTCTTCTGAATGCTCGGCCGATTGAATATGTTCAAGTTAAACACTATTCCTTAAATTTTCATGAAAATTGAAAGAAAATAAAAGTACCTAAGTCAATTTTAAATATATAAAGGGTTTTCCAATAAGAGGTGTTATTTTGAATAGATCTTCTGATTTAACACCTTGTGACTTCTTCCTTTGGAGCCACATGATAGAGAAGGCCTATGCCAATAGCCCAGCGTCAATTCAAGATCTCAAAGATGAAATTCGTGAGGCTATCGAGGACATAGGGCAGCCACTGTGCGATTTGGTTATGGAAAATTTCATGAAGAGGACATGGTCCTGTAAGCGTGTCGTAGTAGTTATTTGCTCAATGTTAATAATTGCTATTAACGGCATATCTTCTTCTTTATAATGAACTAAACATCCGATCATTTATTCTAAAAAATGGCGTTTCTCTTTTAATATCAAAATAACACCTCTTATTGGAAAGCCCTATATGAACCATAAACACGTGTTATCGTTGTTGTAATTCCATATAATTGAAATGGCTATAACTCACTTGATTATGATTCGATCTAAATTAAATTTTGTGAACATATATATCTTATGTCAGTCTATATAATTGCTAAATTTCAAGAAGTTTAAAGGTACCGTTTTGATTTTATGGGCAAAAATGTAAAATCTATATATCATACTATTATTAACAAAGTTGAGTGAATTTCGATTTCTAAGGTATTTGTTGCCCTTGTACTCATAAAGGTCCACATTCGTGATAATTTGCAGATTTTTCGGCTGAAAGGTGTCCAATCGCGAGGGGGGGGGACACAAATTTTGGGCACATTTTGCCTTCCCGTGGACCCCCTGATTCATCAAATGATTTTTTTATTTCAGATTCTAAAAGTTCTAATCAAGACCTTTCATTTGATACCCCACTTGACTACCTTTGATTAAAAAAATTTTTAAGGGCCAATTCGTTATTAGGGGGGACCCCCCTTAAACATTTTTTAAATTTTTGTCAAGACCTTAACTTTTGAGAGACTAGCACTTCTGACCTTTTCACAAAGTTTGAGCATTCTAGCTTCTATAGTTTCTGAGGAAATCAGCTGTGACGCACGGACAGACGGACAGACGGACAGACGGACGGGCGGACGGACAGACGGACGGACAGACAGGTCGCGAAACTAGTAGGTCTTTGTAAAAAAATTTTTTACAAAGACCTAAAAAGGAGAAAAAACCAGCCAACACTGTTCAAAAATTATTTATATTTTCAACACAACAGTGAACTTTTAACCTACACCTAATATGTTATAACCTAATTCTAATTAAATTCACTCAAACCTTTCTCTTATACTAATAACAATGCTAACATAATATTCCCAACCTAATCGCCAAACCTTATCTCTAAATCTAATATAATAAACATAACATATACCTACCCTAAATATTGAAACCTAGCCCTAATTTTTAACAAAAATAAACAACACCACTAAATGTAGCAATCATGAGCTGAAAGTCAAAAAATAATTAACGAAAAAAAGAAAAAACACGAATAATTTAGATATTGTCATGCAGCCACCAATAACTAGATTGCTCCGTCTCAGCCCAACCAAACTCAACGAATCTACATAGCAAATTAGTATCTCCATTGGAATTGTTTTTTTTTTTTCAATAGCTTCATTCCTTGTCACTCTCTTCATCACCCTTTCTTCGTCGAACAACGCTCGTGCGATCTGCATTCACATCTCATCGCTTCGTCAAGTGTGCCACCCAGACAATGTTCAATACATCGGTATATAGGGGCACACAAAATAGTGTGAATTAATCCTTTCATGGACTGGACGTGACGTTCATCTCGGAGTCCTACGTACGGAGGATACACAATTGGAGAGTACTAGAGGACTACTCAGGCAGTGCATTCCCGACGTGCATGCTCTCGGCTTTCTACAATTGGGTGGAACATCGGACGGATGGACGTTGAGAGGTTCGTCGGGGTGCTCACAGAAGGTGCCCCGCTGCAGGGAGATTCGCAGGGAAATGAAGAACTGGCAACTCAAGGCGTGATGAATTCAACTATGAGCATCATCATGACTGCTTGCAATGCTCGGCCAGGACATGACTTCGCAAATTGATTAATAACTGCAAGTCTCGCTGCTGGCTAGATCTAGTGGACAATGTAAACAAGGATCCGTGGGGCCTTGGCTACAAGCTAGTTATACGGAAGCTTGGTGTCCTACCGAAACCTTGCATACATGATGCGGAAAAGATGGACGAAATAGTGCGGACACTCTTCCCCGCCTATCCCGTCCGTATTGACGCTGTCCACAGTGAAACAGCAGTCGAGTGTCCACTCTTCACAAAGTCGGAACTGGAAGGAGCAGTCCTTTCACTGAAAGCCAAGAAGGCTCCAAGTCCAGATGGTGTTCCAGCCGAGGTGTTGCAACTTGTCTGTCACCATTGTCCTTACCTGCTGCTCAGTACATTCAACGCTTGCCTACGGGACGGAATTTTTCCGGTACGATGGAAGGTGGGGAGGCTCGTGCTGATCAGCAAGGGAAAAGGAATCCCGGACCCCGTCTGCATACCGCTCGTTATGCATGCTAGACACGGCTGAGAAAGTACTAGAGAAACTCATCAATGGAAGACTCACCGACGCGATTTGTGCTGCTGGGGACCTATCTCTTCAACAGTATGGCTTTAGAGCAAGACGTTCCGCCATTGATGCAATCGCAGAGGTTGTGAGCGCGGTCCAAAAGACAGAGACATATAGTCGCACCAACGACGGATCGTCCTGTTGGTGACACTCGACGTTAGAAACGCCTTCAACTCCGCTAGATGGGGAAATAGTCTGGATACGCTGGAAAACTCTTTTCAAATTCTAGAATATCTATGTTAATGCGGCTTTTGGACCGAAGCCTGCTTTACGACACGACAAAGGGCCAACAAAGGATGGAAGTTACATCGGGCATTGCTCAGGGATCTATCCTTGGTGCAGACCTGCGGAACGTGTCTTATGACGGGCTACTGAGACTCGAGATGCTAGAAAAGTTGCGTTTGATCGGCTAAGCGGATGATGTTGCGGCTCTGGTCGCTAGACGCAGCGTTGAAGAAGCGCAACTTAGGCTAGGCATGCTAATGCACTAAGTGACAGATTGAATGACTGCTCGTAGGCTCAGTTTAGCACTGGGGAAAACTGAAGTGATTATCTTGACAAAAAAGAGAATCCCTAGATTAAGGATGATCAGTATTGGAGACATACTAATCGAATCGAAACTAGCGGTGAAGTACCTGGGGCGACTGATTGACTCGAAGATGAGTTTTTCTGAGCAAATCAGGGCAACGGCAAAGAAAGCCCATCAAGAAGACGCCTCTTGATGAGTGCTATAGGGGCAGTGCTTCTTTACGGTATGGGGCGACGCTCTCAGTAAGGAAGTACACCGAAAACGCTTGGCACAGGTTCAGAGAAAAGGAGCACGGAGGGTTGCATCTTCGTATCCGACAATCTCTGATTCGGCGGTGAGAGTTATTGCAGGCGTGATACCTGTTGCCCCCCTTGCTAGAGTTTGCTGCGCTATTTATTGCCGTTGAAACGAGGACGCTAGGGAGATGGTTGTCAGTGAAGAAAGACATCGCTCACTCAGCGATTGGCAGCAGCCTTGAGTGAATTGCACGAAAAGAAGATGGACCGCACGCCTCATCCCGGATGTGAGACCGTGACTCAATCGAAGGCAGGGTGAGATTGACTTCTATCTGAACTAGCTTTTCAGCGGGTATGGATGTTTTCAGTCTTACCCGCACAAAATTGGTAAGTCACAGTCCCCAGACTGTCGGTTTTTCCCAGGAGAGGAAGACAATTTCTCCCACATATTGAATGGAGCACGGTGTGAAGGGACCTCTACAGGGAGACGGGAGACCTCACCCCGAATTATATAGTCGCGGTGATGCTCGAATCGGTCGACAAATGGAATCAGGTGGCTCATTATGCTCGGGCAGTCCTAAAAGATAAAAGGGACTCACAGCAGCCGGGGCATTGGGGCTGGGGGATCGGGTGTCTGGCACATCCTCTTCCCCTCTCCCCTCCCGCTAGAACAGGGATCCCAAGCTTGAAGGCGCCTAACGGCAGAGCAAAACAAGACCTGGCCCAGAGTAATGCGTCAAACGGTTCCAGGCAGGGTTCTCGGGTTGACAGAGGAGGTGTTTAGTAGGTAATCCAGTCGCCTTCCTACGAGTATGGGAGTCCCACACTCTATGCGTAAATGACATGCATCTCCCGGCCACAAAAAAAAATAATAATACTGTTGGCGTATGATCCAATTTTATTACGCCCTACAAAGTAGTGATATGCCTCTATAATTTTCACACTGTAGCTTGTCACCTTTTTGTGGATAGGGAATATAATTGATTGGCTCCACTCGTTGGTTATATGTGTTTTTTTTTTGGCAAATGTGCTGGATTACTTTGTGAATAGCTTTATGAACACTATTGCCAGCATATTTGATGGGCTCCACTGGAATATCATCGATGCCCGGCGCTTTATTATTCTTTTGGGTTTTCCATGGGAGAGAAAACTTCATCCAGAGTTAGTGGGGTCAATCGAAGCTCTCCGTAAACATCTATAGGCTTAGATGCTCTGGAGCTGTGCGGCGGAAAGGAGGTTCCTGAATTACGAGCCCATCTTCCCTTAATCTTGGTTTCATCAGCGATGACATTATCGATGTCATCACGACAGAGCGTGGTTTTGGGCTGATAATCACGTTTCAGGCTTTTCACTACTTTGTATGCTTGTCTTGTGCTGTTGCTCGCTAGGCTTACACCGACACTTCTCAATTAATCATCATAGTATTTTCTTTCCTTAATCCTAATTATCTTATTCGCTACTCTTCTGAGATTTTCATATTGTTATCTCTTTGTTCCGGTTTTCCTACCTACGTATTCTTTATACGCCTGATTCTTTTTGCCTATAACGTATCTTGGCACCCATCATCAACCATTTATTTCTTTTGCGCCGGGCTTATAGTCTGATCGATCATCTGTTCTGCCACGGTCTTAATAGCCGCTGTGACTTCCATCCAGAGCTTGTTGCTTATTTTTGATGATGCGTCTGATAAGATGGGAGCCAGCCAATTGTCGAGGGTCTCCGTGAACGCTGTTTGGAGCCGTTCGATGTCAAATTTTTATAGCGGACTGGTTTGCGCCGAATATGTCTTTGACATACGATTTCGAAAGGTTAATTTGATCAAGTAATGATCTGAGTTTCTTTCGTTTGTTCGTCCTTTTCTTCATCGAGGCATGAACATTTATCAGCCAGATTTTGAAAAATTTTGCTTTTATACGGATCGCACACAACCGTTCATTAATAACGTGCAAATTGAACTCCCTATCCACAATAAATGCCACTCCGAATTCTCGTTTTGTTGTAGGCTTCTCACTTTTGAATATTGTGTGCGATCTCACGTCTTGAATATCATTTCCGGTCCAGCTCGTTTCCTGTATTGCCAGTATTTTTAATTTATATTGACTCGCCCATTGTAAAAGGCCTTTAACAGCGCCAGGGTCCGTTTGCCGTTTGCGAGGTCGTTCCCGTGAGTCTAATCCATTCCGAGGACTTTCTGCAGGTTTCGAAACATTGTAGGGTTTTACAGGGACGAGGAGTTAGCCCGTCGCCCAACCTCCATTATTACTTCGACTCCGTTATCAGCCGCGGAAGACTCGCCTTCAACCTCTTACGTCCCCACAAGGGAGATGGAAATAGGATTTAGTAGCAGAGCTGTCGACATATTTACAGCTATGAGCATTTCTCGGCATTTAATGCCGTATTATTGGGAAACCAGTAAGCCCAATGTGTGACCCCGAGAGCATTTACTACCATTCAGTCGGGGGTTTAGGATGAGGAAACATAGAAGCTGTGAGTTGGGAGGACAAAGGGTTCCCTCCTCCTTTCTTAAACGGGCTTGGGATCGTCAACGGCGGAGTTAGTTATTTTATTTCAAAAAATTTTAAGTACACTTTTTTGAGACTCACTGAGGAAGCTTGAGTGTTTCAAGCGAAATACGAGTACATGTATCAGAAAAATAAAATTTGTATTAACGATTGAAAAAAAAAAACAAAAAGTATTTTCGAATATTTTGAATATCAAATTATCGTTAAAAACTAGAAGGGTGTAAAGCATTTTGCTATCAAGAATTTCATAGTCCGCCACTTTGAAAATCTAATACTTTTTAAAGAAAATATTTTGTTGTATTAACACTTTCAATTTAAACCATCTCATTTCATGAAAAAGATTCAACATTTCAATTGCTACTAAAATAGCGAATTACGCTTATTTTCTGACCTTTGTGGGGCACCATTTGAAATCTATCGTTTGATTTTGGAATGTTTGAAAATCCAACCGTCTTAGAGTCCCAACAATCACTCTGCTAAATCTCGTTCAAATCGGAGTTTGACTCTAGACAGGGTAAAAATATTAAATTCTGAGTGAAAATGGCAGCTAAAAACATTAAGTTTAAAATCTTCGAAATTTTTATTTTCAACCGACTTTGATAATTTTTTAATAAATACAAGAACTAAACTCACCGACCCATAACTCAAATTTTATCAAAATCCGTGGAATGGCCGGTAGAGGGCCAAAAAAATCTGCGAAAAATGTCATATTTAAATCAGCGCCATTTTGAAGCTTGTGTATAGATGATCCTCAAAATTATAAAATCATCAAATATAATCATATTCTCCTTGAAAATCAAGTTTCATTCAAATCGATTTAAAATTGTGACTTTAAGAAGCCGTTGAAATGTTTGATCCCTGGCCTACTTTTTTCACTATTCTTAAGACAGTTATAATTATAACCAAGCCGCTGAATTTCAAACAATTAAGCAATTGATAAAAATTTGAACGTTAAAGAAAATTATTTATTATTTTGTATGCCGTCCGACTTTGAGTATGAGTAATTATATAAAAATGGGGTCAAACCATAGTGTCCCGCATCGCTAAACAACAAATGCATTCCCGCACTCGTAAGTGTTGCCCGATTTTAATACGTGACCTTAGCTTTTAATAACTGAATTTACACTAAAGGCACGTGCCTATTATAGTCTGCAATAAACTCAGTCGGCCGTAAAAAGCCAAAAGTGAAGCATACTCAGCCTACAAGTGTAGTAGCAGCAAAAATGATTCATATCAAATCGTTTCAACAAATTCATTCATCTCACGTTCCACGCAACCGTTCCAACCAATGGAAACATTCAATTAAATTTACCTTCAAAAAACTCTGAAAATTCCATCTTCCCGGAAATCCCACACTGGGTGCGAAAATTCAAAAGTCGTTCGGTCCATTTCACCGAAAACTCCAGCCATGCGTTGAGATGAAATGAAGATGAAATGTTGATGTTGCGGCCGTTATATCTTTATGGCCTATCACATTGCATTTAAAATTCCATCCGTTTCCACTTCATGTGGTAATCCATCGAAAAAGCTTCAAATGTTGTTTATTGTACGAGCAAGCTCCCTCGCACTCCCGAAACTCATACTCGTATGTGTTCACATACGATTATTTTTAACGTATGTATTTTACAAACAATTCGTTTAATTGCCAGTGTACGATCCATCCATTCGCACCAAAATATGGAACGGCGTATTGATGACCGTTTTTGAAATTTATTAGAGTCGTCGATATTCCCGCTAAAACGGACAGCATGCTTGACTGACCGACATACTGGCTGGGACTCGATTTTTTATCGTTTAGGCAGGGATGGTGCGCGCGGCCAAGGATGACGACGGCATTAAGTGATGAATAGCAAAGTAATTATCGTAAACATTTGTCGACCATTAAAACATAACGATTCAAGGAACATCCAACACTATTGTCTTTAGCGTGAAAAATGCATAAAGCTCTCATGTTTTATGGCCGCCATTCTAATCTGACACGCATGAAAATATATGAGGCCAAGAAATTTACGCAAAAGAATGCGTACGCTCGCGACTACGGTATTATTTTTACAAGAGTAGGAGTATTGTGTAAATAAACATGGAGGATCGTAAAATTTAAAAAAAACATGGCATTTGTGGGTCTGCTTAGTAATACGTGACGGGTCCTCATTGTGATTAAGTAATTTGTTAAAATATTTATCTGGGAATTAAAAAATAAATTCATTTTTTCGCTGTTAACACGAAAGTGGAATTTGAAAATTTTTAGAATACACGGACATTTTTCAAAACAGGATTTATGCTCGATTCCAGGCAATTAAACAGCAAAGTTATAACCATCCATTGTTTCAATTATTTATGAGATCTCCATATACCATGGCTCTCCTTTAGGAATTTTATCAGGAAAAAGTCTTAAACTGCCATCAGTAGCTGAGTCCTTTCGATTATCTTCAACCCATTCACTCCATCTACCATAATCCTGGACATATTGCACTTTGTCAAGACATCAAGAGCTCTCCCGTTTTGCTACTGACTACCAGTGCTAAGTTCCAGTTGCATTAAAATGCCATCTATTGTCAATTTCGCAACTGGCCATCGTAGCATGAAATTATTCATGAATTCATGCACATTTATCATAATAGTACATTACTGTCTTCTATCCGAAGCATAGAATAACAGTAAAAATCTGGAATATGATACGTCCTGAATGTCCTCGGGCGGACAACTTTCTAGTATCTCAAAAGTTGAACAGTATTTTTTTTAAATAGTTTTTGTGTGTTTCATAATTGTTTTTATTTAACTTTGACAAAACAGAAAATGTCAAAAACAGTGAATTGCTTGTGAGAAAAGTTTATTTAACAAAAAATGTTCAGAACACTGTTATCTACATTTTATCTCATTGGAGCAAAGTCGTCCGACTTAAAATACAAAAAGTAGGTGGCGCTAAAGTATCAAAAAAGTGGTTTTTTTGCATTTTCAATAAAAAAAAATTATTTTTTTATAATAATGTAAATGGGAAAGTTGTTCGTCATAAAATTATCTACAATTTTTGTTCAAACAATTTTTTTGTAAAACTTACCGTTAACGAGCTGGAGCTTGCCAAAGTGTAAAAGTCGTACATTAATGTGCCGCGCCGATGCGTGTATTCCATTCATTTTATCGAAACATTATTTTTCGATTAATAGACCGTAATGTTTACTTAATATCCTCATTTTTAACAATAATTTTGATAAACAATTAATAATAGTAACCTTTTAGTACTGTGAGGGTTTAGGCAGATGCTAGAAACCGGTCCTTTGTCCAAACTATGCCGACCGGCCCGGCAAAAGTGAAAGGAACCGTTAACTATGCTGTACTGCATCTTTTCGCCTATAGCTCGTTAACGGTAAGTTTTACAAAAAAAATTGTTTGAACAAAAATTGTAGATAATTTTATGACGAACAACTTTTCCATTCACATTATTATAAAAAAATAATTTTTTTTTATTGAAAATGCCAAAAAACCACTTTTTTGATACTTTAGCGCCACCTACTTTTTGTATTTTAAGTCGGACGACTTTGCTCCAATGAGATAAAATGTAGATAACAGTGTCCTTAACATTTTTTGTTAAATAAACTTTTCTCTAAAACCCATAGATTCCGAGAAAAACGCGTTTCAAAATGTTTTTGGATTTTCTCAAAAGCAGGGGGGGGGATCACTTCGGAAATCTGAAGTTAAGTTTTTTTTATGCCCCCCTATCGATTTATCAAGTCAAATCCCAGTAGGTCATTTCTTAGACCGTATATGCTATATTTACTGTACTATAAGTATCAAAAAATAAATCGGAAAAACTGATACTCTGTGATGATCTATCAATTCCTGTGACAACTAATATTAGCTTTTCTTCGTTTTTTTTTCTGAATGTAACCATGAACAAGGCTTCTGTGAATTACAGTTACTGCTTCAGTTATAAATTAAATGTTAGATTTTTGCCCAACATTGAAATCAAAATAATTGCATTAATTGTATTGTAAAACAAGTTGGGTAGACAGACCTATGCTCATGTCAGAAGGGTTTTGTACTCAACTTACAAAATGCAGTAACCAGCAACGAATAAAATCAAGAAACATGTCAAAGACGATTTTATAGGAGAAAATGTGAAATTCGAGGATCATACTATTATTAACAAAGTTGAAAGAATTGTGACTTCTGAGGTATTTGTTTTACTTATGACCATAGATATCTCCCTTGATAATTTTTCCAGATTTTTTAGAAACACATTTTTCATGTATTCCCCCCCTGTGCCCCCACTGCGGCAAAAACTGTCAGTTTAAGAACTGTTTTGAAAAGCTCTCATAGAGAACTTTCAGTTGACATTCATATCGGCTACGTTTCATGAAATTTTTTTCAGGGCCCACTCCTCTGTACTGTAATCATCGATTCATGGCCTATTTTTTCAAATCCTAGAATGGTTACAAAGCCCTTTTGCTAGGAGCTCTCTCCTGCCTCTTCGACTTGTTTCAATTGTATGTACTCATTTTCATGATACCTATCATTCCTGAAATTTCCATGCAAATCCTAGCAAAGCTGTAGTGTCTAAATCGATAAAAAGCGCATATGGCTCCATAGCCATATGTTTCCATAGTAGTACAGGGCATATTGTTCCATAGTAATACAGGAAAATTCAAATCGCTATAAATTCATTAAATAATATTCGATCTTTATGAAACTTTCAGATAATATCAATCTTATAGAAAGTCATCTGTTTGCTAAATTTTATTGAATTTAAGGGTACCGTTTGGATTTTATTCAAGAAAACATAAAATCGGTAAATCATACTATTACTAACAAAGTTGAGTGAATTTTGACTTCTCATGTATTTGTTGTTGTTGTACTCATTAAGGCCTACATTCATGATTTTTTTCAGATTTTTCGGATGGAAGGTTTCCAATCGCGAGGGGGGGGGTACGCGAAAAGTTCGTACATTTCCCCTTCCCCTGCCCCCCTCGGTACTCACAAGGCAATTTTAAGATTTGTTTTGAAAAGATCTCATTGAGACCTTTCCAATGACACCTTACTCGACTACCAATGGTGAAAATTTTTTTTTGAGGGGTCACCTCCCTATACGGGGAGACCCCCCTTAAACCCTTTGAAAAATTTTTCCACCCTTGAACTTTCAAGAGGTCACCACTTCTGACCTTTCCACAAAGTTTCATGGCGGTAGCTTCTATTGTTTCGGAGAAAAAGTGCTGTGACATACAGACGGACGGACGGACGGACGGACGGACGGACGGACAGACGGACACAGGTCGTGATTGCAATAGGGTTTTGTATTTTAGTACAAAACCCTAAAAATATATACTACGCTATTTTGACAAGCGACATTTAAATATGGCGCATTTAGTCTGGATTCCAAAATAGCATGACACTCACTAGATGACTTTATTTGGAGCTTACTCATTGAGATCGGAGCACATAGGAATCATCACATTTTCGAGAGGAACGCATCCTCTGGACTTCAGCTGTTTATCGGGGAGCTGTAGCTGGTGTTTTGCAATTTGTTATGATCCTAAGTTCAATTACCCCGCAATTATGTAGATATTCAGGCGCTCCGAGAATCCCATTTGCGTTGATTTTATTAGTATTCTATATCGGGGGTCAAAGGCATTTCGGCTGTGAAAACATGCGGTCGGAAGTATCGCAAGACTATCTGAGTGCACTTTTTTTAATTCTACTCATCCGAAACTTTCATTGATACCCTACTGATTGAAATCGGAGCATATATGAAAAATGGCATTTTCGCGAGCAACGCACACCTTAGACTTCAGCTGTTTTTTTTTGTTCCTCAATCATCAAGTTATCTTGCAGACTATTTTACCATCCAGACTTAATGAACCATCTTTTAAAGTCACTTGCTGAAATATCATAGTACATTTCTTTACAGTACAGTCGGTTCAAGTTGGTTGATGCAATTATTTGGAATTCAATGTTAAAAAAATAGGGCATCGACCAAGGGATAAAGCAATACACCATGGGTTTGAGATGCTCAAGTTTGAATACAATTGACGCAATTATTGGCAGCAGAGTCCCTAAGATTTGCTTGCGTTTCCCTTGAATTATATCTAGCGCACCAGCCACTGGTGACGTGACCGACCAGACCTATCGAAAAACTCGCCATAGCCAAAGCAGAATGTGATTACTTGCTAGAGATGAGGCATTGTCGTTTGTCAGCTACCCCCAGGCTAGTCCTCTGCATCTACTGCCTATAAAGGATAGTTTCTGGCGCCCTTGCGGTAATAACCGTTGGCTTAACGCGGTCACTCAATCGTGTGATGTCAAACGGCGAACGAAGCTATAGCACCTACGACCGCGAACTGCCGGCCATTTACAGGAGCATCCAACTCTTGCGGCACTTCTTGTAAGACAGACAATTCCTCATCTAAGAAAATCCAACAGGTCAGTTTCATCGCGCAATCTTCCAAGCAAATACAACACATCACTGGTCGCGTCAACGTAGTAGCAGACGGACTATCCCGCTTCGAGGAGTTGATGATCCCGCAATACTTTTCAACGCAAGAGCTGTGAGAAGAGCAAAGCAAGGACCTCGAGGTCTAGGAGCTCCTAAGACATAGTTACCTCAGGCGGTCTGGGAATCATATGTGACACCTCACGTCCTTCGCCTATGTCCTTAATACCCAAGACACTACGCAACAGGATTTTTGATATATTTCACCATTTTTCACCCCAGTCCACCTTACGCGCTATCAAGAATAAATTCCCTTCATGAACCGCGATATCACTCAGTGGACCCATACCTGCATCAGTTATCAGATCCAGGCTACGTCTCCTAGAGGAATGGTTCAGCCACGACAATCTGGAGTCAAAGTCATCCGAGATACTCAACGATTTCCACCAAAAAGCCGTCTGCTTTAGCCCAAGTCAAACCTGCATAAGAATCCCAAAACAACTTCCGTGTTCAAAGTACTAAATTCCTGTTGATACCTTTTTCTGCGAATGGATGCGTTCAGAAAATCATTCAATCTTTCGTACACTGGTCCAAATCAAATCATCAACCACCTGGCTCCGAACCTCATCACTATCAACTTGGATGGCGGACACATCAACGTTTCGACTGACTCACCAGCCAGCTCTATTGTGCAAACGCCTTAATCTAACTCAGAACCATTTCCGCTTGGTCCATAATGCAGTGCCTCCACTACTGGAAGACTGCCAATGAAAGCCTCTTTCTCGACTACAAACGGACGCAATCCGGCTCATAGCAACCTGAGTAATCAAGGGCGTGGCGCCGGATCCCAGTACCTCCCAAATGTAACACAGTTCCGGGCTCCTGGATCACAACTATGCGACAACATTGTTGCAATCACGGAAGTCACCGCAGTTGCAGTCTTTAACCCGGAGTTACATTTTGAGGTCGGCTAGTGCTCGGTCGTGTTGTGTGTCTTCCGCAAAATTTTTTCCCGTACTGGGCCGCCTTACATAAACACCTAAAACTTAACACACAATTTTAAGAGAAGGATACGGTGGGACCATTTTGAGAAATAAAAAATTGTCTCTTAAAGAGGCTTAGCCGTTTCATTTAATTCAGGGAATTTACAATTCATAAATTCAAATACAAATAAGAAAAGAACAAATGAGAGCCTTTTAAATTTTAGTATATAATAAAAATAAGTTAAGAATTTCTAATGAAAGGAAACCCATATTAACATGATAACATGAATAAAATATAGAAAGAAAATCAAGTACGCACTCACTCCCTTTCTTGTTGAAATCTGAGCAGACGCGTTTCGACT
Source organism: Odontomyia ornata (assembly GCA_963969285.1). Lineage (NCBI taxonomy): Eukaryota > Metazoa > Arthropoda > Insecta > Diptera > Stratiomyidae > Odontomyia > Odontomyia ornata. The sequence continues at coordinate 43,198,686 of OZ017740.1, read as the reverse complement.
ACTTCGAGTCAATGTGTTGCAGCATGTCTCATTGATATAGAGAAAGCCTTCGAAACGGTGTGGTTAGATGGACTAGTTTTTAAAATCCTTCAGGACAAGTTCCCCAGACACCTTGTCGCCATGATGTGCAATATGTTATACGGGAAATCGTTTGTTGTAACTGACGGAAATCTGACAACAATGCACGAATTCAAGGTCTTAAATGGTCTACAGTAGGGAATAGTTACTGCGCCTCTGCTCTTCTCTATCTTCATTCGCAAGCTATTGAATGGCTTTGATCTTAACGTCTCGCCAACGCGATCATTGGTAGCGTTTGCTGATGATCTGATCGTCTATACGGCAGACCGAAAAGCTACAATAGTTCAGAGAAATCTCCTAAAAATGTTGAATGATGTGCAGCTGTACACAGTCAATTGGCGAATGAAAATCAATGCGCAGAAGTGCGAAACAATTTTGTTTCTGACAACGCTGCAGCGGGTCAGCCAAGACCTGAAACGTAATTGGAAGGATTTCCACATCATGGCTGGCGAGGGTAGTTCAGAACGAATTCCACATAAATCCTGTGTTCGATACCTCGGTGTTCATCTCGATCAGTATCTGTACCATACTGAACATGTCAAAATCATGCTCAGTAAGGCACTTAAAGTAGTCATGGCCCTACGAAGACTCTTTCATTCCAAATACATTGATCAAAAGGTCAAAATTATCTGTTACAAGACCCTGGTTGGCCCAGTTTTGACATATGCATGTCAGATCTGGTACAACCAGAGGGTCGATATCTTCATATTTAATCTTCTTCGGAATCATATCGCAGGATCTGTGACTGTGAGTGAAAACCCTTGGATTTCACAGCCGTTCCACCCTACAGACGGGTATATTGCGACTTGCCTCGCTACTGGCTTCATTTCCTCCAGAAGCATTCGTGTATTTGGACATGAATCGATACGTTTTTGATTCTGACGGCGTCCCAGTCATATATCACATATATCAACGGGCCACCGATAAAAAGATAAAATATCCTCCGAGTTTGAGTTCACGAAACCAGCAATCCCAATGGAGATACTCATTTGCTAGATTCGTTGAAGCTGATCGAATTGAGACGGCGCAGTCCAGGTATTGGTGGCTGAATGATAATGTCTAAATTATTTGTGTTTATTTCCAGTTTTTGTGTTTTTCGTTATTTAGTTTTTGGGTTTCAGCTTATCATTGCTACATTTAGTATTGTTGTTTATTTGTGCTAAAAATTAGGGATAGGTTAGGTATATGTTGTGTTTATTATATTAGGTTAGAGATAAGGTAAAATGCTTAGGTTAGGAACATTGTTATAGAATTTTTTAGTATTTTTGATTTCATTTTATTAGGATTAAGTTAAAATATATTAGGTGTAGGATCAAAGTTCACTGTTGTGTTAAGATTATAAATAATTTTAGGATAGTTTTGTTTGGTTTTTTCTCCATTTTTCAATTGAATGAAATAACATGTAATAATCATCATTGATTTGAATTTGCTGTAGTTTTTTTTAAATGTGATTAATGATTACGTATAAATTTAGAGAGCCATTTGGGCCATTAAGATTTTTATTGTTATTGTTTGGAATTTGCTTTATATTCTTTTAAAATTTATAACGATTAGTATTGAATAAAGCGCTTTTGACTTTGACGCAGAGCCATATGCAAATAGCTGTACATAAAGAAACAATTACATTTGACGCCCGGGAGAACTTGAACCCACGGTCCCAGCAGAACCCCCAGATTGAGAGTCCGAAACGTTAGCATCTACACTAGCTTTCGATATTCTCTCACTTATTAAATTCTCAACTTCAATTGGAAAGCTTACATCATTACATCAAATTTGTTAGTAGGGAGAAAATAATGAGATATTGTTAGTAAACGGTAAAGAATGAAATTTTAAATAAACAAATAAGAAACCGTATATTTTCCTTTCAAACGCCAATATTTATTTTAAAAAACCGGGCAGACATGTGTTTCTTAAACAAGCTATTTCCTTCTTCAGTACCATTGTGCTCACATACGAGTATATATATTTTCAAAGAAAATTTATATAAAGTTACCTAATTGCAAACTAAGTTACAAAGGTATTCCATATTACCAACTGGTAACAAAATCATTAAAATATAACCTGGCAAGATCATTAAAACATTTTACCACTCAATTGTCCTTCACAGTGTCATAAACCAGATGAGTCATTCGTTTCTTCAACATATTGAACTGATCAATCTACTGTACGAGTTCCCTAGGTCAGTATTTAGCCTTAAATTTTAAGGAAATTCAAAAACTTTCCGGTGCATTTAACCTTCTCCAATCGTTGATTTCTTCGAGGGTCTCCACGTTGCCCCATTCTTTTTGATACGTGCTCTCCACATTATGTCTTGCAACCGTTTCCTCGCTGCTTCTTCGGCTTCCCTTGTATGCTCAGGAAATCCAGTTTTCACCAGTCGTTTTGTTTGGCCCATGTACATGTTTCCACCTTCTGGGCATGCTATCCTGTATATGCCGCTACGTTCATCCTTTCGTTTACTGTTCTTCGTAGTAGATTCGTGATGAGTGTGTACCTGCTGTCTTGATTAGTTGTTCTAACTTCCGTGAATATGTAGAGTAAGTCAGCTTCATTCTCTGTGTATTTAGAACCGGTGTTTTGAATAATGTCGTAAAAAATATGCTTGGGTTAGGGTCCATGTTTCACACCCATACTACAGCACCGGTCTTATCACGTATATACTTGGAGCTCACACAACAAAGCCAGGCGCAACGGCTAGTCAAAAACAAGTTGAGTAAGCAAGAGAGTGCTCCTACCAGAAGGTCTTTGTAAACATCCTAGGGTTAGAAACAAGTTTTCTAATATTGTGAATCGTTGACTTGAATTATTTATCCAATACTTGGATATGAAATCGTTCAAATTTATGCTAAAAATGCACAGTTTCTTTCATAAGCACAGTGTAGCCGCCATTTTGATCTAGCTTAAATGATTGTTCTGAATGTTCGGCCAATCGAACATATTCAAATTAGACACTATTCCTTAAATTTTCATGAAAATTGAAAAAAAAAAGTGCCTAGGGCAATTTGAAATATGTATCAACCATAAACACGTGTTATTGTTGTTGTAATTCCATACAATTGAAATCGCTATAACTCACTTGATTATGATTCGATCTCTATTAAATTTTGTGAACATACATATCTTATATCAGTCCATACAATTGCAAAATTTCAAAAAGTTTGAAGATACCGTTTTGGCTTTATGGGCGTAAATGTGAAATCTTCAAATCATACTATTATTAACAAAGTTGAGTGAATCTCGGTTTCTGAGGTATTTGTTGCCCTTGTACTCATAAACGTCAACATCCGTGACAATTTCCAGATTTTTCGTCTCAAAGGTGTCCAATCGCAAGGGGGGGCGGGGTGGTACACAAATTTTGCGTACATTTTGCCTTCCCCTGGACCCTCTAATCCATAAAATTATTTTTATATTTCAGATTCTAAAAGTTCTAATCAAGACCTTTCGTTTGATAACCCACTCGACTACCCTTGGCTAAAAAAATTTGTTAAGGGTTCATTCGTTATTAGAGGGGACCCCCCTTAACAATTTTTTAAAATTTTGTTAAGAACTTAACTTTTGAGAGACCATCACTTCTGACCTTTTCACAAAGTTTGAGCTTCTATAGTTTCTGAGGAAACTAGCTCTGACGCACGGACGAACAGACAGGTCGCGAAACTAGTAGGTCTTTATAAAAAAATTTTTTACATGTTTATTTCGGCGCCCAAATACACAAATTCGCCCTCATTTTTAATATTGTATTCACCAAGTGTGATATATTTTGGGTGTTTGAGGTATTTTTCTTTGACTGCGTCATACGTTTTGTTTTATTCTCATTGATTTGTTGCCCTACTAGTTTTGCTTCGCTGTTCAGTTTCAGACGGTTTTTAACGACCGTGATAAGATGTTGATGTCGCCCGCATAGGCTACCACTTGGCACGACTTATATAATAACGTACGTTTGTGTAATATGAAATTACTAGCAAAAAAGCTCGACACAGTATTAAAAATTACTAAGAAAGCTTACCTGTCAAACCGTACGGTAATCGGGTGCAATGTGTCTAATAAATCGTTCCGCTTGTCAACCAGCACTGATAATTGATAATCACCAACTGAAGTTGCCACTGTCAGTGGCACTGGTAGAGAGGCAGCTACTGAGCGGAAGAACCAAAGGTGACTTATGGACCAGACTGGGCAAGCCAATGAGCTCGCGCTGCTGTGCCTAGCAGATCAGTTGCGCCCGACGGAGTGTTAAAACGATATTGATCAATTCCTCGCTTTTCCTCCTTTGCTCATGATTTTCTTTGTGGGCCTTTTGTAACTGCAATTGTGCATTTTGGAGTTGCTCTCGTGTGGACTGAAGTTTTTTCGGCGCTTGGTCTAGCTGGCTTTGCATTTGGTGGAGTTGGTGGACCTAATCTTTTGTAATGCCCCGGTCCCATCGTATCTACCATTGTACAGAATAAGGCTCAAGATTTTAAGTTTAGGATTAATATTAATTGTATCCACTCCGATCAAATTATAAAATGTTGAATATTTCTCTGTCCGTCTGTCACTAGCGAAAATAAGTCACAGTGATAGCAAAAACTCGACTCACCCAGAATATTTCAACAGATCTCATCCGTTCTTCTTGCTTCTCAACGTTCGCCTCTGATGACTACCCTTCTTGATTTTCTCAAAAGATAGCCTCTGTAGTGACGTTAGGTAGATTAAATATCCGTTCAAGACTGCAGCGATGATCTGCAGCCTGGGGGAAAGAGGATGGTAAAATCCGCCGAAATTGGCCTTGTCTGGGGACGCGTGAATGCGCTGGTAGGCTAGCGTTACGGTGTCGTGGGGCGGGTTCTTTCCCCAGCACAAGACCCATTACAAAAATATTTTTCGCATCCGCGAATTTCGGCGTCAAAGTAGTATCTACCGGAGTCGAGAAAGGAGGTAACCTACTAAGGGCTATCAAATGGCTGATTCAGAGGACAAATAGGGTCTTGAGAAAACGGACGGACTTAGAGGGACTTCGTCGTTACCGACGATACTTTTGGCCCACAAATAAGAGTGGGGCATCCAGGTGGAAGCAGTGCCCCTCGTATCCTCCCAACCGGATCAAGATCCAAACGTAGACATGACAATGTATTTCCCATTTGAGTGAAAAACTGATACAAAAGTACTTTGTATGACTTTTGCCCTAAAATGAGAAATACAAACGTAACTGACTTAAAAGGGCACGCGAGCGGAAGGCCACTCTACCCGGCAAGAGACCCTGTTAACGAAAGAAAAAGGGAAGAGTGTGCCCGATAGCTTGCCCATATTGGCGGAGGAGCCTGCCATCGATGCGGGTCCTAAACCCGGTCAGTTTGAGCGAAAGAGAAAGACCGAGTTTTCAAGTTTTAACAATCCATTTATTTTAAAATCCTTCAATTCGTGCGGATATATTTTAGTATTCTAAAAATTTTTTCTTTGAAGATATCAGATTGATGTTATTTTACCGCAATTATTCATTACGTTATATTGTTGGTTATTGTTGCTAATAGTACTTTAAACCTAAAGTAATTTTTAGGTGATCATCAAAATGAAGTTAATCATAAATATGAAATTATTCGAATTATTTTAGTTTCAATAAAAATGAAGTTTATGCAAATGCTAAAAGAGCTAACGTTAAATATTAATGAGAAGAACAAAGTCTTTCGAGTATTTATCAAAAATTGTTGCCTCAAATCATGCAGAATCAAGAGTTAAAATGATAACTCAAATTTCTAACCAATCATTTTCAAAATGAAAGCTTCTCACTTTTGATAGTCTATATACTTCACGCATGGTTTCTATGAAACACGCATTAAAAGCTAAATTTTGATTCGTCTGTAACCCTATGTTGTTATCAATACAATTATTAATATAGTAAATTGCTTTTCTCATTTCACATGATATAAGCATGGCAATTAAAAATAGTGTTTTTCATCAATATTACTGTTCACCTTCAATTTATTTGTATATCATCAGACAGGGCCAGTGATGGAAATTCTTGTAAGAGCCGTTCGCACATGTAAGAGACTTCCCCCTGTTGATGCTGGAGTTCTTCTGGCGCCGAACGTTCTCAGCACTCGATATAACTGTCCAGGTTGAGTGCTGTGCACATCCATACGTCGCGAGGAGCCAGGCGGTTGTATTTATAGCGGCAATTCGAACTCAGAGACGATGACCGTAATCTTCAGCGTTGCTAACTTTACGATAACTTCTTATCTGTGGTTAGGTTGGATCAACGCCTGCTTACTCAGGCCCGAAAGGAAAGCAATTAACGTACACGACGTCACAGTGGGAACTGTCAAAAACTGTTCAATTGGTCTAAAAGAACAGTTCAATAGGTCTAAAAATCTTGGTGCACATTGTGACGTCATGCTTCCGCTTTCTGCCCTTTGTGGCGGGGCATTGGTTGGATGCATCGGTGAAATTTATCGTGGAGTTCGCGAGTTGCAAGTAATACAGGCAATGAGTCTTTTGCGGAAATTATCATATGCATCGATCAAATCAATACCGGGTTGAGGCAAACCAGAAATTCAGCTGTTCCGAAACCGCTCGCCCACTCCCTTACTTGTTTAGCAACAAATAAGATCCAACTCCTTTCTGCACCTCAAAATGCAAGTTTAAATCTGCGTAACTTGGAAACCTTTCAGGCACACACAAAGCTTTCACCGTAACACAAATTTCCCGACTTTTCGTTATTATAATAGAAGGATCACTTTTCGTTACTATAATAGAAGGATCTATTACAATTATATGTGAAACAAAATATCGCCCAAATGCTCACCACGGCTACGGTGGGATACTTCTATCCCATGACTCTGAGACATAATTGAGGTTCATGTGCTGAATTATCTCATCCTTTAGCTCTTAAATTGTTCTTGGCTTATTGACGTACACTTTTTCTTTTAAATATCCCCAGAGAGCAAAAGAGCTCTTGTTTTGTTAGATGTGTGGCAAGTGGCACCATCCTGTTGGAACCTCCATAACCTCAATTTCTGTCCACAAGAAGTTCGTTATCATCTCGCAATAGCGAATACCATTCACGGTAAGTTCTTGGCCGTCCTCATTTTCAAAGAAGTACGGCCCGTGTCGCCGCCAGCCCATAAACCGCATCGAACAGTCACGCTTTGTGGATGCTTTTCAACAATCACTCGTGGATTCTCATTTGCCCAAATACGGCAATTCTGCTTGTTAACGAATCCACTGAGGTGAAAGTGTGCCTCTTCGCTGCAGATAATTTTCTTTGTAAAGTCACCATTCCTTTCTGTCTGTTCAACCAACCTTTTGGCGTATTGCCGACGCTTGAAATGGTCAGTAGGCTTCAGCTCTTGAGTCAATTGAACCTTGTAAGCGTGTAAATTCAAATCTTTATTCAAAATTCGTATCAATGATGTTTAATTGTTGGGCACGACGACGAGTCGAAGTTGACGGCTCTGCTGCCACACTATCGCGAACAACAGCTATGTTTTCCGCAGAACGAGCTGGGCGAGCATGCACAGGTGATTCCTAGAGACCCGGTTTGCTGAAATTCGCGCACAATTCTCCCTAACGTGGACACATTTGGTCGATTATGCTGACCAAAAAAATCACGAAATGCATTTTGATTTGAACGCCCATGTTCGTTAAAGGCTTCAACAACCTTAAGGCGCTGCTCAATTGTGTACTTCTCCGTGGTTGAATTTGTCAAACACTGAAACAGAGAATTGTCAAATTAAGTTGGGCGAAAAACTTAACGTTAAGGTGTGATTCACAATTAACATCGAGCATTATGGTTGGACCACCCGTTACAATACAATACATGCTAGAGCATATGTAAATTATAAATATGCGAGTGTTAATACCGTTCAGTTTTCTAGAAGCAATAACTTGAACCCACGGTCCCAGCAGAACCCCCAGATTGAGAGTCCGAAACGTTAGCATCTACACTAGCTTTCGATATTCTCTCACTTATTAAATTCTCAACTTCAATTGGAAAGCTTACATCATTACATCAAATTTGTTAGTAGGGAGAAAATAATGAGATATTGTTAGTAAACGGTAAAGAATGAAATTTTAAATAAACAAATAAGAAACCGTATATTTTCCTTTCAAACGCCAATATTTATTTTAAAAAACCGGGCAGACATGTGTTTCTTAAACAAGCTATTTCCTTCTTCAGTACCATTGTGCTCACATACGAGTATATATATTTTCAAAGAAAATTTATATAAAGTTACCTAATTGCAAACTAAGTTACAAAGGTATTCCATATTACCAACTGGTAACAAAATCATTAAAATATAACCTGGCAAGATCATTAAAACATTTTACCACTCAATTGTCCTTCACAGTGTCATAAACCAGATGAGTCATTCGTTTCTTCAACATATTGAACTGATCAATCTACTGTACGAGTTCCCTAGGTCAGTATTTAGCCTTAAATTTTAAGGAAATTCAAAAACTTTCCGGTGCATTTAACCTTCTCCAATCGTTGATTTCTTCGAGGGTCTCCACGTTGCCCCATTCTTTTTGATACGTGCTCTCCACATTATGTCTTGCAACCGTTTCCTCGCTGCTTCTTCGGCTTCCCTTGTATGCTCAGGAAATCCAGTTTTCACCAGTCGTTTTGTTTGGCCCATGTACATGTTTCCACCTTCTGGGCATGCTATCCTGTATATGCCGCTACGTTCATCCTTTCGTTTACTGTTCTTCGTAGTAGATTCGTGATGAGTGTGTACCTGCTGTCTTGATTAGTTGTTCTAACTTCCGTGAATATGTAGAGTAAGTCAGCTTCATTCTCTGTGTATTTAGAACCGGTGTTTTGAATAATGTCGTAAAAAATATGCTTGGGTTAGGGTCCATGTTTCACACCCATACTACAGCACCGGTCTTATCACGTATATACTTGGAGCTCACACAACAAAGCCAGGCGCAACGGCTAGTCAAAAACAAGTTGAGTAAGCAAGAGAGTGCTCCTACCAGAAGGTCTTTGTAAACATCCTAGGGTTAGAAACAAGTTTTCTAATATTGTGAATCGTTGACTTGAATTATTTATCCAATACTTGGATATGAAATCGTTCAAATTTATGCTAAAAATGCACAGTTTCTTTCATAAGCACAGTGTAGCCGCCATTTTGATCTAGCTTAAATGATTGTTCTGAATGTTCGGCCAATCGAACATATTCAAATTAGACACTATTCCTTAAATTTTCATGAAAATTGAAAAAAAAAAGTGCCTAGGGCAATTTGAAATATGTATCAACCATAAACACGTGTTATTGTTGTTGTAATTCCATACAATTGAAATCGCTATAACTCACTTGATTATGATTCGATCTCTATTAAATTTTGTGAACATACATATCTTATATCAGTCCATACAATTGCAAAATTTCAAAAAGTTTGAAGATACCGTTTTGGCTTTATGGGCGTAAATGTGAAATCTTCAAATCATACTATTATTAACAAAGTTGAGTGAATCTCGGTTTCTGAGGTATTTGTTGCCCTTGTACTCATAAACGTCAACATCCGTGACAATTTCCAGATTTTTCGTCTCAAAGGTGTCCAATCGCAAGGGGGGGCGGGGTGGTACACAAATTTTGCGTACATTTTGCCTTCCCCTGGACCCTCTAATCCATAAAATTATTTTTATATTTCAGATTCTAAAAGTTCTAATCAAGACCTTTCGTTTGATAACCCACTCGACTACCCTTGGCTAAAAAAATTTGTTAAGGGTTCATTCGTTATTAGAGGGGACCCCCCTTAACAATTTTTTAAAATTTTGTTAAGAACTTAACTTTTGAGAGACCATCACTTCTGACCTTTTCACAAAGTTTGAGCTTCTATAGTTTCTGAGGAAACTAGCTCTGACGCACGGACGAACAGACAGGTCGCGAAACTAGTAGGTCTTTATAAAAAAATTTTTTACATGTTTATTTCGGCGCCCAAATACACAAATTCGCCCTCATTTTTAATATTGTATTCACCAAGTGTGATATATTTTGGGTGTTTGAGGTATTTTTCTTTGACTGCGTCATACGTTTTGTTTTATTCTCATTGATTTGTTGCCCTACTAGTTTTGCTTCGCTGTTCAGTTTCAGACGGTTTTTAACGACCGTGATAAGATGTTGATGTCGCCCGCATAGGCTACCACTTGGCACGACTTATATAATAACGTACGTTTGTGTAATATGAAATTACTAGCAAAAAAGCTCGACACAGTATTAAAAATTACTAAGAAAGCTTACCTGTCAAACCGTACGGTAATCGGGTGCAATGTGTCTAATAAATCGTTCCGCTTGTCAACCAGCACTGATAATTGATAATCACCAACTGAAGTTGCCACTGTCAGTGGCACTGGTAGAGAGGCAGCTACTGAGCGGAAGAACCAAAGGTGACTTATGGACCAGACTGGGCAAGCCAATGAGCTCGCGCTGCTGTGCCTAGCAGATCAGTTGCGCCCGACGGAGTGTTAAAACGATATTGATCAATTCCTCGCTTTTCCTCCTTTGCTCATGATTTTCTTTGTGGGCCTTTTGTAACTGCAATTGTGCATTTTGGAGTTGCTCTCGTGTGAACTGAAGTTTTTTCGGCGCTTGGTCTAGCTGGCTTTGCATTTGGTGGAGTTGGTGGACCTAATCTTTTGTAATGTCCCGGTCCCATCGTATCTACCATTGTACAGAATAAGGCTCAAGATTTTAAGTTTAGGATTAATATTAATTGTATCCACTCCGATCAAATTATAAAATGTTGAATATTTCTCTGTCCGTCTGTCACTAGCGAAAATAAGTCACAGTGATAGCAAAAACTCGACTCACCCAGAATATTTCAACAGATCTCATCCGTTCTTCTTGCTTCTCAACGTTCGCCTCTGATGACTACCCTTCTTGATTTTCTCAAAAGATAGCCTCTGTAGTGACGTTAGGTAGATTAAATATCCGTTCAAGACTGCAGCGATGATCTGCAGCCTGGGGGAAAGAGGATGGTAAAATCCGCCGAAATTGGCCTTGTCTGGGGACGCGTGAATGCGCTGGTAGGCTAGCGTTACGGTGTCGTGGGGCGGGTTCTTTCCCCAGCACAAGACCCATTACAAAAATATTTTTCGCATCCGCGAATTTCGGCGTCAAAGTAGTATCTACCGGAGTCGAGAAAGGAGGTAACCTACTAAGGGCTATCAAATGGCTGATTCAGAGGACAAATAGGGTCTTGAGAAAACGGACGGACTTAGAGGGACTTCGTCGTTACCGACGATACTTTTGGCCCACAAATAAGAGTGGGGCATCCAGGTGGAAGCAGTGCCCCTCGTATCCTCCCAACCGGATCAAGATCCAAACGTAGACATGACAATGTATTTCCCATTTGAGTGAAAAACTGATACAAAAGTACTTTGTATGACTTTTGCCCTAAAATGAGAAATACAAACGTAACTGACTTAAAAGGGCACGCGAGCGGAAGGCCACTCTACCCGGCAAGAGACCCTGTTAACGAAAGAAAAAGGGAAGAGTGTGCCCGATAGCTTGCCCATATTGGCGGAGGAGCCTGCCATCGATGCGGGTCCTAAACCCGGTCAGTTTGAGCGAAAGAGAAAGACCGAGTTTTCAAGTTTTAACAATCCATTTATTTTAAAATCCTTCAATTCGTGCGGATATATTTTAGTATTCTAAAAATTTTTTCTTTGAAGATATCAGATTGATGTTATTTTACCGCAATTATTCATTACGTTATATTGTTGGTTATTGTTGCTAATAGTACTTTAAACCTAAAGTAATTTTTAGGTGATCATCAAAATGAAGTTAATCATAAATATGAAATTATTCGAATTATTTTAGTTTCAATAAAAATGAAGTTTATGCAAATGCTAAAAGAGCTAACGTTAAATATTAATGAGAAGAACAAAGTCTTTCGAGTATTTATCAAAAATTGTTGCCTCAAATCATGCAGAATCAAGAGTTAAAATGATAACTCAAATTTCTAACCAATCATTTTCAAAATGAAAGCTTCTCACTTTTGATAGTCTATATACTTCACGCATGGTTTCTATGAAACACGCATTAAAAGCTAAATTTTGATTCGTCTGTAACCCTATGTTGTTATCAATACAATTATTAATATAGTAAATTGCTTTTCTCATTTCACATGATATAAGCATGGCAATTAAAAATAGTGTTTTTCATCAATATTACTGTTCACCTTCAATTTATTTGTATATCATCAGACAGGGCCAGTGATGGAAATTCTTGTAAGAGCCGTTCGCACATGTAAGAGACTTCCCCCTGTTGATGCTGGAGTTCTTCTGGCGCCGAACGTTCTCAGCACTCGATATAACTGTCCAGGTTGAGTGCTGTGCACATCCATACGTCGCGAGGAGCCAGGCGGTTGTATTTATAGCGGCAATTCGAACTCAGAGACGATGACCGTAATCTTCAGCGTTGCTAACTTTACGATAACTTCTTATCTGTGGTTAGGTTGGATCAACGCCTGCTTACTCAGGCCCGAAAGGAAAGCAATTAACGTACACGACGTCACAGTGGGAACTGTCAAAAACTGTTCAATTGGTCTAAAAGAACAGTTCAATAGGTCTAAAAATCTTGGTGCACATTGTGACGTCATGCTTCCGCTTTCTGCCCTTTGTGGCGGGGCATTGGTTGGATGCATCGGTGAAATTTATCGTGGAGTTCGCGAGTTGCAAGTAATACAGGCAATGAGTCTTTTGCGGAAATTATCATATGCATCGATCAAATCAATACCGGGTTGAGGCAAACCAGAAATTCAGCTGTTCCGAAACCGCTCGCCCACTCCCTTACTTGTTTAGCAACAAATAAGATCCAACTCCTTTCTGCACCTCAAAATGCAAGTTTAAATCTGCGTAACTTGGAAACCTTTCAGGCACACACAAAGCTTTCACCGTAACACAAATTTCCCGACTTTTCGTTATTATAATAGAAGGATCACTTTTCGTTACTATAATAGAAGGATCTATTACAATTATATGTGAAACAAAATATCGCCCAAATGCTCACCACGGCTACGGTGGGATACTTCTATCCCATGACTCTGAGACATAATTGAGGTTCATGTGCTGAATTATCTCATCCTTTAGCTCTTAAATTGTTCTTGGCTTATTGACGTACACTTTTTCTTTTAAATATCCCCAGAGAGCAAAAGAGCTCTTGTTTTGTTAGATGTGTGGCAAGTGGCACCATCCTGTTGGAACCTCCATAACCTCAATTTCTGTCCACAAGAAGTTCGTTATCATCTCGCAATAGCGAATACCATTCACGGTAAGTTCTTGGCCGTCCTCATTTTCAAAGAAGTACGGCCCGTGTCGCCGCCAGCCCATAAACCGCATCGAACAGTCACGCTTTGTGGATGCTTTTCAACAATCACTCGTGGATTCTCATTTGCCCAAATACGGCAATTCTGCTTGTTAACGAATCCACTGAGGTGAAAGTGTGCCTCTTCGCTGCAGATAATTTTCTTTGTAAAGTCACCATTCCTTTCTGTCTGTTCAACCAACCTTTTGGCGTATTGCCGACGCTTGAAATGGTCAGTAGGCTTCAGCTCTTGAGTCAATTGAACCTTGTAAGCGTGTAAATTCAAATCTTTATTCAAAATTCGTATCAATGATGTTTAATTGTTGGGCACGACGACGAGTCGAAGTTGACGGCTCTGCTGCCACACTATCGCGAACAACAGCTATGTTTTCCGCAGAACGAGCTGGGCGAGCATGCACAGGTGATTCCTAGAGACCCGGTTTGCTGAAATTCGCGCACAATTCTCCCTAACGTGGACACATTTGGTCGATTATGCTGACCAAAAAAATCACGAAATGCATTTTGATTTGAACGCCCATGTTCGTTAAAGGCTTCAACAACCTTAAGGCGCTGCTCAATTGTGTACTTCTCCGTGGTTGAATTTGTCAAACACTGAAACAGAGAATTGTCAAATTAAGTTGGGCGAAAAACTTAACGTTAAGGTGTGATTCACAATTAACATCGAGCATTATGGTTGGACCACCCGTTACAATACAATACATGCTAGAGCATATGTAAATTATAAATATGCGAGTGTTAATACCGTTCAGTTTTCTAGAAGCAATAACTTGAACCCACGGTCCCAGCAGAACCCCCAGATTGAGAGTCCGAAACGTTAGCATCTACACTAGCTTTCGATATTCTCTCACTTATTAAATTCTCAACTTCAATTGGAAAGCTTACATCATTACATCAAATTTGTTAGTAGGGAGAAAATAATGAGATATTGTTAGTAAACGGTAAAGAATGAAATTTTAAATAAACAAATAAGAAACCGTATATTTTCCTTTCAAACGCCAATATTTATTTTAAAAAACCGGGCAGACATGTGTTTCTTAAACAAGCTATTTCCTTCTTCAGTACCATTGTGCTCACATACGAGTATATATATTTTCAAAGAAAATTTATATAAAGTTACCTAATTGCAAACTAAGTTACAAAGGTATTCCATATTACCAACTGGTAACAAAATCATTAAAATATAACCTGGCAAGATCATTAAAACATTTTACCACTCAATTGTCCTTCACAGTGTCATAAACCAGATGAGTCATTCGTTTCTTCAACATATTGAACTGATCAATCTACTGTACGAGTTCCCTAGGTCAGTATTTAGCCTTAAATTTTAAGGAAATTCAAAAACTTTCCGGTGCATTTAACCTTCTCCAATCGTTGATTTCTTCGAGGGTCTCCACGTTGCCCCATTCTTTTTGATACGTGCTCTCCACATTATGTCTTGCAACCGTTTCCTCGCTGCTTCTTCGGCTTCCCTTGTATGCTCAGGAAATCCAGTTTTCACCAGTCGTTTTGTTTGGCCCATGTACATGTTTCCACCTTCTGGGCATGCTATCCTGTATATGCCGCTACGTTCATCCTTTCGTTTACTGTTCTTCGTAGTAGATTCGTGATGAGTGTGTACCTGCTGTCTTGATTAGTTGTTCTAACTTCCGTGAATATGTAGAGTAAGTCAGCTTCATTCTCTGTGTATTTAGAACCGGTGTTTTGAATAATGTCGTAAAAAATATGCTTGGGTTAGGGTCCATGTTTCACACCCATACTACAGCACCGGTCTTATCACGTATATACTTGGAGCTCACACAACAAAGCCAGGCGCAACGGCTAGTCAAAAACAAGTTGAGTAAGCAAGAGAGTGCTCCTACCAGAAGGTCTTTGTAAACATCCTAGGGTTAGAAACAAGTTTTCTAATATTGTGAATCGTTGACTTGAATTATTTATCCAATACTTGGATATGAAATCGTTCAAATTTATGCTAAAAATGCACAGTTTCTTTCATAAGCACAGTGTAGCCGCCATTTTGATCTAGCTTAAATGATTGTTCTGAATGTTCGGCCAATCGAACATATTCAAATTAGACACTATTCCTTAAATTTTCATGAAAATTGAAAAAAAAAAGTGCCTAGGGCAATTTGAAATATGTATCAACCATAAACACGTGTTATTGTTGTTGTAATTCCATACAATTGAAATCGCTATAACTCACTTGATTATGATTCGATCTCTATTAAATTTTGTGAACATACATATCTTATATCAGTCCATACAATTGCAAAATTTCAAAAAGTTTGAAGATACCGTTTTGGCTTTATGGGCGTAAATGTGAAATCTTCAAATCATACTATTATTAACAAAGTTGAGTGAATCTCGGTTTCTGAGGTATTTGTTGCCCTTGTACTCATAAACGTCAACATCCGTGACAATTTCCAGATTTTTCGTCTCAAAGGTGTCCAATCGCAAGGGGGGGCGGGGTGGTACACAAATTTTGCGTACATTTTGCCTTCCCCTGGACCCTCTAATCCATAAAATTATTTTTATATTTCAGATTCTAAAAGTTCTAATCAAGACCTTTCGTTTGATAACCCACTCGACTACCCTTGGCTAAAAAAATTTGTTAAGGGTTCATTCGTTATTAGAGGGGACCCCCCTTAACAATTTTTTAAAATTTTGTTAAGAACTTAACTTTTGAGAGACCATCACTTCTGACCTTTTCACAAAGTTTGAGCTTCTATAGTTTCTGAGGAAACTAGCTCTGACGCACGGACGAACAGACAGGTCGCGAAACTAGTAGGTCTTTATAAAAAAATTTTTTACATGTTTATTTCGGCGCCCAAATACACAAATTCGCCCTCATTTTTAATATTGTATTCACCAAGTGTGATATATTTTGGGTGTTTGAGGTATTTTTCTTTGACTGCGTCATACGTTTTGTTTTATTCTCATTGATTTGTTGCCCTACTAGTTTTGCTTCGCTGTTCAGTTTCAGACGGTTTTTAACGACCGTGATAAGATGTTGATGTCGCCCGCATAGGCTACCACTTGGCACGACTTATATAATAACGTACGTTTGTGTAATATGAAATTACTAGCAAAAAAGCTCGACACAGTATTAAAAATTACTAAGAAAGCTTACCTGTCAAACCGTACGGTAATCGGGTGCAATGTGTCTAATAAATCGTTCCGCTTGTCAACCAGCACTGATAATTGATAATCACCAACTGAAGTTGCCACTGTCAGTGGCACTGGTAGAGAGGCAGCTACTGAGCGGAAGAACCAAAGGTGACTTATGGACCAGACTGGGCAAGCCAATGAGCTCGCGCTGCTGTGCCTAGCAGATCAGTTGCGCCCGACGGAGTGTTAAAACGATATTGATCAATTCCTCGCTTTTCCTCCTTTGCTCATGATTTTCTTTGTGGGCCTTTTGTAACTGCAATTGTGCATTTTGGAGTTGCTCTCGTGTGAAATGAAGTTTTTTCGGCGCTTGGTCTAGCTGGCTTTGCATTTGGTGGAGTTGGTGGACCTAATCTTTTGTAATGCCCCGGTCCCATCGTATCTACCATTGTACAGAATAAGGCTCAAGATTTTAAGTTTAGGATTAATATTAATTGTATCCACTCCGATCAAATTATAAAATGTTGAATATTTCTCTGTCCGTCTGTCACTAGCGAAAATAAGTCACAGTGATAGCAAAAACTCGACTCACCCAGAATATTTCAACAGATCTCATCCGTTCTTCTTGCTTCTCAACGTTCGCCTCTGATGACTACCCTTCTTGATTTTCTCAAAAGATAGCCTCTGTAGTGACGTTAGGTAGATTAAATATCCGTTCAAGACTGCAGCGATGATCTGCAGCCTGGGGGAAAGAGGATGGTAAAATCCGCCGAAATTGGCCTTGTCTGGGGACGCGTGAATGCGCTGGTAGGCTAGCGTTACGGTGTCGTGGGGCGGGTTCTTTCCCCAGCACAAGACCCATTACAAAAATATTTTTCGCATCCGCGAATTTCGGCGTCAAAGTAGTATCTACCGGAGTCGAGAAAGGAGGTAACCTACTAAGGGCTATCAAATGGCTGATTCAGAGGACAAATAGGGTCTTGAGAAAACGGACGGACTTAGAGGGACTTCGTCGTTACCGACGATACTTTTGGCCCACAAATAAGAGTGGGGCATCCAGGTGGAAGCAGTGCCCCTCGTATCCTCCCAACCGGATCAAGATCCAAACGTAGACATGACAATGTATTTCCCATTTGAGTGAAAAACTGATACAAAAGTACTTTGTATGACTTTTGCCCTAAAATGAGAAATACAAACGTAACTGACTTAAAAGGGCACGCGAGCGGAAGGCCACTCTACCCGGCAAGAGACCCTGTTAACGAAAGAAAAAGGGAAGAGTGTGCCCGATAGCTTGCCCATATTGGCGGAGGAGCCTGCCATCGATGCGGGTCCTAAACCCGGTCAGTTTGAGCGAAAGAGAAAGACCGAGTATTCAAGTTTTAACAATCCATTTATTTTAAAATCCTTCAATTCGTGCGGATATATTTTAGTATTCTAAAAATTTTTTCTTTGAAGATATCAGATTGATGTTATTTTACCGCAATTATTCATTACGTTATATTGTTGGTTATTGTTGCTAATAGTACTTTAAACCTAAAGTAATTTTTAGGTGATCATCAAAATGAAGTTAATCATAAATATGAAATTATTCGAATTATTTTAGTTTCAATAAAAATGAAGTTTATGCAAATGCTAAAAGAGCTAACGTTAAATATTAATGAGAAGAACAAAGTCTTTCGAGTATTTATCAAAAATTGTTGCCTCAAATCATGCAGAATCAAGAGTTAAAATGATAACTCAAATTTCTAACCAATCATTTTCAAAATGAAAGCTTCTCACTTTTGATAGTCTATATACTTCACGCATGGTTTCTATGAAACACGCATTAAAAGCTAAATTTTGATTCGTCTGTAACCCTATGTTGTTATCAATACAATTATTAATATAGTAAATTGCTTTTCTCATTTCACATGATATAAGCATGGCAATTAAAAATAGTGTTTTTCATCAATATTACTGTTCACCTTCAATTTATTTGTATATCATCAGACAGGGCCAGTGATGGAAATTCTTGTAAGAGCCGTTCGCACATGTAAGAGACTTCCCCCTGTTGATGCTGGAGTTCTTCTGGCGCCGAACGTTCTCAGCACTCGATATAACTGTCCAGGTTGAGTGCTGTGCACATCCATACGTCGCGAGGAGCCAGGCGGTTGTATTTATAGCGGCAATTCGAACTCAGAGACGATGACCGTAATCTTCAGCGTTGCTAACTTTACGATAACTTCTTATCTGTGGTTAGGTTGGATCAACGCCTGCTTACTCAGGCCCGAAAGGAAAGCAATTAACGTACACGACGTCACAGTGGGAACTGTCAAAAACTGTTCAATTGGTCTAAAAGAACAGTTCAATAGGTCTAAAAATCTTGGTGCACATTGTGACGTCATGCTTCCGCTTTCTGCCCTTTGTGGCGGGGCATTGGTTGGATGCATCGGTGAAATTTATCGTGGAGTTCGCGAGTTGCAAGTAATACAGGCAATGAGTCTTTTGCGGAAATTATCATATGCATCGATCAAATCAATACCGGGTTGAGGCAAACCAGAAATTCAGCTGTTCCGAAACCGCTCGCCCACTCCCTTACTTGTTTAGCAACAAATAAGATCCAACTCCTTTCTGCACCTCAAAATGCAAGTTTAAATCTGCGTAACTTGGAAACCTTTCAGGCACACACAAAGCTTTCACCGTAACACAAATTTCCCGACTTTTCGTTATTATAATAGAAGGATCACTTTTCGTTACTATAATAGAAGGATCTATTACAATTATATGTGAAACAAAATATCGCCCAAATGCTCACCACGGCTACGGTGGGATACTTCTATCCCATGACTCTGAGACATAATTGAGGTTCATGTGCTGAATTATCTCATCCTTTAGCTCTTAAATTGTTCTTGGCTTATTGACGTACACTTTTTCTTTTAAATATCCCCAGAGAGCAAAAGAGCTCTTGTTTTGTTAGATGTGTGGCAAGTGGCACCATCCTGTTGGAACCTCCATAACCTCAATTTCTGTCCACAAGAAGTTCGTTATCATCTCGCAATAGCGAATACCATTCACGGTAAGTTCTTGGCCGTCCTCATTTTCAAAGAAGTACGGCCCGTGTCGCCGCCAGCCCATAAACCGCATCGAACAGTCACGCTTTGTGGATGCTTTTCAACAATCACTCGTGGATTCTCATTTGCCCAAATACGGCAATTCTGCTTGTTAACGAATCCACTGAGGTGAAAGTGTGCCTCTTCGCTGCAGATAATTTTCTTTGTAAAGTCACCATTCCTTTCTGTCTGTTCAACCAACCTTTTGGCGTATTGCCGACGCTTGAAATGGTCAGTAGGCTTCAGCTCTTGAGTCAATTGAACCTTGTAAGCGTGTAAATTCAAATCTTTATTCAAAATTCGTATCAATGATGTTTAATTGTTGGGCACGACGACGAGTCGAAGTTGACGGCTCTGCTGCCACACTATCGCGAACAACAGCTATGTTTTCCGCAGAACGAGCTGGGCGAGCATGCACAGGTGATTCCTAGAGACCCGGTTTGCTGAAATTCGCGCACAATTCTCCCTAACGTGGACACATTTGGTCGATTATGCTGACCAAAAAAATCACGAAATGCATTTTGATTTGAACGCCCATGTTCGTTAAAGGCTTCAACAACCTTAAGGCGCTGCTCAATTGTGTACTTCTCCGTGGTTGAATTTGTCAAACACTGAAACAGAGAATTGTCAAATTAAGTTGGGCGAAAAACTTAACGTTAAGGTGTGATTCACAATTAACATCGAGCATTATGGTTGGACCACCCGTTACAATACAATACATGCTAGAGCATATGTAAATTATAAATATGCGAGTGTTAATACCGTTCAGTTTTCTAGAAGCAATAACTTGAACCCACGGTCCCAGCAGAACCCCCAGATTGAGAGTCCGAAACGTTAGCATCTACACTAGCTTTCGATATTCTCTCACTTATTAAATTCTCAACTTCAATTGGAAAGCTTACATCATTACATCAAATTTGTTAGTAGGGAGAAAATAATGAGATATTGTTAGTAAACGGTAAAGAATGAAATTTTAAATAAACAAATAAGAAACCGTATATTTTCCTTTCAAACGCCAATATTTATTTTAAAAAACCGGGCAGACATGTGTTTCTTAAACAAGCTATTTCCTTCTTCAGTACCATTGTGCTCACATACGAGTATATATATTTTCAAAGAAAATTTATATAAAGTTACCTAATTGCAAACTAAGTTACAAAGGTATTCCATATTACCAACTGGTAACAAAATCATTAAAATATAACCTGGCAAGATCATTAAAACATTTTACCACTCAATTGTCCTTCACAGTGTCATAAACCAGATGAGTCATTCGTTTCTTCAACATATTGAACTGATCAATCTACTGTACGAGTTCCCTAGGTCAGTATTTAGCCTTAAATTTTAAGGAAATTCAAAAACTTTCCGGTGCATTTAACCTTCTCCAATCGTTGATTTCTTCGAGGGTCTCCACGTTGCCCCATTCTTTTTGATACGTGCTCTCCACATTATGTCTTGCAACCGTTTCCTCGCTGCTTCTTCGGCTTCCCTTGTATGCTCAGGAAATCCAGTTTTCACCAGTCGTTTTGTTTGGCCCATGTACATGTTTCCACCTTCTGGGCATGCTATCCTGTATATGCCGCTACGTTCATCCTTTCGTTTACTGTTCTTCGTAGTAGATTCGTGATGAGTGTGTACCTGCTGTCTTGATTAGTTGTTCTAACTTCCGTGAATATGTAGAGTAAGTCAGCTTCATTCTCTGTGTATTTAGAACCGGTGTTTTGAATAATGTCGTAAAAAATATGCTTGGGTTAGGGTCCATGTTTCACACCCATACTACAGCACCGGTCTTATCACGTATATACTTGGAGCTCACACAACAAAGCCAGGCGCAACGGCTAGTCAAAAACAAGTTGAGTAAGCAAGAGAGTGCTCCTACCAGAAGGTCTTTGTAAACATCCTAGGGTTAGAAACAAGTTTTCTAATATTGTGAATCGTTGACTTGAATTATTTATCCAATACTTGGATATGAAATCGTTCAAATTTATGCTAAAAATGCACAGTTTCTTTCATAAGCACAGTGTAGCCGCCATTTTGATCTAGCTTAAATGATTGTTCTGAATGTTCGGCCAATCGAACATATTCAAATTAGACACTATTCCTTAAATTTTCATGAAAATTGAAAAAAAAAAGTGCCTAGGGCAATTTGAAATATGTATCAACCATAAACACGTGTTATTGTTGTTGTAATTCCATACAATTGAAATCGCTATAACTCACTTGATTATGATTCGATCTCTATTAAATTTTGTGAACATACATATCTTATATCAGTCCATACAATTGCAAAATTTCAAAAAGTTTGAAGATACCGTTTTGGCTTTATGGGCGTAAATGTGAAATCTTCAAATCATACTATTATTAACAAAGTTGAGTGAATCTCGGTTTCTGAGGTATTTGTTGCCCTTGTACTCATAAACGTCAACATCCGTGACAATTTCCAGATTTTTCGTCTCAAAGGTGTCCAATCGCAAGGGGGGGCGGGGTGGTACACAAATTTTGCGTACATTTTGCCTTCCCCTGGACCCTCTAATCCATAAAATTATTTTTATATTTCAGATTCTAAAAGTTCTAATCAAGACCTTTCGTTTGATAACCCACTCGACTACCCTTGGCTAAAAAAATTTGTTAAGGGTTCATTCGTTATTAGAGGGGACCCCCCTTAACAATTTTTTAAAATTTTGTTAAGAACTTAACTTTTGAGAGACCATCACTTCTGACCTTTTCACAAAGTTTGAGCTTCTATAGTTTCTGAGGAAACTAGCTCTGACGCACGGACGAACAGACAGGTCGCGAAACTAGTAGGTCTTTATAAAAAAATTTTTTACATGTTTATTTCGGCGCCCAAATACACAAATTCGCCCTCATTTTTAATATTGTATTCACCAAGTGTGATATATTTTGGGTGTTTGAGGTATTTTTCTTTGACTGCGTCATACGTTTTGTTTTATTCTCATTGATTTGTTGCCCTACTAGTTTTGCTTCGCTGTTCAGTTTCAGACGGTTTTTAACGACCGTGATAAGATGTTGATGTCGCCCGCATAGGCTACCACTTGGCACGACTTATATAATAACGTACGTTTGTGTAATATGAAATTACTAGCAAAAAAGCTCGACACAGTATTAAAAATTACTAAGAAAGCTTACCTGTCAAACCGTACGGTAATCGGGTGCAATGTGTCTAATAAATCGTTCCGCTTGTCAACCAGCACTGATAATTGATAATCACCAACTGAAGTTGCCACTGTCAGTGGCACTGGTAGAGAGGCAGCTACTGAGCGGAAGAACCAAAGGTGACTTATGGACCAGACTGGGCAAGCCAATGAGCTCGCGCTGCTGTGCCTAGCAGATCAGTTGCGCCCGACGGAGTGTTAAAACGATATTGATCAATTCCTCGCTTTTCCTCCTTTGCTCATGATTTTCTTTGTGGGCCTTTTGTAACTGCAATTGTGCATTTTGGAGTTGCTCTCGTGTGAACTGAAGTTTTTTCGGCGCTTGGTCTAGCTGGCTTTGCATTTGGTGGAGTTGGTGGACCTAATCTTTTGTAATTGTCGCTAGTTTATCTGGGTCATGCCCCGGTCCCATCGTATCTACCATTGTACAGAATAAGGCTCAAGATTTTAAGTTTAGGATTAATATTAATTGTATCCACTCCGATCAAATTATAAAATGTCGAATATTTCTCTGTCCGTCTGTCACTAGTGAAAATAAGTCACAGTGAAACCAAAAACTCGACTCACCCAGAATATTTCAACGGATCTCATCCGTTCTTCTTGCTTCTCAACGTTCGCCTCTGATGACTACCCTTTTTGATTTTCTCAAAAGATAGCCTCTGAAGTGACGTTAGGTAGATTAAATATCCGTTCAAGACTGCAGCGATGGTCTGCAGCCTCGGGGAAAGAGGATGGTAAAATCCGCCGAAATTGGCCTTGCCTGGGGACGCGTGAATGCGCTGGCGGGCTAGCGTTACGGTGTCGTGGGGCGGGTTCTTTCCCCAGCACAAGACCCATTACAAAAATATTTTTCGCATCCACGAATTTCGGCGTCAAAGTAGTATCTACCGGAGTCGAGAAAGGAGGTAACCTACTAAGGGCTATCAAATGGCTGATTCAGAGGACAAATAGGGTCTTGAGAAAACGGACGGACTTAGAGGAACTTCGTCGATACTTATGGCCCACAAATAAGAGTGGGGCATCCAGGTGGAAGCAGTGCCCCTCGTATCCTCCCAACCGGATCAAGATCCAAACGTAGACATGACCATGTATTTCCCATTTGAGTGAAAAACTGATACAAAAGTACTTTGTATGACTTTTGCCCTAAAATGAGAAATACAAACGTAACTGACTTATACCATAGCGTTATGCAATGAAATCACATAACCCTATACCATAAAAGGGCACGCGAGCGGAAGGCCACTCTACCCGGCAAGAGACCCTGTTAACGAAAGAAAAAGGGAAGAGTGTGCCCGATAGCTTGCCCATATTGGCGGAGGAGCCTGCCATCGATGCGGAGGAGCCTGCCATCGATGCGGAGGAGCCTGCCATCGATGCGAAAGAGAAAGACAGAGTTTTCAAGTTTTAACAATCCATTTATTTTAAAATCCTTCAATTCGTGCGGATATATTTTAGTATTCTAAAAATTTTTTCTTTGAAGATATCAGATTGATGTTATTTTACCGCAATTATTCATAACGTTATATTGTTGGTTATTGTTGCTAATAGTACATTAAACCTAAAGTAATTTTTAGGTGATCATCAAAATGAAGTTAATCATAAATATGAAATTATTCGAATTATTGTAGTTTCAATAAAAATGAAGTTTATGCAAATGCTAAAAGAGCTAACGTTAAATATTAATGAGAAGAACAAAGTCTTTCGAGTATTTATCAAAAATTGTTGCCTCAAATCATGCAGAATCAAGAGTTAAAATGATAACTCAAATTTCTAACCAATCATTTTCAAAATGAAAGCTTCTCACTTTTGATAGTCTATATACTCCACGCATGGTTTCTATGAAACACGCATTAAAAGCTAAATTTTGATTCGTCTGTAACCCTATGTTGTTATCAATACAATTATTAATATAGTAAATTGCTTTTCTCATTTCATATGATATAAGCATGGCAATTAAAAATAGTGTTTTTCATCAATATTACTGTTCACCTTCAATTTATTTGTATATCATCAGACGGGGCCAGGGATGGAAATTCTTGTAAGAGCCGTTCGCACATGTAAGAGACTTCCCCCTGTTGATGCTGGAGTTCTTCTGGCGCCGAACGTTCTCTACACTCGATATAACTGTCCAGGTTGAGTGCTGTGCACTGCCATACGTCGCGAGTAGCCAGGCGGTTGTATTTATAGCGGCAATTCGAACTCAGAGACGATGACCGTAATCTTCAGCGTTACTAACTTTACGATAACTTCTTATCTGTGGTTAGGTTGGATGAACGCCTGCTTACTCAGGCCCGAAAGGAAAGCAATTAACGTACACGACGTCACAGTGGGAACTGTCAAAAACTGTTCAATTGGTCTAAAAGAACAGTTCAATAGGTCTAAAAATCTTGGTGCACATTGTGACGTCATGCTTCCGCTTTCTGCCCTTTGTGACGGGGCATTGGTTGGATGCATCGGTGAAATTTATCGAGGAGTTCGCGAGTTGCAAGTAATACAGGCAATGAGTCTTTTGCGGAAATTATCATATGCATCGATCAAATCAATACCGGGTTGAGGCAAACCAGAGATTCAGCTGTTCCGAAACCGCTCACCCACTCCCTTACTTGTTTAGCAACAAATAAGATCCAACTCCTTTCTGCACCTCAAAATGCAAGTTTTAATCTGCTTAACTTGGAAGCCTTTCAGGCACACACAAAGCTTTCACCGTAACACAAATTTCCCGACTTTTCGTTATTATAATAGAAGGATCACTTTTCGTTATTATAATAGAAGGATCTATTACAATTATATGTGAAACAAAATATCGCCCAAATGCTCACCACGGCTACGGTGGGATACTTCTATCCCATGACTCTGAGACATAATTGAGGTTCAATGTCGTTGATGTGCTGAATTATCTCATCCTTTAGCTCTTAAATTGTTCTTGGCTTATTGACGTACACTTTTTCTTTTAAATATCCCCAGAGAGCAAAAGAGCTCTTGTTTTGTTAGATGTGTGGCAAGTGGCACCATCCTGTTGGAACCACATATCTTCCACTTCCATAACCTCAATTTCTGTCCACATGAAGTCCGTTATCATCTCGCAATAGCGAATACCATTCACGGTAACTTCTTGGCCGTCCTCATTTTCAAAGAAGTACGGCCCGTGTCGCCGCCAGCCCATAAACCGCATCGAACAGTCACTCTTTGTGGATGCTTTTCAACAATCACTCGTGGATTCTCATTTGCCCAAATGCGGCAATTCTGCTTGTTAACGAATCCACTGAGGTGAAAGTGTGCCTCTTCGCTGCAGATAATTTTCTTTGTAAAGTCACCATTCCTTTCTGTCTGTTCAACTAACCTTTTGGCGTATTGCTGACGCTTGAAATGGTCAGTAGGCTTCAGCTCTTGAGTCAATTGAACCTTGTAAGCGTGTAAATTCAAATCTTTATTCAAAATTCGTATCAATGATGTTTAATTGTTGGGCACGACGACGAGTCGAAGTTGACGGCTCTGCTGCCACACTATCGCGAACAACAGCTATGTTTTCCGCAGAACGAGCTGGGCGAGCATGCACAGGTGATTCCTAGAGACCCGGTTTGCTGAAATTTGCGCACAATTCTCCCTAACGTGGACACATTTGGTCGATTATGCTGACCAAAAAAATTACGAAATGCATTTTGATTTGAACGCCCATGTTCGTTAAAGGCTTCAACAACCTTAAGGCGCTGCTCAATTGTGTACCTCTCCATGGTTGAATTTGTCAAACACTGAAACAGAGAATTGTCAAATTAAGTTGGGCGAAAAACTTGACGTTAAGGTGTGATTCACAATTAACATCGAGCATTATGGTTGGACCACCCGTTACAATACAATACATGCAAGAGCATATGTAAATTATAAATATACGAGTGTTAATACCGTTCAGTTTTCTAGAAGCAATAAAACTATTCTTGAATACTATTTATTATTTTCCATCTAACTTTTTCGAACATAATTCTTCAATTTCAACTAAATTACAACCGCGTTTACAAGCGCAATGAAAGACACTTTCGATTAAATTCATACGCACAGCAGAAATTTTAATTAACGAAGTCTAACACTACACACTCACAGCGAACATCATTTACTTCAGTCAATATCACTTAACATAAAAGCCTATTATACGAGAAATTAATTTACACATTTTTACGATCATATCTACTTTTAATTAGATATCAACGGCATTCTTTTGATATGTTGGTCGAGAACGCGGCATGTCAAGATCTCTACGCTCGGAATGTTTACAAACAGTCCCTTCTAAATTAGATTTCATACTACGCAATGTACCAGGAATGTATCTGCAATTTTTCTTTGCAGTTTTTTATCTTTTTTTGATAGTAGCAACATAACTCTTAATAATTTTGTAGTATAACTGTAATGCGTTATTCATGTCTTTTTATACGAAACATTTTCAAGATTCCATCTGGAGGTACTACGTCTATATTTCTTTAAATTTTTTTTTCTAAATTCAGTTAGTAATGACTTGACTCGAAAGAAACTCTAGGAAAAAGCAGTTCGGATTGTGAGATACTGCCGAGCAATTGTTAAAGATACGCTTGATTGTCTTATTTCTAGGTTTTCAAAGTATTGATATGAACATTTGAATCTACTGTGTGTCGTAAAAATAAAATACCAAAAACCAAAGACTGTATAGTGTAAATTAAAATGATAACTTGGAATAAAATTAAATCGGAGAATTTTTAAAATTAATAAATCTGTGATAAAGTGCAAACTAATCTTAAATCAAAGTGAAAATCGTTTCGTTAAGTTTTCCACAATGGCCATGGAAACTCTGATGCATAACAAATCACAACAACTGTCATCGATTTCTGTAATGCTTGACTACGACATTGACAACGCCTTAAATACTATCAAAGAAAATTGTCATTTGATCAACTCTATGTCTTCGTATTTCCCTCTATCAACTCCATCCTCACCGTCAATAAAGGATACGGACTCTCAAGCTGCGTCCTTAACATCTGAGATCAATAATAACGCCGCTGGCGCCACGGCAAGTGATGAAAGTGATCATAGTGAAGGTCACCCGAAAACGAACGCGAAGAGACGCTGGAAGATCCTGGCGAAAGTTCTGCGAAAAGACTCAGAAGAATCTGTGCCTGATGAAGCTGAAGATGCCATGGCATCTGTTAGACGATTCAAAAGCTTTGATGTTCTACAGCAAGGTGCTATAGCCGATGATACTCAATCTAAAATGATAGGGAAACCGGACAACTGGTATACCTATCGAATCCGTTTAGGACCTACTGAATATTCTGTGAATATTCATCATATGGACCGTCAGTTGACACCAGCCGACTTGATTGGCTTTAACAACACAGGGAATATTTGTGTGTGGCCTTCAGAGGAAGCCTTGACCGTGTACTGTCTCAAAGAAATCGCCAATTTTGACAACAAATGGATTCTAGAACTTGGAGGTGGTATGACTTGCCTCTCTGGACTTATGATTGCGAAGTACGCGAAGCCTTATGCTGTTCACCTAACCGATGGGAATCAAATTTCCGTTGAAAACGTTCGGCGTACGATTCGCTTGAACGAATTATCCTGCTACACAAAGTGTTCTATCCTGAAATGGGAGAATGCCAACAAACGCTTGGGATCCGAGCATGAAAAATTCGATTTTATCCTTTCTGCTGACTGCCTGTTCTTTGACGAAGCCAGATCTGCACTGGTAGATACGATTTGGTATTATTTATCAAAAACTGGAGTGGCCTTAGTTATGGCGCCACGACGTGGACGCACGCTTAGTGATTTTGTGGAACAGTGCCGACAACATCAATTCGACTGCCAAATTGAACAACGTTATAGTGAAGTCATTTGGGCGCGACATGTGGAACTACAATCTTCTGATATGTACGATGAAGATATTCACTATCCAGTTTTGATAAAACTGACGAAATCGTGTTCCAGTTAAAAATAAAACTTTTAACGAATTTTGTTGACTTTGTGGTGAGTATGGTTAGAAATGGATTTTGTTGTTTTTGTTGCTAAATATCTAGAAAACGTGGTTTCATCAACGGGAACTCTAATGATTATTCAAAGTTCTTCAAGTATCAAAAAACGAAACAAATTAAAAACTAATGAAATATTGTAATATCAATAATTACATAAAAATTTATATTATTCATTCATTTGAACCATGCTCATCTCGAAGCTTTGTTTGCAATAATTTCTATCTATTAGAACAATTGTATTATCATTGTCATTCGCAAAAATTGAGACTTATCAACGATAGTCCTCAACAAATTAATACATATTATATATTGTAGGTAGACTTAGAAACGCAATCTGTTATATCAGTTGTAAAACTACGTAGAAAATAGTATTTTACTAGGATACCAAAAAATAATGAAAGCAAAAAGACCAAAGTTAATATTTTTAGTGTAACAATAAAACAAATTGAATATTCTAAAGTGTATAGTGATTTTAGATGACGAAAGTTGAAGAATTATTTTTTTTTTTCTGGTAAGAATTTAAGTACAAGAAGAGAAATATGGGAGAATTTTAGAAGAATTTGTTATTAGTGCGTTTTATATAAATACGTACTGCGAATATATTCGGTTGAGGTAGCAAAGTAGAATGTAGTACGGAGTAGCGATGAAAACAAAATAATTACGATGATATAGTACTCGTATATCTAAAAAGGCGTGTGTTTCAGTTTCCTGGATGATAGTTGGTCAGTGTCATATCAACTTCCTCTCTTTTGACACAATCGGTTTAAATCTGACAAGTTTTCTATATTGAAACTTTCTTGAAAATTTTTTGGACCAAATTTTCTTATTTTCCTTCTTCGCAGCAATCCCTATTAAACAATTAATAATTTTCACTTTGAAAATCGTACTTTTATCCGCAGCGAAATCAGACATCTGATCATAAAAAAGTTCATATCTGTACAGTTAAGCACCCCATGATAACAGCAATTCCACTGTATCAACAGCTTGCATCAGCCACTACATATTTAAGTTTTGATTCAAATTCATTCGAATTCCATTAGTTTTTGTCCATTCCCGAACATACAGTAAAACCCGGATAAGCGCACATCGAAAACCCAGACACTTTTTGTGCATTTAACCGGGTCAGGGGCGGCGGAACAGGTCTGAAGGGTATGTTGAGTAACTGAGTACAGCGAGGGAGGGGGAGGAGGCTCCTTCGTAAAATATTTCGGTGCATTTTATCTCAATGTTATCAAAAATTGTGTAGCATAGTTTACGATAAATATTATAGACAGTAAAAAAAATTGTATATTCGCTTGAAATTCCATTTTATTATTAACTATCTCTTATCATACATGTAAGTACAATTTTATTACTTATTTATCCGAAGTCATCGCAAACACATTGGTGCGCTTGGCATTTCTTTGAATGAATTCATCGATCAGTGGTTCATCATCAATTTTGTCAGCTAAGTCATGATATACATATGTGTAAAATTGCGATGTAGTTCAGACGCTTCTGACCCATTGTTGAACGGAGATAATTCTTCAACCTTTTTAAAGTTGAAAAACTTCGTTCGTTTGTACAAGATGAAGCAAGAATTGTCAATAATAATTTAACAAATCGAACATATTCCGGGACAAGGCCCTTGCACCATTCATGTTCTCGTAAAAAATTCACAACGTCTTTCAAATTCTGAACCTTTACATTTTTCTTTGTTGTCACCTCTAGAAACATATCCCTATCAGCGACTAGAGAATTTTTGTCGAAGTCATCTTTGTAAAATTTAACAATCTCTTCCCCATCCAAATTTTTAGAGATTATGAAACTTTCAAGGGATTTAAAACAATTGCAGATTCAGTCCCAAACCTCCAATTTAAAGATGAAATTACCTGGTCATAAACTTCAAAGTAAATTTTCTTGTACATTTCTTTTGGTGACTCGAAAATATGATCTCTACATTTTGAGTCAGGATTTAACCGTTTTGGGACGTTTCGCACTCGCGGAAGTTTTGCATCTTCAATATCGAATTCTTTGAGACTTGCTTTTGTTTTGTCCCAAATCGTGTCAAATTTAGATTCGCGAGATAATTTCAAGACATACTGTACGGCATCAACTTTTTCGAACGCGTCAACAACACTGAGTTGAGAATTTTGCAACTCCCTATTCAAATTTTCAATTTTATGAAATATTTCGATCAACATTGTTAAGAAAAACGAAAAATCGAACGTTTCCATTTTTTGTAGAAATCCAGATGCTTTGGCGGAGGCTGTGGCATTTACAGAAGAGTCTGATCCTAGCTCATTTAGAATCGTCATTATCGCTTTGTAATTTACACGGACAGTTCTGAGAAAACCTATTCTCATGGTAAACCTAAAACAATCAACGTAAAAATAATACATATAACTTGAGTAGCTAAGGAATTCAATTCTGAAATGAAGTTTAAATATTAACCTGGTTGGGCAATAAGCAGAAACGGCAACGCTCTTTTCTTCGTTGTCTTCGCGCAGTTCTTCTTGAATTTCTTTGAACCGGGCACAGCGTTTCGGTGAATCTCGAATAAAGTTAATGAGCTCCTTGACGATACCGACGAAGTTTTTCACTTGCACGACTTTTTCCAGCGCATCTTGGACGACCACATTTAAATTATGTGCATTACAATGCACAAAAAGTGCTCGGGATTCAATTTCTTTCACTCTCGCCTGTAATCCGGTCAAACCACCAGAGACGTTTGCAGCACCATCATAGCATTGACCTCGACACTTGCTGGATGAAATGCCAAAACGAAAGAAAACATCCATGACGATTTCTATCAAGGTTGCCGCACTCGTGTTTGTCGTTGAATAAAAACCAAGGAAGAATTCTGATGACACGAGGTCTTCGGGTACGACTCTAATGCAAATGGAAATTCGTTCAGTTCTTGAGCAATCGGGAGTTTCATCCAACAAGAAAGCAAAAAACTCGCAATTTTTTATCCCTTCGATGTTTGTCAACAAAACGTTTTCTGCCATCATTTCAAGAATTTCATTTTGTATATCGTGATGAAGCCATTTATTTCCAGAACGTAGAAGCCACGATTCCAGCTCTGGAACATCTTCCGCGCGCGCTTTTAAAATTCTCAGGAAGTTTGAATTCTTATCATCGTGGCCACGTAGCGGCAAACCTTGTTGTCCTAATAGCTTGATAGTGCTGAATATTTTTCTGAGAGCTGTGCGATTGTCCCACATTTGTTTTTTCGTTGCAGTCAATAAAAACTGAACAACACTGATTTTTGTGAAGAGTTTCTGAGTTTTTGATGTGAAATGTGCTTGTTGAATGTTTCTTGATTCTGCAAGATGCATTAACCCACGTGGAAAATCCGTTTTCCACCCAAGTTTTGCGTGAGCGTGCATCGTTGGCATTACATGATTGTGCTAAGTTTTTAACACACGCTTCTGTACATATGGTGCAAATTGCCTTCTCAAATCCATTGAGACCTAGCCAAGGATTTTCTTTCTTCCATTTGCTGTATGCGATCGGTACTGCTGCTGGCAGTAGCGTGGATTCTGGAAAAAAGTTCGATAATTGTAGCGTCAATTAAAAAAATAATAAAATTTTTATTTATTTGTTTATCTGTTGCTATTGATACGAGAGTAAACGGAGTAAACAAAACACTGCTCGACTGCGCTTTCACTTGACCTTTTTCACATTTTTAAAAATTTATTCGAATATTAAACTTACGATTTTTCGATTTCTCGGGATTTTCAGTCTCAATTATTGGATGTTTTTCCCCGGATTTTTCTTTCGACGAGTTGGTTGATTCGGAATCATCCTGTTGGCGCGTTTTCTCACTCTGGCTTATTTCAATTTCGTCCATTCTAGTTTCTTCTCTCTTCCGCTTCACTCTCACAACGAACTTATCCATTTTTCTCGCAGCCACACAAACACTCAGTGCGTTTCTCTGGTCTCCACACCTTCTCCAGTACACTTTAGTACACTTACCATCAGCTGAATTAGCCTAAGCTAGCACTTATGGGTGTAAGTGTGGGAAAGTCAAAGACATATGTATAAACAAATGGACGAGCAACGAGAATCTGTGTACTCGTCCATGTGAGAAGCAAATTTGCCACATAAATAAGTTATAAATAACTTACGCTCTCGAAACTATATGATTCCCTCTGCTTCTCCTTCCCCTTTTTTTCCAGTCAGGTTTTTCTTTTCTCTCTACAGAAGAATCGCTTCCCCCACTGACACCCGCGCACACCAACGAAATTTCATTTCAGTTTGAGTATAAACAACAAACAACTCTCACGGAAAACTCGAACGTCAAAGCAAAAGAAAATCGAAAAGAGCGCGAACCACGCGGGAAAACTCATGTGTCAAAGCGGATGGAAATTTCGTAAATTTTTAATTAAAACAGTGAATTAAAGTTCCGATTACATACGCGCGATCTTTAAAATTAAAAACTTTTTAAATGTGAACGTGTTTCGCCATGAATAGAGTGCTAAATTAAAAGCATATCGCCTCAAACCTCAACTTCACACAACTTTAGCGCAGGTTGCCAATTGCTTCGGCTCTCACGACCGGTTGCGGATCCAGTACTCTCTATATCTATGGGGAAAGTGCACTCTCCGCCACTAGCCCGAAGCTGTTTTAAGATGACTCGGAAGACTTTATCTATTCATCCTTCTTCCTGCTCTCAACCGATGTCCACATTTGGGTGGATCGTGCGTGGTCTATATAGATATAATAGATGCGACTATATGCGCTAGAACGGTGTTGCGCATGAGTGTTACATGAATTTGTGAACGCGAGAACTTGTGTAATCAGCGGTGCTAATTCTGATTACTCAATTCAGTTTTGTCTTTTGGGGCATATTGAATTCAACATGCCAAAAATTTGGCCTGTACTAAGCTCAACATACTCAACATGCCTTCGCCGCCCCTGAACCGGGTTGTATACTTCTGCGGGTCGCGGAGTAATTTTGTTTCTTTCGCTAAATTTGAAGTTTTTTTATCGGAAAAATATTTGAAAATAAAAGTTTTCATAACATTAATGTTTTTTTATTCTTAACAGAAACAATAAAACAAAATTCAAATGTCCCAGATGCAAGTTCTATAGAAACATACTTTATTACAAAAAATGCTGTAATGATTTGATGTGTTATATTTAAGAGGATTTTTAATTGCGAAAAAATCAGATATTTTCTTTTGGATTATATTTTTACCTGTACATTTCATCAGACTTTCTTCTACTTTATCTAGACATGCTAAGTCTTCTCCCATTATGGTTAGGTATTGCTTAGTTTTAGAGAGGGAATTGAATGCATCTTGTAAAGTTACAGCAGCTGAAGATTCTCCAGCGTCCTCTTCAGTTAGCTCTTCATCATCGGAGTGATGGTCATTTTCAAATCGAATTTCTTTGCCGATTTCATCTTTATCCAGTTTCTGATAACAATAGAGGTTATAATCGCAGGTTAAAAGTTCATTGAACTGATCCTCTGCTATCGGCAATTCGACGATTTCTTCTTCCTTCTCAGTTACTTTCACTAATGATTGATGAAAGTTCTGGATTGATGTGGGCTTCAACAACCATCAAGATTTCTTGA
The DNA here is from genome assembly GCA_963969285.1 of Odontomyia ornata. NCBI lineage: Eukaryota > Metazoa > Arthropoda > Insecta > Diptera > Stratiomyidae > Odontomyia > Odontomyia ornata. The sequence goes on along the minus strand of OZ017740.1, from coordinate 43,164,378 downwards.
CAAAATTTATCACTTGAAAAACATCGAATGATTTGCAGAAATTCTGACTTGATGAACCTGCTTCAATCGGCAAGATTTGCTTACGGACTATTTCTGCCGATAATATGCTTTAAACGTCCGTATAATTCCCTGATCTAAAGGTTGAATAATGGCAGTCGTATTCGCTGGCAGGTAAACAATTTTGACGATTTTTAGTGCAGTTTCTTCTGTCAAATCATGACATGTAGCGTTATCTATAAAAAAGACAACTTTTCTATTGTTGTTGGTAATCTCCACATCAAATGTTTGGATTATTTCGGTCCATATGTCACTAGTCATCCAAACTTTCCAGTTGGAATAGTAGGGTAAAGGAATGTTTTTATTCCCCGGAAGCAACGATGTTGCTTGGAATACCCAATGACATGAATATATTTTTTTGTTCCATTCATATTTGCTATGAATAATAATCTTTATCAATTTTCCCCCCTGCTACAGAATCTTTTCCACAATGTAGATGGCCACAGGGGAGGGCCTTGTAAAAAAGCCCCGATACATCTGCGCTGAAAATGTCTTCAGGGTCGTAGTACTTGATCATATCTAGCAGTATATTCTTTGTCCAATAGTTAGCTGTTATTTCATCAGAAGCTGATTTTTCTCCATGGAACTTAGAATATTTAATATTGTTTTTAAGTTTCTAAGGCTATAACCAACCATTGCTTGGCTCAAAATCGGTTATATCCGTTTTAATTGCCATTTTCGATGCTTGTTCCAGTAGCATTGGCCCAGATATAACTGCATTCTTTAATCGTAATTTTTGAAAACAAATCAACATTATTTTGTCTATATCCTCATGATGCCCACTACGAATCCTCTTCCTTTCAATGTTTTGATTTTCCATAGTAATTTCCCAAATTTCTCGAGCATTCTTTTTCCATCTGCAGATTGTAGACGCGTCACATCCGTATTCCTAAACCGATTTCCTACTTAATTTGTCCAAGATTTCGAATTTTCGTTTAATAGTAAGATTTACCAGTTTTCTTTTTAATGACATTTTAAAGGATTTCGGTCTAAACATTCGGTTGTATCAAGTAAGCTAAGGAAAACTAAGATATTTTAATATTTAAGCACTCAAAAAATAAGTAAGCATACACCCAATATAGCAAATGGAACAAATTCACCGTCACGAATTTCACTTTTGGAAAAATCGAATCCAAAGTTCAATACAACTAAGTGAAATCAATGGACTAAGAAGAGATTCACAACTTCAATCGATTGAATATAGCTTTTGAGGAATGCCCCTTTCAAATAGAGTTTTGCTACAAAACAACAGTGTGTAGAAAAAGAAATCGAAAAAGCTTAAAATCTAAATGTTTCATATGATGTTTCAAACAGAAATATTTTATGCTGAATAATTTCATTCAACGATAAGAACAATAGCAGTCTCTGACGTCTGTAAAAATTCCATTTTACTTTCTGTAATTTTCGGTGAAAATGCTACACCAGGGTAGATAATCGGATGGACGGTACACGTCGAATATTTGTTAGAAAGATTGTAAAAGCTCCGATAATATTGATGGAAAAAAATGTTTGCTTTAAAAATCTTGCCGACGTATTCTTTCTTCTTTCTTTGTAGCACTACAGCCTCTTTCGGGCCTTCACTTAGAGATCGTCAGAGTATCTCATTTTCATGACCGTATTGCTTTTTTCGGAATTTGTTTTGGTCAGTACCATGCTCCCCTGTACCTGCTCAGCTATGATATGATCTGATTAAATCAGTACATATCACCACTGAGTGAACACTCGTAGTCTGTACGAAAAATTCCCTGAACTAAATCTCGTTGCTCCCAACGAAATTTGAACCTGGGACCTTCGGCTTATGCGTTCATGCTCTAACCACTAGACCACACAGACTACGCCGTATTAGCTGCACGTTATTCCTGAAAAAGATTTTAAACATCAGCGTCAACTAAAGTGGCTGCGGCAGCAATGTACTGCAGATATGATTGTTTATCAACTTGTATACTCTTCCAGGAATGTTGTGCTGCAGTGGAAATTGCGATGGGAACTATACTTTGAGTTAGGAAAATGGAAATCGCTGTTGACCTTGAAAAAAAAATTTCTAAATAAAAACTGAAAATGATTTTAGAATACAACCGGCAAAATTAAATTAGTCAAATACAATTGACTAACAAAACAATGTGCACTTATCCATGTTGCACTAATTCGAGCGCTAATATATGAAAAATAGCAGAGAAAAATCGGTGCACGCGTAGTCTCTGTACTTATGCGTTATTTGCACTTAAGTGGGTTGCACTTATCCAGGTTTTACTGTAATATTACGTGTCTCTACACTTACTTGTGCTTTTTTAGTAGCGACGATTTTAGCAAGCAGGAGCACTCCACAATATATCTGCCTAGGGTCAGCCATCCTTAGGTTTCATGAGCAATGCCTGCCGCCGGAGTCTTCGTTGCGGCCTTTTCTCTTCTTCCCCGTACACGCTACATCTTTTTTTGGGCATCTATGAGAACTTTATTTCCTGAATCATTTTGTAGGCGTTTTTGAGGGCTTTCTTAGTTGCCCTTGTCTGGAAACCCTTATCTAACTTTTCATATTGTACATGAAACGTCTCCTGTCCCGCATTTATCCCGGCCTCATTCGATTGGACTTGAGGCCATTCTTTTGATGCTGTGCCTAAGTAGACTTAGGCCTCAGCTGTTCTATAGCCTTCTGTTCTCCTTCAGCCTTCTGTCCTTCAGCTTTCAAACAGCTCCGCCGGTGTTGCCTGATTCGGCCCAAGAGCTCCTCTAGCTCGGGGAGCCCATTCCTTAGACCTTTGATAATGGTTTTTGCGAGTCTTATTCAGATTTAATTCTCTTCAGAATGCAGAATTCTAACCTTTCTTTGGGAAATACAATAGCTCAACGGCTATTGTATTTCCCAAACCTTGATCTAGGTACGCAAGGACTGCTATCTTGTAATCTAGAGGGACCTGATCTTGGACTTTCTGACTGTCGTGGGCTTCGTGGGGATATATCTCGTTTTGAACTTCCATTGCTTGAAGTTAGGGATGGCGGCTTTCGGTTCGAAAAACCCGTTCCTCGGTTTTCCGGTTTTTGTCATCTTTGGTTTAAGCGGGCGATTTTTTACAACCAAAAAAACAGGTTTTTGGAAGAACCGGTCCTTCGTTTATTTTTAAACAAATTTTATAAATAAAAAAAAAACTCTAATCAAAGTTAAATTTTTATTTTTACGTCCATTGATTAGCTTAAGGCGTAAATGGCTTTACGATTTTTTACTCACTAAATTATTTAAATCAAAATGAAGGATATTTCATCTTTGTGTTAAAAATGAAAGAATAGCGTATTGAAATCCATCGTCGTCAGATTTCCATCAGTTAGCAGAAACGATTTTCCATACAATACATTACACATCGTGGCGACAAAGTTTATTATAACCTTGGAAGTGTGGATAACTTTATCTACCTTGGATCTAACCTGAATAAAAGGCTGAAAAGGACAAGATTGGATGCCAAACAAGTGCCTCAAATAAAGTCTATTACTCCATACTTCTCACTCTAAGGTCCAGAGTTGTACATAGGCAAAATAAGCTTCGTATTTACAGATCAATAGTCAAACCTGTGCTACGTATTTATAAATCACTAGTCAAACCTGTGCTTTTATATGGAATTGACACATGAACCTTGACGAGTGAATCTGAAAAGGTAGTGAACATATTTGAACGCAAAGTGCTCTGGAAATTCTACTGCCCGGTAAAACAAGGGACAGGATGGAGACTACGTTATAACGATGATTTGTATGAACTATTTGACGATCTACCTATTTCCTCTTGCGTAAAGTTACGCAAATTGCAATGGGCGGGCCATGTAGCAAGAATGGAAGAAAACCGGCTACCCAAAAGAACCTCTACCCGTTAGCACAAGGTGGGCGTCCATCGGGAAGACCCAAGACTCGATTGAGAGACACTATAGAAGTTGATAGTAGATCTTTGTTGGGAGTAAACAACTGGCGGACAAGGTTGCGGAACCGTGATGATTGGAGGAGATTAATCCTGGAGGCAAAGGCCCGGCTTGGGCGGTCGCACCATACATGATGATGAAGAAAATAAACAACTAAAAACCAGAAACAATCAAACATAAAAATTTGCTTTGCTCTTGTGACTGTGGTCATTAATGCTGCCTAGGTAGGAATGGCGAAAAAATTGTTTTCCGGTTTATGTCCTCGGTATTTTTCTATTCCTTTATATCCGGTTTTTTATTCGGTCCTTGAATTTGAAAGAAAAAAAAACCAGTTTGAACCGGAAGGAAAAAACCTCCAGAAAAAAATGATTTTTCAAACCAACAAAAACCCGATTTTCGGTTAAATCGATGCGGTTTTTCCCATCCCTACTTAAAGATACACTGCTCGCATTTGAGCTGCCATACAACGAATGTGATCATCGAAGAGGAACTTTGCTGATAGGAGTGTTTCCAACTCTAATTATTTTACTTTGCGTGATAAATTGTTATTGTATGAAGCGAAAATTTGTTCAAGGTCAAACGGTCTGCAAAATAGCCAATTTTGCTATAAATATCCTTAAATGAAAATCACACGCACAAAAAATTCATTGATTCATTTAAAAGTGCATGCACTACCAAATTGCTAACTTTCACTAGAATTGTTTTGTGGATATATGTAGTTATCGTATTTATTTACAATTTAAACACTACTCGTACAGTGCGTTAGTAAATTAATCAAGAGAAAGTTTGGGCACGATTAACCCAGAAAATCTGAAAAACGGTTTACGAGAATATCATTCTGGACCCCTTGTTTTCTAAGAATCATTAACCTTTCTATGATTTTTAATTTTTCACTATTAAAGTTGTTCCTATTAAATTGAGCTAATATTATATGTAGTCTAGCAACTTAGATTTCCATGTACAATCTTGACTCTTCTTTCTAATAGCTAACCCTTTCAGGACCATATGGTAAATGGAATTTTTAAATATAACTTTTTTAGCTATTTACAATCATCCGTTAGGCTAATAAAAAACATACTTTAAAATCTAAATTCGAAAACCTGATGTATGTTTCTCGGAATATCCGGGGACAAATGTGTTCCTATGGTCGCTAAGGGTTATTTTCCGCTAAAAAAAATTCTATATTAACTTTTTTAAGGTTTCCTTATTGATAAGGGTTTTGTTTTAACTAAAAATGCGCAATTATTATCATGTTTTCGTGTGTTCATTAAATATACAAGTATTATGGTTAAATACATTAGTTAGGAATGATACTCAGCGACACAATTTCTTTCATTAGTATACCAAAGGTGAACATCACATTCAACACAAGTATTGGTTATCCGATTTTCTTATTTGAACTTAGCGCAATTCACGCATTTTATCGTGTTTCATTTTTCCATGGTATGCGCAGACAGTTAATGTTTTAAAGATTTGGGTGTTGCATTCGTTTTTGAAGCGCCACGTTGCCTGACAGCAAAGCCAAACTCCGAGCTACGACTTGCCTGAACTGCAAGCTGGACAACAGACTTCCTTCCATTGTTTTCTGATTATCAAGCTTTGTATAAAAAGTATGTACCAACATTAAAAATTCAGTATTTAGGAAGTACGAATTCAATAATTAAGAAGAACGAAACGAACTCACGTCTGCTCGCGGCAGGCGCTCGTAGTCGAACCCCTTCGATGATGTTGCAGGCGACGATCTCTCCGTCGTCAGTGCTACCACTCGACACGGGCTTTCCTGATTGTCATCCGACCCGGATGAAGTGCCTGGCTATGCCTTCATTTTGTCCGCTACTGAATATGTCTGAATTAGTCCTTCACAATCTCCCTGCTTGCTGAGTCGATAGCGATCATTAGCAAGGACTTCTTCGACTCGAAACGGTCCCAAATAGTTCGATCTCATCTTTTGTTCAATTCCAAACTGGGTCTTTTCTATCGCCACGAACGCTCCAACGTCAGACTGCGGCAAGGTTTTCTACGAAAGTTGTATTGCCCTCGATTTTCCGCTTGCCGCTGCGCTATTTCATTTCTCGCTCAGTCACGCAATTCTCTTCGCTTATCGGTAAGGTTTCTTCGTAATTCTTCTTTGACAATTCCGTCAATTCGATATCTTCAGGATGCTTCATCTTTACCCCAGTCAGCAACTCGAAAGGTGTTGTATTGATACTGCGATGGAATGTACTAATTAAATATCTTTGAGTTTTCTTGACATGTTTGAACCACTTATCAGATCTTTCTCTCGACAGCTTCGCTAAGACAGGGATAATAACGCCGTTGAATCTTTTGCATCGCCCGTTTCCCCAAGGGACGCCGTACATATCAAACGAAGCTCTATGTGGTTGTCCGCGCAATATCTCTTGAACAAATTGGATGTGAAAGCGGGTCCTCTATCCACAATAAATCTTCTCGCATTTCCGAACACGGCTGATAATATTTCTAGCTCCTTGATGGTCTCCACCGTTGAGGTTGACTTCACGGGAAAAAGCCAGGTGAACTTCGTAAATGCATCCATGCCCGTTAAAATGTAATTGTAGTACTTGCGTGTTGATGAAATTGGTCCAAGGTGATCCAAGTGGAGCGTATCGAGAGGTACTTCCTCCTTAGGAATAGGATGAAGGACGCCTTCCTGCTTCCCTGTCTTCCTAGTCGATACGATGCACTCCATGCAATTTTTGATACACCGTTGAATTTTCCGTTCAATCCGTGATATGAAGAACTCGCTGTCTATCAATTCTTTGACTCTTTTGATTCCAAAATGTCCTGGTACATAAAAATGTTTTATTACGTCTGCTTGCTTATTTTCAGGTACTAAGATTCTTCTCTTTCCATCGTCCTCCATGAACAATACTCGTATATCACCGTGATATACGTAATTCTTGTACGGCTCCGCTTCAAGTGCCTGTTTAATCGCATTGATACCTTCATCGCCGTGTTAAGCCGAACATACTTTACTCGTGACATCGTTGGCTATCATCATTACTGTTGCTCGAGATAAGGCGTTCACGTGTACCATTAGTTTCACTGGTCGATGCTCCACTGTGTACGTAAATTCTGATAGCGTAATGACTCATTGTGCAATCTTAGGATGAATTTCCTTCTTTGCTACTGTTAGCTTAACCGCCGAACAATCCGTAATGATTTTGAACTTGACTGCCAGCAGATACACCCTAAAGTTTTTGACCGCTTCAACTATCGCCAATCCGTATGAGTGATATTTTTTTTCAGCGGCATTGGTAGTACGGCTATAATAACAACATGGGTGAATCTTGTTATTGTTTGGCTGTCTCTGTAGTAGGATTGCAGCTAGACATTCCTTGCTCATATCTGTGTGAAGTTCCGTCTCAGCACAGGGGTCGTACAGACTCAGCACCGGGCTACTGGACAGCGCAACCTTAATGTCGTCGAACACCGCTATCTGCTCTTCTCAGAACTCGAATACAGCTCCCTTTTTCAGCATCGAACTCAATGGGCGCATTCGCCTTGTGAATTCAGGTACAAATTTCCTGAAGTATCTTGCCAGCCCGTAGAACCTCACCAGCTGCAATACTGTTCTCAGCTGTCGAAACTTCATAACTTTGTCGATCTTCGAGGGTTAAGGCTCGATTTTTCCACCACAGATTACATAGCTCAAATATTTGATTGATTGATTGATTTCAGTTTATTAGTAATTTCTTGATTACTTTCAATTACATTTAGTTATTATATTTACATTTTAGCTTTTAGTTGTGTTTTGTTACAATTGAATTTTTTCTTTTCTTGCGTTTAGTTACATTTAAATTTTTCTTTTAACAATAGCTATGCATTTTCTTTTGAAATTATGAAAATTAAGTTCTTCTTTAATATCATTTGGTAGCGTATTGTATAGTTGTAGACCTTTGTAGAAAAAATTTTTTTGAGCTGCCATTGTAGCGTGATGTTGCAATCTGAAGTCTTTCACATTCCTCAATTCATAGGGTTGCATCTCTACAACGTACATGATCTTTTCTGTAATGTATCCAGGAACTCTTCCATGTTTTGCCTTATACACTGATACTAGCGTGTTTAATTCTAGCCTCTGACTTATGCTTAGCCATTTCAGCGCATCTAACATAAATTGTATTGATTCATATTTACTACACTTTAATATGCTTCGCATGGCTTTGTTCTGAAGCTTCTGAAGTCTTTCAACTTGCGCATTATTGCAGCACGAGTATAAAATTGTGGAGCAGTATTCAAAATGTGGTTTAACCATAACATTATATATTTTGATTGCGTTTAGTATCGACAGTTTTGGACAAATTCTTTTGAAGAAGCCTATCTTTTTTCCAATTTTTTTGCATATATAATCGACGTGTGCATTGAAATTCAAGTCTTGGTCAATGAGTACACCAAGATATTTAATGCTATTAACTTTTTCAATTAATTTACCATTTATTTTAATGCTTTCTTCACTGTTCATGTTTATTTCCATAAACTTAGTTTTCTGTTCATTCAGTTTAAGTTTATTCATTTCTAACCATTCGTTTATTTGTCCAATATCTTCTTCTAGTTTTGCCTTACATTCGCCAGAACTCTCCCCAATTGTATACATCAATGTATCATCAGCGTACAAAATTAATTTACTGTTTTTTATAACCGTATTGATGTCATTTATGTATGTTATGAATATTAGCGCACCTAATATTGAGCCTTGCGGAACTCCGAACTTCGACATATTCTTTTAAGAAGACGCATTTCCTCCAATTAAACTGAATACCGCTTTCTTCAGCCACATCTAATACCCGTTTCAGTTTCAAAATTCCTTGATTCGCGTCTATGGATGGTATTATCAGGTCAGGTCGGGACGATGTAAAGTTGAATAGAAAACACTATTTGTTCGATTTCGATGTTCATATTTACTCTCCCGATTGCGTGAGAAATTGCGTTAGCGAATCCGCTCAATGTTCACACCTTTCCTTTGCAGGCATTGTCGCGATAAATGTCCATACGTGCCGCATTTAAAACACTTATTTCCGTTGTTTTTATCCGGGCAATCACTCAATTTATGCCCCGTCCCGCCACATTAAAACGTCGCGTTCTTTCGTTCGAAGAAGGTCCATATTGTTTTTTGTCGCTGCCGCACTTTTTTCATATGGGTTTTTGCCTTGGATTTTTCTTTCACTTTCGCATAGGCATCAAATTTTGATTTTAGTTTAGCGATCGTTGTCGCCTCGTACAGGATCGATTAGTTCGCTGCGTCGTCGGCCATACCACCAGATACATACTCGCATAAGGTGGCTTCATCTATCTTCCCCGCCCTTGCTATGCGCTGCATTTCGTATACGTATTCTAACAGGCTTTCCTCTGGCTTCTTCGTACGTTTGAGTAATTTTCTATGAACTTCCGTGGCACTAACTTTTCTGTCGAGCTCGGCACATAGAGCACGTTTCAACTTGCACAACTATCCAAATCATACTCGGCGAGCATGAATATTCGCGGGATTCCTGTTTATAACTTCTTCGCGTAAAGGAGTCTTTGCAGTTCAGTCCAACCGACGCTCTTACTACTACATTCGAACTCTTCGATCCACGTGGAGAAACTTTGGCCATTCTCCGCACCGAATTTTCCAATGCTCTCTTCTACTTCCGGGAACGCGCATACCCCACGTGGTTCCCGGACCGTACTTGCTGCCGCTGTGAGATTTTGAATCGGTGTTGATGTTCCTGCTACAATATTCTCAACGATTGTCTCTTCACTCATGACTCGTCTCATATTGTCCGCCATCTCACACATTTTATTAGTTACCACGGGATTTTGTTCGTCAAATTCCACAATTTGAGCAGCTGATTCTTCTTTCGTCCCACTTTCTTCGAGACCCCGCATCGAGCACTCTCGCACAAGTTCATTTTCGGTGTACCGGTCAAGCCACTCTCTCACTTCCAATCTTGCGTGCGACATCCTCTCTCTCTCTCTTTTCTCGGCAATCAGAAAAGTTCGCGCACGAATATTGCTGTGTCTCTCTAGACAGGTAGCAGCTCGCACACACGCGCGATATCACTCCAAAATGTCGCCGCCGATCGATACCGGGTTCGAAACATGAACGAATTAGATTATTAATCAATGCTCATCCCGGTTGAGCCCCCGTGTAAAGGTTCAACAATAAAACAATCTTTATTCGTTGAAAAGGTTTGTTACAAAATTCAGTATTTAGGAAGAACGAATTCAATAATTAAGAAGAACGAAACGAAGACACGTCTGCTCGCGGCACGCTCTCGTAGTCGAACCCCTTCGATTATGTTGTAGGCGACGATCTCTCCGCCGTCAGTGTTGCCACCCGATATGTATATCAAAGAAGAGTCGAAGATAGTATTTTATTTTTGATCTTCGATCTAATTCATATAAGACCTTGGAACCATAAGGTCTACTCCATATGTTTATTATAATGTGAAAAAATCTTAGGGCATTTTAAATAAATTTTATCTGCTGATCCAGCTTTACGCCGTTCTATAAAATCTGTTTATATAGCTGGTAGGAATTTGGTCAACAAATGAAGTCGTGGTTTAAATGTCTCCGCGCTTCCGTTGTTTGTCACTTGGGTCAGTTTTCGGAAGGTGCTTCCGGTTAGTTCAGACAGTTCAACACGCTTTGGTATTCTGAGCAATTAGTTTATATAGCAACAACGAGGAGTTAAAAAAGTTGTCAATGTATATTTCACAGCCGACGGTTTCCAGCTTTTTTGTAAGCTGCAATACTACTGTTTCACCTAACCCATACTCAGATCCAGACGTTGGTTTACCTGTATATAAATCAAATTTAAACAGGTAACCTGTTGTTGCATCACATCATCACCATAACTTGAAGCCCTACTTGACAGGCTTGTTTTTAATGTAGTATTGTTTTAGTACGTTATGCCCTTTAAATTTGATTATGTGCTCGTTGATCGATTGCTCTTTTGTATTGGTGAGGGCATTTTGAAACGAAGTATTAAAGTGTTTCATTATTGGCCGAATTTTTTATGCTCTATCGTAATTAGGATAGTTTGGATCTTTTGGTTCTTCGTTGTTACAAAAGTGTGAGTTTTGCCGTATTTCTTCGAATCGAGCCCTAGGCATAACATGGGATGTGAAAGGTACCGCCATCTCTGATTCTGTGGACCAGTAATCTCTCAATGATGGCAAGATATGATAGCCCATAATCAAATTTATATCAAGAAATGCTTTCATTTCTTCGGTTTCAGTAGCGAATGCCCTTCCAGTTTGATGAGCGTACCATATTGTCTCCGATACTATGTGTTGAATCAAACGTCAAAATTCGTTGTTGAACAAAAGATTCAAAGGCAGTCAATTTATTCGCCTTCAATGTCTTGACAGATGAGCATTTTTTCCAAATTCATAATCAACATCACGAAAAACATCTAGTATGTATGTCCTTTCGTTCCACTTGAAAACCGTTGGATGGTTGCAAACTGTTTCAGCAACAGGTTTTACAGTAGACGTTGAAGGTTCAGATGACAGTCTTCTTGGTTCGTGAGGATCAATCTCGGTATCAATAATGGCTTCATTATCATCCTGTGTTAGAAAACATTTCTCTTCTTCATCAAGCTCTAAATTGTCTTCATCGTCACTATTGTCTACCAAAAAAAAATCTGATGGACTTCGTTATCCCTAAGTTCAAATACTGTATGTCCTTTTGACAGAAATCATCTTTGAAACAAATGAAAAACTTCACATAAAAAGTATCTCTCTAAGGCCACTGGGACAGATGTGTCTCTTTATGTTTCTGATGACTTAACAATGCACAAAACAAGCATGATGATTTGGTTATTGTACTCAACGAAAATTTACTTACTAGGCAATGATTATTTTATACTATGGAATATCTAAAATCACTTTTACACTCCTAAACTCTTTTGCACAATGAAAATCTTCTACGCCGAACAAAATATCAATTTCGAATGTCCATAAAAACTTAACGGTTATACTCATATTGTGTTTCCAGAGGTAATAAAATAAAAAAAAAACAAACGAGAATTGGTATACAACAAATTAAAATGCATTCGCTTCAAATAATTATATTTTTTGTTAATTTTTGTCCTGGTACACGTGTGTCCCCGTGGTCGTCGAAGGGTTAATGCTCCTTTTAAGCGTTACCTCTAAATTCCACATGGCATTTGAATGCACCTTCTTCACCAGATTTAAACCTTGATTAAATAAATACCAGTGCTATAATTTAATGCAAAGTCCGATAAATTAAAGCTCATCACCTCCACCCTCATTTAAGCACTCAAAAGAGACATCTATACCATGATATCATATCTCAAAACCACCATCCCAACTCAACTCCTACATCTACACAAATATTTATACTGCACATCCTCCATACTTCCTCTTATCAACACCAGAAGCCACTATACTTACAAGTAATGGCCAGAAACGTTTGTACGAGTAGATCTCATTCAAATTATGGATTCAAATTACAGACACCATATACACACTCCAACTTATACTCGTACTTAATATCTCCACACACATCCGCAATCACATCCTCTCGAGCATATTCAGGATAAAGGATTTATTCGGCCTGGGAATTATAGGGAGCAATGTGATGCGATAAAAACAAGCATACCCATTTGTACCAGTTTCAGTCATACGTTGTCAGACCAGGGCAAATGTAAATTTTCATTTAGATGGTTTGCATCACAGTTTGAACATTGCCCAACAAGCTGGTTGCTTCCGTTGTTGTACGATTATAGATGCGGATTCAAGTACAATAGATTCGTTAGTAGTGAACAATATGTCACTTGATGTTCAGAAGACCATTAACGTCGATAAAGGTTATAGAGTTTATTGTACATGGTGAAAATTTACTGTTGTGCATCAGTTTCAAGTATTTGTTGTCATGTATTCTACGATTTACATCGTTTTCAATTGGTATTTGAAAAAGCTTATTCATCGGCTTGAATCGACGGACATACTCGTACTTTATACATATAACATACATATACACAATAAAACACTACGTATCAGGATAACGGACAGATTAAATTCATCTCCTGCGGATTTTGAGTGGCCATCTATGGTATGGCTACTCAATTCAGATATTTACGCCTTATTTAATCCGTTACAGTTCAGCCGATTCGTAATATATCTACCGGAATGTCCCGCATATATAACAATTAATTCACAGTATCACTATCAGGTTAAGAAAAGCCAACAGCACGTCGCACAAAGATGCCTGCTTTATCGCCATCTTGTCAAGGATCCTCGTAAAGAAACGCTCAATAGAATCGATTGCCGCATTGCAAAGGAAGCTAACTAACAAGTAGAACGTATGTACGTCTTTGATGAAGCTTGAACGCTGCTCTACATATGTATGTCCCAAGTATCGAACGAAAAAGGACATCATCAGATCTTTTTTGTGCTTCGCCACTTGAGAGCAAACTTAATTCGCTTAATTATGTTCCAAACAGATTCGTCCTGTGGGAAACTGAAACACACGCCCACGTTGTAGGAAAAACAAATTGATATCAATAAATACCAAATTAGTTTTGATGTGCAATTGATTTTTTCATTAAGCTCGTTATCGTTATGCACCCTGAATATTTAATGACTTGGAAAATGATATTATTATGAACATATGCAAAGCAATTATGAATTATGTACATTTACTTGTTTTGAAATACAATATATATTTCTAAAAGTCACGTATCATTGGATTAGTTCAAACCAAATGAATTAATGAAAAATATGAATTTTAATTATGTTTGTGTGAACTGTTATCAAATCAGAACATGAAAATATCAGCGTTTAATCCTGTGTAACATTCCCAACCTGAAAAGTGTGCATGCAATCTAATTAGTAGAATAAGAGAAATCCTCTATGTGTGCTGATATAATTCTAGTGAAAATGCTATTGTCAATCTCCGATAGTATCCTATTCATTTTTAATTGAAATGTAAATTTTGTATCATGAATATTCATTCCTGTTGAAATATAGAATCAAATCGTCTATACTTGTATGTCATAATAAATTGATTTGATTGAAATGTATTCGTTTGCAAGGACTATTTTCATTAATAAAGTTTCCCGATTAAATCGATTGAAATGAACAAAAGCTTGAACTCAAAATAATTTCGTATTGGTACATGTGTCGGTTCAATTTAATTTGAAATACCATTTGTCATTGTATTTATTTGAAATTAATTCAATTAAAGTGGGAAAATTTTTCTATTTGTTAAAAAAGTCACCGTTTTTCTATACATACATAATTGTTACCCGATGCAGACAAAGACAAATTCATATTATGGAGCCTTTTAAAGCGAACAAAAGTTTTCTCAAGTATATTTCCCTACTCAATCAGTCAGAATGGCACTAATGACGTTATTAATCATTCTAGATTGAAATCTTATCTTGATGGTAGGTAGGTGACGGACTTTCCAAAAGTACGAGTACATTCAGAATATTAATGAGAATTCCTGCCAACCGCCATGTCTGTTCCTTTTCAGTTTTCGTTATTTCTGTTAATTAGGGACAATTTCAAAAATACTTGTATATGTATAGAATTACGGAGAATATTGAAGTTATAGATTTACTTTAAAATTTAACAAAAAAACATAATCCTTCAGAAGAGGAAACGATTTGGAATTTCGTCGAAAATTTTGCAAGAACTAGACCTGTTGATGATCCCTACTAATAAAGGGTGGTCCAACCAAAACGCACGATGTTAATTGTAAATAAAACAAAAAGTTTTCAAAGAATTATGTTAATATTTTTTATTATAACAGAAGGATCTATGACAATTATGTGTGAAACAAAATAACGCCCAAATGCTCGCCACGGCAACTGTGGCATAATTCTATCCAATGGTCCATATTTTCAATGACTCTGAGACATAACTGAGGTTCAATGTCGTTAAGGTGCTGCATTATCTCATCCTTTAGCTCTTAAATTGTTGTTGGGTGATTGATGTACACTTTTTCCTTTAAATATATCCAGAGAAAAAAGTCCAACGGTGTCAAATCACATGATCGTGGCGGCCAATTAATACGCCACAACGTGAGATAACACGGCCATTGAATTTTTCGCACAAAAGAGCCATTGTTTCGTTGGCTGTGTGGCAAGTGGCACCATCCTGTTAGAACCACATATTGTCCAGTTCCATAACCTCAATTTCTGGCTACAAGAAGTCCGTTATCATCTTGCAATAGCGAATACCATTCACGATAAGTTCTTGGCCGTCCTCATCTTCGAAGAAGTACGGCCCGACGACGCCACCAGCCAAAACTGACGATAGATACAAGCCATATGGCAGCAGCGCTTACTACCACGCACATGACCCTTAGTAGGCCGACTTTGCTGGCTAACTTACATGGCGTTATATGAAGAATTGTGGAGGTGCCAACAAAAATTCGAGGTTTTGTACGGTTTATAGACGGATTTCTACAGTGAAATCCAGATGATCCGCGGAGAACACAATAGCGCTCCTAGTGAAGTGAAAATCATTTCAGTTCTTATACCCGTTTAGTTTTTATCGCCTTCCAAAGTGAATTTATAAGAGTTTGTTTACATCTCAACGCTGAGCTATCAGTCGAAGGTGCAAAACGTGTGCTTCATTTGCTCGTCTTGGAAAGTTTAGGAGCACAATGGGCTATACAAGGTGAATTTATAGCATGCACGGAATGCGTTCGGCACGTTTTTTATTCGGAAAATACTATATATGACGAAATATGAGCATTTGCTAATGCCGCAGTTGGGTGACAGCTACCGGAAGCTTGTCCATAGTAGGCCGACTAATACATATGCAAATTGCTACCATATGGTTTGTATCTAACGTCAGTTTTGCCGCCAGCCCATAAACCGCACCAAACAGTTACTCTTTGTGGATAGATCGGGTTTTCAACAATCACTCGATTTTGATTTGCCCAAATGCGGCAATTCTGCTTGTTAACGAATCCACTCAGGTGAAAGTGTGCCTCGTCGTTGAAGATGATTTTCTTTGTAAACTCACCATTCTCATCTGTCTGTTCAACCAACCATTCGGCGTATTGCCGACGCTTGAAATGGTCAGTAGGCTTCAGCTCTTAAGTCAATTGAACCTTGTAAGCGAGTAAATTCAAATCTTCATTCAAAATTTGCATCAGTAATGTCTGTGAGATGTTCAACTGTCGGGCACGACGACGAGTCGAGGTTGACG
This sequence comes from Odontomyia ornata, assembly GCA_963969285.1. Lineage (NCBI taxonomy): Eukaryota > Metazoa > Arthropoda > Insecta > Diptera > Stratiomyidae > Odontomyia > Odontomyia ornata. Next base: position 43,148,231 of record OZ017740.1, on the reverse strand, counting down.
GCTCTTTTGCCCACTATCGCGAACAACAGCAATGTTTTCTGCAGAACGAACTGGGCGAGCATGTACTGGTGATTTCACATTTCCTACAGACCCGGTTTGCTGAAATTTGCGCACAACTCTCCCGATTGTGGTCACATTTGGTCGATTATGCTGACCAAAAAAATCACGAAGTGCACGAAATGCATTTTGATTTGAACGCCCATTTTCGTAAAAGGCTTCAACAACCATAGCGCGCTGCTCAATTGTCTACCTCTCCATGGTTAAATTTGTCAAACACTGAAACAAAGAAATGTCAAATTAAGTTGGGCGAAAAACTTGACGTTAAGGTGTGACTCACAATTAACATCGTGCATTATGGTGGGACCACCCTTTATTATAAACACAAAAGTGGCTTTGTCCGTCTGTTTGTTACGCTTTCATGCCTTAACCGCTCAACCGATTTTGATGAAATTTGGTACATAGATAGACTAAACTTTGGAAAAATATTGTACATAGGCTACCTTTAGTCCTGAAAATGAAACAATGAAGCTTTCTATTTAGGCACTTGATAAGTAATAAATAAATATTTCTGCAAGGGTTTTCGAAATTTTGACCTTCATGGGGGTCAAATAGGGGATGAAAATGCGTATGCAAGCCCAAACGAATTTATTTATGCTTGCTGATCAATTCAAACACACTGTTTTCTGTAAAATTATGATTTATTTACATCATAATTGGCTTTTATACTTAAAAATTACAACTATACTATGGGATGCGGTTACACAACATCCATAGATCGTTCATAGTTCGAATCTCGAACATCCTGCCAGGCTGAAGGATGATGTCCTCGTCTGCCTCAAATAGCCTGCAAAGTTTTTGCACAGGCCGTTGACACTCGTGTTTGATGAGATGACCTTCGGCTGTTCGCTGATCGCTATTGTATTCGACGGTTGCAACTCGCACCAGGCCATCACTGCCCGGACGAACACAAATGACGCGTCCAATACGCCAGCGGGTAGGAGGTAGCAACTCGTTCTTGATGATCACGACGCCGTTTGTCCGGAGATTCGGTTCCGGACGTGCCCATTTACTCCTCGTCTGTAGATTCGTCAGGTAGTTGTCTTGCCATCGTTGCCAAAATTGTTGAAAGGTCTTTTGGAGGAGTTGCCAGTGTTTGAGTCGATTCTCAGGAACTTCAGGAAGTAGACGTTCTAATCGGGCCGTCAGTGGGTGCCAAACCAGGAAATCACCGGGTGTCAGCGCCAAGTGGTTGTCTTCCGGATCATCGTGTAGTGCGATAAGTGGCCGAGAATTCAGACAGGCCTCAATACGTACAAGCAGGGTATTAAGGGTATGAAATTGAATAATCTGTCTACCCATTATACGCAGGAGATGCTTCTTCATTGACCGGACCGCTGCTTCCCACAGGTGGGTTAAAATTCCAAAAGACGCCAGCATCGTTGTGTGCTGCCCACACAATCGCTGTTCCATTGACGTAGATCTTCTCGCATAATCCGGTCAGCACCATTGAACGGGGTGCTATTTCCACTATAAAAATTGGCGCAGTAGCCTCGCCTACTCACGAATCGGTCGAATACGTCCAGGAAGGCCTGTGTGAGGAGGTCTTCCGCTAACTTGATGTGTACTGCCTGGGTACACATGCATACAAAAATAGCAGCATACGTTTTGACTGTTGTCTTCGCTCGTTTGCCTCCGAAGCGAATGGTGAATGGGGCCGCGGTAATTGATCTCCTTGTTAGTAAACGGAGGCGCAACCATTAACCGTGATCGTGGTATCGCATCTACTTGCTGCTGTAGTGTGCTGCGACGGTGTAAACGACAGGTAACGTATCTATGTATGTGCTATTCGACAAACGCACGTGCATGTACCAACCAGTACCGACCCAGGATGAACTGCAGGATGGTTGGATCCCACCATGCTATGCGGCGTTGTGTGCATCGTGAACTATCAACTAGGTCAATGCACATATTCGGGATAGAATTATGGGATTCCGTTGCTCGTCTGGGACGGGTGCATGAGCTAGGCGTCCTCCAAGTCGTAACACACCGTCGTTCCCCAAAGACGGGCTCAGCGAAACCAAAGTGCTTGTTGCTCCCACTATAGAATGAGAGCGGAGAGAATTAATATAATATTTGTAGGGAAAGCATTACTTTGGGCTTCCCGTATGTGGCAGAATAGAGCTACTTCAATCTCCTCTTTATCGATGAAGGTTTTCTTCCAATGCCGCCGACCGCTCGGTTGAAACCTCATGACGAGAGCTGTGGTGTGCAAAAGTCGTTGAAGCGAATTGAATCTCTCCACAAGAGGGATATACCAATACCAAAGACTGTCGTCGTCAGTTTGGAAGCTGATCTCACTCCCACAAACACCTTCAATGGTTGAAGCTCGGTGCGAAGGACGTCCTCCTCCGCTGTTGTCAATGCCAGTGACATCCTAACAGAATCCTTCAGGTTGCAAATGCTTGGGGGTCCGTTCCACCAAAGCGGATCAGACTGCAGTCCAGCCAGTGTAAGTCCGCGACTGGCACAATTGGCTGGGTTGACCTTGGAAGAGATATAGCGCCAGTGACTAATATCTGTATGCTGTTGGATGTACGTAACTCGGTTAGAAACAAACTGTTTCATGGTTTCAGATGGCTTCCTTAGCCAGCACACGACGATGCTCGAATCGCTGTGTAACGTGCAGTCAACGTCGGACAGTTGTAGCGCTTCACGGACGTTGATCAAAGTAGTAACTAGGCGATGCGCGGCTGACAACTCCAGTCTAGGGATAGTGACCGTCTCGTCCTTTTCCTCTTCATCGTCCTTCCGAATGGGAGCAATCTTTCTGCGTGCAGTAACAAAGGCTGTTCGAGTGAGGCCCTCGCGGTTGACACTGCGTACGTAAATGATAGTAGCGTATGCCCTCTTACTAGCATCGCCGAAGCCGTGCAGACTGGTTTTTGTGGATTTCTGCATACCAAACAACCTTAGTATACGAATGTCATCAAGTTGCTTGATTTCAAACGTCTGCCATTCATTCCGCAAGTCAGGAGGTAATGGCGTGTCCCAATCGTACCCCACTTTGCAAAGGGATTTAATCAAAAGTTTTGCTCGCACGATTACCGGTGCTAAGAGACCTATCGGATCGTAGAGTTTCGCTACGTCACTCAGTATGATTCGTTTAATCAGTAATGTGTCCGTATCCTTGATATCGATCTCTTAAAACAACTCGTCCTGCATTGGATTCCAATGTAAGCCGAGCATCGTAGTGGCATTGGAATCGCTAAGATCGATGTCATCTGAAGACGTCGTTGTCCCACTAATAGTCTCAAGAGTCTCCAGGTCATTACAATTCCATTTGTGTAGTCTGAAACTCCCATTGCTGAGTATGCTTTCAATATCGTCTGCTAACGTTCTTGCATCATCTGGCATGTCAGCACTGTCCAAAAAATCTTCTCAATAGAAGTTGCTCAATACACTGTCCTGAAAAGTGGCTGCCCGACATGCGTGAGGGACAACCTCCGAACTGTCCATTGCACATTGTCGTAGTGCCTGCCCGTATAGCATTGTATGGATTGCTAGCCATACCATAAATCACCGCCGTTAACTGATGTGTCAACAACGTATCCGTTGGAGATTCTCGCCAAAGTATTGCGTGGATCTATCTCGACCTATCGAGACATCTTCTCGACATCTGCGGTGAGAGCGATGCTGTATCGTCGGAAACGGAGTAGTATCTGCAGGAGCGTATCTTGCAACCTCGGCCCAACCAGCTGCGTATCATTCAGTGGTACTCCATTGTCCGTTTTGGCGGAGGCATTAAAAACCATACGGAATTGATTCGTAACGGCGTGATGCGGTATGTAGTGACATGGAGTGTCATCACCCTCATCAGGAGCAAGCTCCATATGTCCCAACGAGTTGTATTCCCGCATGAATGCACAGTTCGAGTTGTTTGACAGTTTGCGCTCAAGCTGATGAAACTGTTGTGAAGCTGTACGATGAAAGTTTCCCAGTTCTGGCGCGTCGGGGCGGAATGGGATCTGCACCCTGTATCGACCTTCGCTGTCCCTAGTGAAGGTGTCCAAAATGTCTGTTCGCAAATGGTATAATAACTGTCAGTTTTCGAGGGTAGTTCCTCGACTTCCCAAAGTTTGCGAAGTAAACTGTCTAGCTCCTCATTGTTCACACATTTGCAAGCATGAAATGTGTGCTGTTTCATTGGGCTTGTTGTTTTGGCTGCCGTTGGACCGAACACAATCCAACCAAGGTGAGTCCGTTTTGCACAAGGTTCGTTCTTACCAGCTCTGATGATCCCTTCCTCAAGAATCATACCCCGAATGCCTGCACCACTGAGTAAATCAATACCACAAGGGACGTCAAATGTCGGATCAGCCAGCTCTAAATTGTGTAAATGGCTCTAGTTGGTGGCATCTGCCGTGGTCACCGGGGTGGCCGACGCGATAGTGCGCAAAATAAATACTTCAAATTGCAATTCAAATGTGTTGTCAATTGTCGATCGCATGATGACATCTGTTTGACCACAAGTACTAACGGCTGTAGTGGAGCCAATGCCTTCGATGGTGATTTTACGGCGCGATTCGCGGAGGTTCAAATATGTGGCAAATTGTTTTCTTGAGACCCAAGGTCACATAATGCGCAGCAAAGGCGAAGCGTTCCGTAAATGTCCAATAATAACACGTATTCAATCGTGAGCAGGACAATGGCGCCGTTTTGCACCATAAACGACTGCAGTGGGTCGGTCAATTGAGTTTACAATTATCTTATAAGAAAAAGTTACATCTAAGAATTTTCTGTGCCTGGAATATTACTCTTACTATTTATGTCGTGGGAAAGAATTTCGAATTTGACTGCCTGGACATTTGCATATTTGCAAATTTGAATACAGATATGTTTGATATTATACACTTGCTATATTTGTAATCGGAGAGATGTATGTACATGATAAGGAAATGAACCCGAGAAATGTGTGGAAAAACGGGATACTTAAACATTTTATAGGAAGAACGACATTGGCAGTGCTGTTCGCATAACAGATGATGGACTAGATCTATCAAAGTGTCGCTCTCTCTCTCTCTCTGATAGCTATACGCCGCCCATAGGTACAATCAGTTGTGTGTGTCAACTGACTATTAGAAATAAATAATATTAAAATTATGTTTCCACCGTTTTCACTGTGGTATTAATCAAAGAAGGCTATGGGCCCAGGTGCCACATTCAACAAGTGAAAACTGTGAAGTAAATACAGTATTCAATGGAAGAAAAAGTGACTCGTCGTTGATTGCCATTTTCGGTTCATTTCCATCGTTCACTGATTAAAATTTGAGTAGCAGACTCAAATCCGTTTGACTTTAGATCCGAGTGTTACGCAGCTCAAAGAGTTACTGAGACCGTTGGGTAAACTCAAACGCGTCGGCTTATAGATGCCAAACGTCACACATCTCATAGAGTCGCGGAGACTTAAGAGCAGACAGCCTCATAAGATTTTAGATGCTGAACGTCACGTGGCTTAAAGTGCTGCTGAGACTTGAGCAGACTCAAGCACAGCACTTTTTGAATGCCGAGTGTCACGCATCTCTTGCAGCCGCGTAGACTTTAGAAGAGGCTCGGCCCATCAGCTTTTAGATGCCGAGCGTCACGCAGCCCGAAGAACTGCTCAGATATAAGGGCAAACTCAGGTACGTCGGCTTGTAGATGCTGAACGTCACTGATAGCTGCAGAGTTCCATGAAGGGTCACAAGGACGACGTGTTTTAAATGCTGAATGGTAGTCACAAAGGAAACAAGAATTTACAAGTACTACATGGGAGGCGGTTCAAGATACTGCTTTTGATCGACTATATTAAGGCGCAGCCCGCATTCAAACTGCAAATTTGGGTAAACTTTACAGCCGTCCATCTCAGAAACCTTTCAAATATTTGCAAACATTTTTCAAGTAGAAATTAGAATGAACCTTTGGCTATTGAATCAGTTCATTACATTTTGCAAAAAGTTTGTTGCACAAATTACAAAATTCAAACAAAGTAGCATGTTTTCGTTAAAAAATGTAGCAAATCTCGGAAACTACTTAACGATTTAAGTTATGTTTGTTAGATCTAAATTATATACATTGAATTAACTCATCAAAAATTCAAAAAAAATTTTTTGAAAAAAAAATTTCCAGAACGGTCGCGTTGAAGTACTCCATTACATCCATCACTTTAGCCTTTCCTTATGCTCCTTTCAGTGTTTTAATTCCCTCTAAAGAACTTCACTTGATCGATGGAAAAACTGACTAAACGTACTCGTGCAAAGATGAGACGAAGAGAACGATGCGAGCCGTATGAAAAAACCACAATAAACTTTTAACGAACACAAATAACTTAGTTAGAGCGATCTGGGCCCATAATCTTTTAAATTCCTCGTTTAAACTTTAATAAAAACACAAATAAATGGTTTTATAAAAGGATCTTTAGTTGTACGAGCGAGAGTTACATCGTGTGATTTTTAAAGGTTAACCGCGTACGAAATAAAGAGTTTTGTCGATGAAAAATCGAATGCTGACAGATAAGCACACGTTAATCGATTTACAAGCGCGCAAGAAATTGAAATTAAGAGATAACAATTTCATAGATCCTTCCTTGCTTTCCAGCTGAGAATATACAATATAAGATTAAATTTTCGAAACGATGTGCCCAAAATTTGCCCTAATTTGCACCACGTTAAATCTTCCTTTTTATAGGAAATGCTGCAGCAGAAACCACCGTACTGAGGGAAAGGGTTTCGTATACTAACTTCAGGCTTAACATCATGGCTAAAGAGTACTCGAATTTGTCCTGCACATGGATCGGTTGTATTCGTGACATGCGCGGCACTACTAACTTTCTCGTCCACTGCATCAATGTTGAGAAGCACCGTTCTGGTTAGGTCTTGCTTTTAAGGTGAAGGTGCTTTGGTTCCTCCGAAAATCTTTCCGATCTGTGGAAATACTCACAAAACCTACTCCGCTTAATTTTTCTTATTTAAAAAATGAATGTTGACCTGGATCACTCTCCTGTCTATGATAGGAGTGTCAGTCTTCTGTCTTTGGAGTAGCATTAGAGCTCTGTCTACATGCAGCATTGTTGACAGAGTAACCTTTAATTTTGGGATAAGATATGTGTTGGGTTTGTTAAGATGCGAATAATGACAGACAATGTTAATTTAAAGAGAGTCTATAAGATTTCGTGGGGTTCGTGTTAGAGCGTAGCGATGCGAACTAAGACTGATGTCGACCGTGTCTAGTTGACGAGTGATGACATGTGGAACATGTGGAGAAGAGCATGTCTCCACTTTTGTCGATGCTAGCGCCATCTTCCAGTGATGTGGTGCGACCACGATTGGCGCAAGAATCAAATCCAAACTTTTCTATACGTAACAATATGTCAATCTTCCAATCTAGCTCCAACCCACACATTTTAAAAGGCCATTTCGTTTCTTGGTTGCAATTAAATATTTTGACACCCTAAATACCTTCAGGCCATCAAACGAGTGCAAAAGATTACCAAGATTAACCTCTATATAACTTCCTCCGGGCGGTTGTCAATTTCCCAGCGCCATTTTCTTTTTCTTTCGCATGAAAGAGATAATCTCACTTCAATTGGGTTAGTTTATTTATTTCAGAATTTTCATTATTCAATTTTATTAGTTCCTCGTCTTGTAGCAATTTTCAGCGCTCAAATCAAATCAATTTCCAACACGTAATAAATTATTAAATAAAATAAAAATCAGTCAACTGGACCATTTAATAATCTTAAAATGTTCAATTCCTACGAATCATAATCATACTTCTAAAATTCTAATTACAAGTAAATTAATAAAGTTAAGTTAAATTATTTTTGAAAGATGCAATTAAATCAAAATGCATACAAATTCTCTATGAATTTACTATAATATATTTAAAGAATAGTTGAAACTACTACAAAAAATTCACTACCACAAAACGATGAAAAATCGTAGACCAAATATTATGAAATAATAAATGAATGAGGAGTTATTTGAAACTATTTTATCATAGCGTAGAAGAAAATGTATAAATAAAAAAAAAATCATTTCATAGAACGTTTTAAGAAAATAATAATATAGAAAAAAATATAGATTATTCAGTTGTTATTGTATTTCCGATAAAAAGCTTAAAAATATTCGAAATAAAAACATAATTGCAAAGGCGTCCGATGTTAAGAGTTTTTTTTTTTGGCATCAAATCCTTTGGTATTTCTTGAACTATTTTTTCTCAGAATCTGCTGGCTGGGTGATGGCTTCAGATAAAATGAAAATATTTATCTAGATATATATTTTATTTAAAATCATTCTGTTATATACAGGGCGGACTACTGGAAATCAAACGACCGTAAATACTGTGACTTCTGTAAATGCTGGATTACAGATAACAAACCTGTAAGTAATTTTATTTGATATTTAAATTATAAATTATCCGATTTCGTGAAACTGTTTTCTAAAATTATTTTTTTAAATAAAAAAACAAAAAATACCAACCTGAAAATGCCATAAAAAGGATGAAATAAGTTTCATGGCATCGGTGCAAAATCAATTTTCCCGTTTCAACATGAAAATGAAGGTGGAGAAAACTAATAAAACAGGGAAAAATTGATTTGGTACTGCTTCCATGAAATTGATTTGATCCTTTTTAGAACACTTTGTTGAGGTTAATAAATTCAGCACGGGAATTAGGTTTGAATAAAAGATAAGTTTATTTGTTTTAAAACGAAATAAAAGATATAATAAAAAGATTACATAAAGTAAATTCAATATATTTATTTGTCTCTTAACTAACTCGATGTTTGGCACAACACGAGCTGAACTTCGATCATCACAGACCAACTCACATCACGGTGCTTTGTTTTTACACCAAATGGTAGCACAAGTATACTCGACTGTGTAGTGCATGTAAGAATATTTTCAACACACCCTCTCAGTACACACGGGGCACTAGACACTAGTCTTCTCTGGAACAAAAACCAAGTCCATCCAGACAACGATCATGACTCACACGTGTCGGCGTTTTTGTCAAAATATCTGCTATCATATCTTTTGTAGTATGTGTTCTAACACAAACATACCAGCACCAATGGCTTCACGAACAAAATGATGTTTAATGTCAATATGCTTCGTTGGCGCATGAAAAACAGGATCACTCGCGATAAATTGAGCTGAACCATTATCAATATAAATCGTCATATTTGTCCATTCTTCTAACCCAATCTCAATCAATAGACTGTTTAAATAAAAAACCTCTTTTGCAGCTTCTGCTAAGCTAACATACTCCGCCTCAATCGATGATAAGGCCACAGTCCTCTGCTTTTGAGATTTCCAGGTTACTGCTGCATCACTTAGGAGGAAAATATATCCAGTATATCATCTTCGATCAACATTGTAGCCACCCCAGTCGGGATCCGTGTAGCCCACCAAAGGTTCACTTGTTTTTGAGTATACGAGTCCTATCATCAGCAAGATACCTCAGGACTCTTTTTGTTCCTAGCCAGTGACTTTTGTTAGGTTTCTTTACAAACTGCGCTAGCCTCGACGCAGTATTAGCAATGTCTGGTCGCGTCGATACAGACACATACAAAGAACTCTGATGAGCTCTCTGTAGGGTCAATTTTCAGCTAACTCATTGTCTTCCTTTATATCAACACGCACACTCACTTCTGCAGGTGTCACTACGGGATTACACTCATCCATTCCGTATTGCTTGAGCATTCCCAATATATACCAGTCTGGATTAATTCGATAAATCCATCACCTTGAATTATTTTCAGGACTAAACAGAACTTACCGACCGAACAGAACTAGTTAAGTCTTAAACTTCGTAAGGTTTTTCACATTTGTTGATGCCACAAGTTAATCGTCAACATACACTAGCACTAACACTAAGTCATCCGCATCACACAAAAATAAACATGACTCGTTCTTCGTCGATTTGAAACCCATGTTCATCAATTTTTCTCGAAGTTTCACGTACCACTGACGTCCAGCCTGGCGTAGACCATACAACGCCATTTTCAAATGGTACACGTCCCCACCACTACGCAAGCTATTGAGTATCTTCCAAGCTTTAGCATTGACTTCAGCCGATTTATTTTGTTTTGACACAATTCTCTCCAGCATTTCCACTAGCATGTAAGGGACTTTCATGACCACTTTTTCTTGTAAGGCACCGTTTAAATATGCAGTCACAATATCAAACTCCCATATCTGCAAATCAAATTGTACAGCCAAAGCCAATAATAATCTCAATGGCTCTAATCATGTGACAGGTGCAAAACAGGTGCAAAAATCTGGTGATAGTCAATACCATATTTTTGTCTGTAACCCTTTGCTACCAAACGAGCTTTGCGTCGCTCAACGTTTCCTTCTGGACCATATTTGTTAGCCAGCACAAATCGACATCCAACATCATTTTCGTTTTCATTGTTCTTTCATTTTCACTTCTTCTTCTCATCATTTTTGACTAAACTTGTGACCTCAAATTCAATGGCATCCATCCATTCGCCACGATCGTTTCCATTTAAAGCATCCTGTACGCTAACTTCAGCAGCACCAGCGAAAACGTCATCGCCAAGACCATCTTCGCATTGAATCCCCTCTCCAGATTCATTTTCTGTGTCAGTCATTTGCTGAGAATTGAATAGCTTTCTAGGTCGCCCTCTGCTCCCAGTACGTATCATTCGCGGCCTTCCAGGGGATCTTTTGTCAGACGATTTAGTTTGCTTCGAAGTAATAGGTCGTTCTTCTTTTCCTAACTCGTTCACATTATCATTTCGTCTCGGCGAGAATTCAACAATCTTGGGCTGATTTATTTGACTGTCATCTCTGTCTAGCGATGTAAACAACTCGTTCAACACACGCGTGTCACCTGAGATCTTGTTGGTGTCCTCGATAAATTTCACATCGCACACATTTACAATTTGATGAGTGTTAGGCAGCCACACTTGGTACCCCTTTCTTTCTCTAGGATACACCACAAATACACCTTCACTGGCTCTTTGTGTGAGCTTATCCTTGTTATGATCTTTGTCTTAAACCATCACTTTAGAATCAAACATTCGCAGATAACAAACCTTAGGTGTCTTCCACATCCATTTATCGTATAAAATTCTTCCTTTTAAGTTAGATGCTCGACAGCGATTTCTGAAATGACATACTGTCGCCACGGCTTCCGACCAAAAAGATGCCGCTAAACCAGATTGCAACAATAGACATCTTGCCATGTCTAACAACGTGCGGTTGATCCTCTCTGCCACGCCATTCTGCTGCAATGTTCGAAGTACCGTGAGCCTTCTCTTGATACCTTGAGGTCCCAAATACTTGTCAAAGTCAACATTGCAATACTCACGACTATTATCTGATTGCAAACACTATTTTCTATCCGGTTTGTTCTTCAACCAGCTGTTGGTATAGCTTAAACGCTTCGAAGACTCCTGATTTTTTGTCTTAAGAATTAGACTTCGCACCATCTGGTGCTGTCATCAATAAACGTCACGAAGTATTTCACTCGACCCATGGATTCACTCCTGAAGGATCCCACTAAGTCGGAATGCACTATTTTCAGCACTTCATCACAAGGCATTCGACCTTTTTTGAACGGTAATGCAGTCATCTTGCCTTTGACGCATACCTCACATGGGGTAATTGATCTGTAGCTCTTACAGAGTCTGTAAGCTCCACAAAGTCTTTCGCGTTTGGATGGCTCAACCGTTTTTGCCACATCAACAGTTCGGAGCACTCCGGTTGAACTGCCGCGCACTCAGAATTTTTCCGCACGTTGTACCCTTGCGGCTTACAATGAGAGATACGTTACCACACTCATCACGCACGTATGCATCGTTCTTCCTGATGGTTACCTCATATCCTTTGTTTATGATTTTTGCCACAGAAATCATATTTGTCCTTAAGTCCGGCACGAATAAAGTATCGCGGAACTCAACTTCTTTTCGAACATTATCACTTGCTACCGATAAACGCACAACACCCGTACCCTTGATATCAGCACACGCTTGACTTGCCAAATTGAGACTTGATTTGTGACACTCTTCCATCGTTTCAAACAGGCTTTCATTCCCACACAGATATGTAGTACATCCACTGTATAACAACGACGCCTTAGCAACTGTTTTTGCACTACCGGTACTGTTTACACTTGCCGTTGCCGTGTGACTCACCGCACAGTAACTCTGGAGCATCAACGTCTACGTGCAAGAGTGCAAACCATTTTGGATATAGAAAAACCATCAACAATAGCGGAATCGCGACGATTCTTAGGAGTATTAAATTTCTATAGGAAATCTCTGAAAAACGCTGCGCAAATTCAACCGCCCCTCCATGAACATCTCGTCGGTGCCAGGAAAAAAACAAGCAACAAATCGTTTGGAACCCCCGAGCTGAAGCTGTTTTCCGGGAATGTAAGGAGCAATTTGCAAATACAGCGTTATTACGACATCCTATCGAGAACACACCACTGGCATTTAAATCAGATGCATCCGATTTGTGATGGGCGCGGTCTTTGTACAGATCAACGACAATGTTTGGGAACCGCTGGGATTTTTTTTCGAGGAGGCTCGTCAATGCTCAACGGAAATATAGCACATATGATCGGGAGCTGCAGGCGATCTACAGCACTATCAAATTCTTCCATCATATGAATGAAGGACATCCACTAATTATAACAACCGACCACAAGCCGATAACGTTTGCCTTCGACCAGAAAGCCGACAAAGCAAGTCTGACACAGTTGCGACAATTGGACTTAATTGGACAACTTTTAACCAATATTTTCTACATCGCTGGTGGTGAAAATGTAGTGGCAGACGCTTTGTCCTGAATGAGTGCAGTCGAACTAACTGTTGCTGTGACTTCTGTGGAGCTAGCTTTGGCTCAGATGAATGATGAGGAACTTCAACAGTTTTCCGTTCGGAAATGGTCCTGGTTTTGAGGAAATTTTAGGTTGACGACAGCGATACCACCTTATACTGTGACGTGTCAATGTCCGAAATCCGACCATACGTTCCCAAAGTTTTAAGGAAGAAAATCTTTGAAATGACCCATCGATTATCACATCCCAGTGGACGCGCTACAAATAAATTGATATGTCGAAAGTATATTGGGCATAACATGTCAAAAGACATCCTCAAATGGGCCAGTACATGTCTTTCACGCCAAAGTATCAAGGTCGGAAACTGTGCGAAACCTCCACATGAACATATTGACATGCCGGACTTCAGTTTTAGTCATGTCCATATCGACATCGTTGGATCGCTTACACAATCCAAGGGATTCTTGTATGTCTTGACCATGATCGTCAGATTCAAGCGATGGCCCGAGCCGGTCCCAATACAAACAATAACAGCAGATGTCATAGCCACTGAATTCTACACTAACTGGATAGCGCGATCCGGAGCTCGTGCTGTACTGACATCGGATCAAGGATCTCAATTTGAGTCTTTGATTTTCCAGTCGTTAACCCACCTAGTTGGCTGTAAGAAGATTCGAACGACGGCGTACCACCCTGCGGCTAATGGAATTATTGAGCGGTGGCATCGATCGCTGAAAGCTGCCATCATGTGCCACAATAACCAGGAATGGGCTGAAATCCTCCCAACCGTGTTACTAGGCCTTCGCACAAGCGTGAAGGCAAATATCGGCGCAACTTCTGCAGAGTTGGTATACAGCACGTCAATTTGAACCCCTAGAGAATTCTTCTTCAATGAAGATATGCCACCAGATGCAAGATTATATGTTCGATCCGATGCAAGTGTCGTAAATCCCGACATAATATAGAACCATCCTGAAGTCAACGAGGAGATTACTGCAGGAAAAGAAACGAGTGACCAGGCAAATAAAGCGACGTTGTGTGATTGCATCGCCAACGTCGAAAATGTGGCGGAAGTACTGTATTCGGAAATGCAAAACGATAACCTCTTCCAAGAACGATGGTCACAAAGTACAATTGCTGCCCAGTGACATGAAGAAGAAAGGCTATTCCAAAAAGCGGGAGATGTTCTCAAAAGAATACAATCTGCATGTGACTCGCCAAAAATCAACAAAGCAGTGAACCAGAGGGGCTCCTAGACTATATAGGGCATTATCGGAGGAGCTGGTTAAAGGCTGAAGTGGACCAGAAGGCCGAAGAAGAGCAGAAAGCTAAAGAAGCGCTGGAGGCGAAATCCAAAGGGCGTCCAGCCCAATCGATGGAGATCGGGACAAAAGAAGGAAGGAAGAGGCACTCGATGAGCGCGGAACACCAGATCAGGAGTTCCTGACAGTGCTTACAAAAGGAGCGAAGAAAGCCGCAAAGGAACTCCTTCAAAAAGTGCCAGAAAGTAAAGTTTGCACTGGCGCCCAACACGAAAAAAGACCTGATGCAAAACAGGAGAGAAAGAAGCCCTGACGAAGACCCCGGCAGCAGACGTTGCTCGTAAAACTCCAAGATGGTAGGTCCTACGCAGAGGTGCTGCGGGACATCAGGGGAAACGTAAGCCCCGTAGACACCAACACTGCCATTAAAGCTGTACGACCAACAAGGTCGGGCCACATACTGGTCGAATTTGGAGCAGAGGCCGACAAAAGGGAAGCATTCTGCGACGCAGTAAAGAAAGTCCTCGCCAAAAGCGCAACTATAGCCTTGCTCGAGCCGATGGCAACGATCGATATAAGAGACATTGACTGCGTCACAGATCTGGCCGAGGTAGAAGAGGCCATCAAAAGGGAGTGACCTAGCGTGGGCATGATCAAAACGAGGCTGACACGAGAAGACCAAAGGGGATAACGCATGGCCATAATTGACTTGACCGTAAAGGACCCCAAACAATTTATGAACAAGGGCAAAGTACGAATAGGGTGGGTTGTCTGTAGGATACGGTGAAGAACAACGCCTCGTCAATGTTTCAAATGCTTTGGCTATGGTCACACCGCACAAGTATGAGAAGAACCCGATAGGAGTTCCCTATGTTACAAATACGGTGAAATGGGACATAAAAGAAAAGAGTGTACAAAAGAGGCACACCGTATTCTTTGCAAGGATGCTTATCCAAGACCTGATTTTGGACACGTCTTGAAATCAGAAAAATGACGGGTTTTCCGGGGAGCCCTAGCCAAGGCAAAATCAAAACTTCGATGACTGGCATCCTGCAGCTAAACCTACACTGCAGATCAACCGCCCAAAATCTGCTTGGGCAGTTTGCGAGGGACATGAAAGCCGACTTTTTGGTGCTGAGTGAGCAACACCATGATAATAGTTCTGCATTATGGTATCCTGATGAAACTGATACTGCCGCCATCTGGGTTCGGAACAGTGATTTCCAGGCGGAGAGTTGTGGATAGGGGGTGGGCGGGTGGTTTCGTGTGAGTTTGGTGCTCAGGGACCAATTTCTTTAGTGTGTTCCTAACGCCGAACGTATCGATATCATCTTTCCAAGCAAGCTTAATACATTGGAGGGCGCTGTCTAGAACGCAGACGGCAACGTGCTCGTTGGCGGCGACTTCAACACTAAAGTAATCGAATGGGGCATTCCTCAAACAGATCCGCGGGGAAAACGAATCCTGGAAAGGCCAGGACCGCGCTCGTCATACTAAACACCGGAAATATGCTGACTTTCCGCCATATTGGCTGTGAGGGAACCATACCGGACGTGACATTCGCCTCGGAGTCCTTAGTACGGAGGATACACAATAGGAGTGTATTAGAGGACTACTTAGCCAGTGATCATCAGTGCATTCTGCTTAAGATCAGTGATGTTGTCTCCAGACGTTCGTGTTCTCGGCTTTCTACAACTGAATGGAACATCGAAAGGATGGACGTCGAGAGGTTCGTCGAGGTGCTCACAGCAGGTGAGCCGCTGCTGGGAGATTCGGAGGGGACGGAAGAACTGGCAGCTCAAGACGTGGTGAATCAACTATGACACGGCAAGCCCCCAGTGTACTGATGGTCAACTGAAATCGCTGAAAAGCGAAGGGATTGTCAGAAGCTTCGACATGAGGCTCAACGGGCGCGGAACTGTGACGAGGCATGCAACCGGGTGGCAGCATATAATTTGGCCGTTAAATGCCTTCGCGAATTGAGTAGCAATAGCAAGGCTCGCTGCTGGCAAGATCTAGTGGACAATGTGAACAAGGAATCCGTGGGGCCTTGGCTACAAGCTAGTTATGCGGAAGCTTGGTGCCCTACGGAAGCCTTGCATACATGATGCGGAAAAGGTGGACGGGATGGTGCGGGCACTCTTCCCCGCTCATCCCATCCATGTTGACGCTGTCCATGGTGAAACAGCAGTCGAGTGTCCACTCTTCACACAGCCGGAACTGAAAGAGGCAGTCCTTTCACTGAAAGCGAGGAAGGCTCCAGGTCCAGCTGGTGTTCCAGCAGGTATTGCAGCTTGTCTATCACCATTGTCCTGACATGCTACTCAGCACATTCAACGCTTGCCTACGGGACGGGGTGTTCCCGATACAATGGAAGATGGCGAGGCTCGTGCTGATCAGCAAGGAGAAGGAAAATCCCAGATCGCCGTTTGCATACCGCCCGTTATGCATGCTAGACACGACTGAGAAAGTGCTAGAGAAACTCATCAAGGGAAAACTCACTGACGCGATTCGTGCTGCTGGGGACCTATCTTCTCGGCAGTATGGCTTAAGAGCAGGACGTTTTACCATTGATTTGATTGTAGAGGTGGTGAACGTGGTTCAAAAAGCAGAGGCGTATAGCCGCACCAAGCGACGGATCGTCCTTTTGGTGACACTCGACGTCAGGAACGCCTTCAACTCCGCTAGATGGATGGATATTCTGGATACGCTGGAAAACCCTTTTCAAGTTCCAGAATATCTAATACGGCTTTTGAAGGACTACCTAAAGGACCGAAGCCTTCCCTACGACACGACACAGGGCCAACGAAGGATGGAAGTTACATCGGGTGTTGCCCAGGGATCTATCCTTGGTCCGAACCTCTGGAACGTATCTTACGACGAGTTATTGAGACTGGAGATGCCAGATGAGTCGCGCTTGATCGGCTATTCGGATGATTCTGCGGCTCTGGTCGCTGGATGCACCGTTGAACAAACGCGACTTAGGCTACATATGCTAATCCGCCGAGTGAGAGGCTGGATGACTGCTCGCGGGTTGAGCTTAGCACTGGAGAAAACGGAAGTAGTCATCTTGACAAAAAAGAGAATCCCTAGAATAAGAATGATCAGTATTGGAGACATACGAATCGAATCGATGCCAGCGGTAAAGTACCTGGGGCTACTGACCGACTAGAATATGAGTTTCTCTGAGCAAATCAGGGCAACGGCTGAGAAGCCTGCTTCAGAAGTATCGGCTCTGAGTCGACTTATGGCGGACGTAGGGGGACCCAGCCCATCAAGAAGACGCCTCTTGATGAGTGCTGAAGAGTCAGTGCTACTGTACGGAGCAGAGGCATGGGGCGACGCTCTCAGTAAGGAGGTTTACCGAAAATGCCTGGCACAGGTACAGAGAAGAGGAGCGCTGAGGATTACATCTTCGAACCCGACAGTCTCTGATTCGGCGGTGAGAGTTATTGCAGGCGTGATACCTGTCGACCTCCTTGCTAGAGAGCGCCGCGCTATTTATCTGCGTCGAAACGAGGATGCGAGGGAGATGGTTGTCCGTGAAGAGAGACAACGCTCACTTAACGATTGAAAGCAGTCTTGGGTGAATTGCACGGAGGGAAGGTGGACTGCGCGCCTCATTCCGGATGTGAGACCGTGGCTTAATCGAAGGCATGGTGAGACTGACTTCTATCTGACCCAGCTTTTGAGCGGGCATGGATGTTTTCAGTCTTACCTGCACAAGATTGGTAAGTCACGGTCCCCCGATCGCCGGTTTTGCCCAGGTAAGGAAAACAATGCCTGTCATACATTTTTTGCGTGCACAAAATGGGACAGGCTGCGAAGGGAACTCTACAGTGTGTAGTGCGTAGTCCAGTCGCCTTCTTGCGACAGAAGCAAAACATCCACAAAGGCCTATCAACTTGCGCGCATGTATTCGTTCGTGTTGACTGAGTGAAGAAGCCAATAGAACACCCATACCAAAAACCATACAACATTTTAAAACGAATTGCCGACATCATTTTAACCTGGATAAGCTTCCTTTGTCTCATTTCAAGATATCGTTAATTATTGTTATTTAACGTAACCAGCAACTTTTAACTAATCTGTGGTCACAACTCAACACTAAAAACATAGTAGGAGCTTTGATCTCATCTTGAGGATTTAATTTTAATTATATAACAAAGGCATTCATCTTCCAAATTTTCATTTTTCAATTTTAGAGCATAGCATTTCACGAAAATGGACGTCGTCATAAGGCCAACGTTGCCAAACGAATTTCCGAAATTGGTCGGAATAGTGCAAAAGCTGAAAAGGAACAACAAAAATTCGATCAGGAACTTCGTAAAATGGAAGACGCCGCCCTGAGATCATACGCCAAAGACGTAAGTTGCAAGGCCGATCTAACAGCAAAGTCAATAAATGCTGTCATGAGCGCTGGCACCGTAGCAAGTACATCAACAAAGCAATATGGACCTCAAGTTGATCCCCTTATGCCACCAGCGGATTTCGACCCTGAACATGAAGGAGATAGTAAAAGAGTGGGTATAAAGTCAGTTAAGCCTGAAGTTGAAGGTTCTATGTGGGTAGAAGCAAAAAGTCCGGATGGTTATACATACTATTGGAATGTCAAAAACAATGAAACAGTATGGGTACCACCTAAAGAGGGATTCATGCCGCTCGATGAGTACAACCGCATTAACGAAATCGCTGTTGCCCAACAACAACTTCAATTGAAAGAAGACTCAAAAAGTTTTCAGCTGCAAGCAGACGAGGTGGTTGCCAGATATCGTCGAGAGCAGTTGAAGAGATTTCGTCGTCCTGATCCCGAAGAGGTCAAGAAGGAAGCCGAAGAACGTGCATCTTTCAAGACCGAAGAAGAAGCCCAAGCGCCAGTTATCGGAGCATGGCAAGTCGTCGAAACAAAGTAAGTAAAATGAAATTTCTTTCATTAAGTTTTGATCGTGTAACAATGAAAACTCTCTTTCAGGAAAGAAGAACCGGCTGTAGATTTGGAACTTCCTGAACGCCCACCAGAATATTACTATGTTCCACCCGTAGTCACTGAAACCGAACCAGAGCAACCAGTAAAGAAATTTAAGGAAAAGACAATCGAAAGTTTAGAATCAGACGATGTGGCCAATGTTCCGACCACATTTAAAAAACGAAAAATACCCAAAGGCAACACTCGACAACGGTTAGATGTTGATTAAAAGAATTATCTCAATAAAGTTATCGTTTTATTTTAAAATATTTTTCGTATAGATTTCTATAAAAACAAATTATTGCCACTTTTATATTTAAGTAAAATGAAACAAAACAATTATATGGTCACATTCAATTTAAACAGAATCCTGATAAAATATTTCAACAATACATTTTCGAAATGCGTGTCACAGCTTGTAAGTAATTGAAGGTGTAAATTAAAACTAACTAGTAAAATAAAACTAACTGAAAACATCAAAACAAAATCTATACACACTTAGGGCATTTATCGCATCACTTTTTCTTAAATACATCAAACTCGTCCTCGAGACGATCAGCAATCATTTTAGCAATAGCTAGCGAACTTGTAGCGCCTGGTGACGGAGCATTTCGACAATGCAGAACTTGCTTCGCCAAATTTCCAGTGCCTGATCCCCGATCAAATACGAAATCGTCCACTAGATCACCAGTCGGGGATAAGGCTTGCGCGCGGACACCAGCTGGGCCTCGAGTTACGTCGGCTGCAGTTATTTCAGGAATATACTTTTGCAGGTCTCGCATTTGCATTGGGATTATGGCTGATTTCATCATTTCCTTGAGACCAAAGCTTAAATATTTTGCAGCCATGCGCAAGAATCCTGGATATCTAAGAGCATCGAAAAGTTCCGATAAATTAATGTCGGTCCATCTGAAAATAGCAATTTTTAATAATAATTTAAACCATCCAAATTCAGCTCCTAAACTCACTTGTAACCCTCTCGCTGGAAAGCCAAAACAGCATTTGGTCCAAGCCAGACACTGCCATCGATTCGAGGTGTAAAATGGACTCCTAAAAATGGAAATCGTGGATCGGGAACAGGGTAAATATTACCCTTTACCATATGACTCTTCTCTTTGCTTAAAAGCAAATATTCTCCGCGGAACGGTAAGATTCGTGGATCACGTGCGCATCCTGTTAGCTCGGCTAATTTGTCCGATTGCAATCCACCGCAAGTCAACACATGACGAGCGCGTACGCTTTTACCAGTCGAACTGGTTATAATTACAGGATAATCTTCTCCCGTTGGTGCTTCAGCAAACTCGCTTACTTTGAAGTTCAAATAAATATCTCCACCGGCGGCTTTGAAGTCTTTGGCATAATATTCGGTAACTAATTTCCAGTCGACAATACCAGTGTGCGGTGACCAGATAGCTTTAACGCCATGACAATAAGGTTCAATTTCTTTGATTTTTTCTCCTTCGATGATCTGCATATCAGGTACATTGTTCTTGATGCCACGTTCGTATAGGTCCTGCAAATGATAAAGGTTTGATGTTATGATTTTTGATAAAATATTGAATTGTTTTAGTTTATTTCAAATCTACGAGTACGTCAATTATAGTATACCTGCTGTAGTAATCGAGCAGTCACCTAAGCAAACTGCTCGAAAACCGGCATACCACTGTTCCAAATTTTAATTGCAGATTTGCAAAATTTGTTATTCAAATTTATATTTTAGTAAATTATCAAATTAAAAAAAAAAATATTTTTTTTATATATTAACCTTAAATTTTTCTTTACATTTATTTTCTTTATGATATTTATATTTTTATTAAGATCTGAATTTTTCTATATATTAATATAAAATAATTTAATAATTCAAATCTGCAATTAAAATTCGGACGTGAGAACACTGATAAAATGCAGCTCATCGACGGATTGCATTTCCGAATGCAACCTACAGTGGATGAACAAGAGGCTCCTCTCAATCCACCGTTGCGGCGATAGGCGACGGACAAGCAAAGAGGCAGATCTGCTTGGGCGTGACAAACCACCGTTGCGGCATTTAGATTACGCTGTCATTTGAAATGAGTTGAGAAGATCTGCTTGGCCTTATCGAGGAGTCTGTTTCTGATCGCGCGGCAACGAATGAACGCTTCTTCATCTTTGCTGTCTGACGTGCATGAGGAGGGCAAAAGTTATCGTTCGCGAGTACGGTTGTTGCGTGTGCATTTTGTCGCTCATGCTTGAGGTTCTTATCCAAGCCATCGCGAATATCGTTCCATTTGGAGGGGAAGGAGTGGAAAACCTGTGTCGTGTTGTCGAGTTCTGTATTGTGGTGATGTTGAACCGCGGATAATACAAAATTGCAGTTTCTTTCTTACAATCAACTCCAACTTAGTTTCGGATACAGAATTTGTGTTCTAAAATCGCGCGATGCAGCCCGCTGTCTTTGGGCTTGTTTCCCGGTCGATAAACGGTTGTTCAAGCGTACAGGAAACCCTTTGCGTCTGCTGCAAATCTTGCCTGGCTTCAGGCGCAAGCAACAAAGCAAAATCAATCAGTTCGAGTTGTGCAGGCTTATTGGTTTCTGGTAAAGTTCGTCGGATTGCTATGTATTGCGACTTGGACGCGATTATTTGCTATTGTAGCTAAGCTAGCGGGCGGATTGCTCGAAGGACTAGGATAATCGGCTTGAGATCGCCACACAGCGCGGACGCCGCGAGAAAGAGGAGGAAGCGCGCGTCAGTGTGTCATTCGTTGTCATTTTTTTGTGATCTATTCGTGAAATATTTGGAAAATCCCGGGAAATAGATCGAAAAAGCATAGTTGAAAGTGGTCTGCCGCATATTTCCCTTGAGTTTGTGGCCCTGGCGTGTATTCGGCAACGTGAAATATGTTTGAACATTGTGACTGTCAAATGTCGCTCTCGATAGCGATGGTGAACTTCTCATGTCGAAGCTTATTTCCAACGAATGAAGGCAAATAGAATTTGTCGGGCAAAGTCGCACGAAAAGTGCCGTGAATACGAACCTCGTAAGATGGTAATGATGGAAGTGGTGTAGATTAGTGAATAAGCAGAAGGAAGTGAAAATTTGGAGGAAATTAGTCGGAAAGAAAATTCACAGTCTTGAAATTGTGCATCCGTTAGAAACCGCATCATCTGGTTGTCAACTACTTTCACGGCAAACCACCACTTTCGATATCACTGGTGGTGACGGCGCTAGTGCGATATATTTTCCTAACTTGTCTCTGTTTTCTATGCGACTTGATTGCTTGAACATAGTGGATTATGCACGACAGGTTGTTATTGACAATAAATTAACAGTTGTGATATCTGTTATCAAAGGAAAAGTTGAGGACGTGGAAATGCCAGATGGGATTGTGAAGTTGATGCAATATCTGATTGAATGGGATACTGTTTATGTTACGAATCAATGTTGGATACGGTGTGTTCGCAAGAGATAAGTGGCTGAAGAGAAACGGGATGATGTTTCCAGATAGTGGAACTTTGTTCATAGCTGCAATTGAAGATCGTCAATATAAGGATGGAAAAGAATTAATTGGTGGAGCGATGTCTATGGGTTTGATATGGGTTGTATTCGAAAAGTAGCTATAACGGAACCACTTGTTGATGTAGTTGACCCAAAGCAGCTTGTCTTGACATCATATATGATTAAGGAAGTTGAATTATATTCAGTACAAAAGTGTAAGGGGGCACCGCTTCCACCTGGATGCCCCACTCTTATTTGGAAGCCATAAGTATCTTCAGTAAAGACGAAGTCCACTCATATCTGCAACGCAACTAGCGTGTACTCAAAAAATAATTTCAAGTTCTTTCTAAAAGCACAATCATCTCACGTTCTTACCTTTAGGCATCTACCCCGTAGACAGATCAAACTTCTGTTCGAAGTACGTAGCCTCACTCAAAGACTAATGGCCTTCACGAAAGACTACTAGTTTCTGAGAATTTATCTCAGGGTTTAGCTAATTCTCCTGCGCATTGCATTCCGAACAGCCAGCAACCAAAAAAAAGGAATTTTGGAATGCCAGACATAAAAAAGGGAAGACAAGCGTCGTTCTGAAAATTACAGAGAAATCGCTTAGTGTTCACGTTCTGTAAAGCTTTCTAAAAAATCATTGATGAAAATTGATGCCCCCCTTTTATGAAAATATAATCGAAAAGTACGAGAATTTCTCCAAATCGGACGGTTTACGATTGTTCCAATTTTTTCAGTGAAACAGTTGCTCGAAAAATGCAGAGAATATAACATCGATGTATTTTTAATTCTGAATACAAGCGTATTCGAGAATTGGGTGCACCAATGATGTGTATAGCGTTTTCGTTACCCACAAGTTTTTAAATTCTTTTGCCCGTCATTTGATGAACCCTAGATGTTTTTTAGCTTTGCAGTGGACCTCATCGTAATTCAAATGAAAGCGCCGTTTCTTATCCAAGGGGACCCCAAAATCTACTAAACTGTCCACGCTTGAAAGCTTTGCATTGTTGAGATAATAATCACACAATAAAACTGTACTTTTCCGGAAAAAACTTAATTACATGACATTTTTCAAAATTTAAATGTAGGTGATTTTTGTTGGACCACCTAACAGAGTATTTATTTTGTCTTGTAGGAACAACGAATCATTTTGGGATATTACCACATGATATAATTTGAGATCATCCGCGTAAAATAAGTGTGGTATATCGGATAACACTTCAGAAAGGTCCGATATAAAAATGCTGAAGAGAAAAGGTCCTGAAATTTTACGGGTTGAATTCGATTTTTAAGATACAAGTCCAGCCAATGAAGCAAAGAGCCAGTGATTCCAAATTAACGCAATTTATGAGACGAAATTGCATGATTTACACGATCGAAGGCTTTACAAAAGTCAGTATCAATCGCATCAACTTGGTATCACTTTTCCATTGCAGAAAGAATGGTAGAGACCATAACTGTTAGGTTGGTGGTTGTAGATCGATTTTTTCAGAAGCCATGCTGTTGGTCATTGAGACTTTGTTCTATGATGGAAAATTTTTTTGGAACAGACAATTATTCAAATAATTTTGGGGCAGCGGATAGTATATGCCTCTATAATTTTGAACATTCCCTTTAGTTTTGCTTTTATGGATGGGAGTTAAGTGGGAAGGTTTCCAGTACGTTGAGAACACGCCACTTGATAGCGATTTGTTAAAAATAATATGAAGAGCTTGTTAAAAATAATATGAAGAGCTAAAGTTAAAAATAATATGAAGAGCTACATTGAATTAAAAAATATTGTGGAAGTAAATCAGGGCCAGGTCCATGATTCAAATCAAGACCTTCGATTGCGTTGAAAATTTCACCTTCTGAAACTGAAATTTCTTGAAGCACGGTCCCGAGGTCAGTGTCAAGTGGTAAACAATTAGGTAAATCGTTTGTTGAACAATAAACTGTTTGAAAATGGTCTGCAAAATAATTGACGATTTCTCCAGAAAGAGTGGAACTGTAGTCTTTGTACATGAGTTTTGCGTTTAATGTTGACAAATTCAAAAAATTTCTTGGGGTTTTTGATTATATTTTCCCCTATAACATTAACATAGGCTTCATAGGCCTCGCGCAATTTCAATTGAAATTCTTTCGACAGTTCATCATACTCTTTTTTAATTTCATTGTTCACATCAGACCTCTGTTGCATAATTTTATACAGTTTATTTCTTCTGTTCTTTATAGATCGAAGATCACTATCCAACCAAGTTTCGGATGATTTGTCCTTTTTCTTAATTTTGGATAAATACCGTGCAACGGCGTCAAGGATGTGCTAATAGAATAAATTTACTGCATTATTTATGTCTATCGTTGAAAGCATGGTAGTCCAGTCTATATTAAAAATACGATTTTTAATGCTCTCATAATCAGCATTACGGAAATCGAATACAATCGAGTTATTGTACGAAAGAGTGTTGGAAGCTTCAGCAATGGAAAATTCAATAGACAGTGCAGAATGATGGAGAGTATTTGAGAACAAATTTTCAACGTCACTAGTTTGATTAACCACTACATCTTCATATGCATTGGTAAAAACAAGATCTAGCCAATTGCCATTGCAATTGGTTGTCGGAGCTATCTGCTGTAAATCATTGCCATAAATTGTAGAAACAAGGTTACTCCTCATATCACCACAGTTATGGTAGCACATTTTGATGCTTTTTGACGAAGTTTTTTTTTTTATTGTGGATGAAAAAATTTATGATGTTGCTCTCGTGACCTTTGTACCGTGGATATATAATTTGAGCTTACATGTGAAGCGTAGATCCCAAGATCTTTTTTGGCTTGTTCTGAATTTATACCAACTTGCTCGTGATATCTTAGTTAAAATTGCGAAGAGGTTCAAGTTCTATGGGAAGACCTTCTCTTTGTATCATTACTTTAAGATTGGTCTTCGTTTTACCATCAATGCACGTTGTATCTGGCGCTTTATGCATGTAAGCCAGGTAGAGTCGAACAAACTCATATATTTTATGCTCTCGCAGCCTTGACAAGATATACCTACCCTCAAGATCGTTAATGGAATTAATAGTAGCTTTTACAGCTGGAAGTAAGAGAGGGTCTAAAAAGGATTCTTTTCGGTGACCGAATTATTTTATGCGCTAGGTAACTGAATTGTGCATTTTGTAGATGAAATCTGAAAACCATCACTCGCGAAATTGGGATATTTGGTGGGGGGTTTGCAGTCTTTAGCTCAGTAGTAGAAAAAGAACGCTCTTCTGGTGAACCAACGGTGTCTCTCGGTTGGTTATTATCAGAAATAATAGCACTGTTAACCATTCAATTACTTGGTGAAGGATCTGAAGGATTTACAATAGTGTTAGTAATTGGTGAGTAAATTCATTGTTAGCAGGGGCTATTATTTAAGGGTGGTGATCATTTAGCCCCTCCGGTTGCGCTTCTGACATTAATAAAATATTTGAAAAAAAAATCGTATTCGTCTAACATCATTCTAACTTGAAAACTCTATCTTAAACCAACAACAGTTTGGATTTCAGAAGGCCAAAGGTACTTCAGAAGTGCTGCTTTTAAACTCACGTTTCATCAATGTAGGACTTGACAGAGGTACGGTATATTATTGAAATTTTTGTGGATCTGAAAAAGAATTTGATACATACTGTGTGCATTTTCCCATGTTTAGCGCTTCCAAACTGCCCTTAGCTTGTATTATTTCCATAAAACGCTATATATATTTTTTTTTATTTATTAACATATATGTATATATATATATATATATATATATATATATATATATATATATATATATATATATATATATATATATATATATAGATGTGTGTGTGTGTATATATATACATGTATACCCTGTATATATCTATATATATATATATATATATATATATATATATATATATATATATATATATATATATATATATATATATATATATCAGTGTCGATAACTGAAATAATACAAGCTAAGGATGATTTGATACAGTTGGTCACAACATATTACTTCGCAAACTTGAATCATATGGTATTCAAGGCAGGCCTAACCAATTGTTTGAAAGTTACTTGGAGAGAAGACGTGAGAGAATTTTAATCAACAATGTCATGAGTGACCCAGTACATATGCAATCAGGAGGTCCCCAAGGCTCAATTTTTGACTCAACCTGATAGAACCAATCCCCATATTCGTCACCAACGATTCCCAGATTCTCGGGAAAAAAGTTGAGGTGTGAGTGTAGAACGAGTATGTGACATATTGCAACTCAACTTCAAATTTTAAATTTCATTCCGGAGTAATCATTTGGAACTCCACCGTAGACGGTCTCAAGCCTGTTTGAGAAAGGCGGAAGGATCGCTTTGTTACCCCAACCTACAGCTTCCATGATTCCTCATCCTAAATTCCACGACGAAATGGCACTAAATGGTCTCGGGGTCGCACATTGGGTTTACTGGTTCCCCAATGATGGGACACTAAATGCCGAGAAATGACAATAACTGCCTTGCAGTTATTGTCATTTCTCGGTAGAATTTAGCAGCTCTGCTACTAAATCCTACTTACACCACCCTTGTGGGGTGAAGGCGAGTCTTCCGCGCCTGATAACGGAATCGACAGTAATAAATATGCCGCCGGAATGGAGGTTGGGCGAAGGGCTAACTCTCCGTTCCTGGAAAACCCCACATTGTCTCAAAACCTGCAAAAAAGCCTCGGAATGGATTGGATCTACGGCAATGACATTGCAACTGAAAAAATGACTGAAATGTTAGATCACTGAACAACCCTCGCACTATTAAGGACCCTTTACAACAGGCCAGCCAATATAGATTAAACATACAGGCAATCCAGAGAATGAACTGGGCTGGTAGTGATATTCAAGATATGAGATTGCACACAATATTCAAAAGTGGGAAGCCTGCTAGAAAACGAGAATTCGGGGTGTCATTTATTGTGGACAGGGAGTTGAAATCACACGTTATTGATTTTAAGGCAGTCAACGAACGAATGTGTGCAATTCGTACAAAAGCGAAATCTTTCAAAACTTGGCTGATGTTTATCTCCCGACCGAAGAAATGAAGAAAATGTTCAACAATCACCAGGAAAGACGAATCATAGCCTACAACACTAATGTTCGCAATGAGCTATCTCATCGGGGAACGACTGGAGGACATAAGAGGAGGATAGTCATACGTACGATTTGCTTCTTACATCGACGCATGCATAAAATGATTTGGGTATCACCGGATGGCAGCACACAAAACCAGATCGATCATGTTCTGATCCAACAACTTTGGGCCTCGAGCATACTTGACGTCCGTACATACCGAGGAGCCAATTGTAACTCAGATCATTACTTGATCAAACGAACCTATAGATGTCATATGTTAAATGAATATTCGGCGAAGATCAGCCCTCTACAAAAATTCGACATTGAAAGGCTCCACGGGTGTCAGCAGCGAAAAATTTCACGGAGACCCTCGTCCGTCAGTTAGCTCTCATTCTATCAGATACATCGCCGAAAACAAGCAACGAGCTCTGGGTGGAAATGAAAGCGGCAATTAGCCCGGCAATTAGTTCGATAATGAGTGCCAATATGCGTTAAAAAAAAGAATGAGCCGTACAAACAATATTTAGCTAGGAAAACCAGGACGAAGAGAGAATACTATGAAAATCTCAGAATAAGATAATTAGAATTATGAAAAGAAAATACCATGACAACCAATTGAGAAGCATCGATATAAGTCTAGCGAGCAACAACACAAGACAAGCATTCAAAGTAGCGAAAAGCCTGAAACGAGGTTATCAGCCGAAGACGACTCTCTGCCGTGGTGACATCGGCAATATCATCGCTGATGAAAACAGGATTAAAAAAAGATGTGCATCATGTTTCAAGACCCTCCTAAAACCATCGCACAGCTCCAAAACATCAGAGCCTAAAAATATTTTCGGACAGCTTCCATTGGTCCCACCAACTCTGGATGACGTTTACTCTACCATCAAAGCCCAAAGAATAATAAAGCGCCGGGCATCGATGAGATTCCACTTGAGCTCATTAAATATTGTGGCAGCGGTGTTCAGAAAACCATCCATAAAGTCATGCAACGCATTTGGCAACAAGAACATACACCAAACGAGTGGTTCTAATCAATGATACTCCCTATCTACAAAAAAGGTGGCAAGCTACAATGCGAAAACTATAGAGGCATATCACTACTTTGTACGGTGTACCAAATATTTTCAAAGATCTTAGCAAATAAAAACAGATCATGCGCCAGCAGTATTATTAGGCAGTTTCAAGATGGTTTTAGAGCAGGTAGACCGACAGTAGGCCAATTGTTCGCAGTCAAGCAGGTACTTGAGAAATGCTCGGAGGTCAACATAGGCATACGCCAATTTGTCGTTGACTTTAATCAAGCATAAGACAGTATTGATCGTAACGTGCTGTACCAAATAATGCTTTGCTTTGGTATCCCAGCCAAACTATTCCGTCTTGCCAAAATGACAATGACGCCAACAACCTCCCAAGTCTGCATCAATAACCAACATGATTGATACAAATATCGGACTAAAGCAGGAAGATAGGGTGCTCCTAATGCGATTCAATTTGGCTGTGGAATATGTCATAAGACATCAATATTTTTTCATGGTCGCTAACAACTGCCAAAAAACTTTTCCTGAACCTCGACAGCTAAGCGAAACTAGGCTACAAATCAATCAGAATGAAACAAAGCTCATGACGCAGTCGACGAAAAATATCTCAAATACCAAAACATATCGCACTTGGGGGATACAAATGTGGGCTAATTTATGTCTTTAGGCGCCAATATATCGAGAACCAGTAATGAAAGAATACAGCTCGCAAATAAAATATTTTATTCAGTTTTGACGATCTTAAAGACCAGGAAAACAAAGCTCCAAGTATACAAATCTGTGATAAGACCCATGCTATGCTATGGATGTGAAATATGGAACATAACTCAAGCATCCGCAAATATATTGAACGCCTTCGAGAGAACAGTCCTGAGGCGAATAATCAGAGCGAAGCTCCAATGGCGAATTCGATACAACCATGAGCTGTATGAACTTTTTCACGAGCCGGAGGTCTTGATTGCAATACTACAGAGGCTGCAACGAGCTGGCCTTGTGAATTGTATGGATTAACAACGCATACCCAAAAGGTTGGGAGAAATGAAGGGCGAAGACAAGTGGAGGAACCGAGGAAACGCTGGTCTGACTCGATCGACCAGTCAGAATATCACACTTGGCGGATACAATATCGAAAATGCGGGCGAATTTGTTTATTTAGGCGCCGAAATAACGAGAACCGGTAATGAAAAAGACGAAATATGCCGAAGAACATGGCTCGCAATTATAATGTTTATTCTGTTTTGACGACCAGCTGCATACATAGGAAAATAAACCTCCAAGTACATAAATCTGTGATGAGACCTGTGCTATTCTTCGGGTGTGAAACATAGACACTAACCCAAGCATCCGCAAACATATTGAACACTTGCTGAAGACGGGTCCTGAAGCGAATCATTGGAGCGAATCATTGGAGCGAAGCTAGAAGGGGACCAATGGCGAATTCGATGCAACCATGAACTGTATGAAATTTTGACGAGCCGGAGGTCTCAACGATTGTAAGACTGCGGAAGCTGGAATGGGCTGGTCACGCGAACAGTATAGAGAACAATAGATACCCAAAAATGTACTCGTTGGGAGAACTAAAACGCGAACAGCGGGGAGACCGAGCAAACGCTGGTCTGAATCGGTTAACGAAGGCAGTTCATCGCTTCTCGTATTTCAAAATTGGGGGACAGAGACAGTTTGAGGCGCTTGTTGCAGGAAGCGAAGGCCCGAGAGCGGCTGCAGTTCTGCAAAGAAGAAGTAGTCATTTAGAGTTAATGGGAAAAGTAACATCTTAATATTATATACAAATAGCTGGCCAAAGCATATAAGACTGGTTTACAAACCAATGAAATCATAAACCTTTAGCCAAATCATTTTAATAGAGAAAGCTAAATTTACCTTCAAATATTTAAAAAATAATGGATTGAACCAAACACTATTCGTTAAATGATCCCAAATCCACTCATATAATGCGAGGTATGCAAATCAATTCGAAATACCTTTTGCCAGAACAGATCGGCTAAAGAACGATACTACGAATAATGCTCTGCGTATATATAACAATCTTCCAGAGATGGTGAACGAAGCAAACAGACTTTTGGTAATCAAGAAAATACTTAGGGATCATCTAATCTTAGTACATTTTTTGAGCCTATTGGTGAGATACTTGAAGAGACAGCTAGTCAGAGCTTTTTAATATTTTTTTTTTATATCTCTGAGAGGTAATTTCCAATTGGACTAAATATGCACGAAAAGATTAGTTCACATTATATTTTGTGCCCATTTATACAGATATATTGAATAATGTCTGGGAGACACAGCTGACGAAGCGGCACGACCTTTGTGCGACAAAGAAAGTGTGATAATGCTAAACATTCTTTAATATTTTTTGTTTGTTTTCGTGGCTATTTCATATTTGCTAAATGTTCTATTCGCTAACTTCTTTTATTAACAATGTATTGTTAATGATCTTTTTTGAAAACGGTTCCAGTGAGCTCATATTTTTTCACGTAAATATTTTTCATCTAGTGCAATTTTTGGCAGATTAATAAAGCCAGCAGGAGAGACTATTGCGTAGTGTGTTAAAATATGATGAAGCGCATGGCTCCCAAACTTTACTCAGCGTGTTCTTTTTTGTTACCGTAGAAAAATATCTCCGTATTGGTATCACAAAAAGAAATGTAAATACAAGATAAATGACTTCCATGTATTTATAAAATTGAGAGAGTAAAAATGGACCAAAACCTGAACATATTTTTAAAAACATTCGCTTTGAATAATATTTGCGTGTTTCGAACAATTATTATTTAATTTTTTTTCTTTTTTGTTTGGTTTGAAAAACTGTTATCTCATTTTCACACCATCGCGATTTGTTTATTCCTAAGACTTGATCTTCACGCCATTAAAATCGCACGCTAAAAATATCAACAAAAAATTGATAGGCAACAAAAAGCGACAAGAGATCATTAGTTCATCCACCTCCACATACACAATTATGTTCATATATCAACAACAATAATTTTACTCATATCTTTGCGTCTTAATTGCATG
Organism: Odontomyia ornata; assembly: GCA_963969285.1. Lineage (NCBI taxonomy): Eukaryota > Metazoa > Arthropoda > Insecta > Diptera > Stratiomyidae > Odontomyia > Odontomyia ornata. The sequence goes on along the minus strand of OZ017740.1, from coordinate 43,116,491 downwards.
ACGCTATTAGACTATTTGTTCTGTCTAGCAAGTCTTAACCAATTTTTTTATCAAGGGAGAATACATTCAAATACGTGTATGACGGACACACTAACAATTTATCTGATCAAGATAAACCCGAATATTAGATTAAAATTCAGATGTACAATGTACCTTCACATCTCCGTTAAAATTTAATTGATATAATTAAAAAAAAAATGATAACTCACCATCAGTCTCTCGACTTCTTTTTCGTCGGTCGCCACTATTAGCTTTCCGCATTTCTTGTAGGGAATCTTCTTCTCGTCGCAATAGGCATAGGTGAGATGAAGCCCTTGTACGCATAACTTGGCTTTAAGTGATCCTGGTTTGTAATAAATGCCCGCATGTATTACTCCACTATTGTGACCACTTTGATGGAAAGCCAATTCTCCTTCTTTCTCAAGAATGGCGATTTTCGTATGCGGATGTCGCAAGAGAATTTCGCGAGCTGAAGCTACACCTACTATTCCACCACCCACAACTGCCAGGTCATATTGACTTGTACCAGTGCTACAATGGAAATTTATTTATATTGAGAAGAAAGTGGAACTAGGCAATAAAAATTTACCTACCTGGGTTTGGTCGCTGAATGTATCAATTTCGTAGCACAAAACACTCGCGAAATCATTTTGGACGCTATACCTACGTTACTGAGTGGAATACTAATCATATATCGGCATCGGCACCTCCAAATGACCTTCTCCGCACACTGCCACTTAAATATTGCCAGACTGCCGCCGCCGGTCCAACGTTCCTAGTGTAACAATCAATGCCCCCCACAATTCCATAATTAGCAAGATAGCAATGTTACCCATCATATGGAAATGACAATTGAAAATGTCGCAATCATATGGTAAATGTAAATACGAAGTGCTGCCATCTAGAGTTTCCACGATATTTCAATCTAAGATTTATATTAATAAACTTAGACTATTCGTTGCAGACGAAAATTAGCAAAGGTGTTTTTATACTTTCTAAACTAAAATGTACTTTCTGATCCGTTCAGCATTTAGGATCTTCCTAATAATTGCGACTAAAATTATCAGTGCTGCTGAGTGTTGCGCACCACTGCCGAATCAGCTGATGGCTAGACGATAACCGCCCGCCCCTTAATAATCATTCAACATACATATGTTCGACGTCAACCGAATAGACAAAGTTTATCAACAATTCGGGTGTGATGCCCTCGTTCTGTGTCGTTTCGAACTGCGAATACAAATACACTCATGCTGAAAACGTCTCATTTCACAAGTAAGTTATTATTTAAAAGCATCATAGGAAAACAATTGTATTTATTTTTTTATACCAGGTTTCCATATCATTCGCCTGATATCCTCGCCAAATGGATCAAGTTCACAGATCGTGGCCCCAAATGGAAGCCGTCGCGATGGAGTGCGATTTGTAGTCGGCATTTCCTGCCTAGCGATTTCCGGAATTTAATATCACGGAAATGTTTGAAGAAGGATGCGGTTCCGTCTGTTACTATTAAACAGTTCACTGGGAATTTTCTGGAACTGCAAAGTGCAAACGATAATACGGAAAAAGTTGACTTAAAAATGAATGAAAATTATCTACAGGTGAGATGAATGATTTTGTGATTCCTAAAAAACTTACAATTTATTCAATTCGTTCTATATCTAAGTTCTTATATGATACTCTTTGTTCTGTGAAATGTGCCTGTTGCAAAGAAGTGATTCTTCTAAAATTGCTCAATAAGCTTTGATTTAGGTACGTTTTAAAGGTCGCGACAAATAGTCGGTATCTCTATGAAAACGTTAAGGCTTCAATGAATCTAGGATGCAATAAAATAACCATGTAATCATTTTAACGACGTGCAAATGTCCTGTCATTTAAATGATGTAATGTTAAAGTATTCTACTATACTCTACACCGCTTGTGGTTGTACACAAATTTTTCTGATTTGGGAAATTCTTTTCTGTGCCTATTACATCACTAATCTTTCAAGATTAAACGAGAGTAACCAAGCTGTAAGTCCAGGCTAAACTGATTCATAGAGCCGTGTGTAAACTGATAAAAAATCTTCTCTAAATGATTTGGGAACTTTAATGTTATTTTAAGATTTCGATTACTTCCAATTCAAGAATGTAATTATTTAAAATCAAATCTGGTTATAAAAAAACGCCTCATAGAAAATATGCTAAACATCCCTCGAAAAAACATCTCACAACTCAATAAATCAGTTTCTTCAGATAAGTTTGTCTTAAACTCCAGCATTTTATATAAATTAGTATTGAGACACGGAGGATGAGATTGGACGCCGCCTATTACTCCGTACTTCCCATTGTAATGTCCAAAGTTGTGCACAGTTAAAATATGCTCTACATTTACAAATCACTAGTCAAATTTGTGTTATATAGAAGTGAAGCATGGACCCTGACGCAGTGGACGTATTTGAACGTCGATCGTGGTATGCAATGAAATGATTCATTCAACGCACTCACAGTTCGACGCTCAAGAAGAGCACACCATTTTGATTTTGCTTACCAATAACTTACCACTAATTAGTATTCAAATAAAGTCTTAATTTAATAAAATTTGTGCGAAGATGGCGGAAACAGCGAGATGACGATTGAGAAATTGAGCAAAGAAAATTATTTGACATTGAGGTACCTAATGTAGTTGTACCTAATAAAAAAAGACCTATGGACTGTCGTTCAGGAAAAGCTGGAATTTCTTCAGTCGAGGTATGGAAAAGAAAGAATGATAGGGCACGAGCTTGCTTCGGACTGTCAGTCGAAAATGATCAATTATGCCACATCCGGACTCAAATTACGGCAAAGGGAACATAGCTATAGCTTAAAAAATTTCATGAAAAAGACTCGATAAGTAACCGGGATAGCTTGATGCGGAAAATTTGCAGTTCGAAAATGGAAAAAGATGGCGATATGGAGAAGCATTTCGTAGAGTTGATGAAATTATTCCAACGGTTGGACGATTTGGGTTGTGAGCAGTTATCTCAAAGTTGGAAAGTTGCAACGGTGTTAAGCAGTTTGCCACCGAATTATAATACATTTGTGGCGACTCAGAACTTCCCAACATCAGCGCACGCTTCACGGCACAAAGAGGCTCTCGTCTCACGAGAAATCTTCGCCTGCCAGCTAATTCCACATATCAGCGGCCCAAGCAATTCCCTCGGGAAAAAGTGAGATTTGCTTGAGCCGCTCTTCTCACCTCGTTGTAAATAAAAGGGAGTAATAAATTCTGTAATTTCCAAAGAGGAAAATATAAGTATAGAGTAAAAGCTAAAGACAAGAATTTTTACTTCCAACTTGCAACAATAATGGCAGTCAGACGAAACGACGAAGATGGCGAGTACCGTCTCCCTCAGGAGGCGCCACCAGCCGGCTCAGGAGGTAAAACTCATCAGCCAGTGCTATCTTCGCCGCGTTCCAAGTCGCAGTCGAGTTAGCTGCCTTGCGTCTGGCGGTCCTCGTCAAGAAAAGCAAGCCAACGACGAGGCCGCTCCGCCATTCCTGGACTAGACAGTTACACAGGACACTGCTCGTATCATGCCAAGCACCGGGCTCTAGTGATGCGATGCAAGCAGCCTTGTTCCACTAGGCGCTCGGAAAACTAGATTTGCCGGCGTTGTACTCAGCGGACACCGCCGGGAACACCTTGGAGAGACGCCTTCACGTCTCCGACCGCACCACAAAATCCAGGTTCTTGGTAGACTCCGGCTCCGCCCTCTCCATCATCCCGAGGCATTCCATCGCCAGGCCTCGTCGTAAGCAGAGCCTCGTGCTACAGGCAGCCAATGGCACGCCCATCACAACCTTTGGATCTCAGCAGCGCCCCCTTGATTTCGGGCTACACTGGCCACTCCACTGGTCGTTCGTGATAACAGATGTCCAGACAGCCATTCTAGGAGCCGACGCACTAAAGTATCATGGTCTACTCATCGATCTGCGCACCAGCGCCTTTTAGACGATCTCACTAACCTCTTCACAGCCTGCATCCTCGGTTCAGCTCCAGCTATAGAAAGTATTAGCGCCGTCACTGAAATGAAGAACACCATTGGAGACCGGTACAAAGGGATAATCGCCAAATATGCACCCGCAAAACCCGGGAAATTAGCCTCGGTCGCTGACCCACCCGTCCACCATCAGATGTCACCAATGGCTCACGGGTTTTCACTAGACTACGTCGCCTCCCGGGAGAACACCTCACCGCAGCCAAAGCCGAGTTCGCCTTCTTGCTGGAGCGAGGCATAATTCGACCCTCATCGAGCCAGTGGGCCAGTCCTCTGCACATGGTGCCCAAGGGCGGTGGCCATTGGCGAGCTACTGGAGATTACCTTCAACTCAATACTCAAACTCGACCGAACCGTTACATACTGCCCATAATCGAGGATTTGATTCAGGAGGCCCGCGGCACTGTTTTCTCAGTAATCGACCTCCAGCGTGCCTTCTACCAAATTTTGGTTGCTCCTGAAGACGTATGTAAGACGGCAGTCACCATGCCTATTGGACTGTATGAATTCCTGAGGATGCCTTTGGGTCATTGCAACGCAGCCCAAACGATGCAGCGGACTCTAAACCACCTGCTGAGGAAGTTGGACTTCGTCCGGATCTATCAGGACGATATCCTAGTTTTCTCGGCCAGCCACAACCATCACCAGCGCCACCTAGAGCAACTTCTCTCTTTGCTGCAGGCGGCGAATCTCCACGCTAACTGGGATAAATACCAAGTCGGTCAGCCTGTAGTCGTCTTTGCTGGATACAACGTCCGCGAAACTGAATTTCGACCACCAGCCGCCAAAACAGAAGCCATCATATCTTTTCCCAAACCGGCCGGCTCATCCCAGCTTAGGTGTTTTCTTGGGATGCTGAATTTTTATCGCCGATGCATGCCATACGCTGCTGAGTCCGAAGCGCCACTATCGGAACTGCTAAAAGGTTGTACAAAAAAGAAAGCACTACTCACCTGGATACCCGATGCTGAAGCGGCTTTTGAACGCTGCAAGCAAGGAATCGCCGAGGCAGCCACGTCAGCTTTTCTTTCGCCTTTGCACCCCGATAGAGTGTGCGTGATAAAGGAACACAATCCAAAATTCAGTCACAATTTTCACCGTATTTTCGTTCATCGAGATCCGGATGCGATTAGAGAACATTGCGCGAAAAAATTTGCAGATGATTTAAAAATCGTTGACTTAGGAATCAAAGAATTTTGTGAGGTGTGCGCGCTCGCAAAGACAGCTTGTTTATCATTACCCAAGAACTCCTTTAATCGATCAAGCGAAGTACTTTAGCTGATTCACACATATGTTTGTGGACTTATTCAAACAGAATTGCTAAGTGGAAAGAAATACTTGTTGACTTTTACTGAAGACAATTCACGATATACAAAAGCGTTCTTGATAAGGCAAAAATCAAAAGTGAAATATAAATTCAAGGATAAATAAAAACTGGATTTCCTCCTTATATATGGGTTCATTTATTAAATTACCAAATGCGGTTTTTTCAGTAGAAGTTTACTTAGTTGCTAGAAAACGTTTTTTGAGGAAGTTTGCGAAGTATTTTTACATGCAAAACATTTGAAACAGTTTTTTTATTACTCTAAATGTGTTGATATTGATAATGTTGCAATAAGGATCGTTTCAATTTATTGGTAAATGTTAATGTGTGAGTTTTCCTGTAGGCCTAATTTTGGAAAATTACCGTTCAGTCCTGAGTCATGTCTGATAAAGTTAAAACAACAATGCTGAAGAGGAGATTCATATCTCTAGAAGTGAAAGTGCAAATTTTGGACCGTCTTTCAAAAGGGGAAAAAGCATCGCACATCGCAAAAGTACTAAATTTAAAAGAGGCAACCATTCGAACCATAAAGAAAAGTGAAAAAGAAATTAGGAGTGCTGTTGCTGCAGGATCTTCAATATCAGCGAAATATGCAGCTCGTCCACGTGCATCAATAATTAGAGAAAATGGAAAAAGCCTTAAACATTTGAACTGACGATAATTGTAAAAAAAGATTCCATTGAGTAGTAACATCATTCAACAGAAAGCGTTAGCTATATATCAACATTTGAAAGAGAATGGAAAACCCTCGCCCAACACATACTTCTTTGCGAGTAAGGGTTGGTTCGAGAAATTCAAAAAACGGTTTTCACTTCACAACATAAAAATACAAGGTGAAACTGCGTCTGCTGATCATGAAGTTGCAAAATTATACCCAGCGAAATTACAAAAAATTATTCAGGAGCACGGATACACAACACATCAAGTATTCAATGCCGATGAAACAGGGCTTTATTGAAAAAAAAATGCCAAATAGAACTTTTATTTCAAGAAATGAAAAAACTGCGCCTGGATGCAAAGTTTCAAAAGATCGAGTTACATTTTATGCAGCAATGCGCCAAAGATTTTGTCACAAAACCCATGCCAATTTATAAATCATTAAACCCCCGTGCACTTAAAGGTGTAAAAAAATGCTACCATTATATTGGAAATCAAATTCAAAAGCTTGGGTAGCTAGAGATTTATTTCGAGATTGGCTTCTAAATATTTTTGTACCAGAGGTTGAAAATTATTTGAAGCAAAAAAAATTGGACTGCAAGACGCTTTTATTAATCGATAGTGCTCCAGGATACCCAGATGTACATCATCCTAATGTGCGCGTAGAGTTTCTACCTCCAGACATTAATGCATTGCTACAACCTTTAGATCAAGGCATAAATTATACCTTTAAAACTTATTACATTAGAAGATCATTACAATGGATTTTAGAGAAAACAGATTCAGATGCTATTAATGTAAAGGAAGCTTGGAAGCAATTTTCGATTAAGAACTGTTCTGAAACAATTTCTTTTTCGTTAAAAGAACTGAAACCATCAATATTAAACGCGTGCTGGAAAAGTGTGTGGCCTGCTGCAGTTGGAAAATGTAATTGAATCGACAGGAAGTGAAATATGCGGGATAATAGAACTTGCTAGATCAATCGGAGGAGAAGGATTTGTGGATATGGCAGTTGAAGATGTTCAAAAATTGTTAGTCAAAGATGAAATTACCGAAGCAGATTTAGTCCAAATAGTATCCGAAGTAAAACCAATTGATTCTGAAAACGATGACTCTGAAGAAAGATGTGAAATTAAAAATTTTACAACAAAGCAATTACAGGAAGGTCTTGGTATAGCAAAAAATCTGGAATTTCTTTTCTTTAATTTGGATCCTTCTCCAGAAAGAAGCTGACAATTCCAAAGGAAGCTGCAAAATTGCTTATCACCATATAGCGCAATTTACAACGACCTTGTTAGAGCAAGTAAACAAAGCAAAGTTACAGAACTTTTTAAAAAGGCAGGAGTTACTCCACATCAAGAAGAAAGCTCTAAAACAACAGAAAATATTTCGTCGCCAAACAAACGGTCCCGATCCATAGTGCTGAGCAGAGATGATGATTAAAGTCAATCAAGTAATGTTTTTGTTTTGTTTGCTAATATGTTTTTGTTTGCATTGTTATGTGATTTATTTGAAGGTTAAAAATAAAATTTGAAGTAAAGTAAAGGAATCTTTCTATAACCTACTAGAACGTTACTCTTATTTTGTGCTGGCTTCTAGTCGCGTATAACACGGTTTCGCACAACACAAGACTTTTCAGGAACGTATCTACCGTGTTTTAGGAGGAATACCTGTACAGGCTTTTGTACGCCCCAAGTGGGCACCGCTCCTAACAGATTTCAAACATGTTGCGCTATTGCTTGTAATAAGATGCCCTTCGCTAACAATGTATCGTGCTACCGAGGATTTTGGATTCTTTTGTTCCCTTCTTATGGCCACTTTCGCTTCCCTTAGATGTTCCTGGATTCTCGTTGCTATCGGTCTCGCTGTCTGCCCTATGTACTTCGTTTTGCATTCGTTGCACGTAAGTTCATATATGCCGCTTTTTTCGTTTCTTTTAGTAGGTCTTCTGTGAATCCGAGTATTGCTTTCAGTTTGCTCTCTTGCTGCTTGCTGTTGCTTCAATTCCTACCTTCCTCAGTATTTTCCTAATCTTGTCGCTGCATATTGATTTGCTTATTACACTTCACTTTATAAGTTTCTCGTGGCTGTTATTTGCTTGTAACGTTGTTACCCGGTTCTGTTAATTCTCATTTTTATTATTTCTTCATGGAATCCATTCATTTTTGCAGTTTCTAGTTTATATTTGATTTCTTTTTGTTTTCGATCTTTGGTTAGGGGAATCGACATCATTCGGTAGTATGCTGCTATTTTTGTGAATATGTGTGTGCGGATAGATTTGTAATTGCCCTCTGGGTATGAGTCGGTTTTCTGTAGATATCGTATTCGATCATTTTTTCATTTCTGATCACCTTCAAGTCGAGGAACGGCATTTCATTGTCCTCTTCCACTTCCATGGTAAATTTTAAATTTCTATTCAATCCGTTAAGTATTTGAAAAGTTACTTCAAATTCCTCCTTCTTTACTATTGCCAGCGTGTCGTCGACATATCTTGTCCAAAACCTCGGCAACCCTCCACTTTCTTCCAGCTTCTTCTCTAAGGAGACCATAAATAATTCACTTAAGATTGGTGAGTGGGTTCCCCATCGGTACGCCTAACGTTATTTTAAAATATCTTTCCGTGAAGCTAAAGAAATTTTCCTGCATGCACACTTCAGCCAGCTTTTTATATAGTTATATTTTTCTCCTGTCTTTTTTGTTGTCTTGTAGCAATTCCTCCAATAGGGCTAGGGCTTCCCTAGCCGGTATGCTTGGAAATAGTTTCTTAACATCAAAGGACACTAAGATTTCATCTTCTTCTAGTTGCAGCTTTCCATCAATTTTGGTAATTCGCCAGTTTTTTATGCTGTATACACTAATTGGTACACCCATATTTTTGATTTTTCGATTAGCCATCTTGCTATCCTGCTTGCAGGCATATTGTTTGCTGTTATAATTTCCTGAAGCTCCTCGCCCGATTTGTGTATTTTCGGTTGACAAACTAATCTTGGTAATGTTGGGTTTGTGGTTCTTACGCTCGCTAGGTTTTCAAATAGACTCCTGCGTTCATTCAGAACTTTTTCCGTTCTTTTTCTTGAGTCCGAAAGGGGATTTTTCCTTAATTCGAAGAACTCCTTTCCACTGTTTAGTTTTTCGTTGATCAATGCATCGTATTCATTTCTGTCCATGATAAATACCTGATTACCTTTATGCGCTTTGAGATAAACGACCGGTTTCTCCTTCATAACATATATATATATATATATATATATATATATATATATATATATATATATATATATATATATATATATGTATATATATATATATATATATATATATATATTTATATATATATATATATATATATATATAAATATATATATTTATATATCCGGCCACATCTATGACGGGGCACAGCTTCCACCTGGATGCCTGACTCTTATTTGGAGGTCGTAAGTAATAAATGGTAAAGGCGAGATCTTCTCGAGTCTCGCGCGCGTTTACCAGGCTCAATCTGGTGTTTTGTTTGAGCATTAGGTTACCTCGGCCTCGACACCGTCGAACCGAGTCATTCGATCAAAAAGTTAGTACATTTTTCCTCGCCCTGGACCCTCTGATGCACAAAATAACTTTTTAAGTTCAGATTCTAAAATTTTTAATCAACCTTTCAATACCTTTCATTTGATACCCTGCTCGACTTCTTTTAATTTGAAAAATTTGTTAAGGACCAGTTCGATATAAGGGGAACCCCCCTTAAAAAATTTTGATATGTTTTTTAAGACCTAAACTTTTGAGAGACCACCACTTCTGACCTTTTCACAAAGTTTGAGCTTTCTAACATCTATAGTTTCGGAGGAAACTTACTGTGACGCACGGACAGACGGGTGGACAGACGGACGGACAGGCCGAGAGACAGGTCGCGAAACTAGTACAGGTATGTCTTTGTAAAAAAATTTTTTTCACAAAGACCTGAAAAGATCCTTCCTACAACTTTATTCCTGATAAGTACACCGCAAAAATTAAGGCAGTGGTATTAAACTTCGAAGTTCGCTTTAGTGATTTCAAAAAAATTGAGAAGTTGGTGGAATTCAACAGTTATCCGTTTCATAATTTCATAGGCCTTCCTGCACGTCCTCCTTGGTCAGTCCATCGTCGAACTAATCGCGCAACGCAGAGCAGAACGAATGCCACTCTAGATGACAAACTGAACGCCATTACCCGTCGAGGGCTTCCCGGGGAACAATAGGTGTGCATGCAGCAACAGCAGCAACAGTTACCTCTGAGCGTCCGTTTAGTGAGGGTCTGTACGTGACAGATGAAAAGTTCTACAGGAGTGGTTGAGTTAAACCCACTAAATTTTAGGTGCCAGTTTTCGAGGAGTGGGGTTTCGCGTCCAACAGGTCGCTGTTTCTTGCGATACAACCAGTAGCGATAAGTCCATTGGAAACAAGGAACGCAAGATTGCATGTCGTAAAGTGGGCTTATCCCATCTCAAATCACATTATAAAACGTCTCTAAGCTTCGTTAAATGATTCGACAAGGTGAATAAAAGCATTATCGTGGAAGCATACCGGACTTGGCAATCCCAATGCACGCGAATAAAAGTCAAACACCTACAATCACCTATCACGCATAAAAAGATGTGTAGAGTCCTTCCGCAACATACAGGCAAGGTAACATTATATTTTCTTGTGATTCCAAGCAGGCAGAAAAAAACCATCTGGCTGAAAGTTCCCAACAAGAAAATAGAATGTCCTTGCAGGTTTTACGCCGGGACAACCCATCGAAATGAACCCATTTGCGAAAAAAACATAGGAAGGCAGAAGCTACAACTCACATGAAGTGACTCATGGTGTGTCTCACACAACTCCGCTGCTCCTGTTCATGAGACTCTAGTACCGAAGACCAATACTTTTCCGTTAAGGAATCAAAAGTCAGCAAATGATTGAACTCCCCCATTGGTAACGTTTGTAGCCCCACGTTGGGCGCCATTTGTAATGATTTTTTTTTCGCTTCCGTGATTTCCCGAAAGAAATCTAAATCGACCTCTCATCGGTTAAGGTCGTGAAGTCTTGAGGCGCATCAACGAACAGTGCCTTTTACGGCCTATATGTTCGGGTGCCCGCAGTCTACTGCGAGGTTGCTGCTTGTCGGCCAGCTTGTTTGGAGAGGAATTCCGATTGTAGGTCTTGACTCAAAGAAAATGTACTTCAAGCTCTCTGCCTCCCGTAATTGTCCGGATTATATCATGCACCACAATTGATCTACTAAATTTTTAACGTTGTCCATAATGTCCTTTTTGTTAAGTATAGAAACAAAACATCGTATTTTCGTGACGTTTGTGCTGAAAAGAGTTCAAATATCAATTGTAAACTTCGTAAATATTTCTTTCAGAGTCTTAATTTCTTTAAAATCTATAAGCATTACTAAGTATGTTCTCGTTTCCAGGTCACAAATGATGAACAATTAGATTCCAATTGTCGTCTGTGCGGACTGTGTTGCAAAAGTGCTGAAACATTTGCTACCAATTTTGAAGTATTCGGCATGATACAAAAATGCTTTCCCACTCTTAACATTCAACAAGATGATCAGCTTCCCAAAAATTTATGTTCAACATGTCTCGAACGACTTCAGCTTTTTTCCGATTTCATCGATGAAGTTCTTAAAACACAAAAAGATTTGGAAGCAAAATACAGCAACGCTCAAAATAAATTGCAGACGGCAGTTGTAGGAAAGTCTTTGAAAATCAAACAAGAGCCAGTTATAAATGTAAAACAAGAAGTCAATGAAACTGTACAAAGTACAGTAAGCGATGACTTTGAAAACGAAGCGACGGAAGAACAGGATGAAAGCGATCAAAAATCTCAACTTCATAGTAATTTAGCAATAATCAATTCAGAAGAAATAATCAACAACTGTGATATTATGGAAATAATAACGTTAGATGACGCATTTATTGACATCCCAGATGATGAAGTTGGAGAAGAGGAAGTAACTGCTCCGCCTGAACCAATAAAAGTGCCATCATTTATTAATCCTGGTGAACACAACTATGCCAAGACTCATGTAATGAGCAATGAAGCAGAGAACTTGCCTAGTTATAAAACTGAAACAAATGAAAAACATGAAATCGACATTGAAATTACTTCTCAACCTAATGTGGTTGTGATCAATGAAAGCATATTAAAATCGGGTCCGAGTATTTCTTGCGTCCAATGTGATGAATGTTCAATAGTGTTTCTAAATGAATCTGCCTTGACGGCTCATAAAAATTTGTACCATACACCAGCGCTACGGAAATGTGTTTCGTGTAATTTACAATTTCATTCGTTTTACAAGTTTCTTAAGCACAAAAATAAATTCCATAAAGCATCTGAAAAACGACTTGTTAAGAAAAAAACAAATTTAAATTGTCCAATGTGTGATAAAACATTTACAAGTAAATTAGCATTGAATAATCATCGAAAATACATTTGCGAGCATCATTATAATAGAGAGTATGAATGCAAGCATTGCGGTAAAAAGGTGGAGAAATGGATTTTGCTAAGACAACATGAGAAATGCTGTAGGAAGGAAAATGTTCAAGTGATTGTAGATATAAATTCAGGTAAGATTCTTGACATTATAGTTATAATAAGATATAAAATTAAATAAAAATCCGGCTCGAATTGTTAGCACTATCGATAATTATTTATAAATTTTTTGATTATTCCATGAATTTTAACCAACAATTTTTTTCCTCTGCCAAATCCAAGAGGATTATGCACTAGCTATCGATGAATCGATAAAAATTCCTGTCGGACTAATGGTTTCACAACCAACAAATGTATATAGCAAAAAGATCGAGAAATTGACATATACTATCTGAGCAAGATTGAATTAATAGATTCATTTGTTAATTACTCATTATGACGCGACAATTAGCTAGATCGTGCGGCACTTAAGAAGAACTGCTAGTTTATCATCGCTCTGAGCCTTTACTAGACTAAAAATGTCTAAAGAATTTGGGCCTGAAATCTTCTTGCGGTTTTCCACAGAAAAATAGAAGTTTAATACTTGATACAGAGCTGTTAAATTTGTGTGTTTTTTTTTTATTGAGTTGTTCCCTAAATCACTCGTTATGCAGACTCTTTATAGAGGACACATTGTCCGACTAGGCTTCATATACACAAATAAAGAAAGAGAAAGAAGCAATCGGAGTGTTCATCCCGGGAACAAAGAAGAATGCGAAAGAGGAACGATTTTAAAGGCATTTGAGATCTTAACTAAGGTCAATACTATAACAATTTTGTTCCCATGCCGTTGGCCATCTTCTCAAAGTTAAATTCAACTTTATGGGTGTTGGGTTTGGTTCAGTAAAAATAAGCGTTTAACTAAACCACAATGTTTATTTCAATAGATATGAAAACTTAGATGCGGTCAGGTTGCAGAATGCGGACCTACTGGCTAACAGATTTAGAAATTTTATGATGTGAGAACACATACGAGTATACTATCTCTTTCTCTCAATACTCCCACTTGTTCGAGCCAGGAATGAACAAAATAAAAAAGTATACATAATTCAAATCAGTTAATTCTCGGATATTCAAATAAGTATAATTAAATGAGGATATTATACAATATTTAGCAAATTTCGGTTATTTATAAATTTGCCTTTTGTATTTTGCTTTGTAAACAAATCAGCTTGCTAATCAATGCTAGGTACGTGGGCCGATTTGATTTCTCTGTTTAGTGCGAACTGACAAACAAAGTGATACTTTACGTCGACATGCTTCGTACGGCGATGATAAATTAGATTATCAATCTATTTCTACGCGACAATATTGTCCACATGGAGCGCTGTCGGCGACTGTTGTTCACATCTGATATCTTTCAGTGAGCGTCGCATCCACACGACTTCCTTCGAAGCGTCATGAGCTGCAGCATACTCCGATTCAGTTATTGAAGTGACAACTATGGTTTGCTTACGTGATGCCCACACTATAGGACCATTATTCAGCAGAATAACGACACCAGAAATACTTTTTTCGAGTATCCGGGCATGTCTGCATCACAGTATGCTTCAGATTTGTTTCACAATTTGGGCCATAAGTAATACCAAGTTCAAGTGTTCCTGACAAGTATCTCAAAACTCGTTTTGCATACGTCCATACTCGGTGTCTCCAGATGTTTGCCCAAAACTGCAACTGCGTGTGAGATATCGGGTCTCGTCGCCACTGCTAAATACATCAAATTGCCAATTATCTCACGATACGGTACATCTACTACGTGTCCGGTATTTTTAGAAAGAATAGTGTTGATATCTGGATCTCTGATGATTTCGATTCCCAAATAGCAACTGGCAATTTTAGTTGTTATCTCGAACTAGTTCCGCATAGCATTCAGCAAAGATTTGGCTCTTTCTTCGTTAGCCACTGCTACTAATCCACCACCTAAGTAGAGCGTAATAATCAAATCATGCTGCTCTGATCTTTAGACGCAAGGATCAGCAGTCGATGGTTCAAGTCCAAAGTTCCGTATAAATACGTTGAACTTGTGATGCTATTGTCGAGGTGCTTATTTTAGTCCGTATAAACTTTAGCATAACAAGCAGACTCGTCTAGGACCATCTTCGTAGCCCTCAGGTTGCTGCATGTAGATAGTCTCCATCAAGTCCCTATTTATAAAGGCTGTCTTCACATCTAGCTGATGCAACAGATGACGTTTTGCTGCTGGTACTGCCATCAAGGTTCGTATGGATTCAAACCACTTCATGGGTGAAAATGTCTCGAAATAGTCAGTGTCTTCCTTTTGACTGCAGCCATTAACTAGAAGACATGCGCGATATCGATCAAGTGAGCCATCTGTATTGGTTTTGACTCGATATAACCATTTGTTTCGGATTGGTTTACGATCATCAGGACACTTGACTAGGTCCCAGGTATGATTATTGTCAAGTGCGCAAAGCTCCTCAGCCATAGCTTTCCCCCACTCTATATGACCACTGGCTTTCATTGCATCGTAATAATTTGCAGGTATTTGGGTACCGGCTAAAAAGGCGGTGGCTTCAGCAAACAGACCATCCACCGTCTTTAGTCTATTTCGTGTACGAGATGACTTTGTCTCTGCTTCATCATGAAATTCTTTCTCCAACATTGATTCGCTTCCTCTATTTTCAACTATCTCAAATTGTTGGTCTGGTTCAAGAGCCGGTAGCACCAACTGAGCCAACTACTTCGGAACTTTTTCGTTGATTTTAAGATTACGACATACGGTCACATTTGATGTACCTGGTGTCCACAATGCATAACCGCTTGAAGCATCGCCCACGAGTCGCAATTCTTTTGTTTTCTTGTCCCATTTCTATTGTTTTCTTGCCCCATTTACCACGACGGGAGTCATCTATGTGACCATATGCGATACTTCCAAATATGCATAATTTTTTGACGTTCGGTTTCTTGCCAAAATTTAACTCCTGGTGATTTTCCACCAAGACATTGTAGTGGAATGACCTTTTGACGTCTAGCAGCAGTAACGATTGCTTCAGCCCGGAGTCCCAAAGGAGATCCAGCCAAATGAATCATGGAACGCCCACTTTCGACTAGTGTACGATTTTGACGCTCGCGTCGTCCCATTTGTTCCGGTGTTTAGTTCGCCGAGAATTCATGAATGACCGAATGTTGACGCTGCACTTTTGAAAGTTCTTCATTTTTAAATTATTTCGCGTTATCCGAATGTAATTTATGCAGTTTATGGTCACCAGTGCTTAGTTCAGCAATTACTTCACATATTTTATCTATTATTTCACTTATTGTTAATTTAGACCACACAAACCCGGAAAAGGCATCCATAAAAGTTGCGACATCCAGTGCACCACCAAACGATTTTGTACGCATTGGTCCGACAATGTCGTGTTAAAAATTTCTCCGATGTGAGTTGCACGTGACGCAATATGTTGGAAAGATTTACGACAGAGCTTTCCAAATACACAACCTTCACAAAAATAGCTGTCGAGCTCAGTCAGCGAATCCTGTTTAATGTTCAGCCCATCCACGGCTCTTTAATAATACCATAAACGCCATGGCTTTCATGCCATGTATGTAGCGAAACCACTACTAGCCACACAATCACCCGCGGAAATGGTCTCGAAGTGCATCAAATACAAATCGTTCGGCGTTCGCTGCCCTGTAGCTTCGAGCTTGCCGTTTTAAATTGAGTTTTAATTCACTATCGCACATTATTATGTCGATCCCTCTTTTGGATACAGCACCAAGCGAAAAAAGGATTTTGCCGATTTTTAAGACATAAATCACTTCATTTATTGTGTGTTGTCAGCCACTTTTCAAAACTACTTGGAACTCGTTATTTCCCACTGTAATGCATAGCTTGCCTTCAGTTATAGCTGGAAAGTCAAACAAAATAGATTTATTGTTCGTCATCTGGAAGGATGCACCGTAATTATCGATCCAGTCACTAGATATCGAAACACACTTGTTAGCAATAAAACAAGAGCACTGGGCGACACTGACAGATACACTACCACTACTGCGTTGCGTTGTGGTCTTTCCTCTTTTCTTGTTGGCTTTCAGCTCAAGACACTGACTCCGAAAATGACCGATTTTGTGACAGCAAAAGTATTCAACATTTTAAGAATTATGATGGCTACTGTTTTTTTTTTTTGCTTTTCAGTTTTGTCACATTTTACCACTAATGCGTCTCCCGAGTCATGGAATTCCGTTTTAATCGTCGTCCTTTCAATTAGCAACAGCTGCTCCTTCATTTTTTCGAAAGTGAGAGATGTACTACTTGCCGACTGAATCAGGTACGAATCTCAGAATGCAGCAAACTTCGATGCTAATTCCCTTAGCAATTCTCCAACCTTGCGGAATCCGTTAGCTCTTCATCAACCAATATTAGTCGTTGTTTCAAGACTGCAATTTCCGAGCAGAATTTGCCAACTGACTGGGGCTCGTTGAATTTTAGACTGGGAGCCAATTGATTCAGGATGTATTTTTAGGGTTTTGTACTAAAATACAAAACCCTATTGCAATTACGACCTGTGGCCGTCTGTCCGTCCGTCCGTCCGTCCGTCCGTCTGTATGTCACAGCACTTTTTCTCCGAAACTATAGAGGCTACAGCCATGAAACTTTGTGGAAAGGTCAGAAGTGGTGACTTCTTGAAAGTTCAAGGGTGGAAAAATTTTTCAAAGGGGTTTAAAGGGGGTCTCCGCATATAGGGAGGTGACCCCTCAAAAAAAAATTTCACCATTGGTAGTCGAGTAGGGTATCATTGGAAAGGTCTCAATGACATCTTTTCAAAACAGGTCGTAAAATTGCCCTAGTACCGAAGGAGGCAGGGGAAGGGGAAATGTACGATTTTTTCGCGTACCCCCCTCGCGATTGGACACCTTCCATCCGAAAAATCTGAAAAAAGTCATGAATGTAGGCCTTTATGACTACAACAACAACAAATACATGAGAAGTCGAAATTCACTCAACTTTGTTAGTAATAATATGATTTATCCATTTTATGTTTTCTTGTATAAAATCTAAACGGTACCCTTAAATTCAAAGCAAACGGATGACTATTTATAAGATTGATCTTTTCTGAAAGTTTCATAAAGATCGAATAGTATTTAGCGAAGTTATAGCGATTTGAATTTTCCTGTATTATTATGGAACAGTATGCCCTGTATTACTATGGAAACATATGGCTATGCAGCCATATGCGCTTTTTACAGACTCAGACACTACAGCTTTGCTAGGATTTGCATGAAAATTTCAGGAATGATTGGTATCATGAAGATGAGTACATACAATTGAAACAAGTCGAAGAGGCAGGAGAGAGCTCCTAGCAAAAGGGCTTTGTAACCATTCTAGGATTCGAAAAAACAGGCCATGAATCGATGATTACAGTACAGGGGAGTGGCCCCTGACAAAAATTTCATGAAAGGTAGCCGATATGAGTATCAAATGAAAGTTCTCTATGAGAGCTTTTCAAAACAGTTCTTAAACTGACAGTTTTTGCTTCAGTGGGGGCACAGGGGGGGAAATACATGAAAAATGTGTTTCCTCCCTCGCGAATGGACACCCGTGATCTAAAAAATCTGAAAAAATTATCAAGGGAGATGTTTATGGGTATAACTATAACAAATACCTCAGAAGTAAAAATGTTTTCATCTTTGCTACTAATAGTATGATCCTGGAACATGACATGTTTCTTGATTTTATTCGTTACTGGTTACTGCATTTTGTAAGTAGAGTACAAAACCCTTCTGACATGAGCATAGGTCTGTCTACCCAACTTGTTTTGATTCGGTTTTCTGTTCGTACAGGGATTTTATTTTACACCAGACTTGATCCGAATTAACACAGTCTCGATAATCATCACACAAAGCGGCAGTCAAAATACGAACTGCTTTTGCATTCTTTTTGTGCCATGCTTCTCGATCCTCCAGTTTTCCTCTGGCCACTTTTGAGTCCCATCCTCGATATTCAACAGTCCATACGATTTAAGTCACATGGCCATCCCAAACAGCCATTGCTCGTAAGAAGATTTCGTCAGTAGCGGGATTTTATCGTCACTCATGATTTTAATTCGCGATACAGTTTTTATTATTCGAACAATTGCACTATACGATTTCTTCTAAACTTTTAACTACTGTACTGGGCCTATAATATGTTGTACGGTGTAGCTGCAGGTTCAAAATGGAAAGCAACCGATGATATAAAAATTTTCATTCGTTACCATTCAGTTGGTAAATTGGCGAATGAGTTGACGGACTTTTACAGATTTGTTATATCAAAACGAATAACAATTAGTAAAATATTAAGGAACAGTGGATATTTCGCTTATGCTCAATTATTGAATGATAATGTATAAACGGTTTATACAGGGTGCGTTAGCAAAATCCCGAGAAACTTCACATTAATTTGTCACTGTAGTGGATCTCAACGACAGCAGTCATTTGTTGTCGTTTCAACTGAATAGACGTGTGTGCATTCGTGCGTAAATGCTGAATGGCGCAATTAGTGCAATCGGGTGCGGAATACAATTGAAGTGCTTCGCGTTGGACGGTCGCCAACAGAAATTATAAGGTTTCTCGGGTATCCGAAATCCAGAGTCACGATATTGCTCAGTCCAGCAAAGAAAACCTACGCGAAGGAGAAGACCGCAAGTACGCCGGAAGTTGTTCGAAGGGCTCAAGACCTCATTTCGAAGGATCCTGGGAGCTCGCTACGAAAAATGGCGGCCATCTTCTGTATAAATGAGGCTTCCATGCATCAAATCGCCGAAGAGGACCTGAGGTACACATCCTACGTAATAAAGGTACGCCATATGCTATCCGACGCTGCCATTTAGTGTAAAATTGGCTCGCAGATAATCTGGACATGTTTTGGTCCAAAGAATTCTGGCCTCCCAGCAGCCCAGATTTAAACACCCTGGAATATTACGTGTGGTGCGTTATTGAGCGGGTTACATCCCTACAGGCCGCTATTGAAGCAGCATTCATCAATTTACAACGAGAGTAGTTAAAGAAGGCATGCTCGCGATTCAGGCGGAGAATTGAAGCAAGCAGGGGTTACATTGAGTTATAAATTTAAGGAGAATACCTAGAATTAAGATATAACTTTTGTGGTAAATGTTAGTTTATAAGTAATAAATAATTATTATTATACTTCGTGTTCTTTCTGCAATTCGCTGAGGCACTGTAGTGAAGTAGGTATAAGTAAATGTCCGTAAAGGACTGCAGCGATGGACTGCTGCCTCGTCGGAAGAGGATGTTGAGGTCCGCCGAGATTGGCCTTGTCTGGGGACGCGTGAAAGCGCTGGCAGGCTAGCGTTGCGGTGTCGTGGGGCGGGTTCTTTCGCCCTAGCACAAGGACCCACTACACAAAAATTTCGCATTCACGAATTAACAGGTCAACATTCCGATCGACTGGTGTCGAGGCCGAGGTAACCTACTAAGGGTTGAAAATCGCTGACGCAAGGGACAAACTGGACGGACTTCAGAGGACTTCGTCGTTAGCGACAATCCTTATGGCCCACAAATAGGAGTGGGGCATCCAGATGGAGGTGGTCCCCCTCGCACCCTCCCAACCGGGGCAAGATCCAAACGTAGACGTGGCCATATATTTCCCATTTGAGTGGAAAACTCATACAAACATAATTTGCATGACATTTCCCATCAAATGAGAAATATAGACGTGGCCAATTTATGTTTTAGAATTATGTAATGGAATCACATAACTCTATGCCATAAAAGGGCACGCGAGCGGAAGGCCACTCTACCCGGCAAGAGCCCCTGTTAAATAACAAAAAAATGGAAGAGCGCGCGATGGCTAGCCCATGATATAGGAGGAGGTCCTATACCCGGTCAGATAAAACGAAATGGAAAGACCGAGTTTTTAATGTTTAAAAATTCATTTTTATTCTTTTTAATTTATCGGAATTAATATTATCACAAGAAAATGTTCAATGTTTCAATATTTAAACTGACATAAAATGAATGTGAAATTCAATTGCTATTATAGATGATATTTACTTTACTCAAAAGATTTAGTTGAAGTTGTTCTTGAATTCGCTGCAATGTTGAAAAATGTAAACTTTGTAATTTATAAAATGCTACGTATGCTTTTTGGCCAAAAAGAAAAACGTTTGACTACTTGTTCTGTTCATGAAGTATTTACTGCGGTTATTTTTACTAGCTCCAGTAATTGCAAATAATACATTGTTTCTTAAAAGACCTAAAGGTAACTATAAATAAGAAGAACTAAATCTTTCGAGTACGTATCCTAAAATGGTTGCCTCAAATCATGCCAAATTAATAGTTAAAATGACAACTCAACTTTCTAACCAATCATTTTTAGAAATGAAATCTTTTCAAAAATATTTAAATTCCGTTTGCGCGCAATTTTAATATTCTCAATTGATCAAGTCCTTTGAATATCGCCCATGATATATTCAAACTATTCTAACTCATATCCAACTTTCGTAAGGCATTTGAAGATTTAAATACTTCATGTGGCAAGTCACACAAGTTATTATGGTTTAAGTGCAATTCAAGCAACGCACTCAGATGTTCAAAAGCACCTGGTGAAACTTGAGTTATATGATTACTATTTAGGTTCAGTGAAATGATTTTATTCTGTGTAGGAAAGCATTCAGTACTGATAACTGTTATACGATTTTTCACTAAATCTAACTCTTTCAGTTCAGGTAACGACGAGAGGGCAACATTTGAAATATCTTGAATGCGATTATGCGCTAAGTTTAGTTTTTCTAGTGATGAAAGTCCACGAATTGTTGGTATTTTGTAAGGTGGTTCCTCTTCAGACCTAAACTCGTTAACGAAATTAGATCAGCGATAGCTTCTTTAACACTGGCATCCAATTTGCTCCCAGTCAGATCCAGACTTCTTACCCATTCCGGCAACGGGGGAACATGATGAATGTTTTGTTTTTTGCATTCGAACCAGTCGCCAAGGCAGGCACGTGGTGATGAACAATAGTCAAGAACGGGTTCACTAGACCTTACCTCTTCTAAAAAATCGCAAGCATTCGACTTTCCGTCGCTTATTTGGACATTTATAAAACGATCCGACACCTAAGTCGCTGATTGGATGTCGTTAACAGCAGCGACCAAACTTATGAGCAACCATGAGAAATTCAGCGCAGCAAACACGAATACAATGTTGATGTTCAGTAGCCAGTGAAAGAAGTCAATCAAGCTGCATACAACACAGCATTTTGTCCATTATTTCAAAGGACTTATTCTACGAAGATCAACAATCCCCGTCTAAATTGAATTGCGACATCGAAAAACAAGTGGTTGTAGCATGTATAATCGAGTTTGCGCACGATTCCATTAAACGAAAGCTTGAATGATACATCTTCCGAACGGCAAAGCACTTGTCAATATTAACTCACTTGCATAACATTTTCTGTGTACAAAGGGCGTGTTTTCTGTGTACAAAGGACTTAAAAATTTTGAGTTATATTTTCCAACATTTCATCGCCGGAACCCCGAATTTTATATCACCTCGCGATAGCTTATACTTATAAATACGTGCTGTTGGTGTCACAATGCAGCCAACAATTTACGACGGCGGCCGTTCTCCGCGTCTTTGCCGGCCCGCGGTCTTCAGTGGACTCCTCTCCTGCTATTCTTCTTTTCATTACCGTGTATACGGTAATCGCCTCAGCTGAACTCAGCCCAGTTAGCTTGCCTTCCGTGACGACTGCACCGTTTGCTGTACTAGATATGCGTTCCCATACTCGAACTTTTATGTAGCAGATTTAAAATTAAAAAAATAAAATTTAACTGAAGTAAAGAAAAATGAAGAGGATTTTAAATAGTAATAAAATTTAAATCTCATGGAGAATATAATTAAAGGGAAACATTTAAATTTGATATAAAGAAAAAAATTGATATAAAATTACATTTAATAATAATAAGAAAGAAAACTATTTTACAAATTACGATTATGAATGAAAATAATTAAATATTTTTCTAAATCTGCCATTAAAATTTCGAATAGGAGATAGGAAGGTTTTCGAGCAGTTTGCTTGTGTGACTGCTCGATTACTACAGCACCCTGTACTTACTTAAGAGGAGTGAACATTTAATACATATGTCAATATAATTTATATTTATAGCCAGCACATACAAATTAAAAATATGTTTTTAGATTTATGTTCCGAATGTCGATGAATCATTTTCTCATTGCGGCGACCTTTTTTTGTAAGTCTCCCCATTTTGTATCTCAGCCTTCTGACAACCCTAACTAAAGGAGAGGTGATGCGAGAATTATAAACGCAATTTCATACCGCCAGGATCAAAGTTGCAAAACATTT
This sequence comes from Odontomyia ornata, assembly GCA_963969285.1. Lineage (NCBI taxonomy): Eukaryota > Metazoa > Arthropoda > Insecta > Diptera > Stratiomyidae > Odontomyia > Odontomyia ornata. Next base: position 43,093,677 of record OZ017740.1, on the reverse strand, counting down.
ACAAAAACGAGATACATAATCGTCAGCCGGCTGTAGTTGCGATTGGATTGGATTGATTTCATACCGAATATTCACCTCACTTCCTGCTGGCTGACAATTATATTGTTTTCGTAAATATTCTCAATTAAAATCCCTGAAAAATTGACGCGGCATGAAATGAATTTTTGTTTGACATTTTATCCAACCTCCACATGCACTCACCTATCGCTTCATTTGTGAGATTGGTGTCTGACGCTCATTATGATGATTAGTGAGTGTTTGTCTACCGCAATACCTAAAATTGATTCGGTATGAAATCGCTTCCGAATATGCAATAATTTCAACAATAACTTTCCCAACTACTACAGGGGAGAACTTGCAATTCTACTCTTAAAAACAACTGAGGTACGCTGCTGCGCAAGCATATCAGTTGTTGCAACTATAGTATTGTATATCAGATCCTATTGATGCCAATTTTGTGTACAACATTAATTCCTTTTGATCCGATGCACAAATAATAATATAATAAAATTATAAACAATTCGACAACAAACAATCGTTCGTAACACGACAATTCTAAGCTTAAGTTACTTAAATGAATTTGTTCCCGGAACTCGGAACACATTCTGGAGCAAATGCAAATGCTTCGAAAATTTGCCTCTCTGAAAAAGTCTTTCTTCTTCTTCTCGAGTTGAATGATTCATACAAGTACGCTTTTGAATTCTTATTTCGAATTAAGTATTCTGTGACAGTAAGCTCATAAAAGATGCTAGTCTTATTTTATCTACATAGATGGATTACGTGTGCTTTTGCAGATTAAAACATATAAAAATACTTTGCACTAAATTCATTTGATGGATTATATGAGTGTTAGGGACTTTATTCGTCAAGGAAAAATGAAAGAAATCCTTAAATCTTTACATTTAAATGGTCATCAAGAAAATCATTTTCCAGTCTTTAGCAATTTTATAGTGAAATTTTATCCGTATCAGGAAATTCGAGATCTGGAGGTCTATTATGCCTGACAGTTCCTATTCAAATAATTTTAATAAAAAAACCAATTCAAAAATTTTTTAAATTTTATTCTTTTTCAGGTAACAACCAACTACAGCTACTCCCATCTATTCCACTATCATTTACATCTATAAATCTATTCCCTGGATCTCAACTTAAACCCAACGAAAAAGGACAATTTGTATGCACGATCTGTGATCGCTCGTACACACGTCGCCACAATCTCTTCAAACATCAAATAACCCATCGACCTCCATCTCTTTGGAATCACAAATGTGGTGATTGTAATAAACTTTTCGACCATATCTACGATCTTCGACGTCATCTGAAAACTGAATCATGTCCAGGAAACAAGAAGATATCAAATGATGAGGGCATCATTGATGATGGCGATCAAAAACCTCCGAAACCTCCCCTACAGCTATTCTTCCCATGCCAGCTATGTGGTAAGCAACTGAAAACATTACAGCGCCTGAAACAACATTGCATTGCGCATTCGGGTAAAAAGCCTTATGTTTGTGAATCTTGCGGAAAATCATTTGCCAATGCAAATAATTTATATCAACATCATGTCACACATTCGGACGTGAGACGCTACAAGTGTGATCTTTGCGAAAAAGTATTCAAGCGCCGTGGCGGCTTGAATCAACACAAACGTGCGTATCACTTTAAAATTAAACCACACGAATGTCCCACATGTAAACATCGCTATGCACTCAAAGGTGATATGATAAGGTGCAAGCATTCACTGTTAAGACAATAAGTAAATAAGAATTAGAGAACGTATGAGTGAGTAAAGTGAAAAATAAATTTTTTACTTAGCATGTTAATTATTATTGTTTCAATTTTCCTGATATTGTAGACGGAATAATAATTTTGTTACACATCTCCGATAAAGAAAGTTATTAATCGTACATTTCCCTTTCTGATGTGATTGGAAAATATATTTTACGTGAGAATGCTCTTAAAAAGGTGACAAATAAATCTAATTTTTGCATTTTTACATTTTTGATTTAAAACTATAGTCAATGATTTTCCGGCACTTAGAGACCATTATTTCTGGCGTGGATACGCCCATGCTTTAGTTTGTAATAGGGGTTTCGTGAAAAGTAGTCTGGCGGTCATAGCCACAACTTGACGGCAAGTGTTGCTTATATTGTGAGAGAGAACATTTGTGGAGGAGAACGATCATATGTTTCAATCCTTCTTCTTCTTCTGAATTGTTGACAGGTTAAACCGACTAACTGAAAACTTGATGCGAAATTCAAGTTATTAAATTGTTAATTGTTTCAAATAGACCTTTACTCGAAGAAAGCATATTGTGAACCTGGAAAGGAAAGTCTACAGCAGGTAGCAATACGCCCCATTGGTGATCCCGACTCGCAAATATTCGCGACCTCCGAACTCATACAACTACACTGCGCAGCAGACGTTCATTTGAGGATACTCACGTAGCATGTCTTTAATGCATACGCCTGAAAACGCCAGACTATCCAATCCATGGTTGGATTCGATGTCGGAAGTACTAAACTCGCTAAAAATATTAACACAAGCTAGACTGTCACCAGATGTAGCAGTTGGTACTGATATTTCATTAATTAGAAACATCAAGTTATCATCATTTTGGTTCAGGCCGACGCATAATTCCATACAAATAAAATCATCTCGGATAATGCACGATACTACACCATCATTGCCGCATTGGATACGGACATCTTATAGCAAGCTGCAGATATTATTCGAGCATCACCTACCACAGACAAAGACGACACTCTGTAACAGTAATTAAAAGCACATTTAACAGAATCAAAAGTGCACCAGACATGGAAGGGAAAGAGCCCTCTGAACTTTTGTGTGAGATGCAAAGCCTTACACCTGCAGAACTCTCTGAAGAAGTAATTAAAACTTTATGGTTAAAATGATTATCTGTGAATGTAAAGGCCAGTTTTGAGGGAGACCTGACCTGTGTTGCTTATTTAAATTATATCACGGTATTCTTTCATCCAACCTTCGTGAAAAGCTTTATATACGTCCCACCTCAAGAACGCGTTCAACTGACATATTCTTTGTGCCCTTTGCTCGTACCGATATTTATTTTTATTCATTTTTAGTACGCGTATCATGTCGTTACAATGAGCTCCAGCTGGGTCCTCTGCCACATTCCTTAAACGCTTTTAAAAGCATATTGTATAATTTTCTGCTTAGCTTCCAATAGTTTATTAATATTTCATATTCTTGTTCTTTTTTTCTTAATATAACTTTGTCTATTCGCATGTATTATATTATATTCCATTACCTATTTTGTAATTGGTTTCACGGAAAAAAATAGTGTAAATAAATAAGACACGGTGTGTCGGAACAGCTGTAGTGTTTAAAATTAAAAACATATAGTGAAAGTAAAATGAATTTGGAACCTTGCACATTCAGAGACAACCAAACATCTGAAAAATAGAACAGCTGCCTTGCATCGCCGGAGTGGGAGACAGCGTTAACGCAATTCCGGAATACCGATTGCACATAACCGATCAGCACTCACACCTAAGCCTCCTGATTGACTGTGGTTCATCCGTTTCAATATTGCCTCGCTGCTTTGCAAAGCAACAACAACCACAAATACTAACGCTATATACGCTAACAATCTCCAGATTCAGACAGATTGAAAACAAATTTTGGAAGTAAGCCTGAGATCAAAGAAATGTTTGAATGGAAGTTCATCGTTGCAAATATCCAGACACCTATAATCGGAACATACTTCTTGACACACTCCCGACTTTGGTAAAGAGACAGGAAATTAATCAGCCCCAACTTGAGGCAACTAGAATCAGTGAACGTCTTTGAGACATCTATCCTAGCGGAACTGCAGCGGGCACAAGGGCGATCACTATTTACATATCAACGTACTCTGGTACTGAATCAACGGCTGCACTTCCCACGCCACCTATATCAGCACACAAAACAATCACACAACCTCTGACCAACACAGTGGTACAGACCAATATAACACAACACCAAATACATCTAGTAGTCAAAAGATCGACTATCACAAACTAAACGTGCAATCTATCCCGGACCGATACCCAATATCACACATCTACGATGTCGCTGATAGATTACTGTGGAAAACAATATTTCGGTAGTTTGAGGGTGCCTATCATCAGATGCCCATGGCTGAAATGAACATAAAACAAGTTGGGTAAACAGACCTACGCTCATGTCAGAAGGGTTTTGTACTCAACTTCTCAGAAATGCAGTCACCAGCAATGAATAACGTCAAGAAATACATGTATGTCAAAGAGATGTGCACGTTCAAAGGAAAATCCATTGTTTTTCTACTTTCAACGGTCGCCATTTTGTTGCAAACCAACAAAAATCACTCAAATCATGAATTCTCAAAAATATTAATGTTATTGACCTTATTGGAAAATTTCAAGAAGATCAAGTCAAAACTGCAGTGGCTGATTGGATGAAAAGTCCATAAAATACCAAAATCATGTGTTATTGTTGTTGTAATTCGAGAAATTTCAAACGGCTATAACTTTCATGTTTATCATTCGTATTTCATCAAACTTACAAAGTTTAAGAATCCTTAGTAGGACTACGTAAATATCGAATTTCGTTCAGTTTAAGGGTACCGATGCGATTTTATTGGGGAAAATGTGAAATTCGAATATCGTACTATTATTAACAAAGTTGACTGAATTTCAACTTCTAAGGTATTTGTTGTTGTTGTACTTATAAACACTTACCATCATAATTTTTTTCAGATTTTTCGGATCACAGGTGTCCAATCGAGGGGGGACACAAATTTTTCGTGTATTTCCCCTCCCTGCGCGTCCCTCGAAGCAAAACGTATATAATTAAGACCTGTTTTGAAAAGTTCTCATGCAGACCTTTCATTTGATACCCATATCGGCTACCTTTGATGAAATTTTTTTTTCTGGGCCCACTCCCCTATAGGGGGAGACCCCCTCCCCTTAAATAACATAAAATTTTTTGTAGGTGAACTTTGAAGAGAGCACCACTTTAAACCTGCATACAAAATTTGATGTTTCTAGCTTAAGTAGTTTGCGAGAAAAAGTGCTGTGACACACGGACGAACAGACGGACAGACAGGTCGCGAAACTAGTAGGGCTTTGTAAAATTATCTTACAAAACCCTAAAAACAGCTGTCATAACACCATTCGTATTCTTTGAGCGGTTAGACATGCCTTTCGGCCTGAGGAACTGTCGTGATATCCTTATTTTATTTCCTCAGTCCTAGACTAGTTCGATCCTCGAGGATTCTTGAGAACTCCTAAATTGTAGGCGTGATAAATGCTTTGCAGTACAAGTTTTGCGCTGGTGGGAGGAATCCGCCCAATGAAACCGCAGAAGCTAGCTGCTAACACGCATGCGCGTCGCCAGGTAAAAACCCTTTCAGCTAAGCTCGCCTATCTTTATAGCTCGCTGACACTTACGCCAGAACATCGGCACTCGTGCCCTGTACGGACATTAGAAAATCAATGGAAACACTATAACGGGCTTAAAGCCTGTGATAAATAGTTGAAATGTGCTGTCAACAATAAAAATCACTCGGAATCAACGACTTCCTTGCGACTTTCGATTTTGAACACGTTGTGCGTTCGCTTGTCAAATGCGATTTGACCGTGCCATCTGGTTTCTTTCACTGCGGGGATTTTAATTTTATTTCTTTCTTTCATTCAGAAGTTGTCGCAGTGCGCCTGGTCTGTTCAATGATCCAACATATGTCGCGACAGTCGTTGCCATTTATCCAATCCTATGCGACGCTGTTGTCCTGGCTCCGGTTAGGGCACCCTCTATCCGTCAAATTAGGATGCGTCCAATGGGGGACCGAAAGCCCCACATAGATCGAAATGCTTACTGACTAATGATAATATGAGCTAACATGCTATTAATTACTTTTTATTTTGAATTTTGAAAGACAACAAAGAAGCTTGGTGGATTTCCTTTAATTTTCTCCTGTTGACTCAAAGAAGAAGATAAGGGCTTCATTCCGAATAATACGAGCAATTCATGATGTGTTCGCGTTCCATTTGGGATAAAGACTGGCATATTGATATTTCTACGGGTAAATAGCCTGGCCAGAAGTGGTCGAAATTGGACGGTATGATATCCAAACAGGAGAGAAAAGTAAGTTAGTTAGCCACGATTCAAGATCTGGTATAGTAACAAATTAACCTAACAACATTCATGCGGGTTGTGCCTTAGGGCTTTTCCCGAAGTTCAATAATAATTTACTTTAATTAGATTACAATATTAATTTTTCGACAAAACAAAACTTAAAAATGTAACGCCCACAACATTATCAAACATTATTAGATTATTAAAATAAGTTTGGTGTAAAATTCATTTGCACTAACAACTGCAGTTTTAAAAATTAATTTTCTTAAAGTTAAGTACATTATTTCCATAAGACTACCTTAAAATTACTCATTCGCTGCATCCATTGAGCGGTTGTCCGTCGCTCTCCTGACTACTCCTGCCTTGTGTTCCTTGGCTCTCCAAGTTCTCGCTTCCACCAGCTTTTCCGCATACGATTTTATTGGCTCTATTCCTGCCTCCTGGTACAGCGCCTCGTTGGGGTAAGACCGTCCGTATAGGCCTGAGCAAGCCCGAAGGATTTTTCGCTCCATTAATCCTATCTTGCCCCATTTTGTTTTCGGAGCTCCATTCCATATCGTGGCCGCATATGTGATGATCGGACGAATCAAAGTTTTATACGCCAAAACCTTGATACGCTTGGTCGCTGTCGAATGTTTCCTGAAAAGAGGTATAAGAAGATGGTACTCATAAGTCACTTTTTTTAAAAATATTATCAACGCGAGCACTGAAGGTAGCCTTTCTGTCGGAAACTACCCCCAAGTACTTCATTTGCCTAGAGCAGTGCATCATCTGCCCATTCAACTTAATCCTGGAGTCACAGATGCCTCTTGCAAAAGAGACCGATATTTTTGTGGGGGTCCTTGAACACAATTAATTCACTTTTCTTTGCATTTACTTTGATCCCCCATTTCCGGTAATATGCAGTAAGAGATTCCAAATACTTTTGGAGCCTTCTCCTAGCAAAATGCAAATTGTGCGCAGCTGACCTCACTAACAAGCCGTCAGTAAAGAGGTTTTCCTGGATTCCGCGTATATATTCTTCTCTACGTCCGGAACTTTAGGGATGAATCTGTTGAAAAGAAATGGGCCTAATAAGACCCCTGTGGGACCCCTGAGCCAATAACATACAAAATAGGCCTGACCTAGCTCCACCAGCCACCGCAAAGGCAGTTCCCTCATGAAGCTGCCTATCATTTTCACAATATGGGCCGGAAAGCTAAAATTTATTATTTTGTAGAGAAGCCCATTGATCCATAGAGTCAAAGGCAACAGCAAGCTTATTGTTGCGCTAATTTCTCATTATATCGGCTTGGAAACGGCCATAGCATCTACCGCGGAGTGGACTTTTTTGAAGCTAAATTTTCTTTTCGGCACAGTTCTTGCCCCCGCAGAGAATTGGATAATGCCTTCAAGTATTACCCTTTCAAACAGCTAACCAATATCTGAAAGCAGCAAAATCGAACGAGTATCGACTGGGTCAGTGCTGCCCGACTTCTTGCAAATATTTTTGTGCATTTCCATTGCTGAGGGAAGTAGTAAATGTTAATGCAGTTATTCAGAAGAATCGCGAGGAGAACAAAGAAAACATGGGGAATCCTTTTAAGCATTTAATTGGAGATTCCAACAGCCCCTGGTGATTTTTTGGAATTTTGCTCCTGTGCCAACAATGTGAGTCTCCCAGGACTGATATAGACCATGGCCAGTAGGTGCGTCAGAGGGATTTGAATCAGAGCACGTGGTCAAGCACAATTGCTCATGGTCCTTGTCGAAATTCGTTGTGGTGCGGCTCACTAATGAAGTAACGGAAGAGTCCTCACTTGCTTTCTCTCCTTCAGGAACTTTCGCAAAATGTTTTGCGATAGAGTCAGCCATAGCTTTGTCATCCATGAACATGGAGCCATCATAAGTGAGGGCCTTTTTCTGCCAGTTATCCTATTGATATGAGGAAACATACAGGGACTTAGTGCGATGCTTTCCAGTGTCTGTTCAAATCACTCGTTAGCAAAAGCTTTGGTTCTCCTCGAGATCAATCGGTTTAGAGACGTAATCACTAGATGAATACGTTCATACTCCCAGTTGACCATATTTAAATTGCAGCGGTAGGTTCTTGCGAGTAGCTTTCTAACCCAACTACGATAACGATGAGACTTCAAGATGTCTTCTGGTAAATCTCGATAAAGGTAATTTGTCGAGGATTTTCTAATGGAGATCTTTGAGATGACCATATCCAGGGTTGAATTTATACATGCGACACCCTCATTGATTTCAGGAATAGAAAGATGTACTCTGTGTCTTTCTTTGAGTCTTGTTTCTGACATAAACAAGAAGTCTGGTTTATGGGTGTTCAAGTATTCTTGAACGAAATTCCTTTTATAGCGTGTAGCTAGTGAACATATGTTGAGGATGGAAAGTTTAATGGAACTCATCCAACATACTTTGAAGGTTAATTCTAAGTACGCAGCTTTTTTCTCAGTAGGTTTAGTGAGTTTTTTATAGTAGGGGATGAAAGAGTCTACATTTCGAATGAGTGTGAACAAGTCACACCCGAAAAATTGTCGGAAGTCAGTACTCAAAGCCGTATTTTGGTCATTCTGCGACTGCTGGGGTTGCTGCATTAGTTGCTGTTTGGGTTACCGTATAGGCTGAGGAGCAGGCTGCTTTTTTGCACCTTACAAAAGGCTAGAGTACGAGACCCCTTCACGTGTAGTCCTTTTTTGCAGAGGCGGTGATGAAATCCCCCCTTTCCTATTTTTCTTTAGCAGGTTCTTCCTTCTCTCTTCAACTTCTTTTCCTTTAGGACAACCTCTTTTGATACAATAGAAACTTTTTGTCCATTGCTTTCTTCCGGTTTGAACTGGACTTAGAAAGAGGAAAGTTTCTTTTTTTCCTCCTAGAAGTTATAGTGAAGAACCTTTTTGCTGATAGGATATCTTATCTGAGATGTTCCTTCAGCTCAGCCACGACATCGTTTTCTTCTTATGAGCTGTACACTCCTTTGAGAAGGAGAGTCAATTTTCTCTCTCCTGGAAGAGTGTAGGTGTGGATGTGAATAGCCTCCGCAACATCTTCACCTCCTTTTGGGCACATTTAACTTTTTATCTGTACATTTATTTATTTTTTTAAACCTTTAACAATTTCCCTATAATTTTTATTTCCCCATCATTTCAATCCTACCCTCTTACCCTACTTTTAATCACAAAAAAAATATATAATAATAATCTTAACTTTCCCACTAACAACACTCTATTCATTACTTCCCATAAATAAAATATCATTCGATACCTTTTCACTAACAAAACCTAATTCCTTCCTTCGTATTAACTAATTTTATGCCTTGTCTCCCACTAACAAAATTTTATTTGCTATACTAAGAAAAATTCATCATCGCTTCCCTACTAACAAATTTCATTTCTATGCCCATTAAGAAAGGTTCACTGTTGAAGATGATAAATAAATACATGGGAAATCAACAGGAGTAGTTTCTCCACCGTGGGGACCGCTGGGATCCTGGGTTTAAGTTTTCCCGAGCGCATAAAAACACTCTTTTTGGGATATCATCAAAAGCAATTATTTCCGTGTATATTGACGATTTGCATTTAACCAAACGCTATCACGGTTATGGAAATCACCATATATGCAAAACGGAAATTGTTGTGTTTGTCGATATTGAAATGATGTATGGGTAACGGAATCGAAGTGTATTTGAACTTCGATTACATTACCCGGGTAAGGCAGTGGGAATTGGGGAAGGAAAGGATTGCGGCATTGGTCTTTTAGAGTTGATGGCATTCGGTATTTGTTTTGGAAGATAAGAGGAATTGCTTTGGCAGTGTCGGGATAAAAGTTAATTTTGAATCCGGGGAAGAAAATATATCTGTTTTTGATTTGGATTTGGTGACGACGGAGTGAATTAGAATAGCAAAAGTTGGTGGCAGAAACTCGGGAGTGAGAAAAGAAGAAGTTCTGCGTAAAAGTAGTGAAATCTTGCTTGTTGCATATGTGAGTGGAAGTTAAGTGCGGGTTTTAAACAAAAAGTAAAGGCCAAAGGCCTGAACATAACACTAATTTTTTTTAACGTTATGATTGAGTAAGAGAAAGGAAAAACATGTTTGAAAGTAGTGAACTGGCATAACTAAACCCCAAAATTGTGTTGAAAATAAAATTAACAAAGCTATATAGTGGATCCAATTTTAATTGACGCATAGGACGATTAAAAAGGAAACAGTTAAGTGTCATAATGAATAAACTAAACACGAGAAGAAATAAAGGAAGTTGAAAGTTTTCTAAGAAGTATCTTATCTTATTAATGAATTAGTGAAAAATTCAATTTTGAGTTTGAATTTTATTGTTGGCTGGAATTGAAGGGACGGTTGATTAGTGGAGAGAGTGTATCCAGTGTCTTGGTGAAAAGTTGCCGTTCCGTGTTTTATTTTGATTTTTTTTAAATTAATCATCAAATTGAAGATTAGAGTTCAGATGCCCCCAACTTCCTTTTTTTGTTCTTCGCCGAGTGCTCGGAGTTCAAAAGGAAAAAGTGAGTACTTATTTGGGTTTTATATTCATATTACCGTTATTTCATATAATTAAATTTATTTTTTTTTATTTTCTCTTATAAATAATTTTTATCGGATAGTTTTTACATAAAATTGTAAAGGGGCGCTTTGTGAATTCTTTCCTTGTGAATTAAATAAAACGGCCATGCCTCTTTACGACAATAATTTTTCATTTCTCAATATGATCTCCCCATTTTCCGTCCTTTTCCCTTCTTGTTAGTTTTTATGTGTAGGGTGGCTCAGCACGGGTAGAAGGTGTCCCGGAAAACCGCAACCGCGGTGAGTTCCGCGGCCACCTTCGCACACTTCAGAAAATTAAATAGGCTGGCATGATCCTCTGCCGTTTTAAGGTGGAGAGAAGTCTGTGAGGAGCTGTTCACCGTCACGTTGAACTCTGGCTCCTTTTCAGAGTTTCGTGCGCATGCCCTTTTGACGCTTTCCCTGAAAGTCTTCAGGTCAAGCCTATAGCACACTATAGGAGGCACCCTCTCTTTCTTGGTAGCAGCGACGCTTGGCTTTATTACCCTCAAGGCCCGGCCTTCCACCTAGCTTGGGTATGACCCCCGAGAAACTAGCGAAAGCTATTTTCGGTACCTTTTTGAGCTGGGGAAAATCCCGCTCGCTCACTTCAAGGGTCTACGATACGTTTGAAGTAGGCTCCTGCGTTGGAGACCCTATTGGCCTCTTTCTGCCTTCTGGCTTTAAGATAGCCTCCTCCTCGTCACCACTGTGCGTGGAACTGCTGCTGCTCGATCCGTGCTGCCTCGAAGACTGCTCGACTGAAACGTTATGCCTTTGTTAGCCACGGGGGAGAAGTCGACACTTTTAGAAGGCAAGCGCGGCAATAAATCTAGTATGATGTGAAAATATGTATGGTTTGAGATGCAAAGCGTATTTGTACGCACAGCGAATTTTAACGATATTCTGGTTGTATAAACTTGAACACTCTCAAAACCGACAAATAATTTCTTTTTATGGGAGCAGGTTCGCTTACTAATTTTTATTTTAAAAACGTCTAATATTATCGAAGATCTTTTCAGAGGGAAGTCTTCTGATTTTCTTTCACGAAAACAATAGAAACATTAAAAAGTATTTGGAGAAACGAAGATCAGATGCAAATGTATGCTATTGTATTCTAGAATTTTAAACTTAAGACATAATTCGAAGACCTTGTTACTTGAGCCTTTTTCTAATATTTACCTTTGAAACAATGGTATCCCAGGACAAATAAAACAAAAGCCAAATTCAGTTAATTATTCTTTATTTACACTCAATTAATCATATTTATTACAGTATTTACATTGCCCCTCAGCATACTTGATGCGTCTTTCATGAAACTACACACATTTAGTTTTTTTTAACCTGAAAACTTGATTCCCGTCAAAGTGCTAATTGACTTTTGATCTGTAGATTTGATCTTACTTTTTTCTTTAATTTTAGCATACAATGAAAGCATCAAAAGGGGTCAACTAAGATAAAAGTTGTATGAGATTTGCATATATTATTTAAGAACGAAATTAATATTTTGTGTACTGTTATTGCGAGAGCTTTTGATTTGCATAACCTTTGGTTTTTCATTTAAATAAACGAAAACTAAACGATTTGGGATTAACAATAAAATTTTTTTGTATGTTTGATATATAACTAAAAACGACGGAACATAGCTTACATAATGTTTGATATTCATGGATAAAAGCATGGTATTAAAATTTTTAAAAAATTGAGATTTCTGCATGGTGAATCAATGATGAATTGTGATCAAACTCAATGGCACAAACATTTCTAAAATTAAATATTAATAGTACTAGTTATCAACACAAATTTTCTTTTCAAGTAACAAATATATTAGAGTTACAAAACATGCAAAAATATCAAATTATTCTCCTAAAAATCAAATTTAGTCGGACATAAAACATTTCACTTAAACACTAGTCCAAAGTCAATTATTATTACATTACTCTTAAATGTTAAAATACATCTGAAATTTTCACTATTCTATAAATATCTTTTTATTTGTAAATCTAGTTTTGTTGAAATATTGCAGCTCGCTGTTGGAATTGTGCTCGTCTCATAACCTTCTCCTCTTCGGCACGTCGGCGCTCCTCCTGTTCTTGTCGAATCTCATCGTGGAATTTATTGGAGCGAAGTTGTTGTTCAATTTTTGCCTCGAAAAAGTTTTTCGCGCCACCCACACCAACTTCGTCAACATTAATTTCCGTCAGACGTGCCAATTGGCTCAATCCTGAATCTGAATCCAACTCGCCAGCTTGGGCTTTTCGGTAAATGAGGAGAAATTCACGAAATGAAATTTGACCATCGTGATCTTCATCAACTTCCGCAATCATTGCTTTCAAACCCAAATGGGTTTGAGGCGCGCCCAATTTTTCCATCATTACTTTCAACTCAGTGAGATCCAAATAGCCATCATGACCACTGTCATATCTGCAAAGAAAGGAGAAAGTATTTAATCGTCTGATGGATTTTAGGGTGTCGTTTCTTTTTTTTTAATTAAAAAATATGAAAATACAATGAGCTAAGAAATAATTTATCCGAGTACATTTTCAGCCCTTTCTCTTTTACTTGTAAAAGATTAATGAACACCGGTCTAAAATGTTAGAAAGTTGAAAATTCATTGGTAGTAGATAAGTATATCCTGTGAAAACTGATAAGCTCAGAAACACTTGAGATAAGAATAACCAGACCACTATTGTCTTGCTTAACTATCAGGGGACCAAATGATTTTTTTTTCCGTAGCACTACAGCCCCTTTCGGGGTTTCGCTTCTCGATAGTTAGAGTATCTCATTGTCATGATCGAATGTATCGGCATCCACAAGGTGATATGATCATTATCACGCTTTGCCCATGTGTCCGTCCACCCAGCTGCGATACGTTCTGATTTTAAACAGCACATATCACAACTGAACGGGCTTATAGTCCGTCCGAAGAATCACTCGAACTAAATCTCGTTGACGCCAACGAAACTCGAACCAGAGACCTTCGGCTTACGGGCTTAGTGCTCTAACCACTAGACCACGCAGTCTACGGACCAAATGATTAAATAGTCTAAAATTCATCAAAAATAATTTACCAATAATTCGAAATAAACTAAAGTTAACTCATATTTTATAAATATGTAATTTAACCGGACGCGATTCGTGCTGTTGGGGACCTACTCGTATATCCTCGGCAGTACGGCTTTAGAGCAGGAGGTTCCACCATTGATGCGATTGCAGAGGTGGTAAGTGTGGTCCGAACGGCAGAGGCATATAGCCGCACCAAGCGACGGATCGTCCTATTGGTGACACTCGACGTAAGGAACGCCTTCAACTCCGCTAGATGGTTGGATATTTTGGATACGATGGAAAACCCTTTTCATGTTCCAGAATATCTAATGCGGCTTTTGGGGACTACCTGAAGGACCGAAACCGAGTGAGAGACTGGATGACTGCACGCGGGTTCATTTTAGCACGGGAGAAAACCGAAGTGGTCATCTTGACAAAAAAGAGAATCCCTAGAGTAAGGCTTATCAGTGAGGATTGCATCTCCGTATCCGACAGTCTCTGATTTGGTGGTGAGAGTTATTGCAGGCATGATACTTGTTGGCCTCCTTGCTGGAGAGCGTCGCGGTATTTACCTGCGTCGAAATGAGAACAGCGAGACAGCGCTCACTCAACGATTGGCAGCAGTCTTGGGTGAATTGCACGAAGGGAAGGTGGACTTCGCGCCTCATCTCGGATGTGAGACCGTGGATCAATCGAAGGCATGGTGAGGCTAACTTATATCAGACCCAGCTTTTGAGCGGGCATGTGTGATTTCAGTCTTATCTGCACAATATTGGTAAGTCACGGTTTCCCGATTGTTGGATTTGCCCAAGAGAGGAAGACAATACTTACCAGACTTTTTTTGCGTGCGCAAAATGGGACAGGCTACAAAGAGACCTCTACTGGGAGACGCGAGAGCTCACCCCGGATAATATAGTTGTGGTGATGCTCGAATCAGTTGACAAATGGAACCAGGTGGCACATTATGCTCGGGCAGTCCTGAAAGATGAAAGGGGCTTACAGTAGCCGGGGGCGTTGGGGCTAGGGAATCGCTTGTCTGGCAATTTCTCTTCCCCTCTCCTCTCCCGCTAGAAGAGGGATCCCCCTGCTTGAAGGCGCCTCACGGCGTAACAAAACGAGACCTGGCCTGAAGTAATATGTCAAATGTTTCCAGACTGGGTTCTCGGGTTGACAGGGGAGGTGTTTAGTGAGTAGCCCAATCGCCTTCTTGCGAGCATGGGAGTCCCCAACTCTGTGCGCAAATGACATTTACCTCTCAACTACAAAAAAAACTGTCATAACTACATCAGTTAATGGTAATAATATTGCAAACTTAAAACTATTTTTAGTTGGACTAGGAACAAATCCATCAAAAACTATGCGATGGAATCCTAAACTCAAATTTCGTAGTCCTGAGATGAGGAAGGTATTTAATTTCGAGTCATAAGTTGGGACCATATAAGATTCAAACATGATTCGGCCATTGCAGATATCAATGAAAGTTGGAACCAGAAATAATTCGAGAAACAGCCGAGAAAGCCTAAGATGGATTGGAAACACTACATACAGGGTGGTGCAAATCTAATCACCTAGCTCTCAATGGTTCATCCAATTTTTTTTTGAATAACTTCTTTACTAAATAGAAAAAATGATTTTGATGGAAAAAATCGTAAAGGTCCAAATAAAGATTTCCATCACTCAATATCAGTTATATATATATATATATATATATATATATATATATATATATATATATATATATATATATATATATATATATATATATATATATATATAATAGATATATCGAATCGAAAAATTTATCAAACTGCCAAATTATGAAAGTTTTGAAACTTCTTCGATATCATATTGCAAAGTCTATAACTGTGCGCGAAAACCTCTGGATTGTGCAGCTGTTCCGCCATTCAGACGGGTACATTGAGACTCGCTTCATTCCTCCGAAGCAATCGTGCATTTGGA
Source organism: Odontomyia ornata (assembly GCA_963969285.1). Classification (NCBI taxonomy): domain Eukaryota; kingdom Metazoa; phylum Arthropoda; class Insecta; order Diptera; family Stratiomyidae; genus Odontomyia; species Odontomyia ornata. The sequence continues at coordinate 43,077,985 of OZ017740.1, read as the reverse complement.
CCTAAATCGGTATGTTTTTGCTTCTTACTATATTCCGGTTATACTCGTATATCGAGTGATTCATTATGAGATTTAGATTTTGATCTCAAATAAAATGCATAAAGTTGAATTCCATAGTAGTAGTTTCTAGAGTCGAAAGATCAATCTATTACATTTACTTTTTAAAGGTTATCTTGTTTAAATGTTGACCGTGAACACGCCGTAAGTAGGAGTATTCCATTCTGAAGATCCGATTTTGAACGACGCGTTACAGCATAGCTACTGATGATTCCACCGGCCCATAAACCACACGAAACTGTGCATTTCTGTGGCTGTAGTGGTAGCTGTTGAAGCTCTTCAGGTTGTTCATCAGCTCAAATACGGCAGTTCTGTTTATTGACGTATCCATTGAGCCAGAACAAAAATTTCCCGATAAAACAGTTGGTTTTCATTGAGCTGGTTTTCGTAATACAGTTGAATAATTTTGATACGTTTTTGCAGTGTAAGTTTTTCCATGATTATTTGTCAAACAATACTGGATAAAAATTACATTACAGTTTGACAGGAGCCACGCATGATCTGTCAAAAAAAGCCTATTGAAAATCAAACCTCATAATGAATCACCCCGACAATATCCTCCGAATTTGAGCTCTAGTGATCAAAAATTTCAATGGAAGTATTCATTAGGTCGGTTGAGGTTGGTCGAGTCCTTTACACCTGTTGAGTTAGGAAAGTAAACCCCTCATCCCTACCTAAATGACAGTCTGTTCAGCAACTGACACAGCTAATCACTTCTGGGCAGTTCGAATGCTTATTTGAACTGGACTTCTCGCTATCCTCTATTAGTTCTTTCGTCCATGTATGATTATATTTCTCTGTTCTTCCGTCTGGAGGTCTATTGTAACTTTATGGTCAATACCACACTTGACCTTGTGATTAGTTCGCGAGTTTTCCAATTAGTATCTTACATATAGCTGGGTGGACTTATAGTCCTTCCAACGGATCACTCGAAGCAGTGACCAACGATTTAAGCTGCTTGTGTGCGTAGCTTTTCATTACTCGGACGCCTACTTCTATTAACATAGAGGACAAGTCAAGGGTTCTAAGAAGGAAACTTGAAGAATACTATTGCAGGGGATCAGCAGAGTGACCGATGGTTGGTTGCACCAACAAGCCAGATGGAAGCGCTCAGATGAAGAACCTTGTCTGAAGACACGTGTGTGTGCTGGCAACTAGCGTCTGCGGTATCATAGGATGTGTTCCTACCGTCAGCGCAGTCACACTACACAAAAATGTTCACTGTTACGAATTTTACTTGGATACACAGTTGCCGTGTATTTTACAAAACTTGAGGTGCTATAACTTCGGAATAAAAAAAAGATATTAAAAAAGTTTAAGCCGCACTTGATTAATGTAAACTTCTATTTTCACATCAACAATTTTATTTATTTCAAATATTCATTCTTAAACGGCTGAATAACAAAAACATAATTAAAGGCGAAATTTCATGTTAAAACTTATTTGATGCGATACAAGTTTTCATTAAAGTTATCCAGCTGGAAGCTTTCCAGTGCAATACTAACATTTTTTACGGTTATCTTTTTGGCTCAACATAGCTTTGAGTCTTGTTAGAATCGATTCAATCAACTCTCCTGTAATTTCTGAGGTTATTTTATTCCATTCCTCTAAAAAAGCTTTTTTAAATCATTTTGGTGGTAAGTAATGTTGCTACGAATTCTTTTTTCCAAGGGAGTCCATAAATTCTCAATTACATTTAAGTTGGATGGCTTTTCCAGGGGAGCCATCAAATGAGGACACTTCCAAATAAGCCAGGACCGGACAGTTCCTAACTTATTTTTAGGGTCGTTCTCTTTCTTTTTCGTAGCACTGCAGCCCCTCTCGGGTCTTGGCTTCCTGCAACAAGCGCCTCCAACTGTCTCGGTCCGCGTCCTCTGATTTTGAAATCCGAGCAGCGATGAGCTGTCTTCGTCGACTGAATCAGACCAGCGCTTCCTCAGTTTCCCCACTGATCTCCGGCCTTCAGTTCTCTCAACGAATACCATTTTGGGTATCCGTTGTTCGATCATACGATTCACAGGGCCAGCTTATTGCTGATTCCGCAGTCTTACAATCGTTGAGACCTCCACTTCGTCACAAATTTCATATAGTTCATGGTTGTATCGAATTTGCCATTGGCCCCCGTCAAGTTTCGCTCCTATTATCCACCCCAGCACCCGTCATTTAGGGCCGTTACCTTGGTAATCGCGCTTAATTCCGAGTTCGTCAGCACTTTAGAGTAGATTTTCCTTTGGAATATTAATAAACTTGATCTTGTCCATATTCTCTCCAATAAAAGTTTGTTCTTCTATGCCGGCTGCTGACATACAGGCCCATTATCGTCCACCACCCTGCCCAACAGTCTGATGTAGACTTTATTTTTGAGCTCTATATTTGACTTTTGCCAAACATACATCATTCCATATCAAATATGTTGAATTTTGACTCGTCAGTTGAAATGACGGTCTTCCAAACCCCCGAACCTTTTGAAATATGCTCAGTGGCAAAATTCACGTGGCTTTGTTGATTTTTGTTATTGTTGAACGGCTTTTCCCAAGCGACTTGGGCATTAAAATTATGGGTGTTTAGCACAATAAGTTCGGTTTCAGCACAGCTTTTATATCAATTCCAGTGAACCTTTAAACTGCCAACTTAGGAGCCGATAACTTAGGGGATTGCGTTACTTTGCTAACGATCGATCGTTCATTAGACTGATTCAGGATATTTTTGGTGCATTTCTACTTCAACAACTTGGAAACTGGTACTTGTTGATACCAATCATGATTTGGGCTATTAGATTTTATGTATTACGCCACAATAAATCTCAATGACAACTCATCGCTAAATTTTATATCATACGGCCGTTTTCTATACTTCATCAATTGCGATTGTTTCCTATTTTTTTCGGTTGCTGCACCAATTTCTCCCAGTCAATTATGTTTAGCGCCAGCCGATCCGCGATCCAGGGCCAGAAAAATACGAGAAGTATTTTTATTCAATTGGACTTAAATTCTGAAATCTTCCGTCGCTCGTTTTTCGTTTTAATTTTTCCCGGACGATCGATGTTTGTTTATGAAAAGCTGTTGAACAGAGTAAGTAAAGCTCGCGTTATTCACGATCACTCCTTCTCGGAAGCTAACCTCAGTCCCTCATCCAGGGTAGAAAACTCTGTCAAAAACCCTCAACTCCGACTCAAAAAAAAAAGGAACAGGAGCTCCATCCCGTCTTCAGCCAAAACCACTGTCCCACCAAGCCCATGTCTACCAGCCAAAGCTTACTACGAGAAAAGCCATAAAGTATTCCCAAGTACTACACCCACATGATAGATTCGATTTGAAATGATTTTCTACCTGCAATTACATTTTGTGGACAACCCACGAAGACATCAGCTGAAACCTCGGGTACACTAATGTTCAAGTCCACACAATTGGTGGCATATGCTGATGGTGTTAATACTCGTATTATGGCACGTTCAATCTTAGATGCCAAAGGAACATTTCTGAGCCTAGAATCTGAAGCAAAACAAATTGGCCTACGAGTTAATGAAACTAAAACTAAGTTCATGACTTAAACGAGGAAGAAAACTTCAGTTCGACAAAACCTGACCATAGGCGACTACAACCTTGAAAGTATGGATAGTGTATCAACCTTGGAGCCAACCTGAATAGAAGAGGCGCGGAAAAGACGAGGCTGAAAGACACAAAAACGCCACAAATAAAGCTTACTACTCCGTGCTTCCCATTCTAAGGTTCAGAGTTGCGTGCAGGCAAAATAAGCTCCGCATTTACAAAACCTGTGCTGTTATATGGAAGTGAAACATAAACTATGACGAGCGAATCCGAAAAGGCAGTTGTAATGATTTTCGAAATGCCCGTGTAGGACACGGGTGCGGATGGTCTGGCACAAGTGTCAGCGAGCTACAAACAACACCGAGCTCAGCTAACTAGCTTCGCTTAACGACCGCGCACGCGTGCTTGACGACTAGCATATGCGGGATCATATGAGGCGGGTTCTTGTCGAGCCACGAAGCTACACTACAAAATACTTGTCACGCGTACTCTACTCTACAAGACGTACCGATCAATTTTTATTATCTTTAGAAATGTTCTATTAGGTGTCAATTAAGCTACTCTACAGTAATTCAATATTTTTTGCCTCGTTAAAGTTAGCGGACACAGAGGCTTGAGACAAACGCAAACATTACACAAAAAGCAACCGTTACTTTCTCCGAAGAAGGTCGTTGCATTACAAGGGGAACGTCAAATCTAAAGATGTTAAAGTGGCTGAAGTGAACCACTCATCTCTGCATGAAGGATGGAAGCTGGACGGATGTAGTTTACTTTACACTGGTAAAACAACAAACTAAGCAGTTTCGAAGGGGTGACCACCTTATCTCTTCAGGAGCAGCGACTCCTGATCACCACGGGGCTGCTCGACTGCTTATGTTTATTACACAGTGGACGTATTTGAACGCAAAGTGCTCCGGAAAATCAACTGCCCAGTGACCACTACTACAAAACTTAGTTACATTAGACCACCACCTACTACAACACTTCGTTATATTAGACCACCACTTTTGAGCTTTTCACAAAATTTGATGGTTATGTAGTGAATATGGGTGGATAAAATGTCCGTAAAGGACTTCAGCGATGGTCTGCTGACTCGGCGAAAGAGGATGGTGGCCTTGTCTGAGGACGCGTGAATGCGCTGGCAGGCTAGCATTGCGCGATGTCGTGAGACGGGTTCTTTTCCCCAGCACAAAACACACTGCGAAAAAAATTTTGCATTCACGAATTGAAAGAGATATAATGCGGATCGACCCGTGTCGCGGCCGAGGTAACCTACTAAGCGGGGAAATTGCTTAAAGCCAGTAACAGACTGGGCCTGGAGAAAACAGACGAACTTAAGCGGACTTCGTCGTTACCCACGATACTTATGGCTCCTAAATAAGAGTGGAGCATGCAGGTGGAAGCGGTAAACAAAACCAAAGGGTACTCACCCAACGCGCTCGTCAGGCGCCCGCTGAAAATGTGTATGATGCTTTGACTAATTCCTCTATTGCTGCTAACTAAAACTTATTTTTTTTATCGAATTAATATATAAACACAATAATTCTGTTAACATTTAGAACTATTTCTTTTTTTTATCACTTCTTCTTTTTGAGTCAGCGCTGTTTGCGCCGCATCAATTTTTCGGTCATAAAAGTTAGGTGATGATGAAAGCATTGAAATGTTAGTTGATCACTGGCTATTTGCACGACCACATGCAGCCATTACACCTAAACATTCTGTTTCTGAAAAAATATTTTCTGCAACATCTACCGTGCGCACATCACCATTAGCAATCACCGGAATTTGTACAGATTGATTAATATGCTTGAAAGCTTCTATTTCGGCAGGCTTACAAGTTTTTTCCCCACGGAGTTCGACCATGCACGGACATAAAGGAAGCGCCACAGTTCTCTACGGTTCGACATAATTCCACTGTTGATTTGTAACCCACATTTTTCTTAGTTTAATAGATATGGTGAATTGTGAAGAAAGGTTACGCTTAACCGTTCGAATCATATCGTAGAGGAGTTTAGGCTGTTTTAAAACTGCACAACCATAGCCTGCAGTGATGGCCCAGCGTTGTGGGCATCCGCAATTCAAGTCTATTCCATCCACATACGGATAGATCAGTTCCGCGGCTGTTGAAAGTTCAATTGAATCTTTAGCAGAAAATTCTACTATTAACGGGGAATCATCTTCGTTTGTCGTAAACTCATTTTTTAGCGCCAAATCACTTTGACAAAACGAATCCGCTATAATCATAGGAGTAAAACACAAGTCGACATCATTGTATCTAACCGCACGACTAACGAAGTGTTCACAATTTGCACCATAACTTTCTCCGATAATCTAAACACTCATTTAATGTGATAGGTTTCCCGTGTGCAATTCACATCTCACGCCCCCCGCGACTCACACGCCCTCCCGGCTTGGCGATCTAAAGCGGACTCCCCGATCCGTTCCAATCCTAGTATAATCTTTACGCCGCAACGGTAGTTTTTCCGCGCCCAAGTAGATTTTTCACTTGCTTGTCCATAAAGAATATAATTATAAAGAAAAATTGAAATTTAATATAGAGAGGAAAAAGGTAATATAAAATTTATATTTTAAAAAAATTTATAAACTATAAATGGAATAATTAAATTTTACGAATCTGCAATTAAAATTTTGCATCAGTGTTATGCCGGTTTTCGAGCAGTTTGCTTAGGCGACTGCTCGATTACTACAGTTATAGGATTTGTAGTTCCTGAGAAAGCTTATTGTGATGCACGGACAGGCAGACAGTTATCGATTTGTTAAATAAAAAAATTACCTCTGAGTGGGCTCCGCCCGTGACAGAAGTGAAACGATTAAACTGAGAATATTAGGAATATACGGATCTTAAAGATTCAGAACCATTTAAAGTAGATTACCTTTTTCATTTTTTAAGGATGTTTAATCATCTTTAGAGTCTTAACACCGTGACAAATGGCGTTTGATCGCTAAATATCCTACAAATACGAGTAGTATCTAATCTACCCAACTATTCCCCATTAATGGTTCTGAATTTATGTTACAAATTTGAATTAATTAGCAGTCAAACTAACTTGTATTTTAAGTCAGAATAATTACAATGCTAAATATTCACCCGTAGACACTAATTCCCGACTACTTGTATTTAATGATGAGCGGAACATGGTGGATATCTTAATTATTTAATGAGGTCCTTATGAGTCGTTCGACTTACAGTCGCTTTCACACTAATTAAAATTCTTAGATATTAAGGCTTACACATTCAAGCATTTTTAAACCACAAAGCGGATAAAAATGGATACCTCTTTCAAAAATTAGGGGGAGGTTTACCCATATCACGAACCGAATGAATGTTTAAGACAAGTGAGTTGAGTTAAATTTTTCTTTTCACATTTTTCAGATCTTCTGAGGTTAAGCAGTCATTAAAAACATCCTACGGTAAATACCAAACTTCATCCTAAACGCTTGGATAAAGTCCTTTTAATGTGTAGTATACCATTATGAATCTTAAACAGTGGATGTGCTGCTTCCTTTTTCAGAATTTGCACTAGAATACACTTAACCCGGAATTCATGAGCTCCTTTTTAGATGAATTCAAGCATAATTTCGTGATATTTCCCTAAGTTAAGTATCATAATGAATGCCTTGAAAGAAATATTTTGTCATCTTTGGAGGAAATATGTTAAGATGAGAATCTCTGATCTCTCTGCAACAAAAGGTGAAATAGCAGCGTCAGTTCGTCTACTTCAGCCTTCGTTATTGTTTACAAAACACAACGCACATTCAATGGCCATCGACTAGTTCATTTCTCCTTAGGATTCCTTTTATGGTCAGAGTGGTAGCCAATTAAATGCTATCAACGTACCGAAAAGAATTTCTTCACATTTACTACATAACAATATGATGTACGATTGCGTTGAATGTGACTTAATAAGAAAGTTGTCCCCACAAGACATTTTCCACATCCATTTAAGACAATTCAACTGGCAACGCACGGTAATCGCTAAGTAATAGTAATAGCAGTGAATGCATTGAAAATTAGCCCTAGGATATGAGGAAGGCAACATAGGAAGGAATGGAGGAAGAGTGGTCTTAGGCAATAGGAAATCGCCCATAGCATGAACTGGATGAGCTTGCAGAAACGGAAAGACAATGCTAAGGCCACTCAAAGTGGTAGAAATAAAACGGCTTACTTGTAAGATTGAAAAACTTCCGACGTGGTTTCTAACGTAGCGCGGCCGATGTCGTGTGCTGAATTATTGATAAGCGTGGTAAAAGGTGAATTGAATAAAAAGGCCGCTAAATTGAGTTGATCATTTATATGTTTTGTTCATTGCTTGTAACGAGGAGCTGCATAACTGGTTGGCCGTGTTGTAACCGAAAAATCATGTAACCTTTTGTGTTTAAGCTTCTTTGCTTTAGCACATACCAATGTAACGGCAATAGTAAGAAGAAGGAATGGTCAGAGAAGTGGGTAGTTAGTGGGTTGCATATGTTCTGCTTAAACGATGTTCCCAATCATCAAATTGGTAACAACTTTAATGGAAAAATCAAAGAGCAACCAGCTAACATGCAAGGAAATGAAAAGCTTAAGGAAGGGTTAAGCAAGCAACACTTATGACCTGATTGCTTGACGAAGTGCATAAATTCACGACAAATTTTCCTTCCTCGTAGACGGCGAATGCCGAGCAGATACTATTGTTATTTGTTTTCAGTTTAAATAAAATGAATAATGAATGAACGAGCGAGTAATGTAAACTTTGCGAGTTTGCATGAGAACAGGGAGAGTGTAATTGATGCAGAAGTGAATGGTCCGGTGTAGGTGTCAAGAAAGAACGGTTGGGAAATTCGAGATGGCTAAAGCGATTTACTAACAATGATTTTGTTGAGTTATTGGTATTACATGTATGAGGAAATGATGCAGTTGTTAGCGAAATAGTTGATATTGTGGGTAGTTGTTTTGCTAAGCGATTGTTTGTGTTTAGAAATATTAATTTTATGATAATTTATTGCGTTGGGAGGTACTTGTTGCGGCTCTATTTGAACCATTGAGACCATATAAAGTATTATAATTTTTTTTTTCGTAGCACTACAGCCCCTTTCTCACTGTCATGATGGAATGTACCGACCGGCACGCCACAAGGTGATATGATCATTATCACGCTTTGGCCGTGTGTCCGTTCACCCAGCTGCGAAACGTTCTGATTTTAAACCAGCACGTATCATAACTGAGCAGGCTTATAGTCCGTCCGAAGAATCACTCGAACTAAATCTCGTTAACGCCAACGAAACTCGAACCAGGGACCTTCGACTTACGGGCTTAGTGCTCTAACCACTATACCACGCGTACTACTAAAATATTATTTGGCCAAAGTAAAGACCGCCCCTCATCAAATTTTTGTTTAAAGTTTGTTTGGTTAATTATTTGTAAGCTCTAAGAACTGTTTAAATAGGTAAACTTCAAAAAAGTTGCTTGAGTCAACAGCCTGATCTGTTTCTTTTTGCCGAGGAATTTATTTTCAAAAAAATCAAGCCAGGGTACTTAATTGTATTCCAGTGGCGTAGATAGAACTTTGTCAAGGGGGGGGGGGGATATTACCGGGGGGCCTGGAGAGTAACTCTAAAACTCACTCTAGAGACAAAGTGGAACTCCATATAAATACGAAATAGTTGAGGCTGAAATGTGGTCGCCGTGCGCATACCAGAAGCGGGCATTGGCTCATTCATCTAAAGAAAGCACTGAACACAGGGTTGGGTGGTTTGATGTTTTTTTAACTTCATTTCTAGAACTGTTTAATTTTGTTTAGTTGTTTCGTGTTTCCCGTACTTTGTGTTGCTTTAAATAAAAATACCATTCGTTGTTGATTTTACTTACGCTTGAAGAAATGACTTATTTCATCCCATAATAAAATCACTAGATTACTAATAAAACTGGGAATCTAAAAATCACCTGTTAGTCCATTTCTCTCCTATTCCCTACTAGCACACTGAACACTGAAATATTGTTTTAGAATTATATTGTAAAAAACATTAAACAAATTGTATCATTTATATATGAAATGCTACGAAAGGTTATGTTTCCCTATGGTTTGTTAATTTCTTATTAATCCACAAAGTAGATATATATAATTCTAAACAGTCAGTTTGTTTAAAAGGTGGTATGGAGCAGTTGCAATTGAAAATTATCACTCATTAATAATTACTTTAATTACAATGAAAATAAAATTACATTGCTTCAAATCAACCTTAAATAACAAATTATTGGAGTACTTGTAATACAAATTAGTTTAATAGGAAAAATATGATAACTAAAAATTTATTACATCAAAATGTTATACATTGTAATGGTGTCTTGTCTTTATGTCACAATACAAAAACATTTATAATAAATCAAAGTTAAAGTAATAAGACTATTCATAGTAAAAATAACATCGGTACAAATACCTTCGATTGAAAAATTACTTTAGTACTTGTTACTCATATTACTTAAATATAAAAGACACCGTTTACATACCAAAAATTAAAAAAATACTGAATTTAATTACTTATTAATTATATCACGTATAAATGTAAACAAAAAACATTTATATACCCTAAAACAACAACAAAAACAATTGAACAATTGACAAAATTAATTGAAGTAACAATTGAAAAATTACTTAGGCCTAAGTCCTCATTAGTCTTTATAAAAAATAAAATTTTTATTTGTCTCATTTTGTCACTTTGTTCCTTTATTTTAAAAGAATTCTTCGCTTCTTATTCGCTCACTCATCTTATACTTCTTCTGCAGGCAACGGTATGTTCTTGTGTACTGCCAGGGAAGCAAGGCCGTTTAGGTTACTCAGTCCTGTAGTGTTCCTCAAATAAGTTTTTATCCTTTTTAATGCAGAAAACATTCTTTCGGGAGTAGCTGCAGAGACCGGTAAACTACACACAATTTGAAGGAGTTTGTGCACATTAGGGAACAATACCTTGTCCCATTTTAAAAAGGGTTGATAGGCACTTTTGAAGGTCAGATGTTCTTTTGCCACTCTCGATTTCTAAAGTCTCAGTTCAAGATATGAGTTTCGCTCAACATAAGGGGCGTAAAAACTCAGTCAGGGTCTCATACAACTGTCTTTCTGAATCAGATGTCTCGAAAAGATAAAAAAGACTTGTTCATGGTTTACAAACCTTTCTTTAAGTTGTTGAATGAAATAGTCAACGTATGGATTAAAAATGCTCACTCTGTAGTAGTCCTCCACAGTGGTAGTTTCTATATTCCACCTATTGCGCTGTCGAGACGTGACTCGCCTAGTCCGTTCTTCAACTCCTAATGAGTTCCCAGTAGACTTGGACTTTAAATAAATTTATTCCTCTCGATTGTCATAACTATATCGTGGACATATTCGGTCAACAGTTTCAAGATGCTATTATGATCTGAAGATCTTCTATGTATCCTGTTACAGCAATTCGCAAGGCAGATTCAGGGCCTCTCGTTTTATGAAAAATTCAACGAGAGACAAAGTGAATATGGCATTCCAGGGCTTACCTTGTGTTGTGCTAAACGCCCCAGTAGTTCCAAGAGACACCCTTCTTTGCAGCCTGTCCAAACAAGATAGCTCTCAAGAGTGGTCAACTTTATGCCACTATACTATAGATGCGTAGCAAATCAGTGGCCTGATAATCAATGTTCACAGCCATAAGATCTGCTAGGGCATCAAGCACCACGACTTGCCAAAAGCGTTTCTGCATTGTCGAAACAGTCTGCTGGCTTGCTTGGTCTATGCAAGCATATGAAGTTTTCTATCTAAGGGGGCCCCAAGATATGTGACATGTGATTGCAGTTGGATAGCGACACCATCCAGTCGGGGTACAGTTGCATCGCCTGTTTTCCTACTCGTCGTGACGAGAACCATAATAGTTTTGTACGGATTAACTGACAGCCCATTGTCCTGTTACCACTGCTGCAACATGTCGAGAGCACTTTTTATAATCCTGCAAAGATCCCTAAGATGCTTACCTTTGGCAACCAGGACTCAGTCATCTGCATATGCTTGCGAATAGCCTTCATGCTCCTCCAGCCTAAGTAAGAGAGTGTTGACCAATATCCTCCATGGTAGTAGTGAAAGCACACCACCTTTGGGGCTATCCCCTCTCCGTCTTGGCTACAACGCATTGCCAATACTCTATCGTTGCGGAGAGCAGTCTGTGCTCGAGCATGTTGCTGACCCAGTTCACAATCTCAGATTCAACCCCATAAGCTCTTGCTGTTTCACATAAGAAGTTGTACGGTGGATGATTGAAATCTCCCTCAATATCAATAAACACCCCTACTGCATATCCTTTCCGGTCCATCACCTCCTCGATTTTCTCCCCTAAGAATGAAGAGCAGTTTCACAGGATTTTCCCAATTGATATGCATATTGTGTAATGCAGAAAGGATTCCTTCTCAGTGTCGTAAGTCTTGTGTTGGTTTGCAAGCTTTTGCAGTACTTCAGCGAAAAAGATGTAAAACTAATGGGACAGAAGCCTTTAGGCGCAGAGTAGTCACTTTTTCCTGGTTTCGGAATAAACATGGCTCTCACTATTTGCCAAGGTGTGGGTTTGTATGCTAGTGCTCGGCTTGATGTTAAAATCTTCCTCAGACACAGCATCAATTTGTTGGATTTCACCTTGATCATTGCAAGAACAATACCATCAAAGCCCGGTGATTTGAATTTATTGAAGGAGTCCAGCACATGTTGGATTCCATTCAATGTAACCACCTGCCTTGCTAAGTTCTAACTTCTCCTTTCTGCTCTTGCTCCTTGCGGAAGCATGAGCAAATCAGTTGAAAATTCCTGATGATGACCTGATTAGACTCAAAGTGGGTCTTCATCAGAACTTCCAGTTGATCCGGATTTGACTCCGGTTGACTCAGGTTTTTTAATTGAAATTTGCTTAACAGCACGGTCCTTATTTGTAAAATTTTGCAGTCTCTTGAATCCCCACAGTCCCCTCAGAAAACTTCATATAAGAGGCCCGTTTAGAGTCTCTCACTTTCCTTTCATATTCGGCTTACGAGGTCTTTTCCACCAGTCAGGCTCTGAGTTCGTTTGCAGTGCTGTCATCTTCAGTAACTTTCTAGTGAAGCTTTTGCAGTGCATGAAACTCTTGCTCTACTTAAGCTTCGATTCAGCGGATAAGTAGCTTCTAAACAAAAGTTTAGGTTTGGGTTGAATTCCCCAACACTTTTTCAACCATTTGTTTAGTTTTGTGCTTAAGTGTACACTTAAAACTCATACATCTTCCAATCTGCTTTTCGAAAGTCCTTGAATGGCACGAAATTCGAGATAGCTAGTGTAGTTTTGTTCGAGACTTTCCAGCGTTGAATTGCTTGTGCTATCCTCGGCGTGGCCAGAGTGATGTCTATCACTTCCTGTTTATGGGACGTGATCAAAGTACGTTTGGAGTCTGTGTTAAAAATTGTCAGTACACAAGACGTTATAAAGTCTAACAGCTGTCCGCCTCGACGATTGCAGTTGCTACTGCCCCACATATGGTGGTGTGCATTGGCATCGCAACCCAATATCTGGTCAACGACTTTGGACTCAGCGTAGCATTCTACTATTCTACTGGGTGGAGGTAGAGCCGTGTCGTATGGGAGGTAGAGCCGTGTCGTATGGAAGGTAGGCTGATACAACAATAATGTTGTGCCAACCCATGTCCTCATATAAATTATCTCCAGAGAGACGCACATTTGTAGGGACTATCAAGCATGGCTCGTGCCACACAAGTTCAGAAACGTTTGGTCCTAACCCATGGCTCTTGAACAATTGTGATGTGTTGTGATGATTTCGTCTGCAGGATAACGTGCCGCCTACATTTTAAAGATGAGGCAGCGATGCGGTGTTGCAAGTTAATCTGGGTAAAGGATAAACTCAGAATCCTACCTAACGTTCTCTCTTCATCCGTTCTCATTTAGGAAATGTGACCTTTAGTTTCCATGGGAGCAGATGAAGGCGCGACCCCAGGGCAGACCTCAAAAGATCCGCGCTGGTCTGATCCACCAGGGCAGTTTTCAAATTGTTAGCCTGTACACTGCCGTTTATCTCCTAGGAAATAATCTTTCAGCCTCGCTTGAATACTTCTGATTTCTGCGTCCTGAAACTGACCATAATGTCCATAAGATCCTTGACTGTTGTTGGGATCCATGTTCCAGCCCTGATAAACTTGGAGTGCCTTCAGTCACAAGTGTGAACTTCGCCCCCTTATAAGCTGGAATATAACTTCAGTAAACCATTACTTAGTCTGTTCGTCCAAGCATTTAGCCTGCAAGATGCCTCTGCTGATAAACAGACCTTTCATTCTATATCGTTATCTATGGCGCGACATCCAAAGCCGGGTATTGGCCTCCAGGATTAATTTCCTCTAATCATCACGGTTCCGCGACCTTGTCCGCCAGTTATTTACTCCCAACAAACATCTGCTGTCAGTTTCTATTGTGTCTTCAAATCGATTCCTCGGTCTTCCCGCTGGACGTGTAATGATTTTAACATTTTTACGTCCGAACGCGGAACCGACCTCTCATCGGTTCTAGACGTTAAGTCTGAGTAGTGCCAACGGATGGTACCAACCGGTCAACCAATCCGTGCACCGTAACCCATTCACGCGGTGGCTGCTTGTCGGCCAGCTAGTTCGGAGAGGATTTCGGTCGCGGGTCTCCGAATGGGTTACGCTCATTTACATATTTTCAGCCACCTATACACGCCCGTTTATAAACGCGTTACAAAAACAAAACCATACGGAGAAGAAACCTACTTTACGTTACTCCGTATTTCTTTCTATACCCAGTCAAAGAACAAAATCTCCTTTTTACTGCGCGTTCCCGAATTTCCGACGCGGTACCGAAAAGTATGCTACTCTAACTCAACCCGACGAAAACTACTCTAATAAAGCGACAAAACAACAAAGGTACCGCGTACCGCGCACGACGCGAAACCGACCTCAGCGGATTTTTCGAACCCCTACCCTCGCGACGGCATACCTACCCTGCACTCACTTTCCCGCTGAAACAAAAAGAACCACTGAAAAGGAAAGTCGTTAAGTAGTTAGCAATTTATGATTTGTTTATTTCTTTTCTTTTAAACCCATCATATAACTGCTTTCTTACGTAAAAATACAATATAAACACTTTATTATTAACTTTAAATATTTAAATGAAATGATAACCTTACGGGATCACAAATATGGTACAAGAGATTTACAGAATTAAATTAATTGTATATAACCAAACTGTATAATGAAAATATTCAATAAAAGTGAATTCAACCAAATATGAACCGTTAAAAAAAAAAAAAAATTCATAGAATGTATTATCCGTTCATAAATAGGAGGTAAAAACTATCAAGTTATGCTATTTCTAACAAGGAATAAGTTATAAAAACATCCATACAAAATGCAATTTCTAATCTCTTCAGTGATAATGAAAATAAATTTCAATTGTGAATACTTATAACCCTAGCCTGTTTTGTAATATTTTATTTACAGTATTGTTCAATTGTACTTTCAAGTAAATTCATTTATCAATTTTAAAAACGATTTTTCATTGCAAACTCAGAAGGCTTGTACACAACATCATGTACATTATAAGGCATACTAACTATAAATAATTCACTTGTGAATTTGCAAATAACTATTTGCAATAAGAGAGGAAAATATCAATGGCATCACTAAATAAGACATTTTTCACAATTATTCTTAAATAGTGTATATATAATGTAGTTGCTGCATGAGGGACCTGGCATTCACTTGTGATGTTTCTGCAGATTTCCTAATTCGATAATTAACTCTAACTCATGCTCAACATTTCTCTTAATTTTTCTTTTCAACCATTTTTCAATTGCAATAAATCGACTCGCTTACAATTCCTTTTGAATTCAGGCCTTTAAGACTTCGACTAGCTAATAGAAAGGACCAAATAAAGTAGTAGATCGCTTCAAAATACGTTTGCTGCATTTTTCTCTTTTTCATTCGATTTTCCCACCACAATTCCTTGAATTTATACTGGTTGCAAATCATCTAACCTTATTCAACGTTCACCTTTACTTGAAAACACCTCCGATTGTCTTTAATTTTTTTTCCTTTTCTTTACTTTAGACTTTTAATAATCTTTGATAAAAATAATAAATTTACAAATATGAGGAGCAAAAACACGTTTTGTCCTTGTTATCTTAAAACCTTCATTAATAATTTAGTTATCTCCAACATTTCATAGCATCTCTCTTTCATTTATATTTTCCTTTCCTATTTGTTTTTATTTTCAGACATAGTATATCAATCAATCAATATAATTTTTTTTTTTTTGTCATTTCCCAGCATAAAACTTAAAATTTTCTCTTGTCCATCAAATGTCTCATTTTTTCTTTTAAACAACTAGAAAAGTAATATTAGATCTTGTACAATGTGTTGTTTGCTTTCCATTTAATTTTTTTAATTCTTTTCTAAATGGTATTCATTAATTGTTACTCTAAATATTTGCTTTACAAAGTTTCAGTATGGGTTTTATTTCCTTCCTTTTTAAGTAGGTTTTGAAAGTAGTTGAGTTGAATTTCTACATTCTTATTTTGGATATTTAATATAGATTTTCTAGGACGCAGAGTACATTAACTAAACACATTTCTCCTGATTTGCTAGGTCCTTTCAATTGTTAGGTTCATTAGCGATTAGGTTTACTGTTTAAAAAAAACGCTCCCTATTGTGAAAATATTTTTACAATAATTATAAACTGTTACCATACCATAAACTGGCAGCGTTCGTTGATCGGAGGAAAACCGTTTTTTGTTTAAGTTATGAAGATTTCTATTTCTTTGCCTTCATTCAGTCTAGGAGTTCATTTTTTTTTTTGAAACAAAATTGCAGATGCTACAATTACGAGAGTGGTAAACATTACGTACTATACTGGTGTAACGACACTTGTATTAAAAATATCCAAGGCTTTATTCAAATAGTTCATTTGCACAGCGATACACATATCTGTCGCTAGGATTAAGATCCAAGGAAGCCATGTTCCAAAGTCATTCGATTTTCCTAATATGGTATCCCGAATAGAAGGCCCTAACGCTTTGCAAAACATCACAGTTAAGCCACCGATTGAAGAGCATAGAATAATGTAAACGGCCACATTCACTCGACATATTTTGGTGCAACGTAAAAGGCGATAAAATTAGCTACCGATACAATCAATTACAATGACATATGTAATAAACACCGTATCTTGGAGTTCCTCTGTTGGCACATCTAGCTCGTCAAGTTCTTTTTGCATAATCTACCTTAACTTTCGGAAACAGCTCCCAAAACTAGGTTTAATCTGTCGTACGACATTAATGGCGAGATTGTGTGCAACTTATATTTAGCTCCGGAACTTATTCCGTCAAATGAATGACGTGGGCACTGCTGATATTTTATCGTGAAACTTACTTGCTAGCCTCCAAATATCCGACTGTATATTTATCCATAAATAGGTTACCTCCCTCGACAAGGCTTGCTTCAAAACTGTCACAGGAACTCTAAATCGAGCTTGGCCTTTTTTCATTATCATCTGCCGTAAGTTGATCCGCGCTTGTAGATCATGTCATTCCCTCGGACAATGTTTTGTGCTTTCTTTAATTCGTTGGTGTCCCCCCTCAATTCTGGGTTTTGGGATCGGTTTGATCAATACTCGAATCTGGCCACCTGTATTAACCCCTTAAACAGAAATATCGATTCATAATTTATTTTCTGTGTGGCATCATTGCTCCTACCTTCCGAAACGGAGAAGCAACCAGCCCTCCGTTAGCTGCAGCACCGCTAACACGCCCGAAAAGCCCTCAAAAGGACATCAGAAAGACACTCCAATGATATCGGAGGTTATCTTTCCCACGTTTTTTCCTCCACCTGTTTCGTCGGACTGTCACTTTGGCAACAACCGACAAAACAGATGTGGACTGGGAGTCGTCGCAACTGACGCGGAATGGAACGCCACATGTCGGCAATGGGCATTTTTATTGGTCGCCAGTGGCATAGTGTTTTGATGGCAACTGTGGGGGGCATTGCCAGGGTTCGGGATCGGAATCACTTCGATTCCGGGGCGTAGGCGTCACATTACAGACGTCTATCTTGTGCTCTACCCGTCAATGTTCTTTCATTCTGTATGGGACTGTGATATTCCCCGAAATTTTAAATGGTGGGAGAATGCTCTTTCGCATTCAACATCAATCGTGCCTCCTTTACTCAATCTAATGCGTACAACCAGTGACTTTGCGGCAGCTTTTGGGTAGTTCACATGTCAAGGTTGACAGGTTGACGCCTTCGGAGTGAGTCCTGGTTCAAAGTGACCATCTGGCATCCCCAATCGTTTTGAGCTCGATGTCCTCTTCTTCTTATTTATCGATGCTCCCTGGCGTTACCACTATAGAGTGTTCTAGCTTAGATAAGTCCTCAATAGACCTGCTCCTCTTTTGCGGTGCACCAGAGCCCATTGCGCCCGTCCTTCCACCAGCCAGCATTACGCATTGCTCTGCGATGAGCGGTCTTGCGTTGAACTCTGCTTACCAGTTGAGAGCCCGATACGGAAGAGCCACTAGACCCAGTTGTCATCCCTGGAAGATTGGCTGACCCTTTCGCTTGATTGCAAGATGCTCCTGTACATGCGCCCTGTGAGGGCAGCAAAGACACCTGCAGAGGAACTGCTTCTCATTCGAGTGGTTGGTAGCGAGTTCTCCCATCCCTGACACAAGGCTCGTCTAGTAGAGTAGTAGTCCCAAACGCGTTTGCTTTATAGCTGTCTCCTCTTATGAGAGATTGCCATTCAGCACGCTTCTTCCTACACGCTTTCTTGGCTCGCTTCTTGCTTAGCTTTACGGAAGTTAGCATTTCGCATGCATCCTGAAGAAAGGGCACTCCTTTCCCTTTCAAGCAAAGTTCAGGATGTCCTCCATCATGATCTGCCAGCAAAACATTTGAGTGCTTATTGATGAG
Source organism: Odontomyia ornata (assembly GCA_963969285.1). Lineage (NCBI taxonomy): Eukaryota > Metazoa > Arthropoda > Insecta > Diptera > Stratiomyidae > Odontomyia > Odontomyia ornata. The sequence goes on along the minus strand of OZ017740.1, from coordinate 43,059,407 downwards.
TTGGATCGCTACTCAAGATCTTCTAAGAGTTTCTCGAGGAGATATGACGTTGGAACCCCCCGAATCTGTGTCCGCATGGCCGCAGCAGATGGATTTCCAATCTTCGATTGGATGCCACCTGAGGTAGTATGAATTTAGTTGTCATTCATATCATTTTTGTTTCCCTCCTACTCTACACTGGCTTGGGATAGTCATCATGGACGTATCAAGGTACATCCGCTTGGCCAAATTACTCGTGGCTTAGAGAACAAGTTTTCGAAATTCACTTTGTTGATACTACATGTATAGTATATTTCTTTAATGTTGAATCCAATGGAAATTTCATTTTAGGCAATTAAAAGCTTGTTTGGGTTTGGAAGGCTCAATTTCATTATCAATTAGATGCAAAAATCGTTTAAGTAAGCTTGAAATTTCGACTCGGGTAATCTGACCTACCATGGGACCAGGGCGGCATTTTCTGCTTGCAATATAAGAATCCCTGTCATGGAAATATCCGTGCCCCGATAGAAGTTGAGCAAGATAGTAGCTCACCTTTCCATCTATTATACCAACAGATCAATAAGTGTGAGGCGCTTTTAATCTAAACTGTGGTTGCCGTATAATATTTTTGCCGTGCTTTAATATTCTCCTTAGCCATAGTTGTTAGGGTTTTGTGAAAAAATTTAGTATATCCTATTAAAATCGGTAGCTGTCTGTAACTAGAGAAGCTAGAGTCGTCAAACCTTGTGAGGAGCTTAGAAGTGATAAGTTAGTGAAAGTCTCATAGTTTAAACAATTTAGAGGATTTTAAAGTATAGTATATGTGATTCCTTAAAATTTTTTAGCACCGAAGACAGTCGAAAAGGGTATCAAATGGAAGGTCTTATGAGGTCTTTGCGTGTCAAGTCTTAAAATTACAATGTCGATAACAGGATAGGCAGGGAAATTGGAAAAATACGAAAAATATGTGCCCACAACCGTCGCGATTGTACACCTGAATCTGATCAAAACTACAAATTGAAGTCCTTATGTGTAATATGGCAAAAATACCTTAGAAAATGTAACTCCCCCAACATGTATGTACCTTAATTTCAATGAAATAGAAAGCTATTTAAGAGATCGTTATATCCTGAGAGTGTCAAAATAATCCAGTCGTAATTATCAAAGTTGTAGTCATTTGAATTTTCTTGAATAGAATACACTGCTCGTAGGAGCATACGAGGTGTGACAATTAAGTAATGACACTAATTCAATGAAAACCGTATATTTAAAAATTATTCTACAACTCCACCATCCCCTTCAAAGTTGTCCCCCTGGGGAAGCTATACAACGATTCTAGCGCATTTTCCATGCTTTATAACATTTCTGGAACGCTTCGACTGGGATGTCCGCGAGTCCCTCGTCACGGCCAACTGGATGTTCATAATCGACTCAAAATGGGTTTCTTTGACCACCGATTTTGTTCTAGGGAACAAAAAAAAAAAAGTCACAGGGTGACATATCGGGCGAATAAGGCGGCTGTTGCAACACGGCGATTCCTTTAGAGGCCAAATACTGGGACACGCTGAGGGCGGTGTGGCACGGCGTGTTGTCGTGATGAAGGATCCAGTTACGAGCGATTTCTGGGCGAACCCTGTTGACTCGTTTTCACAATCTTTCGCGTACTTGGCAATAGTAGACTTGATTTACGGTTCGCCCCGATGGAACAAATTCTTTGTGGACGATTCCACGGCTATCAAAAAAGGCAATAATCATCGTTTTCACCTTCGACTTGCTTATGCGAGCTTTTTTCGGGCGGGGGGCGTGTGGAGACAATCATTGTGAGTATTGTGCCATCGAAACACCTGGGCACGACTAAGAGCACTATCACCATGCATTTGAGCGTACGTTTTCGAAGCTGTTTCACCCAGTCTGGCGCAAAATTTTATCACGATGCCTTGCTCTTGATTTCGTTTGTCTATTTTTGTGACGAGCACCACAAACACACGTCTACACAACACGACACAGCAGGCGAACTAAACAAGCTAAAGCAATGATAAATATATCAATGGAGAGGAAAAGGATGCCAAAGAAGAGAAAGGGAATTTCAATACCTAGTGTATATTTATTTTTCACTTTTATTTCATGTTCAGTCCAATATTATGCCAGCAATTATTAACAAAGGCGCAAACTTTTTTATTCGGAAACAAAAATTCAACGGATTTTAAGCGAGATCTCTCCATTTAAGAATCTGATCTCTTAATTTGAATTTGCTCATTAGTTGCGTAGCGAAAATTTCAAAACCCTTCTGACAGGAGCATACTTTTATCATCTCGACTTGTTTCAATTTGATTTTCAACTTTGTACGGATTGAACTGTTAAATGTATCTTCATAAAAAAATTACTAATAAATAGAGTTGTTAGACTAATAATAAAATATTATGTTATTTCTACATAGTACCTAAGTTAAAAAGAAATTTCCCTAATGAAATAAGAATGGCTGTTTTTTAATGTAGAGATTTTTGTTGTTATATATTCAAGTAGAATATAAAATTTATTCGTTTCTTCTTTTTTTACTTGCGTAATAAATTTTAGTGACGGATCATTACGAATGGTAATTACTTCATTAATTTTGCAGAAATATCAGCTTAATAAAATGCGACGAATTGAGTTTTCCCCACATTGCAACACAATCATTATCATTAATTGAAAGCTAATTACAAAACAATTTCTTGGCTTTATTACTCTATTCGATTTTTCAATTAAGCCATATTTGAATGCTTGAGCCAAACAATTTTTTGCCAACTTTCTATACTTATTAAACTAATTTGATATTCATTCCACACTCAAACTGAAACGCAATAAAAATTTCTATATATCATAACATGCGTTCGTTTGCCCAGTATATTCATATCTGGGTTATTTATATTATGCATATGTCGCATCAGACGAAATCAAATAAAATTTGCATTTGTTTATTTAAATTCATCAGTTTAATGAACCCAAAAAAAAAACTTATCCGAGTGCATTTTAATGCTCATATGCATAACTCGTCTTGAGTTATCTAATCCTTGTGCTTGTATGCACTTATTGAATCTGGTCTGAATGGGGGTGATGTCAATATTGCAGCATTTGCAATATTCTCCGGATTATCGACTCCATTCAGAGTCATTCTCTCCAGTCACCTTTGGAGTTATCTTGTCTCTGTAGCTCTGACTTCTACCATACTATAAAGCTCGAGGTATATACCACGGAATTAAACGACTATTTGATGTCTTATCAAGCGACGAATACTGAAAGTGAATTTATTAATTCGCGCAGTGAAAGCTACGGAATATTTTATCGTTGCGATTATCAACATATCAATAGGGTATTCTCGTTTATACGAGTATGTAACGATTTTATTTGCATTATTTTGAACTTTGCAATTTTATATTTTTGGGGATTTCCGTTAAGGTTATTATTGCCAGTTAAAGGTAATTAAATAAAGTGTTAAGTAGCTTATTACCAAAAAATTTTAGGATTAAAAAAATTTCTTTACCACAAAAAACTGTACCTTAAAATAATAAATTGGATGAAAGTGCTGAACACTGCATGACAAAATCATGGTGTCTCTGCGACTATGAGCAACATCTTACTGTCAATTTTGAGGCCTGCTGTTCCATTGGCAAAAAACGAATGGGCGGAAGATCTTGTTCCGGCTTAGAAACAGGGAAACATTGGCTTGATTCACTGCAACACAGATGAGAAGTAGCCGCTCCAATATCATAAGGTTCGGTACTCTGGTAGAACCATAATCAAAGCTAGTACCCTCGCATAATAACTGTCGTAGGTAAATTTTAGTTGCGGTTTCACAATAGGCTCCTGAGTGCTTACGTAAGACATATGGGAGCATTCCCGAGGACCCTACCACTTAACCTACCATCAAATTAAAGCGTTTTCACGACACCTGTGATTTGTCGGAATTCTGTCAATCACCATTACAGTTGTTACTTAAATAATTTAATTAATTTAAAAATTTTTGATTTAAAAAAAAAATAGTTTTTGTGTTGAAGTTTATTCTGCTCGGCTTTGTAGTGAAATGAGTAGATGATATGTCCGTTAAGGACTGCAGCGATGGTCTGCTGCCTCGGCGAAAGAGGATGGTAAGATCCGCCGAGATTGGCCTTGTCTGGGGACGCGTGAATGTGCTGGTAGGCTATCGTTGCCGTGTCGGGGGGCGGGTTCTTTTCCCCAGCACAAGGTCCCACTACAAAAAAATTTCGCATCCACGAATTTCTGGGGTCAATAAAATGTCGACCGAAGTCGATAAAGAGGTAACCAACTAAGGGTCAAAGGAAATTGTTGATGCAAAGGACAAAATGGACCTGGGGAAGACAGACGGATTTAGGAGGACTTCGTCGTTACCGACGATTCTTATGGCCCACAAATAAGAGTGGGGCATCCAGATGGAGGTGGTGCCCCCTCGCACCCTCCCAACCGGATCAAGATCCAATCGTAGACGTGGCCATATATTTCCCATTTGAGTGGAAAATTCATACAAACATAATTCACATAACTTTCCCATCAAATGAGAAATATAGACGTGGCCAATTTATGTTCCAGAATTATGTGATGGAATCACATAACTCTATACCATAAAAGGGCACGCGAGTGGAAGGCCACTCTACCCGTATATTGGTGACTATAGACGCAGGCCTTTTGCATGATATAACCCGACTTCTTTCCCCGATAGGTCGGTGAGGAGGTAACGATTGGGTCCTTCAACCTTCTGTACACGGCATTTCAGGAAACGCCGGTCTAGCTTGACGTTATAATGCCCAGCGGCGTCGGTTTGGCGGAAATTGAGATGAAAAACTTCATCTGTTTCTTCAAAATCGGAAGGTCGAGACCTGAGGTTGTAATGCGCCTCATTTGCACGTCCTGCAGCCTTTATCTTCCGTCCGATTTGTTGGCGGAGGTCTTCTAAACGTTCGTGGGGCTCCAGCGCAACGACGAGGTCTCTCAAACAATTCAATTGCCGTAGTAGCCTGTATGCTGTCCGAAGGCGGCAAAATAAGACGAGACACCGGTGACGGAATGATAAGACGACCGCAGAGCGCATGTGATGGCGGACAATCTGCGGTCCCAATCCTTCTGAGATCGATGGATATAGGAACGGATCGTGGCTAACAGTGTGCGATGCAAACGTTCTGAGGCGTTAGACTGAGGAGAGTATATGGTCGTCAGTTGGTGTGCGACACCGTACTGTTCGAGTGGGCCCTTAAACTGCCGAGATCGAAACTGTACTCCGTTGTCCGAGTACACACTTTCTGGTACCCCGAACACGTGAAATACTCGAGTCTCTAAAAATTTCATGATGGATGGAGTCGTCAATTTGCGAATAGGTTCCACCAGTGGGAATTTCGTGAGTTGGTCTAACACAACGATAGCTCCGATGTGTCCCATAGAAGAACGAGGATATGGACCGAGTAGATCTATATACAGACGTTGGAATACGCGTCAAAGAGGCTGGTTGGGGCGCTTTAGTGCTTTTACTGGTCTCATATGTGCTCACGTAGTTTTTGACCTGGGATTATAGTTTAGGCTAGAAGAAGTACTTCTTAGCGTCCGACCGTAGCGTGGGCACTTAGAGGATGGTCGTGTGCGTGGAGGATCAGATTGTGAGTCGTTTCCTGCGATACCCAGAGTTTTCAGGGCTCTTCTTCCTGCCATGGATCACCAGTGGCGTATTAATTTCGTCGGTAAACGTAGCCCTCTATCACTTTCAAATCAGGCAACTGTGTTTGTTGGGTTACGATGGTTTGCCACAACTCTTTGTAGCTGTCTGACTCAAAATGTGGACTGTCGAAATCTATCTCAATGGGGTCATTGTCATTCACTGTCGATTCGGCTCCCTCGGGTGAAAACATTCGCGAGAGACTATCGGGCAAGATGTTCTGGGTCTCTTTTCGGTGTTTGATGGAAAACTTGAATCCTTGCAGTTTAAGAGCCCATCGGGCCAGACGTGTTTGTAGGTCAGCTTGGTTCATCAACCATTGCAGCCAAGCGTAGTCCGTGATGATTTCAAACTGTGGCCTTCGATATACGCCCGGAATTTCTTTACAGCCATCACCGCTGCCAAAGATTCTTGCTCGGATACGGTGTAGTTCCTTTGGGCCGAGATCAGCTTATTAGACATGAAAGCAATGGGAGCTTCCTCTCCCTCTTCGGTCAATTGCACATGCACGGCAATGAATGGAGAAGGCCTTCTTAAAGTCGGGGCTGTGCAAAACTGGAGCTGCTTGTTTTAGCTCTTCAAATGCCTTTCGACTGAGCTCGGTCCAAATGAACTTCCCTTTCCGGAGCATGTCCGACAGAGGCGGTGAAACTGTTGCGTAATTCCGAACAAATCTTCGGTACCAACGACACACTCCAAGAGTACGTAGCTGCTTAACAGTTTTCGGTAAGGGGAACTCATCAATCGCCCGAGTTTTGTCTGGATCCGTTTTGATAGTGCCATGTCCGATGACATGTCCTAGATATCGGACTTCGTTCATGACAAACTTACTTTTCTGGGCGTTGATGGTGAGTCCCGCCTTATTGATATGCAGGGCTACTTCTTACAGGAATAGGAGGTGTTGGTCAAACGTTTCCGTGATGAGTAGAAGATCATCCAGGTACACGAACATTTTGGGACTCCTCTATAACCCCCAACTGGGGCATCCTGTCCAACTTTGCGTACACTAGCTTTTCCATGGGCGGTGAAATGGCATGATGTCTCCGCTTAATTGGCTTGCTATCGCCAACATCGATGAGATGTGAGACCAGAGTGGTATGGCCAAGGCCCTGCGTAGCGTAAGATGGAAATGCAGCGTGCTTCCAGACGTTGTCGATGGTTAGGCGTTAATTCGTGCCAGTCGGGTAAAGAAGCGAGTTCATGGACATATCTAGTATGAATCGGAGAATAAGTCTGGGCCAGACTAAATTGAAGGACGAAATCGACGCCAAGGTACACGTTCTTAGTCAGTGAGTAATGTAGAACGTAATATCCTTAGTTTGACCTATGAATGTCTGAATGAATAGGATGTCAGAGCGCCAGCGTTTTGTTGGAGTACGTTTGAGCCGAGGCTCGAGGCAAGGCAGCTAATACCTACACCCGTGTCAATCAGTGCAACAGCAATTTCGCCCAACACTTCGATTGTTGCGTAAGGTCGAGTGTCATTCTCAGAAACCTTCGAGGTGTTACATACGTTTAAAGTTTGTCGACAGAGGCCCACTCTCCTGCGGAAGCTCCTCCAACGACGAGTTAACCACTTAGTTTTGTGCTGGCGTGGGGTGACCTCTTCTGCGGCAAAAATCCTCTCTCGTGCAGCAATATACTCCTGCAACCTAATATGATATGGTTTCAATATACAAGTCTGTGGCTGTCGGGGTTCTTCAAGCAGTACCTGGGGAGGTCGCTTCAACACCTTTTTTGGAGTGGCCTTCGGAGAAGATGTGGCGTCTGCTGTATCGTGAGCCAGAAAGGATATCGTGGTGTTTGACTCTAGTGGGTTTACTGGCAAAGAACTTGTAGTGGTGGAACTGTTATTAGACGGGATGGAGTGCCATACCATTACTTGGTCGGTCGCGAAAGCTGCTGGGGGTTATGACCACTCGCTAGCAAGTTTTTTTGACTTCGTGCAATTTGTACAATCTGGGGCATGTGTATCTGATTTCCCACAACGGAGACAAAAGATGTTAGCCTCTGCCTGGCATGCGGTAAAGTGGTGTCCCGTCTGCCGGCAGTTCCAACACCTAGGGGCCAGTTCGTGTAATTCGGTTTGATGTTGTTGGTCTGGTTCTGTGGATGATGGAGAAATAGTCTGCGACGAGTTTTCTATTATAGATGGTCTGAGACAAGCTGGCGCGAGTAGAGCAAGCACGCTGTGTTCAGCTACTGAGCGTCGTTCTGATTGCTCTCGTCGGCTGGAGAAATTTCCTTGGGGTATGGCCCGCTGGGAGTGTTGTACAGCGCTTTTGCGGACGTGCGAAGCACATGCACATTGTGGCGCGGGACGAACACCAGTCGCTCTCGTAGCTCCGGCCTGATCCCCTCCCAGAAGAGGCTGAGAAACTCAGATTCTGGCATGAGGCTCATCAGACGTTCCAACAGGCAACACAGAACTTCTTAGTAGCCATCTACGGTCTCCTGCGCCTGTTGGTGTCTGTTCCGAATTCGCTGCTTCAAGGAGTCATCCCCCTCGGCTCGTGCGAACTCCCGCAGTGCTGCACGCCTCAACGTCTCCCAGTCAAACGTTTGAGAAAGGTCCACAAACCGCCACAACCAACGGAGAGCTCTCCCAGTGAATAACACTTGGGCGCAGCGTGTAACTGCTCTCATATTTCCCCGCTAAGCTCAACCAAGCCATGTTCTCAACCAGGCCAGAATGACCCTACGCAGAAAGGCATCAATGGTCGTAGGGTCATTCTGGCCTGTGAACACCAGCTTCCAGCCAGCCACTATCTTGGCTACTTTAGATGGTGGAAGATCTCCTGGCTTTAATGTGGTTCCTCTTCAGACCTAAACTCGTTAATGAAATAAGATCAACGACAGCTTCTTGAACACTGGCATCCAATTTGCTCCCAGTCAGATCCAGACTTCTTACCCATTCCGGCAACGGTGGAACATGATGAATGTTTTGTTTTTTTGCATTTGAAGCAGTCGCCAAGGCAGGCACGTGGCGATGAACAATAGTCAAGAACTGATTCACTAGACATTACCTCTTCTAACAAATTGCAAGCATCCGACTTTCCGTCGCTTATTTGGACATTTATAAAACGATCCAACGCCAAAGTCGCTGATTAGATGTCGTTAACAGCAGCGGCCAAACTTATGAGTAACCATGAGAAATTCAGCGCAGCAAACGCGAATACAATGTTGATGTTCAGTATCCAGTGAAAGAAGTCAATCATGCTGCACACAACACAGTACTTTTTCCTTTATTTCCAAGGTCTTATTCTAGGAAGATCAACAATCCCCGTCAAAATCGAATTGCGACATCGAAAAACAAATGCTTGTAGCATGTGTAATGGAGTTTGCGCACGATTCCATTCAACGAAAGCTTCAATGATACATCTATCGACCGGCAAAGCACTGGCCAATATCAACTCACTTGCATAACAATTTTTGTAGCGCGTGTTTTCTGTGTACAAACGACTCTTGAGCTATATTTTCCAACATTTCATCGCCGAAACCCCGAATTTTATATCACCTGGTCTTGTCAACACCAATTCGTGACAATGAATCTCGCTATAGCTTATATAGTACTTATAAATCCGTGCTGTGGGTGTCACAATGCAGCCAACAATTTACGACGGCAGCCGTTCTCCGCGTCTTTGCCAGTTCGCGGTCTTCAGTGGACTCCCAGATCCGTCGCAAAACTTCTTTTCATTACCGTGTATACGGTAATCGCCTCAGCTGAGCTCAGCCTAGTTAGCTTGCCTTCCGTGATGTACTACACCGTTGCCTGTACTACAACAGCGTTCCCATACTCGAAATTTTATGTGGCAGATTTAAAATTTTTAAAAACAAAATTTAACTGAAGGAAAGAAAAATGAAGAGGATTTTAGATAGTAATAAAAATTAAATCACATAGAGAATATAATTAAAGGGAAACATTTAAATTTAATATAAAGGAAAAATTGATATAAAATTACATTTAAGAATAATAATAATAAGAAAGAAAACTATTTTACAAATTACGATTACGAATGTAAATAATTAAATATTTGTCTATATCTGCCATTAAAATTTTGAATAGGAGATAGGAAGGTTTTCATGCAGTTTGCTTGTGTGACAGCTCGATTACTACAACTTTTTTGGATATTAGGAAACAAATCATAATGACGAATTCATCCAAAACCTCCTCATTTCCCATGAAGGCCCTACTTTTGCATATATTAGATTTCCTTGTTATTTTCTATGAATATGTTAGGTGGCCCAGCACGAGAAGTATATTCTTTTCGTTTAGGACAGCTCAGCACCACCTGGCTGTATGGCCCTAAGAGTATAACTATGGTATCTAATATCCTGTGATACAATCAGAATAATTGGAATGGTTTGGAAGCATATGGCATACGTCCGGTGCCAAGTTATGCTTTCTGATGAAACTGTCTCATTAATAGTTCGAGTGTTATTACATAAGATTAATCAGTAAGTTTATTATGTATTGACAGCTAACATGATATAATCTATGCAAAGCCACTTATAAGTAACTTTAACATGATAAAAGCTGCTTTTAAACGGTTGTTGTAGACACGCTAAGGTAAGAATTAACATAAATTTACAAGCCAACATTTTATAAATATTCAATGTTTATCAAAACTCGAAGAAATCATCGCTATAAGCAAAAACCATCAATATTTTATTAAATGCTTAATAGTGGTCATCTACAGGAAGAAGAAATCATTCAATAAAAAATCATTTTGAAGAAAAATATACAAAATTTACACAACGAAATTACTTCAATGCAATTTTCTCTCCTTATTTTTGCTTTTTTGTGTAGTCAGAATATTGATAACAATCAGTAGAGTTAATTCATTTAGAGGAAGCAACGAGGTAAATATATATTTCTTAAAAACTATATGAATGTTCAGTAACATCGTCATGAATTTTCTTTATTGAATTTGTAAACAACATGTATTACACATAATTATGATCTTCACCGAGTAAATTAGAACTAATCAGCGTTTTATTAATGCATGAAAGATAAGCTTTAAGCCTATTCAGTTTGAAAACATATGACGCACTAGTGGTGCGGATGAAGAGACAAAATCGTAAAAAAAAATCTAAAATTTGGAATAAATTTGAATATTCTGAGAAATTGATTATTTTTCACGAAACTTAATGTGTCAAATATATGCAAATATTATCAGTGAATCAGTTAGATTGTCAACTTACTTATACACTGTATTATTCTTTAATATTACTAATTTTTTCATTGATTTGAATTTAATACAATATTAAATAAAAAGAGTTTTTAAAACTTGCATGTTTGTTGGGTTTACCAAACATTAGCTAGTCATAATGAAGCAGACTTTGAAGATCTGTTGGCAGATATGCCGCAGGAAAAATATAAAGAACAGTCCTCCTATTCGGAAGATAGACTTATATGTAGATTGATTTGCTCGTATAATGCAAAACTTTGTTTTTGTTAAAATAGGAACAAAGTAAGTAAGCCACGCAAATATTTATTCACGGGAATAAAATAACTTAATTTTCCTAAACTTTATAACTTTTTCATTTTACAGAAAGAAATTATCCACACGAGATACTAGGAGAGCTATTTCGTTTTTGGTCTGGATATTGTATTTCATACTTGAAATAAACGGAGAGACATAAATGAGCATCAAAAATTCGGATACAACAGTATTCAAATTTTTAAATATTCCAGTTAGAACTTAAGTTAATAAATATTAATATTACCGTTCTAAACTTCCTTGAATCATATTGCAAGCTTGATTTATCTCTCTGATTATCTCCAACTAAAAACGTTAATCTAATTTTAAACCCTTATATCAATCTAATCCCTGGCGACTGTATCTCCTGCGGCGAAGTCTAAAATTAGAAAATATGAACCAATCAAGTGCACATCTAAATCGCATTTAGTATTTCGAAACGACTACCGTAAAAATCCCACGTGCTGAAAAGCTTCAACACGTTACAACTAATCTTCCTTTCAGCTCAAATGTGTAACACATTCACAAATCACCCCCTCGACCAAGATGGAGATTTATAAATGCATTCATTGATTTTCATAGGAAAGTGACGAGATTAATGACTCTCCTACTTTCCTGCTCCAAATTTCACTCCGTTAGCCCCATCTCGTTTGTTTTAAAGATAGATAGTAGCAGATTTATGCATGTGGCTTGAATTTTTTCCGTTTCGATGGGAACATGTTAACTGATAGTGAGTCAATCCCTTAATTATGATTCAATTATCCGTCAATCAGCCTGTGTGTGAGCTTGGGAGTACTGAGGTACTATGGCTTTGTTCAGTCAAATGTGAAGTTAATGTTCGCATTAGCCTAAATATGGATTTGATAAAAATATGTACATCCGTATTTAAATAGTGCGTTTGAATATGTGGTGCACGTGCATTTGTTGAAACTAAACTGCACTGGTGCAAAGGGGGTCGAGACCGACTTCCTAATCATTTTTAAATACCCACACGCTAAGCAGAATTCTCATGTTTTGCTTATCAAATGAGAAAGATTTGACGAATAAAAATAAACTGTACTCGTACGCAGTCCATCACTGGAAATATCTACAAACTGACTAGCTAGGGATTGTTGTGTAAATGAAAGATATTGTCAAGTACGTGCCAGCAAAAGTTGAGATAAACGCATTACAACAGACCAGAAGGAGCATAATTTTGAAATAATCTCTTTTGCTTCCAGAAAGATAACGGTTTACGGTTCTATGCATGCGATGGTGTGTAATTAAAATACAGAGATAAACTGATGAGAATAGAGAAACGTTTTTGAGTTTTCGCAATGAGGATTACATACCTTCTCAGAGTTGTAAAAAAAAATTAATTACCTGATATTTCATAAATTGAAAATTTAAATTTCCGTTTTATGTTTGGTTGGAAAGAGAAATAGTACGCCATGTTTATATTCGAGGGTTATATTTATGATTTCAAAATGATTATTTACTATGTTAAAATCAACTTACAGACTAGTACAATTACAAATCAATTAATTGCAATAGTTCACTCAAAATACAATATTATAAAGGGTGGCCCAACCATAATGCACGATTTTAATTGTGAGTCGCACCTTAACGTCAAGTTTTTCGCCCAACTTAATTTGACATTTCTTTGTTTCAGTGTTTGACAAATTCATCAATGGGGAGGTATACTATTGAGCAGCGCGTTAACGTTGTTGAAGCCTTTTACGAAAATGGGCGTTCAAATAAAAATGTATTTCGTGCACTTTGTGATTTTTTTGGTCAGCATAACGCACCAAATGTTTCCACAATCGGGAGAGTTGTGCGCAAATTTCAGCAAACCGGGTCTGTAAGAAATGTGAAATCACCTGTGCATGCTCGCCCAGTTCGTTCTGCGGGAAACATTGCTGTCGTTCGCGATAGTGTGCAGAAGAGCCGCCAACCTCGGCTCATCGTCGTGCCCAACAATTGAACATGTCACGAATATCACTGATGCGAATTTTGAATAAAGATTGAATTTACACGCTTACAAGGCTCAATTGACTCAAGAACTGAATCCTACTGACCATTTCAAGCGTCGGCAATACGCCGAATTGTTGGTTGAACAGACAGAAGGGAATGGTGACTTTACAAAGAAAATCATCAGTGGATTCGTTAACAAGTAGAATTGCCGCATTTTGGCAAATGAGAATCCACGATTGTTGAAAAGTCGATGCATCCACAAAGAGTGACTGTTTGGTGCGGTTTATGGGCTGGCGGCGTCATCGGGCCGTAATGAAGACGGCAAAGCAGTTACCGTGAATGGTGTTCACTATTGCGAGATGCTAACGGACTTCTTGTGGCCAGAAATTGAGGTTATAGACCTGGACGATATGTGGTTCCAACAGGATGATACCACTTGCCACACAGCCAACGAAACAATGGCTCATTTGCGCAAGGAATTTAATGGCCGTGTTATCTCACGTTGTGGCGATGTTAATTGGCCGTCACGATCATGTGATTTGACATCGTTGGACTTCTTTCTCTAGAGATATTCAAAAGAAAAAGTGTACGTCAATAAGCCAAGAGCAATTCAAGAGCTAAAGGATGAAATAATTTAGCACATTAACTACATTGAACCTCAATTATGTCTCAGAGTCATTGAAAATATGGACCATCGGATAGAAGTACGCCACCGTAGCCGTGGCGATCATTTGGGCGATATTTTGTTTCACACATAATTGTCATAGATCCTTCTATTATAATAATATTAACATAATTCCCTGAAAACTTTTTGTTTTATTTACAATTAACATCGTGCATTTTGGTTGGACAACCCTTAATATTTATTATGCTAAATTCAACATACAGACTAGTCGTACAATTACAAGTCAATTAATTAGTTAAGTCGAAATACAAATTTATACATACATATGTCAAAGTAGTAAAGAAATTAAAGAAAGAAATTACTATTTAATGATAAAAAAATTATGAATTATGTTTATAAACTTAATTCTTAATGAAAGTTTAAAACACGCCAAGAGGCTGTGGGATAGGGACCAAGACATTGCTGGTTGTGCATACGAGGCACGCATAGTAATATAGAATGGAAGAAGATGTTAGTGCGTGCATACGGAACATGTAACTGAAACCAGGATTTATTAGCGCGAGCAGCATTCAATGTACTAATATGCTTGCATATATTTAGAAGTAAATCACTATAATGAAGTTCGAACAAAAGACATTCGTCGAGGAAGGATCGTCTGGATTCGAGAGTAGGGAGGTTCAAAGTATGTAGACGGTCCATAGCGGGAGTAGGGACGGTTTAGTTTGAAGAACAGAGACCGTGCGAATCTGCGTTGAACCGGTTCAAGAACATCGATATGCATCCTACGATAAGGACTTTAAATTTACTAGCAATATTTCAAATTACCACAATCAAGTCCATACGGTGCCGCTTGACAATGCCGGCGAGTAAAAAAGAAAGCAGTGAATAGTTACTGACAGTCGAGTGACAGACGTGTAACGAGGCAGACATCGAATAAATTATGTTCACGCAATTATTTTTTTTTTGCTTTAGCACCACAATCCCTTTCGGGCTTTCGCTTAGAGATAAAGTATCTCATACAAATAGTAGGATTCTTTTATTTGGTAATATTCGGCTAATCTGACAAATCAGAAGTGGGATCCATTTAAATGAATTCTAACAACAATGCGCGAAACAAACGAATTAAACAAACACTAAAACACGAGTTACAAAAACGACTACCTAAAACAATGGGCAACAAAGCAGCGCGTCGAGTCCATTTATTGCAATCAGTTGGTGCGGGTGAAATGCCCTCGCGAGAATCAGTCGGTGATTGTGATGTTCAATAATTACGTGTTGAAATTGTGCGTCGTGCTATCCAAATCTATATCGCAACGAAAAGTCGTGGTTTAGCAAACAGTGTTTAAAAAATAACACTAGCATTTGCAAAAATTTTACTAAAGCAAAACATAATTGCTCATGAAACACACAACGCAGTGCACAAATACTTCGCATTAAAAATAAAATAAGAACACTGCATATAAAAAAGCCCAAAATCAACCGATAACTAACTAATTGAACTTACATTTAACTAACACTATACCAATTGCAATCTTTCTAATATTTTACAATGAAGTGAGACAAAACATTGATACTCACCTCAAAACTAAATATGAGACCATGACAAAAAACTTGACAAATTGATGAACAAATAAAACACAATGACCCCACTAACGAACAAAGCCTTCTTTCCACGGATTATAAATCGGTTAGACACGCCATTTACAAGACAGGGAATGGAGCTGTCGGATAAGGGACTGAAGCACAAACTGCAAACAAATTCCGAGAACAACTACTAATTGAGACTGAACTAGCCATTAACAAACTTCCGCAGGAACAACAGACACAATTAAGACTCACTGCAGTAAATATACGACGAAAAATACACAGTAGCAATAACAAAATGAATTTCCATAAAGACCATAAAATATTAAGATGCATTCAAAAAAAGCTAACGGAGAACTTATTAATAGTGACAAAAGCTGACAAAGATCATACAACGGTGATCCAAAAAACAATAGACTGCATTAACGCCATTGGATACAAGCTGATAAACAAAGACCCCAATAATAAGTTCAAGGCAGTCTTCTTCTTCTTCTTCGCAGTACTACAGCCCCTCTCGGGCCTTCGCTTCCTGCAAAAAGCGCCTCCAACCGTCTCGGTCCATTGACCGTGTCCTCCGATTTCGAAGTCCGAGCAGCGATGAACTGTCTTAATCGCCTGAGTCAGACCAGTGTTTCCTCGGTTTCCCCACTAGTCTCCGGCCTTCAGTTCTCTCAATGAATACCTTTTTGGGTACCCGTTGTTCGTCCATACGCTTCATTTGTCCAGACCATTGTAGCTTCCGCAGTCTTAAACACGTTGAGACCTCATGATTGTATCGAATTCGCCATTGGCCTCCGTCTAGCTTCGCTCCGATTGTTCGCTTCAGGACCCGTTGCTCAAAGGCATTCAATATATTTGCGGATGCTTGGGTTATAGTCCATGTTTCACATCCATAGCATAAGATAGGCCAGATAGATTTCTATACTTCGAGCTTTGTTTTCCTGTGTACGCAACTGGTCAAAAAGATCGTCAAAACAGAACAATATATTTTATTTGCGAGCCGTATTCTTCGGCGTATTTCATCTCTTTCATTACAGGTTCTCGTTATTTTGGCGCATAAATACACGAATTCGCTCACATACTGTATTCACCAAGTGTGATATTTTGTGTACTTGAGGTATTTCACCTCGACTGCGTCATAAGCTTTGTTTTATTTTCATTGATTTGTAGCCAGCCCTACTAGCTTTGCTTTGCTGCCGAGTTTCAGAAAGAGTTCTTTGGCAGTTGTTAATGACCGTGACAAAATGTTGATGTCGTCCGCATAGGCTACTACTTGGCTCGATTTGTATATTAATTTAACTCGTGTATCGACAGGTAGCTTCCTTATGACTTACTCCAGAGCCAAATTGAATAGCGATGGGGCCAGCCCATCTCCCTGCTTTAGTCCGATATTTGTGTCAAAGGCATCAGTGAGTTGGTTATTGATGCGGACTTGGGAGGTCGTCGACGTCATTGTTGTTTTGGTAAGACGGACTAATTTGGCTGGGATGCCAAAGCAAAGCATTATTTGGTACAGTACGTGTGGTAACTTCGCTCTTGGCGCCCTACGCCACTGACGCCGACCAGCTGATCCATATACGCTATGCCACTGACGTCGACAGCTCGTGAGCGACTTTTAAACTAATCGCTACCACTGAACCACGACTTGACCTGTGTCAAAAAGAAAGGGAAGGAGTATCACGTTCGGCTCGTGCTGGCCTTCAGTTCCATGATGTCTCTGAGTCCCGTTGGCTCTGATCCCGGCTCTAAGATTTTCAGTGACAGTGGCAGCAGCCCCATTCGTTCGATGCTTCCAGGACATAATCTCGAATTGCTGATGACTGAGCCTCCACACTCACATTCTCTGTCACAAACCAGTATCTTGCCCGTTTCCCACGAGAAGCCGAAGCTTTTTAAACCGTACAAGTGTTAACGCTAAGACGCTTGGATATCGTATGAATTTTGCTTACGAATCTCTTTTTTCGTCGCACTTCCGAGCGGTGAAAATTAATTTCTGTTATAGTGATGTTAACTATTTTAACTTATATTTAATTTCGACGCTTGAATTACACGAAAAATTTGAAGGTTAAACGTATCACTCCTCGGCATTTGTAACTCGCCATTCGTGGAGACGAGGAATTGGACAGTCGGATTGGAGTTCCGCACGCTCACGGGTATTCGATCGGAAAAGAAAAAGGTATATTTTGTTTCGAAAAGCAAGGTTAATAGTTCTGTTTCGTCGACTTTCTAGCCGTCATATTAAAGCGCGGACAGGCTTCGGAGTTGGGAAAGTCACCGTAACGAGAAGCGCTACGCCAGGCTTGCGTACGTGGAGGGGAAGAGCAGAGGGAAGTTTTCGAGGGCTAAGCTTGACGTTTTTTCCCAAAGCAGGAAGCGCACAAGTAAGTTCGATAGCAGTTGTGAATTTCCAGCAAATAATTAGATTATGAAAGTAGTAGAATTTCAAATTGCAAAACCATTGGAGTAAATAGAAATAAACGTAAATTTTAACTTTAGTCAAGTAGCTTTCAAAGAAGAAAAATATCGTGCTCAAAATACAGCAATATTGATGTGGGTTTGATCGACACTGATAAGCCATATTTTGATGATGTTAATCCTCGCAATGTAACAACAGTAGTTGATGATGTTGCTATCCTTCGATGTCGTGTTAAAAACAAAGGTAGTCGTACAGTATCCTGGATACGCAAACGTGATCTGCATATTGTAATGACAAATATTGATACGTACACGGGAGATCAAACCTTTTTTGTTCTACATACACCCGGGTCCGATCATTGGGATTTGAAAATTGGATATGCAAAACAGCGTGATAGAGGCATCTACGAGTGCCAAGTGAACACAGAACCGAAAATTAACTTAGCAATTGCTCTTGAAGTCATCAACCAATCATATCACAGGCGACATCCATATTACTACTGTCTTCAATTGAGAGATGACTCGTCCATACATAAGAGTCCCTTTAAAGCAACCGAAAGTTACGTACAACATAAATACCTACAAAATGCAGATCCACGTTAACTTAGCAAAGATATCATTCTTATGTTCATTTTACTTTCCTTAACACGTTCATAATAATTCAAAACTCAAAGATTACAGACACAATTTCAAAACGAACTGGAGAAAAATTATGAACTTCTATTGAACGTTTTTTTTTGTAAGGAACATTCTAACAGACGAATATACTGGCTGGGATTTTCCACATGTAGGATCTCAATTAAAATATAGGATACCTCTACATAATAAAATCAAAATGATTGGAAAGATAAGCCACAATTAAATTACATATACCGTGACGGACAAAAGTCTGCGACAATTCCTTATATTGAGATACCGGTTGGTTGGAAGCTTTAATGAAAAACCCATTGAAGTGCATTTTTCAGTAACGTAATCATATTTATAAAAATATAAAGATATAACTTTTCATGCCAGAATTAAGGAGAAAGTCCTAAAAACATAAAAAATGAATGGACAAAAGTCTACGACACTCAGTGTTGACTCAGTTATACAAAAAAAATTTCCAACTAAACGTAAAGGAATGTCATCAATATTTGTTTACTTGGTATTGTTATCATTCCGTATATGTGCTGCTGCAAGTCGGTTTTAGTTTTATCGCTACTATCTAACTGTAAGGTCCACAAAATCGCATCGCGAAAAGAAATTTCTAGTGATATCCGAAATTTGGTCGTACAGTATAAAAAAGGCAATAAATCGTGCTCGGAAATCGCGAAATCACTGAAACTTAAACGAACTTCTGTGTATACAATCATCAAAACTTTGAAAAGAGTGGTTCCATTGAAAATAAGCCGCGAACTGGCCGACCGAAAAAGTTGTCGCGCAGAGACATTAGTTTTATTCTAAAAGAAGTGAACAGTGATTCGAAAATAAGTGCTCCATATTTGACGAAACAAATGGCTACGGAAAGCAAAAAGTATGTTCATACAAGAACCATCACGAGAGCATTAAATATTAACGAGTTTCACAGTAGGACTCCACGCAAAAAGCCATTAATATCCGCCAAAAACCGACTTCTGCGTCTACAGTTCGCCAAGGCCTATATTGACAAGGACAATGATTTTTGGGATCGCGTCCTTATCATAGACGAGTCAAAATTCAACATTTTCGGAAGTGCTGGTCGCAGTAAAGTATGGAGGAGAAAAGAACACAGCTTTAGAGACCAACAATTTGATTCCTACTGTCAAGCATGGTGGAAGTAATGTGATGATTCGGGGATCCATCGCTGCATCTGGGGTTGGCAGATTGGCTTTTGTTGAAACTACGATGGACCGTTATGTTTACAAGAACCTGTTAGAACAACAATTGAAGCCATCAGTGGAGAAGTTGGATCTTGGAGAGAGATGGGATTTCCAACAAGACAATGATCCAAAACATACAGCACTGTTCGTCAAGAACGGGTTGTTGCACTTCACTCCCAGGCAACTTAATACGCTTCCGCAAAGTCCAGACTTAAACCCAATAGAGTATGTATGGGTGCTTTTGGAAAGGAAAATTCGAAAATGTCACATCAAAATCGGTAGTGAAAAATAAAGTGTTGCCAACAGAATATTAAAATCTTCAATAATATTCTAAAATCTTGCTAAGAATTAAGTGTCCGAGTTCTTTTTCGACATGCATTTTACCTTCATTTCCGTTTTTTTGATAATCACAAAATTATGTTAAATTTTCAATATTTTTATTTTTCGTAAATAAATAATGTAGAGATAGCAAAAATAAGTTTTATTTTTTTTTATATATGTACATTCCTGAACTGGTTATTCTCTTTCCAAGTGGAAATGGATATGTATCTGACTTGTTTCTTGAGGTACTGTACATATTTCCATTTTTTAATAGCATGCTTGATCGATTAAAGACTTTTTCGCAGTTGGTGGGTTTGGAACTTGGGACCTTAGAACCTTCAGCAATATTCATACATAACCAAGTAAGAATGCTATAAATGAACTTCTAATACCTGACAATGATGAATTCTACCAATAAGTATTGCTTACAAGTGATTCGAAGAGAAATGAAAAAGAATAATAAACACACTTTGTTGAGTGATTATTGCTTTAAATTTCTTTTCATTTCGTAGTTTTTATTTGCAATTCTATTCAATTCTGCTATTTTCAAAAGTTTTTGTCCAAAAAAAATGTTGCGCAGTTCCTGATAAGTAAAATTTCTTCTAATTTATGAGTACTTAATATCTAATAATAGTTTCATAATTTATTACTTTAATTACAATAACCATAAAACTTCCCAAACGAGGAAGTGAAGATGATGCATGAACAAGTAACTCAGGTCTTTATAGTTTTTCCATTAGCGTCACTTTCATCATCAGTTTAATGGCTTTTAATCACTTCGTTCTATAGGAAATACAGTGACTAACCTTTGCCATACACTTTCAATTATTATACATTTATTGATCATCTTGCTGAACAAAAGCAGTTTATCAGGTTTACGCTACGAGAACCATGTGTACATACAGGTATACCATTTCGTAAGAAAGTACTAATCAATCCCACGTATCATCACTATTCGGGAAACATATCCAAACAGTCTGATTCATTGTCACAACACCAGTTGCTAACTGGTGTGATATTTATTTGTTTACCAAACATACCTGGAATATGTTTACATTTCTGCAAAAA
Source organism: Odontomyia ornata (assembly GCA_963969285.1). Classification (NCBI taxonomy): domain Eukaryota; kingdom Metazoa; phylum Arthropoda; class Insecta; order Diptera; family Stratiomyidae; genus Odontomyia; species Odontomyia ornata. The sequence goes on along the minus strand of OZ017740.1, from coordinate 43,038,443 downwards.
CCAGAAGAGCTTATGTTTGACTTTTGATAATCTCTATTATCAAATGAATTTAATAAATACAAACATGGTTTCATATTTAAGAAGTACAAAGCGCCAATTGGTAACAATGATATACAAACAATAAGAAAAGGTCTGATGATGATTCAGCGAAACTTGACACCATTCCCGGTTTAACGAAATTTTACTATAAATGGTTAAATTTAAAAAAAAAAAAAATGTTTTTTTTCTTTTAATCAAAGAATATTTGAATTTTATATCAACATTAATTTATTCTGATGATTATTCATCTCGTTTTCAGCGAAACGGTTTCTTAGTCAGAGCTATTGTTTGTAGAGAAAGAAAATCTTTTATAAAATCTGAACACGAAGTAAATAAAAGATATTTTGCATACTTGCAATGAGAATATTCCAGAATTACAAAGACTTGTTGCATTGCTTGTGGCAGTTTTGATTTGAAAGCAAGGATTCACGCACATTTAATGAGTTTTGATATGGAAAAATGGGCAAGGTCACTAGTTCATGCTGGTGATTATGCCTAGCAATGATTTATGACGTTATTTTGGTGTCGATTTCGTTAATTGGGTTGTATATGAGTGGTAATTTATTTAAACTCATGGATGCTTGTATCAAATAATTATAAATACCCGCAATCTCGAAGATACATGTTTCAATTTGTCCCGGAGCTTCAATAACAATTTAGAAGAATTTGTTTTGATTTTATCTTCGATATTGATTGATTAGAAACCCAAGCACGTTATTCTGGTAATGTTAATACGTTCACGCAGATGCTTCAATTGTTTTCTCTTATTGTTTCTCTACGGTAATTGCACACGTTCTGCTGCGTTTAAGCGGTTATAAATCAAAATATAAGTAAATATGTTTGTGTTATTAATGCAAGATGCAAAATATACACCTTCCATTTACGTGTGCATGCACCCAATATGTTTCATCGTCACATGTGAATTACCCGTATATTTTCTCATCCAACCCATTCGTTGTCCACCCACGTCACTTGTGTCGCCTCTTTGCACTTGTCCACGTACAAGTCATGTCCAACCGATGAACCGTGAAATGTTTATAGTACACTTTGTACACTATCATTTTAATACGAAAGAGGTCGTCCAGAAATATATTAAATTAAAAGCATTTCGCACATATAAATTTCACAAAGCAAATCGTATGTGACGTGAAGCATTGTCAACGGACCCACAAATAGAGACAAATTGCATGTTATCAAAGAAGTGAATTGAAAGTGTTGCCAGGAATGAGTGTTGAGCAATTTTGATTAGTTTGTCGTTAAAACCTCATTTTCTTCTACTGCTTTAGATGGCAAAAAATATTTTAAAACATTAAATTATGTGAGAATCAAATTGGCTTGGAAAAGAACCGAATAATTCCAACAGACCATTCCCCGTGTATAGTTCAAGGTTTAATTCACTTAAATCAATCGATTATACGAATATTGAGTTGATCAATTATTATTGATTAATACTGAAATTCCACTAATAAAATATTCACACCCCATGTGAAATTTTCTCACGGTCATTGCAACACTTCCCACAAACGAAGCCACTATCTGGTCAAGTCGGGTAGCTCTCATTTTCAATCCGTTTAACGGACAACCATTAAAAATCAATTGAGTCGATAGACCAGCAAACGGCCTCAACCACAATCAATTGCCTCGAACCGCCAATGAACCCCCCTCTGGCTAGAAACAAATAACGATGTCTTCAGTATTTGATTGCGATCAGGCTATTTGCATGTGCATAATTAAAATTATTAACAATGGCGCCTCGTAGCTATCCGATACTCAAAAGCAACTTTATTGAACTCTAACGACGGGAGGTTATTGGAGCTAGAATGGAAACTATACTCGTAGTATAATACGAGTAACAGTATATGAAAACGACAACAGTGTCTTCTTAATTAGGAAGTTGTCTCAATTCTATAGACGTCATCATCAATTTCCTTAATTTGATGGGGTGCAATAGTAGGGGCATACTATGATGAGTTGCTGGTACTATAGTAGTCTATGCAGAGTACAGTCAAGCGCTATCATAGCTAGTAAAGAAGGTCTGTCAGGAACTTAAAAGATATCAGAATATATTCAAGAGCGAATATTGTAGGGGATTTATTTATAACTGTGAATGCATTGAAAGGAAATGAAAGCACAGTCGCATTCGATGACTAGACAGTATTCATAATTCATGACTTTATCGACCTCAACTTCAACTGGCGCAGATACGAATATAAAGGGCGACTGATACCTATCTCAATATTCAATCATCGTTTCAATTGGAAACTTTTATCGATTTTATTCAAATCATAATTTATTTCATATTGCATGTATCCATATCAAGCGCAGGTACGGCTACTGACATTAAATTTGTCTTAGCCAAGATTCGCGAATTGCATGATTGTTAAACACGACTAGACGTAGTTGTAAAATGTAATACGAGTACAATTTTGGATAAGAAAACGTACAATACTTACTTCTTCTTTCTTCCTACTTCTACTCTTTAAAAAAAAATTATTTTAAGCACAATAAGAATGATGGTTGCATGGAATAAAGACTCTTGAATAAAGAAAAGTTTGTTAATAGTATCTTCTTAATCAAAATATCTTTGGAAAAATCAAGTTAGATAAATTTGTGAATGGAATGAGATGAAATAAAAGTCTCAAAAAGACTGGAAGGAGTGCAGATTTTTTCAAGCAATAAAGCGTTTCAAGGATATGTTACATTTACATAGATGTGGAATAGCTATTAAATATAAAGAATAACAAATACGTTTATTCATCGGGAAAGAGTTGGAGTAATGGCAACCTCATCCCGTAGTTAGTGATTAATCAAATAAGGAAAATTATTCAAAAGATTTAAAGGTTATTGATATAATTTCAGCTTAATATTCGTAAAATTGCATAGGGTGGGATTTTAAGCACTGTATAAATTCATAACAACAACATTGCGTTTGTTTTAACTCTCTAACAGGCAAGCCCGCCTTAAGGCGGGTTCTGTAAAATCTCGTTTATGCACGCAAATTAATTTTGTTTGTAGTAAACACGCAGCCCTGACTTTTGTTTTGAACGTACCCATGCACTGATAGAGATGGAAAGATAGCCGTGTTCCGTTTTCAAATGTTCTAGTCAGTTTGATGTGAGATGCCAAGTAAAGTGTACAAAACGCAAGAGCATAGTTTTCAGTGTGGAAAATAAATATAGGTGGCGTGTTTATCAAACTAGAAAATTTATAAGTGAGTAAATAAAAGTGTTTTTAATGAAATAGCTTGTAAACAAAACTTGCTTCGCCTTTATTTTTGCTGCTAACTACATACAACCACCCGTTGGAGGCAAAATTTTTAATTCTTGTTCATTGCCGTTTCGTACGCAGACATGGCATCAAATATGAATCGAGGAAATGGTTATTGCTCTTCCAAATAATTGACTTATCCAAAATGTCAGCTGATGAAGTATTTGATCTTTTGGAATCTATATCTGTCAATGAAGATACCACCGATGATGAAGATGATGAATTGGGATGTGATTTTGATGATGACCACATGGAATTGCCAGGTTTAGCGCACCAAATTGATGAGTGCATTGAGTTGCTGGATGTATCTCTTGATGATGAAGCAGCTGAGACATTCAATAACAATCATCAAGTATCGATTTCAGCGGAAGGTATCAATGTGGAACCATCCACATCGGGTTCACTCACATCAACAGTAGCGTCTGCGCCATCTTCATTTTCAGCAGAACCATCCAAAACAGAATTATCCACCACCTTCCAACGACGTAAGAAACCGAGCAAACGACCTCGTAGTCCTCTCCCAGAATTTGAAGGGGATGCTGATATTCCTGACACCAATACTGGAACTGTGCATGAACTTACAGCACAATCAAAAGAGTGCAAATCGATTTTATGGCGCAAAAAGCATTTACAGCTACATAAAAATGAAGTGGTGTTCCGTGGAAATGCAAATCTGCCATCAAGTTTTAACGATTTGGAAACACCTTACCAATGTTTCACGTACTTTTTTACCCAGGAACTTTTTGAAGAAATTGCAGAACAGACAAACTTATACGCTCAGCAGCATGATATTCAAACAACATTTTCAGTCGCAGCTTCAGATATACGCAAATACATCGGCATATTAATATTCATGTCAATATATCGATACCCAAGTGCTGCAGAGTATTGGGGTCGTACTTCTTTTGAGCCGATTCGCACAGCAATGACATCCAAGCAGTTTTATGCGATTCGAAAATATCTACACTTTAACGACAAGTCAAAAGAAAAAAAACGGGGCCAACCAGGATTTGACCCATTATACAAAGTTTCACCTTTAGTTAAACATTTCAATGCACGATTTGAAACAGTCCCTAAATTACCTCGATTGTGTGTAGATGAACAAATGTGCGCAACCAAAATGGTTTCTACTTTGCGACAGTTCATGCCGGCAAAACACCATAGGTGGGGGTTCAAACTTTTCGTGCTCTGTGACACCAGCGGATTCTCCTATGGTTTTGAAATCTATATCGGAGCTGGTAGCAACACTATTTTGCCAAAAATGCCAGATTTAGGTCCAGCAGCCAATGTTGTTGTACGTTTGTCGCAAACCATCCCGAACTTCGTCAACCACGTCCTTTATTTCGACAATTTCTATACTACATTGCCGCTGCTAATTTATCTCAGAAGCAGAGGAATTTACTCATTAGGGACAATTCGCTCTGGTCGAATTCCTAATTGCAAGCTACCTAGCGATAAAGAGCTTGCAAAGTTGAAAAAGGATTTTCTGTTGAATACGTTGGAAGTACACATGGCGTAGATTTGACGACTGTTTTATGGAAGGACAATAAAAACGTCCGCTTAGCGTCTTCATATGTCGGAATACTCCCTTCCAAGAGCACAAAGGATATGCAGCCATCTAAGGCAACTCGGTTTGATCGAACTTAAAAAAAAATACGTAGAGATTGATTGCCCGACCATTATACGTGAGTATAACCACCACATGGGTGGAGTCGATCTGATGGATGGTCTGCTTGGAAGGTACCACATCCGTTTGAAGACCCGTAAATGGACTTTACGATTATTTTACCATTTCATCGATGTGGCAATGGTAAAGGCGTATTTATTACATAAGCGCATTCACGGCACCTCACCCTCATTGCCAAATTTTAGAGCTAAAGTAGCTTCTGTGCTAATGAAGCTCCGAAAAAAGGACCCGGCAGACCATCACTTACTTCACAACAAGATGAAATGCCAGAGGCAAAACCGAGCAACAAAACATACACTCCAGAGCCAGATATTCGATTTGATGGTTTGAATCATATGCCAGATTTTCTTGACAGGAGCGGTAAGCGAATGTGCAAAAATAAGGGTTGCAAATCCGAAACCCAGGTTTTTTGCTGTAAATGCAACTTGAATCTGTGTCTATCGTCAACAAGAAAATGTTTCCGAGAATTTCATACTAAATAAAATTAATAAAGATTACTTTTGTTAATGGCTTAAATAAATTTCTTTCACCTTTGTATGTTTTTCTTATATATGTGTTTTTTTTTCGTAACAGGGCAGGTCCGCCTTAAGGCGGGGTGACTATTTTGGTACCTAGGGGTCTTATCAAAATTTTATAAATATTAATTTAGAATTTTCGATGTAAATTTTTGGATCACATTAGAGAAACGACTACAAAAAATAATTTATTCGCTACGGCTATTTGTTGTTTAAATAGTCTTTTTCGCCACCGTCCTAAAAGCACAAAATTATCTACTACGAGAGGGAATGTTATTTTTGTGAGGGTTGTTAGTTTGTTTTTGTTGACCCATAGTCCCATTTGCTTACTAATTAAATTAATTTTAAGAGCACCTCGTTGAGACGGCGAGGAGATCGGACCCTGATATCAACGCCATCAGCATACTATATGCCACCAGTTGCGTAGATATCATGCCTAGCGTACTATTTACATCTACGGGCAAAATTTTTCTCACGACACGATCAAGTCTCAGGTTGAAGAGGGTTAGCGCCAACCTGACTTTGAAGAGAAGGCTTTGGTAAGCTCGTTTTGGATTTTAACCTGGCTCGTTCATTGTGTTCTTTATCAGGCGGATACATTTTTTGGAATACCTAGTTTAAGGAGTAGGTAGATAGGTTAAGTGGTAAACTGTACAGGATTTTCCGGTGAACTCGCAAGTAGGCGCTCTGTGGCAATTGTGAAATCACAGTTTAGGATATACTATGAACGCTGTTGCTAGAAAGTCGGTTCGTTTCGACAATGGCTCTACCGCCAAGTATCTTTCTAGGCAGGAGCCAGAGTACTACGGTATTCTGCGATATTGGAACTGGCTACTTCTCCGGTTTTTCAGTAGAGCAAAGTGTAGGGATCGAGCAGTTGCCTAAAAAAACTGCTCGAAAACTATCATAATCGTAATCCAATTTTAATTGTAAATTTAAAAAAAATTATTATTTAAATCTACAATTAAAATTTGGACACGGCAACACCTTTATGACGCAGCTCACCCACGAACTGCACTGCCACAATGCAATCTACAGTGGATGGATGAAAGGCACGTCAACGACACGTCCCGTACGGTGACTGTATGGAGAAGAAAGCAGTTCAGCTTGGGCGGATCGGGGAGTCTGCTTTTGATCGCCAAACATTGCGCACGTCGGGAGAACCACGATAAATTAAAATTAGAATTCGATCGGTCGTTGCGCACATATTTTAACCGAACTTTTCTAATGGAGGTACGTACTAATTCAAATTTTCGCATCGATTGATAGAAAATTATCCTGCAATTGACGCTCCGACGCAGAAACGGGAAATTGCAGTTTTATGTTTCCTATTGCTCGGAATATATTGTAGAATTTTTCTGATTGGGTCCCGTTGTCGAGTTCAGGCGCACTTTGTTGTGACGTCGTCAACGTGCATTTAATTGTTCACGCGTGCGTTCAAGTGAAGTTCACTGGCCGCAAATCGAAATAGAAAGAACCCCGAAACTTTTCACTGAGCCTCAAGACCAGACGGAAAATTGCTCATTCACTGGATAGACAACGACCGCGAAACTTGGCGTTCAGTTTAAAGTGCGTCGCGCTTGCAATTGTCCAGGCACAAGTGTTGGCATGTTTTCTGTATCTTTCGGCGCTTTTGAAGCCATAAATACATATTAAATTGTATTTCTCTAACTGGCTGGATCTGCTGTTTGCTATGTATACAAAATGATCGACAGTCGGGCGCCTCTAGCGTTTGCAATTTTGTAGCTCATAACCGAAATCGTGCCGCTCCCGCGTACCCAAAGTGATTTTTGCTTGGAATCTCCCGAAATGTTTTTGGACTCCTTTTGAAAATCGATTGAAATCAATATGGCACCACCGTTCAATTGAGTTTGTTTTGAGTTGAGCAACCAACCAATTCCGGTGTAGAATGAAGCCCCTGGCAGTACAGGGTCAAAGAAGGCTAAGAAAAGAGAAGACGATGAAGATGGAACGCCAGTAGAACAAAAGAAACCGAAAAAGGCAAAGAAAGAAGAAAAAGTGAAACTCTCATCACAATTAGCAAAGGAACGGGCGCTCCCAGAAATTCAAAAGGTTTCATTAGTTTTCGTACTTTAGCTTGTCACCTTTTTTGAGGATAGGGAATATAATTGATTGGCTCCACTCGCTTGGTATTTGTTCTTGTTGACAAAGGTGCTGGACGACTTTATGAGTGGCTTTCTGAACACGTTTAGATTTGATCGTACGTACCTTCAAATGAGCATATTAGTTCTGCGTATGCCTGAAGTTCCTTTGCAAATTTTGTCGCTGTGAGTTCGTATTTGCGTCTAAAAATCGCTGGTTAAGACAGGAAAATCGCAATGTGGCCGAACCCTAACATAAATCTCGTCGCTTTATTGTTCTTTTGAACTTTGATGGTGGAACAAGCTTCAGCCAAAGTTGTGGGGCCAATGGAAGCTCTGCGAGAATATCTATATGTTCTTTTTGGTCTTGTCTTTTTTCGAGATATTTTAAGGGAACAGACTGTGGACGTGGACGTTTAATTGGGAAATAAACAAAGAGTGACGTGACAAGATTATGCGATTATGGAAAGGTTTGTAAAACTAATTTCATAGCGATTTAAGAAATCAAAGCTGAAAAAGTGAAAAAGTCTGGGTTATTGGTGAGATTGAAGCTCAATTGTGTAAAAGAGTAATCGAAGATTAAAAAAAAGACTGACCCTTTACAGAGACTTAGGAAGTGAAGTTTTAGGTGATATAATTTTCAAATTGTAATTGTCATATGCTGTACTTTACTTCAATTAACAATAAAATGTTTTGCTTTATTCTTATGCAAATTAAATGTTTAATTTGCTTTTAAAAAGGCAATTAATTGGAAAGACCCTATATGCAGGGTGTCTCACGGCAATCAGGATTTTAAATATGAATATTTCAAAAACCGTTGAGTTATGGTCGGAGGCGTGCATTAGATTTATCGTTCATGCAGATTCATTTGTCGCGATGTCGGAGTGGTCGGGCGCGTACCCTGCGTACGTTATGGGTGTGTTTTTGAAGGGAGGAGAATCGTAACTTATATCTCGGTGGCAGTTTTATTCCCGCTACAATATCAAACGTTTGCGAGATGAACCAAGCGAAAGCTTGATTCGTTTATTGTTTTCTCCGTTCTTGAAGTTCTGTTCCGGCCCGGATGTGGTTTATTTACAGCGAAACCTCGAAACTTTTGTTCCCATTTACGAATTAAGTTTTCTCTGGATCATCTTGTAAACGTAAATTCGATAGTTCTGCTTATTCATTTCTCCTCTTAATCTCAAAATAAGCTTAATTTTTAATGAATTTTTGTCTGAATAATGATGGTGATGGTTTTGATGATAGGGTAGTTTCATTTCTTGTGTCAGTTGAATTTTATAAGGTTTCAATGCCAAGGGCTTACACCAAATACAACGTCAATGTCAGCATAGTGGAATCAAAGTGGTTTCTGGGCTGTACCCGTTGACGACAGGGAGACAGTGGCCGATGACAGAACGGTTCTCCTCCGTGACTTGTGATTCTCATCGAAAATACAACGCCCGGTTTGCGTGCTGCTGTCCATCCACCACAAATCCGCCATCTCCTATTCACGGCTATGTCATAATAGAAATGCACTTGCGATTGCATTCCAATCATCGTCCAATTGGTGTATGGTGCTGAGAGCCCTTCAACGACGTCTGATAACGTAGGTAGGGAGGCAACTCAAGACATCAAAATACCTGATGTCCGGAGCCTCTGAGAGTTCTTTTGACTAAATTTTCTTTAGTACCACCTTTGACCCCTCGACAAACTGAGTAGCAACCGGATCCGGCCCTAAGTTCACATACCCATGGAAATCCAAGCGCGTGAAAAATATTTTTTTTTGTAGCGTATCCTAGCGCTGGATAGCAGGATCGCACAAAGCTAGCTAGCTAACATGCACACGCGTGTTCGGGTAGGCCAAGTCAGCTCAAGCTTGGCTATTTTCACAGTTCGCTGACTAAAACTTGCAAATTTCGTAACAATTCCGATGGCCGCAGTTATGTTGGTCATCAAACTAAAACACTTAATACTCGATAAAGTCCTGGGTGGGGGAACCTTTCTGTACGATCACAAGACAGTTGTGAACAACTTCTGAAGGCGGTCGCACCAACGAAGCTTATTAAAATTGGAAGGGAGTCCCTCCGTACAACGGTGTCTGCCTTAACTAGGCATTGTCTATTTGGCAGGACTGGGTGGACAGACACACGGCCAAAGCGTGATACTGACCATATTACCTTGTAGAGTGCCGATAAATTTGATCATAATAATGAGATACTCTAATTATCTCTAAGCGAAGGCTTGAAAGGGGCTGTAGTGCTACAACTTTTGGCAGGCATGCAGCGTGAATGGGTTTGCCTTACAACGACGTTTACCGGAGCTGTAGATGCGAGAAAGAGAGAGAAACAGTGCTTCACATCTTATGCGAATGCCCAGTTCCTACAAGAAGTACATAGTCGCTCAGCTCCTAGATATTAACCGACCTAGTAAAAATATCATCGACGGATTTAAGGAGAATCACTAAGATTGTTAAGACCTCATTGCGTTTCTCATCGTAAAAGGTCGTATCCATTTACTGACGGTATCACAATGGGCCCTTATGTGCTTAAGTGAGCTCCCGGCGAAACGTATCGGCGGAAACTGCCGCTAAACCTATACTTACCGACCTATAATTGTCATATCCCTAACTTGAATTGCCAGGAAAAGAGCTGCGTTCAGTCTAATTTCAGTGGATACCACACGCTTACAACATATTCCAATTTTAAGAACTATGTATTTTTGTAAATTCTTGATTAATGGAACAGAGCAAAGAGGAACGGCGGTCAAGAAAATGGTGACAAGAAAAACTATTGAGTATGTTGTGTCTTGTCATGAGTTCTTTACTTAGCTTATGGAACGAATAAATACATGAAATACTACCTCGATGATGTGTGTATCGCTTATAGCTGATAATGCAGTTTAATAAGTGTTTTAAAAAACTTTTTTCAAGACGTTTAATTATCGCTCATGCCTACATTTGTTGACAAAACTTGTTCACGTTTCCCCTCAAACTCAAATTAATTTGATTCTCCCTTGGAACCCAATTTGCAATTAAGAGTCTTTCCATTCACCTTTCCATCCAATCAAATCCAATTGAAGTTCGCTCTACTTTTCCCTGATTCAATTCAGGACAACAATCCTTCAAGTCCTTCCCTACTACGCCAAGTATCGCGCCAAAACGGAACAATCATCTTTTAAAACAATGATACCAGTTTCTGATGTTCATTTTTTGCTGCTACTACTTTTGCTATTTGCAGTCCTCCAAATTCGAAGTTGCATAAAAGGAAGGAGTGCAATTCTACATGAATTCTTTCTAAAGAACAGAACAGACACTTCACAATTCCGAGCCGCCAAAGTTGCAACAAACAATACATGGCAGTACACATTTGTATAATATACCACTATGCCACCATCTTCAACATGAAATTCCACTTAACCTATTTTCACTTGTTCCTTTTCGACTCGCGACGTGATTGTTGTCGCTTCAAGCTTCCGATGTGAACATATTACCACTGCATTGCAAACGACGGACGTGGCGAAATGGAAAAGGGTTTGTGTTGCAAAGTACTCGAATGGATGAACGTTCTGGCAGGATGCAGAAAAACAGTGAAGAGCGGCTACTGGTCGTTGTAAATCAGAACAATTACTCTTCAATTGCACCCTATTAGGTCAATAATTTAGTAGAAGGAGGCCATGTTGAAATTGGAAGGGAATTTGCTGCAGAATGAAATTATTAGCGGATATTTGTACGTGGGACTTTATTTTGATGACATGGAGTAGGGATTCTATCAAATGTTGATATTTAAACCATCATTAATTGGGGCAAAATCACGATGATTCCTTAAATGCTTTTTGGTCATCAATTAAAATCTACTTACAACAGTTTGTGCTGGATGCTTACCTGGAATAAAATTAAAGAATATTTTAAGTATTCATGTTAAATAAAATTCAAAATATACTTGACTACATACATATAAGATAAAAGCTTCATTTCAAATCATTTAAAAGTTAAATTCTCATTTAATATAATATCATTGAAAGAAGATCCAAATTATCCTCACATACCAGGGCCCTAAGATCAAACATATCTTGTACTATCGTCAAAGGCCTTTGACTTTGATCCTCTGAATGCAATTTGTAAACATGCACACACATCGCACATTCATTAAGACACTCCAGTACTTCGTAGTTTCTCAAAGAAAAGAAGTAAAACATGAATTTAAATCTTTGCATCTGGCTTTGCATCTTTATTATTGGAATCGCGGAATTATAGTGGAAACCACATGAGTCATTCAATCACAGCTCCCGGTATCATGCACTCCCGCAAGCAAAGAACTCCAGGCATTGTTTCAAAAGCCGTCAGAATGTATGATAATCTCGTTTACTTGAGATACGTATAGCCATATGTACATATGTGCTGTATCTTTAGAGATAAATGTCGCAGGAATCATGCATATCAAAACCGCTAACCAAGTGTTAATGCATTACGGCACACTGGTACTTTCTTTTCTTTTCCGACTGCTCTGGGTAAAACTACTGGATGCCTACGATGGCCGGGCACAATAAAAGCGACACATGTGTTAGAATAAAGAGATTTGCATAATACTGTTATATCCCAACTGACTAAGTTATATGTAGATACTCATATGTAAGGCAATGAAATCGGCATACAGTGGTTGTGAGTCACATGATAGTTATTTGAGAATGTTAACTTGCAAAACTGATACTTGCGATTATTGGGCCGAAGTATGGAATGGTATGATAGATACTCGGACGTATGAAATACATACTATATAGTATAGAGTGATTTTTTAGTGTTTGGGTTTTCGAGCTTCCTAAGAAAAACACAGACGATTTGCAAAAGTGTCTGAAATTTGTATATAAGCCGATAAATCAATGCTTTCCATTTATTTTTTAAGGATTACTGCAAGTAAATGTCAGGCTCGAATAAGTGTTAAATGATGCATGCAAGAGGTTCAATTTTGAACCACTTTTTCAATCATCTCGGCTGGTACTTCGCTATTAACACATGCGGTACCGACTTCAAGTAGTCGAGTAGGCAGGAGAGTGCTCTCTTCAGAAGCGTTTTGTAAGCATCCTATGGTTGGAAACCACTTTTTCTAATGACATGAATGACAATAGTATAATCCGAGAAACCAACAAGAAATAATTCAATTATATATGAAAGATCGAAGGTTTTCTCATAAACACGAAACACCCGCCATATTTTTCCATTTTAAACAACTTTTCGGAGTACTCGGCCCAATCAAGCATATTCAAAAAAACACTATAGTTTTTAAGTCAATTTGAAATATACACCATCCAGCATCACAAGTGGTTGTTGTGTTTCAACATAATTAAAATGGCTATATTTAACTTAATAATGATTCAATTTCAATGAAATTTTTTTGAGCTCGAGGGTGTTAAGTTAATCTATATAATTGTGAAATTACCAATTCTTATACGTTTTCCGTATATTTTGCCTCCCCTTGGGTCGCCTGATGTACAAATCCTAAAAAATCAATGCATTAGGAACGTTAAAGAAAATCACGTTAACCTGGTGTGAACACTTTCATATGATTTGAAAATTGCGTTCACCAAATCAGATAATTTTGGGTGGTGTGATAATTTGGTCCGTGTGGGGCTTTCGATCCCCCGTCGGATGCGTCCTCAGGTGGCGGATAGAGGACGCCCGTGACCGGCAAGCATATAGAGTTTAGGATGTAGGGTAATATCAAGAATACGCTAGTTAAACTCCATTTGTATTTTATTAACAAGAAGATAAATATTTAATTAAAAATTTCAGAAACAATTGGGTTGAATGCGTGTGCGCGTGATGCCGAACGACGAGGGAGAGGAATTCGTGTGGCTCGATGGTTGTCTACTGTGGTACGATTAATTCTTCAGGAAAATTGAGTGTAGTTCCGTATAGCATCTCGGCACATGATGCTTTGAGGTCTTCTTTGACCATTCCACGTAATCCCAGCAATGCCGTGGGCAGTATTTGCGGCCAGGCTGGGTTCTGCTCGTGACACATGATTGCTGCTTTGAGCGTGCGGTGCCATCGCGCGATGTGTCCGTTAGGGTGATGTCCTGGTCCGATTGCATCCCATAAACCGGGTAAGCCCCTTGAACAGCGAGGACTCAAATTGAGTGCCTTGATCTGTTGTTATTGTTTGTGGCACACCGAAACGAGCAACCCAGTTGTTGTAAAATGCTTGCGTAACCGTTTCGGCGGTTCGGTTGGTCAGCGGTATTGTCTCGGGCCACCTTGAGAATCGGTCGATTGCTGTAAGGCAGTATTTATATCCTTGAGACTGGATCAATGGTCCAATAATGTCTAAGTGCACGTACTGAAATCGCTCCTCGGGCATTGGAAACTCCTGCAACGGATTTTTTTGGTGGCGGCCAACTTTTCATCGCTGACATGGTATACAGCTACGTGCCCATATTCGAATGTCCTTTTGCTTCTCTGCACGTTGCTCGACCACTTGAATGTGATGGATGATGAAAGATGTCAAAGACTTTTCTACGCAATCCTGCTGGAACAAACGGCCGAACGTTTGCTAGTGTTGTGTCGACTATTACTTGTAGATTATCACCCATGCTGACACGCTGTAAGATGAGTGACGTGGTATTGCTTTGTAGTAATTCCTGTAGCTCCTTATCTGTCTATTGTTTCTCTAATTCCAAGCCATGAATCAATTGTCTCATGCGCTCGTGGTCACTAATTGCGAATACGGACAATAGCCTTGCCTTTAAGGTCTCGTATTTGCCAGTGGCAGGCGGTGATTCTATTACGCCCGAAACTTGCGTAATGATTGACAATTCCATTTCGGAGACAACTTTGTCGAAACGAGCTGCGTCGCTTGTAATTCTGCATGCTCGGAACGTCGCTTCCACGCGCGCGAACCACAATTCCGGTTTGCTCTGCCAAAATGGTGGCAACTTACACGTGATGGCTTGAATCCCTGTTGCGTCTTGCATGACCTTTATGCCGGTGTTCGCTCGGTTGTTTGAGCCGCTGACTACATCGTGGAATTCTTCGTTGGCTCACTTGTTATTAACGGGGTCACCAATGTACGCACGAACGTATGAAATAATACTCAACGTTAATTTAATGACACAATGAAGTTTATTTAAACGATAATCTTACACTTCAAGTTTTGCTCGATCCGCACGCGTCGACGTATCGTAGTCGAATCCTCTAGAACTTTTCTTTGTACGTCGCAATGAGAGAGAATTTACATTTGTACGTTGCGGTTGCAAATTCGCGGCGTTACAAACTTGTCTCGAACTAAGCGCTACTAGCCGTGGACACAGGGGTGGATATTTCTGTGGTGTCAGTGGAAATTAAAACGAAAACAATAAAGCGTCAGAGATCAAACTATACGCTGCAAACGGAGCAACAACATATACCAGGACACTCAGATTACCAAGAGAATTTTTACACGACGAGGAATTAACAAGCTACCCGCAAATATTTGTTGAGATGTTCCAAAGAAATATGCAGCGATTACGAGCTTAGTTGCACATCACAAGCGAGATAATGCATTTGTATATAACGATTTGTATACTTGCACTTATGTTTTTCTACGAAACGACTCGGTAAAGAGACCACTTATTCCACCCTACACGGGACCGTATAAAATCATCGAAAGAATTTCTGACGTTCTCTTCAGGATTCAAGTATGAGAAAAGTAAACGACTTTATCAACCGAACGACTCAAGCCAGCGTTCATCATCAATCCAGAGCAGGAAATGGAAGACACATTACCAGAGAGTGAACACCATTCATCAACTCCACGGCCAGTAAAAACATGATAAGAAAAAGTCTCTTTTCGGTCGTAATTACTCCTCATCAACTAGCAGTTACTCAGGGGGGAGTATTGTAGCGGCAAGTTCGAGACAATTTCAAATATAATCAGACATGACTCAACTCATAGATGGCACGGACATCATCACGAAGAAATAAAAATCACTTTTACTTGTCATCTGTTTCTGTTTAGCTCTCCTTCGTCGTTTGGCATTACGCGCACACGTATTCATTCCAATTGTTTCTTAAATTTGGAATTAAATGTTATGCCTTTTTGTTAATAAAATACGAATAGAGTTTAACTAGCGTATTCTTGATATTAACCTACATCCTAAACTCTAGAAGCCGGCGGTTATGTGGGAAATAAAATACCACTCGTAGATCTAATCCGACTAAGTGGAAGTGCTGCTTACTTGCCATGGAACTAGGACAACAGCCTCGGATGGGATAAACGGCAACGACTATCGCAACGTATGAAGGACTATTCTTTTGGAATTGGGAATGTTAGATCATAGAACAGACCAGGGCAGTGCGATAATTTCTGGATGAAATAAAAAATACGAGGAAAAAATTAACATCCTCAATGTGCAAGAAACCAGATGGCACGGTGAAGATATATTTGACATGTGAGCACACACCGTGTCTAAAAGCGGAAAATCGCAAGGTAGTCACGAGTTCGGAGTGGCTTTCATTGTTGACAGCACATTTAAACAAATTATCACCGACTTCAGGCCATGAACGAAAGGATCTGTACGGTTCGTATCAAGACCAAATTCTTCAATGTCTGGTTGATCAACTGTCACGCACCCACAGAAGACAAGGAGAAGGCAATCAAGAACGAATGTTACAGCACCCTAATGTCAAACGACATTGAAATTCTTTTGGATGACTTCAATGCAAAAATCGACCAAGAAACGGCACATCGAGGAACAACCGAAGGGCACAGCCTCCACGCAGAGCATGCAGATACCAGCGGGACAACGCCTGATATACTTCGCTACTAGTAGAGGCTTCACAGTAAGCTCCACACACTTCCCGCATTGAAATATCTATAAGAGAAAGTGGACAGCTCCAGACGGTCGCACATTCAACCAGATCGACCATGTTCTCATACAAAACAAGCGGCCACCAGCATTCTCGACACACGCTTGTTCCACGGCACTATCTATGATTTGGGCCACTACCTTATACGGCTCAAGTTCCGATGCCTCATCTCCAAGAGCTCTAAACAAGCAACATCAGTTACCTCAAGGTACCAGATACACCGGCTAAATGATAGCTCAGTCATGTCCACATACATGTCAGCACAGGCAAATTGCATCAACATATCCCGCAGGTGGGAGAAAGTAATGATGACATCAAGAAGACAGTAAGAGATGCGGACAGAAACGTCGAAGAGAGCGGTCAAAAAAAGAAACCAGGCTTACAAAGAATACATCCAGTGATCAACTCGGAACAAAGAAGAACAATAACATACAACACCTTCTGACGACAGGCTAAAAAAATGTGATGTAGAAAGAAATGACTGACTATCAACACCAAGATCCAACGGATAAACGAAAACATGGCCCTACATGAAGTCAGATCGGCGTATGCCTCTATTAAACAACTATGAGACGGCTTCAATCCACAAATAAGTCTTTGCAACAGTGCATAAGGATCAATCATAGGTAACCCAGTCGAAATTAAAAACAAATAGCTGCAATATTTCCAGATGCTATTCACAGCGTCCCTAACAACTACTGAAGCTGTGAACATACCAGGAGCAGAGCAAGAGGTTCCAGTCTCACCACCAACCAGAGACGAAGTACAGACAGTAGTACGTGACCTCGGAAAAAACAAGGCTTCTGGAATAGATAGAATACTAGTAAAACTGCTCCAGAAAGGGAATCCCCATCTAAATAACCTTCTGCATCGACTAACATGCAGAATGAATATGGTCAGAGGAGCAGTTACTAGAAGACTGGTGAAGAAGTCTAATATATCCCATACACAAGAAGTCGGACAAGTTAAAGTGTGAAAATTATAGAGGTATCGCTCTACTGTGTACCCCATATAAAGTGCTCTACAAAATCATAAAAAGAAAATTAAAGCCTTACTATGAAAGTATTATAGGAGAGTTTCAGTTGAAGTGGGCGGTCTACGAGTACAATAGACCAACTATTCTCAGTTAAGCAAGTGCTCGAAAAGTACTGGGAATATAACATCGACGTGCGCCAACTCTTTCGAAACTTTAAGCAAGCATATGACAGTGCCGACAGAAATGCGCTGCACAAAACAATGCTTGACTTTGGTGCCCCAACAAAACTAGTCCGCATGGTCAAAGTCAAGATGCCAAACACAGAGTCCCAGGTGAAGGTAAACGGTGAACCGACGAACATTTTCAAAATGGAATCAGGCTTTAAACAAGAGGATGGACTTGTCCCAATGCTTTTTAATATGCGCTGGCGCAAGTCATAAGGAAGACATCAGCTGAAAACCCGGCTACACAAATGTTCAGGTCCACAAAATTGGTAGCATATGCTAATGACGTCAATACTATGGCACGATCAATTTAAGATGCCAAAATGCATTTCTGAGCCTAGAATCTGAAGTGAACCTAACCGGACTACGAGTTAATTAAACTAAAACTAAATTCATGAGTCAAACGAGGAAGAACACTCAAGCCAACAAAACCTGACCGTAGGAGACTATAACCTTGAAAGTGTGGATAACATTATATATCTCGGAGCCAACCTGAATCGCACATCAGTTTATTAGCACGACGAGCAGCGACTCTTATAGGCCTAACTTTCATATCAGTGTGCCTGCTTACTTTTAGGGTTTTGTAAAATAATTTTACAAAACCCTTCTAAAATCGCGTCCTGTCTGTCCGTCTGTCTGTCTGTCCGTCCGTGTGTCACAGCAGTTTTTCTCGGAAACTACTTAAGCTAGAAACATCAAATTTTGTGTGTAGGTGTAAAAGCGGTGCTCTCTTTAAAGTTCAACTACAAAAATTTTTTATAAGGTATTTAAGGGGGGTCTCCCCATATAGGGGAGTGACCCCCCGAAAACAAAATTTCATTGAAGGTAGCCGATATGGGTATCAAATGAAAGGTCTTGATGAACTTTTCAAAACAGGTCTTAGTTTGGCAAAGTTTGCTTCAAGGGGTGCACAGGGAGGGGAAATACACGAAAAATTTGTGTCCCCCCCCATCGCGATTGGACACCTGTGATCCGAAAAATCTGAAAAAAATCAAGAATGTAGGCCTTGATGAGTACAACAACAACAAATACGTGAGAAGTGGCAATTTACTCAACTTTGTTAGTAATAGTATGATTTATCGATTTTATGTTTTCTTGAATAAAATCTTAACGGTACCCTTAAATTCAGTAAACAAATAACTATTTATAAGATTGATCTACCCTGAAAGTTTCATAAAGATTGAATCATATCGAGCGAAGTTATAGCGGCTTGAATTTTCCTGTATTACTATGGAACAATATGCGCTGCATTTATTACTATGGCAACATATGGCTATAGAACAACATGCGCTTTTTACCGACTCAGACACTACAGTTTTGCTAGGATTTGCATGAAAATTTCAGGAATGATAGGTATCATGAATATCTTTGAGAATCGGTTCAGCTAGTGGTATTAGTAATCGCCAAGCAAAAAAGTGGCTGTTTTAAATGCGAAGATTGAATAATTTTGAGTTATTTTTTCCCAACTTGAACTTTTAAGTTGCATGCTTTGAACGCTTGATTCAATTTAATGAATGACTGAAGATGAGTACCTGCAATTTATACTCATAAGTGAAACAAGTCAAGGAGGCGGGAGAGAGCTCCTAGCAAATGGGCTTTGTAACCACTCTAGGATTCGAAAATATTGGCCATTAATCGATGATAACAGTACAGGGGAGTGGCCCCTGAAAAAAAAATCCCTCAAACGTAGCCGATATGAGTATGAAATGAAAGTTTTCATGGGAGCTTTTCAAAACAGTTCTTAAACTGTCACTTTTTGCTTCAGGGGGGAAATACATGAAAAATGTGTTTCTTCCCTCGCGAATGGACACCTGAAATAATTATCAAGGGAGATATTTATGAGTATAACAATAATAAAAACCTCAGAAGTCGAAATTCGTTCAACTTTGTTAATAATATTATGACTTCGAATTTCATATTTTCTCCAATAAAATTGTCATTGACATGTTTCTTGGTTTCATTCGATCTGGTGACTGCATTTTGTAAATTGAATACAAAACCCTTCTGACATGAGCGTAGGTCTGTTTACCCAACTTGTTTTATGGATCATCTCGATGTGACGATTTAGTGACTTTAATGAAGCTTGATAAAGACCACACGTTTTGTATGTTCGACTTGATAGGCTCAATTTTACCTTCGGACAAAAATAATCGTAGGGCAATTGCAGGAAATCTTTGAGTGAAGCATTTAAGTGTAGAGCTAAATTGACTGGAAGATTTAGAAATTGCCCTCCATCATCCAAAACCAAGTCATCAACTGTTTGTTTTACTTTTACTGGTGGTGGAAGAAACCTGTTGTATAGTAATCTAAATAGACCACTTCTTGGACGACAGCATTCTATGTTTCTACATTTTACAATTTGAAGCAAGTATTGGCTTTCACGCACATGTTCGGAATACCATTTGACGTCTGGGAAATTCTTGTTCGCCCGGCCCAACATATTTTGCAGTAACATGATAGCCATCAATTTCCATTGAACACCATACTTCAGCTAACACATTTCCTGCAAATTCGAAATTGGATCTTTCTAAATGTTCATTAATTGTAACGCCACGTTCATCCAAATGAGACCCAAAATAGTCATGGGGCAATATCAAACCAGCCAGTTCCCGACTAAGAGGAGCCATTCTGCGCTCTACTCTGTTATACGCACTTCTGCCAGGAGCATTAGTAGCTAAAAACAATGCATCGAGATCATGTCGCTTAAAGTCTTGTATAGCAAACCCTATTACTTGTTTATAACGTGGATTTTCATCTGGCCCTCCATCAACCGTCATGATTACCACTGGTTTTACCAATCCATGGTCAGTTTTACCTTATTCTTGAAACTCTTCAAGTCCGAGAAGCGTCGCGAAATCTTGAGGATGAGTACTAGCAGTAGATGAACTGTGCTTTCCACTGCGGAAAGCGATGCATTTTGGTCCAGAATATCCAACGCCTTGCGGTCGTCCTAACATACTGGAAGTGATATTGATACCAGCATAAACTGATGGTATTAATTTATGCCGCTCAGCGATTACCCAGTCGTGATCAGGCAATTTGATTCTATATTCCATGTGCATTTGAAGAGGTGCTTGCTTATTTACCACAGTAACACGAATAGGGACCCAAGCTTTAACATTTTGAGATATGAAAATACTTGATCTGGTCCAGGTATGGATGCTATGCTCTCCAAAAAATGGATTGATGTTTCAGCGAAATTGTTATCTAAGTGGCTTTTGCGGTGATTAGCCTGAGCCCGAGTGAGCTTAACAGGGACTGTCGACACATGTCTTCTTCCCTCTGCAGAATTAGATTTCCTGGGAATCAAACGAGGATATGTCGCACTTCGACTAATGTCAAATCCTATTTTACGTAATTCTTGTGTGAGTTCATCAAGAGTTTTTACACTGCGAATAGATTCCGTTCGTCTTCTATCATCTGCTGCACTCCCAAATAAAGCAATATCCGCAATTGTTTTCAATAGTAATGGGTGATCGTTTTCTAGGCTAGGACGTTCCACTGAATCCCTCAGGGATAGTTTTTTTTTAATTTCTGGATTTTCAGGACAAATATCTTCTAACTTTCTTTTCATAGCATCTCTGTGTTTCTTCTGGGCAACGGCGTTTTGAATCTTCCTGTTTTCACTGTTTTTAACTCTTCGCCCAACTTAATGATCTGTTTATCAACTTCAACACGGCTTGGCATAGTATCTCTGGCAGAATACAAAGCATTCACATTACTGTTGTGTTTTCACATTACTGTTGTGATCCCACTCCATGTTTTATGTCGTCTTCTTCCTGTTCTTTAGTATTTGAAGCTGGCTGTTTAGTTTGTGTTTTGTCTTCAGGTTTACAGGTATTCGTTGCCTAAAAATTAACTTACGCTACTGCTAATGATTCTCTTATTAAGCTTAAAAAGAGATACATAAATACTATAGTGAGTACATTTAACATGTTTTATTTACTTTAACATAGCGAAAATGAATCTACAGTTTTATACATTTATCCGATCAAATACAGGGCCGATTAATTATTGAGACACGTCAGTAAGGGTATGATACCCTTATAGTTACAAGAAAGAGTCCTAAAAGACCTTCTCTAAATTTTTGAAAAAAAATCTGTACATTTTGTAAGAGAAAAACGATTAATCAACTTAAAATACTTTTTTGCTTATCAATCCTATTTCTTATTGTGATCAAAATACTCTTTTAAACCCCATAAAAAACTGCATTCAAAGATTATTAACAGCCACAGCCGGGAATCGAACCCGTCCAATACAAAAAATTAACACCCTGTATTTTTGTGACCAATCGATCTAATGAATATTACCTCTAAAATTAAAGGTAGGCTGTAATGTCTGCTAATCATTAAACGTCAAAATTATATTTTCTTTACTCATACTTAAAATGGTTTCATCACTCACCTTGAAAAAAAAAACGTAGTAGATTGGATTTGTTCCTATCGCTGCTTGCAATTCTTCTTCAATTCTCTTGGAGACAATAATATCAAGTTCCTTGTTGGACTTTGCTTGTAACTTATAATTACGCCACACTTCGTTAACTAATTTCTGTACATTTTGTATTTTTGTATTTGTATGAGTTTTTTTAAAGCTTTCGAACAACTTTTGGTATAACTTGGATTTGCCTATTTGAAACGACATCTTATTGAAACAATTCAACTTTGGCGAAAGTGGATCAACGTTAACACAAACATTAAATTGCTTTACTTTGATTACAATACGTCAAATCGACAATCGTACCGAAACGAAACTAGATTGACGGAAGAAATTAGGACAAGTGAATAGCGGCGGTGATTCCCCTACTCGATTCTAAGCGAATACCTTAACGTATACATTATTTGTGGGAGTCTCCGAAAATGGGTTTTTTTTTCAAACATAGACAATATGTGGGTTGCCATGTGTGTAAAAAAAGTAAATAACTGCTGCTGACGTAATCACCATTTCTGGGAAACCATAGAGATTGCCTGTAGTTCTCTGGCATCGACAAGACCATTGCTTATGGTTTTTTACAGACCTTCAAAGCCTATACTGGCTATATATCATGCATTCTAATATAAAATTTCCCTTCAATGAAACTAAAGCAATGATAACATTTTTTCCTAAATCATACTTCCAATAATTCTATTTCATTCGAAATATTTACTGCCGCGGTATATTATCAACAGCATCATCCATCTATATGCATCATATTTCATTACCATAATCTCGATTAAAATCAAAATTCATTACCAAAAATATCACACATGAAGTAACCAATTATTTTCATCGAAATGATCTTCATTTCTAATCTCGCATCGCATAACATTATGCTCTTATGTGCATGCTATTGGGGACCGGCAGCCAGTCTATTGACATTTTGACCTACAATTTTTGAATCAGAAATTCGGTCATGAGCCATTTAATCTTTGCATACATCACATATGAATGTAAACAAGACTTAGTTAATAGACTACTTCTTCATTCTATAACAGAATAGCAATACTCAAGAATGAACAAAAAGAAGGAAAAGTTTTCTAGGCGTTTAGAATATTAATGATATGATAATGAAGTATCCGTGGAAATTTATTAGTTGAAAAAACTGTTTTGTTTTTTAGGGTTTTGTAAAATAATTTTACAAAACCCTACTAGTTTCGCGACCAGTCTGTCCGTCTGTCCGTCTGTCCGTCCGTCCGTCCGTCCGTGTGTCACAGCAGTTTTTCTCAGAAACTACTTAAGCTAGAAACATCAAATTTTGTGTGTAGGTGTAAAGTGGTGATCTCTTCAAAGTTCAACCACAAAAAAATTTTATAAGGTATTTAAGGGGGGTCTCCCCATATAGGAGAGTGACCCCCCGAAAAAAAAATTCCATTGAAGGTAGCCGATATGGGTATCAAATGAAAGGTCTTGATGAGAACTTTTCAAAACAGGTCTTTGTTTGGCAAAATTTGCTTCGGCGGGCGCACAGGGAGGAGAAATACACGAAAAATTTGTGTCCCCCCCCCCTCGCGATTGGACACCTGTGATCCGAAAAATCTGAAAAAAATCAGGATTGTAGGCCTTGGTGAGTACAACAACAACAAATACGTGAGAAGTCGCCATTCACTCAACTTTGTTAGTAATAGTATGATTTATCGATTTTATGTTTTCTTGAATAAAATCTTAACGGTACCCTTAAATTCTATGAAATTCAGTATACAGATGAATATTTATAAGATTGACCTATCCTGAAAGTTTCATAAAGATTGAATCATATTTAGCGATGTTATAGCGGTTTGAATTTTCCTGTATTACTATGGAACAATATGCGCTGCATTTATTACTATGGCAACATATGGCTATGGAACATGCGCTTTTTACCGACTCAGACACTACAGTTTTGCTAGGATTTGCATGAAAATTTCAGGAATGATAGGTGTCATGAATATCTTTGAGAATCGGTTCAGCTAGTGGTATCAGTAATCGTTAAACAAAAAAGTGGCTGTTCTAAATGCGAAGATTGAATAATTTTGAGTTATTTTTTCCCAACTTCAACGTTTAAGGTGCATGCTTTGAACACTTGATTCAATTTAATGACTGAAGATGAGTACCGACAATTAATGCTCATAAGTGAAACAAGTCAAGGAGGTGGGAGAGAGCCCCTAGCATAAGGGTTTTGTAACCATTCTAGGATTCGAAAAAATTGGCCATTAATCGATGATAACAGTACAGGAGAGTGGCCCTGAAAAAAAAATTCATCAAACGTAGCCGATATGAGTATGAAATGAAAGTTTCATGGGAGCTTTTCAAAACAGTTGTTAAACTGTCAGTTTTTGCTTCAGTGGGGGCACAGGGGGGAAATACATGTAAAATGTGTTTCCTCCGTCGCGGATGGACATCTGAAATAACTATCAAGGGAGATATTTATGAGTATAACAATTCTAAAAACCTCAGAAGTCGAAATTCGTTCAACTTTGTTAATAATAGTATGATCTTCGTATTCCATATTTTATCCAACAAAATCGTCTTTGACATGTTTCTTGATTTGTTCGATATGGTGACTGCATTTTGTCAATTGAATACAAAACCCTTCTGACATGAGCGTAGGTCTGTTTACCCAACTTGTTTTTTTATGTTTTCATGGTCAATGAACATTACTGTCTTCAAAGAATTTTGGTACATTGTTATAGTTCACAGTTTGAAACTTTTTGTGTTTTCATTTCAAGAAGTTTGTATAGGAACGGAATAGTGTGGATTAAAATCAAAAGCAATTAGAATTGTGAATGCATTGCACTTGTTTTAAGTGCTATTTTCTTATGGCGTAAAATCTTTAATCAGGAATTCCAGTTACTTTCAATTGACTGTGCCATTTCTTTTGCTATATTAGCAAAATTAGCCGAAAAACTTAAGAAATTCGTTTATGCAATTTCACTGTTGCACTTTCAGCTATTTCACCTCTTAACCAGAATGGAAATGTTGTCTTTTAATTTTTTAAATCTTAAAAACGATTTGCATAATGCATTTAAGTGTTATGTCTTTCGTCTTCAAGTTTTAAAACTGCCACTTTTCTTTCTTCATTTCGCATAACATCACAACTCACATTCCAATTAAGGACGCCCTCGGGCTTTTGTTTTTAGTCTAGAAAGACCAGCAATTGGTGGAAGTGGAAACATCATAATCAAAACTTGAAATTTCCGCGCTGACAATTTTATTATTGTTAAGCGTATAACAACACTTTAACAAATTGAGTCGATTTCAATTGAAATTTATTAAAGCTGTGCGCGATTATCATCATTATCATATGCTCATCTCATAAGTACGAGTATGTGATCATAATAATCGCGAGTACGATGAGTAAATTATCCATTGTGGCAATGTTCCGCGGAGAAGTACTCTCATGTTGAATGAATCATACAAAGCAGTACCAGCAGCAGCAGATATAAAGCGTTGATTAAAATCACAGCTTCCTACTCGGAGGAGGCAGACGACCGGCCAGTGGAGGACATCATGTCTGTTGGATCTCGGATAGCTTTAAGATCAAGCCGCCATACTAGTGCTTGTGGCTGTAATCTCGTTTATCATAATTTCCGAGCCTACAAAGTTAATTCACTCTACAAAGCGTAGATATAATATAAATATTTCTATGTGGAGGCAAATACAGTGGACGTATCGAGTCTTTGCATGGAAGCAGATCTATAGAAAATTGGAAGATTCAAGATCTTTATTTGGTGATTTCTAATTTTTTACATATATACAATTAATTAATAACTTAACCTAACAATATTCATGCGGGTTGTGCCTTTGGACTTTTCTCGGAGCTCCATAATAATTTACATTAATTAGATTACAATATTAATTTTTCGGTAATATAAAACTTTAAAATTTCGACACCCACAACATTATCAAACATTAGTATGATAATTGACAGGACTATATGTGTCTTTTATCATAGACGATTAGAAAACGAAAGTAACCAAAATGACGGTTGCATCTATTACAATTTTAATGTTTCATTTAACTTGATCTCATTCTCTGACGACACACCTAGATTATGCCGTAGCCTTCGTAATATATTGGCCGGATTCGTAAAATCGATGACGTATTACATTAACTTAAGATGGCGGCGATATATCAGCTGTGCACTTTTGCTTTTGTCAATCAAGTGACATTTCTTCGATTCGCAATCGCTTCAAATTGTGCATCGGAATTGTAACCATAATTTTGCAAGTGGAAACCGTGCGAATTGAATTGTTAAATTTCGGTAAACGTAACTCAAAGAATTATTGTAGTGAAAGCAATTACGTTCACAAACCTACATGCATTAAAACATGCGAAATATTCGCTAAACTTGGTGTCATAAGATAAAAAGTTGAAAAAATGAGTGCCACGAAATGTAAGCTTGTGAAATCTTCTGGTATTACTGACGAAACACTTAGAGCTTTACTTCCCGACGGTTTCATTCATAAAACATGCAACTTCCACTGCGAAACTATTTTTAAACGGCGATATACGATTCGAAAAATTCGCGACGGGAAGAAATGTCACTTCACTCATCTGATCAGAAGAAAGTAAAATAAAGTGATGATGTCGATTTTTAAGGGTAGTCAGCTGCCATAACTATATATCATATTATTTAGCAAAGTTATTTTATACTTTATCAGCTTTCGGCAGGTGAGTCCTTGCACCCTTGTGAAACTAAAAACAGCTGACAGTCACCTATGTAGCGGGGGAATCATCGTTTGAAACATGTTTCGTCTTGTATAGATCTGAACTTTGCACGATTGCCTTGCAGTAGGAACTGGCGCCTTTTACAACCCTAAGTACATAGCTGAAGGTGTTACTTATAATTGATATTAATGCGGCTACCTTGAGACATTATTCCAATCAGTTTTTAAACAGTTTTTACAACTCCCTATTGAAATCGATATCTGTCTCTTTCCATTCGTCTATCGCGGCAAGTTTTCTCTCTAATTGTTGAAGCTAGATCCATCAAACTTTGTGCAAAGCTGGAAAGTACCTGTAAAGATAGTCGAATGGGGTATCAAATGGTGAAACCTTTTCATATCGTCTTTAACCATCCGGCGGGCGCGTGGTTGAAACTAACAACAGCGGGCGCGTGGCGGCATTTTGGCCGCCTCAGAGCTCGTTCTGTTTTCATGTATGTAAATGCGTATTTATATTACTTATCGTTGTTTTTTTTTAACAGATATATTAGGAAAACACCAGCTTCATAATACATATATTTTTAAATTGTTTATTTATTAATTTTATGGGAACAAAATTCCTGACTATCGATAGACAGTAGTTCAGCCATCTTTTGCCTTTCTTTTTTATCTGATAGCGTAAATAAAAATACAAATTTAATTGACTTATAAAAAATAAAGGAATTCAATATGAACGATAGGAAAATGATCTTATGAACTAGATAAACAATTTTTTCTGTACATATACAAGGTAATTCTAATGCTTGTGAAATTACACATTTTCATGATGTTCTTCATGTTCTGCACACGAATTACATGAAACTACCACCAATGAGTGTTTTTTTGCACACGAATCGTCCACATTTGTAACAGGACAAGGACGTCCTATTGTTTTTCTTGCTACCGCATAAATAGCAAATAGACCTTTTCGTGCTTATAGTACCCTCTGGTCGATCCGGTGGAGTAACTTCTTTGTACTGCTCTAAAAAGCACTGTATTTCTCGTGGAAGGGTATTTATTGTGGCCCTGTACTTCAAATTTTCCTCCATGAGTGACATGCCTAAGTTGTACAAGTATGTTTTTCTAACAATCTTACTGTTAGGATTATTGGCCCCGAAAAGTATGTAGGAATTGATCCCTGCTACATCAAGTAGTCGGTAAAACACCACCATTGGCCACCTTCGAGTTGTTCTGGAAGTGGAAGCCCTCGAACACATGAGGTCCACCGTGTCCACTCCACCTTTTGTGGCATTGTAATCAAGTACCTGTTAAGGCTTGCCAGTTTCTTCATCAGCTAAGTTACTATCATGCATAGTAGACAGAACAAGCACAGCTCTGTGTTTCTTAGTCACCATGGAGACTAAAGCGACGTCAGGTTGAGCACCAAACTTGTAACTCCCCGGTACCATCCTACGATTTCCTATTATGAACTCCGGAGGAATTTCTCTTTTTTTTTTTTTGAGCGTACCCAAAAAGGTCAATCCATTCTTTAACAAATCTATTGCTAAAGGATAGCTACTAAAGAAGTTGTCCGTGGTAATATTTCTATTTGTTTTTATTACTGGCCTTGTCAATCTGGTGACGATGTCATAAGGCTTATTTGTAGAAGCGTAGGGGCCCGTCGTTTGCTTTCCACAGTAGATCTCTACATTATATGTGTAGAAAGTTCGAGCATCGCATAAGGCGTATATTTTTATCCCGTATTTAGCAGGCTTTTTATCCATATACTGTATGAAGCTGCAGCGGCCTCTGTAAGCAACGAGCATTTCATCAACGGTCAGAAACTCGCCAGGAGAATAGGACTGTTGGCAATTTCTAATAAATTTGTTCAAAATTTCTCGAACTGGGGCCAGCTTGTCTGTATTCGCTCGTTGGGGTCGTGTATTTACATCATCGAACCGTATGCACCTCATCAGGAATCGGAAACGTCTTTCGCTAAAGTTTGCTCGTAAGATCGTAAAACCAGTGCCATTTGTAGTAAAATATTCAGCCAGATTGTTACGGTTGCCCCTCTTCACTGCCAACAAAAATAAGGACCCAAAAAAAGATAGAATTTCTATTTTGTCAGTCCATCTAAAATCTCTCTCTCTGCTTTCAGAACTAGTCGTTTTTTTTCTCTGAATGTAGATGTTAGTATAGCGGACTATGTCATCAATCATATCAGGGGACATTATAGCTGAGAAACAGTCAATTTCTGTATAACAGTTACGAGCAGCCGCTTTAGGGCCTGGAAAAACTTTCACCACATTTTTTGCTTTGGCTTTTGTAATACCTTCAATTGGTTCACTTGCCCACAACGTTTCTTGATCTTTCCCAATAAAAAATTGAAAGCTCTCACCAACATCCAAAGTCTCCTCAATTCCTCTATCCAGTTCAATTTCAGAGTCACAGTCATGCTCGTCTCTCTCAATTTCCTCATGCTCGTAGTCTGGATCGTTGGAATCCTCATCATTTTCTTCGATTTCGCCTTGTGCCTTCTCCTCCTCCTCCAATTCTCGGAGAATTCGAAGAATATCTTCCGCCTTGCTGTAACGTTTCCTGTATGAGAGGAAATGCTAATAATAGATTTTTTTGTTTGAACTTCAGAAAAAATATTAAAAACAACACTTTGTAAAATTAGCTACGACCATTCGTAAAACTACAGTAAATATGCAATATAATTGGAAATTTAGGTACTAACATTTTGGTTGGACGACAAGAAAAAAATTGTTCACAAAAAGGCGCGTTGCGGCAATCTGGCCGCCTTAACACTGCCGACCTGACACACTCAACTTTGGAACTGACTGGCACAGGGCGATCGCGTGGAAAAAGTATTTCTGACATGCCATTTGTTGTCTTATGTGCTTATTAAAGCATACCTATGGGCCTCGCTGTGCTTCGCTGGCTTATGGGCAATCATTTATGTGTTTATTTAAAAAGGCGGCCAAATTGCCGCCCACGCGCCCGCTGGAAGGTTAAACTGGGTTATCAATAAAGTTTTGCGAAGTCGCAATTGGACACCTCTGCACGGAAAAATCTAAATAAAATCACAGTGGTAGAACGTTATGTGTACTAGGACAACTAATACCTGAGAAGTTGAAATTCACCCATGGTTATTAATAATAGTTTGATATATCAATTTTAATTTTAAGTTTCTAATTTTAATTTTTAATAAAATAGTGGTAGTACATTTAAAATCAGTGAAATTCTGCATGTGGGTATTTATTTATAATAATACCAAGAAAGTTCTGTAAGAATCGAATTATATTTAACGAAGATGGATCCTTTTCAAGTTTCTTGTATTAAAGGGTGGTCAAACCAAATTACACGATGTTAATTGTAAATAAAACAAAAACTTTTCAGAGAACTAAGTTAATGTTTTTTATTACAATAGAAGGATCTATGACAATTATGAATAAAACAAAATATCGGCCAAATGCTCGCCACGGCTAGGGTGGCATGCTTCTATCCGATGGTCCATATTTTCAATGACTCTGAGACATAATTGAGGTTCAATGTCGTTAATGTGCTGAATTATCTCATCCTCTAGCTCTTGAATTGTTCTTGGCTTATTGACGTATACTTTTTCTTTGAAATATCCCCAGAGAAAGAAGTCCAACGGTGTCAAATCTCCCCAGAGAAAGAAGTCCAACGGTGTCAAATCTCATGATCGTGGCTAACGTGAGCTAACACGACCATTAAATTTCTCACACAAAAGAGCCATTGTTGCGTTGGCTGTCTGGCAACTGGCACCATCCTGTTGGAACCACATATCGTCCAGGTCCATAACCTCAATTTCTGGCCACGAGAAGTCCATTATCATCTCGCAATAGCGAACACTATTCACGGTAACTGCTTGGCCGTCCTCATTTTCGAAGAAGTACGGCCCGATGACGCCGCCAGCCCATAAGCCGTACCAAGCAATCACTCTTTGTTGATGCATTGGCTATTCAACAATCACTCGTGGATTCTCATTTGCCCAAATGCGGCAATTCTAATTGTTAACGAATTCACTGAGGTGAAAGTGTGCCTCGTCGCTGAAAATGACACTATTCCCTTCTGTCTGTTCAACCAATCATTCGTTTTATTGCACACGCTTGAAATGGTCTCTTGAGTCAACTGAACCTTGTGAGCGTGTAAATGCAAATCTTTCGCATCAGCGATGTTCGTGAGATGTTCAATTGTTGGGCACGACGACGAGTCGAGGTTGACGGCTCTTCTGCCACACTATCGCGAACATCAGCATTGTTTTCCGCAGAACGAACTAGGCGAGCATGCACAGGTGAATTCGCATTTCCTATGGACCCGGTTTGCTGAAATTTGCGCACAACTTTCCCCATTGTGGGCACATTTGGTCGATTATGCTCACCAAAAAAAATTAGGAAGTGAACGAAATGCATTTTGATTTGAACGCCCATTTTCGTAACGGCTTCAACAACCTTAACGCGCTGCTTAATTGTGTACCTCTCCATGGTTGAATTTGTCAAACACTGAAACAAAGAAATTGAAATGTCAAATTAAGTTGGGCGAAAAAACGTTGACGGGTGACTCACAATTAACATCGTGCATTATGGTTGAACCCTCCTTTACAACAACA
This sequence comes from Odontomyia ornata, assembly GCA_963969285.1. Lineage (NCBI taxonomy): Eukaryota > Metazoa > Arthropoda > Insecta > Diptera > Stratiomyidae > Odontomyia > Odontomyia ornata. The sequence goes on along the minus strand of OZ017740.1, from coordinate 43,007,078 downwards.
ATTTTGTAGAAAGGGTTTGTATCATGATTGTCTCTATGGATTTGGTCAATCAATGATATCCGTAATTTAAACGGCAGCTACTTAGTTTTTCTTCAATTCAAGCATACACTGAACATGTTATTAAGCTGCTTTTGGGATTTATTTATGAATGGTTAAAGATGATAGTCAACATTCTATAAATTAGATACAGAATCTTTCTGAGTGGAGCGTACTGTGCTTTACTTAACATTTTATTACACCAAAGAAGGATCAAATGGAGTCTACGTCTAACGTTCGTTGCGTATAGTTTTTTTTTTTAAATCCCTCCTGTCAAAAGTTTTGGAAAATTAATTTTTTTTTAAAAAACGTTAGCCCGAAGTAAATTTTTATTGGAAAAAGCTTATATTGTCGAAGCAATCGACTCAGGGAATTTCCATCAAATATTGTTTTGCTTTGATTAGTAAAGAAAAGCGAAGAACCCAAGTAAACTTCAGGACCACTGGTATGGAGGAGCCCGACGGCTTCCCATCATTGGGGCAACCTGGAGAAACGACGAATAAGAAACTGACGATAATCAACAAAAGAAGCTACAAATAAAAGCGGGCAGTGAACAAATAATCAAACTGCAAAAAGAAAATTACGAACTGAGGCCAGAGATAAAGTCCCTCAAATATCTAGTCAAGAAAGTGATGAAGCCTCAAAAGACGCAGCCGAGAAATCAAGGGAAACAGGGAACAAAGGCGAAGAGAAGTGTAAACAGCGGAATAAATTTTAAGTGCTGGTGGCACCAACAACAGTCAAAATTATTATGCAGCGATGGACGGATTAACCGAAGAAATGGAAGTCGAAGAAAGTATCGAACATAACTCTAAAGATAATGACTTCAATTTTATTCAGTATATAAAAAATAACGATAAGGAGAAGAAACCAGCCCGCGCTTCTGCTGGTTCTTTTGAAAAGCCACCAACAAGGCAGAAAAAATTTCGCCAATTAATGTATTCGGACAAAGCGGAAAAGATATGGTTCGGTTATTGGCAGTCGAAAATAAATTAAGTTATTTCGAAATTAAAAGAGTTGATGCAGAAAAATTAACTTTTAAAACGAAATCACTGGTTGATTTCAAGTCAATCAAAGATGCACTTAGGACTGGGGAGGTTCCACATTTCACCTATACCCCAAAAAGTGAAAAAATCAGACCGTTTGTTGAAGGGAAAGGACACGGTCGATTTTCATCAGGTGCTCAAGGAAGCTCCACCAGAAATTGAATTCATTTCTGTCAAAACCTTTGCAACAAGAAGATTGACCATAGAAAAGAATAATTTACCATATTATCTGGTACAAATTTCTAACAAAAGCAGTCCAAGTGCCCTTCAACAAATAAGGTATTTGAATTTCAGAGTGGTGAGGTGGGAACACCTCTAGAAAAGAGAACTCAACCAGTGTTACCGGTGGCAAAGATTTGGGCATTCGGCTACCAGCTGCGCCATGTAGTATTGGTGCGTAAAATGCAAAGATGTTCATGCCCCGGTGAGTGCGAATTGGCTCAGACGGGACCTAAAGAAAAATTAAACTGCGATAACTGTGGTATATTTGGTCATCCAGCCTCATATCGAGGATGCTCTCGATATCAAGATGCAAAAGTTAAATTGATTCCAAAACAAAAACAAATACAATGCAGTCTAAAACCTTTCAACCTCGTAAAGTCTGGGGTATCATTTGCACTCGCCGCTAGAGGGCCTCTTAAAATTTACTAGCTACTTTAAAATGCCTCAAAATAACTTGTCATCCAGTCACACTTCCATGCATAGGCTTCGTCTCATCTCGATCAACGTCAACTCCATTGTTGCCCTATATCGACGTGACTTTCTCCTTGAATTCATTGTTTAGCAAAAGCCTGACATCATGCTTCTCAATGCATGGCACTCCATGGTGTTTAAGGATTTTGAAGTCGTAAAAAACGATAGGGTAAACGGTGATGATGGAGGTGGCACCGGGATATCGATGAGAAGACCCTATTGTTTCCAAAATATTGAAAAAATTGAATTCAAAAGCTTTGAATTTCTTGAAGTGTCCGTTATCAAAATTTCACTGCTAGGTGGGGATAACCTCCCTGTTATCCCTGCCAATGCAACAGGTCGAAATGTTCTCAAGTTCAAGGAGGAGCTCATTTCTCTTGCTTGAAATACCATAACGCAATCGTAATGGAAATCAATCATCAAAGGGATGTCTTCCTCATTCCAGTTCAACATGAAAATCATCATTTCAAAAAAAAAACCGTGAGTTTGAAAAGAAATTTAATCGGGATTTCCAGAAGCAATGTCTTCCTGCTGATGATGGCAACGTTTGTTCAATGGTTCGTAAGTTAGGGAAGCTGACGTTGGAAACGATTGAGAAAGTACAGGGTGCGAACGGTATTTGAGGACATGCATAAATGTGACTATAACTTCGCGAATTTTATTTTTTATTTTTTTTTTCCTTTTCAGATAAGAAATGGTGGACTACAACATCACTCAAGAAATGAAGAGACATGCTGTTCGTCGCTATATGTGCGAACCATACAGATTTAGATATCTCTAATTTTCTTAATTGCGCCCGTTCATTCGTGCATAAGGTTCGCCGTGAAATGGAAGCATCAAGAGGGGATACAGAATCGGTTCCAAAACGCAAGAAGCACGAACAACGTTCTGACACTGTCCGATCTGCAGAATTTTTAGAGCAAGTGCAAGCGATCATAGACGAGTGAGCTTCATGTTTCTGAGCGCCTTATTCGTAGAGTTTTCCACGAAGACCTTCGGTATAAGTCTTACGTGATGCGCAGAGGACAGTTCATGTCGGAACAAACACGGGAACAGAGAGTTCTCCGATCAAAACGTCTTTTAAACAAAATCAAACACCCCGAGGCGCCCAAAATGTTATGGTTTTTTTTTCGACGAAAAAAATGTTGACCAAGATCAAAAGACCAATCGCAGAAATGACAGATGGCTACGTTCAAATCCTACGGAGGATCCTGTTGTTATGCACACAAAACTTTCAGTGACTGTTATGGTTGTAGGTGTTGTCGGCAACGAAAGACATGTTGTGCTACCACACTTTTTTACTCAAGGACTTCGAGTGAACTCTGCTGCATAATCGAGGTTTTGGAGACGGTAGTGAAACCCTGAATAGACAATGTGAGCGGGGGCAGACCATACATTTTTCAACAAGACTCTGCTCCCTCACATAAAGCGATGGCGACACAAGATTGGATGGCCGAAAATTTTCATGACCACATAACACCGAACCTACAGGTATGGCTACCTAGCTTCCCAGACCTTAATCCTTTGGATTATTACGTATGGGGCGTAGTTGAGCGTGAGACCAATAAGCGGCCTCGTAATACCACTTCTTCGCTGAAGACTGCTATTAATGCCGTTATCGTCAATATGAACAAGGAGCATTTGATTCGGGGATGTAATCGTTTCCGGACCCGGATCGAAGAATTTATTGCTGCTAATGGCGATTTTATTGAATAACTTTATAGCCATATATTAATTTAACGTTGTACAAAAAATTCCTGAAATTTCATTAAATTTTGTTAAAAATACAAGCTAATTGATTTTACTCTCAAATTGTCCTCAAATACCGTACGCACCCTGTAGTTTCCAAGATTAAACACCAGAACAAAATCGAAAAATGTGAAACACAAATGTATCCTTAATTTTTAACAAAAATAAAAACAACACTATATGTAGCAATAATGAGATAAAACTCAAAAAACTAAGTAACGAAAAAAACAAAAAACAAACACGAATAATTTAGACATTGTCATTAAGCCACCAATACCTAGATCGCTCCGTCTCAGCTTGACTAGCCTCAACGAATCTAGCAGATGAGTATCTCCACTGGAATTGTTGGTCTCGTAAACTCAAATTCAGAGGATATTTTATCTTTTTATCGGTGGCCCACCTATATATGATTGGGACGCCGTCAGAAGCAAAAATATATCAATTCTGGAGGAACGAAGCCAGTAGTGGGACAAGTCTCAATATACCCGTCTGTAGGGTGGAACGGCTGTAAAATTCACTCACATTACAGATCTTGCGAGATGGTTCCGAAGAAATTTCAGTATGAAGATATCGACTTTTGTCACTTTAGCAGTTTTGATAAATTTTTCTATTCGATATATAATGCTTCCAATCCGTTTAGGCTTTCTGTACATACCAGTACATGCACGAAGACATTTCCTTTCGAAAACTCTTAATCTTTCCATAGTACTACCACTCTGATTGTACCAGATCTGACATCCATATGTCAAAACTGCTCTAACCAGGGTCTTGTAACAGATAACTTTGACCTTTTGATGAATGTATCTGGAATGAAAGAGTTGTCGAAGGGCCATGACTACTTTTTGTGCTTTACTGAGCATAATTTTGACATGTTCAGTATAGTAGAGATACTGATCGAGATGAACGCCGAGGTATCGAACACAGGATTTATGTGGAACCCGTTCTGAAGTACGGAAGTATGGAAATACTTCCAGTTATTTATTTATTTAACAGAAAAAATCCAATAAAAAAATAGATAAAATAATAGTAGTAGCAAAATGAATTAAATAATAGCACAGCATGCAAAAAGCAAGATACAAGTAATAAAAAATGCAAAAATTAGGAGAAAATAAATAAGAAAAATTACTAAGAGTTGAGAAGAAGACAGTTGACAAATCTTTTATAAACTAAATACGAAAGGGGGAAGGGCCCAAGCTGAAGGTCGTCATGGTTACGAGGTAATTTATAAACAGAGTGATCAATGGTGGGCCTAGAATGGATCCTTGAGGAACACCAGAAGACGGATGGATGGGAGTAGAAAGATAGCCTTGCAAATATACCTGACTGACACGATTGGATAAGTAAGAGGATAACCAGTGGAGCAAATAATCAGGAACGTTAAGAAATTTAAGTTTGCAAAACAAAATAGTGTGATTTACTGAGTCGAAGGCTTTAGAGAAATCCAAATACAAGGTTTCGACTTATAAACGGTCCTCCATGGCTTTTGAAGTAACGGTCATGAATTCTAACAAATTTGTTAAGGTCGATCGCCCTTTGATAAAACCATGTTGTTCGGGAACGAACAACTCATGAGGTGCAAGTACACGATCTTCTCCAGTAGTTTGGAGAAACAGGGTAATAAGGAGATAGGCCGATAATTGGCAACGTAAAAAAAGGAGTAACATAGGATCTTTTCCAACACGAATGAAAAGAGCCTGAAGATAAGTTAGAGTTGAAGAGAAAGGAAAGGGGGACACAAATAGAAGTAGCTAATGATTTCACTAAATGATTAGGAATACCATCGGGACCTGAACTAACAGAGTCATCAAGTTCTAAAATAAACTTCATAACACCTTCTGGATAGCAAGTAAAAGGGAATGAAGGTGGCGTGTGTATGATTGGGAAAGAAGGGCTATTGTTGGGAGTAGCATTAAAAATAGAAAAAAACTGAGTTCACAAATCTCGAGAGGCGAAGTTGGTAAGCAGCCATTCAAATGAAGCGAGGTTAGGAAACTGGAAGAGGAATTAAGAGAGCGTATATAATTCGAAAATCATTTTGAATGATTTGAGTTAAGAGAGCCTTCAATACTATGAAAATAAGAAGCTTTAGCGATCTGCATCTTTTTCTTAGCTACCGACCTCAGATGACAGAAAGCTGTACGTGACTCAGGAGATCTGTCACGTGAAAAACGTTGACGAGCTCGGTCTTTAGCTCGTCTCACATCGAGAGTTAACCAGGGACAGTCGGAAGAGTTTCTTATACTGACAAGTGGAGTCGAGTTAGAAACAGCAGCGTTTAAGAAATCATAGAAATTGTTACAACAAGTATCCGAGTCAAGTCAGCGAAAGAAGGAGGACCAATGAACTGAGCAAATCGTTTCGGAAAGTTTCTCATAATTAGTTTTATAATAGTTATAGCGCTGACGCTCTTTCCGACGATAACGGACAGAAGCAGTATAGGAAATTTCAAAGCGTAAGGGATCAGGAGAAAGATAAAGAAAAAGAACTGGAGGTGAGCATAACAACGATTGCTTCATACTACAAAAGAATAAGTCAAGAATATGAATATTAGCATTAAGAAAATTATTAAATTGAGCCAGGGAACACATGGACATAAAAGAAGAAATTAAAGACCAAATTTGAGATAAGTCAGAATCAACCTGACTGTCGTCCCATGAGAGTTTAGGAAGGTTAAAATCTCCACATAAAATAAGGTGACAATTTGAAAAGCGCGATAAGAAAATACTAGATATTTCGGTGAAGAAAGTATTGTAGACCGTAAAGGGAGACTCACAAGGTATATAAGTGCAAAAGACAAGAAGAGAAAGGGAAGACGAAAAAACTATTTTTGCCCCCACACATTCTACAGGAGCAGTGAAAAGTAAATTTGTTAGAAGGAAGCCAGTAAAGGTATTCTTGTTGGCGACTAGGACACCTCCTCCGTCTTACTTGTTGGAAATTGACCTGTCACGATCACGCCTAACAATTGTGCAGTTAGGAAAAATTTCAGAATCAAATATGCTATTAGTCAACCAGGATTCAGAAATACAGATTATATCATCGTTAGAGAGAGAATACGATAAAGCTAGATCCTTCAGCTTGAATCTTAAACCCCGAACATTTTGATAATAAATAGAAGATTTACTGTTAGAAAATTGACTTTTAAGAGTGCTATCCTGAAAGTTTTTAGTTTCAGGTCTTGACTGGCCCACTGCAGCGTTGTCCGAAACAAAATTATTTGGCACTTCTGCGCATTGATTTTCATTCGCTAATTGTCGGTGTAGAGCTGCACCATTAAACACTTTTTGAAGATTGCTCTGAAATATTGTAGCGTTTCAGCTTACCGTATATATGATAAGATCATCAGCAAACGCAACCAATAATCGCGATGGCGAGATATTATCGGCAGATTTTCATCAGTAACAACAGATGATTTCCCATATAACATATTGAGCATCATGGCGACAAGGTGTCTGCGGATCTTGTCCTGAAGGAGTTTAAAATTAGTCCATTTAACCACACCGTATCGAAGGCTTTGTCATTACCACTGAGACATGCTCCAACACATTCTCTATCATTTGGTTTCCAACAGATGTCTGAGGTTATTTGCGTTATAGCATGCATGGTCGAATGCCTGGCACGAAAATCAAATTGGCAATTCGGCATCAACTCATATTTCTCAATGTGGGCGTTTAATGCTTTGTTTAGTATCACTTCAAACGCCTTCCTGAAGCTAGGCAGCAGGCTGATTAGGCGATAGCTTTTAGGGCACGAAGATTCTTCAACTTTCTTCAAGATCGGAAATATCTTAGCCTGTTTCCACTCATTTGGGAAATATGAATTATTCAACATGTTTTTGAACAATATGCAACCCCATGCAAATGTCGATGAACTATATTTGGAATACCGTCAATACCACATGCTTTCCTGTTGTTTCCTGCTAAATATGAAACACAAGGCTTCATAGCTGAAAAAACAATCAATAAGATTCAAGCTTGGTATGAGGTCAGATGTTAATGTTTCGTTGAAATGAAGAATTGATTCGGATTTGAATTCGGAAACTTTTGTTTCAACGACCTCTGAAAATATTTGATTCCCTCTCTCAGGGTTTGGTAGATGAACAAATTTAAAATTTGTTCCAAGTAGGGCAATTTTCTACAATCCATCACATACAATCCTGTTTCCATTTCTATCCGGAGTCGTACTATCAATTTCGATACCAGCCCTATCCAGAAGATTTATCTCATCACTAGCGACTTCAAGATTCGATACCTTCACTCGAGACTTCTTACGGAATATGCTACTCACTTTCGTGGAAACGCCATCTGGGTCCTATGGGCTAATACCCCTCAATTTTTCCGCCCATTGACTGCTGAAGTATGAACGGAGTAAGTTCCGGACACTCTTTTTTTTAAAATACCTCCAGTCCCTACCACTCTCTCCATCACTCTTTCTTCGTCGCACAACGCTCGTGCGGTCTGCATTCACATTACGTCGCTGGTCCTTTGTGCCACCCAGACAATGTTTAATACATCTTCAGGTGTAAGTTCAACAAAGCCAACGAAGGATGGTTGTAGTCCAAAAATCGCCGCTAAATATTGTTGACACGTGTGAGAAGAAGGCTTTTCCACTCACCGATTCTTTATCTAACTTCTGTTGTGTTGAATAAACTCGTAATACATGAAAGTGGCTTGATTTAGGAAAAGTGGTTCATTTTGTAACTGAATACCCATCTACCTTCCTAATGTTAATCAGGATTACGCACTTTTTTCAGTGCCGTTAGCAGCACTGTTCTTAATATAAAAGTGCTATTGTTAAATTGTAAAAAGCCTCCCTAGCTCAACTCATGTTGGGAAATGTGATTGTAAATTTAAAAAATTTCTCTGACCAATTTCTCTATTCATTCCATCAAATTCTTTTCCAGTTATAATTTGAAATAGTGACTCAATTCAATTTGCCACAATTCACTCAGCAAATAAGTCAGTCATTAACACTATTATTACTGAGCTTATTGTACAACTCGTTGTGTTAACATTTCAATTTATCACCTCTCAATTCGCTGTTGTGCGTTGTGTTTGTGTGTCAGCGCAACGTACTCGTAGAATGAGAACACCTTTGTTCGCGGTTGGCGGTCAGTGTCGTGACTCAGACTCCATGAAAATCCGCACCTCTCATTAAGCATATTGCTTACACGTACAGAACCAAAACCATGCATAATTAATCCACTGAAAGCCTCCAGAAATACATAACTGCCTTTGGGTGAAGTTCATCATTGCCTAATTGGAATGTGTTCTACTATCAAGGTTTCGTTTGGCTACAACTTTGAATAAATATCAACGGCATCACGAGAATTGACTTGAAACCAATGACGACGACAACGACAACGCAAAGTAGAGCACCACGACCTACATACGCGCCATCAATGTCGGAAGTGGTCGGCAACGGAAAAGAAGGTTGACATAGGTCAAAGTTCTTGTTCACCACTGTTGAAATTCTACCGTGGAAAGTATGAAGGAATCGTTGTGGGTTATGGTAATGGAATGAATGCGAGCAGACCATCTGGTTAGTATCATTTCGTTGGGGACCAAATTCACCTGTCTCAGGTGAATTAGCACATGACATGCGAGGTAAAAGGCAGAAATGTTACGGTGATAACTCGCAAGCGAGAGTAGTCGTTTCTAGTTATATAACATATGTTTTTACGTTACATTCTTTTTTTGTAGGACGCTATGGTTGGGTATCATGGCTATTGTGCAAAATCACTGAGCAAGAGTAGTATCATTGGTTACAAGATGAGTATGAAAGCTTGTATTACCTGTAATTATTGTTATTGCTCACGTAAAGAGGCTATTGTTAGGAAGTAGTTTTTTAATGACATTTTATATTATTTTTCATTAGTTGGAGTTCGTTTTATTTTGATGAGTTTGACCTTGAGATATACTGGTTATTATTGATAATTTTGACAATATTATTCTGGAATAAATTCAAGAAGTCCTCTGCTAAAAAACATATTACTTTTTGTGAATCCCTTCTCCTCAAACTTCCTCGTTTTAACGTATTTCTATAATTTCTCATTTCAGAGAACATTCAACTTCTTAAGTATATGACTCGTTTAAAATGAATTTAAATATCAAAGCCTTCTCGCCCTAAACCCTCCATATACATTCTTTTAAATAGGAAACTCTACTTAAGAGTTAAATTTACCACAATTACCTTCCAGTAGACAAGTACAGTTATACAATTTGAATATGGAGGGTTGTAATTGCAAACAATTAATCGTACCTTCAGGATAGGTGGAAGAATGACTCATGAAATTTAAAAAGCTGAGGGTTGCACTGCAGCAGGCACTTCCTTTTGAAACTTGAAGGTTTTGCTCTGCTACAAAAAACTACCATAAAACCTCGCATTATGCAAGTAACGTGGAAACCATTCCCAATGAAACACTTGATTCAATGAAAGTGAAAACCATCTACAACTTGCCTTTACCCACGCTCAAGGCACGCTCGCGTTAATTTCACGATGCAAGCAATTACAATTGTTTATATGTTGCACTTTTTCACTTAACAAGATTGTAAAATATTAATAGATACTCTTCAAGGTAAATTAATTTTGTTCATTCAACTGTCCAAATCGAGTACATACTGTAATATGTGAGATACTTTAAAGATCGCACAGTAATAACCGCCAGTCATGCAATTGATGTGGTTTGTGCTCGAGAGTATGGCGCAACTTACTATAATTGATTTCTGAAAATGCACAAATATGCAGTCAGATTTGCACCATTCGACTTTAAAAGTTGGTCTTCGAGTGCAAAAAGATTAGGAGTGAAAAAAACTGGAAATAATAAAAAATTATTGCTTGAACAGGTATGAAAGCGCTTAGATTGCATTCTCAGGAAATTGAGTTTCTTATAAGTTATTAGTTAAGAGTACTTTACACAATTGAAATAGTAGTAAGAAAATGAATTACGTATACCTATTCATACTCAGAGTGAGAAAAATGCTCTGATCTTTCGACCTTCAGTGAGAAATTTGTTCGAGTCAAATATCTAAATGAAGATGCAATCTTAATAAAATATGTTTTCAGGGAAATAACTATATATTATGATGCGAAATCGAAATATGATCTTGATTTCTGTTCATTTGGTTTTCAATGTAGTCCTAGTTACTGACGTGCCGCTTTTGCCATGCCCCATACGTATCTTTGACTTTAACCCTCGAGTAGGCCAATTTTTTTTTTACCTGAAATTTTATATCTGATTAATCTTGGGCCAAGAAAACCGAAAAAAGTATTATTTTTAGTCTAAGGTAAATTTTCACCTGTCAGGAGTAGTTTGGTCGAAACCCGCCTGGACGCTGTCTTGCCGATTAACGGCAAAAAAAAGATAGTACGGAAGAAATATAGAATAAGAAAAAGAATAAGAGCTTAGAGCATTTATAAAAGACCAATGAATTTCAGAAAAGAAAAGTTTATTTATTTACATTGTAGAATTTATGAAAACAGTTATTTGTAGCAGATTAACACAAATTCACATTGCACTTTAGGCAAATTACTTGAGTTTCTGATTTACAACCAAGCAACTTGCAAGTTTTTTTTAGCACTTCGATCGAGAGTTGTGGGCCAATGACTTATTTGATCGAAGCGAATGTCATCTGGTGGAAGATATGTTTTACGGCCACCTTGAGACACTGTTTCAACAATTGAAAATTACATAAAACAGCAGCAACACCTTCTCGGAAATCAGGTAACTTCAATGTCTGATCATGGATACGACGATGCAAAAGGTAAGCATTTATCATGGTCATGTCAATTACGGTAAAACTACAACATACGTCGATAGCAAACGCACGTTCTTTGTGTCTTTCCATTGCACACTAGTTATGTCGATACCATATGCTCTGCTAACAAATTCCAACGATTCACTACAATTCATTTTGGTGTCTTTGTCATTTGGAAGTTTGCAATTTGGGATACGCTAACGACGGACAGTACCGAGGGAATATATTCCAAACGACCTCAGAAGCATCATCAGTGGTAATGATGTACAGGGTGCGTACGGTATTTGAGGACATGCATAAATATGACTTTAACTTCGCGAATTTATTTTTCATTTTTTTTCCTTTTCAGATAAGAAATGGCGGACTATAACATCACTCAAGAAATGAAGAGACATGCTGTCATCGTCGCTATATGTGCTCTAATTTTCTTAATTGCGCCCGTTCAATCGTGCATAAGGTTCGCCGTGAAATGGAAGCATCTGGAGGCGATACAGAATCGGTTGCAAAACGCAAAAAGCACGAACAACGTTCTGACACTGTCCGATCTGCAGAATTTTTAGAGCAAGTGCATGCGATCATATACGAGGACCCTTCAACATCAATGAGGGTCCTTGCGAGTGAGCTTCATGTTTCTGAGCGCCTTATTCGTAGAGTTGTCCACGAAGACCTTCGGTATAAGTTTTACCTGATGCGCAGAGGACAGTTCATGTCGGAACGAACACGGGAACAGATGGTTCTCCGATCAAAATGTCTTTTAAACAAAATCAAGCACCCTGAGGCAACCAAAATGTTGGGGTTTTTTCCGACGAAAAAACCAAGATCAAAAGACCAATCGCAGAAATGACAGATGAACGGTTGTGTGCGATCCGTATAAAAGCGAAATTCATCAAAATTTGGCTGATTAATGTTCACGCCCCGACCGAAGAAAAGGATGAAGAAACGGAGGAATCGTTTTACAATCACATGGAAAGACTGATCGACTCATTGCCCACAAACGACACAAAAATAATTCTGGGTGATTTCAACGCTAAGGTTGGCAATGAGCTATCTCATCGGGGAACGACTGGCGGATATAGCCTCCACGATGAAACAAATGACAACGGCCAGCGCCTGATTGACTTTGCATGTAGCAGAAATCTAGTCATACGTTCGACTTGCTTCCCACATCGATGCATTCATAAAATGACCTGGGTATCACCGGATGGCAACACACTAAACCAGATCGATCATGTTCTGATCCGACAACGTTGGGCCTCGAGCATACTTGACGTCCGTACATACCAAGGAGCCAATTGTAACTCAGATCATTACTTGATCAAATTAAACTATCGATGTTGTATGTCAAAGGCATATTCAGCGAAGACTAGCCTGCTACAAAAATTTGACATCGAAAGGCTCCAAACGGCGTCTGTGGCCAAAAATTTCACGGAGACCCTCGAAAATCAGCTGGCTCCCATCTTATCAGACGCATCGTTGAAGACGAGCAACGACCTCTGGATGGAAGTGAAAGCGGCTATCAGGACCGTGGCAGAACAGACGATCAGACATCAAGCCCGGCGCAAGAGGAATGATTGGTTCGATGATGAGTGCCAGAATGCGTTAGATAAAAAGAATCAGGCGTACAAAGAATACGTAGGTAGGAAAACCAGGACGAAGAGAGAACACTATGAAAATCTCAAAAAGTTAGCGAATAAGATAATTAGGATTAAGAAAAGAAAATACTATGACGACCAATTGAGAAGTATAGATGTAAGTTTAGCGAGCAATAACACAAGACAAGCATACAAAGTAGTGAAAAGCCTGAAATATGGTTATTAGCCCAAAACCACACTCTGCCGTGATGAAAGCGGCAATATAATCGCTGATGAAATCAAGATTATGGAAAGATGGGCATCATAATTCAAGAACCTCCTTAATCCAGAACATCGGAGCCAATAGATGTCTGCGGAGAGCTTCCATTGGCTCCACCAACTCTGGATGAAGTTTGTTCCATCATCAACGCCCAAAAGAATAATAAAGCGTCGGGCATCGATGAGATTCCAGTGGAGCTCATCAAATATGCTGGCAGTAGTGTTCAGAAAGCTATTCACAAAGTCATCCAGCACATTTGGCAACAAGACCATATGCCGAGAGAGTGGAGCCAATCAATTATATTCCCTATCCACAAAAAAGGTGACAAGCTACAGTGCGAAAATTATAGAGGCATATCACTACTTTGTACGGCGTACAAAATATTTTCTAAAATCTTAGAAAATAAAATCGGATCATACGCCAACAGTATTATTGAGGAGTATCAAGGTGGTTTTAGGGCAGGTAGATCAACAACAGACCAATTGTTCACTGTCAAGCAGGTACTTGAAAAGTGCTGGGAGTTCAACATAGACGCACACCAAATTTTCGTTGACTTCAAGCAAGCATACGACAGTGTTGATCGTGTTTTGGCATCCCAGCTAAATTAGTCCGTCTTACCAAAATGAAAATGACGTCGACAACCTCCCAAGTTCGCATCAATAACCAACTCACCGATGCCTTTGACACAAACATCGGACTAAAGCAGGGAGATGGGCCGGCCCCATTGCTATTCAATGTGGCTCTGGAGTACGTCATACGGAAGCTGCCTGTCGATACGCGAGGTACATTACTATTCAAGTCGAGCCAAATAGTGGCCTGTGCTGACGACATCAACATTCTGTCACGGTCATTAACAACTGCCAAAGAACTTTTCCTGAAACTTGACACCGAAGCAAACCTAGTAGGGCTACAAATCAACGCAAATAAAACAAAGTTCATGATGCAGTCGAGGAAAAATACCCCAAATACACAAAATATCACACTTGGCGAATACAGTATCGAGAATGTGAGCGAATTTGTGTATTTAGGCGCCAAAATAATAAAAACGGGCAATGAAAGAGACGAAATACGCCGAAGAATACAGCTCGCAAATAAAATTTTCTATTCAGTATTGACGATCTTGAAGACCTGCTGCATACACAGGAAAACAGAGCTCCAAGTATACAAATCTGTGATAAGACCTGTGTTATGCTATGGGTGCGAAACATGGACCCAAACCCAAGCATCCGCAAATATATTGAACGCCTTTAAGCGACGGGTCCTGAGGCGAATAATCGGAACAAAGCTAGACGGGGACCAATGGCGAATTCGATACAACCATGAGCTGTATGAAATTTTTGACGGACCGGAAGTCTCAAGGATTGTAAGACTGCGGAAGCTGCAATGGTTTGGACGAACAACGGATACCCAAGAAGGTATCCGTTGGGAGAACTGAAGGATGGCGGCCAGTGGGGAAACCGAGGAAACGCTGGTCTGACTCGGTCGACGAAGACAATACATCGCTGCTCGGATTTCGGAATTGGAAGACGCGGTCAACGGACCGAGACAGTTGGAGGCGCTGTTTGCAGAAAGCGAAGGCCCGAAAGGGGCTGTAGTGCTTAGAAGATGAAGAACTGATCAGCCGTTTGCAGTCTAGTATAAATACTTGTTTTTGGTTTGGTTCCTTATTGACCACAAGGATCGAAAAATAATAATCACACAAATATATAACAACCCTACAAAATTTGTTTATTATTATTTAAATTATCGAATGCATTCGAACGTCAATTGAGCGTCCATCATCAGCGTATCTGTTTACAATGCACTGTTGTGTCAATACCAAAAATGAGAAAATAAAAACAAAACAAAGTGAACAAAAGTGACACATAGAAAGAGAAATCACAAAAGACAAAATAACGGTGACACAACGTTGCCTTCGTCTAAGTTCATAAGATTTTTGTTTTTGGCTATACAGGTATAAAGGCTTTTCCAATAAGAGGTGTTATTTTGAATAGCCCGCTATTTCGGTAGATGTCACTTTTGAAGCTGTCATTTTTTGACATTTGACAAGTAGAAACTACGCCATTTATAAAAATGGAACGATACACGCTTCAACAACGCATTGAAATTATTCAAATTCACTATAAATATGGTGAAAATTTGGCAGAGACGGTTCGTAAAACTCGAACATTTTTGGGTCGTCGTCAAGCACCTTGTCGGACCGCAATACAGAAATTGGTGGAAAAATTCGAGCTGCTGGGACAACTTAGTGATGTAAAGAATAAAACCCGTGCACGTCACTCAAGGATAGCCGAGAATGTTGCTGCTGGAGCCGAAAGTGTTGAAGGTTTGTCCATTCCTCGCCGTTCTTTGGAATAAGGCATTCCACAAACGTCATAACACCTTATTTTGCATAAAGATTTGGGTCTTAAGGCTTATAACGTTCAGTTAACACAAGAACTCAAGCCGGTCAATCATCAACAACGTCGTGTCTTTGCTGATTGGGTCCTTGAAATGCATGAAAATGATCCGGAATTCCATCGAAAAATCATCTTGAGTGATGAGGCCCATTCCCACCTCGGTGGCTTCGTCAACAAGCAAAATTGTCGCATCTGGGGCTCGGAAAACCCAAGAGTAATTGTTGAAAAGCCTCTCTATCCTCAACGTGTGACTGTATGCTGCGGTTTAGTCATTGGACCTTACTTTTTCGAAAATGAGGCTGGAGCAACAGTTACGGTGAATGGATTGCGCTATCGAGAGATGATTAATGATTTTTTAAGGCCGGAATTGGATGGTATTCATCTGGACAACGTTTACTTTCAACAAGACGGCGCTACGTGCCACACAAGCAACGAAAACATTGATCTTTTACGGGAAAAGTTTCCGGACCATATTATCTCTCGAAGAGGTGAACACAATTGGCCACCGAGATCTTGTGATTTTACACCTTGCGACTTCTTCCTTTGGGGCCACGTGAAAGAGAATGTCTACACCAACAGCCCAGCGTCGATTCAAGACCTCAAAGATGTAATTCGTGAGGCTATCGACGACATAGGGCAGCCACTTTGCGATTTGGTTATGGAAAATTTCATGAAAAGGATATGGTCCTGTAAGCGTGGTCGTGGTGGTCATTTGCCTGATGTTATTTTCCACTATTATCGGCATACCTTCCTCTTTATAATGAAATAAACATCCGATCATTTATATTAAAAAATGGCATTTTTCTTTGATTATCAAAATAACACCTCTTACATGATTTTGGTATTTTATGGAATTTCCATCGAATCAGTCACTGCAGTTTTGATTTGATCTTCTTGAAATTTTCAAATAATATTAACATTTTTGGGAATTCATGATTTGAGTGATGAAAATAGAAAAATAATGGATTTTCTTTTAAACGTGCACATCTCTTTGACATATTTCTTGACTTTATTCGTTGCTAGTGACTGCATTTCTGAGAGGTTGAGTACAAAACCCTTTTCACATGAGCGTAGGTCTGTCTACCCAATTTTTTTTGACCATGATCTTTTTGGAAGGACATTCTCGTATCTTACCCATTTTTCATCGCCCGTAATGATTTGCTTCAAAAATGGCTCGATTTCGTTACGTTTTATTAGCATTTCGCAAATGGAAATTCGGTCGATCAAATTTGTTTGTGCTAATTCATGCGGCACCCAAACGTCGAGCTTCTTTGTGTATCTAGCTGTATGCAAATGGTTCAAAACTGTTTGGTGATGGATATTCAGTTCCTTAGCAATGTTATGACTGCTTATATGTCGGTAATCTTCAATTTTTTGTAAGATTTCATCGACTTTTTCAGTGATCGGTCGACCTGAGCGAGGTGCATCTTTGACATCAAAATTTCCAGAACGAAAGCGAATGAACCATCTTTTGACTGTGGTATGTTGACCGTAGGCACCACAAATTTTTTCACGAGCCTGCAATGCATTCTCATCTTGATCGTAGTGATATTGTAAAATATAACGAATTTTTTCGGAAATTCCACTCATTTTTAAGTTAATACAACTTTTGACACGAATGACGAAATACTAAACTGTCCATATGAAAATTGTAGACTGGAATGTCACTTTTCAAACGTATGTCAGTTTGACTCGATCTAATTAGTGTTGCCCGATATATGACAACGAACACCATCTAATGACAAAAGAGGTTCAGTACTTTTTAGAATATCCAATGCATATATATATATATATATATATATATATATATATATATATATATATATATATATATATATATACAGTAGATTCCTTTTATAACGATGCTCAAAAGACTGTCATATTTACATCGTTTTAAGCGGAGAAAAACAAAGGGCTGGAAAATAATTTAAACCTGAAGTTATATTGTAAAAACAAGAAGATACATACATATCATGGGATAAAATACATAGTTTTGAAAAATAAAAACCTTGTGCAACCACATAGTGTACTATGTATCTTAAGTTTGAAAAAGTCAGTGATTTTTGTTTGTTTAGATTTTTTGGCGAAGTAAGCATTATGAACATGGTTCTCAATTTTTTATAGTGCTGTTGAAATTTCTAGTAAGTTGAGAGCTTCAATCGTGGCTACAATATTCCAACTTGATCCAGTCATTGTACCATTTATGGCGCCGCCTGTTCAGGTGTTTGTATCTCGGTTGGCTTATCATACCACGGCTGAAACTATTAGAACTTATGTGATTGCAAAACTGGGTTATAAACCGTCTCTGCTTATCTGTAAAAAACTTACTCCCGATAATCTGTCTACTCAGACAATCTCGTCATTCAGGATAACCATCAGCTCAGGTATTGTGAATCTACTCAACAAGGACTTCTGGCCAAAGGGTGTCTTCTTCAAGGAGTTCATCAATAGACCATGGAATTTTCGATCATTAGTCCTCCAAAAAGATCCAAAATAGTTAACTCGATTAATGTGTATTACCAAAATGTTCGGGGTCTTAGGACCAAGACCAACGAATTTCGACTGGCTTCCTGTATCGCATAGGATGATATTATTTGTCTCGCGGAAACTTGGCTTACTGAAGATATACTTGACAATGAAATTCTCCCCCCTTACATGGTGTTCAGACGGGACCGTAACCGCTCACTCTCTGGTAAATTGGACGGAGGTGGTGTTCTTGTTGGAGTCAGGAGATCTTTTAGTTCAAGTCTCTGCTCAAATTTTGATCCTTCCCAACCTGTGGAATGTATTGCGGCTACCGTTGCCTTATCTCCGGCCATAAAACTAGTTATTTTTTCTGTTTATATCCCGTGTAACAGTTCTGTTTATGTCTATGAAAGATTTTTCGCTGAGTTGTCCTCGTTTATTAACGATTTTAGTTCTAAAACTTTCGTCTTGATTTGTGGACTCTTCAACCTTCCTAACATCTCATGGAATGAGTCATATACTGACATACTTTCTAATGACAGTTTTTCGATTTCTCTTTCTTCTTTCATCTCATTTTGCTCCCTTTCACAATTTAATTCCATAGCAAATATTAACAATAAAATTCTAGACTTAGTTTTTACTAATTTTCCGAAATCCTCCCTCTTTTTGGACTCAGCCTTCGAGTCTTACGTTGCCTCCGACCCCCATCACCCTCCTCTTCATCTGGTGAGTATCACTCCTATTTGATACAACTTCAACAAAACAAATTACTCAGCTATAGAAAGAGAGATTTGCTCTGTCAATTGGTTTTCTTTTTTATGTAATCTAAATATTGAGCAGGCTGTACGTAAATTCTATAACTTTCTTGACTCTCTAATAGCAGTACATACTCCTACAGTCCGTCCCAAAAAAAGTAAAGATGCACCGTGGTTCAATATGAAAATTGCGGCAGCTTTAAAAGCCACTGATAGGGCTCGTAAAGCGTTTCTAGTAAGTGGTTTGTGTTCGGATTTGCAGCTTTTCAGAAGGCTTAGACTGATAGCTAAAAGACTTATAACTGAAACCCAACTAGATTATCTTAAGTATGTGGAAGGTTCAATATGTAATAACCAATCGAAACCATTTTGGGCTTACATTAAGTCTCTAAGAAATGGCAATAACTTTCCTGGCTCTATGATTCACGAAGGCATTGAAACGTCAAATAATGAAGAGATTTGTGAGCTGTTTGCTCAATATTTTTCATCATTTTATGCTAAGCAGACATTTTCTTCCAATGTCGAGTTTTTCCAACAATTCTCGCCAACAGATTCCTTTTCTTATCTTAGCCCACTTGAAGTAGAATTGCTTCTTAATAAGTTAGATACATATGGCAGTAGCGGTCCAGATGGCATTCCAAACATCTTCGCCAAAACTCTCTCTTCATCTTTATGCGTACCGCTATCAATTCTGTTCAACAATAGCCGGCCTGCGGCACTTTTCCAACTTTCTGGAAGAGATCAGTTGTCCTTCCTATTCACAAAGCTGGGAATAAAGCTGCAATCTCAAATTACCGTCCCATAACCCTGCTGTCTTCTTTTAGCAAGATTTTCGAACGCATAGTTTATAACAACTTATATTCCCTTCTACTTCCTAATTTAGCTATTCAGCAACACGGTTTTATCAAAGGCAAATCCACTCTTTCTAATCTTCTCTCCTTCTCTCATACGGTGGCTTCTGCTATAGATCAAAGGAATCAAGTAGATGTTATTTATACGGACTTCTCAAATGCTTTTGACTCTGTCAACCATGGTCTTCTACTGAACAAGCTCAATGCATTAAATATTGACTCGACCCTTCTCCACTGGCTATACTCCTACCTCTATAATCGTGAGTGTGTGGTAACGTATAAATCTTGTAAGTCTTCCTCCTATTGTCCTCAGTCTGGTGTTCCTCAAGGCTCAATACTTGGTCCCTTATTATTCTTAGCTTTCATAAATGATCTGCCATCCTTATTTAACTCTTCGTCGCTTATGTATGCTGAAAATTTTCAACATTATTCATTCTCTAGATGACTGCTTGCGACTGCAAGCAGACCTAGATAATCTTGTTTCCTGGACCAGCTCTAACTTCCTTCCTTTAAATATTAGCAAGTGTCTCCTTATGTCTTACTCACGTAAAAAATCTCCATTTTCTTTTGTTTATTCGATCAGTGGCACTGCTCTTGGGGTAGTGACCACTCATAAAGATCTTGGTGTAATTTTTGATGATAAACTCCGCTTTGATCGCCACATTTCTTATATTGTTTCGAAGGCATCTAAAATGTCTGGTTTTATTTTAAGAACCTCTAAAGGCTTCAATAAGATACGGTCTTGTACCTATCTATTTCTATCGCTGGCTCGTAGTCTATTAGAGTATTGTGCTCAAGTATGGTGTCCTCATCAGCGTTATTTAATTGATGCGCTTGAGACAGTGCAGTGTAGATTCACAAGATCTCTTATTTTCAAATTTCAGATTGCATACGTTTCCTATAGTGAGCGTATCTTTATGTTACAGCTCCCCTCTTTATTATCTCGCAGGATCTTCCTGGATGAATGCCTCCTGTACAAACTTTATTACCATCTTTTGCCACCAGCTTTGTGCGACAATATATCGGCCTTTACTCCTGAACGTATGAGTAGATCTTCAGTAATCTTTAATATCCCGTTCGCCCGAACCGAAATTTTTTTAACTCGCCTTTTGCTCGGATACCCCGCAATCACAACATTCGTGGTCTTGGTCATATACCTTCTTCTTTTTACGAATACAAATCTCGTTTAAAACGGGATGTTCTTGAATTCGTTTTTATTAATTAAGTTTTCATTTTTACTGTTTAACGGATTATCAATTACTTTATGCTTTTATATGTTTTAATATAAATTCTTTTGTTTTTTTATTATTAATAATTTTTGCCTTTTTTCATTGTTTTTCTTACTTGTCTATATTATAATTGGAGTTTACTCTGTACATATAGATATTACAATAAATAAATAAATAAATAAATTTCGGAGAAAGTCAGCGATTCGAATAACATTTTGTCTTCATCGGCCGTGTCATCAAGCTCCTCCTTGTTGTTTGAGTTGGCTATAGCCTCTGCGATTTTTTCATCAGTTAAAATATTGTAATCGCTAGTAACAACATCGTTATCCACATTTGCGAAATCGATGATTTGTTCGCGTTTGTAAGATAATGCTGATGTTGTTCACAATTCTTCCAGATATTCAAGCTCAATTTCTACAATTCCTGAATTCATTCTATTGAATCCAGCGTGTCGAAAACAATTTTCAATACATTTTTCTGACTCGTTACTCCAAGCATTCACTAGCATCAAAATTGCATCAAGAACTGATATTTTTGATTCTATATTTTGTTCCAGTCTACTAAATTTGGCTTAATGTTCTGATTATTCCCTGATCCATGGGCTGTAATACACTGGTCGCGTTGGGAAGAAGAAAATATAGCTCGATATTTTTTTAATGTTGAACAGTTGGATGCGACGGACAGTTATCGACAGTTAGTAACATTTTTCGATTTTGTTTTGCAAGGTTTTTATCACATTGTCTTAACCACTCAGTGAAAATATCACCCGTCATCCACGCTTTCTTATTGTTTTTGTAATCTACTAGTAAATTGACATTATTGAAGCACCGTGGTATTTTGGATTTTCCTATCACGAGAAGTTTTTGTTTATCAGACCCAGTCATATTGCTAGCTACATGCACCGTAAGTCCTTCCTTCGAGAGCTTTCCTTCATGGCACGTCTCTCTTTTGAATCTAAGAGTTTTATCTGGTGTTAAACGAAAAATAGCCCTATCTCATCAGCGTTGTAAATTTCATTGTCCCCAAAATTTTTACGAATTGTAGGCCAAATGTTACGCAGCCAATTTTCTCTAACTGCTCCTGAAACGCTCACAGCTTCTCCGCTGATCACAGGGAGGCCAAACTAGTAGGGCTACAAATCAATGAGAATCTAACAAAGCTCATGGCGCAGTCGAGGAAAATACTCAAATACCCAAAGTATCACACTTGGCCAATGCAGTATCGAATATGTGAGTGAATTTGTGTATTTGGGCGCCAAAATATCGGGAACCGGTAATGAAAAAGACGAAATACGCCGAAGACGACCGCTCGCAAATAAAATATTTTTTTCAGTTTTGACGATCTTGAAGACCAGCTGCATACACAGGAAAACAAAGCTCCAAGTATACAAATCTGTGAATGGACCGAGACTGTTGCGAGGCCCAAGAGGGGCTGTATATAT
Source organism: Odontomyia ornata (assembly GCA_963969285.1). Classification (NCBI taxonomy): domain Eukaryota; kingdom Metazoa; phylum Arthropoda; class Insecta; order Diptera; family Stratiomyidae; genus Odontomyia; species Odontomyia ornata. The sequence continues at coordinate 42,984,805 of OZ017740.1, read as the reverse complement.
ATAGCGTTTTAATATAAAATCAACAAATAAATGGTTTAACTTGTGTTTTTGCTTAAATAATATTTTTTTATTTTCTTAACAAATATCTTTCGAACATTCCTTTCTCAAAAAAGTCAAGTATTTTTTTCTTAAAAATTAAAATCTCCAATTTTTAATTAACATAATTAAAGGTAATTCAAAATTTATAAAATTTTCCCGTAAATTTATTAATTGCTTTCGTAGTTTATTTTTGCAAAAATCAGAATCTACACTCCGTATCCCTTCAAGCTAATTCTGCAGAAACCAATTCAGTTCCATTGCCAAAAAATTCACTGCATTCCATCACACAACCTTGGCCAAATGCACCAAGTTGCAGATAAATGCACATTCTGCGCATTCATCCATGGAACTACTTTTGTAAAGTGCACGTCAATGCAAGAAGTACAACAATCGGAGGCTATGGAGGCGACAACCGACTCCATCTCCATTTCGTCTGCATGATACATTGCCCTGTTGCTCAGCTCCACCACCGCCACCACAACCTTCGATCCTTACCGGTTCCCGCGCTCATGGAGCAGCACGAATCCAAGGTGGCCTTCACTTCGCGACAATGCTCAAACCCTGGTCCCGGTTGTCGCGCGAGCAACTTCGCAAAACTGGTTTTGGAGATTCTGTGGAGCCAGAGGAGCTCGCAGTCACGTTCCAAGCAAACAAACAAGCTACCGACAAACTCTTGCAAATCTACAAGACGTTCGCCTCTAACAAATCTAAGATATTTGCTAAGGCGGCAAGTACGGTCAGTAATTGGCGGTGAAAAGGAAACCGAAGATTTATTTCCGCCCTTTCATTTTCGAGTATGGGAAATAGAGTGAATTGCATGCTTCCGTCCTGTCTGATGATGCTGTAACTCTTTTCGAAACACTTTCGTCTGGAGCCGTTGCAGACAGGTCAAAGGTCACCCCCAAACTGGAATTCTGCGGATGCGTGAACAACGCAGGATGGAGTTGCACTTTATTTCGACCTTGAAAACTTTCGAAGATAGAATAAAAATTTGGAGGATTTGAACCATATTTGAACATACAGCTTAATTTGTCTACTGAATGAAAGTTGCTCTGTACGTACCTATTGAATGTCGCCTGATAATCCTTGATTTGCTTACGCGAAAACTCGTGGAATTCCGTATAAACATTCACCACTTTGAAGCTATGCTTCACCTCCTGCCCGCTCTCCAGGGCCTCATTGATTTGCTGGCGACGGTTAAGGATGCTGCTAAGCTCTGAATCAGCTGACATCTCGATGTGCTTTTTTTAGCTCAAGGACACAATTCACGCAACAACACTTCACTGTCCAGAATCCGCGACGGAATAACAAGTCAATCGATAATTCGTCCTCAACGGAGAAAACGGATAATAATGTACAATTCGTAACGGAAAAAATACTTGGGATCACGAGCAGCAGTCAGAATTTATTCGCTTTGATAATAGATGAAAAACTTTATGAATTTACAGTTGTGAAAGGATATCAACCGCTTTAGTAATCAATCGTAGAGTTAAGGAATTTGTAAACAAAACACTGAACACTTTGAATACGCAAAAACCAAAACACCAGCTCAAGAGAAAATACCCGCGAGCAGCGGCTACGGCAACTTCTTTTCGATTAAACGGTCCATGCAAACCACACAACAATTTACCGGCCTCGACTAGAAGAGAAGCTGCTGCTAAAGCTCCATGGATTTCTTGGAGAAGTAAAAGCTTCATTGATAAGAGCATTGATATGGTAAATATTTCAGCTTTGAAAGAGATGGCGCAATCATTTTATAAATTTCCAACAAGACTGTACAGTCGAATACACAAACCTATGGTGTGGATGTGGGCATTAGTTTAAGTACAGAAGTTAACAAAAAGAAGACAAGAGGGTTATTCTTTTGCGACAAAGATGACATTATTTAAAATTGTTTAATAAAATTACAGCTGACTTTAAAGTACGATAAGCATAATAAAATAAATTTCATAGAAGTAGTACTTAAAAGTATTCTTTCGATCAAATTAATAGTCGAGAAGAGTACTAAGTATGTAATATCGCTTCGTACTTCGCCGAAGTAAATAAATACATGAGCTTTTGTTGCATTCAAAAATTCCGAGTGGTTATGATTTTACAGGCATTTTAAATCAAACAAAAATTTCCCATGGATATTGACGTCTGACGTCATCTTCCGACGCTTATCTCACTGAAGCTTGCACCACAGAGTCCGTCCCGCGCTGATTTAGTCTGAGGAGGTGGTTCTTGAACAGATGCGATGGATTTAAAATTCCAGACCTTGGAAACTACTCGATTGTAAGGAAAAAAAATTTCATACATGTTTTTTATTTTAAGTAGAGAGCACGGAAAGTTAAAAATTGAAATTTTTGATTTTAAAAACATCAAAACAAGGATGTAAAATTTGTACGACATTTTCATTCTTTTTAATTTTTAATCTTAAACTTCTTTTTATTAATTATATTTAATTTCCGTTGAATAGGATATACTATGATGAAAAAAGAATGGTTTCACAAAATCAGATTAAATATATTTTTAAATAATTTAAAAACTATTCAAGGAAAACTAATCGAACTTATTTTTTACTTTAGCCCTACAGTCCCTTTCGGATTTTCGTTTGAAGATAGTTAGAGTATCTCATTATCTTGATCGAATGTATCAGCCATCGGGAAAATGATAGGTCAGTACCATGCTTTGGCCGTATGTCCATCCACCCAGTTGCGATACGTTCTGGTTTTAAACCAGTACCTATCATAACTGAACGGGCTTATAGTCCGTCCGAAGAATAACTCGAAATAAATCTTGTTGTCGCCAGTGAGATTCGACGCAAGGGCCTTCACGTTGCGGTGAGTGCTATAACCACTGCAAAACGGGGACTACGAATTTATTAATTTTTCGTTTTTGGAAAACGGTAAAAAATGCTGCTTCATGAGTGTATATTGGCTCAGACTGAGTGTACGGCGGCTTAGTGGAGTTTAAATTGACTCAGACTGAGCCTAAACTATCTAAACGTCAACTACAGTGTATTTGGTCATCCAGCATCAAATATAGGAGATGTAAAAGATAAATTTATTCCAAAACAAATGCAAGTACACCGCAGTGTGATACCTGTATGATTTTCCTTCGTCCTTGTTCTTTAGAGATTTCCCGAAAGAAATCTAAGCCGACCTCTCATCAGCTATGGACGTGAAGTCTGGGAATATGTCGACGGACTGTAACCATCAGGTCAACAAGTGTAGACATCCGTACTCTACTACTAAGTGGCTGCTGGCAGCAGTGTCATAGCTGGCGTCATGAGCGCCCCTGGCAAAGACTTGAATTTTTCGCCCTACAATACTTTTTTTCTAATGGGAGAATAAAAACGACAATACAACTTTGGAAGTCTTATTTAATATACTACTTTATAAGAAAAGAAATAAACAAATACAGATCAAAAATAACACAACCACAAATTTTTTATTAATTTTTAAAAACTGGCTTTTCCCGAGGAAAATCGATGTATTATTTGATCTATACTTTTTACAATTTTGTACTCAATTGATAATATGGCAAGATTGCTCAAACATTCCTGGCCAATCTTTTATCATAAGTAATTTTTTAATTATTTTAATTTGCTGAAAGATCTTTCACAGCTTACAGAAGTGGCCGGAAGCGTCAATGCTAGGCGAAGTGCAATCCCTATGTTGGGATATGTAGTTACTTAGCCATATTCTTCATGACACTTCAGAAGTGCAGTGTATTCTGCATTTTTTAAATCAGGCATCAATGATTTTATTTGGTGTTTCTAGCTTTCAATCTCTAAACATAATTCATTGGCATTTAAATCATCTTCGTACTTTAATGTGAGGCCAGCTGCTGATTTTTTAAGTTCTTTAGTGGATGTATCGTTTAACGAAGGTCCTGTTAGGAACCCAAAATCAGAAGCTACGATAGCCACACTTTGAAATCTCGATTCCATTTGCTAAATAAGATTGTCCAGTGCATAGTAAAGATAACTTTAAAATTTTTGATGAGGAGTCATTATAGCCACTACATCCTTGGCCTTTTCGTCGTACATTATTTTAACCTTTCGTTTACGTTTTTCGGAAAATTCTGGTTCTATCAACAACTCATTTGCTATTTTTTTTTTGCAGAAATGTTACACGGCTCTATCTGGTTCTGGTTCTATCAACAACTCATTTGCTATTTTTTTTTTTGCAGAAATGTTACACGGCTCTATCTGATTATTTGTTGACAAAATCAACATGCCCCTGCAAAGGTTTTGATGCAACCTCAATGGAAATGGTTTTCTCCTGTAAAATGCGATTAACTTTATTTACACTCCCAAGAAGATAATCTCATACGACTAATAAATAGATAAATTCGAAATTAATCATTTTTAAAATGGTTTACAACATCAGCTGTATAAGTCGTGTTTTCATCAGTACCATCTGCAATGGTATTTAATGTTTTCATTACCTGCGGTAGTTGATGGGCAATGCGTGAATTGAATTATATTTTGATGACCATCTCGTATCTGAATGGCTCTTCAGAGTCCATTTAAAATTTGATGAAGCTTGCCAACAGCCAATTGATACGGGAAAATAATTGAAAATATTTTGCACTGTCCTGAAAAATGTAGTTTATTCTGGTATTACAGACAACGCATGTACTCCAACTAAATTAAGTGAATGAGCACTACATGGTAAAAACCTGGCATGCTGATTCAGTTGCAAGATTCACGCTTGAACTCCTTGATATTTACCCACCATATTAGCACCATTGTCATATGACTGTCCCCTGCAGTGTGATAATATCAGACCATCTTGACTTAGTTTGTTTACGATTTTGTCAATAAGTCCACCACCGGTTTTTTTATCGGTTTTTAAAAAAGCTAAAAAACTTTCTTCAACCATTATTTGTATCTACATAGCGTACAATTTCTGACATTTGTTCTTGGTGGCTGATATCCGGGGTACAATCAAATGAGATACTGTAATATTTTGTTTGCAAAATTTTCGCCACAATTTTATTTTTGACTTCTGATCCTAGAGCTGAAATTATTTCATTTTGTACGGTTGATGAGAAGTACAAAAGGCTTCCTTTGGTAATAGAGGATATATGCTCCTTCATTTGTAGATTGTGTTTGGCCAGGAGTTCCACAATACTCAAAAATATACCAAATTTACGATGTCCAATTTGTTCGACCCCTCCTCTCATTGCCAGATTGTTTTTGGCAGAAAACGTCTATATTTGTGTCTACCTTTAGAATGTATCTCCACTTTTCTTTTTCTGCAGATATTCCACATTGTAATTATCTGTCTAAAGTTTTACCTTACATTAATTTCATTTCCATTTCTTTCCATGTTAAATAACATTTACGATGTTTTACAGTGTTTTTGTGTTCTCTTATTATTGGATTCAAATGTTTCCAATCACAAAAATGTTTTGCGAAAATTGTTTCTTTCGTACTGAATAATATACATGGAAAACAAAAAACAGATTTAGCATTATCACTGTAAATGAGCCACTTCCTCTCTAATTTTTCATTATTTAACAACTTCTGAAACCAATTAGCTGAAAAAGCTCTGCCATCATCAGTCATTGAAAGCCTCAAATTGCAGTCTTTTCGCTGCTCTGGTCCATGTTGTCATCTATTTTGGGCCATGACTTGGGGTCATTATAGTTTATGCACACAGGATTTTCAAAGTCATCATCTTCCAAATCCCAAGTACAAAGTCATTACATCACCTGAAAAAAATCAATTGTCAGACCGCCATAATGAACTACGTATCCTCGTGAAGACATTTCACTCAACGAAATTGATTGCAGAGCACAATCTGTGGTAAATGTTTGCTAGTCAACCTTATCAATAGGCTAAATTTTATTAAATAAACGAAAAATTTATGATGAAGCGTGACGAGCTATTTGCAAGTTGTAGGGAGTTGAAGGTACACTCTTTATGCATAATTTATCAATTCAACAATTCTGGTGACAATGAAGCCTCGCAGTGGCCAGCGAGTGAACTATTCAATAACACTCATATGAAATAAAAAAAATTGATAAAAAATAAACTACATTTGATTAAAACAAGTAAAATATGTGTAGGTAGAGTAAAGAGTGTGTCAAACCTGCGCCTATTGGCTGTCATAAATGAGACTATTAAAACAACTAGGTACCTTCTCCCGCTCGAACTGCATGGTTCCCGTTATAATCGAACCCCACTCACTTCTTGTTTGGATTAACTATGAACACTGTGCATGTGATTTGACACAATACGACAGTATAAAATAAGGCCTTTTTTGAAGGACCTATCTAAACTAATACTAACTATTAGCAACAATAAAATATACCAACGCATATCGTGGTGGTCATTTTTATCTGAAGCTGTTTCATTTATCAGCGTTATCCTTTTTTCCGTCTCTATCAAGTAGCTCATCAATATTTTCTGTAGAAGTTGTGTTACTTTTGACAGCCATGTAATTGTCATGTCACATTGTTCTAGATTCGGCGGTATCCACTTTCTTAATATGTAGGCTAATTTTTTGAGTTCTACTTTGCGTGTAGCTCTGATCTTTCTAAATTGGGATCCAGATAGCTTTTTCGGTGGTGACACTCTAAATAAACAATCGAAATAACTGAAATACCGTGACTAGAATTGTAATACTTAAGAATGAAGTTTAATGTTCACTTCACAAATAACTTAATAGTAAAGTATTCAACTGAAATACAGTATTTCTTTATTGCACTGTATAACAGTAGGTATTTACTGTCTTCTCCACTGATTGATGAATAATGGCTCGAACTTTTTCACGGAAAAACGGAGTCACTATTAACAACGACGCCGAGACGGGTTTCTTACTTAGAGTCACTTGTTGGGCTTGTTCGATAAGAATGATCTTCATTGTATTTAAAGATACCAGGCGCATGCAACATTTATGGTGGCATTCATGTTATGCCCCGTTTAGATACTGGCCGAGAACAGACAAATAGACACGAGCATGAATATGTAAACAACTTTCAACAGTTACTTTTGATCTTCCAAACCGGTTTGAAGAGCACAGTATGTGTTCCAATGTAGTTCCAATGCACCCCCGATGCGAACGAAATGCAGTTTTATGATTATGACTCGAACAATCTAGCAGAAATGATAAAGAAAAGCTATTTCAAAATTTTCTGTTTTCTGTAAGTCATTATTTAAGTTTATTATTTGAACCAAGTTGTCCTCATGACTTTCCAGTGACATTACACCTAATGATCATTTCTAATGTTAAACAATGCTATATATATTTTTTTTTTGTTTTTCTTAAAAAGTCGTCAATTTTTTGCACATAGAACGAAAAACAATAAATTGTGCACATAGTGTAAAGTCAGCTGGGCTGTCCGTGCGTTCTTATATATAATACATATTAGTTTGAATGTGAAATGAGTTTTTTAGGATTCGACGAAAATAGTTTGTGTAAATTAAGGACGCGTTTATAATCTGCATGTTTATTTTAGCTGCCCTTCTGCACAGTCTCGGGTTGTGGAAACGCGCCTCAAAAGTTTACACCCCTGGCGGCCACCCACCTGGCCAGTCCCTACCTACGACACTGGCTGGCAGGCTAGCTAGTTCGGAGAAGAATTTCGGTCGCAGGTGTGAGCGCACAAAGTTCAAAGTTCGAGCAGCCCGCCTAGGCAAACTGCTCAAGGGACCTTCACGGAAAGAAGCAATTTCATAATTATCATAATGTAATAAGTGTGGAATAATTTGATGCGAAACTTATCAATATTATTATTACTTACTCGAAATAAACGCAGTCACTATTACTGCTACCATTACCGATGAAAAAGTTGAACCCTACTCAATGCGCTGTTGCTACGCGTTTAGTGAAGTAATTACAAGATTCAACCTGGACGAGAATCTGCTGTTACCGCCATCAAGAGGTTCGTCAGTAAATGAAAATTGAAAGAAAGTGGGGACTCGCATTTTGAGCACCGAGCGGGATAGTCGTCGCGTTTTATTAACTGAACCCCAATTAATTTTGTAATCGCCCAGGTGTTCATTCTCATTAAAACATTGCAATTAAAATTATTAAAACGCTCGGTGCTGAACTGTAAGAAAAGCGGAGTGGAATATTGAATACTGAAATATTAATTGAATTCACTTCGGATTATTCGGAAAAATCGCTATTGGTTTGTGAATCTTGTGTTGACGGTGGGATTCATAATGAAAAGATTATTGATGTGAAGCGCAACTCACGGATCTTGGATAACTTGTGTTTTCAATGAATTCCCAAGAATTTCTATGAAAATCAACCGAAATTAATGCGAAATGCAACAAAAAATTATTTATCCAGTATACATGGAAAACCAAGAGAAACGAATGGAGAAAAATTAATAGGACAACTAGAAGGTAAAAAGATTAAAAATAAAACAATTAAAAACCAAAAAATAGTTTAGGCCTATTACTACATCATTAAACATTTTTTTGTATCTTTGAATCCAAAAGTTACTATAATCCTTTTATTCCTATTCGTTCATTCGTAAGTTTGTAGTATGCTAGTTCGCAAAAAATCCAAAAGTTCAACTGAATGAGTTTTAATTTTTGTTTATATGTTTTGTTTTTGTTAATATAAGATTAGCAATTTTCTTTACAAAACAAAGAATTAAGACATCGAAACATAAAATCAATGAAATTTCGAAGGAAAAATGACCGAAAATACTTCGCGGTATCTTCGAAGATATTGCTTTTCGAAATGTAATAATAAGTAAAATTGTAAATAATTCCCATATTTAATAATAAAACCATTATTCTTTGTTGTTTAGAGCCATATGTAGTCATATATAAATTTAAGCGCAACACGAACAAACGATAGAAAAAATCTTACGAATGATTTATTGTTTGTAAATTTCTACAATTCCATCAAAAAAATAAGAGGTTTAAAAATAAATTGCTAAAAAATAAATTCAAAAATTTTAACGGGTATGGGATACGACATGGAGGCTGGACCCTCCTAGCCTAAGCTAGTCATCGAGCTGAAGCTCCTTCCTTCTTATAAGTTACAGAGGGTCTTGCTGGGTAGAGTGGCGTTCCACTTGGGTTTCCTATTTATATTAAAATCTTATATGATTCGAACATATAAATCATTAATATAAATCTGAAGCATTTTTATTTTTCATTTAGGGGAAAAGTTCATATAAATAGCTTTTGTATGAATTATTCATTTAAATGGAAAATAAAATGGGCACGTCTACAATGGATCTTGATCCGGATGGGGGGGTACGCGGGGGCACCACTTCAACCTGGATGCCCCACTCTTAGTGCTCTTAGTTTTCGGAGTAAGGGCATAATCGTCTCGCGTCCTGCGCGCGTTAATCGAGTCCGGTTAGTCACGTTTCCTATAGCTCATTTCTTCGGTAGGTTACCTCGGCCTCGACACCGTTGAACGCAAATTAGTATGTTCGAAAAATTCGTGAATGCAAAATTTTTTGTCGTGGGCCCTTATTCTGGAGAAAATAACTCACTACACTGTAATGATATTAATCTAGCTAGTCCGGAGAGGAGTTTCTGTTGCAAGTCTTACGCGAGCAGACTAAGTCCGAAACACAAAAACTCAGCCACTGGCTTATATGTCCAATTTAAACGCGTCAAACAACTTCCAACTACTCTACTTCAAATTACGTTAGCTTCGTTCCAAAGAAAAAGAACGAAGACAACCGCTGAAGAAAAAACGTGCTCCCAAATATTACCATGTGGTGCCCAAACTAATCTACTCAAATTTAAAACTGAAAAAAATCTACTCTAACAAAAAAACGCGAAATTCAAGATATAGCACCGCGTACCAACTGCATCACAAAACCGACTATTCACGAATTACTGAAACCCTTCCCTCTCAGTGGCATACTCACGTTTGCCTGCATTATCTTGCTGAAATGGAACGGGTTTGCTGGAAAGTAAAGACGGTTAAATTAGCAATTCATTTTTAACTTTCCGTTATTCATTTTACAATTGACAACCTTTTGAAAAAAAAATACAGAGAAAAAAACAATACTACTATCAGATTTTGTTCCTTAATAATATACGAAACCGAATATATACAAGTCTTTATGCCAAATACATTGAAAGTAACTAGTTTCTGTGGGTTTTAAATTCTTCCTCAATTCAAGTAGATCCACGCATTTGGACTGATATGTTTTTTCTCTACTTGTATATATATTTTAGTGAAAATATTTTTGCTATGTGGAATTTTTGTTTGGTAGAAATTTTTATTTTTTTTTTTATTAATAAACAAAAGAGAGTACTCACCCAGCATCCTCACCTGGCGCCCGCTCATGATGTGGAAGATGCGTTGACTGGTTCCTTGTTGTAAGCTACGAGCGCTTGAACAAAAAATTCTTTAAATTTTATACTGTTAATTAGATGATGAGACATAAATTGATGATGAGACACAAATTGTAAGCTGTATTTGTTGTACGAATTTCTCGACACGACGAATACTTGAGTCTATTTTTATTCCGTAAGCATTTCATTTGTGTTGAGTTCAATGGTAGCCTTCGATAAAACCTACACCGCATTTAATCGTATTTAATGCGCATGCCAGTATGACGACGTATATGTGATTTTAAATCATAAGTGTTCCCGCCTCGACAGAGGAAAAGGACGAAGAAACGAAGGAAACCTTTTAGAATCATCTGGAAAGACTGGTCGACTCATTACCCACAAACGGCACAAAAATAATTCTGGGTGATTTGAACGCTAAGGTTTGCAAGGAGCTATCTCATGTGGGAACGACTGGAGGATATAGTCACCATGATGAAACAAATGACAACGGCCAGCGCCTGATTGACTTTGCATGTAGCAGAAATCTAGTCATACGTTCGATTTGCTTCCCACATCGATGCATTCATAAAATGACCTGGGTATCACCGGATGGCAACACACAGAACCAGATCGATCATGTTCTGATCCAACAACGTTAGGCCTCGAGCATAATTGACGTCCGTACATACCGAGGAGCCAATTGTAACTCAGATCATTACTTGATCAAACTGACCTATTGATGTCGTATGTCCTGACCTATTGATGTCGTATGGCATATTCGGCGAAGACCAGCCCGCTGCAAAAATGTGACATCGAAAGGCTCCGACCGGTGTCTGTGGCCAAAAATTTCACGAAAACCCTTGACAACCAGCTGGCTCCCATCTTATCAGACGCATCGTTAAAGACAAGCAACGAGCTCTGGATGGAAGTGAAAGTGGCTATTAAGACCGTGGAAGAACAGACGGTTGGACATCAAGCCCGGTGCAAGAGGAATGATTGGTTCGATGATGAGTGCCAGAATGCATTAGATAAAAACAATCAGGCATGCAAACAATACGTAGGTAGGAAAACCAGGATGAAAACAAAACACTATGAAAATCTCAGAAAGGTAGCAAATAAGATAATTACGAATAAGAAAAGAAAATACTATGACGACCAATTGAGAAGTATCGATGTAAGTTTAGCGAGCAACATTACAAGACAAGCATACAAAGTAGTGAAAAGCCTGAAACGTGGTTATCAGCCCAAAACCATTTCAGTGGCCCCACCAACTCTGGATGAAGTTTGTTCCATCATCAAAGCCCAAAAGACTAATAAAGCACCGGGCATTGATGAGATTCCAGTGGAGCTCATCAAATATGGTGGCAGAGTTTTCATAAAGCTATTCACAACGTTATACAGCATATTTGGCAACAGGAACCCATGCCGAAAGAGTGGAGCCAATTAATTATATTCCCTATTCACAAAAAAGGTGATAAGCTACAATGCGAAAATTATAGAGAAGTAAGTAAGTAAACTTTATTGAGTCTTTTTATAACTTAACATTACAGAGTATGCTTAATGACTATGTGACATTTGACAGTATATGGATGTCAAATAAACTTTGACGGTTAGAAAATATGTATACTTATTTTACATCAGTGTTTTTAAGATATATAGACTTTGCCATTTGCTCATATGGCTTACGACATGAGTAGTTTGACAAGTAAATACGTTAAAACTTAATTTAAATCTAACCCTAATATAACTTAAATCTATTCCTACATCTAACCTAAAACTATAAGCTGCTTAGTACAGCACTCGAATTTATTTACAGTTATGTATATTTATCTTGTGGTTTTATTTTATTACACTTATGTTCTAACTAAATTTGCAAGTATTTTGTTTAACCACGGAAAATTATAGAGACATATCACTACTTTGTACAGCGTACAAAATATTTTAAAAGATCTTAGAAAATAAAATCGAATCATACGCCAACAGTATTATTGGGGAGTATCAAAGTGGTTTTAAAGCAGGTAGATCAACAATAGACCAATTGTTCACTGTCAAGCAGGTACTTGAAAAATGCTGGGAGTTCAACATAGACGTACAACAAATTTTCGTTGACTTTAAGCAAGCATACGACAGTATTGATCGGAAGGTACTGTACCAAACAATGCTTTGCTTTGGCATCCCAGCCAAATTAGTTCGTCTTACCAAAATGATAATGACGTCGACAACCTCCTAAGTCTGCATTAACAACCAACTCACCGATGCCTTTGACACAAATATCGGACTAAAATAGGGAGATGGGCTGGCCCCATTGCTATTCAATTTGTACGTCATAAGGAAGCCTCCAATCGATGTGCGAGGTACATTACTATGCAAGTTGAGCCAAGTAGTAGCCTATGCAGACGACATCAACATGCTGTAACGGCCATTAATAACTTTTCCTGAAACTCGACAGCGAAGCAAAACTAGTAGGACTGCAAATCAATGAAATAAAATAAAGCTTATGACACAGTCGAGGAAAAATATATCAAATGCACAAAATATGACACTTGGCGAATACAGTATCGAGAATGTTTGCAAATTTGTGTATCTAGGTGCCAAAATAATGAAAACGGGCAATGAAAGAGACGAAATACGCCGAAAAATACAGCTTGCAAATAAAATATTCTATTCAGTTTTGACGATCTTGAAGACCAGCTGCATACAAATGTGAACATAACCTGTGATATCTGTGATAAGACCTGTGTTATGCTATGGGTATGAAACATGGACCCTAACCCAAGCATCCGCAAATATATTGAAAGCCTTTGAGCGACGCGTCCTGAGGCGAATAATTGGAGCAAAGCTAGACGGGGACCAATAGTGAATTTGGTACAACTATGAGCTGGATGAAATTTTTGACAAGCCGGAGGTCTCAACGATTGTAAGCAATGGGCTGGCCACATGACTCGTATGGACGATCAATGGATACCCAAAAAGGTATTCGTTGGGAGAACTGAAGGCCAGCGACCAGTGGAGAAATCGAGGAAACGCTGGTCTGACTCGGTCGACGAAGACAGTTCATCGCTACTCGGATTTCGAGATTGGAGGACGCGGTCAATGGACCGAGACAGTTGGAGGCGCTATTTGCAGAAAGTGAAGGGCCGAGAGAGGCTGTAGTGCTAAGAAGAAGAAAATGCGAGACCCAAGTGTGAAGTTGGCTGACTACTAGTCTAAGTGCTAAAGATTTGCCAAATTGATAATCTTTCCCCCCAAACAAAAATATAGGCGAAATTTGTTCATTCTTACATACATGTCTCCATCACTGTAAATATTGAATTTTGAGGATATTATCAGGCTTTGTTTTTCAGCTTTGAAATAAAAAATTGGCTACACAAAATGATTTTCCAGGAAATTTTGAATTCAAATATTAACCACTAGTAAATTTTCGTAAGCAAAAAATTATGGTGAAATTAATTAATGAGTCAATCTATATGTTACACATTTCGGTTTTAACAAAAAACTTTATAACAAAAAACTTCGAGTGGGCAACCGTAATGGCAATTATCACAAGGAAATGTACTGAACGTAAAAACCCACTACATCAAAGGGCAAAATCGAGCGTACTATCTAAGTTATATAGCCTTATTTCTGCGTAAAATAATAAGTTTTTGTAGATAAGATAATCTTATCAAAATGATAAGAACACTTGCACATTAACCAAACTAAACTGAATATTGTGCCTAAAGATAATAAATGTAACACAAAACATACGGACGGAATTTTTGAATTTTATTCAACTTTTTTTATTCAATAAATAAAATACAGTACAAAGCAAATTTCATTGTTTCTTTTTATAATAACCTAATATGCACATGTTTCCATTACAGATCGAATCTTTACGACTAGCATCCTTAAAGCAATTTTGATTGTTGATTTCATAAAAGCTATCTTAGCACATAGAAATATGTTAGAGTTCCAGTGAAAAAATGCTCCTATGATCCTTCTTGCTAATTATCCCGGCCATAAAATTAAAGCTAAGGGCAACGCAGATCATTTATATGCATTCTCCTGAACGCAAGATTTCTAATTTAGCTCCACGTGCACGAACTTTAGCTTGCTCACACTCGAAGATGCATTTATTTGCGTACGTATTCATATCAGTAGCACAAATAGGATCAAAATTCCTTGGGCAGGGACACATTGCCTCTCCATTTGCTTGGCTAATGCACAAAACCGCGATAACAATCGCGAACAAAACTGCTAAGAAACGCATTTTCACCGATATATTTTCGAATTACACTTGTCGAACTATAACTGAATCAAGTGCGTTGGATCATTTTATAGATTCGTTCAAATTCAGATATGCGCTATCTTGTTTAGGGGTAAGATAATGTGAGTTTTCAATGGATCATTAATCGCTAATAAATATTCCCTTAAGTCCCGTCTAATGCCTGATGCAGATTAATTGTGAGTTGATTTTCAAACAGTGCTTAAAAATATTATTATACGAGCACATTATTAATATCAATGTTATTTGTTATCTGCAATGTTTTCAAAGTTTGAGACTAATTAACTGGCTTATTGATTATCTTCCTCTTACGTGTCTCAAAAAGAATTAGCAGAAAGGACCTCTGACTCAATATTGGTGAGTGCACTGGTAATGATCAATAAACTGATAAAACCTTTGGTAAACAAACAGTCTCCTAAAAATAGAATTTTCAAACATAATTATTTAAATTAACCTACAAGCTAGCATTGTTTATCTAGTTCCTCGGTATTTGTTGTAAGTCAACAAATTTATTCAAAAATATTCCAGAATTTATATCAACCATCTCCGAGGAACAAAAGATTGTCTGCAAGGTGACGCATAAAAAAATAACTTTATCTAAATTTTCCCAATTAAATTGGCAGATTAAGTGAATTATTATTGTGTCGGAGATCTTTACTGATTAATAATAATTTCAAAATACTTTGTACATGTGTCAATCTTTTGGTTTTTTTATCTGAAAAATTAATTCTCATATCAAGTACAAAGCTGAAAAAAATATCAGTTTCTCTTTAAAAGACTTATTATAGTACCTTAGAACATACCAATTGCTTAGAATAATTCTTGAAATAAAAACTGATAAAAACCAAGGGTCGTGCAGTAACATAACTTGAATCAGTACCCAAACTGAACTTAAAGAAGGATTTTAAATGTTGCTTTAAGAAGAAAACGAGTGCAAAGCTTATCAACTATCTATATTTGTAAAGCACTTCAACCCATAACAGTTTACTCTGTCCCAATTATTCTTCGAACTTCTCCTGGTAGTCTGTCTTTAAATCCCTTGTAACTCTCCCTTTTCTGCTTATGACACTTTTTGTCTGAATTATCTACTTTTTACTTGATAAGTTTAGGTCGTATCACAATATGTCTTACCTTTAACAATCCTTCCCTTTGTTCGAAGTGTAATCAGATAATTTCTTGTCCTTCTCAAATTTCTGCTTGAATTTCTTTTATTATGTATTTATGGTCCTTCTTTCAATACAGTGTTCTTCCAAATGAAAACATTTATTTCTAGGTTTTTGTATTAAAATACAAACCCTATTGAAATCGCTATCTGTTGCCGTCCGTCCATCTGTATTTCACAGCAGTTTTTCTCCGAAACAGCCATGAAACTTTATGGAAAGGTTGGAGTTATGATTTCTAGAAGGTTTTAGGGTGAAAAAAATTTCAATGATTTTTAAGGGAGTCGCGCCATAGTGTGACCCTTAAAAAATTTTAGTCACCAAAGGAGCGTAGTGATGGAGGTATATTAAATATTTTTCTGAATCTGCCATTGGAATTTTGGATAGGAGATAGGAAAGTTTACGAGCAGTTTGCTTGTGTGACCGCTCGATTACTACAGGGCAGCTGATTTTCTCGCGGTTGCAAGGCAACGAGGGTTGCGAAAAAGGAGCTGAAGGATCTTCAGTTGGAGGGCCGATTGTTTTTGGGGTCGGTCTGACACGTATATTTTCGTTTTGCTGTGTGCAAGCCTTGCGTGTGGTTGAAACTGAGTACGGACGGACAAACAGACGTATATATGTAACTATCGACGCAGTTCTTTTGAGTGATATACCCCAACGTCTTTCCCCGATAGGTTGGTGAGGATGTAACGATTGGATCCTACAACCTTCTGTACACGGCTTTTCAGGAAATGCCGGTCTAGCTTGGCGTTGCAATGCCCAGCGGCGTTACTTCGACGGAAATCGCGACGAAAGACTTCATTTCGTTCTTCAAAATCGGAAGGTCGAGACCTGAGGTTGTAATGCACCTAATTTGCACGTCCTGTAGCCTTTATCTTCCATCCAGTTTGTAGGCAAAGGTCCCCTAAATGCTCGTGGGGCTCCAGCGCAACGACGGGATCTGCCAAACCCTTCGATTGCCTTAGTAGCCTGCATGATTTGCCATGGCAGATCATGTGCTGCCCGAAGGTGGCAAAGTAAGGCAAGACACCGGTGACGGAATGAGACCGCAGAGCGCAAGTGATGGTGGACAATCTGCGATCCCAATCCATCTGAGTTGGATGGACATAAGAACGGATTGTGGCTAATAGTGTGCGATTCCAAAGTTCTGATGCATTAGACTGAGGAGAGTATATGGGCGTCAGTTGGTGTTCGATACCGTACTGTTCGAGTGGACCCTTAAACGGCTGAGATCTGAACTTTACTCCTTTGTCCGAGTTTACACTTTCTGGTACCCTGAACACGTGGAATACTCGACTCTTTTCACGATGGATGGAGTCGTGAATTTGCAAATAGGTTCCACGAGTGGGAATTTCGTGAGCTGGTCAAACACAATAATAGCTCCGATGTGTCCCATAGAAGAACGAGGATATAGACCGAGTAGATCTATATATAGCCGTTGGAATACGTGCTCCGGAACGTTGAGTTGACTCAAAGGAGTTCAAAGAGGCTGGTTGGGCGCTTCAGTGCCTTTATAGGTCTCACAGGCTCTCATGTATTCTTTGACCTGGGATGACATTTTAGGCCAAAAGAAGTATTTCTTATGTCACCGAAGCGGCCGACCGTAACCACTGTGGGCACTTAAAGGATGGGCGTGTGCGCGGAGGATTAGATTGTGAGTCATTTTCTTTGGTACCCAGAGTTTCCAGGACTCTTCTTCCTGCCATAGATCACCGGTGGCGTATTCATTTCTTCTATACACGTAACCGTCTATCACTTTTAAATCAGGCAACTGTGTTTGTAAGGTTACGATGGTTTGCCTCAACTCTTTGTAGCTGTCTGATTCGAAATGTGAGCTGTCCAAATCTATCTCAATGGGCTCTTCGTCATTCACTGTCAATTCGACTCCCTTGGGTGAAAACATTCGCGAGAGAGTATCGGGCACGATGTTTCGGGTCCCTTTCCGGTGTTTGATGGAAAACTTGAACCCTTGCAGTTTTAGACCCCATCGGGCCAGGCATCCATGTAAGTCGGCTTGGTTCATCAACTATTGTAGCGAAACGTGGTCTGTGATGATTTCAAACTGGTGGCCTTCGATAAAGGCTTGAAAATTCTTCACAGCCATCACCGCTGCCAAACATTCCTGCTCGGACACGGCATAGTTCTTTTAGGCTGAGTTCAGCTTATTGGACATGAAGGCATTAGGAGCTTCCTCTCCCTCTTCAGTCAATTGCACAAGAACGGCTCCCACTTCATGTTGACTTACGTCACAGTGAATGGAGAAGGGCTTCTTAAAGTCGGGGCTGTGCAAGACCGGAGCTGATGTTAAGGCTTGTTTTAGCTCCTCAAATGCCTTTCGACTGAGCTCAGTCCAAATGAACTTCCCTTTCCGAAGCATGTCCGACAGGGGCACTGAAACTGTTGCATAATTCCGAATGAACCGCACACAGTAAACGTCGTAGCTTCTTCTTCTGAGCGCTACAGCCCCTTTTGGGCCTTCGCTTCCTGCAAACAGTGCCTCCAACTGTCTCGGTCCATTGACCGCGTCATCCAATTCCGAAATCTGAGCAGCGATGAACTGTCTTCGTCGACCGAGTCAGACCAGCGTTTCCTCGATTTCCCCACCGGCCGCCGGCCTTCAGTTCTCCCAACGAATACCTTCTTGGGTATCCGTTGTTCGTCCATACGATTCATGTGTCCATACAGATCATGTTTGTATCGAATTCACCATTGGTCCCCATCTAGCTTCGCTCCGATTATTCGTCTCAGGACCCGTCACTCAAAGGCGCTCAATATATTTGCGGATGCTTGGGTTAGGGTCCATATTTCAACCCATAGCATAACACAGGTCTTATCACAGATTTGTATACTTGGAGCTTTGTTTTTCTGTGTATGCAGCTGGTCTTCAAGATCGTCATAGCTACTTAACAGTTTTTGGTAAGGGGAACTCGTCAATCGCCCAAGTTTTGTCCGGATCTGTTTTGACGGTGCCATGTCCGATGACATGTCCTAGGTATCGAACTTTGTTCATGACAAGCTTACTTTTTTGGGAGTTGATGGTGAGTCCCGCCTTACCAACGTGCAGGGCTACTTCTTGCAGGAGTAGGAGGTGTTGGTCGAATGTTTTCGTGATGAGTGGAAGATCATCCAGGTACACGAGCACTTGGTGTTTCAGATGAGGTGGAATTATTTTGTCCATCAGCCGGGTCATCGTTTGCGGAGCGTTACACAGACCGAAAGGCATTGTGGCGAACTGGTTTAATGGTCATCCGGGCACTTTGAAGGCGATCTTATCCCTCGACCCCTCATCGAGTGGAATTCGCCAGAATGCATCTTTTAGGTTGAGACTGGTAATGTAATATACTTTCGGCAGTCTCCCCAATATTCCATCACTGAGCGGAAGAGGGTAAGCGTCTTTGATGGTACTGCGTTTACTTTGTGGGCATCTAGATAAAGACGGACTTTACCTGACTTCACCACCAAGGTTTGTAGTAATCGAGGAGTAGGGCGCTAAAAGCCAGCGCTGCCACAGGCACACAGCACAAACTCAATTTGACAATGGGTAACCATTCAGTCACCTTCCCCATCGCAACACTCGCTCTTTTTTTTTCGCATGAAAAATAAATTAAGGAAATTTCTTTTGTACTGAACTCCCGGGAAACAAAATTCTAAACTTGTTTAAAATTTTAACGTGTAGTGATTTTATTACAATATCTTTTGAATATAATTTAACGAATTGCGGTGTAACGCGGTAAACAAATGCTTTGAACGAAACGGTTAACCCCTTTAATTATATGAACGATAAAATCATTGTATCATTTAAACCCCTCAAAAATTGTCAAATTGTACCCATTCCAACCATAATCTTAATAAAAAAAAAAAAAATTTTTTTTGTTTGTCGGTAGTTAAAGCGTGCCTGTCTAATTCTTCCGATTTTTCTTTTTCCCTAATTACGCCTAATCATTACAAACGAAAATTGCATTCATTTGATAACTTAAGCGAATCTACAAAAGACGACGTAAATTTTAAAAACAACCGAAACGAGTGTGCATTATCACCATCGCGGATCCACCCATAGATGTCACTATTGAACGAAACTTTTCGCGATTTTACACTATTGTTTCGTTGCTCGATGGTTCGCCCCCGCCATGTTTGCAACTTGGGGAAAGTGATAAATCAAGTGAAAGAAAATTTATAGTTACAAAAGAAAATAAGCAAAAAATTCAAGGTGATACGAGCGGTGGATTGCATTGTATTTTATTTAATTCGGCCGAAGGAATACGTAGCGCAAAAATTAAATTATTATGCGAAATTCATATAGTTGTTAAGTTTCGGCAAAAATTCGTAAAAGAAGAAAATTGAGGTTAAGAAGAGAAGAGCCAGGAAACTACTTGCCAGGTATAATCAAAGTAACATGTGTGTGGTACTGTTCACCTATAATGTTTTTTCTTAGAAGATTTGCTTCATAAGCCAAGACTTCCTATTGATGTTTATGCCTATATGTTCTATTGTGACTTCATAATTTTCCTGGTCCTGGTGATAAGATGGTGCGAATTGGAACGCGTGAGGCTATGGTCCATTGTTTCGACGCTTGCGAACGTGCAACGCTTGATTCTTATTTGCTCGAAAGCAAGAAGTATTTATTTTTGTACGAATATCAATCATTCCGTGCTTCCTTCACGCATGTGGATGATTTAAATTATTGTTTGTATTGCATTGTTTGCGCGGTGTCGTCTATGCACCGCATCTCTACTGTTTGAGGAATTGTTTCGCAATTCAACGTCTCATTTGGAGGAACGTTAATGTATTGCTAAAGCTGGGGTGGCGGGAAAAACTAATTTGGCTGAACCAAAACAAAAACTTCTGATTACAATATCGGGTCGTAAGACAGAGTATAAAAATCCTCCGTCTCCGAAGGCTGCTGATTGGCACTCACGAAGGACTTGTCAGACTCAACATTACTCGCAGTGGAAAACGTACGCCACCTACAGAACGAGCTCCTGATTTTTCATATCAAGAATCCTCATCAGAATTGGCCTACACAGTGGCTTCCAAAGACTATTTGCAGTCGGAGTTTGCTGCCCAAGGGAAGGGGTTAGTGCAAAAGAGCTCTTCATCAGCACGGCTGGAGAGGCAGTCATCTCGAGAAGAGTTCCTCGAAGAAGATAAAGTGCAGTTTCGACATCATGACCTTTTCCTGGAGCGTGGAAGCCGTTTTCCTCGCCCCACAAGCCATGCACCCCTGAAAGCGCCAACAATCGATGAGAGGCTGAGTCGGGTTCTAGATTATGTGAACGAAACCTATTCCCAGAATAACCTTAACACACCTAACGCTATTGAATATGAGGCTTCTACTGAAACACCTGCTCAAACCATAAGCAAAGTATTCGATACTCCACCACTCCGTGATATTCAAAAGGACAAAAACTCATCCATTTTCCATTCAGCAACTAGTAATGACTCAGACGATAGTCCTTTAAGTGATGCTAGACGTAAAAGAATCAAATATGTAGGACAGCCGACGCTATACACAGTTGAAGAAAAAGAGATCCTTGAGGGAAGACGTGAAGGATTCCGGAACCTTGCGGGAGTAAGTGAATATTCCTTTAAATCAGATTCCCTGAACGAAAGTCAAATGCCAGCTTTTAGTGATTCAGTGGTGAATCCTGAGGAGGCGGTAAGCATTCTATACAAGTTATACAATGCCGTATCTGTTTATTTTGCGGGACATAACAAGTTCATTAAGTTCTTGACAATTTATTAAAATATTAAACTTTTAATGGCTCAAACGCAACACTACCTAAAATTAAACTAAAATTATCATTCGAAATTAAAATATTGCACGCTAGTATTTAAAACAAGGCATGTGTATTAAATCAATTTTAGTCGTATAAAAGCTAGTGAAACATGACTCCATATTCCATTTTCGTATGTTTTACAACCTAGACCAAGAAAACGTTTTGACCCGAGTCGTTTCCTCGGTAAACTGTTAAGTTTTGTTCTTTGTATGCTGCTGGAGAAATATCGAAAGTGAGCGAAGGTATACAAGAAGCACGAATGGGTGATTGTTGACAATGGAGTCGGAACTGTTGGGATCTCACAATACGCACAAGAATCTCTAGAAGACGTAGTATTCGCACAGCTGCCGGATATTGGAACTGCTATCAAACAAAACGATGAATGCGGAGTCTTAGAGGGCGTCAAGGCAGCTGGGAGCGGACCACTCGTAGTGTGACGCATTTTGATATCCGAATTGGGAAATGTGCTCGTGGAACGTGGAAAACAACAAGAGAGATGGGGAAAGAGCTGCGGAAGACGGAGTTGGTGTAATCATGCGCTTGGTTGTGTCGAGCGGACGATAACCTATAATGTAGTGGATCGGATTCAGTGCATTCCAGCCTCGTAGCTGCAAACGATATTAGTGAGCTGTGATTTCTTTTTACAAAACACCCCACCCCAAAGACCGACCTCTGAAAAGCAACGGAGACGGCGAACGCAGAGTCTCGGGCTTTGCTGACAAAAGCAAGTCGGCGACCATGTCAAGATTGGATTAACCGAGTGAACGCCAAAACAAACAAAATGTTTTCTTACATAAACCTATTCATAGTGTGAACTGATCTCATTCGTGCAAATCATTTTCATAACGTGCAAACACTTCCAATGGCGATTTAACATAAACTTAATCTAAAACTATTTGGAATTATAAAATAAAAATATCCGTGATGTGCGAAGAACAAATTATCTGTTTATCTGCGCGCGTGATAGATTTTAAAATAAGAGAGTGTGTTTACGAACTTATTGGTGAGTCGAAACAGCCAACAATTAAAATTTGCGGGGAATACCCTGTTGATGTGAACTTTTTTTAATTAATTATTACCAGTCGCCGTGCACGTAGAGCTGACCAAAATTTCTCAATGCAATCACGGTGTTGATAGTGCAAGGATAAATACGGGTACCCAACGCCATTTGAATTGAGGACAAGCTGCAATTACTCCATGGCCTGCCGTGATTACAGTGATTGATAACTACTCGCACACGTACAATACCCAAGCCCCATTTCGATAACGATTTCAATCCGTCCGAAGAACCAGCACTGGAGCAGTACTAATTAGCTGATGCCGCGTTTGGTTCGTTTGCAAGGTTTCGGCAACCCCCGCTCTACTGATCATTGTCTGGGACGAGCTGGTTAACGGAAACACATTCGTCATTCCTGGCATTCAAAGCGCATCGGATCGACAGTTCCTCGTGTTGCAGCGTATTCAACTGGCCCCACAATCATCGAAATGGATTTTGTGTTCTGCATCCACCGCTAGCAAGTGAATTATATTCTCCTGTGTCAGGAACTGTGGTAGAGAAGAACACATCAGTTGAGGATACCCCAGGGTTGAGCAATACATCGTGTTATGAAAAAGGCTGGTTATTCAAAGTGAAGCTCAGTGAAACTTCAGAAATTGATAAACTTATGGATGAGAAGAGTTACGAACAATTCTTGAAAACGGATTCACACTAGCGCCCGTTTCAAGTGATTTTTTTACTAAATTTTGTATGGCATTCGCCCAAAGAACCTTTATAGTGATAGGTGAATTATTCGGCCTTAGATCATTGTCGAATTACATTGTTGCTTGTAAGTTAACAAAAGTGAAAATTTACAGGACGTATCTAGCACCCATCGAGCGCTCGACGGAACTTGCGGTGAGTCCTTTTGATTTAATAGAATTTATTTCCAATATTTTTCTATTATATGATTATTAAAATTATATTAATTATTTTATTTAAATTTCCTTATATATATTTAAATCGGGAAGATAAGTACATGATTTATTTAGTATATATATAAAGTGAGAGATAATGATAATAAAGAATCGCGGGGACCTCATTTAAGTTTCGAAGTCTGTTGAACCTTTGAAGAATATCGAAAAGATAAGAGGAAGATACGAAGGAAATGATAAGATTGTTATCTACATCGCGAATTGTATGAAAATTAAATTATGTCAAATGTTTTATTTATTATTGTACAAGCTTTACACATTATTTTTATCGAAACTCTTTTTTTTTACAAGATATGAAAAAAAAATGGAAGTTATAAGCATATGCATACTGTAAAAAGGAAGAATAATTGCTGACAGTTCAAATGATTGAATACTGAACGAATTCTCTAAGAATATATACATTATAAAAAAAAAAAATAGCATATGTCATATTTCCCTATATCGCACAGCAATATTCAATATCAAACGCATAACCTAATACTCTGATGTACTAAGCACCTCCAGTAATATCATTATTCTACTCTCGTTTTGAATAAATAATAAAAGAAAAAGAAACGGTCGATTTTTGGTGGTCCTTTGCCTTAATGTATTTCCTATCGCAAATTGTAAATAAAATGATGAATTAAACAAAAAATCGGTCTTTTCCCTTCCGATTTTTCTAACCGAGTATAGGACCCGGTACGGTGGCAGGCTTCAACCCCAAAACATGAGCCAGCCACCGGGTAATTAATAATCCTTTCTGTTTCAGGTGACGTCATGGGTTGAGTGGCCCAAACAGAGTGTCTTTTTATGGCATAGATTTATGCAATTCAATTGTATAATTCTATGACATAAATTGGTCACCGGGGTACTCCCCTTCTGATGGGAAAGTTCATATAATTTAAGTTGTATGAGTTTTCCACTCAGAAGAGGAATACTTGGCCACTTCAACAAGCTTTCAATGGATTTATTCCGGTTGGGTGGGTTTGAAGCGGCTCCACCACCACCCGGTTGCCCCTCTTTCATTTGTGGGCCATGAACTTCGTTGGGTAATGACGAGGTCAACCCCAAGTTCGCCTTCCTTCTCAGGTTTCACTTGTTCTAGTAACAAGTCAATCTCCTTCGGTGAGGTTATCTACAGTTTTTGCGGCTTCAGTCGCATTGTGAGCTATCAACAAATTCGTGAATGCGAAATTGTTTTGTAGTGAGTCCTCGTGCCGGGGAAACGAACCCGCCCCACGACACCGCAATGCTAGCCTGCCAGCGCATTCACGCGTCTCCGGACGAGGGCATTCTCGGCAGATCCCTCCATCTTCCTCTGCCGAGGCAGCAGACCATCGCTGAAGTCCTTCACGGACATTGAAACTCACTCTATTCACTACAGGTTACCGGTGAGAACCAGGCACTTTGGGACTCCATTATGACCCCCAACTCGAGCATCCTGTCCAACTCTGCGTGCACTAACTTTTCCTTGGCCGGTGAGATGGCATAGTTTCTCCACTTAATTGGCTTACTATCGCCAACATCGATGACATGTGAGACCAGTGTAGTGCGGCCAAGGCCTTGCGTGGCGTAAGATGGAAAAGCAGCGATGGATGCTTCCAGACGTTGTCATTAGTTATGTGTTAGTTCATGCCTATTGGGTACAGAAGTGAGTTCGTTGACATATCTAGTATTTGATGGCGCATTGGTGAATAAATCTAGGGCCAAGCCAAATCGGAGAACGAAATCGATGCCAAGATATACGTTCTGAGTCAGAGAAGGGATAATAAAGAAGGTAATATCCATAGTCTGACCTCGGAACGTCACGGAAGTGGTTAATCTACCCTGGATAGAATGCTTGGTGCCATCCGCGGGGCTGATTTCAGAGCGCCAGGGCTTAATCAAGGTAGGATGTTGATAGAGTACCTTCAAGCCAAGGCTCGAGGCAAGGCAGCTGATACTGGCACCCGTGTCAATCAGTGCAATCGCGATTTCGCCCAACACTTTGATTGGGGCGTAAGGTCTAGTATCATGCTCTTGCTGAAACTCCACCAACGACGGGTTGACGATTTTGTTTTGCGCGGGCAACACGATCATGCTAAGTAGAAGAAGAAGAAAATAAAGCATCAAAAAATGGAAAATTTTCAATTTACGTCTATCTTATAAAGCCGATTCAATTTATTCTTCAATCTCAAAAAAAAGGGACAATCCGAATTGAATATCTTTCTCTCTTTACTGCTATAAAAATCAATTTGTCAAAATTTTTCTCGCTACAATAAATACACACAGAATCATCTAGGTTAAAATAATACATTAAAATAACAACTAGAATTAGACTTGCCAAAATTGTTCAGTATAAGCAAATGAATTATTTGTCATTCGCAGATACCTGATCTGGTTGATTGCATCGCGAAAATTGTTCCCACAATCTGTTAAATAACTTCTCTAATCCTTGGACATATTGTTAGCAATCAAAGAGAGGGCTTTTCACACGTGCTTCCCAAACTTAAGCATACATTGTTTTCAGATATTTACGTTCAGTGTCTAATTTGATGGCGATTTGCTCCTACTCTTGTCGTGTTTGTGCAATCATTTCAGGACATCCTAGTAGAATAAAGTCTCCAATTGTCGGCTCATCTCCAAGCAGGACATGATTTATTCAATATGCAAAATCATCAAACGGTGTCATGAACAGATCCTTATTGCTTTCAGCTTATGATCTCAATTTATTATTTATTGAACGTGGGTCCATATGTGCTTTCGCTGGTATTTGCAATCGGTGGAGCGATACCGCGACTATTCCACTGCGAGTCGCTTTGCCATTATTGAACAGCACACAACGTTGAATTGCTGCTACAGATTTGTTGTCTGCACAAATTTGCACCGTGACTAGCGGAGCTCTTTCAAAGTCTTCGTGAATTTTCCTAGATGCGCACAGAAAAAAATGAACACCGAATAAACTAGATTCGCTCGCACTCCACCAACGGTGATAATATCACGGCTTTCCCGCATGGTTTAGTTGCGACAATGGCCAACCCGCCAACATATTGAAAATTAGACGAACTCCGTGACCAAATTTGGCGGAAGGTACACGAAAATTTTGCAGAAGAATGGCCGCAATGCTTGCGGACTCCCAACCAGGCCACGTAGGAATGGGAAACTCTTTCCTTTTTTTTGACACACGCCAAGTCGCGGTTCAGTGGCAGCGATTAGTTTAAAAGCTGCTCACAAACTGTCGACGTCAGTGCCGTAGGGTGTAGGGATCTGCTAGTCACGCCAGTGGCGTAGGGCGCCAAGAGCGAAGTTACCTCAATAGTTTTGGAGAAAAGGTGCTGTAACATACAGACGGATGGACGGACGGACATTCCGATACAGGTAACTATTTAAAAAAAGTTGTTATGTAACATTTTCATTTTCGGTATTTTTAAAGAATGAAATGTTTTTGTATTTCTTTTTATTTTGGGTTTCCCTTTCCATTAATATTTTTTTAAATCTCATGTTAGCTTGAAATGTAATGATTAACTGATTAAAGCATTACGAGGTGTGTTCAAAAAGTATCGCGAATTTTGAATTTTCGCGGGTTACGTATATTCGAATTTCGATTTTTTTGTGGCGTTATGTTGGTACTCATGTCTGTCACTTATGCCGACAAGCTCGGCCATTTTGAATGTTCACTTAATTGGTGATAGCTGCTTTACTTGCACGTGTTTTCAATCGTCTTCGATTTTTACTTATTCAAAAAAATGGATCAAAGAACGTGTATCAAATTTTGTGTGAAAAACGAAATTAAGTGCGCGGATGCATTCCGAATGTTGACTGTGGCATACGGAGAAGCTACCTTGGACCAAAGCAACGTTTATCGGTGGTACAAAATGTTTTTAGAAGGCCGAGAAGATGTGAACGACGAAGAGCGTGCCGGACGCCCGAGCACTTCAACAACAGACGAAAAAATTAATGAAGTGGAGAAAATGGTATTGGCCAATCGTCAAATCACCATTAGAGAAGTTGTTGAGGACCTAACATATCGATTGGCTCGTGCCATTCGATTTTTATCAACGATTTGGGCATGAGACGGGTCGCCGCGAAAATCGTACCAAAATTGCTAAATTGCGACCAAAAACAGCAACGCATGAACATTGCTAATGAGATGTTAAACTCTGTCCGCGACGAACCAAATTTGCTCCAGAGGGTCATAACTGGTGATGAATCGTGGGTTTATGGTTATGACGTGGAAACCAAAGCTCAATCATCTCAATGGAAGCTGCCGCATGAACCAAGACCGAAAAAAGCGCGCCAAGTTCGGTCGAATGTGATAGTTTTGCTGACAGTTTTCTTCGATTGCAGGGGCGTGGTGCATCATGAGTTCTTGCCACAGAGAAGAACGGTCAATAAGGAATATGACCTGCAAGTAATGCGCAATTTGCGCGAAGCAATCCGCCAGAAACGCCCGGATTTGTGGGAGAACAAAAATTGGCTTTTGCACTACGATAACGCCCCTGCTCACACATCGTTGCTTGTGCGCGACTTTTTGGCCAAAAACAACACACTAATGATGCTGCAGCCACCGTTTCCCCAGATCTGGCCCCTTGTGACTTTTTCTTGTTTCCTAAACTGAAGAGGCCCATGAAAGGACGACGTTACGCTACGCTTGACGAGATAAAGACGGCATCGAAGGAGGAGCTGAACAAGATTAAAAAAAATGATTTTTTGAAGTGCTTCGAAGATTGGAAAAACCGTTGGCACAAGTGTATAATATCTAATGGGGATTACTTTGAAGGGGACAAAATAGATATTCATGAATAAATAAATAATTTTTGAAAAAAACAAAATTCGCGATATTTTTTGAACACACCTCGTATATTAGCAACACACTTTTTACAGGTTGACTGTAAAATAGAAATAGAAATGAAGTGTTAAACCATCCAAAACTGGGTCTTTTTCTCTATCCCTACAATGGGTAGGTAACCACCACGTGAGGAGATACATCTTCTGATGTAAACTCCATAGGGTTGCCCACATTCTTCATTGTCCCTGATGATGGACCTGATCATCGGGATTTAGATCCGGTTGGGAAGGTGCGTGGGGGCACCCAATCCATCCTGTTACACAATTTTCAGGTATTAGCTAGCTTCACCGTTGAAGCCGAAAGGATGACTTGTGTCATCGGTAGGGTAAGCAGCTTTAATGGACCCCCTTCGGGTTTTCGTCAGGCCAAACTATAACTCTAATTTGTACGCTCGCAAATATTTTTGTAGTGGACTTTGCGCTGGCGAAAAGAGCCCACCCCCTAACACCACGAAAGCTACTTGCCAGTGTCCGTACGCGACGTCAGGCAAAGTCACTCCAGCGAAGTCTAAAAGCTTGGCTTTGCTGAGGCAGTTACCATCACTGCTGTCCTTAGTGGGACTAAATTTAAACATTTGATTACACTACACATCATCTTTAGCGCGACAGCCCAAGACGGGCCTTGGCCTCTAGGATTAATCTCCTCCAATCATCACGTTTCTGTGAAGTCGTTTGCCAGTTGATCACTCCCAGTGCCAGCTGTCTTCCCATCCAGTCCTCGGTCTTCCTGCTGGATGTCTACCTTGTAATCTACCCTTCAATGTTCCTTTAGGTAGTAGGTTTTGTAGTTATGCCAGTCGATGCATACCGAAGAGCTAATACCGTATGAGAAAATGAGTGCATCTCAAAACCACCTCCCCAACAAATAAAAAATTTCTCAAGTTGAGTTTTCAGATGCAACTTTACAATTTTTCTATTTTACCCCAAATAAAACTAAAACATTCCAGACGTCTATGTCCACTATCAGAATTAATCCGAAGCACGTACTCACAATATAGTGTATATAAATTATATGCAATAAGGAAAAACTGATAACTATAAAACTTTCTTACCAGTTTAAATTTTGAAGTTATCTTAACGGATTAAAACTTCATAATGCCAAATCAATTTGAATATGGACATAATACCCCGAACATTCATCACTGTTGCGTGTGCGACCATATAATAGCTTTAAAATCAATCATTTTATTTACCCATTTAACAATACATCCTTGATTTCTTTCAAAAGAAAAAATAAACTACCTTACCTATGTGCGAAAAAAAATAATACGACTGTTGGCAATACTTCTCAATTCGTTTGCTGCTTACGTTCCATATTTACCGTTATAATGAATAAATCATATTGATGTTTGGATTTCTGAAGTATTTTAGTAGTAAGTTGTTTTGTTTCTTATTCAAAATGGAATACTTTGCGAATCTCAAGAAGAAAATTGGCTGGAAAAATGAAGAAATATTCAACGAACTTGATATATTGGAAAAGAATACTAGCAACAATTTATCGAATGTCGATTTGGGAAAGTTTTTCTATTTTGGGGTAAGTTTCAATTGTAATGCACTTGTAATAAATTGTACAAAATGTTGGACCAAAATAAATGCTAGGCTGTTGAGTATAAACAAATGTATAAACTGTTCAAATTTCGGGGCAATAGGATGTCTTCATGACGTTTTAAACTTATTTCATCCAAGTACAGCCAATGTCTCTAGGTTCTAGCGCAAGGTTTTAGCGCAGTCCTCAAAAATATTAATGCCACTCGTGGCTGATCCTACTATCCCACAGCCGTTTTGGTTAAAGGGTCGAAACATCCAATCTGGAATTAAAAGCTATCTGCTGCCTACATACACAAGACTTCCCAGTAATTGAAGTTTTTTCTGACTGGTCTGATGTGGTCCCAATTTAAGATAATACGATAATTTGGGGAGGTCCATTCAAAGTAGTCATTCTATTAGTCTTTCAGATTGAATAAAGCTCTTAATTTGTAACGCGAGTTCTAAATCATGATTGTTAATACACAGGCCCAAGGAATTTACAGAATATCCTTCATTTTCTTTTATACATCTACTTTAATAATGAGAATGAATAACATATTCTCTCAATCAAAACATTTTTTTCTACAACAAATCCATTTGAAATTTCGGTAGGTTTATAATACATTTTAATTATTGCTAACAATCGTCTAATTTGTGAAAAGTGGGAATTACCAACCACCATGTAGCAAAATCGTTGTTATTCGTTCTCAAGTCACGAAGCTTTCCGCTTAAAAATATTTAAATCTGCAACTTAAGATTTTCGTCAATAAAATATCCCATCGGGTTTACGTCTTCACTTAGTGCAATTAGCCGGAAATTTAACAGCTGACTGTCAGCTCTGATAGCCATTTTAACTTTTTCAACCTTTCAACCAACCGCCGGAGCTTTTACAATTTGACACTTCAACGTCATTTAATGTATGAGCTGGACATTTATCGCGTTTCGGAATACGATCTTGCCGCAATCGCGAATGTTGACTAATTGTTCTAAGAAGTTTTAATACCCTCACAACTGATAAAGTAACGTCTAATCAAAATCCTCCAAGATGATGGTAAGTCGCAATCACCGGGTGCGGATCCGGTTTGTAAATTGATGACAAATAGATTAATTGAACGTATTGATGATCGGAACAGGGGCGTTAATTGCTTTGTTATGTTAAGGCGGTTCCGAGCAAGTAAATAACAAATTGCGTTTGTTTCAGGACGGAACCGATGACAGCGGAAGCCCGCACAAAGAAATATCACCAACAGCGACTGAAAATGCGGGAACTCCGACATCGCAGCCTGCTGCAAGCACTCCCGTGCCTTTGGGCGACAATAGCCTCGTAGTTGATATTTCCGATGCACTTAGTGAAAAAGATAAAGTCAAGTTCACTGTACACACTCGTACCACAATACCTGGATATGCAAAACAGGATATGCATGTGGTACGTCAACATGAAGAATTCGTTTGGTTACATGACCGATTTGAGGAAAATGAAGATTATGCAGGTTACATTGTAAGTGACTCAATTCGAGTTGGGGATAAGTGTTTCAATTTCGCTCTTTTTACAGATACCTCCATGTCCGCCACGGCCAGATTTCGATGCTTCACGCGAGAAACTTCAACGCCTTGGGGAAGGTGAGGGAAATATGACCAAGGAAGAGTTCAAAAAAATGAAACTCGAACTAGAAGCGTAAGTCATTTACCACTATGTTAATCACATATTAATAATCCATTCAATTCCCACAGCGAATATTTAGCCACATTCAAGAAAACTGTTGCCATGCACGAAGTGTTCCTTTCGCGACTTGCCGCTCATCCTGTATTTCGCAACGATCAACATCTCAAAGTGTTCCTAGAATATGATCAGGACCTGTGCGCCAAGCCACGTAAGAAAATGGACATTTTTGGTGGTCTCGTGCGAAGCATTGGAAAGACAACTGATGAATTGTATTTGGGTGCTACAGTTCGCGATGTGAACGACTTTTTCGAAAATGAACTACAATTCTTGACGGAGTATCATGCACATTTGAAGGAGGCTGCAAGCCGCACAGAAAAAATGACTAATAAACATAAGGAAGTAGCTGATTGTCATATCAAGATATCTGCTAGTTTAATGCAGTTGTCGACAGCGGAGAAGGGTAGTATGGAGAAATTTTTGGCAAAAACAGCGGAAGTATTCGAAAAGATTAGGGTAAGTTGTTGGTAGTTGATTGAATGTTATTAGACGGAAAGCTAAACTTCTTTCGTTATAGAACATGGAAGGACGTGTATCTAGTGACCAAGATCTGAAGCTTGGAGATACACTTCGATATTATCAACGCGATAGTCACGCTGCGAAGGCTCTCTTGGTCAGACGCTTAAGATGTTTGGCCGCTTATGAAGCAGCTAATCGCAATTTAGAGAAGGCTCGTGCTAAGAATAAGGATGTACATGCAGTAAGTTTTATTTAAAAATGGTTTTTTGGACGAAAAAAATTACTTTGGCATTTCATAATATATGGAAGCTATATGCATTCCTTTTTTTTTGTTTTGCTCGACCTACACAAAAGTTTGGTAAAATTGGCTATGACATGAGCGCACACGGCATCGATGAACCTTCTTGGTTCTTAGGACTATGATTTTCTGTGGCCTTTACTAGGCTGTTTATGTTTTTGCATAAAGCTTGACTAAGTTTTGTTAGTGTTCTAGTATTTTGTTAGGATATCATAGAAGATAAGTTGGGTGTAAACTTTGTATATGAATGAAGAATGGTTAAATGAGTAAAAAGCCTGGTATCAGCTTAGTCGAGTTTCTTAGAATTCTGTCTCAGCTTCCTTCAGAAATTGAATTAATTGCTGAAGTAAATTACTATCATTATTGTTCAAAATTTCAGGATGATACGCCTCCCATTCTCTATTAATTTCCATGTTACTTGATCTACGGTGTCATCCTATTCAGTATAGTAATTCGATGAAACGCCTATAGCAATAGCTTCTTGGCTGCTTCATCCACTGCTATATGAACTGGAAAACTTTCCTATTTGGGAAACTAGTATAATAAAAAGTTAATGTTACAAGATTCGATGCGAACATGTTGTAGTGAAATAGGTAGATAAATTGTCCGTGAAGGACTGCAGGGATAGTCTATTGCCTCGGCGAAGAGGATGGTAATATCCGCCGAGATTTGGCCTTATCTAGGGACGCGTGAATGCGCTGGCAAGCTAGCATTGCGGTGTCGTGGGCTGGCCTCTTTTCCCCAGCATAAGGACCCTTTGCAAAAAAATTTCGCTTTCACGAATTAAAAGGGTCGAATGCCGATCGACTGGTGTTGAGGCCGGGGTAACCATCTTTTTTTTTCTTAGCACTACAGCCCCTTTCAGGCCTGCGCTTAGAGATAGTTAGAGCATCTCATTGTCATGATCGAATCTATCGGCACTCCACAAGGTGATGTTATTATCACGCTTTGGCCGTGTGTCCGTCCACCCAGCTGCGATACGTTCTGATTTTAAACCAGCACGTATCATAACCGAATAGGCTTATAGTCCGTCCGAAGAACCACTCGAACTAAATCTCGTTGTCGCCAACGAAACTCGAACCAGAGACCTTCAGCTTACGGGCTTAGTGCTCTAACCACTGCGCCACGCGGACTACTTTAACTTGTTATAGCCAGTAACAAACTGGATGGACTTAGGAGCTGGCTTCGTCGTTACCGACGATACTTATGGCCCACAAATAAGAGTGGGGCATCCAGGTGGAAGCGGTGCCCCCTTGAACCCTCCCAACCGGATCAAAATCCAAACGTAGACGTTGCCATATATTTCCCATTTGAGTGAAAAACTCATATAAACATAATTTGTATGAATTTTTCCATCAAATAAGAAATACATATAAACGTGGCCAATTATGTTATAGCATATGATGGAATCACATAACTCTATACGATAAAAGGGCACGTGACCGGAAGGCCACTCTACCCGGCAAGAGCCCCTATAAACCAAAAGAAGGGCCCGATGGCTAGCTTATTTCAATGGAGGAGCCTGCCATCGTTGCGGGTTCTATATATACCCGGTTAGGTTAGGGGAAAGGAAAGATCGAAGGTATACGTTTAACTATTCATTGTATTCTTAATAGTAACAAGTAACAGATATCTAATAAATCGATGGAAATTTCCTTGTACATTAAATTTAAATATATAATTGAATCGACTATTTTTGAAAAAAAATAACGCACCCTCTTCGCAAAACTATGTTAACTATAAAGAAAGGCTAATTACATTTTTTACTGAAAACAATATTGATACGCTCTGTAAAACGACAAATTGGAACATATTGACAGAAGAAAAAAAACTCGATTGATTATGTGCCCATAAACAATTTACAGTGTCTGTCTGTTTTGTAGAGAATGTAGGAAGGTAAATGTCCGTACAGGACTGCAGCCATGATCTGCTGCCTCAGCGGAAGAGATGGTGAGATCCGGCGAGATTGGCCTTGTCTAGGGACGCGTGAATGCACTGGCAGGCTAGCGTGAGGGTGTCCTGGGCAGGGTTCTTTTACCCAGCACAAGGACCCACTACAAAAAAATTTCTCATTCATAAATTAAAAAACGTCAAATGCCGATCGACTGGTGTCGAGGCCGAGGTAACCTACTAACGGTTGAAATTGTTTTTTCAAAGAAAAAATTGGGCCGGACAAAAACGGACGGACTTGAGGAGACTTCGTCATTACCGACGATACTTATGGCCCACGAATAAGAGTGGGGCTCCGTTATATCCCTCTAGCACACCTTTATTCCAATCGGATTTCGTAATTCATGTTACGATTCCGCCTTACAGTTTTAAATTCTATCCCAATACTTGTTTTAATTTCTCCTCACTCATTTTCGCCTATATTAGAAATCAACGAAAACCAGAACGAACCCACAACTATTTTCCCCGGGAATGGCTATAAATGTTCAGATAAAACAAGCAAATCACTCATTTTTGCGGATTTCACTATTTCTTCTGCACTACGAGCAAGCTTTTCGTGATTTCACCACAAATGTAACCAGAAATCGCAACTAACAGCAGGCAATTCACCTTCAAGCGCTTGTTACGATGACGAGGGAGCAAATTTAAATTTCCCCGCACAAAAACGTGCACAACACAATTTAAATTTTTGTCGCTGTGGGGCGACAATTCTAATAACATGGAATGGGGCGGGAAGAAATGGTGACTAAGCGATTTTGCAATGATGTGATTTAAATATTTCACGAAGCGGCCTAAGGAATAATGAATTATGATACCGGAAACACAATACAACTGACTGACAGCGAGTTGTTTGGTAAAATCCAACGTTGTCGCGCCTTCCGCACAATTTTCCACAAAGACGAATGGCGAAAAAAACGTTATGCGATTGACAAAAATATCCGCGGCAACTACACGTTAGAAGTGGTGGAAGGAAAAAATATATAATTTTGATTCATTTGACAGGTGCCGCACACACGTAACTCGCACCGGACTCGTCGTCTCACCACGGCGGTTTCTTCGCGATCTATTCCGTTCACGATCAATCACAGACTCCCCCGTTGTTGCTGCTCGTCGCCTTGCGGGACTCCTCACAACGGCAGTTGACAGGCCTACCATCCACTTTCCATTCTTTTGCGAAAGTGCAATTCGTGGATAAGCTCCGTTGTAAATGAGTTGCCGTATCCAGATTTCAATTGCAAATTTAAATGATTAATATTATTTTAAATTTACAATTGAAATTTGAATCAACATTATGGTGGTTTTCAAGGAGTTTGCTTAGGCGACTGCTCGATTATTACACTTTATTACCAACCTCCGTTCCGGTGACAGGGTTATTACTTTCGACACGTTGAACAAAAAGCCGATCAAATAAGATTGATCAGCGAATATTACGAGTCAAGGTGTGGAGGTCACACGGGTATAACAAGAACCACGGCAAAACTTAAACAAAAATATACGTGGAAAAATATGAACAAAATGCTTAAAAATATAATACAACAATGTGAGACTTGCAATAAAAACAAGATAACCAAACATACTAAAGAGCAATTAACAATCACCGATACACCATCGAAATCATATCTATTGATACAGCAGGCCCAATACGCATTTCAAATGGATTGACGTATATACTTACAGCACAATGCGAACTTACTAAATTTGTAGAAGCCATACCAATCCCTACCAAAGAAGTCAACGTGGTAGCAAAAGCAATAGTTGAAAACTGATAGAGGTACTGATTGCGTCAATGAGCTATTCCAAAATATCTGCAAAACTTTGAACATTGAACATAAAACATCCACTCCATACCACCATGAAACATTAGTATCCCTAGAATGAAATCACAGAGTACTAAATGAATACCTACTTACCTTTTGCGAAGATAACGAATGGCATAACCATATCCCGCTCTACACTTTTGCTTACAACACCACACCCCATAGTGAAACAAATTACACACCCTACGAATTAGTTTTTGGTCGATTATCAAGTCTCAGCAGTGACTACGATAGTTCTACACCCATCTACAACTATGACAGCTACCTGACAGAACTTAAAACTAGACTATATAACGCACAACAGCCCGCTCATCAAATCTTAATTGAATCAAAATCAAAAAGGGTACTAGCAAATAAAGACAACATAAACCCACTAAAACTTCAAACACGGGAACTGGGTATATTTGAAAACTCAAAGAAATAGTAAATTACACAGTCCACATGAAGGACCATACCAAATAATTGAAACTCAAGGAGTAAACACCGTCATAAAGAAACACAACAAAAACTTATTGATTAATAATAATAGATTAAAAAAGAAATAGAATAAGTAAAATATTATATAGACCGACAAAAAAAATAGAATAAATTTAAATTTAAATTGCACATATCTAAGAAATAAGTAACTTACACTACAAATATTGTAATAATAAGGACCGAAGTGTAGCATATGTATATCGCAAATCTTTTTAAATTTACACTTCAAAATCCAATTCAAATTCTAAATACAGATCTATCAATTCAAATTCTAATTAAAATTATATTCAAATTCTAACTCTAAATCCAATTCAAACATGTAAACAACATCTTACACATTTCTTATCTGCTAAAAAGATCGCATTACACACAAGGCATGCGCTAGAACATTATAGTAAACAAAAAAACGTTTGTTTACTAATTTCATTGAACTAGACTTTGACTAAGCCAATGCATTGTCTCCGCGCTCAATGACAAAGTATCGTTTTGTTTAAAGAGTTTCAGTTTACAGACAATGAAAAGATTTCCGCTTTATGGCTGAATGCATTTGGGTTCCCATATTGAGAATCCAATAGATATTTTTTATGAATAAGTTGGAATATACATGAGTACTTCATATTACTAGTAGAATGTTATAGATGCATTTCCAATGTGTACAATTTTTTTTCTTTGTAAATTTAAATGAGCAAATTTTGTAGAATATTATGCGATACACATTTCCCTTAGCAATGCATTTTCAGCATAAGATTTTTTTGTAATAGCTTTTATTATGGACTTTAGATTTTAGCTTGTCAAGGACAAGCAGAGAATTTTTGTATAAATAGGCTAAAAATGATGACAAATACAGTCGTTCTACACTACTCAATCCGGCCGCTCACCTTTTGCTTTCTTTCCAAACTGGCAATTTGCCTCTGAACACTCCGGCCACAATCGACTAAAAGGCCGTCAGTCTGCCCACTATATTTTTGGATATACCAAACAGGCTCAGTACGCCTAATATTCCGGCACTCTTTGCCTCTACTATATGCGTGC
Organism: Odontomyia ornata; assembly: GCA_963969285.1. Taxonomy (NCBI): domain Eukaryota; kingdom Metazoa; phylum Arthropoda; class Insecta; order Diptera; family Stratiomyidae; genus Odontomyia; species Odontomyia ornata. The sequence continues at coordinate 42,947,250 of OZ017740.1, read as the reverse complement.
CTAGGCACTGTAATAATACATATGTAGGTCACAGTCAGTTGTCTTCATCGACAAACATCCAACACAACAAGCATTTTTCGACATTTAATGTCCCATCATTGGGGAACCAGTAAACCAAGTGTGCGTCGCGAGACCATTTAGTACATTTGGTCGCCAAATGTTCACTGTATGTATAATTTAATAAGATTCCAAAAGCCTAGTTGATATTGACAACCATGGATACATTTTCTACATCTTTTGTATTCACACTTCTCGCGCCAAAATACTTTTCGATTTTTTTAGATGATCCAAGATTAAAGGGCACTATTTATCATACTATTCCCCTCCCTATTATTACTTCAACCAGTGTATTGAGTTTGTTATTGTACAAAATTCGGCAATTAAAAACCAAAACACATAAATGTTTCCTTTGTTGTATGCAACAAAGCAATTCATCAAATCATTCCATTTTTTTATGTTTCAAAATTGTTAACATTTAATCATACAATATTTAATTTCTTTCATGCCAGCCGTTAGAAGTGCAAGAGGTGAATAATACAATATTCTATCGAAAACTACCATATCAAGCTGGATATAACCAATTATCAATTTAAATACATATTTTTTGCAGGCTGAAAACGCTCAAACTCAGGCTTGTGAAAAATTCGATTCCATGTCAGCATGCGGTAAAGAAGAATTGGTTGGTTTTCGCGCTCGTCGTGTAGCGGCCTTTAAAAAAGCGTAAGTTTCATTTATAGTTTGTAGAGTAGAAACCATTTTTAATATAATACATTATAATAATTAAATCAAAATTTTGATAATAAAAAATACTTTACTTTCTCTCTTTTTCTTCAGACTCGTTGAGTTAGCCGATCTTGAAATAAAACATGCAAAATCGCAATATGAATTTCTACGTCAATCGTTGCTATCCTTACAAGAGATTGCATGAGTATTGTTACATTCCATATAATCGAAGTAGCACTGGATATATCCTGATGAATAACGTGGGGCACGCACCTAAAGTGAATGAAAATCCCTTTATATAAAGACTTACGTATTAAAATCGTAACACAATTTTACTGTATTTGTATAAGTGAAAGAATAGAGCAATGGAAATTCTACTATATACATATACACACAAAAAGAAAATAAAACATATTGAATAGAAGAAAATATCCTAAGATTCTATTATATATTTCAAGATGATCACAGCAACAACAACAAGAAATACTTTATACACCTTCAAGAGTATGAAGGGTAGAACTATTAAAAAATAAAATTTTCATTTATAGAGAAAATATTCATAATTGGGCATTGTTTTACATTATCATATTTGCATTATTATATCTAGATTTGAATTAGAAACAAAAACACATTTAGCTTCACTCTGAGTATACTTTAATCATTGCATTTTTGTTAAAAGAAGAAAGAACATTCATTTATTTCTACCTATGTTAATGACATGAAATTTGTTTATAGTTTTTGATCATGTTATTATGTTATTCGTATAATCTACGATAAGACAAACATAAATATGATTTTCTATTTTCCAAAATTAAGTTTATATTGTCATTTTGATTTGAGAGTATATCAATTTTTTATCGAACAAATAAATTCATTAGATGAATAAACTACTCTACTTTTCCCATCATCGAAACAAAAATAAAAAAATGCTATCCTTATTGAAAATAGGTTTCAATACTAGTTTAGATTCCAGACGAAATTACAAAAGGCGAGTATAATTTTCGAATCTTGTTGTAAGTATTATGTATCGGACACTTGTAATGATTTTTTCCACGTTCTTCCGGGAATTACCGAAGGAAATCTTTAGCCGATGAGAGGTTGTCGGCTAATGACGTGGTCTCGAAACCTACCAATGCACTGTACCCTACCGGTAAACTTGTCCGGGCACCGTTAATTTACTCCGAGGTGGCTGCTTGCTGGCTAGCTAGTTCGGAGAGGAATTTCGGTCGCAAGTCTTCCGCGAGCAGACTAAGTCCGAATATAATTTCTCGGCCACCAATTCAAATGCTCCTTAAAACGCGTTCAAAAATTGCCCCATAAAAAATTTCGCCGCCATTACTTTACCGTAGCCCTTGCGAGGCTTCCCACAGGCCAACAAAACTGAATTCACGCGTTCCCGATCTAAATGCCGACGCGGTACCAGACATAAGCTACTCTTATTCTAGCCAAAATATTCTACGCTAATAAAAAAATACCAAACACAAGTTATGATGCCGCGTACCCGGACCGAATGTCAAAACAACCAATCGCGCATTAACGAGAACCCAACCCATTCGACGGCATACTTACTTTCCGCTTCTGTTGCCGCCAAAACTCTACGCTACTGAAAGGAAAGAATTTTTTTATGTTTAGCAATTCATTTTACTTTTTCGCTAAATCTTGAAAAAAAAACATATTCCAGTTACAATTGCATTTCTACAATCACTACTTTGCTATGATTTTCTTGATTTTTTTTGTGTATTAGAATGACATTTATTTCACAATGTTAACAACTTCGAGCTTAAATTTTAGTTAAGGTTATAAACATATTTGGTTGCCAAGAATTAATTTACAGCTATAAATATTGAATGATTCCCCTAATTTATTATTCAGTTCGCCAAATAGGATCAATAAGCCATTCATTTGACAGCAATTTTAAAGACTATTCTTATTTCAACAAGTTACTTGTTAAATATGTACAAGCACATGTTCAGGGTGCGTCAGCAAAATCCGGAAAGAACACGTAGTAGTTTATTTATTACTTATAAACTACCATTAACCACAAAACTTATTATCTCTTAATTCTAGGTATTCTCCTAAATTTATAATTCAATGTAATACCCGCTTTCTTCAATTATCCGCCTGAATCGCGAGCACGCCTTCTTCAACTGCTCTCGTTGTAAATTGATGAATGTTGCTTCAACAGAGGCCTGTAGGGGTGTCAGATGAGGATCTCTGGACTTGTCAGTAACCCGCTCAATAGCTCTTTACACGTAATAGTCCAGGGAGTTTAAATGTAGGCTTTTGGGTGGCCAAAATTCTTTGGACCGTAACATGTCCAGATTATCTGAGAGCCAATTTTGCACTAAATGGCTCGTGTGAGTTGTCTGTCGCACCTTTATTACGTAGGACGTGTACCTCAAGCCCTTTTCGGTGATTCAACGCATAGAAGCCTCACTTACACCCAAGATGGCTACCACTTTTCTGAGCGAGCTCCCAGGATCCTCCGAAATGAGGTCTTGGGCCCTTCGAACAATTTCCGGCGTCCTTACCGTCTTCTCCTTCGCATGAGCTTTCTTTTCAGGACTAGGACAACCTTCCTCACAATTTTCTGCGGCTGCAGAAAACAATATCGTAAACTGTGGATTTCGGATACCCAAAAAACCCATTTACAATCCACGCACGAATGTACACTCATCAACCTAGTTGAAATGAGAACAAATGACTGTTGTCGTTGATATCCACTACAGGGAAAAATCAATGTGAAGTTTCTCCGGATTTTGCTGACGCACCCTGTAGATAAAATTACTATAGTGCTGGGCATCGAATACATAAATTCTACAGTTCGAGGAAAAATTTTAGTTACTGAGACTTTAAACCAGTTTAACATTCAGTGGTCCAAGGTTAAATTTCAACTAAGGTCAAATCAGTCAGTTTTCTATTTTTCTAATTAAAAAAAAAAAATCGGTGCCGCTGTATGAACCAGCTTATTAATCTTATTATTTTACTAGTTGATCAAAATTTATGCTAAAAGCATTCGGACGGTTTTTATTTGTTTCTGTCTTCAGGGTGCATGCGTTTTTATCAACTGTGCAATCATTTACCATCATCATGTTTGCCAAAAAACAGGACGATGTTATCTCAGAAATATTTATCTTGAAGCTTAGAACAGTTAGAATCTACCCAGTTACATACCAATTGATAAAAGTTCATCCACGCGAAAACCTTCGTATGCGGATATGACGAAAAGTATTTCCACTTTTCTACCCGAACGCCGTACAAATACCACCTCGCAAAAAGGAATCATAATTAAGCCCAAGAAGCATTCATCCTCTGAAAAAACACTCATCGACTTCAAGTCGAAAATAAAGCCTTCAAAATGCAAAATTCCTCTCCAACTGATGCGTCCTCTTCGTAATGGTGGTGCCATCATAAAAACTTCCACAAATGACAATACAACCTCGCTCTACAACATTGCAAAGGATACCCTGAAGGATGAATATGATGTCATGGAGACAAAATCTCGTCAACCCAGGCTAGTAATTAATGGACTAGAAAAACAATTTTCGTATGAGGAGTTAATTAACGAAATTCACTCACTGAACCCTAATATTGGAGAAAATGATAAACTGGAATTGGTTCATGCCAGACGAACAAAAAATGGTAAATGGTTGCATATTCTGCAGGTAAATGGGAGTATGTACCAAAGACTGGTGAATAGGTACATCAATATTGATTATGGGTTATGGGTCTTACCTTGTGAAGGAAGACTACAATATAACGAGGTGTTATAAGTGCCAGAAATACAACCACAAGACATCAAAATGTGAAGGAGAGCAAACATGTGCTAAGTGTGGAGGAAAGCACGAAACGAAGGATTGCAAGAGCTCGTGCGAGAAATGCTGTAACTGTGCAGGAAATAGTAAGAACGTAGATTATTCCCACAGAGCAGACTCTACGGAGTGCGCAGAATACCAGCGAAGGATCACAATTGCTAGGAGGAGCATTGACTACGAGTTCAAATGATTTTTAACAACGCAAATCGATTAATTGGGACGAAATTAACGCTCTTATATGCCAATATAAGAAGTTTACGGCACAAACTAAATGACATGCAGATTTATTTGAAGCAAAATCCTGAGATAGATGTGGTGATACTGAACGAAGTATGGATTTATCCTGAGGAATCGAAATATTTTAATATTGAGGGTTATAACTCGGTATTCTCCTGCAGACCTGGAAGAGGTGGTGGGACAGCTATTTTTGTAAAAGATAAAATAAACTTCATCATTAAACGCGATACACCTGATAAATATAATATTATAATAATCGAATTAAACCTCGTAGGCAAAAAAATTAAAATCGGTACCTTCTATAACCCGAACCGTCTGAATGCGCAAGATCTCTGCTCGGTACTCGACAACCTATATTCCTCAGAAAATAATTTATTTACAGTAGCTGACACAAACATTGATGTAATTACCGATTCCTCAGAAGCAAGGCTTTACAAGGATGTACTGGATACTAATGGTGCTGTTATCATCAACAACGAAACAATTACTCGTCCTGTTTCGCATACGTGCCTCGATCATATCGTTACAAACGATAAGTCAACTGCGGGAAAAATCAATTTCATATTTGAGGATTGGCCAGAGCTGGATCATCGTGTCTTCAAAATAAGCATCCAAGGCATAAGCGCACAAAAACAAAAACCTGTTTACAAAAGATTCCAACACTTGAACAAAGAACTCTTCAAATCACATCTGCAAAGGTCATTAGAAGTCCGGAGTCCCCTAAACCTAATGGAACTTACGAATATGATCACAGAGTCCAAACGTTACTCCATCGTCGAGAAAAAGCTTAGATGCCGCCAGCAGACATGGATAACAAAGCGAGTAATCGAAGCCAGTATTAAAAAGAGAAAGGCGTACATAAGCTTTAGAAGGAACATGGAAGATCGTGTGCTAAAAAACATGTACATACAAGCGAAAAAGGAATCAAAACGTCTTGTGAAGGAAGCTAAATTCTCTTACTTCGCTAAAAGGTTGGAGACAGCGGCAGATAACAACCATGAAATATGGAAGATAATAAATGAAGTAAAAGACAACTCTCCCCCCCGAATTTTAATACCGGATTCGCAGTTTTCTCCAGTGACCCCTAATATTTTATCACAACCAGATGGAGCAGCAACTTTCTTGAACAACTTTTTCTCAACTGTGGGCGAAAAAATTACAAAAGAGCTTGGTGATGTCCCAACAAGTAGGCTAGATCATGCTAACATCTCACCCGATTCCATGTTTCATATTCATCCAACCAATAAAAACGAAGTTCTTAAGACTATTGAGGCAATGAAGAAAAATACGGCTCCAGGTATTGATCAGATCACGATGGAGGAAATTGCGCTTGTAAAAAATGAAATAGCAGAACTCGTGGCTAATTATTTAAATGAGCATATCAGAAACGGAACGTTTCCTGAAGAGGGGAAGCTTGCAAAAATTGTACCTATATTCAAAGGAGGAGATCGATCGGACCCCAATAATTATCGCCCAATTGCACTCTTGACCGGATTTAGTAAAATATTTGAAAAAGTAATTAACTCTCGCTTAACATCCTTCATATTAGATAACTCTATCCTAAACTCCCGCCAATATGGCTTTCAGAAAAACAAGGGAACGTTTGACGCTCTACTCTCGGTAACGCGATTCATCAACGAGAGACTTGATGTAGGGGATTATGTTGTTGCCATTATTGTGGATCTAAGGAAAGCGTTTGATACGGTCGATCATGACCTCTTACTTCGAAAACTAGAAGCATATGGTATTCAAGGCACAGCAAATAAACTATTTCAAAATTACCTAAAAGGCAGACTGCAGAAAACAGCATTTAATAATGTTCTGAGTGACCCGGCACCAATGAAATCAGGTGTTCCACAAGGCTCAATACTTGGCCCAACCTTGTTCCTTCTATACACTAATAATTTAAATACATGCAGGCTAAGTGGTAATTACTTTTTATATGCTGATGATACAGTGCTTCTTTACTCGGGACGCGATAAAAATGACATCGGAGACGCTATCAACGAGGATCTAAATTCATATAATTTATGGTTGAAAGAGAATAAACTAGCGTTGAATATTTCAAAGACAAAATATATTATCTTTAAGCAAAAGAACAGGGAAGACATAGATGTTGATATAAAAATTAATGGTGAAAAGCTGCAAAGAGTGCTCGAACTTAAATATCTTGGCCTTACTATCGATCACCGTCTGACCTGGCTCCCGCATATAAACAACTTAAGGAGGCAATTAGCACCAATAATTGGATTGTTACGAAGATATGAGGAATTTCCAAAAAAACATCAAGCATCTTGTTCTGAATGCCTTCGTACTGTCAAAAGTACATTACGGAGTGGTAATTTGGAGTCAGTCCTCAAAGCAACACCTAAATATAATTTCCAGGATATTAACCAAGGCGTATAAAAATATACATAATCTCCCAAGGCTCACACCAACAAACATAGTGTATCAATCATGTAACGCATTAACTTTTAACCAAATCATTAAAATGGAGAAAGCCAAGTTTATCTTCAAAAGTTTAAATCTCAGCTTGTCGTCACAAACACCATTTATTAAAGTCTCACAAAAGAATCAATACAGTACTAGGAACGCAAACCAATTTGTAATTCCTTTTGCAAGGACAGATCGCCTGAAGAACGATGCTACAAATGACGCCCTTCGTATATACAACAATCTTCCAGAATCAGTTAAAGAAGCGAATTCTCTTATGGTTTTCAAGAAAAGACTTAGAAACTATTTAATGAATAACGATTGAATCTCAGTGCAGAAACTTTCAACATAGCATCTTAGGTCAATTATTGATCCTATCTTCGAGATGCCTCGAGAAACACCTACTATTATTATAATATCAGTCCAGTAATTTCAACATAGCATCTTAGGGCATTGTTGACCCTATCGTCGAGATGCTTGAAGAGACAGCTATTCTTTTAACTCAGAGTTTTTTTTACTGCGTCGAATTTATAATTTTTTTTTATCTCTGAGAGCTGATCACGATATGGACAAGACAAGTTTAACCGGAGGACTTCACATATTTTTGTGTGCCCCCTTATACCGATGTGTTATACATTGCCTGGGTGGCACACCTGAGGAAACGACGAAATGTGAAGTGCAGATCGCACGAGCGTAGTGCGACGAAGAAAGTGTGATGGAGAGAGCGGAAGGGAATGGAGGTAAAAAAAAAAAAAAAAAAATTTTAGTATTCTTAACAAATTGGTATTTAAATGGGCGACAAAATAAATTTTGAATATTGAATAACGCTTTGTACGAAGCATTTGTAAGTATTTTTGATTGATTTAATATATAGTATTCGACCACTAGTAAGTCTTGTAAGAATGAAGCGGATCTCTTTTTGTACTTAGTATTGATAGCAAGGATGTTATCGAAACCAGCGTAGTCGATGATTTGTTTTGTCCGATCGAATTTTAATTTTGTATAAAGTTTTGAGCATTTCCAACAAGCATTTACGTCGCCTCCCAGTCCTCTTCTTTCTGTACCTCAAATACAAATTTTAGTCCGCTTACCTGGGAAACCTTTCCGGCCACAAATCATAGGAACACCAACATCTTCACCGTAACATAAATTTTCCCTTCTCTTCTTCGTATCCGAGCAGCGATGAGCCATTTTCGTCGACCGAGTGTGACCAGCGTTTCCTCGGTTTCCCCACTAGTCTCCCAACTTCAGTTCTCCCAACCAATACCTTTTTGGGTATTCGTTGCTCGTCCATATGATTCACATGGTCAGCCCATTGAAGCTTCCGCAGTTATAACTCGTTGAGACCTCCAGCTCGTCAACAATTTCATACAGCTCATGGTTGTATTCAATCCGCCATTCGTCACCATCTAGCTTCGCTCCAACTATCTGCCTCAGGACCCGTCTTTCGCAGACGCTCAATATATTTACGGATGCTCGGGTTAGGGTCCATGTTTCATACCCATATCATAGCACAGGTCTTATCACAGATTTGTAAACATGGAGCTTTGTTTTCCTGTGTATGCAACTGGTCTTCAAGATCATCAAAAATGAATAAAAAATATTAAATGCGAGCTGTATTCTTCGGCATATTTCATCTCTTTCATCATCGGTTCTTTTTATTTTGGCGCCTAAATACACAAATTCGCCAACATTTTCGAAACTGTATTCGCCAAGTGTGATATTTTGTGTATTTGAGGTATTTTCCTCGACTGCGTCATGAGGTTTGTTTTATTCTCATTGATTTGTAGCCCTACTAGTTTTGCTTCGCTGTCGAGTTTCAGGAAAAGTTCTTTGTGCGGTTATTAATGACCGTGACAAAATGTTGATGTCATCCACATAGGCTACCTCTTGGCTGAACTTGTATAGTAACGTATCTCTTGCATCGACAGGTAGCTTTCTTATGACATATTCCAAAGCCAAATTGAATAGCAATGGGACCAGCCAACGCCTGCTTACTCAAGCCCAGAAGGAAAGCAATTAACGAGCACGACGTCACAGCGGGAACTGTCAAAAGCTGTTCAATTGGTCTAAAAGAACAGGTCAATAGGTCTAAAAACCTGGTTCGCATTGTGACGTCATGCTTCCGCTTTTAGGCCTGTGTGAGGAGGCATTGGACCAGCCCATCTCTCTGCTTTAGTCCGATATTTGTGTCAAAGGCGTCCATGAGGAGATTATTGATGCTGATGATGACGTCATTGTCATTTTAGTAAGATGGAGTAATTTGGCTGGGATGTCAAAGCAAAGCATTATTTGGTACAGTACTTTGCGACCAATACTGTCGTACGCTTGTTAAAGCCAACGAAAATTAGGTGTACGTCTATGTTGAACTTCCAGCATTTCTCAAGTACCTGCTTGACTGTAAACAATTGGTCTATCGTCGATCCATCTGCTCTAAAGCCACTTTGATACTCCCCAATAATACTGTTGGCATTTGATCTGATTTTATTTTCTAGGAACAAATGAATGAAAAATTCATGCAAACATAGTTCGCATGAACTTTTCCCCCAAATGAAAACCATCAACGTAGCAAATTTATGTTACAGTGTTATGTGATGGAATCAAATAATACCATACCATAAATGAGCACGCGAGCGGAAGGCCACTCTACTCTGCGAGAGCACCAGAAACGTCTTAAAACTGGTGATGGCTAGCTCAGTATAGTGGAGGGTCTAGCTAACGTGGCGGGTCCCATATCCGGTCAGGTTCACAAAACCAAATGGGGTCAGGTTCACAAAACCAAATGGAAAGATCGAGTTTTCAATTTAATTATCAAACATTTTATTTTTTTCTTTTCGAAGTTGGATTACTTAAAGCAAAACAAAATTTTTCAGTCTAAAGTAAGTAAATATCTAAACGAAATGTCAGAGCGGAAATTTTTGTTTATGAATTTAAATCAACGTTTGCACGAAGCTAGAAAAATATCCTCGTGACCTTTACAATTACACCAAAAATATGCTTTCATCATTTTATAACTGTGCTAAGGCACTAACATTTAGCTTTTTTTTGCGATCTCCAACGGAGATCGCATTGCGGCAATGCAATTCGTGGGTAAGCTGCGTTATAAAGGGGTTGCCGAATCCAAATTTTAATTGTAAATTTAAATAATTATTTTTTAAATTTACGATTAAAATTGGATCAGCATTATGGTCGTTTTTGAGCAGTTTGCTTCGGCGACTGCTCGATTACTACAATTTCTTTGAAAAGAACCCTAAAGGCTGCCAAGAATTATATACCCATTGTTGAAGAGCTGCGACAATAGCAATATCAGAAGCATATACAAAAATTGCCAGCGGAGCGTCTAACACTGGAAAAGCTAAAATGCTTGCATCGAATAGTTGCTATTTTGAAGTTTCAAGCAATTGAATAGCTCCCGGTGTTTAATTGATCTTTCTTTTGTCTGACTTCCTAGCAACCACCAAGTAACTATTAAGTAAAGCGTGATGTTGAGCGGCATTTCATTTACCCTTACATTTGTCTGGTGAAGGTTTGATTCCTTCTGATGAAATAAAATTACCTAAACACTTCATTTCGGTGTGTAAGTATTTACATCTATCCAGATCAATGATACGGCCGTGAGAATGTAACCCCACGATTCCGTCGGTCTCTCCGACTACTGCTGCTCGCGGGTCAATTCTTCTTAGTTGAGATTTTTCTCGACGTTCTTTTGTGCGCAGTAGGTAGCGCGCAAGTCTCAATTTTGCACCAGTGTAGTAAAAGAAATCAGCCCGCAACAAAATGGTATCTTTGTAGGCGGCTAGTTGCTCGGCAGTAGTTTCCTTTATGGCATTGCTGTATACTGCTCGCAAAAGTCTTTCCGACTGTGGGAAGTCGGAAAACTGTGAGCAAGTCCAATCCTAACAATCTTATAAAGCTATAAATAAAACCATGCTTTTAAATTTAAGATGTTTTGGATTATCTTATCCCAATTATGTTTGGGTTATCTAAGCTCACCTCAAAGACGACGTTAAATAAAAATACACTTACAAAGGTTGTAATTCATTGTTTATTTCACGTATCGAAAAAATCACAATCATTAAATAATCCTAAAAGTAATCTTCAAGTTCTCGTTCTTATCATATCTACTAAAAGGGAAATTTGTAATTTGCAATCTATTTTTATATATAATTTTTTCTTTAATTGCACATGCAACATCCCCAACCAAACCATGCGAATTTCTCTCTTTATATAATTTTCAGCATAATTTTCTAGCTAACTACTTTTTACACAATAAGAGCATTCGCACAGTTTATTGAGTTGATGTGAAATGCAAGATAATATTTAAACCATCAACTTGGAGAGTAGGTACAAAACGAAATGAGATTTTACCTGATGAAAAAAAGTTAAAACCTAAAGTAAACGAAAGTCTAGAAATGTAGGATGATGTAGTGGACCTAAATCGAACATTTTGTTTTTAAATATAAAACACGTATCATCTATAATCTGTATGATATTAACTCTTATCGTTAAGGTTAAGCTGTTGTTGCTGTTGGCGTTCTCGTTTCTCTTTTTTCTCCTTCTTCCATAAGGCGATTCGCTCTTTCAGCTCTTGCTCGGGAACAAGCATATCTTCAGTCAAATTTTGACGATTAAAGGGATCTGTATTACTATTTAACAAATGTCTGGTTATTATTGCGCGATCCATTATTGTGCCAGATGGAAGTCGCACGGGGTCAGTCATTAATGTGTCCATAAGAGGATCTTTAAATTCATCTGGCGCATCGGCGAATTCATCTTCGCTTTGTTGGTTTGCCACTGAAAATAAAACCCAAGAATAATACCCATATGCATTGTGGAATAATCTGTATAAATGTGTTGGCCAGAACTTACCATAAATGTCATGTGCTTTAGTCAATAACGCTTTGAATTTTTCCACCTGTACTGTAGATCTTATACCTAGACGTTCGATACGTGCCGCAGCATCGTCGAACAAATGTTTTTCAAATGATCGTTCGTCAGCAGCCAGCGCTGTAGCGAATCTATCACAGTCAAGATGTAAATAAATATCAAAAATTTGTCCTAGCAGTCGTCTTGGTTCCCAGCCATATTTCACCGGATTTCGAACTTTCAGATCATTGCACTTTGGGCCGCACAGTTGTTGCAAATTGAAGTTTAACATTGAGCTCAAACGATCAACAAGCTCGGGTCGCAAGAAAGGTTCTTGGATATCGATCTACAGAGAATAATTTCAGAATTAATTGGAATACTTTTTATTGCACTCCAAAGGATGTTACCGTTAAATAATGGAACATGTCTACAGTTTCTCGTGCCAGCGTTAGATATGATCGACACTGACGTTCATCTTGCGATAGCTGCCGTAGACGACTTTGTTGCTGCTCTGCTCCAATCTCCGCCCAAGCTTCTTCGTTTTGCATTAGACCCTAAAACAGCTTTCATGTAAAAGTACTTAACCCGATTCAGTTTGAATCCTTTACCTGTGTTTGATTTATTCGTTTCAAGTATTCGAGACATTCGTCCAGTAAAAATGTTGTATCATTCATAAGCATGTTGATGAACTTGACAAACTGCTTTCCTGTTTTTGATTCAGTAATCATCGCTTGGCGATGGACGGGACTTTCCCACATTCCTTTGAATAAATGGCTTATGTGATACCTGAAATCACATTTCATTTTAAAGATTAACTGAATCCATTGATGAAGATATACTACCTTATAGTAAACTTATCATAAAATTCAGTGCTTTGACCAGTCGTTTCGATGTCTGTATAAAATTTCATAAGAGAGCTAACAAGTACGGTTTGAGCTAATTCATGATCTAATATCTAAAAGAAACAGTGAACGTTACTCCTTGATCTTGTTGCAATTCACCTTGAAAGACTCACAGTTGCATGAAGAGGATTGGCTGATTGGATACTCGGCGAAAACACAAAAAGAACTTCAACTAGCCTAGCAATGACGTATGGATTCTTAATACATTGCGGAGCACATACGCACGTGAGTAACCAAGTGATTATCGAATGATCAATCGATGTTCGAACTGCTTCCGGACAATGTAGCATGGCAAACAATATGAATTCTGCTATATCGTCCACATACCACTCTGGCAGTGCTGAGAATTTTCCAGTTGGCTTCAATAGAGGCGGTGAAATTGTCGTAATGAAAGGTCCATCGATAGGCCGGTCTTCCATTTGATACAACAGGAATTCGCATACAGTCGAATAGAAGGACATGCAGTCTTGAATCAATCTTGGATCTAATAAGCATACTTCGCTGCAAATTTTCGACCTGAAAGAAGCAGATATTAGCCTAAACAAAACGTTTTGAAAGTAGGCATTATCTCATACCTATTGAGTTTTTTTAATTGTTTCATCCAGCGATCGCGAAATTGAATGTTTCGACTAGCAAATGGCATGTTCTCCCATTGTGATTTGGTTTTGTCCAACTCATCAACCATGCGCTGTAGTTCCTTTATAGCTCTTAATTTTTTACTATAGCGTTGAATAGCTGGCATTATGGCTAAGTGGTGGGCGTGGAGTGTCAGGAACCAGCAATGCGTTTGGAAGTTGGCCGTTTCCCAGTGCACACCTAAATCTTTCTCTTGAAAACGTCATGGAAATTGCTTGTAAAGTTTGCCAAAATAAATTTATCTTTACTTACGGAGGTTGTCTAACCATTCCGTGTATTCCTCTTGTGTGAATCTTAGCTTCGTATCTTTAGTAATTACAACTAACGTGTCCCAATGGAAAGGATAGAGCGGATTTACTCGCTTCAGCTTAATTTTCACCGATAATTGTTGTAGAACTACCATCAAATTCAGCATAAAACCATCGCGAGCCAACGACTTCTCATCGGCCGCAAATTGCACTCGCCGCTCGTTAGCTTTTAAAATTTTTGATATGTACATAAGCATACTATTGCGACTCTCCAAATTCACCAAAAATGAGTGGAAAATTGTGTGAAGGGATGTTCGCATTGTATACAATTGCTGTTTGTGGATAATGAAATAGTTTTAATTATTCGCCTTTAATGGCACCATAGCTGAAACTTACCAATCGAAATTTTCCTGATTGAGGGGATAATATGGTAGATCGTCCATTCTCATCAGCAAACTTAATATTCTCTTCGGCGAAAATCGACACCGATAAAAAAGGTCCTAAGTAGCTGCACTTGACAATTTCCCGACCCTCTGTTGCTGTTGTACATAATGTCGGATAGAAGTTGTACTGCTTCGAGATCAGATCACAGATTGGACGAACATTATTGACTCGTATTGTAACTAACATGGTCAGTATCTCGATTTGATCTGTCTGAATGGCAGCGGTGGCACATGACCTTTGCATTCCAAAGAAAAGTTCACGCAGCAACGTTCCAAAAATTGTTTCAAAAGTACTTTTCCTTTTATAAGCCTCCGTTACCAAATCTTGCATGAAGTCTACGGGAACATAATGTCTATAGAGAAGATCCAACAGTGGCGTGTACTGCAATTTTGGATTGAGTGTTTCGTGGAAGGTCTGCACAAGAAGCGTTATTGCATATCGGATAATATGCGTTCGAGCATTTTCTACTTCTGCAAGTTTTAATTCGGCCCCAGGGATTTTTAAATCTCTATTTATTGTTCTCCACTCGGTCTGAGCGTTTCGATAGCAACGAATCAAATACAACAGCGCGGACTGCTTGGTCGACCAAAATGGTTGCAAATTCAGTTTTGGGCATGCTGTACTGGTTGATGGATAAGCAATATCTGCTGAGGGCATACGACTTTCGCTAGCTGCATCGATTGTTTGTGTGTCGTCACTTTTACTTTTCTTCGGGGTCGACATTGAATGGCTGGTATCATCATGCTCATACTTTTCAGTCAGTTCACCTTCAGCATATTTAAGCATAATTTCTATGAGCAAATTAGACACTAGATCGGAGTAATCAACTTCATCTCCTAAGCTCTCATAATATTCGGCAGTTTGAGGACAGATTATTTCTCCTTTGCATTCTGACGACCATGTCGCATCAAAGATTTCTGAAATAATCGCTTCAATTTGTTGTCGAGCATTTGGCTTTTCGGGTACCGGTTCATCTGTTTCCATATTTTCAATGCCAGAATCACCGTCACCTGTCTTATCGTCTAAAGAACTAACTAAGCAGTCTTCTGTTTCCATATTAGTAACTGGAGCCACGCCGGCTGGTTTTTCAGGCATGATTTCAATTTCCGGTGTTTTTGGAGTTGTTATTGGTGCTGCCACCGCCGGTGAGCTTGTTACCAAACGTGATATTTTCGCCACATTTGTTGTTGGGTGACCTAAAAGGGAAAATTAAACTTTAATAATGAGCCTGAGAAGGCATTCTCCTATATAAGCCGTAAATAATAGTCAATTTTCATAGTAGTTTTATTCATAACAAAAAATGTAAAGGCAAACGGCAAATGAACGGGCAGCTTCATAATGGAATCAGGCTCAAAATAATGGAATGGGCTGGCCCCAATGCTCTTTAATATTGGGCTGGAACACGTCGTCAGGTAGACATCAGCTGACACCTCTGGTTCACTAATATTGTGGCACGTTTCTTAGCCCAGAATCTGAAGCAAACCGAATTGGCCCAGTTGTTAATGAAACGAAAACTAAATTCATGACTAAAGCGAGGAAGAACACTCCAGTCCGAAAAAAAACCTGACAGTAGGAGACTATAACCATGAAAATGATTATCCTGTGTTTTCATGTTTTCCAATTAAACGCTATTATTTTGTTTTTTCGACAAATATATATTTCGAGAGTAAGTTGCTCCCTTCTTCAGTGTGTGTGAAAATGAGGTTAACTTTATTTATCTTGTCACCTACCTGAATAGAAGAGGCGCCGAAAAGGATGAGATTGGACGCCCCACAAATGCCGCAAAAAAGTGTTGATAAGTGATTTGAGATGGTAAAGCAAAGTTACGTTTGAGCCCACCACGTGATGGCCCATCGTAAAAAATACAATGTTGTCATATGAGAGTATTAGTTGTAAGGTTATAAATAGTACTGTTTGAAAAATGTTCGTTCTTTTTGTGGCTTTTTGTAACCCAAGCTATTCAGTAACACGTGCTCGGCAGAATTTAACCTGTTGTCTTTAAAACGCTGGTTTGAAATTTTATCAACGATAAGACTCGATGCTAGATATGAAGCTGGACTTCTTTGGAAAGAGTTTGTTCCACCTTTTCCAGATACTTATTCAATGGCCATGCGAGGATTAGGGGTTGAAAAAAATGCAGTAGTTCGCATGGTGTAGTGGTTAGAGCATTAAGCCCGTAAGCCGAAAGTCTCTGGTTCGAGTTTCGTTGGCGTCAACGAGATTTAGATCGAGTGATTCTTCGGACGGACTATAAGCCTGTTCAGTTATGATGTGTGCTGGTTTAAAATCAGAACGTATCGCAGCTGGGTGGACGGACACACGGCCAAAGCGTGATAATGATCATATCACCTTGTGGAGTGCCGATACATTCGATCATGACACTGAGATACTCTATCTCTAAGCGAAGGCCCGAAAGGGGCTGTAGTGCTACGAAAAAGAAAATAAAAAAAGCAGGAAAAATGCTTCGAGATACGCAATACGCCAACGAATATTGCAATAAAATCAATTATTATATAGGAAAAGGCTACGCCCGTAAACTAACTATCGCTGAAGCAGCTCAATAGTCAGAGAAAGCCTTTTACTTGCCGCACTTTGGCGTAAAAAACCCAAACAAACAAGGATTACGCCCAGTTCTTGATGCCGCAGCTGAGGTTCAAAAAATTTCACTAAACAAGGCTCTTCTTACGGGTTCTGACATAAACCACCTACTGATTAAAATTTTATTCAAATTTAGGCAGGCACCAGTGGCAGTCTGCGGAGACATAAAAGAGATGTTTCACCAAGTGAGATCAGGATAGTCAGCGTTTTCTGTGGAGAGGGGATGACGTGACTAAGCCAGCTGAGGTGTACGTAATGGAGCGTTTGATTTTCGGTGCCACATGTTCGCCCGCAATAGCGCAATATATAAAAAATATCAATGCCAAAATTTTCGAAGAGTTTCCCCGTGCAGTTGAGGCAATCATAGAAAGACATTATGTTGATGACAGAAGTCGATGCCATAAATGTAACACAAGCCGTCATCAAAATACACCGAGCTGGTGGGTTTGAATTACGAAACATAGTTTCTAACTCGGACAAAGTTAAAGCTGCTGTTGGAAACGCTGCTGGTGACTCAAGAGAAACGGTCAACATAGAAGGTGTATTGGAGAGAATCCTAGGTATGCACTGGCTGTCACAGCCGGATGTTTTTATTTTCAAGTTGCAATTCCATAAAGTGCCAAAAGAAATATTGAACTTTAGTAAAAAGCCCACAAAACGCGAAGTGCTTTGTGTGAATATGTCCGTTTTCGATCCATTTGGTTTTTTAGTTGACTTGATGGTGTCAGCAAAAGTGTTGATGCAAGCAGTGTGGAAAGCAGAATTGCAATGGGACGAAACTTTAACTGACGACTTACACCGTCGCTGAAAACTTTGTATGGAGGAGCTGCCAATAGTGAGCAAGTTCAGAGTAATACGATGTTACTTCGTAGATTTTGAAAAGACGCAGGTGGATCTACACGTTTTTGTCGACGCAAGCGAAGAGGCAATGGCTGCGGTAGCGTATTGGAGAGGGATATGTTTAAAAACACTGAAAGTAGCATTTGTCGCAAAAAAAGTTCGTGTGCGCCCACCCGGTACCACACTATACCGAACTTGGAACTACCAGCAGCAGCATTGGGCGTGAGGCTTAAGGAAACAATCGTGAAGTGCTACACAGTCAAAATAAACAAATTTGTTTTTTGGACTGAGTCAGAGTCCGATCAGATTACAGAAAATATAAACAGTATGTTGCAAATCGGGTGTCGGAAATTCTGGATGGTAGTGGAGTCGAGGACTGGCGATGGTGTCCGGGTTCTATCAACCCGGCTGATGAGGCAACAAGGGCAAAGTTTCCGAGAAACTACGCAGCAAATGGAATTTGGCTAAATGGGCCTGATTTTTTTTTTAATGATGAAGAGCAGTGGCCGCAAGAATTTTCGACGGGTTACATCAACGATAAAAGCGACGATGTACTAAGAGCCAAACATCTTTTGGCAGTGTGGCAAATAAATTTGATCGTACCAGATATTAAAAGATTTTCCAAATATAACAGATTTAAAAGAGTGGTGGGTTGGGTATTCCGGTATTTTGATAATCTGCGAAGGAAAATACGACAAGCGCCAAGAGTCAACGGAGAGCTGATATCTTCCGAAGAATTTGCAGTCGAAAAATATTTGTGTCGTTGGACGCGAACGTGTGCGCAGTCCATTGTTGCAATTGAATCCGCCCGGCGACAAGGATAAAATCCCTCGCGTAAATGGAAGAATAGTTCGGGCTCTAGTGTTACCAGAGGATACAAGGCAGCCGATCATCTTAGCTAAAAATCATGCGATAACATTCCTGAGTGTACAATATATTCATACGAAACTTCATCACACCAACCATGCAACAGTAGTCAATGAGATTAGACAACGTGTTTGGGTTCCTGCATTGAGGAGCTTGGTGAATACTGTGCAATCGCAGTGTATATTCTGCAAAATTCTTAAGGCGAAACCTAAGCAGCCACAAATGGATGAACTTCCTGTGAAGCGGCTGACTCCATACGTTTGACCGTTTTCGTATACGGCGCTAGATTTTTTGGCCCTATAAATGTGACAATTCGTCGAAGCCGAGAAAAAAGGTAGGTTGCACTATTTACCTGTCTAACCATTCGTGCTACCCATTTGGAAATTGCGGCTGATCTCTCAAGCGACGCTAGTCTTGTTTGCATTTTAAATTTTATGAATAGAAGAGGTGTTCCGGTTCAAATTCGCAGTGACAATGGAACTAACTTTGTCGGAATAAGCAAAGAGTTGCAAGGTGCTCAGGGTTTTCTCGACGACGACCGTATGAAAGCCGAGCTTAGTCCACTCGGAATCGAATCGAAATTCAATACCCGCACTAATCCGAGCGAAGGTGGAATATGGGAAAGAATGGTTCAGTCAGTAAGAAAGGCTTTAACGGTAATGTTGGCTGAACAATCACCACGTCTGGAAATGCTGCAAAGCTTCTTGATCGAAGCTGAGAATATAGTCAATGGTCGGCCACTTACTCACCTGCTTATAACGCCAGAAGAACCGGACCCCCTTACCCAGAACCATTTCTTGCTTGGCTGCACAAATTCTACACAAACGCTATCGAAGTTTGAACCAAAATTTATGAATCTGCGAAAGCAATGGCGTCTAGCTCAGAATATGAAAAATGGAGTGTGGCATCAATGGATAAGGGAGTACTTGCCAGAATCGACTCGCCGAGAGAAATGGTGCCAGCCATCCGAGCCTATACGAACCGGTTGTCTCGTATTTATATGTGATGTAGATCTTCCGCGAAATAAATGGAGGCGTGGCAGAGTGTTCAAGCTACATTATGGAAAGGATGGAGTGGTGCTTTCAGCTGACGTGAGCACGAGCACAGAAATGCTAAAGAGATCAGTGTCAAAGTTGGCAGTTCTAGATATGGAAACCTCAACAGGAGATGGTGAATCCTCCCCCTCCGTGTCAATTCACGGGGGGTGGGGATGTTGATAATTGATTTGAGATGGTCAAGCAGAGTTACATTCGAACCCACCACGAGATGGCCCATCGTAAAAAATACAATTTTGTCATATGAGAGTATTAGTTGTAAGGTTATAAATAGTACTGTTAGTAAAATGTTCGCTCTTTTTGTAGCAGTGATAGAGCGAATAAGATAGAATAAAACAACAGTTGCTCAAATTTCAAACCAGCGTTTTAAAGACAACACGTTAAATTCTGCCGAGCACGTTTAATTCTGGCGGCGTTATCAGGCTGTACTTCTTCGAAAATGAGGACGGCCAAGCAGTTACCGTGAATGGTGTTCGCTATTGCGAGATGATAATGGACTTCTTGTGGCCAGAAATTGAGGTTATGGACCTTGACGATATGTGGTTTCAACAGGATGGTGCCACTTGCCACGCAGCCAACGAAACAATGGCACTTTTGCGCGAGAAATACAATGTGTTATCTCACGTTGTGGCGATGTTAATTGGCCGCCACGATCATGTGATTTGACACCGTTGGACTTCTTTCTCTGGGGATGCTTAGAAGAAAAAGTGTACGTCAATACGCCAAGAACAATTCAAGAGGAAAAGGATGAAATAATTCAGCACATTAACGACATTGAGCCTTAATTATGTCTCAGTCATTGAAAATATGGACCATCGGATAGAAGTATGCCATGGTAGCCGTGATGAGCGTTTGGGCGATATTTTGTTTCACACATAATCGTCATAGATCCTTCTATTATAATAAAAAATATTAACATAATTCTCTTAAAACTTTTTGATTTGCAATTAACATCGTGCGTTTTGGTTGGACCACCCTTTAGCTCGCTGAGGTAGCAGTCAACCACTGCAATCCTCTACGGACCTTATTAAAATTATTAAAAACACTATACGTTTGTCCAAGGGAGTTAGATGAAAAAGATAGGCATACCAATGATTCTAAATTACCATCTGATTCACATTTTTGTTTTCAATTTTTACCAATTTTTAAAAGATTTAACTATTTCACTGATTTTCGCTGTTCAAACGGATTCTATTATAACTTTGTCATCCTAATTTCCTGAAATTATCACAGGCGTGCGATTCTTGGGCCAGGTATTGATTAAATCACCATCCAAGAAAATTGTTGTCCCGTTTAAAATTACAATTGAATGTTATTTTCTTTTAGAACACATAAATAGCGTTCACTTATATCAACACGCATATGATGAGAAGCTTTTATTTTGATCCGATTCATGGTAAAGAATCATGAATAATTTTTATTCACATATTTATACTGCAAGAACAAAGCCCCATAATTTTGAATATTGTGTTAAATTAGGACAACCAGAAACAGCCCCTCTCATACGAATAATTCGAATTGCACGAAATTATGCGGAAGCTGATTAAACGCCCGAATAAAATTTTAAATTATATATTTTTTGTGACAAATGAAATGCAATTAAATTCCTCTACTTTTTTCCATTTCAAACTTTGTACTTACTTTCGCTCTCTGCTTCTTTTGGAACACATGCGTCGCCACATTCTTTGGATGCATCGCCTTTTGTTTCAGGCGTACAAACTTTATCATCGGGCTTACTGCTAGCTGCTGCTGGTGTAATACTTGATTCACCTTGGCCACTTTGATTGAGAAGTGCCCCAAGTCGACGTAAACGACGTGCACGAATCTACAAATGAACGTCGCATTAGGACTATATCTTATCGACACGTTTTCAAATAAATTAAATCGAATGTCCATGGTCACAAAAATATACAAACCTCCTCAGCGCTAAGTTCACTCATGCTGTTCTAAATCTCTCTACGATCAAACCAAACAAATCCCACTCTTTCTTCAAGAAATTTATTTTCAGACACGGGTGCTTGTTTTGCGTCGAATGCGTTTCCAATTTTTTGGCAAGAGACGCGCTTCTTTGTTCACAGCTGCGTCGAATAACCCCACAATGGGAGCGCAGTTTTATCTCGAAGCCAATCAATCGTCCTTTTCGTCGCAATAGAATATGCTACTGCAATCAAACCACTGAGCTGCAATTTAGTATGGTGGTTTAACGGCACCGTTTTATCAAACGTTAATCTTCGAACAAGAAAATTTGTTCATTGACTTCTCTACTGCTTGACATTCATCGAAAGCCTTCTTCTGGGTGCCTTAGTTTTCTTCGCACGATTTTCAAGTTAAAATGCACATTCAAGCACAAATAAATGCAATAAATAGCGGAGTGTATGATGTTTTCACTGTTTATAGTTTAATTTATTTATTTTAATCTTTAATCAACTCTTAAAATTTGCCTTAATTTCACGAGACAACAAAACTGCAACTCACCCAACTCAAAAACTTTCTTGGCACATAACCGGTACTGCCACATATCGACCGTGCTAATGTGTCAAAATAGAAAATCGTATGAGATTGACAGTTGATTGGAAAACAAAGTGATCCAGGAATTCTGGAAGTCTGTTAACCTAAGGGGAACACTCACGCATGAAATAATAATTAAGAGTCGAAGTAGATAAATAATCTTTATGGAACTTTAAAATGTGTTCACGGAATCCAAGCAAAATTCTACTGCCGAGAGAAAGATCAGATGTCGACAACATGCATGGGTAACGAAACGAGATATTGGGGCAAGTATCAAAAATACGTAGGAGATTAAAACTCTTTCCTAAAAGCCATACAAGTCTACATAGTGCAGAAAATCGGATGGGAAAGTTAGAAATGGATTTGATGAAGGATAGCATAAATCGACTTTATGCAAAGTTGTCGGACTTATCTTTAAAAGCATATAATCTCCATCTGAAACTTGCAAACCAGATTACAAAGATGAAAGAAACAATGGAGGATGTGCTGAATAAATTAAAACGAGCGTTAGATGGTGAAAAAGACAGAAAGAAAAAAATACTAAATAAGAAACTACGCAACTTACTAACGAAGTAGAGACAGAAAAAAAGGATTCGAAGCGATAAGTGACTTTGTCGTGAATTTATCAACGGTATCGTTTACTAAGGAACAGCTTGTTCGGCTGAATGACGGCTTAAACTTCGCTGTCCGCAATGGAAACCTACCGAAGGAAGATATAATGATGGACGCAAAAGGAGCCATTAACTTCGTCCTTCAAGAGAAGAAGCAAGTGATAAGGGAGAAAACTAGTTGGACCATAACAGCAAAGAAAGTCAACCAACAAAGGAATGAACATCAGTTGATTAAGCAGCTTAAGGAAAAACTGGTATCTTACCTTAAAGCTGATAAAGACAATTAGGTAGTCATAATGGAAAACAGAAAACACGGCGAATTAGTGCTTGAGAAATTAAACAACGGTGAGTACTACGAGTTAAGACATAATCCTCTACCAGAGGAAAACCTCTCACCGACTGCAAGGACGTGATACGCAACAAAATCATGCTTCGTGCCACGAACCTAGTGCTTCCACAGATAAAATGTCTACCAAAGATTCATAAGCCTTGGAATGAAATGCGAGAGATCATCACCGCCACAATTGCACCAACAAGCCGAATCGCAAAGTGGCTTGTAGAGGAATGCAACAAATAGGGGAATCCTTTGTGCAGTAATTCAGTGAAAGATAGGATGGAATTGATTGAGAAGCTTAAACACACCAACCACATTGATCAGGATGAAATTTTGGTGTTTTTCGCTGTGAACGCACTGTTTCCAAGGGTGCCAGTTAAGCAAGCTCTAGCTTTATTTGAGGATTATCTAATATTTAACAGCACAGACAGCATCCAAAAGAAAAAAGCAAGAGTACTATATAAACTCGCCGTTTTGTGTATGTCAGAAACTTACTTTACTTTCAGGGGACGATTTTATAAGCAAAAAACGGGATGTGGCGATGGGGAACCCACTTTCCCCCCTCTCCAGCGAGATTTTCATGAGCTGGATAGAGCAGAGGATTACAGAGGAAGATGTGCTTCCAAGGATCCGGTATGTTGATGACGTGTTTGCAATCATGAAGAAGAATGAACTAGACAGCATATTCAAAAAGATCAATGAAGTTCACAAAAATATACCATTCACTATGGAGGAGGAAAAGGAGGATCAAATAGCTTTTTTAGACTTAAGAATCATCAGGGAGATGAAAGGCGTAGAATTTGACATTTACCAAAAATCACCCAATACACAGAGAACAATACCAGCGACGTCGTACTACTCTCACGCAAATAAAATGGCAAACTACAATAGCTGGATACACAGGATGTTAATTACTCCTCTAACTAAGGAACGGTATGATCTGGAGCGTAAGTTCACACATTATACGGCAAAAATCAATGGATACGATATGGAATTGGTGACCTCTATCATAAGCAAAATGGAAAGAAGATTAATAGCGGAATCTTTCTCTACGTTATTCACACAGAACAAAAAATTGGAGAAGAGACTTTAATTGGAGAGAGACTTTAACGTTTTTGGGCGCATCAAAAAGATGTTAAAGACGGTGAACATTTTGGCACTACCTATGTACCAGTAAAGACTTAAAACTTGGAACAAGATTAGGTACCATGAAGGACAAGAGGCTCAAGGAGGAAAAATGCAGAATTTATAAAATGACGTGCGAAGTATGCCAAAAAAACTATATCGGACAAGCAAGGCACTCAGTTAAAA
Source organism: Odontomyia ornata (assembly GCA_963969285.1). Taxonomy (NCBI): domain Eukaryota; kingdom Metazoa; phylum Arthropoda; class Insecta; order Diptera; family Stratiomyidae; genus Odontomyia; species Odontomyia ornata. The sequence continues at coordinate 42,922,822 of OZ017740.1, read as the reverse complement.
CGAAATTAAATGAGCACATCAATGAAGCGTAGAAATTCATTTTTAAACACATCGTATCGAATAAAAATCGATTGGGAAGATCTGCAAGTCATAGAGGAGGTGCATAGTACTTACGAAAGTCTATGGATATTGAGACAACCAGAAAGTCTACGGCTGAACGATGATTTGGGAAACGGCTACTCCAAGATGTTAGAGGTAATTAGGGATAAGTAGTATTTGTTAAGGGTAATAATAGTTTTAGAAACTTTTATTAGGGCAAATTCTGAAAAAGGACAAGTTATGTAATTAGTTTAAGTGAGTGAAAAGATACTCAACTGATCTTAGATACAGTATTAAGGCTAAATGAGAAGAAGGTTAAGTGAGTATATAAAGCTAGGTATAATAAAGTTAAAAGGTTTTGGTATTTAAGTGAGGTAATATTTTTACCAGGCCATAATAGGACACTGATAAAGGGGGAACATTTACACTCGAAATATATATATGCTTTAAAACTGCAAAAGGTTTTTTTGTTTGTTTTTAATTTGCGTGATTGAAAAAAAAATTTGTATATCTTTTTTAAAAATGTCTTCATGGAATCCAAGAAAAATTCTACTGTCGAGAAAAAGATCAGATGTCGACAACATACATGGGTAACGAAACGATATATTGGGGCGGGTATCAAAAATACGAAGGTGTATGTGGACTACAGGAAGAGCAATGAAAACCAAGCTCTCAAGTGAAAAAAGAAACGAAACGCCTTTAAAAGAGGCTATATTCACATTTTTTTCCAGAGGAATCGAGACAGAGGCTGACAACTCCTGCGATATATGGAAAATAATAAATGAGGTCAAGGAAAACTCTTCACTCCGGACTTTATCTCCAAATTTTCAACTTTTTCTTTGTAAAGTTGTAAATTTTGGGTGAGTTCTTCATCTTGCTCCAGTGTAATGAGCTTCTATGAAGACGATGAAAGTTGGGTGGCAATTGGTAAAAACGATGTTACTATAAAATGGCCATGAGTGTTCACAGCTCATAGATTATATTTATGCAGAACGTTTTAAAAAATCAAATCCACCAAATTCAGAAATTTTTTCTGAATAAGTTTTGTGATTTCAAGTAATATTGCGTTCATTCATGTGAAATTACTTACAAACTTTTGTAAAAGATACTATACAAAAAATGTATGCTTTCAAACAATTTCTATTTGTAATATCTCAATAGTTTGTCTAGGATTTTCAATAAAGGAAGCAGATATATGAAAACTTTATCAACAATGAAGTTAATTAATGTTTGACTACAGTTTCTACTTGCAATATAGTAATATTGGTAACTGAAGCCCTCCAAATTATAATGGGAAATTTATTGTGGATAGGGAGTTCAAACTGTACGTTATTGATTTTAAGGCGATAAATGAATGGTTGTGTACGATCCCTATAAAAGAGAAATCCTTCAAAATCTGGCTGATCAATGTTCATGCCCTGACCGAAGAAAAGAACGAAGAAACGAAGGAAACATTCTGCAATACCCTGGAAAGACAAGTCGACTCATTGCCCACAAACAACCTAAAAATAATTCTGGGTGATTTCAACGCTAAAGTTGGCAATGAGCTATCTCAGCGGGGAACGATGGGAGGATATAGCCTCCATGATGAAAAAAATGACAACGGTCAGCACCTTATTGACTTTGCATGTAGCAGAAATCTAGTCATACGTCCAACTTGTTTCCCACATCAACGCACACATAAAATGAGCTAGGTATCACCGGATGGCAACACACAAAACCAAATCGACCTTGTTCCGATCAAACAACTTTGGGTCTCCAGCATACTTGACGTCCGTACATACTGAGGAGCCAATTATAACTCAGATCATTATTTGATCGAATTAACATATCGATGTCGTATGTCAAAGGCATATTCATCGAAAACCAGCCCACTACGAAAATTTCACATCGAAAGGCTCCCAACTGAGTCTGTGGCCAAAAATTTCACGGAGACCCTCGACAACCAGCTGACTCCCATCTTATCTTTCGTTGACTTTAACCAAGCATACCACAGTATTGATCGTAACATACTGTAACAAATAATGCTTTGCTTTGGCATCCCAGCCAAATTAGTCCATCTTACCAAAGTGAAAATGACATCGGCAACCTCCCAAGTCCACATCAATAACCAACTTATCAATGCCTTTGAAACAAACATCGGACTAAAGCAGGGAGATGGGCTGGCCCCATTGCTATTCAATTTGGCTCTAGAATACGTCATAAGGAAGCTACCTGTCGATACACGAGGTACATTACTGTACAAGTTGAGCCAAGTAATAGCCTATGCGGACGACATCAACATTTTGTAACGGTCATTAACAACTGCCAAAGAACTCATCCAGAAACTCAATAGCGAAGCAATACTAGTAGGGCTACAAATCAATGAAAATAAAACAAAGCTCATGATGCAGTCGAGGAAAAATACCTCAAGTACGCAAAATATCACACTTGGCGAATACAGTATCGAAAGTGTGAGCAAATTTGTGAATTTAGGTACAAAAGTAACGAGAACCAGTAATGAAAGAGACGAAATATGCTGAAGAATACAGCTCGCAAATGAAATATTTTATTCAGTCTTGACGATCTTGAAGACCAGCTGTATACACAAGAAAACAAAGTTCCAAATAGACAAATCTGTAATATGACCTGTGTTGTATTATAGGTATGAAACATGGCCCTTAACCCAGGCATTCGTAAATATACTGAATGTCTTTGAGCGATGGGTCCTGAGGCGAATAATTGGGGCGAAGCTAGGCGGGGGACCAATGGTGAATTCGATACAACCATGAATTGTATGAAATTTTTGACGAGCTGGAAATCTCACCGATTATACGACTGCGAAAGCTGCAAAGGGCTGACCACATGAATTGTATGGACGAACAACGGATCCCAAAAAGTTATTCGTTGGGCGAATTGAAGGGTAGAGACAAGTGGGGAAACCAAGGAAATGCTGGTCTGACTCGGTCAATGAAGACAGCTCATCGTTGCTCAGGTTTCAAGGGGAGGGGGGGGGGGGGTGCGGTGAATGAACGGAGACAGTTGGAGGTGCTATTTGCAGCTTTTGTACTACGAAGAAGAAGAAGAAAAAAGTAGAAGTTAAAAACGTGATGTAAGGTTCTATAGCCAATTAAAATATATTGAGTGATTGTCATTTATAAATCATCACAATTTGCACGATTTTTTTACCATAAGCTGAATTACCAGTTAACAAAATTACTTTTGAGTCAGTTCTATGAGACTAAGCTTTACAAATAATGCAATCAACTACAATTTATTCTTCAAACTAGCTCTTCTTGAAAAATTCAGAAATTAAAATTGAAATTTGTATACGTTAGCAGAGTTTTACTCGGAAATTTCCAAAAACCAGTTTATAGCAAATCTCAACTGTGCTCTGATGTCACATTATATATTAATGCCATTTCCTAATCGTACTTGATTGACCAACAACGCTGTTGATGGTGATGAATTTTATTGTATTGAAGATGAATGTGATCTTATTGAAGATGAATGTGACCGCATTGGGGATGAATACAACTTCTGCTGAAAATGTATCTCTCATAAAGGGAAACTAATAAATTACGCCCCCATTGGGTTAACATATAATAGGTTAGTAAGAATTAAGAATTTGGCTTGTTTTGAGATTCGATAGATAAATTACAGATAAATCGTGATAGCAAGTTTTTATTTTTATTGAATATCTCGGGCAAATTCGGATATAATTTTTCGGCAACTAAATCTTTGCATGTGTATCGTACTTGGAAAAGATTCTTAGACAAACAAGGGTGAGTTGAGGAAGTTTAGATAATCGTTTGAAGATAGAAGGGATGAAATACTTCCTTGTGGATCATGTATGATTCTCTCCATATCAGTGGATTTGTTGGGATTATTGATATTTGGTTTCATAGGAAGTTGAATATGTTTCTCTGTTAGAAAGCTATTCTGTTTCTGCGATTCCTTTTGTAGTTAGTTTTGGCTCGCGAGGCCACTACTTGAGCGTAGAAATATTTCTTGAAAACTTTTACAGCATCAGCAACATGTTTTTTTTTAGAGGAGAACTTATCCCTCCTTGGTTATAGAAAATTCATTTGAGTTATAATCTCCAGATCTATCTTTTTTATTAATAATCAAGCTTGCTACATGATTTGTGATATTTAGTAAAAAAACCACTTCCATTTCGTTCCTATATTTGACTCACTTAGGGCAGTGTAGACCAGCTACGATATGTTCGTTGTTATTACATAAAAAGCATTTGAATCTGTTGCATGTACCATTGCACTCAATCTCACCGCATTTCAATCATATTTGCCGTTTGGCTTCACATATTGCTTTAGAGTGTTCTAACTTCCCACAGTCAGTACACTGTCTGGGAAGGAACCTTCAGTTACAGGAATACCCGGTAGGGTATTTCCTGTAACTGTTATCTTTACTGGCTTCCTAGGAGTATTCATACTATTATTATCAGGGTCTCACCTATAATGTCCAATTGCATTGATCATTTTGTCCATGCCGATATTGTTGTATGGTCTTGCAATGTTTATGAGCTCGTTTAGATCAAAATCCAATTCAATGTCACGAATAACTCCATATCCGTAAATGAAGTTACCAGGGATAAGTGCACTTATGTCACACTGTTTGAAAATTTCATCTTCTATAGCTTCATTTACGTCTTTGGTATGGTAGTGTTAAAAAAAGTCATTGAGCCTTAAATTATTTTGTTTAGTATCCATTACGAATCATAGCTGAACGTGGTTATAGTCCGTCTGAAGAATCACTGGGAACAAATCTCGCTGTCATCAACGGGATTTAATGCAGGGACCTTTGGTTTATAAAGCGAGTATTCTAACCACTACATCACGTAGACTATTCATAATTATCCTCATGACGCGTAGATGAATAAATCTATTCTTTTTTATATTTGATCTATATATTATTTTCATACTGGATTGACAAGCTTATTTGTGGGGAATTCTTTACAACACAAAGATAACTTTTGGTGGCGTTTCAGTTACGCATGCCAGTCTGAAGATCAAACTAAAAAAAATACGAGCTTCAAGTTAAAACTACCAATTTATCATCTAAAAATGGAAAAAAGACCGCAAAGAGACCAAAGACTGCAACGTGAAGCTTTATTGATTATCACTTTATTTATTTATTACTTTAAAAATTCTTAAATATTTGAACCCTCGTGTTTCTGTCATACGAAAATATTTGTTGGCCAATATCTTAATAGCAAAAGCGCAAGCTTGGTCTTATTCGATACTTAAAATTGCAAGAGAGCTGAGTCTGAAATTCGACATAGTGTTTCTCAAGGACACCTTGATGAGTTTCAGCTTTGCAAATGATCTAAAACAAAATTTAAATCAATTAGATTGTTCGTAAGTCAACCTCATTCAATACACCTCTAATTTGTGAATAAGTTTCTAGTCACAGTCCAATCAAATATATATTTTAGTTGTAAAAAATAAATGATTTTCTTCATTGGCTATTTTAAGAACATTAAGGATGCTGACGCTGATGTGACGCAAAGTATCAAAAACATCATTATAGCTGTACAGAGATTAGGAAGGCTGCTCGATGGCGTGCTGTTTTTAACCAATAAAAAAGGCACGAGCTCCTTTACTGTTGTCATTTCTCTAGTTTTTATATCATTTAAAGCAATATTTTTGAAACAAACTATTTCATTGTCCAAAGCATATGAAACATCAGTTTCAATTTTTTACAAAACATCTTGGCTAATAGAACCAGTCCTTCTTCAGTCCATTCGGTGAGATTCTTAGGTGATAACAACATAAAAGTATCGTTTATCATTGCCATGCTTTTAAACTGCCTTGAGATTTGGCCAATAACTAAATTCAAGCATATATATAACATGTTCACTTTAAAATTAAATAATGGATCTGAAAATTTGATATAATCGAAAAGTTCATCGAAATTTGCATCGTGGTCTTCTTGCCCAAATGACATGGTTTTACACCGCGCTAAATATGCAGCCTCCTCCTAATAACTATCAGAGTTTATTTTTATATGAAGGAAAATGAAATACTGCTTGGTGGCGCAGTGAGCAAAATCTTACACAAAAACAACATCAGACATTAAGGTGTGAACCCACTGGCACTGTGATAATAAAATCACATTCATTCAAAATTCAAAGCATAAATAGCTAAGCTTTTATGGCACAAAACCGTGTCATCGAAAATTTGAAACGATAAACTTATATTGTACAAAAATTAAGTTAGAGTAGAAATAGCCCACCAGACTGAAAAATTAGTGTTATTTTCGAATTTTGTTTTTTATCTTTCATATTAATTTTTACATAATTTTTAAGAAATATTACATTCTCCTTGTTTTAGTTCATCTATTTGGAAAATGTATTATTAAAGGTGCGAGACAACTGCTAACCAAGCACAAATCTTCATAAAATTTTTGTCATATAACACTTTTACCTTCTTTGACCAAATTTATGTTTTTTTATCCATTTTTTGTCTTGAAATAAACTGGGAGCGTAATATGATGTAAATTCTATATACACATCAAAGCTCGCGGGGAGGAAGATATTACTGTATAATACTTACTTGCTACTTTATACTTGAGAGCCAGATCAGAGAAAAGATGCGTTTATTTAATGACTTTATTTTTCATTTCGTTCGTTGTAAGTTTATACAATCACAGATTCAGTTGAATATATAATATTGATACCATACTTTAATATATTTATAACTGAACAAGATAATGAGCACTTATGTCCGCATATCATTAAATTTGAAGATGTCTGCATATCATTAAATTTGGAGAAATATATGACATTATTTGATATGATATTTGAAAAAAACCAATCAATTAAAGCTATAGCTACAGGCCCCGGGCATATTTGCTCTAGGACGCTAATACTCGGGCTGGCGCCTTGAGTACGCAGTTATATTTATGAATCAATCGCTAGTACTCAGGCTGGTGCTCAAATCAACTATTCGTTCAACTGCACGTCCCGGGCGTAGCTGCCTGGGAGCGCTAATACTCGAACATATGCCTGAAGTACGCAGTTGAACGTATTGGGATAGAATAAGCCCGGGTGCATGCCTTGAGCCAGCAAATGAAGAAATACTTCTCGATTTTCCTGCTTGTTTAATTTTTTTATAGCATAATTATGCTGACTTAATTGCCTATCAACCAAAATAATGAAGACGATTTAAACTAGTACTTGATCAAAGTTTAAATGTAATGTTTTGACAGCCATCTCTCTATGATTGACCAACCACAAAGCTCAAGCTTACACTCAATTTGCCTGTTTACGCATGCGTGTAACCAATTCGTTCCACTGAGGGGGTACGGTCGACAGCGAAGTCTTGTGTGTATGTTTTAGTTTTTAATGCAAGTATGAATACACACCCACTTCTGCTAATGCATGATACAATGGCCGCACCCTCAGGTGGTTTGATTACGACTCGCACTTTTCACATATGTTGCCATTCACAGTACATAGAGATGAACGACGGCTGGCAGACGGAGTAATTACTACAGTACGGCTCCCATAACAATCTTTATAACGTAAATATATTTTCACTATGCCAGACTTGACTTCAAAAACCTTGCTTGTAAAAGAAAAGTATTTTAATATGAATCAATTGGTTTGAAATGAACATTTTTTCTTCCTATTAAAAATGGGCTCAATATCTTCTCCATGCATGCCAGGAATTCCTTTTATCAAATTTTAACTGATAAAACTACATTTTTAAACAAAGCATTCAGCTTGCTTCTATAAATAAATAACTAATCTTTCAAGCCGTGATTGAGCTCAATACATCATCGCAAAAATCCATCAGCAAACTGAAATCCATATTTTTTAGGGGAAAGGCAAATAGTTCGCTTAGTAAAGTTTGAAAACAGATTGCGCAACCATAATGGTTCCCGCATTCCGATTTATCATCAGTGGTTATGGCTTTCAAGGAACTGTTTTTATTAATATATACAAATTGGTGATAAGACCTGTGTTATGCTGTGGGTGTGAAACACGGACCCCAACCCAAGCATCCGCAAATATTTTGAACGCCTTTGAGCGACGGGTCCTGAGGTAAATAATCGAAGCAAAACTAGACGGGAACCAATGGCGAATTCGATACAATCATGAGCTGTATGAAATTTTTGACGAACCGGAGGTTCAACGATTATAAGACTGCGGAAGCTGCAATGGGGTGGCCACATGAATCGTATGGATGTACAACGGATACTCAAAAAGGTATTCGTTGGGAGAACTGAAGGCCGAAGGGCAGTGGGGAAACCCAAGAAACGCTGGTCTGACTCGGTGGACGAAGACAGTTCATCGCTCCTCAGATTTCGGTATTGGAGAATGTGGGCAATGGACCGAGACAGGTGGAGGTGCTGTTTGCAGGAAGCGAAGGCTCGAGAGGTGATGTAGTGCTAAGAAGAAGAAGTCTTAATGTTTAAAAAATAGCTCAATTAAAATTTATTTCAATGATGATATTTTTTAAAATCCCTTTAAATAATTTGTATGCAGTAAATCGTGACGCAACCTACCTACCTGCCCCCCGCATAGCGATGGGTTGTGGGGTTACTATTTGCACCACTGCACTCTTAATTTAAAAAATATTCAATCAAAAAAATATACAAAAACAACAAATGTTATCAAATGGTCATCTCTAAATATCACCACAACATATTTTACAAACAATAATTCTTATCACGATGGAAACTCCTTTTTATTTCCTCGCAACCCATTAAACCCGATTTTCGCTAATAACCATTTATTTGGTTTTGTTTTCTAAACAATGTGTTATGACCTACGATTTATTAGCAGATTTTCGGAATTCCCTATTTCGATGTTCTCTACAATATCAAGATGGATAAACATTTTCAGAAAAAGCCCATATTGCCCCTATCTTCCTTTTCAAGAGTCCATTGGAATGATATTGGAATGTTTGCAAGTATTGCTCTAACTCTACCCTTAGCTTCACTGTCAACAATGTAATGTCAACAGAAACAGCTGATCATAAGAACGTTTAGAAATACAGCTATCTCTTCGTATGCTTCGTATTCAGAAAGTAGTATCATTTTTAAAACATGAATATATAAGTTGAGAAAAATCTTGCTTTGAAGAGTTTTTTCAAGTTAACTGTTAACTGACTTCATTAAAAACCTGAAAGCAATGGACCTTAATAACATAGAAAAAGTTTGTTCGGGTGCGTGTCAAATATACATGAAGTTATACACTATCATTTTATTCATAAGTTTAATTTACAGACGCCAATCATGAAGAAAAATACTATGCATATAACAGAGTCAGCGCTTATGATCCCAATATGTGCTCAACAGCACGATTCAGTCCTCCGTACAACAGTGAACATGTTTCTGGCGATCAGGAAGCGGATACTTATGAAAACGTTATTCTTATTCCTTGTACAACAGCCGAGAGTGAAACACAATGCATCAATCGCGCTGCGATTAGTTCAAGTGAAGCAGAGTCGACATATAGAACAACAATATCAGGTCGTTCATTTGTAAACGAGTATGTATCAGAGTCTCGTACCTATGCAGGTGATCAACCAGATTCATCTCGAACTCCAATGAAGCAGTTGGAACCTCAAATAACACAACTAGTCTTAAGACAATCACCTAATGGAACCTTCTACCAAAATTTTTATGTAACAAATAATATGAAGGTGGAATTAATTCCAACTTCAGAGCAATCATATCGAACGGACTTTGCTGTAGAAAAAGAGAATGTTCATCTATCACAAGCCGAGTATAATTATTCTGCAAAAACTGGGGAAATGTTAGGACATCTAAGTGAATCGAATTTCGTCCAATTGGACTCAGAACTGATGCCAGAGCAGAGCCAAGAAGAATTTCTAGCGGCTTCATATCATTCGATCCCGACATCGAATGCATCCTTAAACCTTCATGAAAAAGATCCTCAGAGATTGCTTTTAGAGAGCACAATGTCACCTCTACGTAAGATTATCATATTAATAGTTGAGATTGATCATTACAAAGCTAAGCATATTTGTAGTTGCCGCGGTCAACGACATCACACAGAGAGATGCCGAGTTACAGTCTTACCTGAATCAGAGCCTGAGCAAAAGTGAAGATATGAATGTATTTGATCGTCCCGACTGCCAGCCTGAATCGCAAGATGGATATATCAATGAAAAACAAGAAGAATCTGCAGAAGGGAATTATAGAGATTTTAGGCATCAATTTCAAGACGAAGTGACTGAGGAAGATGATTGTTGTAAGGTTAAATTATTTAGTATATACAACAAAATTACATTGTACGTTTTGTAGTGTTAATATTTGACAAACCCGTTGAGAGCAGAGCCAGAGCAAGTTTACCAACAAACTACTTGTATTTTGGAAGCAGTCCAGACAAGACAACAGGTAACCTATAGTAGATGTATAATCATTGTTAAATAAGTAGATACCGACTTATTTTACTCGTAATATTTTTCAAGACACCTTTTCATCGACGAGCATGTAAATTCTATACCCCATGTATGCTGAAAATTTCTTTTTGGAACAGTTGGTTGCCATCTTCTGGCTACCTTTGAAAAATATCTCTTGGTATCGTCCCGCGCCTGAAAATAGTAGCATGTGGTTGGCTTGACGAAACATTTAGACTTTTTTAAAGGTAGCCAGAATATGGCAACCTCCTGTTCCAGAAAGAATTTTCAGCCTTCGTGGGACTTCCATAAAAAGACAAACCTCATGTCCTCATAAGTGGTGTGCAGATTGCCATCCAATGGACGAAGTCCTCTGCAAGTAGCATTGGACAAGAAGAGATGCAACAACATTCTTAAGATACGTTATATATACTGAACCGATTTATATATTTTCACCTCTACATGCTTAGCTGGCGCAGTAGGGTTAGATTTGAATCAATTTTTGATAGAGGGAAGACAAATGGCGCATGGCTAAATGCTAGCATATCAGCCTTTGCTCGGGTTCGATATCTTACAACACGGTGAAACTAAAAACTCATAATCATAAATTCAAATTGGACATTTAAGCGCTAATTTTGGGCTATTTGCTGGTTTTCAGTATCATGTAAAGTTGTTTTTCAAATTTCCATGCTCTAGAAAAGAAAGTATTTTTCAGGTTTAGATTATATCTGCCAGAGATAAATACTGATTTTTTAAACAAATCAATATACTCGTGACCTATATATTTTTAGTTTTATCTGTGGGAGATATAATTTTTCTTTCAATGTATACATTTCATGTGGTTTTTAAATGCTATTTAAAAAAAGCTTCCATATAATATAGAGTTGATTGCTTTATCCTATTTTGTTCTACGCTTCTAACAATCTCTCATCCTGCTTTCTCGAAGCTGTTTTCAGGTTGGCGGAGAAGCTTTTCAGTGGTTAGTCCGGAAACATTGCGCGTCTGGGAGTCCCACAATCAGGGCGCAAATAGCCTTACTCTTACACAAAACATTCATACATCTGCTTTGCTAATTATTGACGTCAAGGACTTTAAATCCGACCTGTAGCCCGATATAATGCATTTTGAATATGTTAAAATTATTGAACAGATAAGAAAGATACTTCATTCTAACATATGTATCGGAAATAGCCTTCGTTTTGAATAAAGATTGACTACTGTTAATTGACCAATTTGAGCCTTAATAGTGACTATGGTTTATTCTTAATTCAACTTAACTGATTATGACAACCAGTTTCTGAAAATAACAGAAGTGGGGAAAATAATAAAGTCAAGAACTGTAGTGAAGTGGATGGACATATCAATGTCCGTAAGGGACTGCAGCGATGGTCTGCTGCCTCGCGAGCGAAGATGTTGGTGCTCGTCGGAATTGGCCTTGTCTGAGGGCGCGTAAATGCGCTGGCAGGCTAGCATTTCGGTGTCGAGGGAGGGATTCTTTTCCCCAGCACAAGGGCCGACTACAAACAAATTTCGCATTCACGAATTAAATGATAGATTCGCGGTTCGACGGTGTCGAGGCCGAGGTAACCTACCGAAAGAATGTGATATCAAATGTCCTTCAAAAGATAAGATATTTGAATTTCAGAGTTGTGAGTTAAAAAAAAAAAGAGGTCAACCAGTGTTATCGATGCCAACGATTTGGTAATTCGGCTGCCAACTGCGCTATTCATTACAGATGCGTAAAATGTAAAGATATACACGCCAGTGAGTGCAAATTGAATAAGACGAAGCGAATAGAAAGTTTATACCGTGCCAATTGCGTAGTATTTGGCCGCCCAGCATAATATCCTGGATTCCCCCGATATCAAGATGCGAAATTAAATTCATATCGAAACAAGCACAAGTACACCGCGGTGTGTTACCTTCTAGCTCCGTCAAGCGTGGGTCATCATTCACACTGGCCGCTAGAGGACCAGCAGATAATACTGTAAATAATCTATACAATGTTAATAGCGACAATGAGCTGTGTCTTAAAATCTACCAACAACATAATTCCTTATCGAAAAGTATCAACAAGCAAGATTTAAAAATTCATTTTTTTTCAACGATTAGATCTTTCAAATATCTCATAACAACTTGCCATTCAGCCACATGGATGGGCTTCGTTTCATCTCTATCAACATCAACTCCATTGTTACTCTACATCGACGTGACTTTCTACCTGACATCATACTTCTCACTAAAACGCACCTCAATTCATGGCGCTCAATGACATTCAAGGACTTATTGTACGGCTTTGATTTTAACGTGTCGTCAACTTGATTATTAGTGGCGTTTGCTGATCACCTGATAATTTATATGGCAGACCAAGAGGCACCAGTCGTTTCAAGGAACCTTTGGAAAATGTTCAACAATGTTCAACTCAAATTTGGAGGATATTTTATCTTCTTATCGGTGGCCCGTGTATATATGTGATTTATGATTGGGACATGGTCAGAATCAAAAACATATTGACTTATGTCCAAATACACGGATGCTTCGGGAGGAACGAAGCCTGTAGCGAGACAAGTCTCAATATAGCCGTCTGTAAGGTGGAACGGCTGCGAAATCCAGGGTTTTTCGCTCACAGTAAGACAAAAGCGCTTTATTCAATACTAATCGTTATAAACTTTAAAATCCAAATTCATCTTACGATATAATTCTTCGTAGGGCCATGACTACTTTTTGTGCCTTACTGAGCATGATTTTGACATGTTCAGTATAGTACAGAAACTTATCGAGATAAACACCGAGGTATCGAACACAGGATTTATGTGGAACCCGTTCTGAACTACCCTCGCCAGCCATGATGTGGAACTCCTTCCAATTACGTTTCAGGTCTTGCCTGACCTCTGCAGCGTTGTCCGAAACAAAATTGTTTCCCACTTCTGTGCATTAATTTTCATTTGCCAATTGTCAGTGTATAGCTGTACATCATTGAACATTTTTTGGAGATTGCTCTGAACTTTTGTAGCTTTCCATTCAAGTCCTTGAATTCATTTGCCAATTGTCAGTGTATAGCTGTACATCATTGAACATTTTTTGGAGATTGCTGTGAACTATTGTAGCTTTTCGATCTGCCGTATAGATGATCAGATCATCAGCAAATGCTACCAATGATCGCTTTGACGAGACGTTAAAATTAAAGCCGTTCCACAGCTTGCGAATGAATATTAAGAAGAGCAGAGGCGCAGTGACTGTTCCCTGTTGTAGACCATTCAAGACCTTGTACAGATGTCTTAAATGACTTTTCACAAAACTTTGGTTGTAAGATTATCACTGGGAACTTTTTCCTTCTGTACGAGTATATGCTTAACCAAGAATATTTCCAATGTATCCCAAAAATTGTAATCCTTAAACTTGTATAATTGAAAATGCCACAGATTTATAACAATAACAAATTTTATTTATTCTTATAAATTTAACACTCATACGTAACGTTGAATTCTGTCCCCAGACCCGATCATACTATATTCAGTTTTTGGGTGTACAAAACGAATTTGTTCGACTAGATGTATTGGTTGTTGTATATCAACTTTCCACTTGAGCGAATCGTCCGGATAAACGTATTTACATTTAAACTCGGTGGTTAAGCCACTGTTCGGTACACATTTGGTCTGTTTAGGAACGCTGCGAGTTTTGACGCTATTTCGCGATGGTATCACGTCTTTACTTGCAGCAAAAGTTGAAATATAAGCGGGATGCACTTCTTTGACCACACCCGACTTGACTATATCGTTCCATGTCCAGAATGTAACTCCATCACGAGCAGCAAGTGTACTAAGTTGCTCCTTCGAATATGGTGGATAATCCAGGGTATGAGATGACGCCATCATATCCAAATATTTGGCATAATTCGGCTTTTCTGGACTCACTGAGTAAGTGGCTGGCTTAACTTGAGATTCTAATACAAGGTCATCCAATAGTGGAACAAGCTCAGGCGCAGGTTTCTTTTTGATATAATCTTTCTTGTATGTGGTGATATGTATATTAATAGGTTTAGGAGCGAATTTCAGCATGCCTTCTTCGAATGCTTTGATTCCTTGAAGTTTTTGAATGCATTGTGAAGTATACCGAGGTGCTGGCTCCAGATACTAGGGATGAATTTACTTAAATCCATACTACTTTATAAGTTAATAGAACTCACCTTTGGTGTATACGCAGCTTTCATTTCGGACTTCATTTCTGGTTGAAACGGTTTTTTTCTCAACACAATGCTGGTGTCACACACTGCACTTTTCGACTGTATATCGTTATCGTAGATTAACCTATGCCCGACATAGTAGGATGTTCGCATATCATTCCTAGGTGGAACGGGGCGCTTGTAGTCGATAGTAGAAACATTGCGCGATTTTATATGAAAATTTGTCTCAAACATTTTAATAAAAAGTCAAAATTTAATAATACGTCCAATGAGTTCAAAACGCACAAGCCGAATGACATTTTTGTTTACTTTCAAGGGCAAGGTGGTTGCTATAGATTTAAGTATTTTATTATGACAATGATTGTTACGGGTTGTTATTATTTGCATATCGGAAGACGATTAATCAAATTTTATTGCAATGTATAAGGCTATATCCTTGACTTTCCTGTATTGATTATGTTAATATCATATACAAAACTATATTTGATTTTACTATTTCTTCGATTTAACTTATTTACTTTATTTTTTCGATTTAACTTAGTTTTAACTGACAATATTAATATTTGCTGTATTATTTTCTAATAGTGTTAACAAATCAGATTAAATTTTCCACTTTTCTTGCCTTTTTCGAATTGATGTAATGTCCAATTAAAGTGAAAGTTGTACTACGAAAATAGTAGTAGAGAATGAAGAAAACAGGGATCAGATAACCTCATACAATTGCGCTTGTGATTATCGTAAAAGAATTGTCGCTTGTAGGCAAATGATAGGTGGTAAATGTAATAAATACCAAATGCATTTATCTGTCATTGGGCTTTTTTAGACGCCGTTTGGGGCAGGAAAAACCGGTCAACTATAGGCGAGAAAGATGCGAGGTAATTATTGTCTCTCATCCTTCTCGCGTACATTGGACCGGATTTTCTTATTTTACGCTTACTTTTCAGGCTACGTCTAAAAAAGCCCGCTAGGTTTATGTATGTAAAACTCTCAACTACCAAAAACTGTCTCCAAAACTTAAATTGAGATGGTTTTTAGTTTTCCCAGTACATAGAAATAGAAAAGGTAATAGTTCAACCCTTAATCATGCCCGTTGTGAAAAGAGTACAATAAGCGGCAGAGATGCACTTTTCACCGAAACATCTGAAGCAAATAGAAACTAGGGCTTTCCTTAAGGACTATAACGAGAAATAATTTAAAGAAAACTAGACAAGAATCAATTGCCAGCCTTATAGAATTTCTCTAGGGGCACTGGAACGTCAAAAAAAAAACTTTAAAAACTGGGTCTGTAGAAGAATGGCGAGTATGGGTTCTGCAAGTTTACTGGCGAAACAACATCAAAACATTTTCCGACGTACGACAGAGTGGGAATTTACTGAATAGTATCTTGGATAACCGAAGCAAGGGAAGGTAATTCAGTTTCTATTAGAAATGGGACTCTAGCCAATATAATAAAAATTGGTGCCTAAAAGATTTGTAAACGTTGAAGTTTGAAAAATTAATTTCATATAATCTACAAGCCCACCAAATCAACGACTGAAAAGGCGAAGTCCAGCTCTGCTATTTTCTATCGCCAACTATTTTGGAACGTTATTTTTTATTCAAATGCCAGTTAATTTGTTGAGATACGTCCACTACTACAACAAATTCATTTTCAAAATAATGCAGTAGATGCTAGTAATTCTCAATGTCCCGTTATTGCACACTTACACACTTCTTTCAATTTATGGCATAAGCTCAGGTCTCGACGTCAAAGAATACAATGATGTTGGTCGTTGCCCTTTACAATCGTCGCCTCGTTTTTCGTATGTATGTTTCGTATGTATGTGCAGATTTGCTTCCAATAGGTCAGGAGCTATTCACGATCACTCTCAAATACTTGATCAACTTGTGCGCAAGCATTTCCAGGCATCATAGATTGTCGTACAAGAGAATTACATGCCTCCTTCTTACTCCCTCCTCAGTCCCTGAGATAGTCCCTTATCATGGACAGAAATTAACCAAGAATTATAACCTTTTGCTCAACGGCCAAAATTAACCCACTGCCAAATTGAAGGCGTTATTCACATCCAGCATTGTCAGCAAGACAATACGCCTATCGCTGTGGCATTTACCTTGGCTTATGCGACTATTTTAAAATCTTTTGTGATCCAATTGGTTATGGAATGCTCTTTACAGAAGCTGTGCTGTCTGTGAAAAAATCGCCGACTAATATGACTGTTGAGTTGTAATAGTTTCTTCTTTTCTCGTCCGTCTAGTTCGTCCGAGATTTCCCGAAGGAAATCTAAACTGACCTCTCATTGGTTTGAGACGTGAAATCTTGGAATGTTTCAACGTAATGTACCCAACACGTCAATAAGTCCGCACTCCCTTAGTCTACTTCAAGGTGGCTGCTGGCAGGCTAGCTAGTTCGGAGAGGTATTTCGGACGCAGTCTTCCGCGACCAGACTAAGGCCGAATACAACTTATCAGCGACCGATTCAAATACCGAATTTAAAACGCGTTAAAACGACTTCCATTTAAACGATTATACTCTACGTTACTCTGTTTTCATCTCCCTCAGACCGTACGTCCAGTCCAAAAGAGAGAAACAAGAAAGAGGCAACATCAGTCAAAATCACGCTTTCTCGATTGTTCATCGACGCGGTTCCAAAAACAAACGAGTCGAATCCAAAACCGAATCAATCTACTCTAACTAAAAACACAAAGCCAAACTACGGCACCGCGTACCGAACCGGAACAGCGAACCGATCAGTGCCCTTTCGCGGCATACTCATCTTCGGTCTTCTTTTCCTCCTGGAAAAGAACGAACACTTACGGAAAAGGAAGGAGTTTAGTTTGGTTTAGCAATCCATTTTGACAATAATTTTTTTCTTATATGATGAACATTCTAAACATAATAAAATAGAATACTATTGCTAAGAAAAAAAAATACTAGGGCGCATGAATCAACCTATTGATTGAGAGATTGTTAAATTGAAAGAAGAACAGTTTTTTATTTTGGTTTATAAATGTAATCTCTACAATACATTTAAATTGGATTTCAATATACATTGAAATGCCAAACTTTCATCTTTTCCTTTTTTTATAAACCTTGAAAGATGTTTATTTTCTGCCTTTACATACATTTTTTTCAAAATTTTTCTTTAATATATATTGGGTGTACAACTAAATAACCGGAATTTGACGCTAAATGTCCGTACTAACAAATATCGTGAAAGCTCGAACTTTATATATATGTCATTTTGGAGGTATGCATGATTATTATTTGCCACGATAAATAACCTCGAAAATTGGAGAAAAAGACAGCATTTGCGGGAGGTTCTGTTGGGTCATTTTTTTGCAAAGAAAAGCCATCGTTTGCTTGTAAAAGTTTATGGCGACGATGCTTTAGCGAAAACACAGTGTTTTGAATGGTTTCAACGCTTCAAAAGAGGCGATTTTGACATCAAAGACAAAGAACGCCCAGGTCATCCAAAAAAGTTGGAAGACTAAGAATTGGAGACGCTACTCGATGAGGATTTGTGTCAAACGCAAGACGAACTTGCCAAATCGTTGGGAGTGACCCAGCAAGCCTTTTCGAATCGTTTAAAAGCCGTCGGATACATTCAGAAGCAAGGTAATTGGGCCCCCTATGAGTTGAAGCCGAGAGACGTTGAACGGCGCTTCTGTATGTCTGAAATGCTGCTTGAGCGCCATAAAAAGAAATCATTTTTGCATCGGATCGTGACTGGGGATGAAAAATGAATCCATTATGACAATCTCAAGCGCAAAAAGTCATACGTGAAGCCCGGCCAATCAGGGACGAAATTCATAAATTGCCTGAAAGATGGGGAAATGTTGTAGCTTCCGACGGACAATACTTCGAATAAAATATATTGTAAGATTTTTCCACAATAAAGCATCAAATTTTGCTAAAAAATTCCGGTTATTAAGTTGTGCACCCAATATATTTCTCTTAAAACATCCCTTTCTATTGCTTTAGGATACTAAACAGTATTTGGAGGTTAACTTTATAATTTCTTCGTAATTTATAATTTAATTTTTTTAAGCTAGGCTTTTATTTATGTTTAATTATAATTTATTACATTACATATTTCCCCTAGTCTCTCTTTAATCGTTATACTATGTCAGTTTATGTATAAGGTTTTCCACGAAGGACATAACAAAAAATAAATAAATTTCAATAAATCGATTGTGAGGCGTGCTGTGTGGCTAGTGGCACCGTCAATAAACTTATTACAATTCTTTATTCACTGTTCACTTTGCATACAATACAATATCTTCTTCTTCTTGCACTTTTCAATTCAATTTGAATATTTCCACTTTAATAAACTTCAATACTTTTACAATTCACTTTACTTTAATATACTCTAATCAACTGTTTTACTTTTAGGTATTCCTTTTCAACTGATTTACTTTTAGATGCTTTTTGTCAACTGCCTTGAATTATATTTCTAAAGCCCTTTTATAGGACATTTCTGTTTACATAATACTTATTTCATAATATCTGCAATTCCGCACGCAAATTCCACTTCTTCGATTGTTTATAAAAATATCAATTTCGCGAGATTCGTTTGAGTTAATGATTTAGATTTGATTGACATATTACTTACGCGCAGAATTGTATGATGTGTCGCGAGTTTTAGCGTAAACACAATTTCGCGTATTATGTTGATTAGATTTGCAAATATCACAAAAGTACAATCTCTCGTATGGGATGTTGGTACTTTTGGATGGATTGTTCCCGGTATTCGGCATTGTTTAGATTTCTGGAAGATTATTCTATTTGAGTTTCTTAGAATCAATTAGGAATATTAGTTTCTTAGAATCAATTAAATTTTCTGGTATTAGATATTTGCGAATTAAGATATTTGTTGACTTAGATATGCAATATTGGATACAAGGAATGAAGGTAAGTGTTGGGTCAATATGGTCAATGGGAATGCGGTTTGTAGGAGAGTGAATGGAACGTAGGGTCCATAACAAAGTCTCTTCCGTCAAGCGCAGTTTGTAGAATAGATTTTGAGACCCAAACGTTCAGCCCAAACATTGTCCTGGCCCAGTCAAACTTTTTCCAAATTCATCCTTTTCCCTTTCAGATGAGCTATACAAATTTTGCATGGCCGCCGCAAAATTCATAAACCAAGCGCTACAGCTCGGAAATCTTCTACTAATGCGGAGTTTCTACATGAGAGCCTCTAAAAAACCCGTTCAGTTAAACCGAAGATGAAAAAAACGGAAAAACGGAAAACCGAAGAACCGTTTTTTTTTTACCAAAAACCGCCATCCCTACCCTGTTCCATTGCGCTGTTAGCAGTGAGCTCTACTGCTGCTAACCTAGCAAATTTTTGCTAGGGCTTTATTGTCTTTGTCTGCTAGATTAAGATGATGTAATAAGTGTGTCCACTTACTGTGTAGTCCTCCATCACCCTCCGATTGCTGACGAATGCTGCAAGTTTCATCAATGCAATTGTGACATCGGGAATAAATTCGCTAAAATTAGCTCATCGGAACCTCGATGCCATCTCAACTCTGCATCGTTTACATGTAATTACTGCTGCCATACCTCATGTTAATGTCCTCATAATGAAGTTGCCCTCTCACTTACTTATCTTTGAGTCCTTTGGGTCATTGAAACCTGACATGATTTCTCTATATTTTATTCACACGTTGCTGTAGCCATGGTCGCCAAAGCGCGCCTTCTACACGTCTTCGCAACAATTTGCCGTACATCCTTTGGCATCCGACAAGCAGTTGAATAAATTTCTCCTATAGGATTCGGTTATCAATGTGACGTGAGTTCTATTTCCACATTTGAGCAGCATGAAGAAGTTTTACGCTGCTCTTGAGTCCAGAAAATTTCCCCGTAGAACTCTTATTTTTTACGTTTATTCTCGGGATCGAGTAAATCTTTGAAAACATGACACGTGCTCGATCCTATCTTTTCAGCACAAAGTATGTACTGAGTATATGCAGAGTAGTCAGTTTTTTACATTCTGAATTGTCAAACCCGAGTTTCTGTTCCACTGAGTTAGGGTGAGAGACGAAGTGTGAATTTCCTTCCTCTTCAGCTTCACGTTTGATGACGGATGTATTCGCTGTTTGTGAGGCATCGAGGTGTAAATTCTCTACCTTGTCTCTGGATGTCGTACAGTTTACGTCCCTTGGCGATCTACGGCGGACCTATCAAGTCCCGCAATTTCCTGCAATAGTCGCAACGATCAAATTCGAATTCTTCCTGATTGTCTTTCTCATTTGTTATGTCAGGAAATCAACAAGGAGGTGAATCAGAACTGGGCTCTCAGTTCTGTAAATCTTTGGCGAGTCTCGTCCTCACAGATTCGAGGCTGGGTCACCAATCCATCGTTGTCGGGAGCAGAAATTCGTAGCCACTCAGACTGAATGCTAAAACAACCTTAGTAGAGGTTTGATCTGTAGCATGGGCTAGGGGGAGCCTACACGTTGAGGACTGGGGGCTCATCTTCTAGGTTGACAAAATTCATCCTCGTCTATGGGGACGGTAAAATTAGACATATTCTTGGCAGGCACTAGCTTTAAAAATTTTGACTTTATGTTGTACCAGCATCCTAGTATCATCCAATGGGACATTGTGGTAGTATTTTTCGTCTTCATTCTGCAGGTGATCGTTTCCCATTTCCATAGGTCAGAAACTGAGCCCTTTTACCTTACGTAAATTATGATTTAATGCAGCCACTTGCTTAATTTTCTATTGCTGATCAACTAATGGACTCTTGCAGGAGTGACTGCCTCAACCATATGTTCCTCTTTCTCTCTCTGATACTCCACTTCCGTCTTCTTCCAGTTTGTTCGACAGGTGAAAATAACTTCATTGACTTGCCATCCTTGTCGTGCTTAGAAATATTGTCATTCATCTACTGATAATTCCTCAGTATGTGTATCCTCCTCCGCGACTCGCTCAGGCTATATATATTTCCTTCTGGAGGATTTATGAAATGCGATAGTGCTGCCTGGGCAGCTAAACTCTGTAGCACGAATGTGCTGAAGATTTTTTTGACTCCTTGGATATGAGCTGCTTACTCGAATCTTTTATCCCAGATAGAAAGAGCCAGCGACCTCCTTGCAAAAGCAAAGCACTCAATAGAGGCATCTCCTTCGACTTGCATCACTGTTTCTTTCCTCAAGTCTTGTTCTTTCCCTATCTCATCTGTTGGCTTTGTCATCTATGTACTCAGTCTGAGGAATGTACTCAGTCTGAGGAAAACTCAGAGGTGGTTGGTCGATAATTCATTTCGTTTATTTTTCTCATATATGTCGTGAATTGCATCATGTAGTAGTGATTGTGTGGCTTATATTATTACATACTATTTTAAAGATTAGATTTAAGACTTTCTTCAGTCAAAAATTGAGCGTCACTAGTAAAGAACAAGTTGGTTAAAAATAAATTTGAAAATGGACAATCAAAGAGAGCATTATCGGCATATTTTATTGTTTTACTTCCCAAAGGGCGAAAACGCGGTGCAAGATCGAAAGAAATTGTGTGAAGTTTATTTTGAGTACTGCCTTACTGAACGCCAGTGTCAGCGTTCATTTGCTTGCTTTTGTTCAGGAAATTTTAATATGCAAGATGCACCACATACTGGTCGTCCAATCACTACCGATGACGACAAAATAAATTGCGTTAATCGAAACTAACTGGCGTATGACAACTCAAGAGATGGCAGAGAAGCTCGACATATCGAATTCAATCGTTTACTTGCACTTACAACATCTTGGTTACGTAAACAAACTGGAGGTTTGGATTCCCCACGAATTAAAGGAAATCCACCTCACCAAACGCTTTAACATATGCAACTCTTTGCTGAATCGTAACCAAAACGGTTCATTTCTAAAAAGAATCTTAACGGGAGATGAAAAATGGATTGTTTAAGATAACGTAGTCCGAAAACGATCATGGAGCAAGCAAGATGAGCCTCCAAAATCGACATCGAAAGCCAATATTCACCAAAAGAAGTCTACTGCTTCCAAAAAACCAAACTATTGATTCGAATGTCTACTGTCGTCAACTATCGAGATTGAACGAAGAAATCAAGAAAAAACGTCCGAAACTGGCTAATCGAAAAGGTGTGATGTTCCATCATGATATTGCCAGACCCCAAACCTCTTTGATAACCCATCAAAAATTAATGAAGCTCAATTGGCAACTAATGCCACATCCCCCCTATAGCCCTGACTTAGTACCATCGAACTATCATTTGTTTCGCTCGCTTCAAAACCATTTGAATGGAATAATTTTCGATTCCGATCAAACTGTTAAAAATGAGTTGTACCAGTTCTTCTCTTCTAAAAACCAAGGCTTCTTCGAACGTAGAATTTTTCAATTTGCCGAAAGATGGCAAAAGGTCATCCAACAAAATGGTCAATACCGTTGATTAATGTTTGTTGTTAATATAAATAAATTTACTTTGAAAATCATGAAAAAAACGACATTATTATCGTACAACCCAATATGATATATTATAACAAGGCATAACTTATTTATGTTAGATAAATACATTTTCACGGGTGAATCTCACGTATTCCTGGTAAGAAATCTCAGTTGTGACTTTGTGGTTTATGTTAAAATCCTGAAATATTCACAGCATCCACTTGTTTTTTATTTCGATTATTTTACCTAATTTTGTGTGTATCCTTATTGTGGTTGTTTAATAGGTCGGTCAATTGTTTTTTCCATCGATAAAGTTCTAACTTCTTTTGGCTTTGGAGTGATTTTAACCCTAATTATGCACTATTTTCAGAAATATCTGTCTACGCCAAACGTGAGATTCCATCGCGCACCAAATTCGGTCCATTTGAAGGAGAAATCAAATTGTCAAGTGAAGTCATATCAGACGTTCTGTTGATACAGGCTGCTAACATATATCCTTTACTGCTTGTTAATAACGTCAATATTTTAGACGTTTCTAATGAAAGTATAAAAGCTTGATTATTTATTAAAATAAATTATGGAATTAAAACACTTTTATAGATTCGTGTAATTGGATGCGATTCGTGAGATTGGCGAAAAATTATAGTGAGCAGAATCTTTTGCTAGTTGAAGAATCAGGAAAGTTATATTTTCGTAGTTGCCAGGTGATCGACTCAAAACAGGAGTTGAAAGTTGGTTATAGCGAGGCATATGCTAAGCACTATGATTTGAAAGCAATTAGCCCGACAGAAAAAGAAATTCGTGAAATATACAATCGTGAACATCCATGGCCGTGTTACGAATGTGATGAGCGATTCTCATCTTCAAAAGACTTGCAGGAACATTTGAGCATTCATGATATCGATGAAGATATGACGAAGCCGAAACCATCACGAAGGAAACGAAAATGTCGCGCTAAACATTTGGTGGACATCCGAAAAAATTCAATCAGGTGTCTCTACTGCAATAAAGTCTTTATGACCAATTCAAGCTTGAAAAAACATATTAGTGCGCATTTAGGCAGGCGAAAATGCTTACAAAATAAACAAGGAGAAACAGACAATAAATGTTATCGCTGTGGTGTATGTTATAAAAGATTTACAACGGAAGACAAGTTAAAGGTAAGTAACGATCAAGTTTAAGGCGTTTTTTAAGTTTTAATTTCTTGAAGACTCATCGGCTAATACACGTTCGTAATGAGATGAAACCTTTCCAATGCACCTATTGTAACCGTTGCTGCTCAACCCCAACGGCATTATCAGCTCATATGACCAGCCATAGCCTTCGGTGTTTCAGCTGTGTGTTTTGTGCTGTGAAGTTCACTAATGTTTCTGAGTTTCGAAAACATATAACTACCCACGCAGTAAATGGGACCTACATGTGTCAGTGGTGTAAGAAGGTATAAATCATCTAAATACATCTATAATATATTATAATAATAGAATTTATAGAATAATGTTTTTAGCTAAAACTGGTTCTTTTATTTTTTTTTCTAGAAATACTCAGAGTATCATTTAGTGCGCAAACATGTTCGCATATTTCATCAATCGTTCAAATTTCCATGTAACGAATGTGGAAGGAAGTTTCCGAATACAACATTTCTTAAGAGACATAAGCTAACTCACTCCGAAAAATTTGAGTACTTGTGTTCGCAATGTGGAAAGCAATTTAAACGAAAAGACAAGCTTCGTGAACATATTCAGAGAATACACTCTGAAAACCGAAGGCAACGGACAACGAAAAAGGTAACTGTACGACATTTTTCGGAAATGTCTTCCCAAAGTCCAAACAGTGATTGCTCACCATATCGAGAATGGGCGCCAAAAAGCACCGATGATCCTGAGCGCTTATTTAGCCGTCAAGCTCCTTTGGAAGATTATCGTAATTTTATATATAAATGTGACGAATGTATGCTTGGGTTCAAGCGCCGAGGGATGCTAGTGAATCATATGGTAAAAAGGCATCCGGATGTACCAATTGAATCGATTCCTGAACTGAACCTACCAATATTAAAACCTCAATCGCTGTTCTTTTGTCAATACTGCTCTAAAGTTTATAAAAGCAATGCTAAACGTAAGCTACACATTCTAAAAAATCATCCTGGCCAGGAACTACCTCCATCCGCACGTACTGCTACCGAACCATCAGCAATCAATGCAAGAACTGTCGGTAATCTGCCAACGGAACCATTTCGATGCAATTGGTGCTACAAACAATATGCTGCCCGCAATAGACTTGTTGCTCATCATCGGAAAGCTCATCCCAATCTAGAATTGATAACAGATGGAATTAATTATCCAAATCAATCTCGTGATTTTGTGGATAACATGCCAACAACTTTACCTCCTCTTGATGTGTACCGCCCTCCATGTTCACCAGAAAATAAATTGCTAAAGTTATCATCGGCAGCTTTAGAACTATCATCGATTGAAGATAGACAGTTCTTTGATTTTCTCAATGAAAAGTCTCAATGTTCATTGCAAGAACCATCCTCATTGCCAGAAAGTCATCATGATAATTTGAATTTGGATGATAACGGGAATGCCTTTTCGAAAGTGGATGTGAACTTTAAGGTGGTTGATAGTGAGTTTGGTGAAAGTTCTTCGAACGGAGAACTAAATCGATTGCCTCAATTGTTTGAGGAATCCATAGCGTGTATATAATATTCTAAAAATTGGGTAATCTGATTAAAAGTTAGTAGTTCTATATTAATGAAATTTTGTCGTTCAAATAAAATGATATTTTTAAAAAAAATATATTGATGCGTTTTCCAATAATAATTTCGCCATGCTCATAATAAAGGGCTAATTATTCACGATTGATAGATATTTGGAGAGAAAAGAACTCTTAACATATGTCTTGGTTTGCAATTCATTCAAAAAATACTTTGAATTCTTCCCTCCAATCATGTGATGTCTATTCTTCCGTGTTTTGCTAAAAAGGTGTAAGTACCAAATTTTCATAAATTAAAATAAATATATCGGAGGAAACTACATGTACATAAATGTTATGTTATTAAAAATTATAAATAAAATATTTCAATCAAGAAACCCAATAATTTTAACAGTTCGACTATTATATTTCCATGGAATTTTTAGCATAAAGGGCGTAACTACATTTTTAGAATGCAAGTCTATTTTCACATCAACGCGTACCATTCACTGACGTTCGTGTTTATTGAGTCTTGCAGAGTTGTCGCCAGATTTTTTCAGTCTTTAATTGTGCGCTATACTGTTGTTTATTAATTTGAGTGGGTTCGACTTTGTTTTTCAGCGTAAGTAATAAAGTGTTGTCAAAGAATGTTTGTTGCATTTTTCGTTTATGTATGCCAACCATGCGAACTCACTCAAAAAATTATCAGCCCTAGTTTTCAAGTGCAATCAAAGCTCTAAAGTTATGTAACTACTCTCATAGCTCAATCATCAAGAACAATTGTAAAAGCATTCATTTTTGACAGCTGCTGTACGAGACGAGTTCTGTTACCGATCTGTCGTCGCCGAGATTCCTGGCGACATTATTAGTAACCTGTTCAGTAAAGTACGCCATTCGAGAATAAAGCGTTTTTCATTTTGTCACGTAATTCCTCGTTTTATTTCTGCGTAAACTTACTCTCATATCCAAGAGGTTATGGGCTCAGTTATCGCGTTCGTATAAACGAGAGAGAAATCCGCGGGATCATGAAGTCACCATGAAAAAACGTTTCTCGCGCTACCCAGGAATCCCGATCATGTGTCGGACGTCGCGAACAAATAAAATGACGAACGAGATTTCGGCGAAATACGTCACGAAGCTCGACGGAAAGAATTTCCAGGCGTGGACATTTCAAATGACTGCGGCTTACGGAATAATTGATGTTGTCGATGGATCTCGCGTAAAACCTGAAGGAGATGTCGCGAATGCGAATGAATCCAGAAAATGGCTCAAGGACAATGCGAAAGCTATGTACATGATCGCGACCGCTGTGGATCCAGTCATTATGCAGGCTCTTTTTTTGTGCAATACGTCGAAAGACATATGTGATAAGCTCGTCACAATCCATGAACAAAAACCGGAGTCGAGCAAGTTAATGCTGACGCAACGCTTTCATGAGTATAGAATGGCACCAAACGACTCGATGGTCACGCATACAGCCAAAGTCGAAAACCTAGCGATGCAACTCAAAGATGTCGGGGAAGTAGGCTCGGACCTCACCATAATGTCAAAAATCATCGCCACATTTCCGTCGAAATACAACGCATTGAAAACGGCCTGGGATAGCGTGCCTGCAGTCGATCAGTCAGTTCAGAAACTTAGCGAACGTTTGATAAAGGAGGAGCTGAGAATGACTGCAGACGACGAGGAGGTTGATGCTTTTGCCGCTATGGCTATCGGAAAACGCAATGCGAGTGCGATAAATATGACTAAATCGTCAAGTCTGGGACGCGAGAGCCTCGAGAGTGTTTTAACGGCCATAAAAAGGGCACATTGCCCGACAGTAGCGGAAGAAAAAGAAAAACCTCGTCGAAAAAGGGCGAAAGTCAGTGCGAATTGTGCGTTTCCGGTGTCGAATAAGCCGCGCGCGATCCGCTAGAAATCTGAACGAAAAGTGCTCGACGAGTAGTTGAAACGCGATGTTACCAACGTGTGGCTATTGCACAGAAGAGCCTCCCATCACATTACGTATTGTCGAGAGTGGTTCACGGAGTTCTTATCGGTGGTGGGGAAGAGCGTATCGCTCGGCGACAATAAGCAGTGCCCAGTTACTGGCATTGGGATCGTCGAAGTATGTAAGTTTGTTATTGGAGAATGGAGTGACTCAAAAATGTATTGTGTGTACCCAAATTGAAGAAAAATCTGTTTAGCGTCGAAGCGTGCACTTCGAAAAATATCGTGACGGAGAAATTGTAGCGCATGTAATCAGATAGAGGAACAATATTTACTAGTTGTGTTTTGAGACAATATCGATTTCGAACACGGAGTCGAACATGGCGTCGAGTAGTTTGAAACGGTGGCATGAGCGATTCGGGCACGTTAATATCGACACGATCGGGCAAATGTATAAAGCATAAATAGTGACGGGATTGAATCTGACCTCAAACGGGAATTTCTTTTGCGACCCCTGTCAATTAGGAAAATCATACAGACTTCCGTTTAAGAAAGATGGCGATATTCGCGATACCAAACCCGGCGAATTCATTCATTCGGATGTTGAAGGGCCAATGTCAACACCCACGATAAAAGGCGCGAGGTTTTTCGTAAATTTTAAGGACGACGCATCGGGCTACAGAAACGTTTATTTTGTGAAACACAAGTAGGAGATACCTGACCACTTCTGTGTCTTTGTAGCGTCGATCTCGAATAAGTTTAATTGGAATGTGAAAGTACTTCGAGTAGGCAATGGTCGCGAATGCATAAACTCTGTACTGAAGATGTTCTTGGAAAATTGCGGTATCCTGTTGCAGACAACGGTGCCGTACACTCCAGAGCAGGACGGCCGAAGTGAACGAGATAATCGCACGATCGTCGAGAGCGCTCGAACGATGTTGCAGTGAATTCCTCAGTATACGTCCTCAATAGGACTCCCTCGAGACACCATCCTAAGAAAATATGGATTGTGGACAGGTCGAAGGCCAGATGAGAGGCATCTTCGCGTTTTTGGATGTAATGCTTATACACACGTCCCCACTCTACTTCGAAGAAAGCTTGACCCAAAGGCCTAGAAAATGATTCCGGTTGGATACGAGCGAGAATCTACTAACTACCGGTTGTACGATCAGGAAAAACGAGCTGTCTTTGTACCTCGCAATGTCATTTTCAGCGAAAATTGTCGGAACGCATCTGAGAACGAATGAAGTATATTTCCGATTTTACGAGAGAGAATCTGAAGTATCTCTTCTCGAAAACGAGAGGGAACTCGAAGCACCTCATCCTGCCGATAACGAGAGAGAACCCGCATTGCAGCCCGATCAGAACGAGAACGAACTCGTGGGTCCCCAGAAATTCGAAACGAGCCGAGAATTCTGAGAAATCGAGCTGAAATCAGAAGACCGTCCAGATACAACGCTGACTTCGCTCAAGTTGACATTTCCAGCAGTTTTGAAGAACCTGTCTCATGCTCTGACGCAAGTTGCTGGATGGAAGCCATTGACGATGAACTACGCGCTCACGAGGGCAATCAAACCTGGACGATCGTTTCCAAGGAGGAGAATCAGAAGATTATCGATTTTAAGTGGGTCTTCAAGGTCATTCATGACACCGATGGAACCATTTGCCGATACAAAGCTCGTTTATGTGCGAGGGGTCTGATAGTATGCATAAAATGTAATGAAATAGGGAACATTTAATTACAAACCAAGTTAATTTTACATCTTTACTAATTCAAAATGTATTAGAAGATACACAACAATACATTTAAAGTCATGAAAGTAAAAAGGTTAGGCAAATTTACAGCATTAAAAACCTAAAGAAAAAAAAATTTCAACATTTGAAAATATTTAGTTCGCCAGTTCATGGTCAATACTTGTAGGGTGTAGGCCTAGTTTCAAGTAAGGATTATCTTTTTTCTTTCCTTTTTTGCGCTATAAACATCAACGAAACTCTCAGTGTCCATTTTTCTTGCAACATCTGATTCAGAGTAAGGATCATTAGGTTGTTCATACTTTCTTGTCCCATAGTGCACCGCAACCAGTTGTAAATCCACCTCTTCGCTGAAAAAGATCTCTCGCAGGCGGCACTATTTGATGGCAAGACGAGAGCAATTTTCAGAAGAGTACCATAACTTTTTTAAGTCTCTGAGCCGGTTTTTAATACCACTTCCATTAGTTTTACTGCAATTTCTTTGAGCGGTTTTGTTTGTAGACATATACCAGAACTTTCCACAACTCTTTTCAAAACTGCCATTTCTGCCTTCAGCCTATTTGTGTCAACTTCAGGTATAAAGAACATTTTAATGAATGGTTCTGATCCAGCTTCATCTACTCGGATAAACTGTTCACTGGCATTAGCGATTTCCAAAGCTTCGCCGCTGAACCTTCTTTTAAGCTCCAGCAAAGGATAATAAAAGTCGTTCTTACAGGTATGCTTATTTTTTACGAGTTCATCCCTTTTCTGCGCGTCAGTTGTTTCAGAACACATATCATCTCAGTTTCTCTGGCCTAATGAACTACGTATTACAAAATCATCTAGGTTTTTCGATATAATTGGAGGCCATTATGGCTTGGAGCTACTACCTGCAGCGATGTCATCCCCATCTTCGCTTTGAAAAATCCTTAGATTAAACTCTTTATCAAAACTCTTTATATCTTGCCATTTCCTATCCCATGAGACTTCGTTTCGATTGTTAGTTAGCTCCTTGATCACACCCTTAGCGACACTCGCACTTTGTGCAATTGATGAGTCAGCTTTCTGCAGAGCTTGGCTTAGTACATTAATTAATGGCAGGTACTGAGGAAACACTGACAAACGTACGATAAAATTCAGTGATGTTACAGATGAAAGCAAAACCAGCGAGTATCACTTAGTTTGTGGAGTTCGTGAGGTCCCGGGCTGGTTATGTTTAGCTCTTTCTGAACTATTTTAAACTCAGCGTGTATGTCAAGATAGCTAAAGTATTAGTACAAACATTGCATAATGTTAAAAAATTGCAGCTTAAATCGTTGTCCTTGCAAAAAATAGGTTGACTTTGTGGGCCAAGCAATGGACATAGATTGCATAGGGGTTACGTTTTTTGACGATAGCTTGTAAACAGTTGTTTTGTTCATACTTTGCACTAGCTCCGTCATAGGCTTGATTTCTATGGGATTTAGCTTCATCTATCATTAGTGCACCAAATCCAGAGCTGTTTATTTCATCTAGAATCTTTCCCAAAACTTCTGTTTTTATGATACACAAGAACTCGTTTTGGATGTCAGGGCTAGTCATGTTAAAATACTTATTGTATTTTTCTTTGAATTTTTTATTGTACTTGGAAAAAAATCACACAATTCCAAGAAATTTCCTTTGTTGTCTGCCATATCGTACTCATCACGACCCTGCTTTGACAGATATAGCAATATGTATATCAATCAGCTTTTTCATATAGTCTCTGTTTTCTAGCAACAGTTCTTTGTGGCAGTCAGACAATAGTGTTGATACAGACTGAGTTGGTTTTCTGTATTTAACCCATTTTGACACGGAAAAAGAATGGGCTGCACTAATTGCATGCTTATCTTAGCGGCCCCGCCGGGACTCCGTCCATGAGTAGGAGAAATATTTCTGTTAAATATACCTTTTCTAATAGTGATGGCAGTATTGTTGGTCTGTAAGCTATTTTTCCTTTCTTATTAGAGAACCCCTTTTGCTCGCTCCTTGTTAAATTCATCTTCGCTCATTGAAATTTTCGCCAACGTGTGTGCCATCGAATGGTAAGCCGCCATTTTATGTTGGTACAGGTGCTCGGAGTCGTAGGTGATCAACGGGAAAACCAAACCCAGGTAACAAAAGCAAAGACGTGAACGATGGAACGATGCAAGTGGTAATGATGAGGAAGGCCCACTTAATTAAGAAATCGTAGATTTGAAAATATTTTTATGACGGTTAGAGTAATAAGTAGAATTAAGGGTAAATTTGTACTCGTATAACTAAAAAAAACTGCGTATAAATAGGTAGGTAAGGGAATAAGGAAATTAGTTTGCACTGAAGATGGAGTAGGTGTTTTTTCTGAAATCCGCGGTGTTTGCAAGGATTAAAAATTATCAACGAATCAAAAACCCGAAATTTTTATTTTCTTTGAACTGATTTTTTTTGCCATAGAATAGAAATCGTATAAGATCTCCACCTGCCTTTTTACTTCAAAAACGAACTGTTTAAATTATCTTAATTTTAAGTTAAAAGGGCGTATGTGCTAAAACACTACTTTGTCATGCATATAAAAACTAATAACTTTGGCGATTGCTTTTACGTATTTTTACATAAACTAAGTAATTTTTTTCACCACATATAAAAAAACACATATCTGTTGCCCCTTTAGCTAAACACGGCAGTATTGCCATCAAATCAGACAAAATTATACTCAGAACAGATGGTTGTGCTCAAAGCTCAAAATTTGTTCACTTTATTCCGTAAATCCCCTCATTTTGTATGTATTTGAAATGAAAACAATGCAATCGAATAAGAAATACAGTGTGATAATCAGTATCAGCTTATGAATATTTAAATATGATTCAATCACAAACAATGCGACATTGATCGCCCAAGATTATTAGTTACAAATTGCATTTGCTTGGATTTTCAATCGCTTCCACTGCGCCTTAAATAATTACACAGAACAATGCTAGTTTATCAGTTCTGTGTGTA
The DNA here is from genome assembly GCA_963969285.1 of Odontomyia ornata. Lineage (NCBI taxonomy): Eukaryota > Metazoa > Arthropoda > Insecta > Diptera > Stratiomyidae > Odontomyia > Odontomyia ornata. Next base: position 42,890,469 of record OZ017740.1, on the reverse strand, counting down.
CAAAGATGTGCGAGTAATTATTTACAATGTATTAAACAATATATGTATTATGTTTGCTGTGGCGTAAACTCGAGTCATACCGTTCGAAAATGGAGATTTGCTTGGATACTCATGCAACGTTGGTTTATTTTTAGGTAAATTTCTCGAGAGCAATTTACCTATTGCGGAGAGTATCATATATATATATATATATATATATATATATATATATATATATATATATATATATATATATATATATATATATATATATACATATATATAGATGGGATATAACGAAATTTGTGACCACGCTAGAGGTTGCAATTTTGCTCCGATTTCCACCAAATTTTCAGGAAAGGTGTAATGAGTAAATATCTCGGTTAAATTCGTGAACCAGCTATGTATATCAGCCAGGCGAAAACAAAATGGCGGCCATTTTAGACGAAAAACCGTGATTTTTGTTCTGACCAAAGTATAGGTCCAATTTGGATGAAATTTGGTACAAAGGTTCACTGATGTATGTAATGAATCTCGCAATAAAAAATCCAAAGTCGGTACGGCTGAAACAAAATGGCGGCCGCTCGAAGGTCGAAAAACGTACAAAATTTTGTTGTTGTAGTTTTGACCAAAGCTTTCAACCAATGTTAATGAAATTCGGTACTTTGATAGAAACTATAAGTATTTAAAGAGTTATGTAAAAAAACTGGAGGTCAGGTCGCAAAAAACAAAATGGCGGCCAGGTGAAACTCAAAATTTTAAAGTCCTCTAAAAGTCGCAATTTTGATCCGATGTATATGAAATTTGATTTTAAGATAGAAATCAATTAGATCTAGAAACTTTGACATTTTGATGATAATGCATGTGCAATTTTAAAATGGCCGCGGTTTAAACATGCGACTTTTTCAGGTTTTCGTGGCCCTCTAGCGGTCACATTTTCCAACGGATTTTGATGAAACTTGAGATTATGGATCTTTGTACTAAGTTCTTGTATTATTCAAAAAATTTTTTAAATCGAATGAAAATTAAAAAAGTCGACATTTTAAAACATAATATTTTTAGCTGCCATTTTCACTAAAATTTGAATAATTTTGCTCTGTCTAGAGTGAAACTCTGATTTGAACTAGATTTGCCGAATTGATTGATGAGGTCCTAGTATACAAAGATTTAAAATAATCCCAAATCAAATGCATGCATTCAAAATGGCGGCCCCCAAAGGTCAGAAGGCAAGCGCAATTCGCTATTTTAATAGCAACTGAAATAATGAATAATATTCATGGAATAGTTTTAAATTACTTAACTTGGAAGTATTTATAAAGCAGACCATTTTTAGGATATTGTTAAAATATTTTTACAATACCCTAAAAAATTATGAAATCGTGACTTGTCTGTCTGTCCGTCCATCCGTTCGTTTGTTCGTGCGTCACAGTAAGTTTCTTTGCAAAACCACATGAGCTAGAATGAGGAAATTTTTCTACGTAGGTCTAAAGTGGTGCCTCTCGAAATTTGCAGTGCAAGAAAATATTTTAAAGTGTTTAAGGGGGTCCTCCACATACGGGGGGCGACTTATATTGTTTTATTTTTGTAGCTCTCTAGCAGCTAAGTTTCTCAATAGATTCCGATGGAATTTGAAATTATAAGTTATTAAAGCAAGCTAATTTAACCTGCAAAAAATTATGCAAATCGGATGACAAATGAAAAACTCGAAAATTTATAGCTTAATATTTTCAGCAGCCGTTTTCAATAAAAATTCAAAAAGGTGGCCCCTGATGGTTCAGAATTGAAAATATTGATATTAGTAGCAACGCAAGTGCTGTTTGAACTTTTATGGAAATCTTTTGAAATTATCTATTTGAGCTATTTAAGCCGACAAGTTATCACCTTTGTGTGGTAACCACTGTGAAATGTATAAACAGCAAATGTGAGAAGGACAACACCTGTATTTATGTGTTTATAACAATTTATTATCTGCCACTTTCAATATATGATCCATAAATGTGCAACTCAATTGAATGAGCAAAATATTTGCGCCTCTATAAAGGGTCTTTAAATACGAACGTCGGCAGATTCTTTTCATGTCAATAAAAACCCATGTGGTGTTCTGAAAATTGCAGTAAGAAATTTAGTAGTACGCAAACCAAATCCTTTTCCGAAATATTACGCTACACACGAGAAATTTACCTTTCCGGCGGATGCTGCCAACGGGGATTTTTTCTTTATTGTAGAGGCTCTCGCCGGGAGGGAGAGTCCTCGCATGTGGAATCGTACAATCGAGACCTTAGGTTCGATCGGGAGGGGTTCGAGGGGGCACCAACGCCACCAAGATGGCCCACCTGTTGTCATGAGTAACAATTTTCCTCGTAGAAGACGAGGTCACATATCTGATTACCTCGGGAAATTAGGAAAAGTAGCAGGGAAAAAACAACTCAGCCTTTGAGTTCATGCCTAGGCCATTCTTTTGCGTTTGCCTTAGTTCGTGTATGCGAAATAATATGTACTGTGTCTTGACACTAGGGAAAATAACCCACCCCATGACACTGCAGATTCTAGCCTGCCAGTGCATACGCGCTTCCCTAGGTCCAGGTTGTTTCCAACGAGCACCAATACTTGGCTCACTGAGGCAGTATGACACTGCTGCACTCCTTTACCGACATTCGAAAACCATTTTCCCACTACACTTTGTAATGACTTGCTGGCTTGGTCTCGGAGAGAGACCTGGCATTGGGCACTATAACAGCCCCAATCAGATAGTGACAAGTGCCTGAATGGCAGATGGCTAGCCAACGATCAACCCAAATTATTGGAATGCCGGTGGCCAGTACCGTTGCCTTCTTACTCAGGACCATAAGGGAATCAATTAACGTAGTTGGTGTCACTTCGCGTATCGGAAACGGCTCCTCAGTAGCCCTACATTTCCGAAAATAGCTGTTTTTCAGATTAAATTTAGACGAAATGATACAAACGAGGAGGAAATACATATACGAGTATTTACGCACTACTGTCTTGGACGACTCATATCTGAAATAAATCATTGACATAGTACTGATAAAATTTCAAACTACATTCATATGTACTGTCAAAATTCTTTAGAAAATTTGTTTGATTTGAACATCACTAGACGGCGCTGATGAGGCTACTCGAGGTGGTTAGTTCGCGACGTGACGTAGTGTTTTCGTAAGTGAGAAGGCAACGCCGGTACACAATCGTATAATAAGTTTTAAGAAAAAGTCAAGGGAACACATTATGATGCAAAGTACCAGAAAGCGTAATGTTGCCCCAACGGTAAACGTAAGTAAAAGAAAAAATAAAATATCTTTGCATGGGAACTGAGGTTTATTATCTTCGCTTTTCTACTCTGTTTGTAGATTCGGCAAATCTTTTAAGTCAAAAAGGCGACAAAGACGTTCAGAAGACACAAGTCTCCTTCACTCCTTCAATTCCGCAGCACAGAATGGGTGTGCCATCCTCAACAGAAATTGCAGGCGTGCCAATAGACTGCCAGTCACCACCAGCGCCAACTTTGGCACATGAAAACCACCCAGTTATTCATTTTGACACACATGGTCCGCTTGTATAGCCTAGTCTGCCTGCAACTCCATCACCCAGGCCTACCAGAAACTGACGGAAGCCTGCATATCTCAGAGTCTATGTCTTCAACATATGTCCAGTTCCTTATTATAAGTAGGCGAGACTATAGTGAAGCGTGTGAGCCAATTCGACGTAGACTGTATCATTGTGTTGAGCACGAGCGTGTTCAATTTACACTATAGTAAAGAAATGTCTCATGCAGCCGATTGAGAAGTGAGTGCCAAGCCACGTGTTTTTTAGCCTTGTCTCTTTGTAAATTGCATATCATTATTGTTACAATAAAGAGTGTTATGTGTAGCTTATATTAAATCTAGCCCCGTGTTACAATATTGTTAGAGAAGAGTAATTGAACAATAGAAAAGAAAACTAATCAAAAAATTAATTCTTCTTTCAATTCATTAATGAAAACAAGAAAAAATGTTGGTAAGAGACAAAAAATTCTATATAATAATTAATTTAATATTAATTATTCACTCAGGCTATTGTTCATTATTTTGGATTCTATGTCTAGCAGTCGTTGCGTATAGACGTGCTTTTAATCGGTCCTGTCAATAATTTACAAAAATTAAAATAATTTTTAAAGCGTCAATTCGGAGTTAATTTTTTAAACAAACTTATTCAGTCGTCGAATTATTCGAACAATTTATCGACTGTCTGGATTTTGCTTGCGAAGAAGTCTCAAAATGTTCAAAAAAGAAGAAAAATTTTTTTTTTGCCGGGGACATGTAGGAGCCCGACGGCTTTCCACCCCCTGGGGAACCCGGGGCCAGGCACTGCAAACGCTACAAATGAAATAATCATGAAACGAAAAAACGACTAAGAAAGCCTTGAGAGTACTCCAAGCGAAGAATTGGAAAGAGTAATTGAAGAAAACGCAAGATTTACTAGAGAAAATGAGGAGATAGAACTCCGAATTACAAATTTGGAGGAAATGCTCCGGCAATTAACAACGGTCAACAAAGTAAAAGTCATGAAGCCACAAAATACGTCCGGAAAAGCGACAACAAGCAAGGCGAACGAAAAAAAGTAGCATCGCAAAAGGCTCAACAAACAAACAAAGCAACATTACAAGATACTGTAGTGAATAAGTAAATTTCAAAGGTCCGTAAAGGACTGCAGCGATGGTCTGCTGCCTCGGCAGAAGAAGGTGTCAGTATCTGCCGAGAATGCCCTTGTCTGGGGACGCGTGAATGCGCTGGCAGGCTAGCATTGCAATGTCGTGGGGCGGGTTCATTCCCCCAGCACAAGGACCCACTACAAAGAATTTCGCATTCACGAACATAAGCAAGGCAACCGAAGTCGCAAAAAGTGTAGGCAACTATACCAGGGGCAACTGACTTGTTCATGGAACAAGAGAAACTAGTAAAAAGAAGCGGAAGCAGGATAACCTCGTCCTTACCCAGAGAGGCCCATGGCCCACAAATGAGAGAGGGGCAACCGGGTGGTGATGGAGCCCCTGCGCACCCACCCAACCGGATTAAATCCATAATTGTTGCAGTGGCCAGGTATTCTTCTTCTGAGTGGAAAACTCATACAACTTAACTTGCATGAGCCTTCCCATCAGAAGAGAAGTACCCCGGTGACCAATTTATGCCATAGAATTATGAAAGTCGATTACATAACCCTATGTCATAAAGAGGCACTCTGCTTGGGCCACTTAACCCGCTTTTGTGTGTGTGTTTTGATTCACACACTCGGTTGTTGGGGAACGCTTACACTCACACTTTTTCCGAAGTGTTCCAAGCAAATCTAACGAGCAATTTTCCCGTTTCTCTCTTCAATTCGCTCGCCGCAAATTGAATTTTCTTGTCTCGTCCACTAATCGCGACAATCTCCCCGTTAAACTCCTACACACAACCGATACCAACTTCCGAATCAACTTTTCCTCCCAATGTCTCGCGGCAGACTCCCCACTCGCGACAATCTCCCGGCAACAGCACCAGCAACACAAGCAAATGCCACTCCCGCTATCGCTCGTACTCTCACTATGACAGTATTGCTGTTACTCTTGGAAGTACTCAAAGATGACGATGATGAAGTGTCTGTTATTGAAGGGGCTGGTGGTATTCCCGAGGATGATCCTACCGGATGTGTATGCGCTACGGACGTAGATACAGGAATCGCATTCGTCGCACCATTGGACGACGAATGTGAGGCATTAGATTGCTGTGAACCCGGCGCTGTGGAATTAGGTGTTAAACTATTCGCCGAAGGATGCTGTGACCCAATTGCTGACGCTGTCAGTGTAAACGAGTTCTGCTGATGATGATCACTTTCGAGATGTGATGTGTTATTTTTCGCGACAGCGGCAAATGCAATTGGTGGTGTTGCTTGAATCACAGACTGTGGCTGAGCATTTACTCCTATTGCATTCGAATTAATATTATTTGCAGTCACTTGTTGGTTGTTTATCACTGACGTAGGCGTCGTACTTGATGAGTTAGCAGCATGAGATTGGTTTTTACTAGGCGTTGAACAAACAATTTTAATTTGTGTTGTGGAACCAGAACTATTCGTGCTCGACAAATTTGAATTAGCATCGGCTTTATTGTTCGCTTTCACGGCTGTCGGTTTCACAGGCTTTACTTTACTACTGGCATTATTTTCATTCTTATTTCGTTTGTCAGCTGTTGTAAATTCCACTGATGTCGAGTCACTGCTGTAATTTAAATTATTTGCATTACTGCAATTAAGGGCAGCAGGCGATTGCACCGGACTGATGCTAAACTGCTAGGCGATCCTCCAGTCTCGTTACTGTTGTTACTGTCTGTTGTCGCAGATGATGGTATTCCTAATGATATACCAGTTCCAGAAAGTTTGACATCGTCCAAGCCAATAATGTCGTCATAGATAAATTCAATTTCTTGAAATTCGGGCTCTTGTGAGGAATCTATATAATACTCTACGTCCTCTTTTATTCGACGAATCTGATCAACTTCTACGCCGTCATTATCCAGCAATCTAAGTATTGTTTCAAGTTTTGTTATATGGAATTTATGCCTCTCAAGTTTCCCTCGTAGTTCATCCATCCGTTCCTGTTTATCACGATCCAAGCGTTTTTTCTTACCCGCTAATAACGACTCTACTTCACTCTCGTAGGCATCGATTTGTATTTTCAGCGAGTTTATCGACTGTGTTAACCATGTTCGTATTTCATCTTTAACACGTTGCGCTGGATCCTATTTTTGTGCCGCTCCTAGCTCTCTTTTGAATATGCTTTTGTTTTCGTTCCACGTTTCACAACTTTACCTGCTCGATTACTAGAATACGAATAAGTCAACAATCCATGATGCTGATCATACTATCATACTAAGCGCGGGAGGAGCAAACGATGACCCAAATTACTATGCGGTACTTGCCGCGATGAATGACGATATGTACGTTGAGATGGAGTATCAAGAAAACAGAGGTAATATTAATGATTCTAGTGATAATTTTATTGAATACTTAAAATCAAATAATAAGGAGAAGGAGAAGAAGCCAACCGGTGTGTCTGCTGGTTCTTCTATTAAAAATAATAAGATAACTGAGAAAGTTCCTCTGATTAATGTCTTTGGGCAGCGTGGAGTGGGTATGGTTCGGCTATTGGTAGCCGAACATAAGACCGTTAATTTTGAAGTTAAGAGAGTGACCACTAATAAACTCACAATTGAAATAAAAACACTGGCTGATTTCAAGCTAGCGAAAGATGCTTTTAATAGTGTACAAGCTTCCCGCTTCACATACACGCCAAACGTGGAAAAAGTCAGACCTTCCTGATGAAGGGCTTGGACTGTGGGAAAAATACAGTTGATCTCCTTAAAGTGTCACAGGAAGCAGTACCAGCTGTCAAATTCATTAGTGTGAAAAATTTTGCTACCAGGAGATCAGCTGTTGAAGGTAAAATATTACCATTTTATTTGGGATAAATTTCTAATGATAGCAGTCCAAATGCCTTCCAACAGGTAAGGTGCTTGAACTTTAGAGTTGTGAGGTGGGAGGGTCTACAAAAAACTGAGGTCAACCAGTGTTACAGGTGTCAAAGATTCGGTCATTTGGCTGAAAATTGTGCCATGCATTATTGCTGCGTTAAATGTAAAGTATCAAGATGCAAAAGTAAAATTTTTCCCAAAACAAACCCAAGTACATCACAGTGCGTTACCTTCTAACTTCGTCAAACCCGGAGTATAATTTGCATTTGCTGCTAGGGGACCAGCAGACAACAATGTAAATAAAATTAAATAATGTAAATGGCAATCATGAGCTGCTTCTCAAAATTTACCAACAGCTTGAATATCTTTCAGAAAGAATAAATAAACAAGATCAAAAACTAAATTTCTTTTTTCAACGTTTAGGCCAACATCTTTCAAAATAGTTTGTCATCCAGGCACATTTCCATGGATAAGCTTCGTTTCATCTCGAACAACGTCAATTCCATTGTTAATATACTATACATCGACGAGACTATCTCGTTGAATTCAATGTTAAGCAAAAGTTGACATCATGCTTCTCACTGAAAACCACCTCAATTCATGGCACTCCATGACATTTAAGGATTTTGAATTCGTAAATGATAGGGTGATAGGTGATGGGGGAGGTGGTACCGGGATATTGATCATAAGACCATATTGTTTCCAAAATATTGAAAAATTCGAATTCAAAACATTTGAATCTCTTAAAGTGTCCGTTATCAAAATCTCACTGCCAGGTTGGGATAACCTCTTCGTTATCTCTTCCTATGCAACTGGTCGAAATGTTGTCAACTTCAAGGAGGAGCTCAATTCCTTGTTTAAAATACTCAAATTGAACAGGCTGCATAATTGTTATATTCTTGTCAGTGGCCTGAATGCCAAGCATATATTATGGCTGAACGTCAACAATAATCTCAGAGGTGGGTTCGTGAAATCATGGACAACAGAGAACCAAATTGAATATCTAATCTAATCTATATGGGTCGGAGCTCCCAACATACCCTAGGACAAATTCATATTTGGACCTCTGCATTACTGACGCAAGACTTGAATTCAGTTTTAATAGTCCTCACGGAAACTACAGGTGCTTCCTTACGATAGCGACCATAACGCAATTATAATGAAAATCAATCATCAAAAGGATGATGTTTTCCTCATTCCAGTTCAATACAAAAATGATCAGTTGAATTTCAAAAAAACAGATTGGGGAAAGTTTCAAAAGAAGTTTAATCGGGATTACCAGAAGCTATGTCCTCCTTCTGATTTTGGCAACGCTTGCTCAATGGTTCCTAATAACAAGAATCTAGCTAACGATGAAATATATCTCTATTTGTCGAAGTTAGAGAAGCTGGCGTTGGAAACGATTGAGAAAGTAGTTTCCAAGATTAAACATCGAAATAATATGGAAAGATATGAAACACCAACCATTGCACGGTATTGAAAGGCCTTCTTCTCACACGCGTCAACAATATTTATCGGCGATTTTTGGACTACAATTATCTCTCGTTGGCTTTGTTGAAATTACACCTGAAGAATGTCAGGAACTTAATCCGTTCATACTTTAGGAGTGACGTCAGCAATCAATGGGTGGAAAAATTGAGAGGTATTAGCCTACAGAACCCAGATGGCGTTTTTTGCGAAAGTGAATAGCATATTTCGTTAGGAGTCTCGAGTGAAGGTATCGAGTCTTGAAGTCATTCGACCATACATGCAATAACGAAAGTAACCTCAGACATCTGTTGGAAACTAACCAACAGAGAATGTGTTCGAGCGTGTCTCATTGATATGAAGAAAGCCTTCGATATGGTGTGGTTAGATGGACTGATTTTCAAACTCCTTCAGGACAAGTTCCCCAGACACCTTGTCACCATGAAATGCAATATGTTATACTGGAAATCATTTGTTGTTACTGATGGAAATTTGATGACAATGCGCGGCTTCAAGTTCAGAGCAATTTTCAAAAAAATTTTAATGATGTGCAGCTCTACATTGACAATTGGCAAATGAAAATCAATGCGCGAAAACAACGCTGCAGGGGGAAACGTAATTGGAAAAATTTCCACATCATGGCTGGCGAGGGTAGTTCAGAACGAGTTCCACATAAATCCTGTGTTCGATGCCTCTGTGTTCTCATCGATCAATATCTGTACTATACTGAATATGTCAAAATCGTGCTCAGTAAAGCACAAAGAGTAGTCGTGGCCCTTCGATGACTCTTTCATTCCAGAGACATCGATCAAAAGGTCAAAGTTATCTATTACAAGATCCTGATTCAGATCAGTTTTTACATATTGTAATGAATCTTGTGACGCCGCTGGCGACTCACTAACACACCTTGCCACCAAGTGGCTTGGCATCTCATGTCGGTTGTGACGGTTGCACATCCGACGTCAATTTTGTCGTGGGATGTCAAAAAGGAAAAATTGACAGCCACATGGCGGCAGAGTGTGGTTGTGAGTCGCGCGGCTGCTATTTACGCATATTGCTAAAATCGGGGACTTAAGTTACGCAGCCGATTTTGTTAAGCAGCCACTCCAGAAGCAGGAAGTTTGTATGCGGACACAAGGTATGATGTTCAATTCGATTCAAACTATAACCAAATCTAACCAAATGCATCCACCACAGTCGCCATCGTCGCAAGCTGGATGTATGTGGAAGCAGTGGCCGCCACCCAGGAGGATGTCCCGGTGAAATTAGATGTTGACGAGATTGGAAACGAGAAGCCAGATGGAAACTCATCAGCGTCGGTGAATGAAAATCAAGAAAATACAATTCCAACCAATCAGAACAGTAGTGGTGGCGAAAACACTGAAAACGAGGATGCGCGGGAAAAGCGCACAAATTGCAGAAAAATCGGTAAAGATGAACTCCTTGAGAATCCTCTGCTGCCAATATCAATAGCCGAGCCCCGTATCACAATTATGGAAACGGAAGAAGTGAAGTAAGTAAGCGACACGATAGATTTCCCACTTTGTGGTCAGTTGGTGCTCCTTCCTCTACTCTAACCTCAAACTTACTTTCAATCTATTAAGATAAAGCCTAAGCGGTATTGTGCATTTATCTTTGTGAGAATGAGGTTGAAAGAAGTCATTCATTACAAGGAAACTGAATTCCAATTTTCTCACAAAATATTACAACAAAAGCACATTTAGCACAAAATCCTAAATTGAAAGCACAATAAGTTATTTAATAAAAGTAATTGAAATAAATTTCAACAAGAGACGTTTCATAGTATATGCTATTATATAAGCGAAATAATCTTGGGAGGAATAGGATCACTAATGACATTTCTGTCGCATTTATTAACAGTAAAATCTACAAAGCTGTGTTTCGCTCGGCTAATTTCTCTGAATGAGCGTCGTCAGTAATTTTTATTTATCTGCTTGTGCCTCCGACTGTTACATAATTCTTTAAGTAAAGAAAAACTAAGGAAATTGTTCTTAAACACATTCGTGCGACTTTATACGTATATAAGACTACAGAAAAGGACATTTTTTGATTAAATGAATAAAATGCTGTAGAACAACTTTTGAATTTAAGACCTATATTTTATTGCTTAACTTATTTATAGGATAAACATTTGCAGGAAAATTTAGAAGCGTAATATATTTTGTTTTAGACCCAGACTAATTTTTACAATATACTTAGAAAAATTAGACTCCAAATTCCTGAATATGACTTATTACAAACTATTGTTTTGATATTGTGAGAGTTGAATTCCTAACTAGAACACTAGGATTTGCTTTGTTACCAATGTAACTGTCAGGAGGCATATTCATGTTTTTCGTAGTTAGGGAATTGTTCTTAGATCATTCCAGTTTATGAAATTTATAAAAAAAAAAAAAAAATCTTTTGAAAACTATGAAAAGCGATCAAAGTTCACACTTTTCTCATTAGAAGTTTACAATGTTGCTATGTCCCTTTAAGAGTAAATTTAGGTTAAGCTTTTCGTTTAAGTTAAACTCCTTGCTGAAAGAAATTATTTTTTTTGTTGTACTTTGTTTGATTATCGATACGAAATCAATGTACTTTCTACAAAAACAATGAAATAGGAAACGCAAACATTTAAAATTTTGCGTTAAAAGTTGAACAAACGAGTAAAGTCAGGAGAAGAAAAATTAATTAAATTTTTTTATCAATTTTTTTATCTATTTATGAGTTAAGGAAGCGTTGAGTCGCATTTATGAAGGCTGTGACTGATTGCGCAAAGCAAGAAAAGTTTTCTCAATATTTTGTCATAGGTATAAGTGAATTATGTATTTCTTACATTCAATTACGTAAAACACAAATAACCCATGAAATACCCAGTAAATGTTTTAAATCCTGATTTAATTTACTAAATCTTTCCCCTGGCACCTTTCACTCCTTGTGATATCTTTTCCAGTCTGTCATAATGTATTCAGTTTATTAAACTATAAAATAAATCATTCAAACGTTTGAATCATAAATACACATTTGAAATGAATAGTTACACTTTGTTGTAAATTAATAAAATTTAATTAACTAAGAAACTTCAAATATTAACTTCAAGGAACCTTCCCGAAATATACCTTCCATTTAGTATAGTAAATCCTTCCCATTTGCTTCCCGCACCGTTGTAATCATTTGAATGAAAACATACTGATCACAACCCTATTGTACTTTGGAAACAAATCGGCCTGATTAATTAATGTAGAAAGCAAAATAGGTCTGAAAATCTATCCAACATAATTAATTTAATCTTCTCGACTATCTAAACGGCCAAACTGCTCTTTGATAATTTCGAAAAAAATAAGCAATTATATAAAAATTAACAAATAATTAAATTTCAATTGTCACTATGAACATTTCAATATGCTTTAACGATTGTTTCTTTTTTTTCTGATTAAACATTTTAAATTTTGAGCTTTCATCTTTTTACGCCTTACAAAAATCACTTCACTCACAATACGCATCTTCAATAAGATTAAACTTAAATGTATTAAATAAATAAAATAAATGCAACCAAATCAGTACAAGTTGTATATAAAAATCATAAATTTAAAATAAACTACATTAATACTTTAGAATTCTTAATATCATATTTATATTTATGAATAAACATTTATATGACATGAATTGCTAACGAAAAACACGACTTTCCTTTCCAGTAGTTCTGCTTTTCAGCGGGAAATGAGGTGCAGGGTAAGTATGCCGTCGCGAGGGTAGGGTTTGAGAAAATCCGCTGAAGTCGGTTTCGCGTTGCGCTCGGTACGCGGTACCTTTGTTGTTTTGCCGTTTTATTAGAGTAGCTTTCGTCGGGATGAGTTAACGTAGTATACTTTTCGGTACCGCGTCAGAAATTCGGGAACGCGAAATAAAAATTAGATTTTGTACTTTTGACTGGTTAATGAAGAAATACGGAGTAACGTAGAATAGGTTTCCTCTCCGTATGGTTTTGTTTTTGTAACGCGTTTGAAAACGGGCGTGTACAGGTGGCTGAATATTGTAAATGAGCGTAACCCATTTGGAGACCCGCGACCGATCTAGCTGGCCGACAAGTAGCCACTGCGTGAATGGGTTACGGTGCATGGATTGGTTGACCGGTTGGTACCATCCGTCGGCACTACTCAGACTTAACGTCTAGAACCGATGAGAGGTCGGTCCCGCATTCGCACGAAATTATAAAATCATTACAATATGGGTGTCAGATCTGGTACAACCAGAGTACTAGTACTATGGAAAGATTAAAAGTTTTCGAAAGGAAATGTTTTCGTCCATGTACTGGTTTGTACAGAAAGCCTGTGACGGATTGGAAACATTTATATCGAATAGAAGAATTTATCAAACTGCTAAAGTGACAAGAGTCGAAATCTACATATTGAGACTGCTTCAGAATCATATCGCAAGATATGTAACTGTGAGTGAAAACCCCTGGATTTCACAGCCGTTCCACCATACAGACGGGTATATAGAGGCTTGCCTCACTACTGGCTTTATTTCTCCAGAAGTGAATCGATATGTTTTTGATTCTGATGGGTCACCGATAAGAAGATAAAATATCCTCCAAATTTGAGTTCACGAGACCGGCAATTCCAATGGAGAAACTCATTTGCTAGATTTGTTGAGGCTGGTCGAACTGGGATAGAGCGATCTAGGTATTGGTGGCTGAATGACAACGCCTAAATTTTTCGTGTTTATTTTTTTGTTTTGTGTTTACCGTTGCATAGTTTTGAGTTTGTTGTTTGTTTGTGTTAGAAATTAGGAATAGATTTGAATATTTAGAATAGGTATATGTTATGTTTATCATATTAGGTTTATAGATAAGGTTTAACGTCTAGGTTAGGAGGTAAGGTTTAACGTCTAGGTTAGGAGGGAAGGTTTAACGCCTATGTTATAAGATATTAGGTGTAGGTTAAAGTTCACTGTTGTGTTAAAATTATAAATAATTTTTAATAGAGTTGATTGGTTTTTTTTTCTCTTTTTTTCAATTGACTCATAAAATATGTAATAATTTTGATTAATTTGAATTTGATATTGTTTTTTAATTTAATGTTCTTAATTGCTAATATATAAATTTAGAGAGCCATGTGGGCCATTAGGTTTTCGTATTTTTATTGTTTGGAATTTGCTTTATATTCTTTTAAAATTTATAACGATTAGTATTGAATAAAGCGCTTTTGACTTTGACTTATTCGTTATTTTGTGTTCTAGTCATCATGAATTATTAAAATAACAACTGACGAGTTATTTAATGGCGGGAAGTATATTTAAAAAATATTAATGAATAAAATGAATTGTAAGACTAACCATACTCTTTCCTTTCCAGTAGGTAGTTTTTCAGAAGGAAATGAAAACGGGAGGTTCCTATGCGGTGAAGAGTACGGTTTTAGTAAAATTTGTGAATGATCGGCTAGCTTGGTTCGGGTACGCAGTGCCATATCCTGTGTTTGACATTTTTAATGGCGTAAAATATTTCGGTTAGAATTAGAGTTGGTTATTTCTGGCACCGCGTCGGTATTTAGATCGGGAACGCGTGAATTCGATGTAGATTGATTGACAGCCCCACAAAGGCCACGTTAAGGTAATAGCGAAAAAATTTCTTCGGAAAATTTTTAGAAAGTGTTTTAAACGAGCATGTGAAGCGGTGGCTGAGAAATTGTATTCGGACTTAGTCTGCTCGCGGAAGTCCTACGATCGAAATTCCTCTCCGAACTAGCTAGCCTGCAAGCAGCCACCTCGTTGTGGACAACGGGTGCCCGGACTAGTTGACCTGTAGGGTACAGTCTGTTGGCACGTACCGAGACTTCACGACTTTAACCGATAAGGGGACGGTTTGGATTTCCTTTGGGACATTTCGAACTAACGTGAGAAAATCATTACATGTTGTGCCCGCAAAACTTCATTCATGAAATCGAATCATAATCAAGTGAAGGAATAACCATTTCAATTATATGAAAATACAACAACAATAACATGTGGTAGTGGTTAGCTTGTATTTCAAACCGATCCGGACACTAAAACTTTCTTCGGGTTTTCATGAAAAGTGTTTTATTTGAATATGTTCGATTGGTCACGGTTTCCGAAAATTTGTTTGAGATGAAAAAAATAGCGGCTGTTTTCTGTTTATGAAAGAAAACTTCGGTCCTTCGTATATAATTGAACAATTTCTTGTATGGTCGATAAATTCATAGTTCAATCATTGACTCATGGCATCAGAAAATTGCTTTTGAATTCTAGGGTGGTTACAAAGTCCGTCTGGTAGGAGCACTCTTGAACATATTCAAGTTATTATCTGTAGGGCTTTGTACATAAAATCAAATAATTATGCCGCTAGAATTGAGAAAAGGGAAACGCAATATCGAAATCTGCAACTAAAAGTTGAATGGATGGATGGGACCAATAGAATCGGCTCCGTAAAGAAAACCCCGTAAGAAGAAATACAGTATTGGTTTCTAATATTTATGCATAATATCTTTCCATCATTCCTGTTTAACTTTTTTGCTAGCTAAATCCTAATAAGTTTTCTGATTGCAGGCTTTATAATTTTCTTTCAATAGTCCAAACATAATATATTTCGGCTGCTTTGGTGTAGAAATAGTTTTCTTGTCGTGACTATCCACCATTTATATTGAATTATTAGAGCGCTTGCGCACGAATTTATACAGTCAACTACATAAAAGTACATTCATTCCTAAACGTATGAATTTTCGCAATGATAACTAGATTTGATATGTAAATTGATTTATAGGAGCATAGTTAAAATAAATTTACAATATTATAAATTTTGTATAGGACGTTAAAGTGTAGTTGATCTTTGTTAATGGTTCTATTATTGATTCAAAAAACAAAATCTATTCAACGGATACTCGTAAGCATCCCAATTTCCTTGGGTTTATTATATTCACTTTGAGAAGCGAAGCAATCTGTTTTGATTATAGATTCTCAGAGAAGAAGCCAACAATTTAATAATTTATAATATATATTGCCGCTTGATAAGTGAACACCGAACTTTAATGTTTTCAATTTATATATATGTGTATACATACTATTAGTATTAGTATATGGTCTGATTCCATCCCACAGTGAAACGGAACGTTCTCTTCAACATCCATGTGTCTAACTTTGCTTCGTTACGATTGATTCATAACCATAGCGACCGGGTGTACGCACTCGTACGTGCATACGTTGTGCCGGAAGATTAAAGATACTTTGTGTTGTGTTTTCATTTCCATTAGATTCTATCCCATGGAAAAAGGTTTCGTTTTCGGTATTTTTCTAAATTGGTTAAAATTCTTTGTCGGGGGCTCTTAATCGATTCATTTGTTTCGGCAATCATGCTGTTCTGCCATCTCTAATTGCCGTAAGTGTCCAAAAGCACTTGTAGTTGGGCTAATGTAGCAGCTAATTAATAGTGGTGAATCTAGAAAAAAATGGTGGCTAAATGCAATTTAGATATTTGGGAAAAGTGAGATGTTGCAATAATTCTAACTTTTCAATATTTTCCTCTAATTTTCTTGGCCTTTACCGCCGGCATATTTCCGTAAGCGCGATCAGCTGCGATCCGTGTATTCGCGAAACGCGAGAAGTACGTCATCACTGTGTGCAATAAATATAAATACGAGTACAAGTTTTCGATAAGTTTCAAGGTAGAAAGAAATTAGATTGAATGTTTGAGCTTGATCGTGCGTTCATTTAGAAGTCGACATTCAGTCAGTCTACGTATTGCATTTTGCGGAGATACGCTCGATTTGCAGCGCAGTGCTTAGTATCTTATTTGTGATTTCTTAACCAGGAATACAATCGACATGGCTCAGCAAGAAGGAGTTATAAAGGAATTTAAATCTTTAGGTAAGTTTAGATTGATGTGTGGTGGCATGTGCTGGTGATTGTTATCGAAGGTGTTAATCTTTTGAAATATACTCGTATGCTAACATTGTTCACAAGAGCAAATAAAAGACACATCTTGTATATTTTTTCATCTGTAGATTATTCAGTGATATCTGTGCACACTTTTCTGTATTACACGCTTATCATTTCGTTCAAGATTACTATTACATTAACTTAATCGTTTTAAAATTTGTTCAAAGTCCGTTAAAAAAAGTAGTAACTTCAATATTTTTTTAGAAATCATGGGCCCGATGATTTTTATTTTGTACCGACTAATTTAAAATATGTTATCTGTTAGTTATAAAAGTCAGTAAAGTTTAAATCAACATTTTCGCCTATTTGTAATTGCAAGTATCTTTAACTGATAATTTTCATAAAAACAAGATATTGCGTTGATATTGATTCGAATCAAGGAAGTTGATCTTGTACCCGGAACCAGCACTGAATAGCAAAATAAATATTGACAAGTCATAGTTAAATAATAATATATTCGACGTTTTGGATGCGAACAGCTGTTTAAAATATTTCTGGGTTTTTAAAATTTTTTCAATAAAATGGTAACGGTAACCTTAAATACAGTCGAGCAGTCGTATAGGATGTTTGTAACATGCACGTATTACGGGAAGATGTGGTCATTTGAATGTTCCGATTACAACATTATGGTAAGTCATTCTCTTATTGGATTCCCATCGAATTAGACGTTGAGTTTGATTGCAAGAAAAAATATGTGTCGCCAATATCCTTAAGAAGTACTGAAGCAAAAGTTAGATTGTTTAAAATGGGCTAACATGGAAAACAGTTTGTTTTCAATGCGTTTATTGAGTTTATTCATGAATGTCTGAAAATAAAAGTACATCGAAAATTTTAGAGCTTAGTTTACCTTCAAAGCATTGATGACCGTGCCGAAACTAAAATTAAAGTTTCTGGTATCATTCCAATTGTAGACTCCGAGCCAAGCTCTGTGATGCATTTTTATGGTAGAGGTGTAAACAATCGCAGTTAGTGCGTAACATTGCATTCACAAAGGATATGAGGACATAAAGATAACAATGTTGTCTGATAACCAAGTAGCTTTTCAAGTCTTAAAATTTTTAGCGATCACTTTGTAGATAGTTGGGGAATATTTTCCAAACTTAGTTAACTGGATGAGAATGACAAGGCTACTCTGCACTAGGCACTAGGAGAAGCAAGAGTTTTTAGTCCAGAGGAATAATACGCTGTCGATAAAGCCAAAGTCAAAAGCGTTTTATTTAATACCAATCGTTGTAAATTTTTAAAAGAACATAAAGCAAATTCCAAACAATAAAACTATAAAAAAACTTAATGGCCCGAATGGCTCTCTAAATTTAAACATTATCAGTTAAACACATTTAATGAAAAAAATACACTTACAAATTTAAATTAATTAAGATTATTAGATATTTTTTGATTCAATTGGAAAAAGGAGAAAAAACCAAACAGCATTATTCAAAAATTAATTATACTACTAACACAACAATGAACTTATATCCTATACCTAATATGTTACACCCTAATTCTAAATAAGTTCAATCAAAAAAAAAATGTTACCTTATATTGAAACCTATACCTAATTTATAATACAAATAAACAACAATACTAGATGTAGCAATAATGAGATGAATCTAAAAAACTAAGTAACGAGAAAAAGCACAAAAACAGAAAGTAAACACGAATAATTTAGACATTGTCATTCAGCTACCAATACCTAGATTGTTCCATCTCAGCTCGACCAGCCTCAACAAATCTAGCAAATGAGTATCTCCATTGGAATTGTTGGTCTCGTGAACTCAAATTCGGAGGATATTTTATCTTCTTATCGGTGGCCCGTCGGTATATGTGATATATGATTGGGACGCCGTCAGAATCAAAAACATATCGATTCATGTCCAAATACACGAATGCTTCTGGAGGAACGAAGCCAGTAGTGAGGCAAGTCACAATATACCCGTCTGTAGGGTGGAACGGCTGTGAAATCCAAGGGTTTTCACTCACAGTCACAGATCTTGCGATATGATTCCGAAGAAGTTTCAATATGAAGATATCGACTCTTGTCACTTGAGCGGTTTGATAAATTTTTCTATTCGATATATAGTGCTTCCAATCCGTCTCAGGCTTTCTGTACAAACCAGTACATGCACGAAGACATTTCCTTTCGCAAACTCTTAATCTTTCCATTGAACTAGCACTCTGGTTGTACCAGATCTGGCATCCGTATGTCAAAACTGGCCCAACCAGGGTCTTGTAACAAATAACTTTCACTTTTTGATCAATGTATCTGGAATGAAAGAGTCGCCGAAGGGCCATGACTACTTTTAGTGCTTTACTGAGCATGATTTTGACATGTTCAGTATAGTACAGATACTGATCGAGATGAACACCGAGGTATCGAACACAGGATTTATGTGGAACCCGTTCTGAACTACCCTCACCAGCCATAATGTGGAAATCCTTCCAATTACGTTTCAGGTCTTGACTGGCCCCCTGCAGCATTGTCCGAAACAAAATTGTTTCGCACTTCTGCACATTGATTTTCATTCGCCAATTGTCGGTGTAGAGCTGCACATCATTAAACATTTTTTGAAGATTGCTCTGAACTATTGTAGCTTTTCGGTCTGCCGTATAGATGATCAGATCATCAGCAAACGCACCAATGATCGCGTTGGCGAGACATTAAAGTCAAAGCTGTTCAATAGCTTGCGAATGAATATTGAGAAAAGCAGAGGCGCAGTAACTGTTCCCTGCTGTAGACCATTCAAGACCTTGAATTCGCGCATTGTTGTCAGATTTCCATCAGTTACAACAAATGATTTCCCGTATAACATATTACACATCATGGCGACAAGGTGTCTGGGGAACCTGTCCTGAAGAAGTTTGAAAACTAGTCCATCTAACCACACCGTATCGAAGGCTTTCTCCATATCAATGAGACATGCTCCAACACATTCTTTGTTGTTTAGTTTCCAACAGATGTTTAGTTTCCAACAGATGTCTGAGGTTATTGCATGTATGGTCAAATGCCTGGCACGAAAACCAAATTGGCAATTCGGCATCAACTCATATTTCTCAATGTGGGCGTTTAATGCTCTGTTGAGTATCACTTCAAACACCTTGCTGATGTTAGGCAGCAAGCTGATTGGGCGATAGCTTTTAGGGCATGAAGATTCTTTTCCTTTCTTCAAGATCGGAAATACCTTAGCCTTTTTCCACTCATTTGGGAAATAAATACGCTATCGATTTCTACGATAATATTAGATTTTAATTCAATGATTGACAATTCAAATCCGTAGAAATAGTTCGCTTGTTTAGTGTGACTTCTCGTGGTGATTGGTCATGAACACTGCTCAGAATGGAATGCCCATCTGTGCGCTTTGACTACATATATCAAGTGACGGCAGCGCCATCAAGAACTGCAGTTGTGAGCTTCGTGAAGTTGCTATAATAATTTCTTTTGGGCTGAAAATTGGTTCGGTCGAAGTATGGAGGAATGTGGCAGAAAAGTCTTTCGGGTGTGTGTTAAACGTGGACTAATCGGTGAGATGGGCCTCTGCTCCACCGATGATGTTGCTGACAATGTCTCGGGCGACTGCATTATTTCAAGTGAACATCTGGTGTCGGTTGGTTGGGAATATTACTCGTAGGAGTCTGATTATAAACACAAACGGATTGATTTTCTTTTTGATTGAGAAGTAGTGAAGCAGACGTGTCTACCAAGAGAAATGGCGGTTTGAACCTCTCAGTCCAAATATCAACTTCTCTTTCATTTATTTTGACAGTGAATATGGGGGGAGAAACTCGTTTGACGACGATGTGGACTTGTATACGGCTGAGTGAGGGACTTCTTTACCATATTTTTGGTACATTTTCCCTTCCCCCGGACCCCGCAATTATTAAAATGATTTTTCTATTTCAGATTCTAAAAGTTCTAATCAAGACACGATTCATTTGATATCTTATCGACTACCTTTGATTAAAAAATTTTTTTAAGGGCTCATTCGTTATTAGGGGGGACCCCCTTTAAAATTTTTTTGGTAAGACCTAAACTTTTGAGAGACCATCACTTCTGGCCTTTTCACAAAGCTTGAGCATTCTAGCTTCTATAGTTTCTGAGGAAACTTGCTATGACGCACGGACAGACGGACAGACAGGTCGCGAAACTAGTAGGTCTTTGGAAACATTTTTTTATAAAGACCTAAAAATGGCGTATACATTTTGATTCCTGTACTGGTTAATAGGTGTCGCTTTCAAAACTTTTCAACCAATCTGTAATATCGAAAAACGTGAAAATATAGATTCGAAGTAGAAGTATAGCTTGAGACTGTTTGCCAGTGAGTTCAATCGATTTGGTTTGATTTCATGTAGTAAGATTGGAAAAATCAACTCTGGAAGTTAATTTCGTTGTAGGTATCTTGCGCGCAGGGACGGTCACGGAAAGTCTTTACTTTATTTATAGAAACTGTTTATGGGCAAACATGTCACATGTTTACATGCTTTAGATTTGCCGTAAAAGTAAATGGTATAAACTGCGCAAACACAATGAATATGTGCTTTTCTTGTTAGCTAGCATTTTACTAGCATCTACGTAAATAAGCGACCAATTAAAAAAACTTGTTCAATAAAAATAAACATTTATTTATTATATTCTAATAATGTTTCACGAGCGGATGGAATCATTGAGTTATGATAATTCAAAATGAAATTGGTAAAATTAAAAGGATAATGGTTTTTTAATAATTTCGTTCATTTACGAAATGTTTTCATTTGTTTTTGTATTATTATTATTTAAAAGTATGAAAACAGGATCTAGTAATTTATAATGCTATCAACTCTGCTCCAAAAAGTACCATCGAAATATAAAGTTTTAACAGTTTGTTTAATTTTGATGGTACCGTTCCCACTACATTACACATATTGAATATTAAGTCTTTTTTAAACAAACAAAACAATCTAGATGTGAGCACCAACGGACCTCACAAGGAATTTAAATTTTATTATCACCTTTTTCAAGAATAAGCTTCTCAAGTCTACATGTGTGGATCCTTTTAAAACTGTACTAATATCTTCTACGATTTTTTCGTTGAGAACACTTTAGCAATAAATAAGCAACAAGTGCACTACAATTAAAATTAGCAAAATGTGCACTACAATTACTACTACATATTGAAACTTTTACCCATTTTTAACATGGCAGCAGAATTATCGGATACAACCTTTTGGCCTCTAGTATCATACAATTTATGGGCTAACTCAACGCCTGTTTACTCAGGCCCGAAAGAAAAGAAACTAACGTACATGACGTCACAGTGGGAACTGTCAAAAGCTGTCCAATTGGTCTAAAAAATAGGTCAATATGTCTAAATCCTGGTGCGCATTTTGTCGTCATGTATCCGCTTTCGGACCTGTGTGAGGGGGCATTGGTTAACCCTATTGATTCATCTGCAATTCCATACAGTCAATCGACAATTTTCGCTTTACTGGATAAACAATTTTTCACCTTGCTTGTGTAACATTATGACTACGATTTTGGCGTTACAGGCAGTATTTTTCCAAGAATCGATCAGTAAAACTTATTCCGATCCTACCAATGATTTCTTCTTCTTCTTAGCACTACAGCTCCTCTCGGGCCTTCACTTCCTGCAAAAAGCGCTTCCAACTATCTCGGTCCATTGACCGCGTACCCCAATTTCGAAATCCGAGCAGCGATGAACTGTCTTCGTCGACCGAGTCAGATCAGCGTTTCCTCGGTTTCCCCACTGCTCTCCGGCCTTCAGTTCTCCCAACGAATACCTTTTCGGGTATCCGTTGTTCGTTCATACGATTCATGTGGCCAGCCCATTGCAGCTTCCGCAGCCTTATAATCGTTGAGACATCCGGATCGTCAAAAATTTCATACAGCTCATGGTTGTATCGAACTTGCCATTGGTCCCCATCTAGCTTCGCTCCGGTTATTCGCCTCATGACCCGTCGCTCTAAGGCGTTCGATATATTTGCGGATGCTTGGGTTAGGGTCCATGTTTCACACCCATAGCATAACACAGGTCTTATCACCGATTTCTATACTTGGAGCTTTGTTTTCCTGTGTATGCAGCTGTTCTTCAAGATCGTCAATGCTGAATAAAATATTTTATTTGCGAGCTGTATTCTTTGGCGTATTTCGTCTCTTTCATTAGCGGTTTTCGTTATTTTGGCACCTAAATACACAAATTCGATCAAATTTTCGATACTGTAATCGCCAAGTGTGATATTTTGTGTATTTGAGGTATTTTTCCTCGACTGCGTCATGAGCTTTGTTTTATTTTCACTGATTTGCAGCCCTACTAGTTTTGCTTCATTGTCGAGTTTCAGGAAAAGTTCTTTGGCAGTTTTTAATGAGCGTGACAAAATGTTGATGTCGTCCCCATAGGCTATTACTTGGCTCGACTTGTATAGTAATGTACCTCGCGTATCGACAGGTAGCTTCCGTAAGACGTACTCCAGAGCTAAATTGAATAGCAATGGGGCCAGCGCATCTCCCTGCTTTAGTCCGATATTTGTGTCAAAGGCATCGGTGAGTTGATTATTGATGCGGACTTGGGAAGTCGTCGACGTCATTGTCATTTTTGTAAGACGGACTAATTTGACTGGGATGCCAAAGCAAAGCATTATTTGGTACAGTACGTTACGATCAATACTGTCGTATGCTTGCATGAAGTCAACGAAAATTTGGTGCACGTCTATGTTGAACTCACAGCACATTTCAAGTACCTGTTTGACTGTGAAGAATTGGTCTATCGTTGATCTACCTGCTCTAAAACCACCTTGATACTCCCCAACAAAACTGTTGGTGTATGATACGATTTTATTTTCTCAGATCTTTGAAAATATTTTGTATAATTTTCGCACTGCAGCTTATCCCCTTTGGCTCCACTCTTTCGGTATATGTTCTTATTGCCAAATGTGCTGGATGACTTTGTGAATAGCTTGATCAACACGACTGCCACTATATTGGATGAGCTCCACTGGAACCTCATCGATGCTCGGCGCTTTATTATTCTTTTGGGCTTTGATGGCGGAGCAAACTTCATCCAGAGTTGGTGGGGCCAACGGACGCTCTCCGCAGACAACTATAGGCTCCGATATTCAAGAGCTGTGCGGAGGATTAAGGAGGTTCTTGAAATATAATGCCCATCTTTCCTTAATCTTGGTTTCATCAGCGATGATTTTGCCGATGTCATCAGGACAGAGCGTGGTTTTGGGCTGATAACCACGTTTCTGGCTTTTCACTACTTTGTATGCTTGTCTTGTGTTGTTGCTCGCTGAACTTACATCTATACTTCTCAATTGGTCTTCATAGTCATAGCTAATTATCTTATTCGCAACTCTTCTGGGATTTTCATAGTGTTTTCTCTTCGTCCTGGTTTTCCTATCTACGTATTCTTTGTACGCCCGATTCTTTTTATCTAGCACATTCTGGCACTCATTATCGAACCAATCATTCCTCTTGCACCGGGCTTGATGTCCGATCGTCTGTTCTGCCACGGTCCTAATAGCCACTTTCACTTCCATCCAGAGCGCGTTGTTAGTCTTTAACGACGCGTCTGATAAGATAGGAGCCAGCTGGTTGTCGAGAGTATCCGTGAAATTTTTGGCCACAGATACCGTTTGGAGCCTTTCGATGTCAAATTTTTGTAGCGGGCTGGTTTTCGCCGAATATGCCTTTGACATACGACATCGACAGGTTAATTTCATCGTAATGATGTGAGTTACAATTGGCTCCTCGGTATGCACGGACATCCAGTATGCTCAAGACCCAACGTTGTTGGATCAGAACATGATCGATCTGGTTTTGTGTGTTGCCATCCGGTGGTACCCAGGTTATTTTATGAATGCGTCGATGTAGGAAGCAAGTCGAACGTATGACTAGATTTCTGCTACATGCAAAGTCAATCAGGCGCTGGCCGTTGTCATTTGTTTCATCGTGGAGGCTATATCCTCCAGTCGTTCCCGATGAGAGCTCATTGCCAACTTTATCGTCGGAATCACCCAAAATTATTTACGCGTCATTTGTAGGCAATGAGTTGACTAGTATTTCCAGGTGATTGTAGAACATTTTCTTCGTTTCTTCGTCCTTTTCTTCGGTCGGGGTGATTTTGAAGAATTTCTCTTTTATACGGATCGCACACAACCGTTGATTGACTGCCTTAAAATCAATAATATGTGATTTGAACTCCCTATCCACAATGAAGGCCACTCCGAATTCTCGTTTTCCAGTAGGCTTCCCACTTTTGAATATTGTGTGCGATCTCATATCTTGAATGTCGTTTCCAGTCCATTAGTTTCCTGGACTACCAGTATTTTTAATTGATATCGACTGGCCTGTTGTAAAAGATCCTTAACAGCGCCAGGGTAATTGAGTGATCTGACATTCCAGGACCCAATTTTATAGTCCTTTTTTCGTTTGCAAGGCCGTTGCCGTGAGTCCAATCGATTCCGGGGCCCATCTGCAGGTTTCGAAACATTTAAAGGTTTTCCAGGGACGGGGGGTTAGCTCGTCGCTCTACCTCCATTCCGGTGGCATGGTTATTTCGTCGACTCCCTTATCAGGCGCGGAGATTCGCATTCACTCTCTTATGCCCCCACAAAGGAGGCGTAAGCAGGATTTAGTAGCAGAGCTGTAGATGTATTTATAGTTATTAGCATTTCTCGGCATTTAATGTCACATTATTGGGGAACTAATAAACTTAATATGCGACTCCGAGAGCATTTACTACCATTTAATTGGGGAATTTGGGATGAGGAATCATGGAAGCTATGAGTTGGGGGAACAAGGGGTTCCCTCCTGTCTCAGACGGGCTTCAGACCGTCTACGGCGGATTTGTCTTTTTCAATTTGCTTTCCGTACGCTGTATCAAGTAGAGTTGAAGTAAAAACTTCCGTACATACTCAGCATTAGCGGAGCATATTCTGGTCTTAGTTTTTAGGATATTGTAAAAAATTTTGAACTATATCCTACTAAAATCGCAACCTGTCTGTCCGTTCTGTTTTTCAACTTCATAAAAAATAAGATATTCAAAGAAATAAAATTAAGTACTTATTAGAAATATTTACTAATCTTAGTTTCATTTTATTTAATCATTGATCAAATAAAGGAGTTTGAAAATTAATTTTCATCTGATAAGATAACTTCATTACGTACGAGTACTTTCATTCATTTACGAAATAAATTTCTATGATATCAAACGGACTTGATAAAAAAGAAAGTTTTATTGCTGTTTATCAATCCATCAAAAAATATTCATGACCGTTTACAATATTGACCTTCGTTCTTATTGTTGATCGTCCGACTCTTTTAATGTGTATTTGGTGATTTCCCCTATTGCGTAATGTGGTGTTTGGGAAGTGATGTTGTTTCCTTAAATATTAACGCTCGTACATTAATATTTCAGAACCATCGGTAGTTGAGCTGGTTGATGCAGCTATTGAGGTCAGAAAGAACGCTTATTGTCCTTACAGTGACTTTCAAGTGGGTGCAGCTATTCGAACAACCAGTGGGAAAATATATACCGGGTGTAACGTTGAAAACGGAGCATATGGACCAACTGTGTGTGCTGAACGAACTGCTATCGTAAAAGCTATAAGTGAAGGATACCGGACATTTAGTGCAATTGCGGTCGTAGCACTTCAGGATCACGGATTTACATCTCCTTGCGGGGTGTGCCGGCAATTCCTGTCGGAATTTGTCTTGGATGATATACCTGTATATCTAAGCAAGCCAATGGGCAAAGAAATATTTTGTACAACTCTTTGTAGTCTCTTACCGCACAGGTATATCCCAACGTGTCAAAAGAATAAATAATCTTATGAGAGTCTTTTATCTTAGTTTTATATTTTTGAAGGTTTACCAAAGAATTAATTGTTATGAGCTTTATATTCTGGATACGCTAGTAAGCTCTGTGGTAATTCTTCAGATGGACTATGAGCCCAGCCAGTTGTGATGGGGTCTCATAAAAAAATCATCAGTAGGCATTATAGTGTGATACTGCTCATCATAGCATACTCACATAGTATCCACACTCAATATAGCCTCCGGAAAAATCCGAACACAAGCCAAAGAGTGAACCATAAATCTTCGGTAGCAGGTAGGTAGCTGGGTAAATGCTGACGAGAGGATTGGTGTGAATATAAACATGTGCTTCGATGAGAGATTTCAGGATTACCGAATCTCAAAAAGTCAATAACTTCGCAAAAAAACAAATTCGTTCTATGCAATCTTTTAGTTTTTTATTACGATCTGGCAGCACTCCTATGTTCTGAAATGCGTAAAAGAACACGTGAGTCGGAAATTTTATTTGCTTTTTGTTTTGTTTTTTTGAATACGACAGGCCTCGACTCAGCTGATCGGCCCCTGGGAAAATTCAGAAAGTGTGCAACACAGGGTAAATGGAAGGTGCGGGTACTATGTGAATGTACTATGCTGTTCATGTTACCTTCTAGAATACTGCCAAAGTCAAATGCGTTTTATTTCAACAATCGTTATAACATCAAGTTTCAAACATTCTTCTTCTGCGTAGCGCTACAGCCACTCTTGGGCCTTCGCTTTATGCAAATAGCGCCTCCAACAGTCGCGGTCTATTGACTGCGAGCTCCAGTTTCGAAATCCGACAGTTGAAGGCGCTATTTGCAGGAAGCGAAGGCCCGAGAGGGGCTGTAGTGCTACGAAGAAGGATGACAATATGTCGAAGTTTAGAGAGAAAATAAAGAACTCTGTCTAAGGTCCATTCGCTAGAGGAGCTATTTGGCAAATTAACATTTAACAAAGAAAAAGAAATGACAAAGAAAAAAGAGGAAATAAAATTAAAAGCAACCAATGAGACAAAATCAAAGAAATTACAAGTGCAACCTAATCAAGAATATGTCCTCAGTGCAGGCGGAACAAATGATGATTCAATGAACATCGAAGAGGCCGAAGGTACTAAAAATTCTGAAAAGTTCTATACTAAATCTGACAATACATTTATTGAATATCTAAAATATAAAAATAGGAAGAAAAATTCCACAGTTTTGTCTGCTGGTCCGTCTGTAAATTTTAATGAAAAGAGGGCAAAAGTCTCACTAATAAATGTATTTGGGCAAAGTGGCATAGATATGGTTCGGGTGTTAGCAGCCGAATATAAATTAAATGATTTTGAAATAAAAAGAGTGAATGCTGATAAACTGACAATCAAAACTAAATCACTGGTGGATTTTTAGACAGCAAAGAGTTCTTTGAATTCTGGAGAGGTCCTGCACTTTACGTACATCTCCAATAGCGAGAAAAACCAGATCTTTTTTGTTGAAGGGTCTGGACTGCGACGAGAACACAGTCGATCTCCTTCAGGCGGTCAAGGAAGCTGCACCAGAAATAAAATTTATTGCAGTTAAAAATTTCGCAACAAGGAGATCGATTGTCGAACATAAAAATTTGCCTTTTTACCAAATCCAAATTTTCAGCAAAAGCAGTCTAAGTGCCCTTCAACTTGAACTTCCGAGTGGTGAGGTGGGAGCGTCTTTAGAAGAGCGAGGTTGACCCGTGCCAAATACAGATATGTGAAGTGTAAAGATCTCCACGCCCCCAGCGAGTGCAAATTGGCTCAGACGAAGCCAAAAGATAAACTATATTGTGTGAACTGCGGTGTCTTTGGTCATCCAGCATCATATCGAGGATAGCATTTTCACGAAAGTGTATAGCTTATTCCGCAAGAAGTCTCAAGTGAAGGTATCTAATCTTGGAGCCGCTAGTAACGAGATAAAAATTCTCGATAGGGCTGGTAACGAAATTGATAGTACGAAGCCAGATACTCGTAGAAATGGAAACAGGATTATAGGAGGATTGCAGAAACTTGCTCTGATCGGAATAAATTTTAAATTGGTTCATCTACTGAACCTTGAAAGACGGAATGAAATATTTTCAGAGGTCATCGAAACAAAAGTATCCGACGTCAAATCAAGCCTGAACGGCGAATCACTTCATTTCAATGAAACATTATCATCTGACCTCATACCGAGCTTGAATCTTATTGATTATTTTGTCAGCTATGAAGACTTGTGTTTCAAATCTGGCAGGATAAACAACAAGAAATCGTATCGACGGTATTCCAAATATAGTTCTCTGACATTTGCCTGAGGTTGCTATTAGGAATTATTGGATATTGTTCAACAACATGTTGAGCAATTCATATTCCCCAAATCAGTGGAAAAGGGCTAAGGTATTTCCGATCTTGCTGTAGTGTAGTGTGGGCTGTAGTGCTACGAAGTAGATTTCCGATCTTGAAGAAACGAGAAGAATCTTCATGCCCTCAAAGCTGTCGCCCAATCAGCTTGCTACCTAACTTCAGCAAGGTGTTTGAAGTGATACTAAAAAAAGTAATAAAGGTCCACATTGAGGAATATGAGCTGATGCCGAATCGCCAATTTGGTTTTCATGCCAGGCATTCGACCATACGTTCGATAACGAAATTAACCTCAGACATCTTTTGGAAATTAAATGATAGGGAATATGTTGGAGCGTGTCTCATTGATATGGAGAAAGCTTTCGATACGGTCTAAGATGGACTCATTTTTAAATTTCGTCAGGACAGGTTTCCCAGACACCCTGCCACCATGATGTGCAATATGTTATACGGGAAATTATTTGTTGTAACTGATGGCAATCTGACGAGACAATGCGCGACTTCAAGATCTTGAATGGTCTGCTGCAGGGAACAAGTACTGCGTCTCTACTCTTCTCAATATTCATTCGCAAGCTATTGAACGGCTTTGATTTTATTGTCTCGCGAACGCGATCATTGGTAGCGTTTGCTGATGATCTGATCATCCATACGACAGACCGAAAAGCTACAATAGTTCAGAGCAATTTTCAAAAAAATTTTAATGATGTACAGCTCTACACCGACAATTGGCGAATGAAAATCAATGCGCAGAAGTGCGAAACAATTTTGTTTCGGACAACACTGCATGGGGCCGGTCAAGACCTGAAACATAATTGGAAGGATTTCCATATTATGGCTGGTGAAATCCTGTGTTCGATACCTCGGTGTTCATCTCGATCAGTATTTGTACTATACTGAACATTTCAAAATCACGCTCAGTAAAGCACAAAAAGTAGTCAAGTCCCTTCGACGACTCTTTCATTATTTGTTACAAGATACTGTTTAGACTAGAATTGAAGTATGGATATCAGATCTGGTATAAGGTTTTTCATTAAGGACATAACAATAAATAAATAAATTTCAATATATCGATTGTGAGTCATGCTGTGTGGCTAGTGGCACCGTCTTGGTGAAACCACATATCGTTGATGTCAAGTTCATCCAATTTTGGCCACAAATAATCTTCCAACATAACACGATAGCGCTCTCCATTGATGGTAACATGATGGTCGTTGTCATACAAAAAAATACGGCCAAATCACATCTCCGGCATGAAAATCGCACCAAGCAGTAACTTTTTGCGGATGCAACGGCGTCCATTGAGCCATTGAGCCAGAAATGAGCTTCATCGCTGAAGATGATTTTTCGATGAAATTCTTCATTTTCTTCAAGCTTTGCCAGAGCCCAATTGCTAGTTCGTGAACTTTACCATGATGAAAATGTTGACTTTAACTGACGCTTTGATATTAACAGTTAATTAAACAAGTTTAACGGTGCGTTCATATAAAGATACGAAATTATTATTTCCCTAATGCAAAACCCTGTACAACCAGAGTGCTAGCATTATGAAAAAATTAAGAGTTTTCGAAAGGAAATGTCTTCGTGCATGTACTGGTTTATACAGAAACAGGATTGGAAGCATTATATATCGAATAGAAGAGTTTATCAAACTGCTAAAGTGACGAGAGTCGATATCTTCATATTGAAACTTCTTCGGAATCATATCGCAAGATCTGTAACTGTGAGTGAAAACCCTTGGATTTCATAGCCGTTCCCCCCTACAGTAGGGTATATTGAGACTAGTCTCGCTACTGGCCTCGTTCCTCCAAAAGCATTCGTGTATTTGGACATGAATTGCAGTTTTTGATTCTGACTGTGTCCCGATTATATATCTCATATATAGACGGGCCACCGATAAGAAGATAAAATATTCTCTGAATTTGAGTTCACGAGACCAACAATTTAAATGGAGATACTCATTTGCTAGATTCGTTGAGGCTGGCCGAGCTGGTTGAGTCTAGGTACTGGTGGCTGAATGACAATGTTTAAATTGTTCGTGGTTATTTTTCTTTTGTTTTGTATTTTCCGTTGCTTAGTTTTTAGTTTTAGCTGATTATTGCTACATTTCGTGTTGTGTTAAAAATTAGGGATTGTTTTCAATATTTAGGATAGGTATATGTGATGTTTATATCAGGTTTAGGGATAAGGTTTAACGTTTAGGTTAGGAACATTGTGATAGCATTTTATTAGTGTAAGGTAAAGTTTTTGATTAAATTTTATTAGAATTGGGTTATAACATATTAGATGTAGAATAAAAATTCACTCTTGTGTTAATATTATAATTCAATTTTGAATAGTGTTTGTTGGTTTTTCTCTTTTTTCCAATTAAATTATAAAATATTTAATAATTTTAATTAAAATGAATTGGATATTGTTTGATAATGTAGAAATTTAGAGAGCCATTTGGGTCATTAAGTTTTCGTATTTTTATTGTTTGGCCTTCTAAAATCATTTTCAATACCCGAAAAACAGGTGTAAGGTGGGAAAGATACACATCAACATACTTTTTTCCGTAGCACTGCAACCCCTTTCGGGCCTTCGCTTAGAGATAGTTAGAGTATCTCATTGTCATGATTGAATGTATCGGTACTCCACAAGGTAATATGATCACTGTCACGCTTTGGCCGTGTGTTCGTCCACCCAGCTGCGATACGTTCTGATTTTAAACCAGCGCGTATCACAACTGAATAGGCTTATAGTCCGTCTGAAGAATCACTTGAACTAAATCTCGTTGACGCCAACGAAACTCGAACCAGAGACCTTCGACTTACGGGCTTAGTGCTCTAACCACTAAGCCAAGCGGACTACTCAACATATATGTAGGCCTTCCTTTACCTCCAACCGTATGCAAAATTTGTAATTTTAGGTCGGGTAGTATACGAAATTTTATTCTTTCCCATTAACCCTCTGTAGCGCGGTATGACATTTCTGTCACAATATGATTCTTTGCCTACCACAATTCAAATAATTTTTCTAGTCCCTTTTGAGTCGACGTAACATTCGCATAACTAACCGATGTATCGACTTAGTATAACACACAAAATGTATAAGGCGTTAGTGCCGCGTGCAAGCCAGTGTTCGCCGGTCGATCAGTTCAAACCACCTACGTGCTTTTGAAAAATAATTCAAAAATAGAAAAACGTGATAAAAACAGTGTGTTTTTGTAACATATATAAGATAAGTACATGTACTTTGTGGTGTAGATAAGGTTTTTGTGTAATTGAAATATTTCGATGAATTTGACTTTCTGACATGTTTATACCAGAAATGTTACATTGCCAAACTTTGGTAAATTATTCTTTGTTATGAGGGTACTAATGAAAAATATTATTTTTCTTTTTATTAGAATGGCTCTTCGCCGTCTTCGGGATGACAAAATAGCGGAGTTGGTAAATACATACGAGGACAGTGAAGATAGCTTTGAAGATGATGATGACAGCGTTGCAGATCCAGATTTTGATAGTGAGAATTTGATGGGGGAAGAGGAGTTTTCCAGCGACGAAAATGAAGGTGATACACTAAATCTTGATGAGATAATTTATAATTTAGATGATAATCGACCGTCTATATCTACTACTGCTGATGTGTCAGCTGGATCGTGCTCAGCTCAACCGGAAGGATGTGCTAATAAACCTCGAAAACTAAACTTAAAATGGAAGAAAAAAAATCTGCTTTTGAATGATGTGAAGTTACGTTTTCTAGGAAACGAAAACTTACCAGCAGATATATTAGAACTTGACATGCCAGTCCAGAGATTCTTGTATTTATTTCCCACGGATTTGATTGAATTCATTGGAACACAAACATTTATATATTGCGCTGAAGGACCCCAATAATACTTTTCACGTTTCCACAACAAACATTCAGCAATTTATTGGCATAGTGTATCTCATGTCTTTGATTCACATTCCTCGCGTCACTAGTCATTAGAATTCCATTATCGGAACTCCTATTATTCAAGAAGTTATGCCAGTAAAATTGTTTGAAAAGATTCGAAGATATATTCATTGCAATGACAATTTACGAATCTTGCCCCGCGACCATCCCGGATTCGACAGATTATTCAAAATACGACCAATTGTTCAAAAATTGAACGAAACTTTCGCCAAGGTTCCCATGGAGCAGTACCTTTGTGTCGATGAACAGATATGTTCAACAAAAGCAAAATAACGAAAAGATATTACCCGAAAAAGCCTCACAAATGGGGCTACAAGAATTACGTTCTTTGTGGAGTCTCTGAGTTTGCTTATAAAACTGAACCTGAAACTGGCTCAGAAAATGTGGTACTGCCCCATGAGCCTGATCTGGGTGCCTCTTCAAATGTTGTCATGCGTCTATCACGAGGAATACCTCGCAATCAAAATTATAGACTGTATTTTGACAATAACTTTACATCTCTGCCGTTGATAGAATGCTTTTCAAAAAATGGTATACTAAGTCTTGGTACTGTAAGTCGAAACAGGATTCCTGATTGCAAATTACCTACTAACAAAGAATGTCTAAAAAAGTCTATTGTCTATTGAGCATGTGGCTGATGTCAATGGAGTGGATATTTCAATTGTATCCTAGAATGATAACAAAGTACTAAATTTAGCTTCAAGTTTTGTGGGAGAAATGCCAAAAGCCCAGGTGAGGAGGTATGACAAGAAGAACAAGCAGTACATATCAATTGATCGTCCACATATCATTTGAGAATACAATCGCCACATGGGTGGGGTAGATCTAATTGATAGCATCATGGGGCTCTGAAAATAGAACGTCGCAGCAAGAGATGGCAGGTTCGCATATTTTACCATGTATTAGATTTGAGTATGGCAAACGCGTAGCTTCTTCACAAAAAAAAAAAAAAAAATTCAAAAAGCAAAGGGCATGCACGACAAATTATCGAACTCAGCAGATTTTCGACTTGAAGTTGCCACAACTTTATGTAAGCTTGGTGTGCCATCAAAATCGAATACCCGTCGATCTATAGAAAATGAAATTCAAGCAAAACGACACAAAGGTCCCGCACTACATGTTCCTCCAGAGGCATACATGATACTGGCCTGTTTGGATAGAAAAGAGAATTCCCAAAGTTCCCAAAGTGCTCTGGGGTCTCGCAAACAATGTGCGAGAAATGTGGGGTTGCTCTATGCTATAATAAACAAAATAATTGCTTTAGGCAATTCATATAAGTTAATTTACCGTGTCGATGCAGTGTAACATTTCTGTAACAGTCCCTAAAATAGGGTTTTTTTATCGAAATTTATAAAAATTAACAGAATTTCGAAAAACACGATTATTTTTATTTATTTAGATGAATGATTTTCACTACTTATTTTAAATCTTTAAGATGTTGCCCTACAGAGGGTTGATTCAATTCTTTGGAACAGGAGGTTACCATCTTGCGGCTACCTGTAAAAAACGTCGCTTGGTTTCGTCATTTTTTTAAAGGTAGCCCGAAGATAGCAACCTCCTGTTCCAAAGAATTTTTCAGCCGACACGAGGCTTCAATGAAGAGCCAACCCTCGTATCCTCTTAAGTGGTGGCTAAATTGCCATGCAATGGACAAATTCCTCTGCAAGTGGCAGTGGACGAGAAGAACGGCAACAACTCTCATCATTTATTAATTTTACTTTGTGTAAAACTTGAACTAATATGGAAGTTAATTTCCTTTGGCCCTACAAGCGATACGATTTGTTGATTTTCCTACTCTGGGTAATTTATTATAATTATTTGTTTGGCCCTAAAAAATATGAAGGAAATTCTCAAATAAAATAAAACGGCAATTCTTAAATAAAATGTGCGGGTTGCTTAAATACGAACAATGTTAATATTAATTTTTAATCCGACAATTGAACTTTCTATAAATAGCACAACGTACTCCAATCAATTTTTTTCTATATTTACAGACAAATCTGTACAAGACTTGATAGATGCAGCAGTTCAAGTCAGAAAACGTGCCTACTGCCCGTACAGTAATTTTGCTGTGGGTGCAGCAATTCGTTCGACAACGGGCGAAATATTTACTGGATGTAACATTGAAAACGGCTCAATAGGGCTTTCATTATGTGCTGAACGTGCAGCTATAGCCAAAGCAATTAGTGAAGGACATCGTACATTTGCAGATATTGCTATTGTAGCATATCAGGAAAACAGTTTTACTTCGCCGTGCGGAATGTGCCGACAAGTTTTGTCAGAGTTCACGCCCACCGATATGCCCGTATACTTAGCGAAGCCAGCACCCGCACGAGTATTATGTACAACAGTTTGCGGCCTGTTGCCCCATCGATTTATACCTGACTTTCAACTACCGAACAACTTGAACTTTAAAGATGTCTAACAAGATTTATAAAACTTTTAAACATATAGTATTGTAATGCATTACTTTTTTATGTAGTTTAATATATTGAGATATTAATTAAATGAATTTAATAATCTGACCATTGCTTTTTATTTTTGATACGTAAACAATAGTCGACCTGGAGCATCTTGGTTTGATTTGAAAATAAAACGAACTACGCCGGATCGTATGGATTATCGTTTTTAATAGTAAATAACACAATAACTTATAGCGTTATAAATATCATATATTTCTTATTCTTATAACTATTAGAAACGCTAAGGCGCTACACAAGCAAATTTTTCAAAAATTTTTATATTTGATGAATCATACAAAGTATTAAAGTTAATTTTTACAATGAACATAAAGATCATAACAATTATTTTTATTAAACATCTATTCGTGAATCGTTCTTAACACCATACTTACAAAAAATGAACAGAGGTTAACGAAATGGATTATACAAAAAATGCTAAGCAATGATCATTCTATGACGAGCGAATTGAAATGAAAAAAAAAAAACAAATAAAAAGAAACCATTACTTCCAATTTGTGAAAACGTAATCTAGCGCTTTTGAATATTTTTCAGTGTTTATTTAAATGGTTATTTATATAGACCATACTGTTCAGAACTAGTTATCGCTGTTACCATTCCGAGAACGGACAAATTGAAACACTTTATTAACAAATCAAGTTTGCTTCCTGACAAATTCAATACACAACAAAACTATTCTCAATATATTTACCAAAACGGACACCACCCAATATAACATTGACACAAATTCTCGTTATTTGTTGCTTGCTGGATCAGAAGATCGACTTGCTGTTGTACTGTCACTGCATTTTGCGTATTGAAGTCATTTCCAGTTAGTTTTTGTTTCACTCGATCCACAATGGATCTCGCTTTCTTATTCGTAACTTCTGTTTGAGGGCCTTGCGCTGCATCAAATTGCTTCAGCTTAGCATTTTGATTGCTCAATAAAAGATTAAATGCATCATCGACTGAACCATTTAGACTTCCAACAGTTCCGTCAGTATTTGTTTTTGAACGTCGATTTTTGTCTGAATCAAGTAGACGCCAGTTCAATAACGGATCATAAACAAATGCTTCCAAGACGGCCATTAAACTGTCTTTATTTCTTCGTAGCACAAACATGACACTTTCACATGTTCGACGATATGTACCTTCAATGCCTGTTACTTCCATAGCGTTGATTAGCATTCGCGTCAATCGGAATGGAATCTTTTCGGGGAATTTTTCACGAGTCATTGCAACTTCAAAGCAATCTCCGAAATCGATGTGAAGAATTTTTCCACTCAATCGATCTAACATAAGATTCGATGGATGTCTATCGCCCAACCCAAGAATATAGCCAACCATTGACATAACTGCCAGCGACCGAGTGTAGTTTGTCCGTCGATCGAACCAAACTTCCGAGGAGGGGCTCTTTAACCAAAGGAGTTTAGCCAGATCATCGCCTTTGGTGTGTTCCAGAGCATTTTCGAAGACCTCTACTTTTTGCATCAGCGTGAGATGATCATAATCGGGCGCCATTCGTTGCATTATACGATGCTCCAGATTTAGTAAGGTTTTCTTCTTTTCACGATAATCGCGAATTAAAGTGTGCAAAGTATCACAGTGAGGGACCCATCCGATAAGCCCAGAGTTGGTGCTTAGAGGGATGACTGCATATCTTTGGATTGTAAGATTTCTTCTGAATGTATCAGGATCGTTCAGAAGTAACGTGTTGACTAAGCTGAACAGTTGCATAACGCGCTCGTCCTGCCTGAGATCTTCATGACCCTTCAACAAAAACATGTAATCTTTGCCATTTGAACCTCGAATGCACAATTTCCTTGGCCGCTGTTTTGACGTAATCACTTGTAAATTGGTTTTAATGTGGGATATTCGTATTAGTTCTTGGCCTGGATTATAGCTTCCAGGCACGGCCAGTTCAAGATCAGTGCAAGCCAATAATTTTGGACTGACATATTGCAATTCAAGGGAGGTAAGCTGTGGTAACTGTCGCGAGATCTTTCGGAAAACGTGATAGTACAAGTCCCATGCGCGATCTAAGTCGCTCATATTTCCAGAGTGTTTGTACTGTTGGCACCACTCCAATGCTGCCGTCAAGTCATGGCCGTAAGCCTGATTGAATGAGGTTTCCTTTAATGTTTGTGGACCACGCTCCAACATGGCATGCAACGGCTCCAAAGTATCAAACATTCCTTTGATATTTCGCTCGCCGAAATACAATCTTGATGCTTCCTCCAAACCCTCGTGCCACTGTTCATGCCATAAAATTGCAACGCGAATCAACTCCTCGCTGCACATCATTGCTTGTTCTACAAGGACTGGTGAGTGTTTGCGCATCGAATCCAAAATTTTGTGAGCCGCGTTCTTTCGAAGCATCGAAGCCGATTTCGAGGCAACCGTCAAAGGATAAACAAGTGCTTGTGGATGCGACTTACCGATATCAATCAAGAGTTGATGAATCAATTGTCCAACCAGGTTTCTGTGTGTATCAATTCTTGCTATCAATTGTGGAATTACTTGCAACCACGTGTTGATCTCAATTAATTTCATGCCCACAAGCAAAGCATCGTATACTTCAGGATAGTGTCCGTAATCAAACCAAAGAGTTAGAAGTCGTAATGTGTCCTGCAAGGAATTTCCTTTCAGCAAATTTATCGAACGGAAGAATCCATCAACCGCTGGAACGGCATATTGCGATATAATCGCTTGTTCGGATATTGCACTTTGTTGATCTTGCAACTGTTGTTTCTGCGTCTGAACTACCTTAAAGTTCATGTAAGCCCACGAGTGCCAAGCTTTATACCAGTTAGGATCGTAGGCTGTTGCTTTTTCGTATGAGCCTAGTATACTTTTGATTGAGTTGTCTGTTATCCCTTGTAGTTTGTTTTGCCAAAGACCTAGTCTCATATAGGCGCGAGCCAAGAGTCTTCGGTCTTCTTTCTTCATGTCATCAATAGGACAATTGCACAAAAATGTATATGTGTCGACAAAGCGACTTAATTTCTCGTAAGCACCTTGCACGTCATCTGTCATTGCCATGTGCTTCGTGTAGGCGAAAGTGACTTGAGGTTGATTCGTGGGCAGATCTTCTGTGGGATTTTGAGATGGATCGGTTGCGAGCAACATCACCAACGTCTTATGGGAAAGTTTTGACGAACCGTTTTTGCGACACAACGAAGCGTATTTGAGCCATGTATGGACATCTTCTTGAGCAGTCAGCACCAATGAATGTACCTGAATTATCCTTTGCCAATCCTCCACTAACCGTTGACCACCTTGTAATCGTTTCCACCACATATCCTTGATGATTTCTCTTCGTTCTGGAATCAGTTTGTATTGGATAACTTCTTCTAGCTCTGCAAGCATTTGCACGCATACCATTGCTCCGTAGGCCCGTTCATAAGATTCACCTGCCATTGCGGTTAATTCGGTATCCAAGAGATCGCGCGTTTCATCGATCAAGCGTTGGGCACTTTCAAAGTCACCGTAATGCACAGCCAGGACAGCGCGATAGAAGCTGCCGTCTTGGGTATCTTCTGGGATGCACTTTACATACTCCTGCATACTTTCCCAGTCCTGTAAGCCCCATGCTGCAACGGCCGCCAGGCGGCCAGCTCTAGCCTTGCTATCACTGCTAAAATTATCCCATTGTTCTCTAGTCACTTTGCCCAGTTCCGACCATTCGCCCAAGGCTTCTAAGCATCTCATATGACCCAAATGTGATTCCAAATCGTTTGAATTCTTACTCAATTTATCGGTATAGTGCTTCAAAGCTTGGTCCCAGTTATGCAACTTTTCATACCATCTTCCTTGGACTTTTATTTCGTCAGGGTCATTCCGGAAAGTTGTTAGAAGCCCTTCGGCAGCTTCTTTTTGTTGCAATTTATTGTTGATTAAAATTAGCATTTCGAAAACGGATGGTTTTTTCTCAATGTAAAACTCCTCTTCGGTGTAATGAAGCGCTTTAGCATACGCTCGGCATTCCATAGCACGCTTTCCTAAAAGTGAAGGTTCGATCGGCAGGTGATCCTTGTCACAATGTTCCATAAACTCTGCCAAATTTAAGATGGTTTGTGTGATTTCAGGCATATCTTGTACTTCGAGTGCCTGTTGAAGACTTTGAGACAATTCCTTTTTCAAAGGTGGCGAAAGTTCAGTCCAGCATGAAATAAATGCAGCGTTAAAAAGATCTCGAAGCAATTTAGGATAGTTTTGCGCCAGGGGGCGGCATGATCTCAGCGCTGGTGATGGCGATTCTTTTAGGAGACCTATTGAAAGACGTTTCAACCATTCTAGCCAATCATCTTTAGAAACACGTCTCGCGGCTAACCAAGCCATTTGGAGGTCGCTAGAGGAAACGTTTAGTTTTTTGATTGTATTATTGTCACTACAACTTAGTGATACGTCATTATTCTTATATTTCGCTTGGCGAATGCGAAATTCATCGTCTAAACAAACAGTTGTATTGCTCTGAATTTTAGGTATCAATTTTTCATAGTCCAAACAAGAAATTTTGTGTTTCAGCATGACTTTATGCACCAATGGGACAAAAACCAAATACTTCTTTCCTAGTTGAATGACCAACGATTTCAAGCAGCCCATAGCTTGATCCCGCAGATCGCTATTGTTGTCAAGAACCCTTACTAGCGGATGAATAATACGAGATGAGAAATCAGTGAAATCTAAAATTCGTGCCAGATAATCGATCGTTTCTAGTGCCGCGACTGACACTTGGTGCGGAACGTCTGGAGCATCAAACAGTCTGACGATCGGAGGAACAATCAAATGCAAGTAGTTATCCAAATTATTCCCGAATTTCTGTAATGCTTGCAGTAGCTTTATTGTCACTATTCTGTCCTTGGAAATGTCGTGCTGAAGAACTCTGAGAATTTGTGGCATTAGTTGAGGCAAATAGTCTTTGAATTCACATCCCAATGCCACTGCAATATTTTCAATGAGATTAATCAGCGTTGGTTGCAGCGGTGTATTTATCGTCCAAAACTCTTTCACTAGTTTGAAAATGTCACCCATGTAGCAAATTATATGTTGTTTAACAATCTCAATCAGCGTAGATAGTTGTTGGAAGAGGAACTCTCTCAAATTCATATCAGCCGTACGAATATTGTCCAATAGATTCGGTAAAACTTGTGACAAATAAGGAACGCATTTGATGCCCAAACTTTGGAATATGAATGTTACTGCATGAACAACCATTGTATGATGTTGAGCCAGAGTAGGATCTCGCAAAATCCTCATCAGTGTTGAGATCGCAACGGCAGGATAGTATTCATCCAACATCGTTCCCATATTAACAAGCATTTCAGCTGTGGATAAATCTTGCGCTTCGTTATTTTTATAGTCGGATAGAGAAATAAGAATTGTATCTTTCTGACTGTCAATCAATCCCTTGTTCATTTTATGCTTGTATGGATCCATTGCCCCAAGCAAACCCAACACTCGAATAGTCTCCCTTCGAATCGAACGTCTTTGCTCGGTTTTTAAGAAATTTATCAAAATATCAATCAGAATAGGATATTTGTGGTAAGGTGTAACAACCCTTCCCGTTGCACTCACTAGTTGCCCCAATGTCCAAAGCGCTACACCCCGCTTGTCCGGGTTACCTGAATCACTCAACATTTCTAGTAGAATCGCAAGTAAATCATCCGCCCATTTTTCCAGCTCCGTACAACCTTCGTTGACTTCAGCTAAATCACCAATAGCACGAAGCACATTTAAAATCACACCCGGATTCGATTCTGGCTCCTTGAGTTTTGGCACAAGAATAGTCAGAATTGGCCGCATGTAGGATGATATCAATCTGAAATCCAAATTCAATTAAACAAATTACATAATGAGGATTTACGTTAATTGCAAATAAATACCTTGGCGTACTAACGATCAGATGATCGAGCATTCTCGCACTCTGCTCCTTGTTACGACTCATTCCTGAGTGTTCCAACTCAGTTAATAGCTGGACCAAAGTTTTTCTTAAGCTCGGCATAACATAGGCTGGATTCATGGCTGATAATCTGCCGATTGTGACAATAGCAAGCTCCCGAATTTCAAAAACTTCATCATTCAACGTTATCAAAAGAGCACTAAGAGATTCTGGTTGTGCAAGTTGAGCATCAAAAGTTTCATCCAACGATCGTAGAACGCGAAG
Organism: Odontomyia ornata; assembly: GCA_963969285.1. Lineage (NCBI taxonomy): Eukaryota > Metazoa > Arthropoda > Insecta > Diptera > Stratiomyidae > Odontomyia > Odontomyia ornata. Next base: position 42,848,837 of record OZ017740.1, on the reverse strand, counting down.
ACGCACGTTGCAGTCAACGTCAGTAATACCAACGACTAATAGCCGCTCTAAAACGTGAGCAATCACCTCTTCTAAAGTATCTGATACACCGTTGCTTGGATCAGAAATTTGTATGGCTTGCTTTAAAAGACGAGTACAGGTTTGAACCGCCTCCAAACGTATTTCTTGTTGCTCATGCGTGACAAAATGGTCAGCGCACCTGTAAGAAAATAAACTCTATCTAGAATACTCTATTAAAAGCTATTTTCGATTTTTTACTTTTGTACAAAATCCAGCAAGGGATGATCTTCAAAGTTGAATGTTCCTAATGTCCTTAGTGCAAGTACAATTGTAGCAACATCGTTTTGATGAGAATCCGTCAATCCCAAAGAAGGAAACGGGACGGAAATATTATGCTTAGGAGTTCCAAAAGACGGGTATGGCTTATTCATTAAAACTTGAGAGAGCATTCGAAGCAAACCCTCCGATATATCTCGCTTTACGTGAGGCACATTTTCAGCTAGTTCTCGAAAGCACACTGTCAAGGCCGGAGAAAGCCCTGTTGCAAACATAGGATCAAGAATCTCTCTAATATCTTCTGTAATTCCCGATTTCAATGCATGAGCCAATAACATAATGCAAGCGAAGACGGCTGGATCCAAAGTTGGCTTTCGTTTGCTTGGGGTGTCCCGCACTGGAAGAGTTGCTTTCACTAAATCCATAATGCTCTTCACGTGCTTTTCAATATCCTTCTCTACAGCTACTGCAATGTAGCCCAAAGTCACAAAAGCTGCATTTCGGTCTTTTTCTTTTCCCTTTAGGATATTCAGCAAATAGTACACAGTTGCATTCAAATGCTTTTTTACAAATACTTCGCGATTAAATGCCGCCACTCGTGGTAGAATGTTTAACAGTGCTTGTTGTACATAGAATGAACGACAATTACGCTGCTCCATCACTTTCTCGCAAATTTCGTCATAGTGTTCAATCAAAATTTGACGACTGTTTACAGATTCTTCAATTTGCGTATTGGAAAATTTCAAACTTGAATGCTCTGAATCCCATTGTGAGTGTGAGGAGCCTATTTTTTCAATTAAAGATTGTTTCATTCGCGGGAACATAGCTGTTGAGAAGTCGCCATGCTTTTTATGTTCAGGTTGGATGCTTTTAAGCGTAGAATATCGACGCTCCCAAGAGGCGTTCGAACAGCGGAACAATTCATTGAGGACAATTAAACCACCATGAATGCGATCTTCCCGAGTAACTCCTTTCTCTTTTGGCGGTATTTCAGTATTTAAACATTTCATCGATTCTTGATAACAAAATATGTACCATTGTGGTTTACTTGATTGCTTCGTGCTTTCACGTTGCGAGGTTACTATCAATGCAGCACGCAGAGCTTCACCAGCTGATTCTCGTATAGCAGGTTTTGGATCATGCACAGCATTGAAAAATTTCTCAAAAAACGGTGACATCGATTGGTAGAAATACGTGGGCATAGCCAATGCCAATTCGCGTAGAATTAGAACGGATGCGTGACGACGGTACTGTAATTGTGCAAAAAAAAGTATTTAAATGTATAAATTATGTTTTTATATCATTAAATTTTTTAGTCATCTATATTATAATTACCTCATGCCGCTCTTCGGATAGCCATTCAAATGCTCGTTTGATATCAAATTCAAATGATTCTGCTCCTTTAGAGCCGGGCAATAAAGCAAGTTTGACTAGAGTTTTAGCCGCCATCTCCATAACCGATACATCATTTGATGGTAAAAGATTTCGCAAGTTGTGCGAATATCTTGAAATACGTGTGGTTGTATTGACAACGTCTCCGCTAATCAGACACTCTGAATTGAAATAATTGGATACAATGATGTAATTAATTTGAAAATGACAATCTTTAAAAACAAAAGTAAATACAAATATTTACGCGATTCAATTGGCTGTTTCAGTAATATAAAAGTACATATACATAAAGGAAACCCGATTTGTTAATATTTATTACACAAAAAGGTAGACAAATGAAGGTGTGAAAATTATAGAGGCATCGCTCTACTATGTGCGTCTTATAAAGTGCTCTCCAAAATCATAGGAAGAAAAGTAAAGCGCTACTATGAAGGTATTATTGGAGAGCATCAGCGAGGCTTTCAAAGTAGACGATCTAAATTTGACCAAACATTCTCAGTTAACCAGATGCTCGCAAAGTGCTGGGAATAAAATCTCGACGTGCACTAACTTTTTGTAGACTTCAAGCAAGCATACGACAGTGTGGACAGAAATGCCCCCTACTAAATAATGCGAGAATTTGGCGTTCCAACAAAACTAGTCCACACAGAATCCCAGGTCAAGGAAGACAGCCTGAAAATGAAATTAGGCTTAAAACAAGGGTATGGACTTGTTACTATGCTCTTTAATATTACGCTGGAACACGTCATTAGGAAGACAACAGCTAAAATTGGTATACTAATATTTCTTCTTCTTCGTAGTCAAACGGTCCCAGGTTAGGTTCTCAGGTTGACAGGGGATGTGTTTAGTGGGCAGTCTAGTCGCGTTCTTGCGAGCATGGGAGTCCCAGACTCTGTGCGTAAATGGGCATTCACCTCCCTACCACAAAAAAAATACCTAGATTCTCTGTCCCACTCGACCAGCCTCAAAGCAAATGAGTATTTCCATTGGGTTGGTCTGGTGAACTCAAATTTGTAGGATATTTTATCTTCTTATCTGTGGCCCGCCTTTATATGTGATATATAATTGGGACACTGTCAGAATCATGAACATATCGGTTAATGTCCAAATACAGGAATGCTTCTGGAGGAACGAAACCAGTAGCAAGAATAGTCCCAATATACCCGTCTGTAGGGTGGAACGGCTGTGAAATCCAGGAATTCCGCTCACAATTACAGACTTTGCGATATGATTCCAAAGCAGTCTCAATATGAAGATGTCGACTCTTGTCATTTTAGCAGTTTGATATCTTCTTCTATTCGATATATAATGCTTCCAATCCGTCTCAGGCTTTCTGTACAAAGCAGTACATGCATGAAGACATTTCTTTTCGAAAACTCTTAATCTTTCCATAGTACTAGCACTCTGGATGTATCACATCTGACATCGATGTCAAAACCAGGGTCTCGAAACAAATAACTTTGATCTTTTGATTGATGTATATGGAATGAAAGAGTCGTCGAAGAGACATGACTAATTTTCGTGTTTTATTGAGCGTGATATTGAGATGTCCAGTACAGTAAAGACACTGATCAAGTTGAATATCTAGGTATCGACCACAGAATTTATGTGGAACCCGTTCTGAACTACCCTCACCAGTCATAATGTGGAAATCCTTCTAATTGCGTTTCAGGTCTTGACTGGCCCATTGCAGCGTTGTCCGGAAATTGTTTCGCACTTCTGCGCATTGATTTTCATTCGCCAATTGTAGGTGTTGAACTGCACATCATTGAACATTTTTTTAAGATTGCTTTGAACCATTGTAGCTTTTCGGTCCAATGATCAGTTGGCGAGATGTTAAAATCAAAGCCATTCAATTACTTGCGTATGAATATTAAGAAGAGCAGAGGCGGAGTAACTGTTCCCTGGTGTAGACCATTCAAGGCCTTGAAGCCGCGCATTATTGTCAGGCTTACATAAGCTACAACAAATGATTTCCCATACAACCTATTGAACATTATGGCGACAAGGTGTCTGGAAAACCTGTCCAGCAGAAGTTTAAAAAGTAGTACATCTAACTACACCGTATCAAAGGCTATATCAGTGACACACGCTCCAACATTCTCTATCATTTCGTTACCAAAAGATGTTTGAAGTTACTTTCGTTACCGCGTGTATGGTCGAATGCCTGGCACGAAAACCAAATTGGCAATTCGGCATCAACTCATATTTCTCAATGTGGGCCTTAATGCTTTGTTTAGTATCACTTCAAACGCCTTCCTGATGTTAGGCAGCAAGCTGATTGGGCGATAGCTTTTAGGGCACGAAGATTCCGTTCCATTTTTTTTCTACGTCTAGCACTCGTCCCGTGTAGCCGTGTTTTTAATCGCTCCTGTCATTAATTTTAAAACATAATTAATTTTTCACAAAATTCAGTTGAAACTAATCTTTTTAATTGAAAATCATCACCGTAGAATTATTCAAACATTTATCGAGTACCTGAAATTTCTTTCCTGAAGAAGTATCAAAAATCGGAAATAAATCCAAGGGAAGTCCCGGTTTAAGAACATTCCCTCTATAACGATAACGGGCAAAAAACAGGTGAAACAAAGATTTGATAACAACGAAGAAAAACCGAAAATTTTATAGGTCATCGAGATCGAGCAGTTAATCAACGAGAAAGCAGAGAAGGTTGAGACAGAAAATGAAGAGCTCAGACTTCGGATCGAATCACTAGAAGAACTCGTTGGAAAACTAACATTCAACAAAGCAATAGAAACCAGCAAGAAAGAAAAAGAAGTAAATTGAATAGCGACTGAAGATAAGAAATTTAAGAAACCGAAACAAGAACCTGATCAAGAGGATGTCCTCAGCGCAGGCGGAGCAATCGTCAGCACGAATTATTATGCAGCGCTAGCTGGACTAGAAGACTCCATGAGTATTGAAGAGGATACAGGTAACGAAACTTCTGAACATTGTATTGCTAAGCCAGATAATGGATTTATTGAATATTTAAAAATTAAATATAGGGAGAAAAAACCAATAGTTTTGCTGCTGGTCCGTCCGTCAAGGTTGATCAAAAGAAAGAGAAAGTCCCACCAATCAATGTATTTGGGCAAACAGGTAAAGCATTTTACATACACCCCCAAAAGCGAAAAAAAACCAGACGTTTTAATTGAAGGGTATGGACTGCGGAGAGGATACAGTCGATCTCTTTCAGGTGCTTCAAGAAGTTGCACCAGAAATAGAATTTATTTCCGTTAAAGACTTTGCAACCAGGAGATCGATTGTCGAGTGTAAAAATTTGCCTTATTACTTAGTCTAGATTTCCAGCAAAAGCAGTTCAAGTGCCCTACAAAAAATAAGATACTTGAACTTGCGTGTGGTGAGATAGGAACGGCTCCATAAAAGCCGGGTCAACCAGTGCAACAGGTTCCAAAGATTCGGGCATTCGGCTGCCAATTGCGCCATGAAATATAGGTGTGTAAATTGCAAAGATATCCATGCTCCCGGCGAGTGCAAATTGGCTCAGGCGGAGCCAAAAGAAAAATTAAATTGTGTGAACTGCAGCATCTTGGGTCATCCAGCATCACATCGAGCATGCCACCGGTATCAATATGCAAAGGTAAAATTCACTCCAAAACAAAGTCAAGTACACCGCAGTGTTATACCTACCAACTTCGTCAAGCCCGGGGTGTAATTTGCACTTGCTGCGAGGGGACCAGCAGACAATGTAAATAAAATAAATAATGTAAGTGGCAATAATGAGCTGCTTCTTAAAATTTATCAGCAATTAAATTCCTTATTGGAGAGAATCGATAGACAAGATTTTAAAATTAACATTGTTTTTCAGCGTTTAGGGCTTTCAAATGCCTCAAAATAAGTTGTCATCCAGTCACATTCCCATGGATAGGATTCGTCTCATCTCGATCAACGTCAACTCCATTGTGAGGCTTCACCGACGTGACTGTCTCTTGGAGTTCCTTGTCAAGCAAAAGCGTGACATCATGCTTCTTACTGAAACTCACCTCAATTCATGGCACTCCATGACATTCAAGGATTTTGAATTCGTAAGAAACGACAGAGTAATAGGTGATGGGGGAAGTGGCATCGGGATATTGGTTCGAAGGCCCGATTGTTTCCAAAATATTGAAAAAGTCGAATTCAAAAGCTTTGATTCTCTTGAAGTGTTCATTATCAAAATCTCACTGCCAGGTGGGGATAACCTCTTTCTTATCTTTGCCTATGCAACTGGTCGAAATATTGTCAACTTCAAGGAGGAGCTCAGTTCCTTGTTTGAAATACTCGAATTAAACAGGCAATTATAATTATTATATTCTTGCTGGTGACTTGAACGCCAAGCATACATCTTGGCTGAACGCCACCAATAATCCCAATAATCCCAGAGGTGTATTCCTGAAATCGTGGATAACAGAGAGCCAAATTGAGTACAGGTGCAATCTATATGGGTCGGAGTTTCCAACATACCCTAGGACAAATTCATATTTGGACCTTGCATTGCTGACGCAAAACTTGAATTCAGCTTTAATAGTTGAAATGAAATGAAATTGATCTCTTTTTGTCGAAGTTAGAGAAGCTGACGTTGAAAACGATTGAGAAAGTAGTTCCCAAGATTCAACATCGAAACAATATGGAAGGATATGAAACACCAACCATTGCAAGGTTGAAAAGATTGAAAAGCCTTCTTCTCACACGCGTCAACAATATTTATTGGCGATTTTTGGACTACAAACCTCCCTCGTTGGCTTTGTTGAAATTACATCTGAAGAATGTCCGGAACTTAATCCGTTCATACTTCAAGAATGAAGTCAGCAATCAATGGGCGGAAAAATTGAGAGGTATTAGCCCACAGGACCCAGTAAGAAGTCTCGAGTAAAGGTATCGAATCTTGAAGTCACTAGCGATGAGATAAATTTTCTCGATAGGGCTAGTATTGAAATTGATAGTACGACTCCGGATAGACTTGGAAACAGGAGGTATTGCATAAACTTGCCCTGATTGGAACACGTTTTAAATTGGTTCATCTATCAAACCCTGAGAGAGGGAATGAAATATTTTCAGAGGTCGTTGAAGCAAATGTTTCCGACTTCAAATCAAGCCTGAACGGCCAATCAACTCTTCATTTCAATGAAACATTAACATCTGACCGCATACCGAGCTTGAATCTTATCGATTATTTTGTTAGCTATGAAGACTTGTTTCATATTTCGCAAGATAAACAACAAGAAATCATGTAGTACTGATGGTGTTCCAAATATAGTTCTCCGAAATCTGCCTGAGGTTGCTATTAGGAATTATTGCATATTGTTCAAAAACATGTTGAGCAATTCATATTTCCCAAATGAGTGGAAAAAGGCTAAGGTATTTCCGATCATGAAAAAACGAAAATAATCTTCATGTCCTAAAAGCTGTCGCCCAATCAGCTTGCTGCCTAACACCAGCAAGGTGTTTGAAGTGATATTCAACAAAGCATTAAACGCCCACATTGACAAATATGAGTTGATGCCGAACCGCCAATTTGGTTTTCGTGCCAGGCGTTCGACACACATGCAATAACGCAAGTAACCTCAGACATCTCTTGGAAACTAAATGATAGAGAATTTGTTGGAGCATGTCTCATTGATATGGAGAAAGCCTTCGACACTGTGCGGTTAGATAGGCTAAATAGTTTTTAAACTCCTTCAGTACAAGTTCCCCAGACACTTTGTCGCCATGATGTGCAATATTTTATACGGGAAATCGTTTGTTGGAACTGATGGAAATCTGACAACAATGCGCAAATTCAAGGACTTGAATGGTATACAGCAGGGAACAGTTACTGCGCCTCTGCTCTTCTCAATATTCATTCTCAAGCTATTGAACGGCTTTGATTTTAACGTCTCGCCAACGAAATCATTGGTAGCGTTTGCTGATGATCTGATCATCTATACAGCAGACCGAAAAGCTACAATAGTTCAGAGCAATCTCCAAAAAATGTTCAGTGATGTACAGCTATACACTGACCATTGGCGAATGAAAATCAATGCACAGAAGTGCGAAACAATTTTGTTTCGGACAACGCTGCAGGGTTCAGTCAAGACCTGAAACGTAATTGGAAGCATTTCCACATCATGGCTGGCAAGGGTAGTTCAGAACGGGTTCCGCATAAATCCTGTGTTCGATACCTCGGCGTTCACCTCGATCAGTATCTGTAATGTACGGAACATGTCAAAATCATGCTCAGTAAGGCACAAAAAGAATTCATGGCCCTATGAAGACTCTTTCATGATCAAAAGGTCTGTTACAAGATCCTGGTTAGACCAGTTTTGACATATGGATGTCAGATCTGGTACAACCAGAGTGCTAGTACTATGGAAAGATTAAGAGTTTTCGAAAGGAAATGTCCGTGCATTTATGGTTTGTACAGAAAGCCTGAGACGGATTGGAAGCACTATATGTCGAATAAAAGAATCTATCAAACTGCTAAGGAGACAAGAGTCGATATCTTCATATTGAAACTTCTTTCGAATCATATCGCAAGATCTGAAGATCTGTAACAATGAGTGAAGTTGAGTGTTAAAAATTAGGGATAGGTTAGGTTTATTATATTAAGTTTAGAGATAAGGTTAAACGCGTAGGTTAGGAATATTGTGATAGAATTATTTAGTATAAGATTAAGTTTTTGATTGAATTTTATTAGAATTAGGTTATAACATCAAAGTTCACTGTTGGCTTAAAATTATACATAATTTTGAATAGTGTAGGTTGGTTTTTTCTTCTTTTTCCAATCAAATCATAAAATTTGTAATAACCTTAATTAATTTGAATTTGCTATAGTCTTTTCGATAAAATGTGTTTAACTGATAACGTATAAATTTAGGGAGCCATTTGGGCCATTAAGTTTTTGTATTGTTATTGTTTGGAATTTGCTTTATATTCCAGTACCTCCCACCCCAATCTTGAAATTGTATCGAGCGTGAGACGTGGGGTATGAGGACGCGCGTTATCCTTGAGACAAATCGCACTTCGTGCTGGAATGCTCCTCCGTTTCGAGTGTTGTTTTGCGATATTGAAGGTGTTCGTGGATGATAGACTCTATACTACCAATACTGATGAAGAGTTCAGCTGAAATGTCTCGAACATTCTTCCTACGGCCCTCCAAAATGAGTTGTTTTACGCGGCAAATGTTGTCTGGTGTGATGCTCGATCGCAGTCGACGATCATGGGACTCATTCTCGACGGGTTCGCGACCATCCTTGAATGCTTTGGCCCATTTAAACACATCAGCCCTACTCAGGCACTCACTACCGAACTGATTTCGCAAACGCAGAAAAATTTCCGTGTTTTTAACGCGTTCCCGCACTTAAAAACGAATGACAATACGTTACGCAACGGCGGTCGGCAATTGACGTTCACTCATGGTCGTAGCACTCGCGTGAAACATGCACTCCCGACGAAAACTATGCCACACTGTTTGTAAGGGACCCAGCTATCACATAAACAATTCACGACCTTCAAGACATACATGCGCGCCATCTATAGTGTTTGTCTCCATCATATTTGAACCACCTTCGTACTATCAATTTCGATATCAGCCCTATCGAGAAGATTTTTCTCATCAATAGCTACTTCAAGATTCGATACCTTCACTCGAGTCTTCTTACGGATTAAGCTATGTACTTTCGTGAAAATTCCATTTGAGACCTGTGTGGGCTAATACCCCTCAGTTTTTCCGCCCATTGATTACTGACCTCACTCCGGAAGTATGAACGGATTAAAGTTCCGGATATTCTTCTGGTGTAATTTCAAAACAGCCAACGAGTGATATTTGTAGTCCAATTTTCAATCTTTTTAACCTTGCGATGGTTGGTGTTTCATATCCTTCCATATTATTTCGATGTTTAATCTTAGGAACTACTTTCTCAATTCAAGTCTCGCGTCAGCAATGTAGAGATCCAAATTTGAATTTGTCCTAGGGTATGTTGGGAACTCGAAGTCAAAAGCGCTTTATTCAATACTAATCGTTATAAATTTTCAAAGAATAGAAAGCAAATTCCAAACAATAAAAATATTAAAATTTAATGACACATATGGCTCTTTAAATTTATACATTATGACTCAAAAACATTTAATAAAAAAACTGTCAAATTCAAGTTAGTTAAGAGTATTATATATTTTCTGATTCAATTGGAAAAAGGAGAAAAAACCAACGCATATAACACTTCACAAATTAATTATGATATAGAACTTTTCTCCTACATCTAATATGTTATAACCTAATGCGAATAAAATTCAATCAAAAACTTTACCTTATACTAGTAAAATGATATCACAATGTTTCTAACCTAACGTTAAACCTTATCTCTAAACCTAATAAAAAAACATAACATATACCTATCCTAAATTTTGAAATCTATCCCTAATTGCTTAACACAATCAAACAACACCAACTCGAAATGTAGGAATTATGTGGTGGATAACTAAATTAAATGATTTTGAAATACAAGGAATGAATGCTGACAAACTGACAATAAAAACTAAATCACTGGTTGACTTTCAGATAGCAAAAAAGTACTTTATGTTGGGAACTTCTACCCATATGGATTGCACGTGCATTCAATTTGGTTCTCTGTTATCCGCGATTTCAGGAAAAAACATCTGGGATTACATATACATAATACATAAATATATATATATATATATATATATATATATATATATATATATATATATATATATATATATATATATATATATATATATATATATATATATATATATATATATATATATTGTCGCGTGTTATTGGTTTGCGGCCAATAATTTAATGTTCCGGGAAAGTGAAAACGCAATGTCTTTTAATTTAAGTTAAGAGTTTATTCAATTACAATAAAATGCACAATAATCAGTTAACACTTTCACTAATTTTAATTTTCACTATTAAAATTAAAATCTAACACTTGTCCATAAATTTTTTATCGCAATTGTCTTCTAAATTACTTCACTATTACGAAACACACTTTGCACTCAAACAATCAATTGTCTTTACTTCGCGTTCCACTATATCGCAGTTTTCTTATCGCGGTCGAATGAATGATGATTCCCCCATTCATTCAGCTCGCCTTTATATAGGGTCTCTACCTATTCACCCATTTCTCGTTTATTGGCGAATGTTCTACCGAGAGGTAGCTGGTAGATTCGAGAAAACTTAATGAATGGAGTGACGTCACTTGCAGATGTTGATCATGCTTGTTGGGTTCTCGTGTCTTCGAGTGAATTCGTGTTCTTCATTGTTGTGAAAACAATTGCGACAGTAGCTCGCAAAATTATTTGTACATGTAACACTGCCCCCACCTCAGTTCTTTTCGCCCCGAAAAGATGTGTCGCCAGTTGTAGTCAATTCTCCCTGGGTGTAATATGGGGCAAGACGGTCCAGATGCACGATTTTCATTTTAGCTCTCGGCTTACGATGTTCCTGTATTCGGTATACGACGTCGTTGATTCGCTTTGTAACTCGGTATGGTCCCTCCCAATTATGTTGCAACTTTGGAGACCTACCCTTTCGCCGTTGCGGGTTATAAAGCCACACCAAGTCATCTTGCTGGAAGCCAGTAGAATTAGCCTTTAGATCATACCTGGTCTTCATGCGGTCAGTAGCCGATTCGAGGTGTTTTCGCACTGTCCGATGTATCTGGTTCAACCGTTGTCTTAGATCACTTGCGTACTCCGAGACCGTTTGGGGTTTCTCAGGGGGTGTTCCGAACTTTATATCGGCTGGCAAACGAATAGTCTTTCCAAAAATGACTTTGGCTGGGGCTTGGCCCGTCGACGCATGTTCAGCGGCTCTATATGCCATTAAAAATAGTGGGATATGTCGGCCCCAGTCCCTTTGGTTCTCGTCAACCATCTTGGCAAGGTGTTTATTGAGCGTGCCGTTGAAACGTTCGACCATTCCATCGGATTGGGGATGCAGCGGTGTTGTCCTCGTTTTCCGTATTCCCAGCTGCTCGCACATTTCGCTAAAAACTAGTGACTCAAAGTTTCGGCCTTGATCCGAATGTAGTTCACAAGGCACGCCGTACCTGCTGACCCAATTTAACACTAGCTGTTCGGCTACCGTAGTTGCTTCCTGGTTGGGAATGGGGTAGACCTCGGGCCACTTGCTGAAATAATCAGCTACAACCAGCGTGTATCGATTTCCCCATTCAGATTCAGGAAAGGGTCCAGCGATGTCAACAGCAATCCTTTCGAATGGCACGCCTACGTTATAGGTTTGCATTTGTCCTCTCAGTCGTCGTTTTGGGCCTTTGACGGAAGCGCAAATGGTGCATCTGCGACACCAGTCCTCTACGTCTTCTCGAGCGTGGAGCCAGTAGAATCTTTCCCGCAATTTCGCTAAGGTTTTGTTAACACCAAGATGGCCTCCCGAGGATCCTTCATGCATTTCCTGTACCACATCGTGGATTCGGCTTTTGGGTAGTATAGTTTGCATCCTATAGGAGCTGCCATCCGCCGTTTCCCATTTCCGCTTGAGTACACCACCCTCCACCTGAAGGGAGTTCCATTGTGCCCAATAGCTTTTCAGGGTTGCGCCATGCGTTGAAACGTCCTTCCACTCAGGTCGCCCAGTCGTCTCCTTCCATACGAGCAATGTTCCGATGTCTTCATCGGCTAGCTGGGCATTTCGAATCTCCTCCGATGACCAACCTTCATCGAATTCGGCCGTTATCAGTCGCAGATCAACGGGCGGTTCCTTTTCCTCAATCCGTCGGCAATGCTTGCAGTTAGCTGGACATGGGCGACGAGATAGGGCGTCAGCATTTCCATGAACTCCGCCCTTTCGATGAACAATTTCGTAGTCGTATGACTGCAATCTTTCGATCCATCTCGCAACTTGTCCCTCGGGGTTTTTGAAGTTAAGTAGCCATCTCAATGATGCATGGTCCGTTCGAAGAACAAATTTCTGGCCATATAGGTACTTGTGGAACTGCTTGGTGGCCTCTATTATAGCCAATAGCTCCTTCCTGGTCACACAGTAGTTCCTCTCACTTTTTGAAAGAACTCGACTGTAATACGAGAGGACTCTTTCTTCGCCATTGATCTGCTGGGAGAGTACAGCTCCAATACCGCCGTTGCTTGCATCGGTGTCAACCACAAACATTTTTCCGGGTTTCGGATACGCCAGTACGGGTGATTCACATAGCTTTTCCTTCAGGGTCTCAAAGGCTGTCTGGCATTGTTCATTCCAGACATACGGACGATTTTTCTCGGTTAGCTGATGAAGACACTTAGCTATTTTGGCAAAGTCTTTGACGAATCTTCGATAGTAGGTTGCCAGGCCCAGGAAACTTCGTAGGTTGCCAGGCCCAGGAAACTTCGTAGTTGGCGCTTGTTGTTTGGTGTTGGCCAGCTTTTCACGGCTTCAATTTTATCAGGGTCTGTTTTGACCCCTTCAGCTGATACGACATGTCTCAGGTATTTTACTTCAGCTGCGAAAAGGGTACACTTGTCGGGACTAAGTTTCAAATTTGCCAGTCGCAGTCGGGAGAAGACCTCTTCTAAGTTCCGCACATGCTCTTCGAACGTTCTCCCGATGACGATGATGTCATCTAGGTACACCAAGCAGGTTTTCCAGGTTAGACCACGTAGCACGTATTCCATCAAGCGTTCGAAAGTGGCTGGAGCATTGCAAAGCCCAAACGGCATCATCACAAATTGCCACAATCCGGTCCCAACTGAAAATGCGGTCTTCTCTCGGTCCTTCTTGTCAATTTCTACCTGCCAGTAGCCACTCTTGAGATCGAGTGTAGAAAACCATTTTGCGTCGGCTAAAGTGTCCATGATGTCATCGATGCGTGGGAGCGGGTAACTATCTTTCTTAGTGACGTCGTTAAGCTGCCTATAGTCGACACAAAAGCGAGTGCTACCATCCTTTTTCTTTACTAGAACTACAGGCGCGGCCCATGGACTTACAGAAGGTTCGATAATGCCTTGCTTTTCCATGTCCGAGATCAGCGCGCTCACTTCTCCTTGTTTGGCTATAGGGAGACGTCTTGGTGCTTGTCGAGTCGGCTTGGCTCCCTGTGTGTCTATGACGTGAGTTACCAAACTCGTTCGGCCTTGGTCATCCGGGCTTGTTGAGAAGATGTCACTGTACTTGGTGACCAGATCAGAGGCTCGTTTGAATAGCTGTACCGGTAATTTGACTTGCTTCAATATTGCAGACGTGGATTCCCGGGCTTTGTCTGTGTCTTGCCTCCTTTTCCAATGATGGTTGTGAGTAGCTTCCAAAGAGGTGATGGTGGAAACAGGCTGGCAGCTGCCGATGACTTCTCCCGCTTTGATGCTCGTGGTTGAGTCTGCGGTGTTAAGGACTCTAACCGGCACATATCCGTTTCTTAAAGATTTTACAAGGCTTCGTCCTACAATCAAACTGCGCAATGCGGATGTCTTCGTTGGCTCTATCAGATAAGATCGGTGGTCTCCAGAATCACCATCAAGCTTGGCCCATACAATGCTTTCGGAAGAATTCGGTACATCAGTGTCAGTACATACCACTACATTCATCTTGGGGATTTGGACGCTGGGATCCTCCATCAGTACTTCGACATTCTGCCATTTCAAGACACGTTTTCCCAAGTCCAACGTGATTCCATGTGGTCGCAGAAAATCCATTCCGAGAATGCAGTCATCCATAATGTTCGCGACCAGAAAATTATGTCGGAACACAAGGTCTCCCAACTGTATCTGGAGGTTGACCTCTCCATGAACAGGTGCAGTTTCTCCCGTAGCTGTCCGTAGTGAGAAAATTCTGCCCTTGTGAAGTTGTTGCTGTCTAACTAGGTCTGGTCGGATAATCGATCGGGTTGCACCAGTGTCGATTGTTATGGTGCAGTGTTCTCCGTCAACTTGACCCGGAAGGCATAAGTCCGCTTCTCCACGATGTAGTCTTGACACGGTGATGGTGGTGCTGGGGACGTCGATCCGCCTAGCCAACCTCTGCCCCACGAAGTTGGCTCTTACATGTTTCCCGACCCCTCTGTTTGAAGGGCTTCCATTCTGGGCTCCTGACTCGGTCTGGATCTCCTCCTAGCTGCACACCCTGGACAATAGCTCGGTTTTCTTCGCTTCTTGCAGTCTCTTTGCAGGTGCCCCTTCTCTCCGCAATTCCAGCATCTAGGCGCACCATTTACATGCGGGTCTCGCTCAATTTCCACGCGCTCACACCTGCACTCGTCTGTCACTACCTCACGAACCCGGGCAGTGGTACGAGTCACATTTTTCGCTGCCTCAAAGTTCAGACTATAAGCCAATGCGTCCTTAACCGTTTGCTTTTGAGCTAAACGCACGGCTTGTTGCAATTCCGGGTCTTTTAGTGCGCTGATGAATGCCTCTGTCGCTGCATCATCTCGATGTTCTGGGTCGTAGGCTGGATAAGCCAAAAGTGCCAGTCGCTCAATGTCTTGGGCTAGCTGCTGTAGGGTTTCACCAGACTTCTGCATTCGATGCCTTAGCTGTGACCGATAAATCTGCTTTAGATGATCGTCTCCATAACGCATGTCGAGCGCATTCATTATAGCATTCGGGTTTGAGTGCAATTCAACGGGGATCGTCTGCAACAGCTCGGCAGCTGGGCCTCTTAGAGCAAGAATCAATGCAGTTGCTCGTTCCTGTTCATTCCAGTGATTTATGCGAGCGGCTGCTTCGAACTGGGTTTTGTAAATACTCCAGACCGTTTGCCCATCGAATATTGGTGCTTGGACATTTCTGGATGTGCTTTGCGCTGCGGTTATAAGCGAGGCTGGTGAAGAGGTTACTACTGCCTTTGCTGCTTCCAATTCCTTTTTCATTTTTCCCATCTCATGGTTGATTCGCTCCTCTACCTGGCTGATATCATGGTTTATTCTCTCCTCGACCTGGCTGATCTCATGGTTAATTCTCTCCTCGACCTGGTAAACCTTTTCCTCGACCTGGTCAACCTTTTCCTCGACGCCTTTAATTTGTTTGTTCAGATGACCGAGCTCCGCTTTTATTTCGGTTGACTGTTTCTCCAGCTTCTGTGCGATGTCTGCCTTGATTTCGATCGCTTGTTGGTCCAGCTTCGCTGATTGTTCGTTTAGCTTCGCAGCTAAACTGGATGTCTGTTCATTTAGCTGCGCTGATTGTTCGCTTAGCTTCGTTGATTGTTCGTTTAGCTTCGTTGATTGTTCATTTAACTTCGCAGCTAAACTGGATGTCTGTTCATTTAGCTGCGCTGATTGTTCGCTTAGCTTCGCTGATTGTTCATTTAACTTCGCTGTTAAATTGGATGACTGTTGTCGCTGCTCTTGCTGCATCAGCATCAACATCTGCATCAGCGCATTTTCTGGTTCCTTTGGTTTTGGTGTTCCGGCTTCACCACCTTCTGCGCCTTTTTCTGCATCTGAGAGCTCACCCAAATCCAGATTCACGCCTTCTGACTCGATCGCATCACGCAAGCGTGCAATCAGTATGGCCTTTGTACCTTGTGTAGCCAGATTTCGTTGTTCCAACTCCTCTTTGAGCTCCGATATGCTCAATTGATTAATTTTAAGATGTAAATTTCCTGGCATTTTTATTGTTTCGGCTATTTTTTAAGTTACTTTTCACAATTGTGCACTTTAAAATTGTTTAAACGTTTTCACTTCAAAATTTCAATCGCACTTCTCGACACCACTGTCGCGTGTTATTGGTTCGCGGCCAATAATTTAATGTTCCGGGAAAGTGAAAACGCAATGTCTTTTAATTTAAGTTAAGAGTTTATTCAATTACAATAAAATGCACAATAATCAGTTAACACTTTCACTAATTTTAATTTTCACTATTAAAATTAAAATCTAACACTTGTCCATAAATTTTTTATCGCAATTGTCTTCTAAATTACTTCACTATTACGAAACACACTTTGCACTCAAACAATCAATTGTCTTTACTTCGCGTTCCACTATATCGCAGTTTTCTTATCGCGGTCGAATGAATGATGATTCCCCCATTCATTCAGCTCGCCTTTATATAGGGTCTCTACCTATTCACCCATTTCTCGTTTATTGGCGAATGTTCTACCGAGAGGTAGCTGGTAGATTCGAGAAAACTTAATGAATGGAGTGACGTCACTTGCAGATGTTGATCATGCTTGTTGGGTTCTCGTGTCTTCGAGTGAATTCGTGTTCTTCATTGTTGTGAAAACAATTGCGACAGTAGCTCGCAAAATTATTTGTACATGTAACAATATATATATATATATATATATATATATATATATATATATATATATATATATATATATAAACACTGTCAATGAGACTTGAGCCAAGAATTCAGGGCGCAAGAGGGGAGTACTCTAACCACTCGATTCGCAAATTATTTAATTTCTAGCTCTACGTAAATCGTAGCGATTGAAAATGCCTAAATTGAAAGATCACTAGAAAATAGCATATAACAAACCTTAAGGAGAAATAACTTTTTTTCTTTAGCACAGCTCCTTTCGGGCCTTCAGTTAGTTAGAGTACCTCATTTTCTTGATCAAATGTTTCGGCACTCGGGAAGGTAATATGGTCAGCACCACGCTCTAGGCAGATTCGATATGTTCTGATTTTAAACCAGTACTTATCATAACTTAACGGGGTTAAAGTTCGTCCGAAGAATCGCTCGAAACAAATATTGTTGTCACCAACAGGATTCGAACCAGGAACTATCGGCTTACGCAACGAGCGCTCTAACCATTGCACCACGCGGAGAAACAACTATTCATGTATATTAGAGAAGAAGCATATAGCAGATGGAAGTCACGACAAACATTGAACAAAGAATTTATTTCAAGAATCATAAAAATTTACTTTTTAGGAAAAAAAATTGATTGGATTTTTTTGAGGTGGATAATAGTTTGGATTTATCTTATTCGGATTTATTTCGATAGCGAATAATCTTCGACTATTGAAATATAATGGTTATGTATATTGTTCTTGCAAGTTATCCTAGCATTGTGAGCAAAATTGAGCACTAATGCAAATACAGAAACTAATGTACTACTTTACATTAGCATTAATCAGAGTTCAAAATATTATGTGTAAAAAACTTCAAAGATACTTACTTATCGCCAAAACACCTCCTTTCTTTTCATGAACGTCGGAACTTTTCACCATATCGAAAATATGATGATTGAAATCGTCGAAAAATTGCACTAATTCCTCTTGTGACATATCACGCAGTTCGGTCTTAACATATAAATACAAATCCTGAGCCGCCTTGTTTTGAGTCTCGCGGTGTCGAGACTTCAGTCCCGACACAAATTGCTGAACCACCGATGACGACATTTCTACACGTTATTTGATCAATTTCGATACAAGAAGTATGATTATAACAAATTAATATTCGGCAACATCGGGCAAATTAGATCATTTTCCAATTTGCCGTCATTGAAATTGTTTTGAGGTTAGTATTGGCAAATCAATTATTTTCGTCTCATTTGTTTAATTTCTGGTTTCTGACCGCGCACAAAACATAAAGTGTATAACACTGTATCGCATGAATGATTAAATACTTTACTTTGATGACAATCTCCCACTTATTAACGGATAAAATGTAGCTATCTAAACTCTGACAAGGTTTCCTCCACCAAAAGTGAACAAGTGTAAAACTCGTCGAAAAATGAAGTGGTATAATAATATTTTGATGCCAGTGAGACCTCTGAATGTGGCTTTACAAATGAAGTTTGTTGATATCAGCATTCAGCGCGCAAAAAGAAAACAACAGAATGGTTTGTTATTGGAGTGGGGGAGAGGTAAACAAAACGTGAGCGAGGAGAATGAAAATACTTTGAATGGAACTTGTTCAAATTAGTGACTTTTCGTTTCATTTTGAAAATATTGAATCGGTAATAATTCAGCATTTATAATGTTTTGTGTATTGTCATATATTAAGTATGATTGAGCTTGTGTGATCGTTTAATCCAATGACTGTTTCTATTGCAATTGTTCCGTTTGTCAAATAAAATGTCAAGTTAAAGGAAGGCTACACTATTGACACTATTTAATTGTATCAGAAATAAAGTTGTTTTATAGTCTCTCTTTGTTACTATAGCAAAAAATGTGATTAAACAAAGCCGAAAAACGTGATAGAAAGGAAATAAACACGTGTATGAAGTTATCTTGAAAGAATTAGGAGATTGCGATAAGCTGTGCCTAAGATTTATCGAGTGTAGTTGAATTCAAAGTTTATTTCACAAACGGAGTACTAAGGTTAATTTGTGCGTGAATACTTTTATTTATAATATTCATCACACTTTTTAGAAATTTTTAATCACTATTGATAAAAGTTAAAGCTGTTAGGACTCATCACATTGTAGTCTTCAGTTTAGAGACATGCTGAATCTTGACTATAAATGGATTTTCTATTGCCTTATACTAGGTGAGGAATTTATAGACAATAAGAAATTGGATCCTACTAATCGCAATATATTTGTTAATTATTTTTGGTTACCCTCAATTAAAAGCTGGAAGACCAAACTTTAGAATTTATGTAAAATTTTCTATCAAAGTTTTATGGATAAACTGTTAAGTATTTATCTGATGCTTATTGTGTAATTTCTCGAAGTGACGCTATAATACGAGCATGTAAACTCCTTATTGAATTACTGACGTCAGACTTGTTCTCTCACGCTTTCTGTGCTTCACTCGCTATTGATTTATTTCTATGGCCGGTATACATTCCCACTCAACTACTCGTATAACATAAAGTATGTACGATTTCTATGAACAAGCTATTCCCATAAGTTTTGGTATCAACAACTGCATGCTGTGGAATGGCTTTTTCATTGAAGCATGAAAGGATACTAACTCGGGCGAAAACAGCAATATAGCAACGGTGAGCCAAGAAAACAATAGTAAGTCCTAACAGGACAATCCAGGGAAAAAATTAACACGAAGCCAGATGTGCTTACTCCTTGATTGACGAACGAAAAGACTATAAAACAGGAACGATTCTGTAGTGAAAGTGGGTAGTTACAATGCCTGTAGTGAAAGTGGGTAGTTACAATGTCCGTACAAAACTGCAGCGATGGTCTGCTGCCTCGGCGGAAGAGGATGGTCGTATCCGCCAAGATTTGCCCTTGTCTGAGGACGTGTGAATGCGCTGGCAGGCTAGCATTGCGAAGTCGTGGGGCGGGTTCTTTTCCCCAGCACAAGGAGGAAGGAATTAAAGGGGTCGTATGCCGATCGACTGGTGTCGATGCCGAGGTAACCTACTGCGGGTTGAATTTGCTTGTTCAAAGAACAAATTGGGTTTGGAAAAACGGACGGACTTAAGAGACCGACGTTACTTATGGCCCACAAATAAGAGTGAGGAATTCAGGTGGAAGCGGTGCCCCTCGCACCCTCCCAACCGTATCAAGATCCAAATGTAGACGTGGCCATGTATTTCCCATTTGAATGAAAAACCATTAAAAACATTATTTCCATGAATTTTTCCATCAAATGAGGAATATGAACGTGGCCAATTTGTGTTATAGCATTACGCGATGGAATCACATAACACTATACCATAAAAGGGCACGTGAGCGGAAGGCCACTCTACCCGGGCAAGAGCCCCTACAACGCAATAAAAGGGAAGAGCGCGCCCGATGGCTAGCTCATTTCAGTGGAGGGGCCTGCCATCGTTGCAGGTCCCATACCCGGTCAGAGAGGAAAGGAAAAATCGAAGGTATAATTTTAATAATTCATTCTATTTAAATATTTTACAATACTATTTCTGACAATCAATTTAATAAGAGTAAATATTTTAAAGGTTTCATAGAAATATAAGAAATCGTTTGCTTATTTATGTTTTCAAAGCGTTTATCAAAACTTTATTAAATTTATTAGCACGCCAATTGCAAATTATTCTTCTAACCTCTAAACTTTTAACTAGAAATTCCATTGTTGTGGCGTCATTGTATAGTTTAATTTAGTGTTACGTTACAACCAAGTTCGTACAATAACTAGTGCGTTACATATTTTTAAAATTATTTTTAAGCTTATGCTTAGGATTATAGTGACCACTATTTCTAGAATTGAGATAGCAGCTTAAAAGCCGTCGAATGTTTCTTTATATTTTAAGTAGAATATTATGAGATTTCAAAATGTAATAACATATTTCAACCGATATGGAGTGATATATATATATATATATATATATATATATATATATATATATATATATATATATATATATACACGGATAACCTACTAACAGTGACGAAGGCTGAAAAAGGACATACAACGGTGGTCCTAAAAACAACGGACTATGTACAAAAAAACAATAGACTTCATTAACGGCAAGGGCTACAAACTGGTAAACAAAGACCCCACCACTAGGTTCCAGGCGGACTTACGTACTGCCATTATTCAATCCCCACTAATTATTCCTCCTAATACTAAGCAACGCTACATAAACCCAAATCTATGCACACCAACCCTTAAAGCACAACCTAAGCTTCACAAACCCATTATTCCTATCCGTCCTGTCGTCAACTACCGCCCAGCTCCTGCATACCAATTAGCACGGTACTTGGCAACGATAATGGCTGATGTCGTGCACCTTGACGACAAATCCGCATTAAAGAACAGCCGCGAGCTAGCAAGTTCTACCACTTCTTTAAAGTTGACTGAAAATTTTCGGCTTTTATCATTAGACATCACCAACCTCTATACGTCTAACCCTGTCAATGAAACACTGGCCATACTAAAAGAAAAACTTTCATTCAACAACAGCCGACGATTCACAGATCAAATACTCAATCTCATAAAGACCACAATCAAACAGAACTATTTTAAGTTCAATAGCAACACATACTCGTACATTGCCAAAGACGGTCTCTGTATGGGACATCCAATGTCCTCAATAATGTCAGAAATATTCTTACAATCTTTGGAAGAAGTTTATACCCAAAGTTGTCAAAAGATTCAATGTAATATTTTACAGACGATATGTGGATGACTGTTTCATTGTTATTGACTCACAAGATAATAAACAAGACGAACTACTTACCTATATGAATGAAATTCACCCGAATATAAAGTTCACTATGGAAAAAGAAACAAACGGACAACTCAACTATATGGACCTAACTGTGACACGTGAACAAACACGATTGGACTACAAGATATACAGAAAACCAACCACAACTGATCATACCATACATGAAACATCTTCCACCCCGCACAACATAAGCTAGCAGCGTACAGATCAATGGTGCAGAGGCTTCACTCCATCCCCATGACTCCTACTAATTACTCCAACGAACTAAACAACATTTACAGAATAGCTAATAATAACGGATACAAACAATGCGACATTGACAAACTTGTCACACAGTACAAACAAAAACAGGAACGCCAACCGACTGAAACCCGTAAGAACGACCAACAGTGGGTATCGTTAACATACGTAGGCAAAGAGACATACAAATTATCAAACTTCCTTAGGAAATACAAATTGCAAACTGCATTCAAAACGAACAACAACATTGGAAACAAACTGAAGCCAAAACTGAATGACACATCGATATACGAAGGCAGCGGCATATACAAACTGACATGCAAGGACTGCGACATGGTATATATAGGAAGGACAACACGAAAACTAACGACAAGATACAAAGAGAACCTACGATCTTTCCTATACAACAAGGCAGACTCCAATTATGCGACCCACCTACAAAACCACGCACATGAGCCTGACGCTATGACAAACTCTATGAAATTGCAACACAAACAAAACAAAGGACCGAGACTTGACATCCTATAAAGGCTTGAAATTTATAAACATAGAAAGACAGACGGTGACATTATCATTATCATTATATATATACTAGCGGACCCGGCGAACTTCGTTTCGCCTAGAAGTCGAATGTCAAATCATCGTCAATAGTCACAAAACCGACCAAGAGAGAGTCGGAGAGTTCTGAACAAAATTTCGTCAATCAAGTACATATAATTGTCAAGAGTGCTGCTACCTAGAGACATCGTTTTATTTTTCCTGTAAAGTTTACGTAAACGTCTATGATGTCAAATTATTTCAAATTGTTTACCCGGCGAACTTCGTACCGCCTTAACCTAGCTTTGATGCACTACTTTATTTTGTATAGCTGACCTATCTTATGTATGAGTACCTATTCAATTTGAACTGGACTAATTTTTATTAAATAAAAAAACAACATATATATTTTCATAATAGTGTTTATTCCATAGGGTTCAATTTCACTCAATATGTATGATTCCGTTGAAGTTCATTTCGCGCTTCGCGTTGCTCATCAGTTTGATTTGCTCTTATATTTCTTTGGCTTGCCGTATTTCGAGTTCTGCGGCCTAAGTTTGTACGTCTGGTTGGTGGCATTGTTAAAAACGAAAATCCAACTGAAATTAAAAAGATCTCATATATTTTCTATATAACCATGTAAAATTGTAATATTGTGTAGTCACCAAAAGTTACCAAAAATCGATATGAAGTGAAGTGAACTTACCGTGATTAACAAACACTTATTAGCAAACAAAAAACTTCTTAGTCTTTAAAACAAAACGAACTTTATCAAAAACATAATAAAATTATTATTAACGCGGTTATGGATGTGTTGTCACAGATTACCACAGATTCTTTTGTTTTAAATTGAATGACGTTGACATTTGTTAGCGCGGTTATCGATGTGGTGTCACAGATTACCACCAAAACTGACGATAGATACAAGCCATATGGTAGCAATTTGCATATGTATTAGTCGGCCTACTATGGACAAGCTTCCGGTAGCTGTCACCCAACTGCGGCATTAGCAAATGCTTATATTTCGTCATATATACTATTTTCCGAATAAAAAACGTGCCGAACGCATTCCGTGCATGCTATAAATTCACCTTGTATAGCCCATTGTGCTCCTAAACTTTTCAAGACGAGCAAATGAAGCACACGTTTTGCACCTTCGACTGATAGCTCAGCGTTGAGATGTAAACAAACTCCTATAAATTCACTTTGGAAGGCGATAAAAACTAAAGGGGTATAAGAACTGAAATAATTTTCACTTCACTAGGAGCGCTATTGTGTTCTCCGCGGATCATTTGGATTTCACTGTAGAAATCCGTCTCTAAACCGTTCAAACCTCGAATTTTTGTTGGCACCTCCACAATTCTTCATATAACGCCATGTAAGTTAGCCAGCAAAGTCGGCCTACTAATGGTCATGTGTGTGGTAGTAAGCGCTGCTGCCATATGGCTTGTATCATCTATCGTCAGTTTTGATTACCACAGATTTTTTGTTTTAAATTGAATGACGCTGACATTCGTTACGCGTGTTTTTTAAAATATGCAAAATTAAATGTATATTTTTCAATCTTTCTGAGAGATTTTCTTAATATTTGTTTCCGTAAGAACCTTGTACAGAGTATTAGAAAACTACAAAAAAAAATAAGCCAAATCGGTCAAGCCGTTTTCATGTTATGTCGTGACAACGGAAAACGGGTTTCATTTTTATATATATAGATATATGTAAATGTGTTATTATATTTAGACGTCAAAACTCGTAATCTACAAGATATGATGTACATCATCGTTTGGGTAGTCATTTGCATTCGAATAAAGTGAAAGAAGATGGGTAAATATTAAAATAAATATTGCCAGCAATATTTTAATAGGAATTGTGAACCTACCGTACACTTGACGGAAATTCTTTCTGTTGTATCATTTTAATTTGAGAAAAGTTATTTATTTACTAACCATATGCATTTATTTTCTCTACTATTCATTACTCAAAGTTTACGTTTAAAAATTTTTACAACAAACGTGATATCAGGAAAAATAATTTCATCATTGGTCCGAAAATTTTGTTAACAACAATTTTAATACTTTTGGCCACACAATATAAAATCACGTCAATTGCATTTTATTTAACATATGTTTAAAAATATGAACAAATAATTTTCCTACTTTCATTACACCACTGTTATAGCCAAAATTTAATTTAATCCTTAAATCGAATCTTACGTAAGGAGCCTCGATTGAATTTGCAAATCAATTCCAATAGGGTAGAACGCTCACAATCAGTCGCTTCTGTGGGTGTAGAAGTAGCTGAACCAGCTGTTTTTGCTAGAGAGCTCATCGGAGGCGGTGGTGGTGGTAGGGGCGATGCGTTTTGAATAGAAGGCGCTGGAGTTATTCCATTCGACGTATTCACACTAATTACACTATCTGCCCGATTAATAGGACCCGAACTGGAAATACTAGAGCCATTCAAAAGTTGAAGTAAACTTTGCTGGCGAAGTTTCGTTTGTCTTTGTTCAAGTTTCGCTTTTTGCTTTGATTTTTATCACCTGATTCACAAAGCTACCACAGATTGATCAAATGTCGACTGTACATATAGTTTTTTCATTCTTATTGAACATTTCATTTGCATCCCAACAATTTGAATTACCAGCTAATTCTAGATCAATATCGCCATTAATAGCGGTATCCGATGCATCCCAAAGTTCCAATTCTTTCTCTTCGTTCCGTGAACCATTACATCGTGCTGATATAGCGCCGTAGTCTGATTAGGTTGAAAGATCATACAATCCGCTATTGATACATCAGATGTCTGATTTTGATTATTTTTTACACATTGTGCATAAGATATTGCTATTGCAACATCGAAATTCGATGAAAATGTCCCATAGATTCCTTCATATACGCTATCAGAAGGCGTTTGTACCTGTGCCAGATTACCAACAATTCATGTGGCTCCGTGCATGAAAAGTAAATTATTGATGTTCCTTGGGTAGGTACTGTTCGTCCTCTTTGTGACCTGTCATGTAAATATTTCTTGTTGCGCTGTCCGTGTTTAAAAAGTAAAAATGTAACTTGCAATCAGCAGAATTCACGCTTTTTCGAACCCTTAATAAAACTTTTCTCTCACGTCGAACGTCGGTTTGCTCGCGGGCGCGGATGTGCACAGTCGATTGAATGTTCGTTTGTACGATTCACTGTCCCGGCAGCTAATCACTTGCTCCGGTGCTATCTAACGGAATTTGGTTTGTCTCAAGGCGATTTATCGCCAAGCAAAGAGTTCCTGTAAAATTAATGTAAATTGTGAACGGCGACACTTGTGAACGCTGATATGGTGCTGCACTTCTTTACAGCCGTCGCGCGATGGCGATGGCCGCCTGCATTTTTGTTGTGATTTGTACATACATACATCGTATTATACTACGGTTTATTTTTCCACGTAACTATCTACACATGAGCGGGGCGAAGGATGGAAAACTCCAAATTCACCACTTTTTACACTCGTTTTCACACAATCTCACCAATTAATCGGCTTGTGTACTTCCTTTAATCCAATCACTTCAAAATCTTATTTATCTTACCAAAATGACAATGACGTCGACAACCTTCCAAGTCCACATCAATAACCAACTCACTGACACCTTTGATACAAATATCAGACTGAAGCAAGGAGATGGGCTGGCCCCATTGCTATTCAATTTGGCTCTGGAATAAGTCACCCAAAAGCTACCTGTTGTTACAAGAGGTACCTTATTATACGAGTGGTAGCCTATGTAGATGACATCAACATTTTGTCACGGCCGCTAACAACCAGCAAAGAACTCTTTCTGAAACTCGACAGTGAAGCAAAACTAGTAGGGCTACAAATCAATGAGAATAAAACAAAGCTCATGACGCATTCGAGGAAAAACACTCAAATACCCAAAATATCACACTCGGCGAATACAGTATGTTATCGAAAATGTGGGCGAATTTGTGTATTTAGGCGCCAAAATAACGAGAAATTGTAAAGAAAGAGACAAATACAGCTCGCAAATAAAATATTTTATTCAATTATGACGATCTTGACGACCAGCTGCATACACAGGAAAAAAGCTCCAAGTATACAAATCTGTGATAAGACATGTGCCATGCTATGGATGTGAAGCATTGAACCCAAGCATCTGCAAATATACTGAACGCCTTCGAGAGAAGTGCTGCAAAAAGTAATAAAATGAAAGCTAATTCTGCATAATCGTAATGTTAGTTTTATGTAATAAGATAGTTTAGTGTTTACTGGTGTTTATTTATCGATCTCAATCACAAATACATGTTTATTTGGAGAAGGGCATGTTCGAACAATTCTAGATTTTGTAGATCCGTTATACTTAAAGAGCCCAGTTGGCTTTTAATACATTATTAAAGAATTACACTGAAGAAGCAGCCAATTGAGCTCTGAAATACGTATTTGTATAAATAAAACGTTCTATGGTTTAAGGGAAAAAATCGTTATTTTATTGATCCGTTCTACTTTATGTTTTTGATTGGGAGCAAAAACATATTTTCAATGAGAAGTAAACAAGTAAAGTAAATCAGTTGACCAAAGGAAGCTTTTCATTTGATTAGTTTTGTTTCAGTAGCTGATGATGGTAGATATCAGAATTTTTTTGAGGTAGTTTAAGCAATTTAATTGTGTTTTATTTTGTAACATACAAAAAATAAGTTGACAAGTAGAAATTCCTAGTTGTTGCCATATGTTAGGTTAAAATTGCATGTTGATTGTTCAGTAGATGGGATTAGAATTTTGATATTTTTTGAGAAAGCATTGAATTTTATAATGCTTTGCGGTATATTTCCATTCTATATCAGCTATTATAACTTTTAAACGTTTTCCCTAAGTCGTGAGTGTATACCACACTCAATGGTTGGAGAAAAAACTTGATATATGTAAAATCAATAATTGTTATAAAATCACTACCAAAAGCCATATTTACATAAAAACAATCATTGAAAATTCGTTTTTGTTAAAGAAAAGTATTTCCGGCAGAATTTTTGAGATTCAAAAAACCTTAGACGCAATTCTAAAATCCCTTTGAAATGAAATGTTAAACTCAAAATTTTCTTTTATATTGATCTTAATAGTATGGCTGATAAAAGAAAATCAAGTGCTTGGCAATACTTTACTGATTTAAGTAATCATAAGGCCAAATGCAATTTTTGCAAAAAAATACTTTCATCCATATAATTTAATTCGCCTTATAAAATCGCAACACCCGACCGTTTCTGAAACAATTCAACAAACGGGCCATGTAAGTCAACCGAGCATTAATTTCTCACAATCAATACCTTCGATGGAAGCTTTTGCGGTTGGAAATGTTACAACGCGCACAAACATATCGTATAAACTTAGGAGCCCATCAACATCATCTCAAATAGCTATAAGTTCAACTAATATAAATACCACGAAGAAAACCGTAAGTGCTACCATGGCTCAATATTTAAATAAGCCAATTTCAGCTAAAAAATCTGAGCAATTGAATAAATACTTGGTGGAACTGGTAGTAAAAAACTACGTAGCATTCAGTATTGTAGAGAGTAAAGAGTTTAAGAAGTTTATTTCTGAGCTGAACCCAAACTACCAGATTCCTTCTCGTAGAACCTTATCAAATGCTCTGCTTACAAATTATTATAATCAGCCCAAAGAATAAATTCTGAATGTTTTGGAGCAGTCAAAATATGTGGCTATAACAACAGATAGCTGGACATCCAAACCAAACGATAATTAAATTTCGCTCATTTCATAGATGAGAACACGGCTCATTTCATAGATGAGAACACTAATCTGCAATCCTGCATGTTGGAGTGTTACCGGTATTCGGATAGACATACCGCTGAAAATCTAAGCTTGGAACTTAAAAGAATGTGTGACGGTTGGCAACTATTGCAACTTATTGCCGCAACAACTGACAATGCCAATAATATAAAAGCGGCAATAAGATTATGTAATTGGAAGCGCATCCCATGTTTTGCGCATACACTCAATTTAATTGTTGAGTCTGCCATTCAGGAAATTAGTGAAATACAATTAAAAATAAAATCTATAGTTGAGATTTTCCGCAGAAGTCCCCTCGCAACCTCAAGAATAACTTCGATCCAAAAAAATTTGAGAGAAACTGAGCTTAAACTTAAGCAAGATGTTGTCACCTGGTGGAACTCGACGTGCGACATGTTCGAAAGAATTTTTGCCGTAAGAAATAGCTTAATGTCCATTATAGCCATACACTACCGTGAAATTGGTAACATCAACAGTGATGATATTAATATTTTAAGAGCCGCAACTGAATTATTGTCTTTTCTCAAAGATGTTTCTGAAGAAATGAGATCAGAGAAAAAAATCACAATATCCGAGATAATTCTCATTTCAAATGCTCTTCAAAAGCAATGTAATGAATTTCTCACAAAAGATGCGCTCCCTAATTCAATCAGAAAAATTGCACGAAGTCTTTTAGAGGGATTAGAAAAACGTTTTCTAATATTGAAGAGGATTACTTGTTTGCAGAGATCACGCCGTTAGACCCACGATTCAAACGGTATGGCTTCTTTAATGAAATCAGCTACAACCAGGCTTGCTCCAGCTTAAACAGCTTGATGACTAGTATGAGCTTAGAATCACAACAAGAAATCACCGGCACGAAAGTAGCTGCCATCCCAACGAAAAAAGCACGGAGTATTTGGTCTGTTAGCGAGGTAATAAGAAACGTGAATCCTTCTGCAGTAGACATTATAGAAGTGGAAAAGTACCTACAAGAACCGATATTACCACGACATTTAGATCCATTAAAATGGTGGAACGAAAAAAAACATGCTTATCCAAAGCTCTATATAATAATGAAAAAAGGATGTGTCTACCTGCAACTTCTGTCCCATCAGAACGCGTTTTTTCGAAATCTGGCCAGGTATTGTTGAAAGGAAAAATCGACTAAACGGGAATAAGGTGTCCCAATTAATTTTTTAAACTATAACAGATGAAGGTCATATTCTTTTTAATTTATGTTTTTAAATATGTAAATAGTCATTACGCTTACAGGTACCAAAACATAGTAAGAAATAGTAAGTTTAACTATTTTCTAGTCTGAATCAATTTTTCTTTTATCTTTGAAATTTAGTATTTATTTGTGACAAAACTGTTTTTATTATTATTGAACCATTTATAAAATTTTCTTTTATTATAATGATTGAAATTAGATGATTGAGTCGTTGAGCTTGAGGATAGAACACTGACCTACATAGCACACAAAGATATTTTTATACCTGCAATTTGTCTTATAAAATTCTGTAAATGTTATAAAATTTTTGTTAGTGTGAAAATTCCTAGTAAATAAACATGACAGTATCCAAATATGAATTACGTTTTATTTCCCTACAGTAATTGGACGTATTGCTTAGTTTTAATTCAATAGTGATTTTGAATTATAGAACATTAACATTGAATTAATAATTTCCTACTTAAGTTTGAAAATGAAATATGTTCGTTTGTCTGGTTAAGATTTGATGTCACACCTCATTTGAAGTGGGACAATGTACCACCTCATATTCTAAAATGAGTACCTCATACAAACTTATTATAAAATGCTGTCCTACCCAACACTAGACATGTTCATCGCTGCTCGGATTTCGAAATTGGAGGTCACGGTCAATGGATCGAGGCCGTTCCGTTAGAGGTTTTTATTGCAGGAAGTGCAGGCCCGAGAGGAGCTGTAGTGCTACGAAGAAGAAAAGCATAATGCAGCAAGGTGAATTTTAAGCATGCAAGGAATGTGTTTTGTTCTTTTTTCATGAGAAACATTGTAATGATTTTTTTTTTATGCCCGTGTAGGACACGGGTGCCGATGGTCTGGCATACGTGTCAGCGAGCTATTGTATAAACAACACCGAGCTCAGCTAACTACAAAATACTTATCACGCGTACTCTACTCTACAAGACGCACCGATCAATTTTTATTGTCTTTAGAAAAGTTCTATTAGGTGTCAATTAAGCTACTCTACAGTAATTCAATATTTTTTTGCCTCGTTAAAGTTAGCGGACATGGAGGCTTGAGACAAACGCAAACATTACACAAAAAGCAACCGTTACTTTCACAGAAGAAGGTCGTTGCATTACAAAGGGAATGTCAAACCTAAAGATGTTAAAGTGGCTGAAGTGAACCACTCATCTCTGCCTAAAGGATGGAAAATTGACGAATGCAGTTTACTTTACACTAGTAAAACAACAAACTAAGCAGTTTCGACGGGGTGACCACCTTATCTCTTCAGGAGCAGCCACTCCTGATCACCACGGGGCTGCTCGACTGCTTGTGTTTATTACAACATAGTATATATTACGCCATGTAAGCATTTGCTTTTGCCGAAGTTGACTGACAGCTCACGGGAGCTTGTGCAAAGTAGGCCGGCTACTATATATGCAAATTGCTGCCATATGTCTTCTATCTTTCGTCGGTTTCGCTCCAAAGCCTACCGAAGTTGAAGCCGAAGCGATAGCGTTTATTACAGCTTGGTCCTTTCTCCATTCCTACCTTCTTTTAAACAGAAATTGTGCACTAAGATCTTATATTGATACTCTTTTATTAGTAGACCTTTTTACTTTTGATTTATATTTTATTGTATTTTAATTTTTCTGTGGTACTTATTGTAATTGTTTTTTCCTTTTTTAGTTGCTATTTTTGAAACTTGCTCTGTAGATAGTAATAAATAAATCAAGAGACCATATCGGTGAAATATTCTTAATTATTTTTCTTCAATTTTTCATTTTGATGAATTTATTTCGTTGAGAATCTGAACTTTTTCCACGTAAAAACTAAAGGGTTTGTTTAACGGCTAATTGTCAATTATCCTTTGGAGTAACGTTATTGTTGTCAGCAATTCAGCCTGGTTATAGATTGTAGTACTTTTATACATATCATTTTATCCGAAAGTATACTATATCAATCGCAAAGCAATTGAATGAGCTTTTTTATTTGGCAGCTGTTTTAATTTTTATTTGGGTGTTTTCATCGATCTCAAATAATGTTGCTCATATAAATGGTAAGCTCGTACAAATTCAACAGCATTAATTTTACTACAAACCCAAACGAATATACGAGTACTTTCTATGTACTTGGTGTGATCAAAAAATGTATTCGTCAGACTTAATAAAGTTTATATTCAGAATTTTTATCTTGTTCGTACGTACTTACTTATTTATATTCCTTAGCTTATTTCGTGTTTGATGATTTAGTGCCTTCCCTAACATCTCACAGGGCTCTCGCGGTTTTATAAAAAAAAACATTGTTTCGCGTTAATTACCGTTTTTGATGGACTTCGCACTCGCTAATCTCGGAGTTAGAGAAGACCGAAGTCTTGTCAGAAACGCTGTAAGATTCATATAAGCTAAAAGTTGTTAGAGTACTTTCGAAGGTCCTTTATCTGGTGGAGATTACTGTGAAGATGAGCACATTTAACTTTCATTAGGTAATAACAATTTTTAAAACAAAAATTCGGATGGTTTCTTGATCACATTCTGTTGGCGCTTTTTTCCTCACAAACAAAATTTTAAATTCAATTGCTGTTGACTGAAGTTGCATTGATCCTAATTCATATATTTTTCTAATTTTTCAAGGCCATGGATACACAAAAAAATTAAAAATTTTTACATAAAGATGCCATTTCATCCTAACTTATTGCTAATTTAGCAACCATAAAACAATTTTATTAGATATTTAAACTCTTGTTCCAACGATATTGCAGGCAACCTCCACACCTCGACAATGGCAACAATAATCCAAAGAGGCAATACTAACTTAACATCCATACTGTGGGCGCATGCAGTTAACAGTGAAAAACTGTTAGAAGAAGCACTAGCAGGTAAACCCTTAATATCCATATTAAAATAAATAATTAATCTTGCTTTATTTTGCCCCCAGATAAAATCGATATGATTGAGGCTGATATTGTACTTGGAACTATCATAAATGATACATCCGGTGAATTATTTCCTGTGATGGGACACCCCCCAACTAATATTTCCGATATTAAATTAGAAACTTTTTTAAAAAGAATTTTAGATTTTAATACTCAGAATCCGGGTCGACAAAAGGGTGTGAAATTAGATTTTAAATCCACAGATGTTTATCAAGGTTCGCTTGGTATTTTAGATTCGTTATGGAAACAGGTTCTAGGAATTTCAAATCACTTTTTTGTAAACACATTACTGAAGTTTTTTTTGTAGATGAGTTATCCAGTTTGGTTGAATGCTGATATTATTCCTGGACCTGTTGCTCCAACCAATATCCCTGTTGACCCTAATGTTTTTCTGCAGGCCAGTAAAAACTATTTATCTGCTGTTTTATCTATTGGTTGGACAACCCAATGGGGTGGCAATTATACAAATGGTTCCTATACGATGCCTCAAGTAGAAAATATGATTAAAGCTATTAAGGTGAGGTTTAGAGGTTAATTTGGATTATAAAAATTCCATCAATTTTCTTATAAACATTTTCCCAATATCCCTCTGAAAATTGAATAATATGTGTTGGTTTTTCAGGATAACCAAATAACCACATCACAACATGAGATCACATTTCCTGTTCGTGCAGGTATTGCTGCGCAAAGTTCATCCGAACTTCGACATCTTTTCACTTCCCTAAACGAAACAAACAAGGTGACACTTACAATATGGTCCTCAAACGGAGATAACGTAAATATTGATAAATTACGAGATCTAATTTTTGAGTTCGGTCTTGACAAAGTTTACTTGGATGTACCAGAAGAAGTGGCAAGTAAATTGAATTTAGCCGGAAATGGAGGTGCTTCATTCTGGCCATCTCTTATACAATTCGGTTTGATGAATTTAGCAGTACTTTTAATTACTAAATTTTTAACGTCAGGTAAATGACGAAACAATGTATTGAATGTTTTTTTTTGAATTAATTGACTAAGTGCAAAGTATGGTTCTAACTATTATATTGACCAAGTAAAATTTATAACTATA
Organism: Odontomyia ornata; assembly: GCA_963969285.1. NCBI lineage: Eukaryota > Metazoa > Arthropoda > Insecta > Diptera > Stratiomyidae > Odontomyia > Odontomyia ornata. The sequence continues at coordinate 42,815,387 of OZ017740.1, read as the reverse complement.
TAATAATCGATTGTATTGCGAATGCCTTATAGTATATACAATGCTTCCTATAAATATAGAAGGTAAAGAGGAACCAAATATTTGCTTTAAAATCATTGTTATAATATGTGATAATTCATACTTCCAACTAATGAAAGAAATTAAATACACTTTGTAGACAAGGATTATTATAAAGAAGCAATATACTTAAATAAAGAATCATATTTTTTAAGTTTAATGTTTTCATTTACTTTCTGTTGGATTGAGTGGTCGTATAAAATCAACCATTTTGACAGTGAAACAACTTAGTATTGGAGTCGATAACTTCGCCATTGCCAGGACCGCAGCCTATCTGTCTTGATGCTATGGCTAAAAATTATACACGCCCAACCATCTCACCAGCTCCTAGTTCGATCTCTACTGAAAGCCAACCTAAGGATCTACCAGGTAACTCGTTATCTCTTAATTCCAATGATCCCGGACTTCAGCATCTACAGCCTTTACAAGATTCGCACCAAATACATCGAGTGAGCAAATTCATAACTATATTACACGCAAGTTTGGAAAAACACCGCCATTCCTCGTATGTAGAAAGCTTACTGACGAAAAGCGCTATCTATCATCATTCAAAATCGGCATTGACGCTGACTTCAAAGAAATCAACATCAACATGGTTCACAGCCGTAACTTACACTTCCGTAAGAAAACTAATCAACTTACCATTTTTTATCAAAATGTTAGAGGCGTAAGGACTAAGCTTGAGGACCTTTTATTTTCTTATCAGCTCAGGGATGATACCGTCCTTAGTTTCTCTGATACGTGACTGAAATCTTATATTCTCGATTCGGAACACTTTTCTGATCATATTGTTTATAGGTGTGACCGTGATCATAATGCCGGAGAAATCTTGGTTACCGCTAGTCATTCTCTGTTCAGCACCCGTTGTGCTGATTTCAATTTTTCCCATGCATTGAAATTTGTAATTATCAAAATATCACCACCTAATAATGCGTCCTTACTGATTTCTTCGGTTTATATTCCCTGAAGAGTAAAAAAAGTATGAAACCTTCCTTTCAATTTTGCAAAATTATAAGGTTTTATTCTTTTTTATTTTTCAGAATTATTTTGCGAAAATGAAATCCATTACGAACATTATATTCCCTGCAATTCTCCCTTATAATTATATGAGTTCTTTTGATGACCTCGCCTCCTATCTCATAGTACGTCACCCTCAATCCACAATCCTTGTTTGTGGGGACTTCAATTTACCTACCGTTGATTGGGTTGACTGACCTGTTTTCTCCATCTGTTCTTCTAATTCTTCTTCCCTAGCTATCTCTTCCTTTCTTTCTCTCTGTGCTCTGTCCCAATACAACTAAGTCCGTAATACAAACGGTCGGCTCCTGGATCATGTCTTGCCGAATGTTTCTGCTCATCATGTATCTGTATCTCTTTCACACCATCCACCACTTTCCATTAATCTCACTGTCGATCCTTTTATAATTAAAAAAGTTGTCACTGACCCAAAATTTAATTTTTTTAAATCCGATTATGAGGCAATTAATGCAAAACTTTTGTCTGTGAATTGGTCTCAGTTCTTTCATAACCTTGATTGCGAATCTGCTCTGAATAAATTTTATGCGCTTCTTCTTCTTATGCCCGTAAGGTTAAACTAAAGCCTTCGTTTACGAAACGCGTTCTTACAACCTTGAATGCCAAGGATAGGGCACGTTGTGAATTTAAGCGTTCAGGTATAGCAGAGCAAAAACTTAACTTTTGCAAGCTGCGTTCTGATGCCAAAAAGGAAATAAAAATTGCTATGACGAATTACTTTTCCAATTTGGAAGCTTCCCTCAATGTTAGTAATGTGAAGCCCTTCTGGTCTTATATTAAATCCTTAAAGACCTCGTCGTCTGTTCCTTCTACCATCCGATGGGATGTTATAGAATGCGCTTCTCCCCAGGCAATTGCGGATTTATTCTCCTAATATTTTTCGTCTACCTTTGCTCCCCCCCACTGAATCCGCCAGATCTTACACTGAGAGTAACTTTGGTTTTTCGTTTACTACTCTAAACACTGACCCTTCTGAAGTTGAATCCCTAATTAATTCCTTATTTCCTAATGTCAGCCCTGTAAGCTTAAGAAGTGGAATTTTCTCCTCTCAATGGAAAGATGCTCGTGTTGTACCTATTTTTAAAAGTGGTGATCCTTCTTGTGTATGTAATTATCGTTCTATATCCTTGATTTCCTGCTTTTCGAAGAAACTTGAACGTTTAGTCCACAACCGGATCTCTGACCCATTGAGCTCTGTTTTAGCTTGTGAGCAGCATGGCTTTCGAAAAGGTCATTCCACGTCCATTTATTTAATGTTGCAAAGGGTTTGGACAGTCAGTATCAAGTCGTTGTTATACGAGTATACCCAGATCTTACAAAAGCGTTTGATTCAGTCAACCACTATCTTCTTCACTGCAAACTTGAAGCTTTTGGAATCTCTGATTTGTCGTCCCGCTCTTGCCACGTTCATTTTTGCGGTGACACGTCCATTCCATTCTGTCCTACATCTGGTGTTACTCAGGGATCCATCCTTGGGCTCGTCTTATTCCTTGTGTTTATCAATGTCCTCCCCTCATTAATTTCTTTCCCCTATCTCTTGTTTGCAGATGATTTCAAGGTGTATTCGACTATCAAGTCGCCCCTTGACTGTCAGTGTCTCCAGGGGGACTTGACTGTGCTCTATAACTGTTGTCTATCCAATTTTCTTTATCTCAATGTTATCAAATGCCATATGACTTTTTCTCTTAAGCAACATCCTACCTATATCTTTCATAAGAGGATCGTTTATCCTTCCTTGTCCTTCCGTACTTGAATGCACGTAGATCTTATTTGGATCAGTGCTTTCTATATCGACTCTGCCATTATCAGACTCCGGCGTGTATTTTTGCCGAGTTACACTTTCACGATTCATTATTTCCTGCTCGCGTTTCTTCCCTTCTTATAATTCCATATGCTCGTACAGAGCTGTATTTTCACTCACCTATTGTACGTCTCCTGACAAATCATAACAATCTACAGTTTGCACCTTTCCCCTCATCTAGCACGGCCTTCAAACGAGTTTTGCGGAATTTAATTTTAGATCTTTATAATTCATATTAACTTTTTTGATGCACATGAAGTTTATTGTTTTTTTTCTATTGTTCTATTCCTTCTTGTTATTGGATTTGATATCTGTAAGATGGAATCATGAAATAAATAAATCAACTCTTTAATTAACGTTTAAAATTATTTTTTTAAGGCCTTCGGGGCTTGCTTTTTTGAGTGAGAAGACGCGTTTTGACCACTTTGAGTCATCTTCAGTGTCAAAAAGATATATGGAAGGAAATGGCTATATAGGTGCAAGATGGGTTGAGCAGGTAGGCCTTAGGTTAGGCCAGGTAGAGGGATATTAGGTTTTAGTTTTTTTGGGTTTGTTGGATGTCCGTTTGTTCTGGTTCGTCTCGCTTCCGTTTTCGTCGGAGAGTGTGGTCTAGTACTGAGAAAATTGCGTCGGAATTTGTAAGGAGTTGTTCGTTAATAATGTTATCGTCTGTCTTTCTATGTTTATAAATTTCAAGTCTTTCTAGAATGGTAAATCTCGGTCCTTTGCTTTGTTTGTGTAACAATATGGTAGATCGTATCGTATGTGTGACTTTATAGGTGCGTCGCGTAGTTGGAGTCTGCCTTCTTGTGTAAGAAAGATCCTCAGTGCTCTTTGTATCTTGTTATTAGTTTCCGTGTTGTACTTCCTTATATCATGATGCAGTCTTTGCATGTCAGTTTGTATAGGCCGCTGTTCTTCTATATCGATGTGTCATTCAGTTTTGGTTTCAGTTCATTTCCAATGGTGTTGTAGTTTGCATATCCGAAGGAAGTTTGATAGTTTGTATGTCTGTTTGCCTACGTATGTTACCGAAATCCACTGTTGAACGTTTTTGTGCGTTGCAGTCGATTGATGTTCCTGTTTTTGTTTGTACCGTGTAATAAGTAATAAGTTTGTTAATGTCACGTTGTTTGTATCCATCATTACTAGCTATTCAGTAAATGTTGTCCAGTTCATTGAAGTAGTTAGGAGTCGGGGGGATGGAGTGGAGGCTCTGCACTATTGATCTGTATATTACTCGTTTATGTTGTGCGGGATGGTTCGATGTTATGTGTATGGTATGATCAGTTATGGTTGATTTTCTATACATTTTGTAGTCTGTTATGTCCATATAGTTGACTGATCTGTTTGTTTCATTTTCTATATTAAAATTTATATTCGGGTACATTTACTTCATATAAGCATGTAGTTCGTCTTGTTTATTCTCTTGTGAGTCAATAACGATGAAACAGTCAGTCACATATCGTTTGTAAAATATTACATTGAATCTTTCGACAATTTTGGGTGTAAAGACTTCTTCCAGAAATTTTAAGAATATTCCCGACGTTATTGAGGGCATTGGATGTCCCACACCCAAACCGTTCTTGGTAATGTATGTGTTATTATTGAACTTAAAATAGTTCTGCTCGGTTGTAGTCTTCATGAGACTTTTGATCTGTGAATCGTCGGCTAATATTGAACAAAAGTTTTTCTTGTAGCATGGCCAGACGTGCAAAGGTTCACGATGTCCAGTGATAAAAGTCGACGAGTATCAGTCAATGTTAGAGAGGTATTTGAGTTCTCTGGATAGCGGCTGTTCTTTGATGTATTTTTGTCGTCAAGGTGCATGACATCAGCCAGTATCTTTGTCAAGTACCGTGCTAATTGGTATGCAGGAGCTGGGTGGTAATCGATAACTGGGTGGATGGGTAGACCAAATAGGGATATTGGGTTTGTGGAGCTTAGGTTGTGGATGGATTTTGGTTTATGTAGCGCTGGCGCTGCTTAGTATTAGGAGAAATGATTATTGGAGATTGTAGTACAGCAGTACGTAAGTCTGCTTGGAACATATTAGTGGGGTCTTTCTTCGTTGGTTCGTATCCTTTGGCGTTAATGAAGTCTATTTCACTGTTGTATGCCCTTTCTTAGCTTTAGTCACTGTTAGTAGGTTGTCCGTAAGTTTTCCTGAATATATCTTAATATTTTTTAGTCTTCGTGGAAATTATTTTTGTTAATGGTACTGCACATTTTTTGTTGTATATCTACTGCAGTGTATCTTGCATGTGTCTGTTATTCCTGCTTCAGTTAGTTGTTGGCTAGTTCAGTGTCGATTACACTTTGTGTTATATAAGTTGTGTTTCAGTTCCTTATCTTCTTCTGTTTCGAATTACTACAGCCCGTCTTGGGCCTTTGCTTCCTGTAATAAGCGCCTCCAAATGTCTCGGTCGATTGAACTCATCCTCCAATTTCGACATTTGATCAGCGATGAACTGTCTTCGTCGTCCGAATCAGATCAGCGTTCCCTTGGTCACTCCACTGATCTCCGTACTTCAGTTCTCCCAACGAATAACTTTTGGCTATCGGTTGTTCATCCATACGATTCACATGGCTCGTTGCAGTTTCCGCAGTCTTACAATCATTAAGACCACCGGTTCGTCAAAAATTTCATACAGCTTATGGTTGAATCGAATTCGCCATTGATCTCCGTCTTGCTTCGTTCCCACTATTCGTCTTATAACTCGTCTTTCGAAGGGGCTCAATATGTTTGCGGATACTTTAGTCAGGGTCTGTGTTTCACATCTATAGCATAGCATAGGTTTTATCACAGATTTGTATACTTGGAGCTTTGTTTTCCTGTGTAAGTAGCTGGTGTTCAAGATCAACTGAATAAAATATTTTTTATTTGGGAGCTGTATTCTTCGGCGTATTTCATCTCTTTCATGACATCATCGTCACCTATGGCGTGACAGCCCAAGCTGGGCCTCGGGGTCCAGGACTAATTTCCTCCCATCATAACGGTTACGTGACCTTATCCGCCCGTTGTTTACAACAAGGAGCTGCTATCAGCTTCTATTGTGTCTTCCCATCTTGTGCTCGGTCTTATCGCAGGACATTTACCTTGTGCTCTATCCGTCAATGTTCTTTTGGGTAGCTAGTTTTCTTCCATTTGTTGTACATGGCCCGCAAATTGCAATTTACGTAACTTTATGCAAGAGGAAACAGGTGGTTTGTCAAATAGTTGATACAACTCATCGTTGTAACGAAGTCTCCACACTGTTCCTTATTTCGCTTGGCCGTAGATTTTTTGGAGCACTTTGCGTTGTGATACGTGCACTACCTTTTCAGACTCGCTTGTTAGGGTCCATGTTTCACTTCCCTATAACAGCACAGGTTTGACAAGTGTATTGTAAATGCTGACCTTATTTTGCCTGTGCACATTTCTGGGTCTTAGAAAGGGAAGTACGGAATAATAAACTTCTCGTCGTTTTTGGTGCCTCTTCCATTCAGATTGGCTTCAATATATACAAAAATATCCTCGCTTTCAAGGTTAGAGTCCCTTACAGTCAGGTTTTGTCGGACTGGAGTGTTCTTCCTCGTTTGAGTCATGCATTTTGCTTTCGTTTCATTAGCTCGTAAGCCAATCCGATTTGCTTCAGATTCTAGTCTCAGAAATGCTCCTTTGGCATCTAATATTGAACGTGCCCTAATATTGACGCCATCGGCATATGCTACCAATTGTATGGACTTGAACATTAGTGCACCCGAGATTTCAGCGGGTGTCTTCCTGATGACGTGTTCCGGAACAATATTAAAGAGCATTGGGGCAAGTCCATCCCCTTGCTTTAAGCTTGATTCCGTTATAACCTTGGACTCTGAATTTAGCATCGCGCCCTTGACCACGTGGAGTAGTTTTGTTGGGGTGCCAAAGTGAAATATTATTTTTTACAGTGTATTTCAGTCGACACTGCTGTATGCTTGGTTGAAGTCTGCAAAGAGTTGGTGTACATCGATCTTATATTCTCAGTACTTTTCGAGCACCTGCTTTACTGAGAATATTTGGTCTGTTTTAGACCGTTCACATCTAAAGCCTCCCTGATACTCTCCTATAATATTTTCATAGTACGGCTTTAATTTCCTTTCTATGATTTTGGAGAGCACTTTATAAGAACTGCACAGTAGAGCAATGCCTCTATAATTTTCACAACTTAAATTGTCCTCCTTTTTGTGTACAAGATATATACTTTTTTTCGCCAATCCTCTCTGGTAACTGCTCCTGTGACCATATTCTGCATATTAGCCGATGCAGAAGGTTATTAAGCAGGAGACCCCCGCTCAGGTGCAGTTCTGCTGGTATTCCATCTATTCCAGTAGCCTTATTTTTGCTGAGGTCCCGTACTGCAGCCTGCACTTTGTCTCTGGTTGGTGGTGAGACTGGGAGCTTGCCCTGCTTCTGAAATGTTCATAGCTGCAGTCGTTGTTGGGGATGCAGTGAATAGCTCCTGGAAATATTGCAGCCATTTGTTCTAAATATCGACTGGGTTGCCTATGATTGTCCCTTGTACACTTTTGCAAAGTCTTGTTGGTGGATTGAAGCCGCCTATTAGTTGTTCCATTGGTCTTGATACGGATCATCTTTCGTTAACGGCCTCGAAGTCGGTAATAATTTGTTTAAATGTGCTATCCACAATGAAAGCCACTCCAAACTTATGGCTTCTTGCCAGTTTCCCGCTTTTAAGCACGGCGTGCGTTCGCATGTGAAATATGTCTTCACCGTGCCATCTCGTTTCTTGCACTGTGAGGATGTTGATTTTATATTTCTTTATTTCATCGAGAAGTTGTCGCAGTACACCTAGTCTTTTCAATGATCCTACATTCCAAGCTCCAAAAGAATAGTTCTTTATACGTTGCGATAATCGTTGCCGTTTGTCCAAGCCAATCCGAGGCTGTTCTCGTGGTTTCATGACAATAAAATACTAAGTGGAGCGTTGTCAGCGCTACGACTTAGTCGGTTTTGATCCACGAGTGGTATTTTATTTCCCAAATATCCGCCGCCTACATGATTAGGGCACCCTTTATCCGCTACCTGCAGACGCGTCCGATGGGGACTGAAAGCTCCACACGTTTTCATGACAGGTACTCGTTAGTTCGTCGCCTAAATACACAAATTCACCCACTTTTTTGATATTGTATTCGCCAAACATAATATTTTAGGGATTTTAGGTATTTTTTCCCGACTGCGTCATGAGCCTTGTGTCATTCTCATTGATTTGTAGCCCTACTAGTTTTCGTTTGGTGTCGAGTTTCAGAATAAGTTCTTTGCCGGTTGTAAAAGACCATGACAAAATGCTGGTGCCGTCGGCATAGGGTGCTAATTGGTTCAACTTGCATAGTAATGTACTCCTTGTATTGACAAGTAGCTTTCTTATGCCGTATTCCAGAATCAAATTGAATAGCAATGGGGTCAGCCCATCTCCCTGCTTTAGTCCGATATTTGTGTCAAAGGTGTCTGTGAGTTAATTATTGATGCGGACCTGGAGGTTGTCTATATCATTGCAATTTTAGTAAGATGAACTAATTTGGTATTATTTGGTATAGGACGTTACGATCAATACTGTCGTATGTTTGCTTAAAGTCTGCGAAAATTTGGTGTACGTTTGAACAATTGGTCTATTCGAAAATGTCCAAACATTTGTTTTTGTAGTTGTGACCAAACGTTTCACACGATGTTCATGAAGTTCGGTACTTTGGTAAAAACTATAAATATCCAAAGAACTATGTTAAAAAACTGGAAGTCTGGTCTCAAAAAACAAAATTGCGGCTAATTGAAACTCAAAATTTCAAAGGCTTCTAAAAGTCGCAATTTCAATCCGATGTGTATGAAACTTAGTTTCAAGATAGACTTGACATTTTGGTGAGCATATGTACGTCAAATATGCGATTTTTTTTTCAGATTTTGTGTCCCTCTAGTGGCCACATTTTCCAGCAGATTTCGATCAAACTTGGGATTATGGATAGTTGAGTTGTGAAAAAAAATTAAAAAAATCGGATGAAAAATAAAAAAGTCAAAAATTTGTAATTTAATATTGTCGCGTGTTATTGGTTCGCGGCCAATAATTTTAATGTTCCGGGAAAGTGAAACGCAATGTCTTTTAATTTAAGTTAAAAGTGTTTATTTAATTCAAGAAAATGCACAATAATCAGTTTAACACTTTCACTAATTTTAATTTTCACTATTAAAATAAAATCTAACACTTGTCCATAAATTTCTTATCGCAATTGTCTTCTAAATCACTTCACTATTACGAAACACACTTCCACACACTTTCGCAGTTCTTATCGCGGTCGAATGAAAGATTCCCCCATTCATTCAGCTCGCCTTGATATAGGGTCTCTACCTATTCACCCATTTCTCGCACATGGGCGAATGTTCGACCGAGAGGTACCTGGTAGGTTCGAGCAAATTCATGAATGGAGTGACGTCACTCGCAGATGTTGATCATGCTTGTTGGGTTCTCGTGGTTTCGAGTGAATTCGTGTTCTTCATTGTTGTGAAAACAATTGCGACAGTAGCTCGCAGAATTATTTGTACATGTAACAATATTTTTAAATACCATTTTCACTAAAAATTTAATATTATGCCCTGTCTAGAACGAGCTCCGATTTCAACGAGACTTGGCACATTGATTGATGAGACCTTAAGATACAAACATTTTAAAAAATCCAAAATTAAATGCATGCAATCAAAATGGCGGCTCCCAAAGGTTAGAAAACCAGCGCAATTTGCTATTTTATTAGCAACTGAAATAATGAATACTTTTCATGGAAACAAACCGTTTTTACGGTATCGTAAAATATTTTTACAATACCCGACTAATTTCGCAACCTGTCTGTCCGTCTGTTGGTCCCGTCCGTCGATCTGTGCGTGCGTAGCTTCCTTTACTGAGGTTCTAATGAAAAGTGAGCGAGACGAGTAACCCCAGAAAAAGCGTACCATGCGCCGGACATACCGCAAAAATAATTCTTCACTTTCCACACCACTTTTCACCGACGGTGTCCCAGCTGCTTTTGCTCGCCAAAACGCTGTTTTAACTCCTGCAACGCTGTCTTCCCTAAACGCTCCATGAACGATCCACGGCATTCGCTTGTCCCAATGTCACAACGCCTTCATACCGCAACAAGATTACGTCAAAACAGCACAGTTAAAAAGTGGTATATAGATAAATGCAGGACAAATTTGTAAAAAAATTCATTTCATCGTGGACAATATATAGGACTTGATATTATTCTTATCGGGGATTAACGGCAGTTACCACCAGATCTAAATTGACTGGTACAACTCTTTGGCGTTCTTTGAAATTTTTTGAACTCACCTATGTGAAGCGGCAAAATGACAAGAAAAGAGAATTGACCTGCGAATATCAAATTATCAAAATAATTGACTAAAACAATATAGAGAGTAAAACTCTGCCTTCAGAAATTATCATACAATTTATTCATCTTTTTAGATTTTGTTAATCTACTTACTACTATATGTACAATTAAAAAGCATTCATCCTATAACATTACATTTCTTACATTCTATTATACCAGCATTGCTTGTATTGAATTGTTGACATATGAAATCAACAGCAAGTAGCAAATGTATACATAGATAGGTACGTTTCAAAGGTTTAACTTTTATTCAATTTAAATTCGTTTTTCTTTTCTTTTTTAATGCCAAAAATTTATTTCTCTCAAAAATACGTTTTCATTCTGTAAAATCTTAAAAGGTTTTAACAATTTTTGATTGGTCCCACATGAATGGTATAGATATAAACCTAGCAACTTGTCATTTATATGAATCTCTTATTTCTTAATGATTGTTACTTATACAAGAGTTTTTGTCTTTGGAATGGATTTATGTCTTCTACTCGTATATATAACCGAACGTATAAATTATTTTGGTGATTTTTCGTTTCTTAAAAATCTGGAAATAGTTTATACGCTTGAATATTTGTTTCACAGCACCCATTTAATTGCTATTTAATAGTTTTGTTTCAGTAGATCGACAGGTTAACAGCTTATTTTGTTTTTAGGCCGCTTTTTATGTTATTCGAAGACACAATTGGCTAAGAACATTTAAGTTTGAATTTAATAATTCGTTATTTGCGAGGGATCAAAAGCACTGCCAGCTTACTCAACAACGTACATGACGTCACAGTAGGAACCAACCACAACTGATTAATAGGTATAAGACAAATCAAGTGATCTAAAAACCAAGTCTCTATTGTGATGTCATGTAACAGTTTTTAGGCCTAAATGAGGGAGGATTGTCAAAAGGTATAGGCAGATTTATATTAAAATCGATCAATTTATTTGAGATTTTGTTAGCATTAATTTTTGTTTAGATTGAAAGACCAATCGAATTTTGAAGATGGTCTTGAACGTGGCATCTGATATAAGAGCTTAAAAATGTATAAAACTATATAAATGCGGTCATAATTCGAAAAATTTTAAAAACGTTGTTGAAATTGTAGTCAATTCTTGATTTTGTTTTCAGTCTCTGTACGCTTGGAGGCTTTGTTAAAATCTCTGCGGTTCTCTGCTGAAGTAGATTTCAATATACATTTAAAATGCTTAACTCTTTGGGAAATTCTGAGTGCATAATTGCCCAGAGCTTGAAATCAAAAGTGTAATGGATAATTAACTGAATGATGATGATTTTTACAAACGTTCGGAGAGTGTTCCAACGTTTTGTTGAACTTTTCAATTTAGTCAACTAGGAGGCTTCAAAACTCACTGAGGTACTTGATTGTGTAACTTATCTTATTTACGATTGGCAACCATTTGCAAAATTGGAAGGCATTTAATTAACACTTGTGCAATGTTAAAATATGGACATTTGCATATTCTTTAAAATATAAAACGTTAACATTAAATATAAATCTGTAGAGTTAATTTTATGATTTTTTAACGCACTGTCGATGGGTAGCAAAGTATGATTTTTTAAATTACGAAACGTAATACTATCTTTGAAATACTACATTAACCTTTGAGAAAATAGTAATTTGCCAAACAGTTAATGTATAGTACCTCCTTGACTTTTTATTAAATAGCTAATCATAGAAAAAGTTACAACTAGAAAAGTGTTCGATCTAAATAACTCTGTATGTATACATACATTAAATCTTACAAATATCCCGAAATAACTAAAAAAAATGGCTTTAAATTGAGTATTCACCTAGCACACTGGAAATGCGAGAATTTTCAATATTTCTCATTCAAATGATTACTCGTTCCATTCGGTGTGAACATTACCGTTGGCAATACACCATTTTTCTTTTCTATTAGCGGACTAACTTCGGGCCCTTTCTCAAGTGTCACTCCGTTCTCCATTTTTGGTTTTCGTTTCTCCGCAGAAACTTTATTATATCTCTGTCGACACATTTGTCTTATAGGAAGTATAACTAGCATTACGAGACCAATTATGAATATTATACAAGCGCATATTTGTCCTATCGTTGGAATTGCTATCACAATTCGGAGCTCATCAGCCATATGCTTAGGAATCGTTACTTTTTGCTCGAACCAGAGTAATGGCATATAAATTCGAGGAACACTTTCATACAATCTGTAATGACAAAAACGAAATATGATAATAATATGAAGTTAAAATTTTAAGTGCTCTTTTTACTGTTAATGTAAAATTAGCAGAATTATTTTTAGCAATTATTATATTGGTAGGGCCTCTCACGAGTTACTGTCGCCATCGTCCGAATTAACATAAAAAAAAATGTTTCACTCAAAATAAAAAGAAATACCGGGCAACAAGTCTTAGATCCACGAAAACCAATGATTCAAAAAGAACAACAACTATCATTACGAAAATCTCCTCTCAAGTAGAGCGATCACGGCGGGAACAACAAAAAAATTTTGAAAATTTTATACAATGTTAGAATGTGTTCGTGAAGTCTAATCTCGTAGAATTCTACTATATAAGGAGGACGATTGAACCCTGAGTCATTGAGAGGGATACTAGACTCGTGCAGTCGCCGAGGAAGCAGCATAAGATTTTCGAAGGATTTTGATGCATATTAAAATTTGGAAGAAATTGGAAATTCGGAGGAATTGTGAAATTTCGGAGGAATTTTAGAGAAAAGAAACTTATTGGATATTGTGGAAAAAGAAAAGGAATTAAAGGGCCTGGGTGAGGTGCGTAGAGCGAGCACGAGTGGGAAAACAAGTCAAATGATAGGAATGGGCAAAAGCATTTGAATTGGAATTAGAGTAGTTGGAAAAAACACAAAAAATAAAAGATTATTATTAAGGCTTTTTAAGTGTTATTATTTTTCTTTACAATATAATTATTTTGCTTTTTAGTCTTTTAATTACTAGGCAGGGTTTCAGTTTTTACTTTTTTCATTTTCTTGTCTTGGAGCATGTGGGTATGAGGGAAAATAATGAGTATGGGGAGCTTTCCGCCGCTAAATCTAGCTTTAGGCGAAAGCGAGGAAAAACTTGCAGCGAGAAATTCGAGGGGGCATAAAGGAGGAATTTATTCTGGACTTGCTTGCAAGATGCAACTGCAAGTGCTGGAAGCTTCCAGTGACATGGAGATAGAGGGGGGTGGAAGTTCCACGGACAGTGGTGACGGGGAGGAGGCTATCGCAAAGCTAGAAGCCAGAAAGAGGCCAATAGGGTCTCCAACGCAGGAGCCAACTTCAAAGTTATCAAAGACCCTTGAAGTGAGCGAGCGGCATTTTTCCCAGCTCAAAAAGGTAACGAAAATAGCTTCCGCTAGTTTCTCGGGGACCTTACCCAAGCCCGGTGGAAGGCCGTGCCTTGAGGGTAATAAAAGGAAATTGAAGATCCAGCAGCCAAGCGCTATTACCAAAAAAGAGAGAACGCTTCCTAACATGTGTTATAGGCTTTGTATTAGCCGTCACACAATCAAACTGCTCGAAAACCTTCCTATCTCCTCCTCCGAATTTTGTGGCAGATTTGGAAAAAATATGTAATTGATTTTATTGGCAAACATTTTTTTTTGTAGAATACTTTTTCGTTTTATTAATCTTATCAGATGTTATTGTGTTTGAATTTTCCTTTATATTAAAACTTAAATGTCTCCCTTTAATTTTATTCGTCATGAGATTTAACTTTTGTAACAATTTAAAATTTTCGTTTCTTTACTATAGTTAAAATTTCTTCACTTTATTTAAATTTCGTCACCCCATTTAAATCTTCTGTACCTCATGCAACTTTCTTTACTACATTTCAAACTTCCTTACTACCGTTCAATTTTCTACTTTAATTAAATTCTATTTTAAAAATTTCCAATCTGCATGAAAAATTCCGGGTCTGAGTAACGCTGATGTAATACTCCTCAACGGTGTATTACATCACGGAAGAGAAGGGAACAGAGCTGATGGAATCAGCTGAGGCGATTCACCGTATGCACAGAATGGATGAAAGAAAGACAAGTCTTGGAACGGATCGAGGATTCTGCTTGAGATCGTGGCACAGCGCGGACGCCGCGGAAAAAAAGTTAGTTGAAAGTGTCGGCATTTCGTCTCTTGAGGAACATTTTGAGCTTCTCAGAGATTTCTGTTTGATAATTACCCTGATAATTACCCAAAAAAAAATAAGCGTGAAGTGCTCAATCTGTCTGTTTTTTTACCGTGAACACGTGTTGAATCCTCTAGAAATCCGCTAACTTTGTGTACATCAGTGATTCGTGAAACTTGCATGCCGAAGAATTGCAGTACGTGATCGGAATCTGATTTCCCCCAGGCAAATCACAGCGTCGAAACGGAAAAGTCTCACGTAGCAGTGAGCCGTCTACGAATTTTCGTCCAACAGGAGTTACTGCTGCAAGTTCTCACTAGTTTCGGTGAAAATTTCGAGGCTCCATTTTTGTCGAATTGAACATTTTTCCGAATACCAACATCGTGCAACTGTTAAAATTTCGGATTTCCCATTCACCGGCAGCAAGGATTCTAAGTGGTGTTTTACGACGAAAATTTTTCGTCTGACGACATTTTGAGAATAGATCGTGATGAGAGTGAATCCAATTTTGAATGTAGAAAAGACGCGGTTTCTTGATTCCTTGATGGAAAACGAGTAAAAAGGCATGTGAGCAAATATTGCCCTCAAAACCAAAATTTTTACACTGGGCTACGAATTGATATCCTGATTGAGTGCTAATTGTGGAGTGCATTGTTGCATATCATCGAAATTTTATCTTATTACTGGTGTCGACCTTCAGTTTTCGAACGTACTTATGAATGCACTGCTCAAATGTTGTGCTTACAGGCATTTTCTTATCCCTTTCGTTGGCGGGCCAATTGTCCACACACGCTTTGTTAAACTTAGCAAACACCACATCACCAGCGGGCGCCCGACGAGGATGTTGGTGAGTACTTGTTTTTTCTCTTAAATTTTATAATTGATAATTTTTATAATTAATTAATTTTTTTTTATATTTGAGTAATTTTCTTTCTTCATTTGATTACAATTTTTATATGGGAGTAAATTTTAGAGTTGATTAATCTTTTTAAGGGTTTTGTAAAATAATTTTACAAAAACCTTCTAAAATCGCATCCTGTCTGTCCGTCTGTCCGTCTGTCCGTCTGTCTGTCTGTCCGTCCGTCCGTCCGTCCGTCCGTCCGTCCGTCCGTGTGTCACAGCAGTTTTTCTCGGAAACTACTTCAGCTAGAAACATCAAATTTTGTATGTAGGTGTAAAGTGGTGATCTCTTCAAAGTTCAAATATAAAAAAATTTTATAAGGCATTTAAGGGGGGTCTCCCCATATAGGGGAGTGACCCCCCGAATAAAAAAATTCATTGAAGGTGGCCGATATGGGTATCAAATGAAAGGTCTCGATGAGAACTTTTCAAAACAGGTCTTCGTTTGGCAAAGTTTGCTTCGAGGGGCGCACAGGGAGGGGAAATACACGAAAAATGTGTGTCCCCCCCTCGCGATTGGACACCTGTGATCCGAAAAATCTGAAAAAAATCAAGAATGTAGGTCTTGATGAGTACAACAACAACAAATACGTTAGAAGTCGCAATTCACTCAACTTTGTTAGTAATAGTATGATTTATCGATTTTATGTTTTCTTGAATAAAATCTTAACGGTGCCCTTAAATTCAATGAAATTCAGTACACAGATGTCTATTTATAAGATTGATCTATTCTGAAGGTTTCATAAAGATTGAATTATATTTAGCGAAGTTATAGCGGTTTGAATTTTCCCGTATTACTATGGAACAATATTCGCTGCATTTATTAGTATGGCAACATATGGCTATGGAACAACACGCACTTTTTACCGACTCAGACACTACAGTTTTGCTAGGATTTGCATGAAAATTTCAGGAATGATAGGTGTCATGTATATCTTTGAGAATCGGTTGAGCTGGTGGTATCAGTAATCGTAAAACAAGAAAGTGGCTGTTTTAAATGCGAAGATTGAATAATTTTGAGTTATTTTTTCCCAACTTCAACGTTTAAGGTGCATGCTTTGAACACTTGATTCAATTTAATGAATGACTGTAGATCAGGACCTACAATTAATGCTTATAAGTGAAACAAGCCAAGGAGGCGGGAGAGAGCTCCTAGCAAAAGGGTTTTGTAACCATTCTAGGATTCGAAAAAATTGGCCATTAATCGATGATAAAAGTACAGGAGAGTGGCCCCTGAAAAAAAAAAAATTCATCAAACGTAGCTGATATGAGTATGAAATAAAAGTTTACATGGGAGCTTTTCAAAACAGTTGTAAAACTGCCAGTTTTTGCTTCAGTGGGGCACAGGGGGTAAATACATGAAAAATGTGTTTCCTCCGTCGCGGCCGGACATGTGAAATAATTATCAAGGGAGATATTTATGAGTATACCAATACCAAAAACCTCAGAAGTCGAAATTCGTTCAACTTTGTTAATAATAGTATGATCTTCGTTTTTCATATTTTCTCCAATAAAATCGTCTTTGACATGTTTCTTGATGTGATTCGATCTGGTGACTGCATTTTGTAAATTGAATACAAAACCCTTCTGACATGAGCGTAGGTCTGTTTACCCAACTTGTTTTTCTATGTATTTGATTGAAATTTCTATATTTTTATTGAAATACCCTTATTTGTGGGCCATAAGGATCGTCCTTAATAATGAGGTCATCGTCAGTCCGTCCGTTTTTGCTCGTCCCAACTTGTTCTCTGAACAAGCAATTTTCAACCCTTAGTAGGTTACCTCGGCATCGACACCAGTCGATCGCCATGATGACCTGTTAATTCGTGAATGCGAAATTTTTTTGTAGTGTGTCCTTGTGCTAGGAGGAAGGAACCCGTTCCACGACACTGCAACGCTAGCCTGCCAGCGCATTCACGCGTCCCCAGACAAGGCCAATCTCGGCGGATCTTAACATCCTCTTCCGCCGAGGCAGCAGTTCATCGCTGCAGTCCTGTAATGACATTTTTATACACCTTCTTTCACTACAGTTTGACCCGAAGACTTTCCGGGATAGCATCAAAAGGGCATGCGCTCCTCACGAACTTCGCTCCACCCTAAAATGGCTGAGGATCATACCAGCCTTTTTAATTTTTTGAACTCTGCGAAGGTGGCTTGCTACACCTACGCTTTTCCAGAAAAGAGAAAATTGACTCTCCCTCTCAAAGGTGTGTCCAGCTCATACAACGAGAACGATGTCGTGGCTGAGCTGAAGGAAAATCTCGGAAGATATCCTTTCAGCAAAAAGGTTCTCCACTATAACCTCACGGAAGAAAAAACGACGCTTCATTTTTCTTAGTCCAGTTCAAACGGGACTTTGAAGTGAAGATAGCGGTGGACATAAAGTTCCTTTTGTATCAGAAGAAACAATGGGAACGTCTACAGAAAAATTGCACTTCCCAGTGCTTCAATTGCCAAAGATTTGGCCACGCCACTTCTAACTGCGGACTAGAAGTTAGATGCGTAAAATGGTACAAGCAACATAAGTCCATTGAATGTCCAATCTTGAAGGACGAGAAAAAAGACAAGATCATCTGTGTGAATTGCAATGCTAAGGGGAACCCTGCGAATTTCAGAGGTTGTCCTAAAACAAAAGAAGTTGAAGGTAGGAGGAAGAATCTCCAAAAGAAAAAAAAGGAAAGGAAAAAATACTGTACGTGAAGGAATTTCGTACTCTAGCCTCTTACAAGTTGCAAAGAAGCAGCTTGCACCTCAGCCTATACGGCAACCCAAACAGTAACCAATGCAGCAACCTCATTAGCCGCAGAATGACTGAAATATGGTTTTGAGCAACGATTGCCAACAGTTTTTCGGGTGTATCTTGTTCACACTCATTCGAAAAGTGGACTCTTTCATCCCCCACTATAAAAAAAAACTCACTAATCCTAGTGAGAAAAAAGCTGCATATTTAGAATTTGCCTTCAAAGTATGCTGTCGTGATGAGTTCCATTTAACTCTCCATCCTCAACATATGTTCACTAGCTCCACGCCCATAGACCAGACTTCTTGCTTATGTCGGAAACAGGACTCAAAGAAAGACACACAGTGCATCTGGGAAAATACAAGATCATCGGGCGTGATGATCCAGAGGGAAGTCTTGGACTTGCTTTGGCTCACAAAGATCACCTGAAAGTCCAAAGGCACTGCCTTCCAAGTTTGAAATGTATTAAAGCAGAGATAATAAGCTCCATGATGCGGGGGTGCACCTTTGCGTTCGTGGGGATCTATGTTCGACATGGATATTCGGTGAGGGAACTCACTGACGACTTGGAAATAGTTCTTACTCTGTGAAAAAAATTCGATTTCTATGCCATGGGAGGTAGTTTCAATTCGAAGCATCCCTCATGGGAAAATGTTGCATCTAATGGCTATGGAACAGCTATCTATAACTAGGTTCAATTAAATATGGATCTCATACTGATTACCCCGAAAGAGCCCACCTTCCGCCCAAGCTCGTCTATTATTGACTTCTTCATTGTGTCTGCCAATCTTTTAAATCTCTCTCGCAGTTGGAGAAATTTCGAATGTGGAGTTCTTGACGCCGTGTCTGACCATCTTTTGGTTGAGCTGACCCTAAGAGTGAAAAAGGGTGTAAAGCTTGAGATTGCAGACCATCAACTTTTCATTCCATATAAGCGAATAGATTGGGCAGCAGTAAGTGCTGATCTTGACGGAGAATTTCGATCAATAGATCGAAAAATCTTTCTATTTCTGAAATCGATGTGGGAGTCGCATGTATAAATTCAACCCTGTATACGGTCATCTCGAAGATCTCCATTAAGAAATCCTTGACAAATTATCTTTATCAAGATTTACCAGAAGACATCTTGGAGCTTCATCGTAGACGTAGTCAGCTAAGAAAGCTACTCGCAAGAATCTACCATCGCAATTCAAATATGGTCAACTGGGAGTATGAACGTGACTACGTCTCTAAACCGAATGATCTCGAGGAGAACCATGGCTTTTGCTAACGAGCGATTTGAACAGGCCCTGGAAAGTATCAAACCAGGCCCTGTATGTTTTCTCATAGCAATAGGATCACAGGCAGAAAAAGGCTGCCCAGGGTCTTCACTTATGATGGATCCATGCTCATGGATGACAAAGCTATTGCTGACTCTATCGCAAAACATTTTGCGAAAGTTCTTCAAGGAGATAAAGCAAGTGAGGACTCTTCCGTTACTTCGTTAGTGAGCAGCACCACAACGAAATTCGACAGGAACCATGAGCAATTGTGCTTGATCAAGTTCTCTGTTTCAAACCCCTCTAAAGCACCTACTGGCCCTGGTCTGTTTGTCAGTCCTGAGTGACTCACTTTGTTGGCACTGGAGCAAAATTCGAAAAAAATTGGCAGAGGCTGATGTAACTTCCAATTATAAGCTTCAAAGGTTTCCCCATGTTTTCTCTGTTCTGGCGATCATTCTGAATAATTGCATTAACATTTGCTACAGCCCTCAGCAATGGAAATGCGCAAAAATATTTGCAATATCCAAGAAGTTGGGCAGTACTGACATAGTCAATACTCGTCCGATTTTGCTGCTTTCAAATATTGGTAAGCTGCTTGAAAGGGTAATACTTGAAGGCATCATAAAATTCTCTGCGGGGGGCAAAAATTGTGCCAGTAAGACAATTTGGCTTCAAAAATGCCCACTTCACGGTAGATGCTATGGCCGTGTTACAAAACGTCCCGGTCGTAAGAGATGAATATAACCCTGAAATCCAGGTGAACCTCTTCGCTGACGACTTGTTAGTGTGGTCATCTGAGCACAATATGCGCTTTGCTAAGATGAGGCTCCAAAAATATTTGGAATCTCTTACTTCATATTATCGAAAATGGTGAATCAAGGTAAATGCAAAAGAAAGTGAATAAATTGTGTTCAAGGACCCCCACAAAAACTTTGGTCGTCGTGCAAGGGGCATCTATGACTCCAGGATTAAGTTGCATGGGCAGATAGTGGACTGCTTTAGACAAACGAAATACTTGGGGGCAGTTTTAGACAGGAAGGCTAGCTTCAGTGCTAACGTTCACAATATTTAAAAATAAGTGACTTATGCGTACCATCTTCTTATACCTCTTTTCAGGAAAAATTCAACAGCGACCAGCGCATCAAGATTTTGGCCTATAAAAACTTGATTCGTCCGATCATCACATATGCGGTGATGATATGGAATGGAGCTCCGAAAATAAAATTGGGGCAAGATAGGATTAGTGGAGCGAAAAATCCTTCGGGCTTGTACAGGCTTACTATATATAGACGGGAGGACGGACGGTCTTACCCCAACGAGGCTCTGTACCAGGAGGCAGGAATGGAGCCAATCAAGTCATATGCAGAAAATCTGGTCAAATCGGGAATCAGGAGAGCCAAGGAACACAAGTCCGAAGTAGTTAGGAGAGCGAGGGACAACCGCTCAATGGATGCAGCGAATGAGCAGTTTTAAGATAGTTTTAAGGAAATAATGCACTTAATTTTGAGAAACTCAATTTTTAAAACTGTAGTTGTTAGAGCAAATGAATTTTACACCAAACTTCTCTTTATAATCTACTCGTATTAATGTTAGATAATGTTGTGGGTGTCGACATTTTAAAGTTATGTTTTATCGAAAAATTAATATTGTAATCTAATTAAAGTAAATTATTATTAAACTTCGGGAAAAGCCCTAAGGCACAACCTGCATGAATATTGTTTGGTTAAGTTATTTAAGAATTGTATATATGTAAAAAAATTAGAAAAAAATCACCAAATTAAGATTTTGAATCTTGAATCTGAGTCTGAGTCATTTATATATACATCTTTTACGGGAGGTAGTTAAAAAAAAAGAAAGTTGTCACGCATTGAATGAGTAGAATTGAAAAGAAATTAAGTGAACTCATTTTGATGTTCAATTAGAGGTTGAAAGAGTAGCATAAATATAGGCATATTTTATTTTAACCAAAGAAGTCTTTCTTTTTCGTGGAAATTAAAATTATAGGCTGCACTTTTTAAACGTACAATAGGACATATTATTATTCTATATAAATTTAAACAGCATCATTCAGTTGAAATAGATGAGCGCTAATAAAAAATCTTGTTTGAACTCACCTTATATTCTTTATTGGTTGAACAAGCATATTGATTTGAAATCGGCCCGAAGCTTCTAGTACTACACCTGTCAACGGTTCAAGCACCATGTAAAACTCATGCTTCTCCTTATCTGGATGTAATCCCTGTACTTGATTCATATAATATGAATCAGCGTTGTAGAAGTGTGGAAATGACATATAAACTGGTGTACCAAATCGACATGCCGAAACATCTATTAAACCTGACCGAACACATTCCTTACCGCAGAAACATTTGTTCTCAGGATATTCAGTTCCTTTAAAAAAATGATGGATTAGATCTGGTTTTTAAAATAGTAAAAATTTAAGATCATACCATTTTCAAGTGTTTTTGGTGTTCCACTGTATTTATATCCTTCAATACCGTGGATAACAACCGTTTCTGTATAATCCAGTGTTACATATCTACAAAGCTCGGCCGAAAATAAACTTATCGATGTATTTGGTTGTGGTCTCGGTGGATAAAATTCACCAGCTGAACCTTGAACTTTGCCGCATTCTCCTGGGAAAAATCCTGTTGTTGAATTGAAATTCCATGCATGCATTTGTCCTAATTTATTTATATCATCCATTCCTGTGTACATATTATAATAGCCGGTGAGTTCAGCGCTGTCGTTACGCTGGAATGAAGAGGGGAAATGTTGATCTCTTAACTATAGTTATAGTTACTATATATATTGGATATTCTAAAAAGTTTTGAGCCTATGTTTGTCACTAGGTGGTGTTCGTGGTCACATATCGGGCAATACAAATCAGATTGAGTCAAACTGACATGCGTTTGAAAGGTGACATTCCAGTCTACAATTTTCATATGGACAGTTTTATATTTCGTCATTCTTGTCAAAAGTTGTATTCATTTAAAAATGAGTGAAATTTCTGAAAAAATTCGTTATATTTTACAATATCACTACGATCAAGGTGAGAATGCATCGCAGGCTCGTGAAAAAATTTGTGGTGTTTACTGTCAAGATACTTTATCAAAAGCCACAACCAAGAGATGGTTCGCTCGCTCTCGTTCTGGAAATTTTGATGTCAAAGATGCACTTCACTCAGGTCGACCAATCACTGAAAAAGTCGATGAAATCTCACAAAAAATTGAAGAAGACCAACACATAAGGAGCCATGACATTGCTAAGGAACTGAATATCCATCCCCAAACAGTTTTGAACCATTTGCATGAGGCTGTATACACAAAGAAGCTCGGCGTTTGGGTGCCACATGTATTAACACAAAAAAATTTGATCGACAGAATTTCCATTTGCGAAATGCTAATAAAACGCAACGAAATCGAGCCATTTTTGAAGCAAATCATTACGGGCGACGAAAAATGGGTAAGATACGAGAATGTCGTTCGAAAAAGATCATGGTCAAAAAAAGGTGGATCATCACAAACGACTTCAAAGCCAGGATTGACACCAAATAAGGTTATGCTGTGTGTATGGTGGGATTGGAAGGGAATTGTTTATCGTGAGTTGCTAGAACCTGGCCCAACACTCAATTTGCCTCTGTACTGTCAGCAATTAACCAGATTGCAACAAGCAATTCAAAAAACCGGCCAGAATTGATCAATAGAAAGGGCGTTGCCTTCGATCATGACAATGCCAGACCACACACATCTTTGATGACCCGGCAAAAATTGACAGAGCTTGGCTGGGAAGTTTTGATGCATCCACCGTATATTCCAGACCTTGCACCATCAGACTACTATTTGTTTCGGTCTTTACAAAACTTCCTTAATGAAAAGAAATTCACTTCAAAAAGGGGCTGTGAAAATCATTGGCCAAGTTTTTCGCCGATAAACCACAGAGGCTCTACACAGATGGAATAATGGCTCTACCCAAAAAATGGCAAAAGGTCATAGATAATAATAGACAATATGTGCTCAATCAAAATCCATTTTAAATAAAAGAAATATTCAATCGAAAAATTACAAAAAACAATATTCACTTATTTATTCAAATCCAATTCTAAAATAGAAAGACAACATACCAGAGTAAAATATAAAGATAGATCGATGGAGAGAGAGAGAGAGAGACGGAAAGAGAGATAGGGAGAGAGTGAGACTAGACAAAAATGAATCTAATTGTTTTTTAAGAAAATAAATAGCAGGAAAAGATCTAAGCTGAAGGTAATCGTCTTTTCGCGGAATCTTGAGAATGGGTAATCAAAAATAAACTTTAAAAAGACAACCGATGTTGAATTCCAATGAAAATCCAGAAACTTTTTTACACATGAAAAAAATCAAATCAAATGTTTTTTATAAACTATTGTATATAAAATCATAAATTTTACATTTCATGAAAAATCGAAAAAATCTCAATTGCAATATATGCCTTGTATGTTTGCGATCTCCTCCCGTAGCCGTCCTTAATGATGATCCTTCCTTTCCTTTCATAGCACTATACCCCTTTTCGGGCCTTCGCTTAGAGATAGAGTATCTCATTGTCAGGATCGAATGTATCGGCACTCCACAAGGTGATATGATCATTACCACGTTTTGGCCGTGTGTCCGTCCACCCAGCTGCGATACGTTCTGATTTTAAACCAGCACGTATCATAACTGAACTGGCTTATAGTCTGTCCGAAGAATCACTCGAACTAAATCTCGTTGACGCCAATGAAACTCGAACCAGAGACCTTCGGCTTACGGGCTTAGCGCTCTAACCACTAGACTACGCGAACTACCCTTAATAATGATAGGTCCAGCATAATCGACCCCTGTGTGTGTAAATGGGCGCGATTGAGTTACCCGGGGTGAGGGAAGATCGCCCATGAGTTGTGAAGAGGCCGCTGCTATGGGCCGAAGCATCTAAGAACGAATTGGCGTATTAAACGCCATCCATTTATAAGCCAAAAACGTCTTCTTAACCTTGCAAGCTTGAGCTGTACCTCCCCGTGAAGAGTAGCCTTGTGAAATTGATTGGAGATCAACTGAGTCAACTTGCCATCCTTTGGAAGTATGATTGAGTGTTTTTTTATTGTAGGAAAGGCTTGCGTGTGACAATCTTCCGCCGAGACGCAATAAATCACCGTCGTCGATAAACGGATGGTTTTTGGTTTTTGGCAATTGCCTTTCATTTCGAAGAGCGCAAATGCCTTCTTTGACCTCCGAGCGTTGAGACATACTAATCCAGAATTTCAGTGCCTCTGACAACTCCTTGCTGGTAAGATGTCCCTTCGGAGACGTTTGCTTTGCACATAGTTGTGAGAAACGATAGTAGTAGGCAGTGATGCGCAGCACACGGGTAAGTGTAGAGACCTTATACAAATGTTCAAATCCAGTTTCATTTTATAGGACATGACCGAGTATGGTTTTCTGGACTTCAAGCTCGGTAGGTAGAATTTCTCGCATTGTCGGCCAACAAGTCTTGTCTTTTTTGAGCCACGCTGATCCTGACTACGACAACGAGAATTCTGCAAGTTCTTTGGCTCCAATCCCACGAGATGGTTCTCCTGTGACTGGCCGTGATTCTACGTGGCGTTACCAACTGTTTTCAGAATCTCGGCTGTCTGATTGTCAACGAAAACTGCCTATTTGGACGGATGCCCTTAGAGCCAAGCTAAGACGATTTCGGAATGCGTCGACAGCGTTAGCGTTCCTTTTAAGAGTTTGGCCAGTAGCACTGCTCCACATAACTCCAAACGAGGGATATTAACGCGACGTATGGGCGCCACTTTAGTTTTCGCAGGTAACAAGTTTACATAAGTACTATCGTTGTCCTGGGATACGATATATATTAAAGCAGTGTAAGCTTATTGAGAAGCGTCACAAAATTCATGCAGGATATAGCTAGCGGTTAATATAGACTGAGTTATCGCGGTATTTTTATTGTTTCAATCGCAGGAAGGTCCGATTGGAATTTCAGCCACAGCACCTCAATTTCCTTTGTTAGTGGTTGATCCCAGTCTATTCCGTGCAGCCATAGTCGTTGTATCAATATTTTCGCTCTAATAATTATAGGAGACAACCAACCCAAAGGGTCATACAAGCGCGCTATCTCTGATAACACATTCCGCTTCGTATACTGTGTCAACCTTTCTCGTGGTTTCAAACTACATGTAAAATAATCGGCCTTTGAACACCACACAACTCCTAGAGATTTATACCCTTGTTCTAGAGGTAATTCTACAGGGGGTTTTACTTCAACATTTTCAAGTGGAATGTTATGTAGCAAGCAAGGGTCATTTGCCACCCATTTGCGTAGGTGAAAGCCGGTTGACTTGAGCATGTTGCGAAGATCATCTTGTTTCTTGATCGCCTCATCCATATCGAAAGCTTCAGAGAACACAATGCGCCGCAACAGGAAATTGGGCTTTTTTTGTCCTCTGTCAGTTATTGTAGTGTACGGATTGCCAAGTATGGAGCACAAGTTAAATCAAATGTTACCGTAGTTAGCCGATAATCCACCCCAGCGTCATTCAGGCACTTCCTCCAGACTATCTTCTGGAAGTTCAAATCTGATGGATGAATGTTTATTTGTCGATACGTCTGAGCCATGTCGGCGACAAAGGCAAATTTATGAAGGCGCGAGTTTAGTAGAACTGCACTTAAATCATTCTGGAGAGCTGGACCAGTCAGAAGAGTGTCATTCAACGAAACTCTGTTACCTCCAGTTACCCCCCGCGTGGGAGTTCCTTCGGCTAAGGACCTCGGACCCGGCTTGCCGTCGAAGACGGTCGTAGGTGGCGCCACTCGCTTATCCCCTGGTCCTAGAAAAGCCGCCAAGCGAGAACGCGGCCGCCGAACACCCCTCACACAACCCAGACTAACGCTCTTTAAGCGCCCCGTTAGGGGGCGATTATTCTCCCCGGGCGATCAGTTGCGCCCTTGCCGGGCACAGATTTTCCGACGTAATTCACCCCGAGCAAAAGAAACTCAAAAGAAAAAGGAGCACTTCCGCTACAGAGATCCCTGAAAAAAAACCAGCAAGGAGATTTACCTTTGGACACACCCGAGCCAGGTGTATAATTAAAATGCGCGGCAAACTCGCTCTTTCTGCAACACGCACACAAAACTTTCACTATTACACTACGTGAATACGAAATGCGAATGAAGCTCAAACAAAATATATCTTACACTCTTCCACTGTCATATATTTCACTGCTAAATGCAAATAAAGTGCTAAAAAAAATACAATGTAGTTAAAAGTACAAATTCCACTTACTCTACCTAGCGGGGGCCCCCCGTACTCTGCCTGCAATATTCCGCCGGCGCGCTTATTATCGCCTGAAGTCGCCAATCTTCCTTGGTTGTCTCGCTGATAATAATATTCCTCTCCACTTATCGCCTGAAGTCGCTGATAATAATATTCCTCTCCACTGTGGGATTTTGGAATTTTCCCTCGTCGCAATTTCCTTTTTTTTTCGATTGATTTTTCACGCTATCCTCGCTTAGCCACGTTGTCGCCTCGAACCCGCAAGAAAAGAGAGAGAGCCGTTCTTCTTTCTTGGGTTTTTCATCGGCTCGGTTTCAACCGGCGAGCCGTTAACTTCATCCTTGGGCGATTCGATGTTCAATTCCGATCCCCCATCGGGCAATTGAAATCTAAATTTCCCTTTTTTAGTACACTCATCCAACAGGTGTAGAATGTCAAAGTGACTGACATTCTGTCAATTTCATGTTTATTTTTAGTTTATCATGTTATATGAAATAGCGATATTAAATAAACTCTACCGCCTGCCTAAAAATTCCCGCTTATATCGTAGTGCTCGCGCTTGATTTTGCGATATACTTCGTGTGTAATATTGAGTCTGTTGCTTGCCCACTACGACCGAGATCGGCTAGCTCAAAAGTTCTTTGATTTCTTTGTGCATGTGACATAAGAAATGCTGCGCCAATTGGACACCGAATACTGGTTGAACGAACTCTGGAGGTAAATTTAATCCTAACCAAATAAACATAAGTAACCCATTCTCCAGAATGTATGCGCCACTATCACTCATCTTTTCACGTGTGCACCGAATTGGTAATGGGACTTCTGTATCACTGATGTCTACATCGTGAATCGGAATTAATCTTGGATAGAAGTATGACACCGAGACATTCAAATCCATCGACAAGACAAATTGCATTGCCTAGGAACGATCATCACACGTCATATCAGATCCGCCTGATAGCGCATCATTCTTCATTAGACACGAAACATTTAGCGGTAGCAGTTTCATGTACTCTGGCAAAATTAATTGGCCAGCTGACGTCGGAGATGTACAGTTCTTTCTATAGCATGCCAATAGTTGAGCTGATCTATGAATCAAATTATCTTTAGCGGCTTTCGGTGAAAGTTCCATCAGTTTGAACATCGATTGTTTCGCGAAGAATAACATTGCAGCGTCCAAATCACAGTTCTTGAATACGTCCGCCATTTGAGTAGTTGTTTTCAGAGCTTGATTCATGACCCGTAATCGTCGTTGTCCACTGCATGATGTATACAGGAGAGCCACTTGAATATAAACATTCTCATCTGGAGGAAGTTTGTCGTCATGTTTGATTTCGATTGCAATTGCCTTGTCGCTATCAATACTCGCAAGTTCAATATCAGTTGTATTAGTCATGTAGAAGTGGCCATAGAAGTCCGTTGGTCGCACTCCTGTTGACGTCCTTACTCGCATCACTGCATCGAATGCAATTGGTCTTGACACATTCTTTATTAAATCGTTGATAAGTCGTTCACCATCAATGTCAGTGAATTATTAAACACAAACAAATCCACAGAGCATCCTTCTTGTACGCACTCTTGTCCCAGGGTATTGTACGCTTGGTTTTGGGCGGTTAGAACTACTTTTTCTTTTTCAGGTCCCAACAGCTTCCTATCATCTCGATTTTTCAATTTGCCAGGAGCTTCTGCGATTGGTAGTGAAGAATTAAATACAAAGAGTTTTCCTGTACATGATGAAGCTTTCAATGCTTCGAGACCAGCCTGTATTGCCGGCAGTAAAATTGTTTCCGTCTCACGCGTTTCACCAAACATCAGAGGAATTTGCTCCATGAGTGCCTCGATGACTTGAGCAGATTCTTCTGGGCCACATAAAAAATCCATCAAGGAGTGGCATAAACATTTCATGTGTATCGCCTACAACCATCATTTGGGGTTGCGCTAGACTACTTTTAATATTTTTATTCTAGTATTTTAACATTTCGTTTTTCCCTATTTTTACGTTACATTTTTACTTTAATCTTTTCACATTTCGTTTCTTTTGCCTATTTTTCTTTTACTTTACATTTATATTTTAATCTTTTTGACATTTTTATTTTATTATTTTAACATTTCGTTTTTCCCTATTTTTACGTTACATTTTTACTTTAATCTTTTCAAATTTCGTTTCTTTTGCCTATTTTCTTTTACTTTACATTTATATTTTAATCTTTTTGACATTTTTATTTTATTATTTTAACATTTCGTTTTTCCCTATTTTTACGTTACATTTTTACTTTAATCTTTTCACATTTCGTTTCGTTTGCCTATTTTTCTTTTACTTTACATTTATATTTTAATCTTTTTGACATTTTTATTTTATTATTTTAACATTTCGTTTTTCCCTATTTTTACGTTACATTTTTACTTTAATCTTTTCACATTTCGTTTCGTTTGCCTATTTTTCTTTTACTTTACATTTATATTTTAATCTTTTTGACATTTTTATTTTATTATTTTAACATTTCGTTTTTCCCTATTTTTACGTTACATTTTTACTTTAATCTTTTCACATTTCGTTTCGTTTGCCTATTTTTCTTTTACTTTACATTTATATTTTAATCTTTTTGACATTTTTATTTTATTATTTTAACATTTCGTTTTTCCCTATTTTTACGTTACATTTTTACTTTAATCTTTTCACATTTCGTTTCGTTTGCCTATTTTTCTTTTACTTTACATTTATATTTTAATCTTTTTGACATTTTTATTTTATTATTTTAACATTTCGTTTTTCCCTATTTTTACGTTACATTTTTACTTTAATCTTTTCACATTTCGTTTCGTTTGCCTATTTTTCTTTTACTTTACATTTATATTTTAATCTTTTTGACATTTTTATTTTATTATTTTAACATTTCGTTTTTCCCTATTTTTACGTTACATTTTTACTTTAATCTTTTCACATTTCGTTTCGTTTGCCTATTTTTCTTTTACTTTACATTTATATTTTAATCTTTTTGACATTTTTATTTTATTATTTTAACATTTCGTTTTTCCCTATTTTTACGTTACATTTTTACTTTAATCTTTTCACATTTCGTTTCGTTTGCCTATTTTTCTTTTACTTTACATTTATATTTTAATCTTTTTGACATTTTTATTTTATTATTTTAACATTAACCTTAGCTCGGGTGGTATTTTAACAACCGCTGAGAAAGAAATAAAGAACAAGGTGCCAATCGTTCCCGTGACAACTCTCTAAGTATTCTTTCGAGACGCGCTGAAGTCTACCTGTAGTTTAGTTGTATAACTGTTTTTGAACACCGCGTGGTGCAGTAAATAATACGTCTGACAGCCTACTTTGTCATGATAACTTTCCTTCGCGTCTTTAACCACCTGCATGTGGACTTATTCCAAATAATCTTGCAGGCATTTTTGGTACTCTTCCGCCAGAGCTGTTTTTTTTCAAAACGATTCTCTAATTGGCTCCAATTTGCAATCACAGCGGCTCGTGAATCACCTAACGAGTTCTGATTGATTTCATTTTAAAAGGCAGTCGAAATCGGTATCTCCCATTCGAGTCTCGATGCGATGTATCCTCTTCCGACTTCATCCTTTGAAACTCCACCTCCTCCAACTCCCAGAACGCTCGTAATGCGTTATTAATGTTTTCATTGCACTTTACTTCGACTTTAAATGACTTGAAAGACGTGCATAGTGTTGTACCAACGTCTCCTGCTAATATCCGGTCTAATTTGGAATTCTGAGCTGTTGGTCTATTAGGTCATCTTCGGATGTCATCAAGAATGACCTTTCCGTATACGCTCGCTCCGAGCAACAACTCAATCCTCCCCCGCCGGTCGCCACTTCAGCTTGGCGCGTATTGTCGATGATACGTTGCTTATTGGCATCGTGCTTGTGATATTCTTCATCAAAAAAGCATAAAATGTGATGACATCTCCTTGTCGAATGACCATTTCGATAGTGACGACGCCTTTTGCATCCGCTTGTGAACCTCCAATGCCTTTGACGTTGGCGTGGCATTTGCGTTGTTTCAAACCCAATTGTTGGACCAGGGATTGAGTCACAAAAGATCCTTGGGATTTTTGATCTAGCAAGGCGCGCACATACAGACGTCCGTTAGGTGCTTCTAAGTTGACCATGGCGGTTGCCAGCAAGACGTCAGCTTCGCCTGATGCACTGTGAGCATGCACGTCGCTACCTTCCTGCGCGGTAGAAGCTAGAAATTGTGCCGAACGGGATTCTGCTAAATTTACATTCAGTTCTTGGTGGAGCCCGATATGGTGGCGTTTATTGCACTTTTGGCATGAATGCTTAACTTGGGTAAATGGTCGCGAAATGCCCATGTCGTAAGCAATTGATATGCGGGCCTCCCTTTCTAACGATGTCCAATTTGTATTGGCGTTTCATCTGGTTAAATCGCGAACACTGCCAAAGTGAATGAAAACCTTTGCATATCGTACATGCCTGTGATACTTCTATATGGTAGGCTTGAATGCTACAATTCAATGCTGTAATCGACTGCACCTTGATCTAATTTTAAAAATTGTAGATAATAATATAAGCCACGCAATCACTACTACATGAAGTATGGCGTTCACATCATCTATGAGAAACAAATGACATGAATTATCGAACAATCCAATAAATCAAGGAAGACTAGAGTTTGCCTCCCCGAAAATTGAACGATCTGCGTTTTTGGGCGATAAATTATATTTATGGTTGACAAAATTCTTGTTTGAGTGGTTTTTCAAATAAAATCTCATTCAATTAAAAGCATATTTTTACATTTTTTTTCTTTTATCCAGCAGCACACGAAAAGATTTGAATGAAAGAATAAAATTTAATTGTTAATCACTGGAAGCTGCAATCTGTTAGTTTTACCGCTTCATTAATCGTTACAACAACCGCTACGTTTATTACGAGCTATGAGTGCAAATGTCAACGTTTAAAGTGAATAATTGTTGATAAATCCTACACGATATAGCATGATATGTATGAGCTGATACATATGTAGATTAAATTCGCAGAGAAAGAGCGCGTTTCGTTGAATTAACTTGTCGGAAAATATTTTTTTTTGGGTTTTTCTCGTTATTAGCAATTACAATCTTAAGTGTAGTTGATTCTAATTTGGCGACTAGCTCGAAGTTTTACAGTGTCAATGACATTTCTATTCGAAGCTTTTATGGCTTATGAATAATAATTGAAGCAGATTCATTCCGACTTTGAACTTGCTATTTATTTTCACTTTATTTTGATTAAAAATGTTTGGCACTAGCAAAGGCGTCACATATGGTGTAAATTCGTTTTAAAATGAGTCAATCTTCAGCCAGGTGATTATAATTGACCGGCAAGGATTATTTAAATTCAATTGAATCGCATTAAGCATCAGTTCGACGAAACGAATTTTATTCCCGATTCTAGCGTGTCCTCCTCCGTCTGTTTACGCGCCATAAAACGGTTCAAATACACGATCATGTGTTATCATCTTTGAGGTCAAGGTTAAATTATGAAAATAGGATTCACCAAGCTCTCAAGATAATTTCGCTTTGAAGTTCAACTTGATTTTCGGATTTAAACTTTTGTTCTTTGCATGGTTTCCTTTCATTCAGACGTTGACTTTCGTCAAAATTATTTGAAAGTAAAATGAATGGAATATTTTCTACCGAGATTGTAATTGTTTGCATGAGATCGTTGTACATTTGGAAGATTTACCGATAACACATTGCTAAAAGTTCAGATTGTTTTTGATTGAAACACTAAACAGAATATTCTATCGCATGAATAATAAATTTGAATTTTCTGATTGAACTCCTGATTCAAGAGAAAACGTAATAACAAATAATTTATGCGGATCGTTTGAGCGGACAGTATTGTTATTAATTTGATTCAACAAATATAATGAATGGAAGTTATTGGGGGCACAGTCTGCATTCCTGGTTCCAATCCTATATAAGGGCCCGTTCCTGTTATGTACGTTTTAATAACATTATCGTTTCTTATTTCTGTCCAACCTCCGGAGATCTCCAAGATTCAATTCTTGGTCCACTCTTCCTTTCCCAATCGCCCTAGATGCTACATCTTGTTGCGTGGAAGTAAAATAATAAAGAGACACCGTTTGCGCACACGGTCAGCTATGGACTGACTTTGTTTTATTAAATATAATAATGTAATGGTTTGGAACAAAATAAAAGGGTTGCCATGTTAGAATTCATAATATAATACTTTAAATTGACAAATTGACAAGTTCTGATTAAGTTAAAATTGCAAATCTAACACCTCTTCTCAATTTTACAATTAATATAAACTAGATTCAAATTTTTGATTAATTCAGCAAACCTATTAGCATTTAATGGCTTTGTCAAAATATCAGCCGTCATCATAATCACGTCCAAACTTTTGCAAAAATCCCTATGCCACTAAACGCGCTTTATGTTTAACTTTATTATCATGTTGGTCAGTCATCGTTTTATATATCTATTTGCTACCGATTGCGACACTACCATGAGGCAATGTTACTAATTCCCAGGTACCATGCTGCTTTAGTGAGTTTATCTCATCATCCATAGCTTTAATCCAATTTAGTTTATCACAACTGCCGATTGCTTCATCAATGTAGTTGGTTCGGTTTTAATTTTGTCAGATGTAACCTTGTATATTTCTCTATAACGTTGAGGTGGGATGCCTTTATTACTACGGGTTGACTGTCTAGGTACCTGTACCTCTCGAAGATCTTCGATACCATCAAGTTGCCTGTCAATTTTCTATTTTCAGTATCTTTATTCGTTGATTCCATTCCTCTTCCGAATTCAATTTCCGCATCGTTATAATCAGGTGATGGATCTGCGTCTGGGAATCGAACATCCCTAGAGATTTTGACTTTGTTAGTATTTATATCTAATATTCTGTAGCTATTGGTGCCCATTTCGTAGCCTACGAAAACTAATTTGTCAGCGGTCGATTCTAATTTACCACGTTGATCCTTTGGGATATGCATATATACCTTTTGAATAAATTCACGAAAATAACTTCGATCTGGCTTTTTATTTTTAAATATTGCGTACGGAGTTATAAAAGTATTTTTCATAGGAACACGATTTAATATGTGATTCGCTGTTGTTATTGCTTCACCCCACAAATGATTAGGTAATTTCGAACTATAAAGCATGCAACGCGACATTTCAATCAGCGTGCGGTACAGTTAATTGAGTTTTAATACCCTTTTGTTTGAAATAGTTTCTTAATTCAATATCCATGTACTCACACCCACGATCTGACCGGATACATTTAGGCGTTTTATTCAGTTGAGTTTCCATCATTGTAATGAAATTCCTTATGATAAGGGACACTTCATCTTTTCGTTTCATTAGGTATATACACGTATACCCACTAAAATCAGCGAGCAAACTAAGACCTTACTTATTGCACCTTGGTGTAGTATGCAGAGGACCACAGATATCCGAATGTATTATTTCAAGAATTTCACTCGTTCTACTCGTAGACGGCCAAATGATTCAGTTTCCGAGCGTCATTTAAGATGCGGTGCACTAATATTTTATGCCACTCATGTACACATTTCGGATTGTTCGACTGTACCGAATTCGCGATTTTAGGATCCACTGAGAGTCTATAAATGTTATTATCGGCACTTACGGTGATAATTGCAGCTTCTTTCAGCGAAATTTTAACAAAAGGATTCATTGAAATGAACTTCACATCCTTCGCTGATCAGTTTGTTCACCGAAACTAAGTTGCAATTTAAGACCGGCACAAAATAAACGTCATTCAGTTTTGTTTTGCTCATTTCACTTTGTTCACCTCTGATCCTAACAATGCCATTTCTTTTCACAGGTAATGCGTGACTATCAGCTAACATAACTGTTCCTTTATCGCTCTCATTCAATTCGTGAAAGTATTATTTATTATTACACATATATGCTGAGGCACCACTATCAATAATCCATTCGCTGCTGGTTGAACAGTTAACAAGAGCGTTGACATACACCAGACTACAATCATCACATCCGACTGCGACTTCTGCACTGTATTTGTTTGAGACTTCTCCAAGTTTTTCTTTTTCCACTTCAAATACTTCCTGCATTCTGTTTTTATATATCCAAATTTCTTGCAGAAGAAACACTTCACTTCCTTTCCTTTATATTTTGCTTGGAATTCAGTATTCTTATCAAGACTTGTACTTCCATGCGTATTGAGACGTCGATTGTACTCCTCTACAGGTTTGGTTTTTACATACATATGTAGTAGTTAAATCAGACTCCGGTCTAGACTCCAACGCCATAATCAATGTACTGTAGCTATCGGGCAAGCTACTCAGGTACACAGCAACAGCCAGCACGTCGGCTAGCGGCTCCCCCAATGTTGTCAACTCGTCAATGATTTCGTCCATGGAGTTTAAATTCAACAGCATGTCACCATCTTCCTGAAGAGTGAGACGACACAATTTATGAAGAAGTTGTACTTTATAGTCAATAATTTTGTTTATTTGATATCCGCAGGCCAATTCTCTTTTTTCTTTAAAAGCCGTGAAGCCTTGCTTTGTTGTGTGACCAGACGCGTTTCAACTACTTCGAGTCATCTTCAGTGTCTGAAGGATATGTTGAAGGGAATGACTTTACATAGTCATAGGATGGGTTAAGCGGATGGGTAATTAGGTCAGGTAGTAAATTGCATCAAGTACTAAATTATGCCAGGTAGAGGGATATTAAGTTTTGGTTTTTTTTGCTTTTTGAATGTCCATTTGTTCTGTTTCATCTCGTTTCCGTTTTCGTCTAAGAGTGTGGCCTAGTACTGAGAAAATTGCGTCGGAATTGGTAACACGTTGTTCGTTGATAATTTTACCGTCTGTCTTTCTATGTTTATAAATTTTAAGCCTTTCTAGGATTTCAAGTCTCGGTCCTTTGCTTTGTTTCTGCAGCAATTTCATAGAGGTTCTCATAGCGTCAGCGTGATGTGCGTGGTTTTGTAGGTGCGTCGCATAATTAGAGTCTGCCTTGTTGTGTAAGAAAGATCGTAGGTGCTCTTTGTATCTTCTCGTTAGTTTTCGTGTTGTCCTTCCTATATATACCGTGTCGCAGTCCTTGCATATCAGTTTGTGCATGCCGCTGTTTTCGTGTATTGATGTGTCATTCAGTTTTGGTTTCAGTTTGTTTCTAATGTTGTTATTCGTTTTGAATGCAGTTTGATAATTTGTATGTCTCTTTGCCTACGTATGTTAACGAAATCCACTGTTGGTCGTTCTTATGAGTTTCAGTCGGTTAGCGTTCCTGTTTTTGTTTGTACTGTGTGACAAGTTTTTCAATGTCGCATTATTTGTATCGATTATTATTAGCTATTCTGTAAATGTTGTTTATTTCGTTGGAGTAGTTAGAAGGAATCATGGGGATGGAGTGAAGCCTCTGCACCATTGATCTGTACGCTACTAGCTTATGTTGTGCGGGGTAGTTAGATGTTTCATGTATGGTATGATCAGTTGTGGTTGGTTTTCTGTATATTTTGTAGCCCAATCGTGTTTGTTCACGTGTCACAGTTAGGTCCACATAGTTGAGTTGTCCGTTTGTTTCTTTTTCCATAGTGAACTTTATATTCGGGTGAATTTCATTCATATAGGTAAGTAGTTCGTCTTGTTTATTTTCTTGTGAGTAAATAACAATGAAACAGTCATCCACATATCGTCTGTAAAATATTACATTGAATCTTTTGACAACTTTGAGTATAAAGACTTCTTCCGAAGATTGTAAGAATATTTCTGACATTATTGAGGACATTGAATGTCCCATACCCAGACCGTCCTTGGCAATGTATGTGTTGCTATTGAACTTAAAATAGTTCTGTTTGATTGTGGTCTTTATGAGATTGAGCAGTTGATCTGTGAATCGTCGGCTGTTGTTGAATAAAAGTTTTTCTTTTAGTATGGCCAGTGTTTCATCGACGGGTATAGACGTATCAAGGTTGGTGATGTCTCGTGATAAAAGTCGACAAGTTTCAATCAATTTTAAAGCAGTGGTGAGTTTGCTAGCTCGCGGCTGTTCTTTAATGCGTATTTGTCGTCAAGGTGCATGTCATCAGCCATTATTGTTGCCAAGTATTGTGCTAATTGATATGTAGGAGCTGGGCGGTAGTTGACGACAGGATGGATAGGAATATTGGGTTTGCGGAGCTTAGGTTGTGCTTTAAGGGGCGGTGTGCATGGATTTGGATTTGGGTAGCGTTGCTTAGTATTAGGAGGAATAATTAGTGGAGATTGTATAATGGCAGTACATAAGTCCATCTAATTTGCTACGGGCTCTTACTCCCTGTACCTCCTCGACGTCTTCACAATTGAGATTATGGCTGCTTGCTACTATGTGTTTTGCTACTGATGATTTTATTGCTTCAGTGGGTCATTGTTTTTCGATGAACATTTCCGCTTTTTTTTATGTGCTCCGTAAACCTTATGTTAAGTGGTCGTTGTTTGTCCTGTATAAATTTTCTGACATGTCTGGCACGTGATCTTGTAAATTCCACATTTTTCATGCTTTTGTTTCTTGTCTTTGGGGGTTGCCGATATCGTGCTCAACTTTGATGTCTCACATATGTATATGCAGACCTGCCAACCTGGGAGGAGTCTTAGGCGGGAAATTACTTGAAATATACTACTTAGCAGTTTCTGATGTTCGGGCAACTAAGTACAAAGTACTGACCAACTAACTTATACATTGTTAAGTGTGATTTTTCATGTTATAATTAAAGAAATTAAACTATAATAAATGTTAGTACAAAATTAGAAACATAAAAATTAAATTTTTACTGGTCAAGTGCAGTACCAGACTAACGAAGCGGAAAAAGGGCTGGTCATAATCCGCTGTGCTTGGATGCGTGTATGGCTGTGTGTGGTCTGCGTGTGTGTGAATTTAGATGGACTATTAGAAAACTTGTTTTGAACCCTAGGATGTTTACAAAGACCTTCTGGTAGGAGCCCTTCCCTGCTTATTTAATTCGTTCATTATATTCCTTACTTTTTATTATTTCTAATTATTTTTCACCTTTCACTTCGCATTTTTTTTTACTTTTATATCTTATAATTGTTGTTTATAACATAAATAATAATACCAGACACGTATCTTTTTTTTCAAAACTACCTACTTACCGTGTAAAACCATCCAAATTTATCAAATAATACTGGTACGTCGGCTCCAAAAATTGGAAATTCCTTTGCCACATCGATCATATCATCGCTGTAGCCTGAGAATAACAGTTCATCTACTGTTTTTGTCACTGCTATCGGCTGCTCATACATATGAAGACCAATAGATACACTCTTCTGTCGGAAGTAGTCCCAGCTTAACGCTCTTCCAGCAGCTGACTTAAAACAGAAAAGATTTAGAGCTTAACATGTGGTAACACTAAAAACAAAACACTCATAAAACATTGCATATCAACTTACTAGGGCAATTATATTTAACGCTGTTATATTATCATCCAGATTACCCGAACTACCCTCTTGGTCGAAGAAAAACATACTTTTCTTTCGAAAAGTAACCGAAGAATTATCCGGATGCCATGATATGTCTATCTTTTCAGGCTTTTCATTGAATCGATAAGGACCAAGCTCTTGGAGGATAGGCTTTGTTGTTTTGTCAAGAAATTGATCGGAGTTCGTCCAATTAAAAAAATAAATATCTAAGCTCATATCAATCGGTGGCGCTCGCCATATGTCAAATGTCTTTGATCCAGGCCTTAACGCTATTTCCTGAAATAAAAAGAAGATATCCTAAGTTTTTGATTTTTATGAATTGAAAAAAAGAAGAAAAATCGCAGACAGGGGACAGACCGACAGAAGCTATGCTTCTACTCTGCATGTAATTATGAGGGTATAAAGGTATTTGCGAATTAGAATAAGAACAATATGGCTTTAAATAAATATTATGAAATAATAATCCTTTAAATCATACTATTTCGAAATCCAGACTAGTTGCGCCATCTTTTCAAGCCACTCGCCAAAATAGCGAAGTACATTTTTTACACCACAATCGGCCAAAGTTGGGTGATGTTCAAAATAATTTGAAGTCAATGTTGGGCAAAAATCTAATATTTTATTTAAAATTGAAGCAGTTATGTTTTAATTATAAACTGTAATTTACAGAGGGGTTGTTCATGGTAAGATTACAGAGTTAAAAAACTCAAAAAAAAGGTACTATTTGTAATCACAGAACATGAAAGGTCATCACATGGTGTTCCTTTTTCCTATTTATTTTTTGAGACTTATAATTTGAAATATACGTTGCCAAAAATTGTTTTCTATTTTTTCGGTAACTGTCACGACTTGGCCTATCACCTGTTATCGCCTTGACGTTGATTTCTGGGACACTCTGTATAAAGATAGAAGAGAGATAGAATATCCCCTGAATTCAAGCTTGCGGGATCAAAGGTTTAATTGGGGATACTCATTTGCGAGGTTTGTTGAAGCTGAGGCGGAGCAGTCTAGGGTTTGTTGGCTAAATGGCAATTGAAAAATTATTCTTGGCACTTCGTGGCTATTCGTGGTTTTTCATTTTTGTTGCTATGTTAATTGTTATTATAATATGCTTGTACCTGTTATTTGAAATAACTAGAGATATGTTTAACATGTGGATTAGGAATATTGTGATATTGATTTATTAGGATTAGCTAATGTTTTTTTGATAACTTGATATACAATATATTAGTTTTACGCTCAAGACCCTTTTATAGTGTTCTTTAGTTATATGTTTGTTTTTAATAAGATTAGTTGTTTCTTTTCTCTTTTTCAAATTAATTAAGAATATTGAGTTATTTTAAGTTGATAGCATTTATTCTTTGAATAATGTTCTTGATTGAATATTTTTTAAATTTAGATATCATGTGGGCCATTAAGTTTTTGAGTACTTTACTGTTTTAAAACTTGCTTTATGTTTTTATAAAATTTTTAATGATTGAATCAATCAAGCGCATTTGAATTTGAATTTAGAGTGCCATTAAATTTTTTGATTGCTTTATTGTTTTCAAGCTTACTTTACGTTTTTATAAATTTTATGATACATGAAATAAAGCTTATTTGACTTTGACTTTGAGGCTTTTGCTCCTAGTATAGCTAGTATGCTACTTGTACTCAACTTTAAACTGGAATTAACCAGTTTTACCTGCCTTGTATGAGCAACAACCAGGGCCATTGGAACACTAAAATGTTTCACTCTAAAGCAACGACCTTCAAGTTGTAAACGTCAAAGAATGCTTGATGATTCAAAGGATTCTCTGAGTTCAGACCGGTTCAAATCAACATTATATGAAAATGATAAAATAAATTGCGGAATTATTTTCTACTACCATAATAAAGAAAAAAATGTCTTTCAGAAAGTTATCGCTGAACTCCCGAAGAGGTTGATTAACAAGAGCTCTTTCTATGTTTATTTATTTATTTATTCCATCTTACAGACTGAATAATCCAATAACAAAATGGAACGCAAAGAATAAATACAGCAATATTTAAATGAATAAGAAAAATAAAATGTCGAAAATTGAAAGTTAAAATAGTAGTAAGTTTCTTAGTTTTTTCTTAAATGCTATGTAAGAAGAGGGGAAAGGACAAAGCTCGAGATTATTATGATTTCGTACGATTCTTGAAATTGGTGAATAGAAATATAAATCAGTTCTAGTATATGGGATAACGAAATAAGAATTCATCCGAGATGAACGAGATGTTTGTCTGAAATCTATTCATGAAAACACCCGTAAAGAAATTTTTTGCTAAAACAAGCAAAAAGAAAAAAACACCAGCTTCTAGCAAACAAATTTCCTTTGAAGCTGGTGTTGTTATGTAACCATATGCCAAGAAGATTTGTTTATTTAATATTCGCATACCAATTCTCTTTTTTCTTGAAAAGCCGTCGGACCTTGCTTTTTTGCGTGAGCAGACGCGTTTCGACTACTTTGAGTCATCTTCAGTGTCTGAAGGATGTGTTGAAGGGAATGACTTTATATAGTCGTAGGATGGGTTAAGAGCAAACGGAAATCAAACGATAAAAAAAAACAAAAACTTAATATCCCTCTGCCTAACCTGATTTAGTACCTGACCTAACTGTGTACTACCTGCTAAACCCATCCTACGACTATTAAAAAGTTTTTCTCTTGAATATAACCTTTAGGAACTGAAGATAACTCAAAGGAGTCGAAACACAACAAAGCATGGCCCCACAGCTTTTCAAGAAAAAAAAAAAAATATGCGTAAATGTATGCTCTGTCCACAATATGTCCATGAGGAATGCGTGAGGTTGACAAAAGATGACAAAGAAAATTTTGGTTAAGTGTGAATGAATTTAGATTTTTCTGACATAATTTGTTATACATGTAAGATTTTTGAAGTTAGAAGAAGCTGAGTAGGCAGAAGATTGCTCCTGGCAGAAGGTCTTTGGAACCATTCATGGGTTCAAAACAACTTTTCTGATGAAGTGGATCAATAACCTGATCTATGAATCCGTTGAACATTCAACAAATCGTTGAATTACAAGTATATGAGAAACACTAAATAGTCACCATTTCGTATATAGAACGTATGTATTCAAATAAGTCAAGTATTATAGTTAATTATTTTGCGGTTTCGTCGTGGATGACGGACACTCCTCAGGAGCTGCCACACGCTATCATCCACAGAGTATGATATTAAATGGTCACATCGTAAAGGCCCTATGATGGCGCATGCTGATGGCTTAAGTAGGAATCCACCAAATCAGAACGTGCATTCGTTTGAGGTGTTGAGCGTGAGCATACATACTAAGGATCGGCTAGTGACGTTGCGAGCGAACACATACAACATACTCGGATATACTTCCGCTTCATAACTGCAGTAGTTGCGAGCGAGCAAACACTACTTATGTACTCGCACTTCGCCAATGAAAATTAGTCAAAGAAGCACATACGCAAGTTAATACGCGAGCGGTAAAGTAAACAAAAAAGATAAACCCGCAATGATATTCACATCGTGAAAGATACGCTTTGGATGTGCTTCGAAGAGAGGTAAGCAGAAAGGAAAACCGAAAGTTCCGGCATAAACACTCTTTCGCTCAATGTCCCCAGTTTCGCTAATTCACCTCAAAAGATCGTGGGAAAGCTTAAACGAAAAGCACTCTTTCGCTCAATTCCTCCAGTTTTTCATATTGACCATCCGAGCAAGCAAGACGGAGCGGGGAGGAAAAGCTTTCGTGGAACGAGAGCGAACGTGTTCGGCTACTCAGAACCTTTAAAGAGAATTAAGGTCGAAAGTTCACGAAAGAACGGCATTTAAAGTTCTTGGGCAAAGCATACCAGTCAGTGTGTGTTCCAATCCAGTAGGGAGCGTGCTGATTCCCAATCTATCTTCATCGTTCAAAGTATTCGCGATAAAATTTTTAAACGGAAATATAGTCAAAGTGTACGACGAAGTGGTGAGGTGTTGGCTTGCGCCCCGAAACTCAACCGGCCTTTTGGCGTTCCACACCGTGTGGCCACCCCGAACCGTTAGCATGTCATGTTGATTCCCTCTGCAGGCTGGCGCTCGCCTGTGAAGCGCGACAAGTCAAGTGGAAAGCGCTTCATTCATCACTAATATAAGTTTTCAATAATTTGAAATGTGGAATGTAATTTTGAAAAAACAAATGGACAATAAAATAAAAACAACTGAAACAATAGACATTTGCTATGGTTGATTTAGTGAAGTTGGATAGAGTAGCAGGTAAGTGGTGTTACAGCGAGTTCTCTCCCTGGGAGCCTTGATGATGGATATAGGATACATATCAAATTGAGCTCCCAATTCATACCACTATGCATAGGGTATACTGGTTATGGAACAGTGACACTCCAAATAATGGACGACAAATGCAGGTTACGAAGCCACCGAATATTGTCGGGGAAAAACAAGTACACCACAATTATAAAAACTGCTATGGGAAGCTGTTTCATAAAGTGGGCGAACAGCTGAAGTAGTTTGTTCCAGCGGCATTCAGGTATTAAGTCATTCAAAGTTGCCAAAAGATGCGGGTCATTCCGGTATTAAAACTTTGGAGATATTGCAAAAACAGCACTCCTGATGCACAAAATTACTTTTTTATTTCAGATTCTAAAAGTTCTAATGAACTCGACTGCTTTCAATAAAAAATAATACTTTTTGAGGGTTACTTCGGTATTGGGTGGTCCACTTAAGGACTTTTGAAATTTTCGAAAATTCTACGTCCACACTAGAGCAAATCACGTAGTTTTGACCAAATTTAGTAATTTACATACAAATCAAATTCAAAATTTAATGGTTTTCCATACAAATTCACAGCACTCCGAAATTATCTCAAATCAAATATGTTGTATTAAATCTGCAAAAATCACATTAATTTCAGCTAGACCAGCCCTACGTGTCCATAGAATATTAAAAATTGAACTGAATTCGATCAATATGTCTTACCAAATTATTAAAAATTTGTCATATTTGCATAAAAATTTGACACTCGGCAAAATGAATTTGTCATTTTTAGCAGGTTTGACAAATAAATCCGACAGGAATGCCAAACAAAACCAGGCCATGTGAATACTTGAATATGATTTGAAAAATAGTTTCACCAAATTAGATAATTTGGGCTTCTGACCGTTGCACAAAGTGTGAGCTTTGTAGCTTCCATAGTTTCTGAGAAAACGTGCTGTGACGCATGGACAGGTGGAAAGACAGTTCACAAAACTGGTAGCTCTTTTTGAAATTCGTTATATAAAGCCCTAAAAATGAGAGCGACATTGGTTACCTTAGCTGGCAATAGAGATGAGTATTTGGAAAACTATAATTTATGTTTACCGAAAAGGAGGTTTTCATTGAATAGTTCCGATGGTTAGGTAAAAAGCTAGAAAAAGAAAACGAAAAATATTCGGGTTTGGTTAAAAATTTCGACTATAATAATCCCCAACCCTTAAGTGGGCCATAAATCCTTCAGCTACCTTACATAGAGGATCAAGATGAAATTTCTCCACGAAAAGTAAAGATTTTCACTATCCAGCAGATTTTTAATTGCCCTTTGAACTGACGTCATGTGTGTAAGTAATTGAGCCTGATTTAGAGAACAATGTTTTAATTATAATTAGATACTTTTTACGATGATAATTTTACAGTTAATGCACTTTAACTAATTTACAATTCTATTTTTCTATGTTAGCGAATGGCAATTTCAGGTATCACGTAAATTCGTTTAGCAAACTCAATTCAAAACTCATTATTAAAATCAATTATCATGGAATAATTAAGTAGGAAAAAATTATATCTGAACTTGATCGTGAGAGTATTATTCAAATGCACGCAATATTTGCGTGAATTCGAAAACATGTCAAGCATAAAGAGAATGCCATTAGTGGAAAACGTATTACAACACCTTTTTGTTCAAGTGAATTCGCTACTTATCTGACTAGTATTTGATTATCCGGTGATATTACACATTGTGTTATTAATGTTTCAAGTGGTTCTGACATCATTCTACAGCAATAATTGTAATCAGTAAATTTAAAAATGCAGCAATCAGTGTTCATCTTTAATTCTTGTTGATTGCAGTTAAAATAAAATTAAATAAATTGATTAGGTGATTCAATAGGTTTAGTCGGAGTTTATCTGAATAACGTTGCCTGCTACTAGAGTGAGACAGTGAAATTAAATTTTCGCATCAGTTGGAGTTTATAACGAACATAATTATTTAAACGGGTTTAATTTAAAATAAAAGCTTTATTTATTCTTTTCTACATACGCTTTTTTACATAAGCTATGCTGGTAAAGAGAAATTTCCACACAATATTAAGCAAATTCTAAACAATATAAATACTAAACCTTAATGACTCTCTAAACTTATACATTATTAATGAAAAAACGACAGTATTGATCGTAACGTACTGTACCAAATAATGCTGGCTTTGGCATTCCAGTGACGTCGACAACCTCCCAAGTCCGCATCACTAACCAATTCACCGATGCCTTTGACACAAATATC
The DNA here is from genome assembly GCA_963969285.1 of Odontomyia ornata. NCBI lineage: Eukaryota > Metazoa > Arthropoda > Insecta > Diptera > Stratiomyidae > Odontomyia > Odontomyia ornata. The sequence goes on along the minus strand of OZ017740.1, from coordinate 42,770,780 downwards.
GGACTAAAGCAGGGAGATTGGTTAGCCTCATTGCTATTCAATTTGGCTCTGGAGTACGTCATAAGGAAGCTACCTGTCGACACGCGAGCAACATTACTATACAAGTCAAGCCTATGCAGACGACATCAACATTTTGTCACGGTCATTAACAACTGCCAAAGAACTCTCTCTGAAACCCGACAGCAAGGCAAAACTATTAGAGCTACAAATCAATGAGAATAAAACAAAGATCGAGGAGGAAAAATACCACAAATGTCCAAAATATCACACTTAGCGAATAAAGTACCAGAATTTGTGTATTTAGGCGCTAAAATAACGAGAGTCGGTAATGAAAAAGACGAACTACGCCGGAGAATACAGCTCGCAAATAAAATATTTTTTTCAGCTTTGACGATCTTGAAGACCAGCTGCATACAAAGGAAAACAAAGCTGTAAGTATACAAATCTGTGATAAGACCTGTCTTTTGCTATGGGTGTGAAACATGGAACCTAACCCAAGCATCCACCTTTGGGTCACGAGGCGAACGCCTTTGGGTCCTGAGGCGAATAATTGGAGCAAAGCTCGGAGTACCAATGGCGAATTCGATACAACCATGAGCTGTATGAAATTTTTGACGAGCTGGAGGTGTCTACGATTATGAGACTGCGGAAGCTGTAACGGGCTGGCCACATAAATCGTATGGACGAACAACGGATACCCAAGAAGGTATTCGTTGGGAGAATTGAATGGTAGAGACCAGTGGGGAAACCGAGGAAATGCTGGTCTGGCTCGGGCGACGAAGTCAATTCATCGCTACTCGGATTTTGAAATTGGAGGACGCGGTCAATGGATAGAGACAGTTGGAGGCGCTACTTGCAAGAAGCGAAAACCCGAGAGGGGCTATAGTGCTACGAAGAAGAAGAAGAATCAAAAACATTTAACCAAAAAACAATATCAAATTCAATTTAATCAAAATTATTACATATTTTATGATACAATTGGAAAAAGGAGAAAAAACTGATTAAACCTAATCAGATATAAATTATAATACTAGTATAATAGTGAACTTTTATCCCATATTTTATATGTTATAACCTACTTCTGATCACAATATTCTTAGCTATTACCACGAATTAATTTAAAATATAGATTGCTCCGTCCCAACTCGACTAGCCTCAATAATCTAGCAAATGAGTATCAGCATTGGAGTTGTTGGTCTCGTGAACTCAAATTCGGAGCATATTTTATCGGTGGGCCGTCTTTATATGTGATATATAATTGGGACACCGTCACAATCAAAAACATATCGATTCATGTCCAAATACACAAATGTGGAAATCTTTCCAATTACGTTTCAGGTCTTAACGAGCCCACTGAAGCGTGGTCCGAAACAAAATTGTTCCGCTCTTCTGAGTATTGATATTGATTCGTCAATTGTCAGTGTAGAGCAGCACATCATTAAACATTTTTTGAGGATTGCTCTGAACTCTTCAGCCTGGCGTATAAATGATCAGATCATCAGTAAACGTTACTAATGATCAAGTTGGCGAGATGTTAACATCAAAGACGTTCAATAGCTTGCGAGTGAATATTGAGAAAAGCAGAGGCGCAGTAACTCTTCCCTGCTGAAGGCCATTCAAGACCTTAAAGTCACGTATTGTCGTCAGATTTTCATCAGTTATAACAAATCAATCTGGGGCACCTGTCCTGAAGGAGTTTAAAAATTAGTCCATCTAACCACACCATATCGAAAGTTTTCTCATATCAGTGAGACACGCTCCAACATATTCTCTGTTGTTTAATTTCCAATGTCTGTCTGAGGTTACTTTCGCTATCGCATTTATGGTGCAATGCCTTGCACGAAAGCCAAATTGTCAACTCGGCATCAATTCATATTTCTTAATGTGGGCGTTTAATGCTTTGTTATGTATCATTTCAAACACCTTGGTCATGTTAGGCAGCAAGCTGATTGGGCGATTAGCTTTTAGGTAATGAAGATTCTTTTCCTTTCTATTTTGGCGTATTTCCACTCATTTAGGAAATATGAAATGCTCAATATGCAATAATTCCTAATAGCAACCTCAGGCAAATGTCGGAGAACTATCTTTGGAATACCGTTGATACCACATGATTTCTTCTTCTTTATTTTTGCAAATATGAAACGCAAGTCTTCATAGCTGACAAAATAATCAATAAGATTCAAGCTTGGTATGAGGCCAGATGCTAATGTTTAATTTAAATGAAGAATTGATTGGCCGTTCAGCCTTGATTTGAAGATAGAAACTTTTGCCTCAACGACCTCTGAAGAGTTTTGTAGATGAACCAGTTCACAATAAGTTCTAATGAGGGAAAGTTTCTGCAATCCATCACATAGTGGGTGAGTACCCTTGTTTTTTGATTATAATTTACTTACAATTGAAAAAAAATTATATTCGAACATTTACATACTTAACATAATTATTAAGCATTGATTCATTCACGATTAATTTGACTTCGGTATTAGTGTTAGAAACACTTTATCAAAAAAAGGGAAAGAAGAAGAATATGAAAATGTTGTACTAAAATACAAACCGGCCTTCTTTTTTTCACTTCCAACAGGTATGGGACCCGCAACGTTGCCGGGCTTGTTTCGGACAACATGAACCGTTGGGCGAAGCTCCCCCTATTAAGGGTCCAGGAGCTCTTGCTAAAGATGATTGGCCTTCCTCTTCCTAAAAATCGCCAAGTCATCGTGTGGATCTTTTGACCCGGTTGGGAAGGGTGTGAGGTGGCACCACTACCGCCCGGGTGCCCTATTCATTTTGTGAGTCATGACTATTCGCGCCCATGACGGGTTTGTGTCTGGCCTCGCGCGCGATTGTCAGAAAGGTAGTTGCATCTTACGTACAATGTCCTTCGGTTAGTTACCTCGGCCTTCGGTACCTGTCAAATGGTTCTATGGAATCACGCCATAATAATCGTAAGCGTGAAATTTGTTTGTAGTTGGCCCTTGCACTGGCGGAAAGATCCTGCCATACGACACCGTAACGCGAGCTGCCAACACACTTACTTACGCCAGGCAAGGCCATTTTCAACTGAGTACCAATTTTTCACGCTGAGACAGCAGTCTACCGCTGCAGTCCTAAACATCCTTTGAAATACTACAGATAATATTCGATATAAATTTCTTGGGTCGATTGCTTCGACGATATAAGTTTTTTCCAATAAAAATTAACTTTGGACTGACGTTTCAAAAAATTTATTTAATTTTTGAATTTGAAACTTTTGACAGGAGCAATTTAAAAAAAAATTCAGTACGCAACGAATCTTGAAAACATGTCTCAACCCATATAAACAAAACCAATGTTCTGTCCTCTTGCCACACCAAAATCTATTGAAAATATTGCGAGTTTATGTTGGAAGGGGCTTTTATTAAGACTTAACCATTGGCACGGTCTCAAATTTCGATAAAATTTCTCCTGAATTATATATGTACACATTTTCTAACTAGTTAACTTACCTTTGCAAGCATTGAGTCAAATATATCTGACCAAAATATGACCGAAATAAGTCCTGATATCGACAAAATAATTCCAACTGTGGCAAGTGCGCATGGCTTACTGCATACATCTCTTAATTGCATTTCTATGAGTAATTTAATAATTAGATCCGCCTTAGAATATTATTCTGAAATGATAAAGAAATTGAAAAAACATTAGCCAATTATATTTGTTTAATACTTTTGGTTTAGCTTAAACATAAAAAAATTCAATTGTTCATGAAAATATTTTGAAATTGCGAAAATGGAAACTGTTCACGCAACCAAATAAATTTATCAATCTATTTTCCATTTTTAAATATTTTGAAAGAAGGCAACTCTTAAAACGAATAAAATTAATGCTATAAAGGTATAGCTAGGCAAAATCGGTTTCTTATTTTGAAGTTGATCAAGTGGAGGCTCAGTTATCCCGAAGTATCGCAAAAGAGATTCATTATCATGTAGCACATTTTTGTAGACGGCCACTGTCAAAATTTCAGGTGAATCGGACCCGTAGTCTTGTTTTGACCGCGTGTGGAAGCGGGTGTGTCCGTGCGTTTTAGGAAAATGGGGAAAGAGCAGTAATTCGATTCTTGTTTTTGGAAGGGAAATCGTGCAGTGAAATCAAAGAGCGCTTGGATGCTGTGTGCGGTAGCTCCGCTCCTGCGATGGCGACTGTAAGAAATTAGTTTAACGAGTTTCAACGTGGTCGCTGGTCAGTTTTTGATGAGCCACACCCAGGTGCCCCAAAAATGGCTACCACAGAGGATAACGTGACAAAAATCCACGAGCTCGTCTTGGCAGACCGCCGATGGAAGGTGCACGAGATAGTTGGGATAGTAGACATCTCAAAAGACCGCATGGGTTAGAAAGCTGTCGGCGCGATGGGTGTCGCGTTTGCTCACTCCGGAGGACAAACGCAACCATGAGATCACTTCAAAGCAGTGTTTGACGCTGCTTAAGCGAAATCGGAAGGAGTTTCTGCGTCGTTACGTGACCGTTGATGAAACATGGCTTCACTGGTACACACCAGAGACCAAAGAACAGTCTTATTGGCCGGAAAGGTGGTGGCCACCGTTTTGTGGGATTCACAAGCTGTGATGTGCATCGATTACCTGGAGAAGGGCAAAACAGTTCCAGGGCTCTACTTTGGCGAATTATTGGGCCAATTTTACGCCAGATAGCAGAAATAAGGGCCCGTTTGGCGAAGAAAAAAGTGCTTTCCTACCACAAAAACGCACCGGCTCTCACCCTCGGCGCCGCCATGGCCAAATTGGGCTACGCGTTGCTACCCCATCCACCGTATTCTCCATTTTTGGCCCCACGCATCTCCTTTTTGTTTCGAAACTTTAAAAGTCACTTGCCGGGCAGAAATTGGAGTCAAATGAAGAGGTCATCGCCGCCACAAAGGTATACTTTGCAGACCTCGAGAAAACGTTAGAGCATCAGTGTCAACTGTATCGCGATGGAGGAAATTATGTTGAGAAATAAATGGCCACTTTTCAAAATTTTCATTTTTCTACTATAGGCTAAATACTTAGCGGAGCGCCCTCGTAAAAGCAATTAAAAGTTACTGTTGTTCTTTTAGATTTTGTTAGGTAACGTTCATCATTGTTTTTCTTTTTAGGGTTTTGTACTACTTGCTAAATCCTATTGAAATCGGCTTTGTCTATCTGTCTGTCTGTCAGCCCTTCCGTCCATCTGTATGTCACAACAGTTTTTCTTCAAAATAGATTGATATTTTCAACTAGCAATAATCGCGCCTCAGTAGAACTTCATTGTGAAACTATAGCAGCTACAGACATCAAACTTTTTAAGTGGATAAGAAGTAATGAAAGTTTGGATATCAGTAAATTTTTCAATGGTTTAAAAGTGGGTCCCCCATATCTGTAGGGGAGTGCTAGCCTTAAGAGAAAAAAGGTAAGCATGGCAATATCGTAAGCATGGCAGTCCCGACCGATGTGACAGAAGAAGTGTGCCCATCTGATGTCCTGTCGCTTAAGTCCATTCGTAAGTTGGACTGCATCGCGACAGGATTGAAGGTGGGTAGTGCAGGTGGTTGTGCGATCGGAATAGCCCCATGAGTATCATGATTCTGTGAGTCCGAGCTTGTCTTGCGATTGAATCTCCGTGTGTGTCGCAGAGAGGTGGCAGATCGCGGTTGTTGTGTGTGTGTTTGATGTTTGCGTGCTTGGACTGCTCACTGAGTGAAGACGTTCACCACCCTTTGTTTTCTAAATTACATACAGAAGTGTCATCGTGGAAAAGGCATAAATAGTGCGACAAATGGTCTAAGGCCTGTGTGTTCTCCTTAAAGCTGTTTTGCCTTAATTTGATAAAGTATGTATTTGATTTAGTTTAATAAAGACTATGTTTTGAATTGACTTAAACAAAGACTGTGTTTATTAGGAGGTATAAAAAATTTGTGTTACCGAATGTAGTTATGTGGAATGTCAAATGAAAGGCTTTGATGAAAACTTTCTTCAGACAGTTCCATCTTTGTGGAGTGCAGGGGAGGGGAAATGTACGAAAACCGTTTTTCCCCTCGCGTTTGCATATCTGTTATTCAAAAAATCTGAAAAAATATAGAGGCAGGTTTTTATGAATTCAACAACAACAAACCCCTTAGCAGTTGAAATTCAGTCAACTTTCACCAATAAAATCTAATGGATACCTTTATACTCAATGAAATGGAATATATAAGTAATCTTACAGAAGATCCTAATACTCTGTAAGTTTGAAGAAAGTCAAACCATATTCACGAACGCTATAGCCATTTGAAATTTTTCAAATTAAAACAACAATGCATTGATCTTTAGGGATTTGAAATGGTACTTCACTTCTATGATACCTGAAACGACGTGTCCACACTCTGCACTTGTGTGTGTTTGCATCTCCAACCAAGGCACGCGAAAATCTTCCTTGGTATAATTCTTTGTTTACGCCGAGACTGTGGAAGCGGAGGCGATACAGCTACTCTCTCATCTATGAGTTTCGCGGGGTGTGAAGGGAATGAAAATGTAACGCGCTTTTTGGCCTTCGGTATATTTGCCAGTGATGGAAGCTGAGCAGGTAACGAAGGAGCGACGGATGTTGGCGAATGAGGCAGTGAGCTGCTGAGTTGTGGCATAGGCTGTGAAGCTTCAGGCTCTATTATGGAGGCTGGTGAATCGGCTGGAGTGGACGTTTGTGAATCTGTGATTACTGGATGCCTTAAATCTGCTGCAGCGATGTAAGCAGGCTTCAGCTGATCGATCGATAGTATTTTTACTATGCCATTGACGTCTATGACGAAAGTGCGCTCGTCGAAACGCTTTATCACTCGATAAGGGCCAGAGTACAGTTGCTCCAGTGGCTTTTTGATTGAGTCTATTCGGTAGAAAACGTATTCGCAAGTGGCTAAGTCACTGAAAACGAAAGGGCGATAGTTGATATGTCTGGAAGCTTGGATTAGGCGAATGGCGTTGAACAGTTGTACTGGAGACGGAGGTCGGTAACGACATCTGCCGGAGTACAAACGGGAACAGGACGAGACTCAATGAATCCACCTGAGATGCGAAGTGATGTCCCAAAGACTAGTTCTGCTGGCGAGGCCTGAAGGCCCTCCTTGAAAGTCGTTCGCAAACCAAGGAGTACGGTCGGAAGCACTTTCGGCAAGGAGACTTCTGGAGCACTGTCGAAGGCTGCAAACAATGTACATCTGAGAGAAGCCTTGAGCGTGTGGTGCATACACTCTACCATGCCGTTCGATTTGGGGTGGTTAGAGGTCGTATGAATTTGATGAGCTCCTAGGAGGCAAGATAGTTCTCGGTGAAGCTCAGCCTCGAATGGCGTGGCCTGATCGGTCGTAATTTTGAGCGGCGTTCCAAAGCAGGATATCCAATTGTCAACGAGCGTACGGGCGACGGTTGCGGCTGTCATGTCACGTACTGGTATTGCCTTTGGCCAACCGGTGTAGCGGTCTATAATAGTTAGACAGTGTTCGAAATTTTCAGCGAGTGGCACTCTGATCAGGTCCAAATGGATGTGGTCGAATCTTTGATCCGGTGCTGTGAAATTTCCTAGTTCCGCTCTATTGTGGCGATGAACTTTTGACTTTTGGCAGGGGATGCACTGCTTAGCCCACCGAAATATGTCTCTACGAAGGCTTGGCCAAAAATATTTGTGGTCGATGCAATTAACAGTAGCACGCCCACTCGGATGCGACAAATTGTGAGCTGCGTCGAATGCTTGTCCGCGTCGTGAGACTGGCAAGTAGGGCTTGATAGACCTGTTGTGTTCGGTGCAAACCAATAAATATCCGTTGAGCTCGAGGCGTCGAAGCTTGGAACGAGGGATAGGTAATAGGTGCGGTAGCTGTTCATCTTTCTCTTGCTCAGCGCTAATGGTGCTGAGGTTGCAGGCGGCAGAAATGGAGACAATTTCCACGCGCCAGAGTGCGTCGGCTACACCGTTTTCTTCCCCAGATGTGTATTCCAGCTGCGTATTAAATTGCGATATAAAATCTCACTGCCGAATCTTTCTGATCGTTGCTTGAGTGCATGAGTGAGCAGCCGATGATCTGTATAGGTGGTGAAATGCCTGCCTTCGAGAGTGCGCTAGAAATGCCTGATTGCAGCGAATATGGCTAGAAGCTCCCGATCGGAGGTCGAATATTTCTGCTCCGCAACAGAGAGCTTTCTCGAGAAGAATCCTAGTGGGACGTAAGTTAGCTAATGACCCAAAACTGTACCTATGGTGGTGTTGGATGCATCCGTGCGTAAAGCGAGCCACTGAGTGGATGAGAGAAAAGCTGAGGTTGTTGCAGAAGCTATAGCCTGTTTGCAGCGCATGAAAGAATCATTGGCCTGCTCGGATCAGGCAAGCTTAGCTTTCTTTTTAGGGTTTTGTAAAATAATTTTACAAAACCCTTCTAAAATCGCGTCCTGTCTGTTCGTCTGTCTGTCCGTCCGTCCGTGTGTCACAGCAGTTTTTCTCGGAAACTACTTAAACTAGAAGCATCAAATTTTGTATGTAGGTGTAAAGTGGTGTTCTCTTCAAAGTTCAACTACAAAAAAATTTTATAAGGTATTTAAGGGGGGTCTCCCCATGTAGGGGAGTGACCCCCCAAAAAAAATTTCATTAAAGGTAGCCAATATGGGTATCAAATGAAAGGTCTAGATGAGAACTTTTCAAAACAGGTCTTAGTTTGGCAAACTTTGCTTCGAGGGGCGCACAGGGAGGGGAAATACACGAAAAATTTGTGTGTCCCCCCCCTCGCGATTGGACACCTGTGATCCGAAAAATCTGAAAAAAATCAAGAATGTAGGCCTTGATGAGTAAAATGAGAAGTCGCAATTCACTCAACTTTGTTAGTAATAGTATGATTTATCGATTTTATGTTTTCTTTAATAATATCTTAACGGTACCCTTAAATTCAGTACACTGATGACAATTAATAAGATTGATATACCCTGAAAGTTTCATAAAGATTGAATCATATTTAGCGAAGTTATAGCGCTTTGAATTTTCCTATATTACTATGGAACAATATGCGCTGCATGTATTACTATGGCAACATATGGCTATGGAACAACATGCGCTTTTTACCGACTCAGACACTACAGTTTTGTTAGGATTTGCATGAAAATTTCAGGAATGATAGGTGTCATGAATATCTTTGAGAATCGGTTCAGCTAGTGGTATCAGTAATCGTAAAACAAAATAGTGGCTGTTTTAAGTGAAACAAGTCAAGGAGGCGGGAGAGAGCTCCTAGCAAAATGGCTTTGCAACAACACTAGGATTCGAAAAAATTGGCCATTAATCGATGATAACAGTACAGGAAAGTGGCCTCTGAAAAAAAAATCATCAAATGTAGCCGATATGAGTATGAAATGAATGTTTTCATTGGAGCTTTTCAAAACAGTTCTTAAACGGTCAGTTTTTGCTTCAGTGGGTCACAGGGGGGAAATACATGAAAAATGAGGTTTCCTCCCTCACGAATGGACATCTGAAATAATTATCAAGGGAGATATTTATGACTATAACAATAACAAAAACCTCAGAAGTCTAAATTCGTTCAACTTTGTTAATAATAGTATGATCTTCGAATTTCATATTTTCTCCAATAAAATCGTCATTGACATGCTTCTTGACTTTATTCAATCTGGTGACTGCATTTTGAAAATTGAATACGAAACCCTTCTGACATGAGCGTAGGTCTGTTTACCCAACTTGTTTGTGATTCCTTTAAGTAAGTTGGTGAGAGGATCTGACATTTACTCCAGTTAATTTGGAGGCGTGCTTCGTTTAAAGTCGAGAGAAGTTTAGCGAGGTGCGCCTGATGCTCTTCGTGGCTGTCTGAGCTGACGAGAAGATATTCCTGATATTTACACACGAATGGTAGATTTCTGAGGGCATGATTAATTGTACGCTGCATAGTTTGAGTTGCATTCTTCAGACCGACTGGCATGCCCAAAGACTCGAATAATCCTAAAGGCGTCGTGACTGCTGTCTTTTCAATGGCATCCGGTGCCATCGGGATCTGGTAAAAGGCTTTGTGAAGGTCGATGACCGTAAACACTTTGCCTAGAGCATCCTGCAGCAAGTCCTCTATTACCGGAAGTGGGTAACAGTCGGGGCGGGTGCTAGCGTTGAGCTGCAGATAGTCACCGGTAGCTCGCCAACCTTCATTGTCCTTCGGCACCATGTGAAGAGGATTGGCCCACTGACTCGCTTAGGGGCGGATGATTTTTCACTCTAGAAATTCGCTGAATTCCCTTTTAGCCGCGCTAAGTCATTCACCTGAGAGTCGACGTGGTCGGGCGAATACTGGCGGGCCACTAGTAAGTGCTTAACGGGTAGATCAGGAACGTGCGCCATCTTTCCAGAGCGAGCAGAGCTTTTGGCGAAATTGTCGATAAGCTTTGCGTAAACCAATGTTCAAGCTGAGCTGTCTCACTCCGAAGGTTGCAATAGGCGTTCCGTTGGCTGCAGTAAGAGCCAAACTCTGTTTTTGAAGCGGTTTCTTGATAATGTTTTTGGGAATGATAGAGAGTTCAGATCCTGAGTCGACGAGAAATCGGATCGAGGAATTGCGATCCAAGACGTAAAGGCGGCTTTTTGAAGAGTTGCCGGTGACGGCCGCCAAAAGTATCGCCAGCTTCTTCAGTTTTCCTGAGACGGCTGTGCCTGAGTGGAGAAGGAACAAGGTTGCCTGCAATGTTGCGCGCGTCCGCCGTGTCTCGTGTGGTTCTAACAGTACCCCACTCTTTCGTTGGGGCCTGGTGTAGAGGAGCGGGCCTGAGGTTTACGGCCTCTCTGATCTAGATCTCGCGTATTTAATTGAAGCTCGCGAGCGATGTTCGTGAGTTGTGCGATGGCCTGTCGCATTGCGAATAGCTCTTGCGCTAGCAGATCGGGGGGAGGCTGCGGAGATGCATAGCCGGACGAAATTGAGAAGTTGCCATGACAGATGGTCCTATGTCATGAGCCTCATCAGCCTTTTATAAGAAGAAGCATGCAGCACGTCTGCTGTGGTAAAAGATCGAACCACTTGACTCGTAAGACGTCATCTCCAATACGTGTGCCGGCAAGTGTCCGCATGTAGCGAAGTAGTTGCAACGCCTTTTTATCCCCGATCTCTACTCCAGTCAAGAGCTTATCGAGCTGTGCGACTGATGAATCGGTGAGGCACGAAATTATGGCTTTCTTCAGCGTGTTATAACTGCCTGGCACCGGCGGCGTATGGAGAATGTCAGAAACGTCCGCAACTGTTTCAATGTCCAGTGCTCCGACAACGAGGTGATACTTTGTTGAGTCCGAAGCTATTTTGTGCACGTGAAACCATGACTCAATCTGAAAAAAACCATAGTTCGGGACTTGACCGCCAAAATGACGGGTATTTGCAGCTACTCACGACATTTACCTGTTGCTGCCCGGCGTGCTTCGGATCCAAATGATCTCGTTCCTCGGCTACGATCTGCTTGGCGTGGTTCTCTACACTCATTCTGGAACTTGCTGATGATTCACTTAACTGCAATTGCGAGTGTTTTTCGAATTACCATCTGACATAAGCACTGAGTACAATTCACACTGCCGAATGAGTTCCCAGTATTTTGCTTTTCTGTTGTTCTTTTGTTTTAAATGCGAGGTCACCACTTCGGGGATATGAAATGGTACTTCATTAACACTAATAAATTTATTCGCGAACAGAAACTACAATTTACATTTCACAAGATACAAGTAAGGCTAGGATGAATGTCGAATGATAGGCGCGTCTTGCTGCTCGTGCGGTAAACTACTACATGCTGCGACGCATGTATCGCAACCCTCTTTTCACTCAATGCTCGCTGCAAAGAATCCAAGCGCTGCCAAGGAATGAATGACGATCAAAAGGAAAACGCATCTATGATGCCTGAAACGACGTGTCCACACTCTGCATGAGCGTGTGTTTGCATCTCAACCAAGGCACGCAAAAATCTCCCGCGGCGCTACAGATCTATCCAATCCTCAAACGCGACGCTACAGATCTATCAAATCCTCAAACGATATAAAACTTTATTGAATATTTGTTATACAGTGCACCATATAATGTTGTTTTGGAAAACATTAGAATTCAGTGTATAGTGTCACATATGTAACGTTGGCAACGGTGATTAACATTTCCATGGGGATAGAGCAAAGCCGCGTGACTAGCGTATAGAAAAAGTGCGTTACATTACTCTTTCTAATATAAAACGCTATAACTTTCTTATTTCAAGGGCTACTAGCCTCTTTTTCGTAAAGAAATAACCTTATCATGTTTGCTGCTTTCTGTATGAAAATAAAATAAATAGCCATGGAAAAAAGTAAGCTATAATAGTTGTCACTACATAATACTTGTATACCCATCTTTTGCACAACGATATGCTTTTATCAATTGTCAAGAAATCGTCGCTAAAGTCGGAAAAGTTTTCTTTCATATTTTAATATCCTTCGTATGGAGGAATCTGATTTGCATTCATTTAACGCAAAAAAATGGTCGTTTTGCATCAAAAACGTTAAAAAAGACATTTAGTTTGAAAAACTAATTGAAATCATCATTTTCAAAACAATATGATTGCTGAAAATGAATAATTGTATTTAAATAACCAGTTATGCAAGCAATCGAAGAATGAAACTGAAAAAACGATATCTATAGTTGTTGCAAATACTTTTAGTCGGTATTAATTATGCATCCTTACCACTTAAAAGCATTTTATGGGATGGCATCTTTCAACTTTGTAGTTTTAATTTCATCCTGTGTTTGTTATATGGAAATTAGACGAAAGATTTTAAGCAATCTAAACTGCTTATCACAAGCCTAGATCAGCATCAAAAGTAAATAGAGAATTAAGTATAAAATATGTGTATTTAAATTGTTGGTTGACGCAAAATTAAAAGGTCATCCAATGCAGAAATTTTCGCAAGAAAAATCAAAAAAATTAATGAGCTCAATTAATTTTTTTTTTGTAAAAATCAAGTTTCGAATTGCGGTTTTTTTTCGCTCCATAATGCATATTTTAAAATAACTTCCGTCATTCATGTTAAATACGAGTATACAAAAGATGTAAGGATTTTCATTTGTTCGTTTTAGAAGATGTAAATTTGCATTGACTTTTTAAATTTTTTAGCAAAGTTTTTGAAACCTTTTATTTTTTATTAGAATAACCTCTAAGTTACAATGAATGACACAAAAGGCATAATTTATTTTTGAAGGATTTCAGTTATTATGTTCGCTTAGAATGTATTGCACAAGACAAGCATTATATCACATTGTAATGTTTTCATTGAATTCAAATGTCAACCAGTTTTTGATGATATTATAAAAAATACATAAAATTTTACAATCTTCTGAACTACAGGCCTAACTCAATTTCATTTATTTTTAGAATCTGACTTCAAAGATAAATCTGCTGGCCAATAAACCGAAAATCAATCGTTAATGGCAATCGTGATCAACAGTATGCAACGAATAGCGATATTCCCTTCCCGCGAAGTAAAATTTTGAATTATTTGGTGTTAGTGAGTACACTGATGGGTCTATTTATTAGTATTTTTAAATTGAAGCCTATCTGAATCACTCGTGACAAAATTTGTGAGTAATATTCTAAACTTCGGTTACAACTTCACAAATTTCTAACACGATATTTAAAGGAAATTACGAAAACCGCTTTGGTTAAATACATACTGGCACTTAGTTTTAATTTTCCTTGTGACAGTTCTCAATGAACATTACGATTTCTATGGAGGTACTATGATTATTTGGACTTCAATATACATAAACAGCCAGTTCTTCTTCGTAGCACTAAAGCCCCTGTCGGCCCTTCGCTTCCTGCAACGAGCGCCACCAACTGTCTCGGTCCATTGATCGCGTCCTCCAATTTCGAAATCCGAGCAGCGATGAATTGTCTTCGTCGACCGAGTCAGTCCAGCGTTTCCTCGGTTTCCCCACTGGTCTCCGGCTTTCAGTTTCTCCCAACGAATACCTTTTTGGGTATCCGTTGTTCGTCCATATGATTCATGTGGCCAGCCCATTGTAGCCTCTGCAATCTTACAATCGTTGCAGCTGGTCTTGAAGATCGTCAAAACTGAAAAAAATATTTTATTTGTTAGCTGTATTCTACTGCGTATTTTGGCTTTTTCTTTACGAGTTCTCGTTATTTTGGCACGAAAATACACAAATTCGCCCATATTTGCCATACTGTATTCGCCAAGTCAGAAATTTTGGGTATGTGAGGTATTTTTCCTCGACTGCGTCATGAGCTTTGTTTTACTCTCATTGATTTGTAGCCCGCTTGTTTTGCTTCGCTGTCGAGTTTCAGCAAGAGCTCTTTGCCAGTTGCTAACGACCGTGGCAAAATGTTGATGTCATCCGCAAAGCCTACTACTTGGCTCGACGTGTATAGTAACGTAACTCTTATATCGACAGGTAGCTTTTTGATGACATATTCCAGAGCTAAATGGAATATCTCTCTGCTCTCCGGTGAGTTGGTTATTGATTCAGACTTGGGAGGTCGTCGACGTCATTGTCATTTTGGTAAGACGGACGAATTTGGCTGGGATGGCAAAGCAAAGCATTATTTCTTACAGTATGTTACGATCAATACTGTCGTCTGCTTGCTTAAAGTCAACGAAAATTTGGTGTACGTCTATGTTGAACTCCCAGATCTTTTCAAGTACCTGCTTGACAGTAAACAATTGGTCTGTTGTCGATCTGCCTGCTGTAAAACCACCTTGATACTCCCCAATAATACTGTTGGCGTATGATCTGATCTTATTTTCTTAGATTCATCGCATTGTAGCTTTTCACCTTTAGGGAATATAATATATGTTCTTGTTGCCAATTGTGCTGGATAACTTTAAGGATGGCTTTCTGAATACAGCTGCCACCATATTTAATGAGCTCCACTGGAAACTCATCGATGCCCGGTGCTTTATTATTATTTTGAGGCTTTGATGGTAGAACAAACTTTGTCGAGAGTAGGGGGGGCTAATGCCAGCCAGTTAGCACGACATAAGCAGCCAATTTGTATCTCTTTGCTGTATGCATTCAGGCTATATCTGTTCTTTGATAATTCTTCTTGTAGCATTCGTTGTGTACAGCCATGTTTTTAAATTGCCCCTTGGACAGTTTTCGAAAATTGAATTAAATTTATAAAACGTTAGTTCGCGGATGCTTGGGTTAGGGTCCATCTTTTACATCCACAGCATAGCACAGGTCTTATCATAGATTTGTATACTAGGAGCTTTGTTTTGCTCTGTATGGAGCTGATCTTCAAAATCGTTGAAATAAAATAAGAAATTTATTTGCGAGCTGTATTCTTCGACGTATTTCGTCTCTTTCATTGTTTTCATCATTTTAGCGCCTAAATACACAAGTTCACCCACATTTTCGATATTGTATTCGCCGAGTGTGAGTTTTTGGGCATTTGCAGTGTTTTTCCTCAACTGCATAAAGAGCTTTGTTTTATTCTCATTCATTTGTAGCCCTTCTAGTTTTGCATCGCTTAAATTTTTTATATGACTCAAAATTACTTGCCTTCCAGTCAAATTCACATGGATAGGCTCCGTCTCATTTCGATCAATATCATTTTATCATTGGTCAGAAGCCTCTATTGTTTCCAAATTTGGATAAAGTCAAATTCGAAAACTTTGAATTTCTCGAAGTGTCCGTCAGAAAAATTTCACTGCCAGGTAGGGATAACCTCTTCGTTTTCTCTGCCTATGCAACTGGTTGAAACGTTCTCAAGTTCAAGGATGAGCTTGATTCCTTGTTTGAAACACTTGAATTGAACAGGCTGTATCGTTATTATATTCTTGCTGGTGACCTGAATGCCCGGCACACATCATGGCTGGATGCCAACAATAATCCAAGGGGTATATTCTTGAAATCGTGGATAACAGAGAACCAAATTTAATACAGATGCAATCTATATGGGTCGGAATTTCCGGTATACCCTAGGAAAAATTCATATTTGGACCTCTGCATTGCTGACGCAAGATATGAATTAAGCTTTAAAAGTCCTCACCGGAAACTGCATTGCTTCTTGTAATCAAAGGGATGATGTCTTCCTCATTTCGGTTCAACATGAAAATCATCGGTTGAATTTCAAAAAAACGGATTAGGGAAAGTTCCAAAAGAAGTTTAATCGGGATTACAAGAAGCAATGTCCTTCTTCTGGTGATGGCAACGCTTGCTAAATGGTTCCTAAAGACAGGAATCTAACTAACAATGAAATACATCTCTATTTGTCGAAACGATTCAAAAAGTAGTTCCCAAGATTAAACATCGAACCTATATGGAAGGATATGAAACACTGACTATCGCTAGGTTAAAAAGATTGAAAAACCTTCTTTTCACGCGCGTCAACAATATTAATCGGCAATTTTCGGTCTACATCTTGGCTTTGTTGGAATTACACCTGAAGAATGTCCGGAACTTAATCCGTTCATACTTCAGGAGAGAGGTCACTGAGCAATATTAGCCCACAAGATGTAGGTGGTGTTTTTATGAAAGTGAATAGTATATTCCGTTAGAAGTCTCGAGTGAATCTAAAAGTCATTAGTTGTGACATAGGTCTTCTCGAAAGGGCTGGTATCAAAATTGATAGTACAATTCCGGATACAGATGGAAACAGGATTGAATTGTACGTGACGGTTTACAGAAGCTAGCTCTGATTTAAACTCATTTTGAATTGGTCCATCTACCAAATCCTGAGGGAAGGACTCAAGCACTTTCAGAAGTCGTTGAAGCAAAAGTTTCCGATTTCAAATCAAGCCTGAACGGCAAATCTCTTCTTCATTTCAATGAAACATACCAAGTGGAAATTTTCTTGACTATTTTGTCAGCTATGAAGAAAAGCAGCGAGAAATCTTGCGGTATTGACGGTATTCCCAATGTTGTACTACAAAATTTGCCTAAGTTTGCTATAAAAAATTATTAGATTTTTTTCAACAACATATTGAACAATTCATATGTCCCAAATCAGTGGAAAAAGGACGAGGTGCTTCCGGTCTTGAAAAAAGGAAAAGAATCTTCGTAGCCTAAAAGCTATCGCCCAATTAGCTTGCTGGCTAGCGCCAACAAGGTGTTTCAAGTGATGATGATGCAAGCTTTAAACGTCTACATAGAGAAATATGAGTTGATGCCAAACTGCCAGTTCGGTTTCTTTGCCAGGGACTCGACCATATATGCAACAACGAAAGTGACCTTGGCCATTTGTTAAAACTTAACAATAGAGAATATCTTAGGCATGTCTCACTCATATGGAGAAAGCCTTCGAAACGGTATTGTTAGATGGACTAGTTTTTAAACTCTTTGAGGGCAGGTTTCCCAGACGTGATGTGCAATATATTGTACTGGAAATCGTTTCGTGTAACTGATGGAAATTGGATGGTAATGCGCGATTTCAAGGTCTTGAATGTTCAACAGCAAGGAACAATATTTGTAATCGAACTCATTTTCACAAAATACTCCAACTGAAAGTAGAAATCAAAAGCTTCCTTTTGATTTTGTGCGTTTTATTTTTCTTTTCGAAATCGATTTTCGACCCTGATCATTCGGCCTTCTTCAGCGATTCGCTTTTTATTTCTACTTTCAGCAAGGAACAGTTTTCTCTATATTCATTTGCAAGCTATTGAATGACTTTGATTTTAATGTGTCGTCAACCCGATTATTAGTGGCGTCCGCTGATGGTCTGATAATTTATACGGCAGCCTGAAAAGTTCGGTAGTCCAAAGAAGAATGATGAGCAGCTCAAAGCCAATAATTGGTGAATGAAAGTCAATGTGCAAAAGTGCGAATTAATTTTGTTTTGAGCAGCACTGTGTTTAGACAGTCAAGGCCTGAATCGTATTTGGAAAGATTTCAACATTATGGCTGGCGAGGGTACTTCAGAATAGGTTCCACATAAATCCTGTGTTCGATACTTTAGTATTCATTTCGATCAGTATCCGCACCATAGTAAACATGTCAAAATCATGCTCAGTAAAGCATGTAAGGAATTTTCATCGTACGTCTCGTTTCGAAATTTCCCGGAGGGAATCTAAATGGATCTCACATCGGTTATAAACGTGAAGTCTTGGAATGCATCAACGGATTGTACCCAATAGGTTAACAAGTCCGAACACCCTTAATCTACTCCGAGGTGGCTGCTGGTAGGCTAGCTTGTTCGGAGAGGAATTTTGTCACAGGTCTGCTGCGAGCAAATTAAGCCCGAATTCAACTTACCAGTCATCGATTCAAATGCCCGATTTAAAATGCATCAAAGACGACTTTCATCTAATCGATCCTACTTTATTTTACTTCATTTTCATCTTTTTCTGATCGTACGTCCAGTCCAAAAGAGAGAAACAAGAAAGACACAACATCAACTAAAACCACGCATTCCCCATTATTTATCGACGTTGTGCGAGAAATAGACTACTCCAATCCAAACCCAAATCCAAAACTGAAAACGCAAAACCAAGCTACAGCACCACGTACCGAACCGATCAGTCGCGGACTATCAAAACCCTACCTCCTTGGCGGCATACTCGCGTCCCGCCTTCATAGCCTCCTGGAAACGAACGAACGCATATTGAACAGGGAAGATTTATTTTACAGTGAGCGTTTCATATTTTTATTGCATAAAAACCAAGAAAGTATATATTTCAATCTTTCTGAGTGTACTTTTTTCATGGTTTTTATAAATATTACTGTTTATGTTTTATTTTCTATTTTGAGTTATTTTCCTTTAAGTTGCATTGTTTTGTGTTGGAGATTAATTTAAAGAATATAAAAAATAAAATGCGTGTTTTACGAACGAAAATTCCTTACTATCGGTTAAGCAGTATCCAAACTCTGTGTGGTCTAGTAGTTAGAGCATGAACGCATAAGCCGAAGGTCCCAGGTTCAAATCTCTTTGGGAGCAACGTGATTTAGTTCAGGGGATTTTTCGGACAGACTTCGAGTGTTCACAGATCAGATTAAAGCTGAGCAGGCACACGGGAGTATGGTTATAACTAAACCAACCTCCGAAAAAATCAATACGGTCATGAAAATGAGATAATCTAACTATCTCTAAGCGAAGGCCCGAGAGGGGCTGTAGTGCTACAACGAAGAAGAAGAAGAAGTATCCAAACTAAACTTATTAAAAGGGGATCGTTGTGATTATGTTATAAAATATTTCTTAAATTTATCATATTATGTTTGTACTTATTATTACTGGTAGTATTATGTCTTATTATTGTTTGTATTATTTGTTATTTATTAATATGGTTAGTATTATTTCTTATTATTATTTATTTCATTATTGGATATTATTGTACATAACTTACTGATAAAGTCAAGTATTCTAAATAATTGGAGTACCAATTCGTTTTGAAACAAGATAGATTAAGTTCATTGATGCTGGTGAATTCTCTAATTTAAATCTTCATATGTTTGCCAATCACTAAAATGAGTAAGAAACCCTAAAATGGGCGCTAAACAATGACTTGTTAAATTGAATTGTGAATATTGATGTAAATAGGAGAAGCATATCTCGAAAATTTAATTGAAATGGAATTTAGCGGCTGAACAATACAGTTCATTAAATTTCGGGGCCTGTTAAATACGCTGCAACATATCGGACTGTTGATCCGTTGGGCTTACATACCCAGTACGGCAAACGTGTTTCCATTAGCTCAGCTTATCTCAGGCAGCAGAAGAGGAGAACGCATCACCCAAAGTTTGAGCCAGATGAGCTCTATCACCCAAACTCAGCGGACTATTGCCTATATCTTGCGGTTAATTTTCAATTCTAATCCAAACAGCGGGTACATGAAAAACGGTGGCATGAGCTTTCAAGAGCTGGAGGAGGCTATGGAGCTGATTGTAAGGGAGGTACAGCAAGACGACTTTGGTCAAGACATCAACGATCTAGAAACCCATCGAGTATAAATCCAAAGAGGAAATTAGCAAGCTTGGACCCTCGCATCGATGACAGGTGTTGGTGGAAGATTTGAAAACGCCAACTTACCATTTGAGGCAGAACACCAAGAACTGCTGCCGAGCCATCACTTCATAACGAAATTACTGATGAGATGAATTCATTTCGACAACAACCATGTTGGAACCGACGCACTGCTAGCAATCGCTCGGAAAAAGTATTGGCCAATCAACGGAAAAGTTGTCGCTCGGTCAACTGTTCAAAGGTGCGTCATATGGGCAAAATACAGACCCAAAATATTTGAGCAAATCATGGGAAGCTTACCTAGTGACAGAGTGTAATCAGCACGACCATTCATTAAGTCTGGTGTGGATTTCTGCGGGCCATTCTACATTCGGCAAGAAATCAGAGGTCCCCTAAAAATGTACTGGGCCATATTTTGCTGCTGTGCAACAAAGGCAGTGCACATCAAAGCAGTCAAAAATCGGACCACTGAAGCATTCATAAACGCGTTAAAACGTTTCACTGGGCGGAGAGGAAATTGTCAAACAATCTACTGCGACAATGCCACTTATTTTGTTGGTGCTAATAACCAGCTCAAGGAGCAGGCAGATGCAATCTGTTCGTGGAACGCTGAAGAACTCATCAATGACTTCACTGCCAAACGAAGCCTTCAGTTCAAATTCATACCGCTGAGATCACACGAGTTTGGAGACTTATGGGAAGCCGCCGTTAAGTCGGCAAAGGAACTTCTAAAGAAGGCGATCGGTGTGCATGACGAATTTACGACCATAGCAGTAGAGATTGAAGCCATACTAAATTTAAGACCATTAACACCTATACCCAGAGATCCCAATGATTTGGCGGTATTAACACCAAGGTACTTCTTGATCGGCGGACCAGCCAACGCAACCGCAGATCCAAGCTCCGAACTTTACTGCACTACCAGAGATGTCTAAGGAACTAGCCAAAATTAAAAACGAATTCTGGGAACGGTGGCACGTCGAGTACCTGAGCCAGCTCCAGGAGAGGCATAAATGGAAAACGAGCCAAAATAACGTTGAACTTGGAACCATGGTAATCATAAAAGATGATAACCTGCCAGTTTCCTCTTGGCTATTAGCTAGAATCATAAGGACTATACCAAGCAAGGACGGCAAGGTGAGAACAGCACAGATCCGGTCATGCGGCAGAACATTCACCTGGGTTATACATAACCTAGCGCCTCTCCCCATAGACTCTGGTCACGATGCACCACACGCAATAGATGAGGACCCAGCTGTATACAATGATAAACCGAGGCCTAGCACCAGCCAACCAACAACTAGCACGATCGAACGAAAAAAAAAAAGAAAAGAAGGATCATTACCCGTCTTCTAATGACGTTAATCGTACTGTGTTTCCCGCAAGAGCGATGAAAGAAGTACAGCTCATCTCAATAAGCAACAAACCGGGCTTATACTTCGAGAACTTAGGCTCAGCTTCCGTTATAAAGGATGAGTGTACCCTAATTGCCTACTGCCACCTGACAGAGAGGTGATCAATTTGCAGATGTTATCCAACAGGCACACTGCAGGGAGAGAATAGAGCACTTTAATCTCACTCTGACCCAGATCAAGACATTCTCCCTTACACCTGATCGGAAATTTCGCTAACTTTCTGTTCGGGGTAATAGACTCAAAATATGCAGAACTAATGGCCCAAATTATCACCGACTTGAAATCAGACGATGAGCATATCCTGGCCCTTATTCGAAACCAGACCAACATAATCGGCACCACTCAAAATATATTCTCCAAATCCTCAGAGATCGTCAACTAGCAAAATGTATCAAGCACTAAATAACACAATCGACGCTCTCAACTCCATGAAACAGGATCTAGACGTGCTCAAAACTACAGAGAGATTAAACGCGCTGTCAGTTAGATTGATCTTAACTATCTCTGAGTTCCAACCGATGCAATACCTTATAATCAACATACTGGTGGACACACAACATCGAAAGATATCTCCTCTACTCCTGTCTCCTCAACAGCTGTATAGTCAAACACAGCTGATAAAGAATCAACTTCAGTTGCATCTCATGTTCCCGTCTCAAGATAAAAGTCTTCCAGAACTCTACCAGCTAATGACCGTGGAAGCCAGGATTACCGGTGACGTCATCATTTTCCAAATTAAGCTACCATTGGTATCCACTGGCACCATGGACTTAATGTCAGTTACGGCAGCTCCTATCATTCGCAACAATACAACGTTACGCATCATTCCCAGTTCACCCGTTATGCTGGTTAACATTCAGGAGGAGCAGTACTTCCCAATAGCCCCATCAGAACTCGTCAGTAAATGTCCGGGTTATCTCTCCATTGGACACCTGTGTCGCCTTGATCAGTCCAATGTCAACAACATGAAGAGGGACAACTGTGGACTTCGAATATTGCTGCACAAATCCGACCTTTCGACATGTGAAACGGAGGAAGCCCTCGATGTCAACAGCTCAGCCTATCCAACAAATGACTCTACATAATCCAAAAGGAGGACGTCATAGCCAAAATATGTGACAGCCAGGTCTCCCATTGTTCCATGGGACAGGAATAATCATCATCCCGGTCGGATGTGCCATGAAGGATGGCACACGAACTATCGAAGCAACCCAATTCAGCAAAAGGTGGTGGCCACGCTCATTCTAAGGAGGAGGCTAAGTGAGGTTCAATTCAAACCAACCCACGAGCGGGAATGGCAATGTCGCAAATCAATATATCATCAGAGCTAAAGGATCTCCGAGCTCGTATTGATTAATTCAAGAAGCCACCGAACTGGGCACTAGCGTTTCAAGCCACGATATTCATCAATATAGTGCGTTGTCCATAGTCCTAGGGCTGATTATCCTGGTGGCTAGTCTGGCGAGGACCACAATTCAAGAAAACACATCAACCTGTTCCAAGGCCGCGCACATCAATAGTACAACCCAAAGACGAGTTCATCGTACACACAACGTTTTGAACTCAAGCGTTCAAGGCGGGGAGTATGTTCAACTTTCAATCATATTTTCAATTTTCAATCAATTGCTATGAAATCAATCTAAATTTCCTGTTAATCAAAACAACACCAATCTATCCTTCTTCTTCTTTTTAGTGCTACAGCCCCTTTTGGGTCTTCGCTTCCTGCAAACAGCGCCTCCAACTGACGCGGTCCATTGACCGCGTCTTCCAATTACGAAATCCGAGCAGCGATGAACTGTCTTCGTCGACCGAATCAGACTAGCGTTTCCTCGGTTTCCCAACTGGCCGCCGGTCTTCAGTTCTCCCAACGAATACCTTCTTGGGTATCCGTTGTTCGTTCATACGATTCATGTGTCCAGCCCATTGCAGCTTCCGCAGTCTTACAATCCTTGAGACCTCCGGTTCGTCAAAAATTTCATACAGCTATGGTTGTATCGAATTCACCATTGGTCCTCGTCTAGCTTCGCTCTGATTATTTACCTCAGGTCCCGTCCCTCAAAGGCGTTCAATATATTTGTGGATGCTTGGGTTAGGGTCCATGTTTCACACCCATAGCATATCACAGATTTTTATACCTGGAGCTTTGTTTTTCTGTGTATGCAGCTGGTCTTCAAGATCGTCAATACTGAATAGAATATTTTATTTGCGAGCTGTACTCTTTGGCGTTTTTCGCCTCTTTCATTGCCGTTTTCGTTATTTCGGCACCTAAATACATAAATTCGCTAACATTTTCGATACTGTATTCGCAAAGTGTGATATTTTGTGTATTTGAGGTATTTTTCCTCGACTGCGTCATTAACTTTGTTTTATTTTCGTTGATTTGTAGCCTTACTAGTTTTGCTTCACTATCGAGTTTCAGGAAGAGTTCTTTGGCAGTTGTTAATGACCGTGACAGAATGTTGATGTCGTCCGCATAGGCCACTACTTGGCTCGACTTATATAGTAATGTACCTCGCATATCGACAGGTAGCTTCCGTATGACGTACTCCAGAGCCAAATTGAATAGCGATGGGGCCAGCCCATCTCCCTGTTTTAGTCCGATATTTGTGTCAAAGGCATCGGTGAATTGGTTATTGATCCGGACTTGGGAGGTTGTCGACGTCATTGTCATTTTGGTAAGACGGACTTATTTGGCTGGGATGCCAAAACCAAGCATTATTTGGTACAGTACGTTACGATCAATACTGTCGTATGCTTGCTTGAAGTCAACGAAAAT
The DNA here is from genome assembly GCA_963969285.1 of Odontomyia ornata. Classification (NCBI taxonomy): domain Eukaryota; kingdom Metazoa; phylum Arthropoda; class Insecta; order Diptera; family Stratiomyidae; genus Odontomyia; species Odontomyia ornata. Next base: position 42,746,656 of record OZ017740.1, on the reverse strand, counting down.
TTAATACCAACCTATTGCAATCATAATAATCAGTTTTAAATTCAAACATTGTATTTCAATTTATTTGGTCATCACATTTTCAGTAAGCATAAATTCATTTGCAACAGAAAAGGTCTCGAGTTACACCAAAACAAATTCTCTTCTTTTGTATATATATTGTTTTGGCTGTGATGAATAAAATTGTTCTTAATCCAACCACGGGAGTAAGTCTCCTTAGCCGTTACTGCCAGAGAGACTGCCGGTGGCGTGGTTGGATTGTGAGGCGATTGGTTGGCTAAGGCGTTTCTGTGCAATTGGCGTTTCGGCTAATTGCATGGAGGTGCTTAGCTGGGCTTCGCTGGCTGATCCCACTGGTGATTTGCCGGTGAAGTCCAACTAATGCACTTCTGTACAATCGGCGTTTCTCTGGTTGATCATTCAATCCATAGGCCACTCAGTGCAGATACAACAAAATCCAATTGGTGTTTCTACCAAATCAATGCCATTTCCGCGCCCTGTGCTGCTTGCTCTTTCCTCCCTTGACCCCGGAATTTTGACTCATTGGTTGTGTGCTCTTGGTGGTGCACTAGGCGATTCGGCACCATCTGGAGGTACAGCGAATATGGCATCCCAATTCAACAATTCTGTGGTCTGTTGGGAATAATATTGTTGTCGCTTGTGAGAAGAAGGCTTTTCAATCTTTTTAGGTTTCCAATGGTTGGTGTTTCATATCCTTCCATATTGTTTCGATGCTTCATCTTAGGAACTTTCTCAATCGGTTCCAACGTCAGTTTCTCTAACAAATTGTGATCTTTTTCATCGTTAGTTAGATTCCTGTCATAAGTAACTATTGAGCAAGCATTGCCATCATCAGTACGAGAACATTGCATCTGATAATTCCGATTAAACTTCTTTTGAAACTTCCCCAATCGGTTCTTTTTAAATTCAACCGATGATTTTCACGATGAACTGAAATAAGGAGGACATCATCCCTTTGATGATTGATTTCCATTACGATTGCGCTATGGTCGCTATCGTAAGGACTATTAAAACTGAATTTAAGTCTTGGGTCAGCAATGCATAGGTCCAAATATAAATTTGTCCGAGGGTATGTTGGGAGCTCTGATCAACATAGATTGCTCATGTATTTAATTTGGTTCTCTGTTATCTACGATTTCAGAAATATACCTTTTGGATTATTGTTCCATGATGTATGCTTGGCATTCAGGTCACCGGCAAGAATATAATAACTATGCGGCCTATTCAATTCGAGTATTTCAAACAAGGAATCGAGCTCCTCCTTGAGCTTAAGGACATTTCAACTAGTTGCATAGGCAGAGATAACAAAGAGATTATCCCTACCTGGCAGTGAAATTTTGATAACGGTCACCAAGAAATTCAAAGTTTTTGAATTCGACTTTTTCAGTACTTTGGAAACAATAGGGTCTTCGAACCAATATCCTGGTGCCACCTGCCCCATTACAATTTACCCTATCGCACAATTGGCAGCCAAATGACCAAATCTTTGTCACCTGTAACACTGATTGACCTCAGTTTTTTAAAGACGCCCCTACTCACAACATTTTATCTTCAATAGTTGATCTCCTTGCAGCAAAATTTTTCACACTAATAAAGTTGATAGCTGGTGCTGCTTCCTGTAACATTCAAGGAGATCAACTGTATTCTCCCCACAGTCCAGTCCCTTTCACAGGAAGGTCTCATTTTGCTTCGCCTTTGGCGTGTATGTGAATTGGGAGCTCTCGCATTATTTAAAGCATGTTTCGCTAGCTTAAAATTAATTTTTTAAAAACGTTAGTCCGAAGTTAATTTTTATCGGAAAAAATCTTTTATTGTCGAAGTAATCGACTCAGGAAATTTCAATCGAATATTTCTACTTCGATTGGAAACGAAAAACAAATTACCAAAGAAAATTTCTCCGCTGTTATGGAGGAGCCCGACGGCTTCCCACCGTTGGGACAACCTGGGGAAACGACGAATACGAAACTGACGAGAATCACCAAAAGAAAGTATAACGAAGAAAACTCCGTAGATGGAGGGTGCAAGCTGCAAATAATAGCGGACAATCAACAAATGGCCAAATTGCAGAAAGAAAATGATGAACTATGGCAAGAGATACAGTCCCTCAAGGATCTCTTCAAGAAAGGGATGAAGCCTCAAAAGACGCAGCCACAAAATCAATGGCAACAGGTAACAAAGCCGAAGAAAAGTACAAAGCAAGAAATTCCAAAAGAAGTTCTAAGTGCTGGTGGCACCAAGGAGAGCCAAAACTATTTTGCAGCGCTGGAGGGATCACCCGAAGATATGGAAATCGAAGAAAACATCGGAGGTAATTTGAACCAAGATAATGACTTTAATTTTATTGAATATTTAAAGAGCAAAAATAAGGAGAAAAAACCAGCCCGCAGTTCTGCTGGTTCCTCTGAAAAAGCTTCCAACAAGACAGAAAAAGTTCCGCCAAGCAACGTGTTCGGACAAACCGGGAAAGATATGGTTCGGCTATTGGCAGCCGAAAATAAGCTGGCTAATTTCGAAATCAAAGAGTTTATGCCGAAAAATTAACTATAAGGACAAAATCACTGGTTGATTTTAAGTCGGCCACAGATGCGCTGATTTCTGGGGAGGTTCCACATTTCACCTATACCCCAAAAAGCGAAAAGAATCAGACCTTCTTGTTGAAGGGTTTGGACAGCGGAGAGGATACGGTCGATCTTCTTCAGGTGCTCAAGGAGGCTGCACCAGATATTGATTTTGTTTCAGTCAAAGCTTTTGCGACAAGAAGGTCGACCATAGAAAGGAAGAAATTACCACTTTACTTGGTACAAATTGCAAATAAGTGCAGTCCAAGTGCCCTTCAGAGTGGTGAGATGAGAACGCCTCCAGAAAAGAGAAGTCAACCAGTGTTAGCGGTGTCAAAGATTTGGTCATTCGGCTGCCAATTGTGCCATGCACTATCGTTGCGTTAAATGCAAAGACGTTCATGCTCCCGGTGAGTGCAAATTGGCTCAGACGGAGCCTAAAGAAAAATTATACTGCGTTAACTGCGGTGTTTCTGGTCACCCAGCATCATGTCGAGGATGCTCCCGATATCAAGATGCAAAAGTTAAATTTGCTCCAAAGCAAATACAAGTACACCGTAATATCATACCTTCCAACTTCGTCAAGCCCGGAGTATCATTTGCACTCGCCGCTAGTGGACCAGCAGAAAATGCTGGAAATAATGTAAATAATGCAAGTGGCAATAATGAGCTGCTTCTCAAAATTTACCAGCAACTTAATTCTTTATCGGAGAAAATCAACAAACAAGATTCAAAAATTAACTTTGCTTTTCAGCGTTTAGGTCTTTCAAATGCCTAATAATAACTTGTCATCCAGTCATATTCCCATGGATAGGCTTCGCGTCATATCGATCAACGTCAACTCTATCGTAGCTATACATCGACGTGATTATCTCCTTGAATTTATTGTTAAGCAAAAGCCTGACATCATACTTCTCACTGAAACCCACCTCAATTCATGGCATTCCATGGAATTCAAAGATTTTGCATTCGCAAGAAACGATAGGGTAATAGGTGATGGGGGAGGTGGCACCGGGATATTGGTTCGAAGACCCTATTGTTTCCAAAATATTGAAAAAGTCGAATTCAAAAACTTTGAATTTCTTGAAGTGTCCGTCATAAAATTTCACTGCCACGTGGGGATAACCTCTTCGTTATCTTTGCCTATGCAACTGGTCAAAATGTTCTCAAGTTCAAGGAGGAACTCAATCCCTTGTTTGAAAGACTCGATTTCAACAGAGTGCATAGTTATTATATTCTTGCTGGTGACCTGAATGCCAAGCATACATCATGGCTAAACGTCACTAATAATCCAAGAGGTGTATTCCTGAAATCATGGATAACAGAGAACCAAATTGACAGGTGCAACCTATATGGGTCGGAGTTCTCAACATACCTTAGGACAAATTCATATTTGGACCTCTGCATTGCTGACGCAAGACTTGAATTCACATTTAATAGTCCTCAACGGAAACTGCAGATGCTTCCTTACGATAGCGACCATAACGCAATCGTAATGGAAATCAATCTCAAAGGGATGATTTCTTCCTCCTTCCAGTTCAACATGAAAACCATCGGTTGAATTTCAAAAAAACAGACTGTGGAAAGTTTCAAAAGAAGTTTAATCAGGATTACCAGAAGCAATGTCCCCCTTCTGATGATGCAACGCTTGCTCAATGGTTCCTAATAACAGAAATCTAACTGACGATGAAATATATGTCTATTTGTCGAAGTTAGAGAAGCTGACGTTGGAAACGAATGAGAAAGTAGTTCCCAAGACATCGAAACATGGAAGGATATGAAACACCAACCATCACAAGGTTGAAAAGATTGAAAAGCCTTCTTCTCACCCGCGTCAACAATATTTATTGACGATTTTTGGACTACAACCATCCCTCGTTGGCTTTGTTGAAGTTACATCTGAAGAATGTCCGGAATTTAATCCGGTCATATTTCAGGAGTGAGGTCAGCAATCAATGGGCGGAAAAACTGAGGGGTATTAGCCCACAGGACCCAGATGGCATTTTCTCGAAAGTGAATAGCTTATTCCGCAGGAAGTCTCGAGTGAAGGTATCGAGTCTTGAAGTCGCTAGTGATGAGATAAATCTTCTCGATAGGGCTGGTATCGGAATTGATAGTACAACTCCGGATAGAAATGGAAACAGGATTATATGTGATGGATTGCAAAAGCTTGCCCTGATTGGAACACATTTTGAATTGGTTCATCTGCCAAACCCAGAGAGAAGGAATGAAATATTTTCGGAGGTAGTTGAAGCAAAAGTTTCCGACTTCAAATCAAGCCTGAACGGCCAATCAATTCTTCATTTCGATGAAACGTTAACATCTGACCTCATACCGACCTTGAATCTTATTGATTATTTTGTCAGCTATAAAGACTTGTGTTTCATATTTCGCAGAATAAACAACAAAAAATCATGTGGTACTGACGGTATTCCAAATATAGTTCTGCGACATTTGCCTGAGGTTGCTATTAGGAATTATTGCATATTGTTCAACAACATGTTGAGCAATTCATATTTCCCAAATGAGTGGAAAAAGGCTAAGGCATTTCCAATCTTGAAGAAAGGAAAAGAATCTTCATGCCCTAAAAGCTATCGCCCAATCGGCTTGCTGCCTAACATCAGCAAGGTGTTTGAAGTGATACTCAACAGAGCATTAAACGCCCACATTGAGAAATATGAGTTGATGCCGAATTGCCAATTTGGTTTTCGTGCCAGGCATTCGACCATACATGCAATAACGAAAGTAACCTCAGACATTTGTTGGAAACTAAGCAACAAAGATTGTGTTGGAAAATGTCTCATTGATATGGAGAAAGCCTTCGATACGGTGTGGCTAGATGGACTAGTTTTCAAACTCCTTCAGGACAGGTTCCCCAGACACCTTGTCGCCATGATGTGTAATATGTTATACGGGAAATCATTTGTTGTAACTGATGGAAATCTGACAACAATGCGCAAATTCAAGGTCTTGAATGGTCTACAATAGGAAACAGTTACTGCGCCCCTACTTCTCTCAATATTCATTCAGAAGCTATTGAACAGCGTTGATTTTAATGTCTCGCCAACGCGATCATTGGTAGCGTTTGCTGATGATCTGATCATCTATACGGTAGACCGAAAAGCTACAATAGTTCAGATCAATCTTCAAAAAATGTTTAATTATGTGCAGCTCTACACTTACAATTGGCGAATGAAAATCAATGCGCAGAAGTGAGAAACAATTTTATTTCGGACAACGCTGCAGGGGGCCAGTCAAGACCTGAAACGTAATTGGAAGGATTTCCACATTACTGCTGGTGAGGGTAGTTCAGAACGGGTTCCACATAAATCCTGTGTTCGATACCTAGGTGTTCATCTCGATCAGTATCTGTACTATACTGAACATGTGAAAATCATGCTCAGTAAAGCACTAAAAGTAGTCATGGCTTTTCGGCAACTCTTTCATTCCAGATAAGTTGATCAAAAAGTCAAAGTTATTTGTTACAAGACTCTGGTTAGGCCAGTTTTGACATACGGATGACAGATCTGGTACAACTAGAGTGCTAGTACAATGGAACGATTAAGAGTTTTCGAAAGAAAATGTCTTCGTGCATATGCTGGTTTGTACAGAAAGCCTGAGGCGGATTGGAAGCACTATATATCGAATAGAAAAATTTATCAAACCGGTCAAGTGACAAGAGTCGATATCTTCATATTGAAACTTCTTCGGAATCATATCGCAAGATCTATAACTGTGAGTGAAAACCCTTGGATTTCACAGCCGTTCCACCCTACAGACGGGTATATAGCGATTTGCCTCGCTACTGGCTTCATTCCTCCAGAAGCATTAGTGTATTTGGACATGAATCGATACGTTTTTGATTCTGACGGCGTTCCAGTCATATATCACATATATCGACGGGCCACCGATAAGAAGATAAAATATCCTCCGAATCTGAGTTCACGAGACCAACAATTCCAATGGAGATACTCATTTGCTAGATTCGTTGAGGCTGGTCGAGCTGAGATGGAGCAATCTAGGTATTGGTGGCTGAATGACAATGTCTAAATTATTCGTGTTTATTTTCTGTTTTTGTGCTTTTCTCGTTACTTTTTTTAGATTCATCTCATTATTGCTACATCTAGTGTTGTTGTTTATTTGTAGTATAAATTAGGTATAGGTTTCGATATAAGGTAAAGTTTTTTTTTGATTGAACTTATTTAGAATTAGGGTGTAACATATTAGGTATAGGATATAAGTTCATTGTTGTGTTAGTAGTATAAGTAATTTTTGAATAATGCTGGTTGGTTTTTTCTACTTTTTCCAATTGAATCATAAAATATGTAATAATCTTAATTAATTTCAATTTGCTAGTGTACTTTTTTTCATTAAATGTGTTTAACTGATAGCGTATAAATTTAGAGAGCCACTCGGGCCATTAAGTTTTTTATAGTTTTATTGTTTGGAATTTGCTTTATGTTCTTTTAAAAATTTATAACGATTGGTATTCAATAAAGTGCTTTTGACTTTGACTTGACTTTCGCTAGCTTGAAATCAGCCAATGTTATGGTTTTGATTGTGAGTTTATCATCGGTCACTCCCTTAACTTCGTAATTATCGATCTTATGTTTGGCTGCCAATGGCCGAACCATATCCCCTCCACACAGCCCAAAGACTCTAATTGGAGGAACTTTCTCAGTATTCTTATTATTTACAATAGAACAACCAACAGACACACCGGTTGGCTTTTTCTCCTTCGTCTTATTTTTTGATTTTAAATAATCGATAAAGTTTTCCGGGCACTCCATCTCGGTATCCATATCGTTATTCATTGTAGTAGGTATCGGATAGTAATTTGCGCTGTCGTTTGCACCTCCCGCGCTCAGTATGATATTGGCATCATGGATTGTTGGTTTCTTTATTTGTTGAGCCTTTTGCGTGGCTATTTTCACTCGTCTTATATGTTATGGCTTCTTGTTTACCGGATGTACTTTGTGGATCAATCATTTTAGTTTTGTTGACGTTTGATAATTTACGAATGATTTTCTCCAAATTTTGAATTCAGAGTTTCATCTTTTCATTTTCTCTGGTATCTTTTTCCAGTTCTTCCTTGATAGTGTTATATGCTTCCCATGCTCAAAATTTTCTTGTTCGTTTTTTCATTTTATTTTTTTTTCATTATTTGCGTTTAAAATGCCTGGCCCCGGTGTCCCCCAGCGGTGGAAACCTGTCGGGCTCGTCCATGCCCCCGGTGAAAAAAAAACGTTTCTTCTTTTTTGAACTTTTTGAGACTTCTTCGCAATTAAAATCCCGATATTCGATAAATTGTTGAAATAATTCGACGATGTAATAAGTTACAAAAATTTATTTCAAATTGACGTTTTAAAAATTATTGATAGGAGCTTTTAAAAACACGTCTGTTCAGAACGAATACTGGTCGTTAGTGTGCCTGTACAGTGGACAGTGCGAGGTGAATTTTATGCAAGTGCTTTTATGTTATGTGAATTATATTATGCTTATATTTTACCTTCCGGGCGTTTTAAAATTTAGGAGAGCTTTTGTCGATGTAGGCTAAAAGCTTCAATGAGCTTGTCCAATATAGGCAGATAACTTCACATTCAAATAGTCATTATATGGCCTTTATATTACGTAGCTTCGGACTTATTGTGATGACATCATTGCGCGGTTCAAAGCAATAAGAAATCACTTAATAGTCGAATATGATTTTCTTTATTCTTGTGAACATGCTAAGAATTAGAGCAAGTGCTATTAGCTGATTGAATAATTGATATTAGTAGAGTTTAGATAGTGTGATTTCTGCTTTTTGGTTTACTTGTAACCACACCACAAGCTTGCTCATATTGAAAACACGACATATAACATTCAACGAGATAAGCTTTACACATAAATTGGCTGATTAGACAAAATGAACTATCTTATCGGCGCAAATAGATTGATAAGCATATCAACCTTTCCGGAATGGAGGCTTCTAAATCCTTTCATCTTTCTAGACTGTAGATAATATAATCGTTTTAAAGCCAATCGTTAACAAGAACAAACCGACATTCTCAATGGAGTTGAAAAAAACTTATTGATAACATTCGAGAAGACCTACAAATGCTCGACTATTATTGATAAGACTCATTGATCATCATTCAGTTGTAGATGCAATGCTCTGAGCAACTTGCATTTATATTCAAAGTCAGAATAATTCTTTATTTTAACATTGACGTGGAATTATGTAATAGTTTGGCGCCAAATGCTTTTTCCTTGTCTGATATTATTAAATAATCAATTTTTTTCATCTTGGTTAATTTCATTTAATAGGAATTTCATTGTTTAATTTTTTGTAAAGAGCGCAAAGCAACACAATTGATATTTCAATGTGCAAGTCATCACAAATTACACGTGCGCGCACGCGAAAATGATTATTCATTACAATTATCTTATTCTGTTTTTTGTTAGGAATAGCTAACATTTTATCTTATGATACTAATCAACGAGTCGATATGAACTTTTTGCATCACTAAATTATTAATGTACTCGTATTCGTTTAGCTTTCTGCCGGAAGCATGACTAACCCACATATTCGAAAAATCTGACGATTTAAACACGTGCATAATCTAGTTAGTTTAAGAAGTTAAGAGAATAAATTGTTAAACATAATTCATTATTGAAATTCGTAGTAAAGTATTAAAATTAGAAGCAAAAAAAATTTAAACAACTTGTCCTTGTCTCCAACGTCCATCCAAATGAGTTTTTAATCAGGGCCAGTATACAAAAGGAGTTTTTTGTTGGTCAAAATACTCAAAATGTAGATAGCAATCACAGCCTTCCATTTGCCGTGTCTGAGAATCGCCACTAAATGCAACAAAGTAACTTTAATATCATTTTGCATTTAGCTTATTCGAAGACAAAATTTAAATAATTGATCACTGGATTTAAAAATCTTGTACATATTCTGGCGAAGTTATTTTTAAATACTTTTACATTTAAATATCTTTTGACTTTACCCGTGAAAGCAGTTTGCATCTGAAAATCGTGAAATAAATCTTCAGACAGTTTATTATTGGTTCTTGTAAAGCTATTAAATATTTGGGCAAAAAAATGGCCACCTTCAATTTATAACCGACTGCAGCAGCTAATCTAATCACAAAAAATGCATTAAAATAATTGTTGACCGATGCAGACAAAGTATAAATGCCAGATCATATAAGAATCATACAATAAATAATTGGGGTTTCATTGGAAGCCCAAGCTTGACAGCAAAAAATAAATAACGCAGTGTTTCGAATGATCTTTTGTAGATGGAGAGGAGATGAAGGTTTTTTATATTGAAGTTGGAGGAAATTGATTTATGATATTAGCATGAAATCGTTTTCTTTTCAGTTAGTATACCGTATATTGTTTTTACCGAATATTATTTTGAAAATTTTTACACAGCCATGTACATAATTTTTCAGCCCAATAACCTTTTTGTTGCCCAGTTTTACCTTAAGTATTTTTGATTTGCCTTTTGTTTGGATTCTGAGAAAATTCCGTGATCGGTTATTTTATAAAAAGTACCACAATGATACCAATATTTATGGGATCGATCGGTTATCATGACTCTGAGATGAACCTTCTAGGTGTATTTTGCCCTTGTCATCACTTGTATTTATATTAGATTAGAATATCACCAGCTTTATCCTATGAGCCTACATATAGAAACCGCAAAGCGAAGAAACCCAAAGGCATTTCAGGACCCTAGCAGCATGGAGGAGCCCGACGGCTTCCCGCCGTTGGATCAACTATCAAATACTATTTTAAGTGAAAAATTCCTCAAAATAAAAATCCCCGTTGGCAGCACCAGCCGGAAAGGTAAATTTCTCGTATGTAGCATAAAGTTTCGAAAAAGAATTTGGCTTGCCTACTACTAAACTTCTTTCTGCAGTTTTCGTAGTACCACATGGGTATTTATTAACATTAAAAAAAAATCTGGCCACGTTCGTTCTTAGAGACCTTTTATCGGGGCGCAAATATTTTGCTAATTAAATTGAGTTGCACACGTATGGATTACATATTGAAAATCGGCGGATAATAAATTGTTATAAACATATAAATACCGGTTTCGCCCTTCTCGCATTTGCTGTTTACACAGTTCACAAAGGCAACCACACAAAGGCTTAAATAGCTCGAATAGTTAATTTCAAAAGATTTCCATAAAAGTTTAATCAGCACTTGCGTTGCCATTAATATATACATTTTCAATTTTTTTCTGAACTATGAGGGCCGTCATTTCGATTTTATTAAAATCGGCTGCTAAAAATATTAAGCTGTAAATTTTCGACTTTTATATTTGTCATTCGATTTGCATAATTAAATTAAATTAACTTGCGTTAATAACTTATAATTTCAAGTTTCAACGGAATCTGTTGAGAATCTTGGCTGCTAGAGGGCTACAGAAATAAAAAAAATTGTATGCCACCCCCCTGTATGGGGAGACCCGCCTGTATGGGGAGACTCCCCTTAAATACCTTAAAATATTTTCTTGCACTGCAAATTTCAAGGGGCACCACTTTTGACCTACGTAGAAAATTTCCTCATTCTAGCTCATGTGGTTTGCGAGAAAACTTGTTATGACGCACGAACAAACGGGCGGACGGACGGACAGACAGGCAAGTCGCGATTTTATAATTTTTAAGGGGATTGTTAAAAAGATTTTACAATATCTTAAAAATGGTCTGGTTTATAAATTCTTTAAAGTAAGGTCATTTAAAACGTTTCCATGAAAAATATTCATTATTTCAGTTGGCACTAAAATAGCGAATTGCGCTTGCCTTCAGACCTTTGGGGGCCGCCATTTTGAATGCATGCATTTATTTTGGATTATTTTAAATCTTTGTATGCTAGGAACTCATCAATCAATGTACTATCTCGTTCAAATAGGAGTTTCACTCTAGACAGGGCAAAATAATTCAATTTTTAAAGAAAATGGCAGCTAAAAATATTAGGCTTAAAATTTTCGACTTTTTTATTTTTCATTCAATTTTAATAATTTCCTGCAAAATACAAGAACATAGTACAGAGATCCATAATCTCAAGTTTCATCAAAATTCGTTGGAAAATGTGACCGCTAGAGGGCCACAAAAACCTGAAAAAACGCATATTTAAACGGCCGCCCTTTTGAAATTTGCACATGCATGATCACCAAAATATCAAAGACTGTAGGTAAGTGTAAAATATCAAAGACTGTAGGTCTAAGTAATGTCTATCTTGAAACCGAATTTCATATATGTCGGATAAAAATTGCGACTTTTAAAAGCCTTTGAAATTTTAACTTTCAACTGGCCGCCATTTTGTTTTTTGCAACATGACCTCCAGTTTTTTCACGTAATTTTTTAGATACTTACAATTTCTATCAAACTGTCGAAGTTCATGAAAATCTGTTGAAAGCTTTGACCACTATTACAACAACAAAATTTTGCAGGTTTTTTGACTTTTGAGCGGCCGCCATTTTGTTTCTGTCGTACCGACTTTGGATTTTTTATTGTGAGATTCATCACATACATCAATGAGCCTTTGTACCAAATTTCATCCAAATCGAAGCTATACTTTGGTCAGAACAGAAATCACGATTTTTCGTCTAAAATGGCCGCCATTTTGTTTTTGCCCAGCCGATATTGCTGGTTCACGAATTTAACCGAGATATTTACCTAATACACCTTTTCTGAAAATTTCATGAAAATCGAAGCAAAATTGCAACCTCTAGCGTGGTCACAAATTCGTTATATCCCATATATATATATATATAAATATATATATATATATATATATATATATATATATATATATATATATATATATATATATATATATATATATATATATATATATATATATATATATATATATATATATATATATATATATATATATATATATATATATATATATGATGCTTTCCGCAATAGGTAAATTTCTCTCGCGAAATTTACCTAAAATGGAACAAGAAACTATAACGCGTGAAAAAAAAACTTCAAATACTGGCAAGCAATGAAGATTTGGAGAAAGTCATCATTTATAGTGGGATAACCGAATGTGGATCTTAGCCCCTAGAATTAATTTCCTGCAATCATCATGGTTCTGCGACCTCGCCCACCAGTTGATCGCTCCAAGTAAAAACCTGCTGCCAGCTTCTTTTGTGTCTGCCCATCGAGTCTTCTCTCGCTATAATGTTCTCTTCACAGAGCCATAAGATAATATAGAGTGACTACTACACCAACTTCCAAAAAAATCAATACGGTCATGAAAATGAGATACTCTAACTATCTCTAAGCGAAGGCCCGAGAGGGGCTGTTGTGCTACAAAGAAGAAAGACACTCGTGTGTATGACTATACGTGAGTGTCCGAAGAATTCGGGATGCTTCAGATTACGACTATTTAGCCGCACTTCTGTCGCAAGTTACACATGGTTAAATGGAAGCCCGCACACTGCGATTTTTGACAATTTTGTCCAGGTCGGCAGTCGCAGGAATTTGCGATTTTTCCTAAAACCAGTTTAGCAGGTAGTTTCTATGATACTCACGCAGGCGCGCATCATTTGGACATTTGACGCTGACGTGCAATGGAAGTTTCTTGCATAGCGCAGAAACGAGTTAGCGCATGTGTTCCTGGCAAAGACATACCTTCAAATGAGCATTTTAGTTCTGCGCATGCCTGAAGTTCCTTCGGAGATCTTGTCGCAGTGTGTTCGTATTTGCGTCTAAAAATCGCTGGTTACGACAGGGAAATCGCAATGTGGCCGAACCCTTCAATTTAGCTTATTTTCCTCTCCATGTTCTGTGTGATAACTTCGCTCTTGGCACCCCAACAACACTGACGCGACCAGCAGATCCCTACGCCCTACACAACTGGCGAGACCGAGTTCCCTATACCTTATGCCACTTGTAGTAATCGAGCAGGCACACTAGCACACTGCTCGAACACCTTCCTATCTCCTATGCAAAAATGGCAATGGCAGAAAGACGATGGTTTCCCTCAACATATATGTCCCAAGTGATTATGTGTTTGAGAGCAAAAATTCTGATAATCCTAATGATAAGGAAAGAGACACTACAATTTACCGACTGAGCCGTGATGGTGAAATTTAATTACTAACAAAAGCTGAAAGCAACAAAGGCGATAAAATTATGAATGTAGCAAAAGTTAAATGCATAACAGATATTTCTGTACACTCCCAATGCGGTACAGCAATTAACCTTAGCGACAATACCAGCTATTCTAGGCCTAAGCCCATTACAATTCCACGCTATCCATGCCCTCTATGCAGTCAGAAATTTGATAATCCTTCAAATCGAAACAATCATCTTCAAACGCATAACGATAAGAAGCGTTTCAGATGTGATATACATATGTGGGCATCGCTTCAAAAGTAAACTTTATGTTTCGAGGCATAAGCGCTCAGTTCGCGAAGTAACGGACTATGAATGTTCAATTTTTTAACAAACAATAAGAAATTTAAAACGCTATAATTATCACATGCTCATACTGTGATCGGTCGTTCATGCAACTTGCTCAAAATGAAACTGTGGCTGGCATTGCTACTGTCGATGGGCAGGGACATTTACAGGTGGTGAATAAACCAGTGGCGAACACAATATCCAACATAAGTTTCAGATGTGATGTTTGTGGTCTAATGTTCACGCACTTGAGCCTCCACGATCAAGGTGGTGCGGACAACAATGACCAAGATTAAGCCGTCACAGTTGTAACCCAATCGCAAAACATTGTTCAAGCACAAAATCTTGTTGCAGAAAACGGCCAAACCCTCGGACAAATACAAATCGTTGCCACGGAATCTCTAGAACCTGCACATCAAATCCAATAGGCTAATGAGGTGACTGTGTCTACAGCTAAAACAATCACAATGGAAAAACTGGAATGTATAACATTCTTTGTTCCGAACGCTTCGTAATTACGGAGGATTTTCATTGTTGGTATTTTGTTGGTTGACAGAAAGATGGAATGTTTGATAGCGTTCTTTGTTCTGTGCTGATGAAATTAATCTACTTATATTTACACGAAGCGCAACAATATAATCCGACGTGATCAATACACAAAAACGAGTAATGAGATTCAAATACCGTAAACTCTTCATATTACGGTATTCCAACTTTCGATTGGATTGGTTGTGTGTTGAATAACACAATTGTGCGGAAGAAAAAAGAAGAAATGAAATACTTTTTGAAGGAAAAACGAGGAGTTTACGGGGATTCGGCTTCTGATCGCGACCGGGATCACGTCGTAATTAATTAAGGAAATTGATTGTTTTCAAGTGCGTGATTTCGTCAAGAGATCTGAAAAATGTTACTTTGTGATCTAAAACTGTTCTAACAGTGCATTTGACATCATTTTGTGCTTTCATACCGTTATTACAATTTTTGATTTGATTTTTATTAAATTTCATTCTTGTGAATTTCAATGCAGATGTACCCACCCCATCTACGAGCGCTCGTCGAGGAGGCTGGGTAAGTACCCTTTTAGTTTTTCATCTTTTTTGTTAAATATTTATATTGCAATGTAAATAACTAAAAATAAAAAAAACGTATTGTAACTTCTGAGACAAAAGTGAGGTACATTGTTGTGGTCTCTTTAAAGAGGAAGTTTATAAACACAGAACGAAACTAATAGCAACATTGTTTGATTAATTTCTTGCATTTTCTTCAGAAGCTACTTTGATTCACTTTTTCGTAATGAGAGTAATATTGTACTATTGTAATAATTGTGTTCATGCATAAACTCAATACAAAATGAAATGTAAAAAATATACCCTTTGGTCTTTCCATTTTGTCCCCTCTGACCGGATATAGGACCCGCTACGATGGTAGGCGGTTCACGGGAAATGGGCTAGCCATCGGGCGCGCTCCACCTATTTTGTTTTCAGGGGCTCTTGCCGGGTTGAGTGGGCTTCCGCTCGCGTGCCCTTTTATGGCATAGGGTTATGTGATCCTATCACATGATTTTATGACATAAATCGGTCACATTTATATTTCTCGTTTGATGGGAAAACTCATGCAAAGTATGTTTGTATGAGTTTTCCACTCAAAATAATATATGGCCACGTCAACATTTGGATCTTGATCCGGTTGGGCTTGTGCAAGGGGGTACCACATCCATCCGGTTGCCCCACTTTCATTTCTGGGCCATAGGGTAATGACGAAGTCTCCACAAGTCCGTCTGCTTTTACCCGTTTCAACTTGTTTTAGGAACAAGCAATTTCCACCCTCAGGTAGTTATCTCCATTTTTCGACTTCGGTCGACATTTTCCTGAGACCCAAGAATTCGTGAATTCGAAATTCTTTAGTAATAGGTTCTTGTGCTGGGAGGAATGAACCCGCCCCAAGACACCGCAACGCTAGTCTGCCAGCGCATTCAAGCGTCCCCAGACAAGGCCATTCTTGGCGGATCTGAACATCTTCTTCCGCCGAGGCAGCAGAGCATCGCTGCAGTCCTGCACGCTTTTCATACTTATTTTCACTACACACTGATGTCGACAGTAAGTGAGCGACTTTAAAACTAGTCGCTGCACCAAACCGCGACTTGACGTTTGTCGGGAAAAAACTTGTGGTAAAGCAATAGGGGCGCGCCATACTGGGAAGATTCTCGATGTGGGCATCAAATTGCAAATTTTAAAGTGGAGCTATTATTGTATTATTGCTCTGCTAAACACAATAAAACGTTCAGTGAAATAAAATGTTTTCGAGTTCGGTCGTTCAACGGTTTATGTCAGGTAAAAGTTATTTAAGATGCCGCGAGGTTCTGCGTGTATCTAACCTCAATTTGATTTCTTCGTTCAAGTGAACTGAGGAGCGCGAACCCAAGCGCAAATTTTGGTGTTGAGCGGGAGATAGGGCATTTGCGAGTGCAGGACCCAGATTGTCCACCGCCACGATACGATTGATGATTTTCCCTCGCTGCAGGTGGAGCGGTCACATCACTCGAAGTCCAAGGAAAGTAGGCTCGTGAAGGGTTAGATTAGTAAATGAGGCATGAATGAACAAAACTTGTTCGGTGTTGTATTGCTTCAGTTTTTATTTCACCGTATTATAAGATTCGATGAATGTCTATAGAAAGGGTGAATTCTATGACTCGGAATGTGACTTAGGGGTGCTACCAATTGTTGACTTGTCATTACAAAGCTCAGCAGATGTGTAAGATCTTACAGGTTTTAAGAAAACTGTTAAATTTTGGTCATTCTTCCAACTGACATTCGCTGTATGTTGGTTTTTTTGGACCTGCAGCACTGAAAAATCTACAATTGTGTGTGATGTCAATCATGTTTGCTATTTTTTATGATTATGAACTTTTTTTTTGGTTGGGACTTCTGTTAAGTTCCAACCAATAAAACAAGTCCCAACAAAGAATAAAAAATTGGTTGACTTTTTTTTTAGTTGGGACTTTTTTAAAGTCTTAACCAATAAAAAAAGTCCCAACCAAAAATATAATATTGGTTGGGACTTTTTTTAATTGGAACTTTTGTTAAATCCCAACCAATAAAAAAAGTCCCAACCAAAAATAAAATATCGGTTGGGACTTTTTTTTATTGGTGGGGACTTTTTTTCTCTAGTTGGGACTATTGTTAAGTCCCAACCAATAAAAAAGTCCCAACAAAAATAAAATATTGGTTGGGATTTTTTTTTTGGTTGGGACTTTTGTCAAGTCGAAACCAATAAAAAAAGTCCCAACCAAAAATTAAATATTGGTTGGGACTTCTTTTTTCGTTGGTACTTTTATAAGTCCCAACCAATAAAAAAAACCCAACCAAATAAAATAATACATATTGGTTGGGACCAAATAATAAAATATTGGTTGGGACTTTTGTTAAGTCCCAACCAATAAAAACAGTCCCAACCAAAAATAAAATATTGGTTGGGACTTCTGTTAAGTCCCAACCAATAAAAAAAGTCCCAACCAAGCATAAAATATTGGATGGGACTTTTTTTTTAGTTGGCACTTTTGTTAAGTCCAAACCACTAAAAAAAGTTCCAACCAAAAAAAAATATTGGTTGGGACTTCTTTTTAGTTGGGACTTTTGTCAAGTCCCAACCAATAAAAAAAGTCCCAATCAAAAATAAAATATTGGTTGGGACTTTTTTTTTTAGTTGGGACTTCTGTTAAGTCCCAACCAATAAAAAAAGTTCCAGCCAAGAATAAAATATTGGTTGGGACTTTTTTTTTAGTTGGGACTTTTGTTAAGTCCCAACCAATAAAAAAAGTCCCAATCAAAAATGAAATATTGGCTGGGACTTTTTTTTCAGTTGGGACTTTTGTCAAGTCCCAACCAATAAAAAAAGTCCCAACCAAAAATAAAATATCGGTTGGGACTTATTTTTTTAGTTGGGACTTTTGTTAAGTCCCGACCAATAAAAATGTCCCAACCAATAAAAGAAGTCCGAACCAATAGAAAAAACCAATAAAGAAAGTCCCAACTAAAAATAAAATATTGGCTGGGACATTTTTTTTTGGTTTGGGACTTTTGTCAAGTCCCAACCAATAAAAAAGTCCCAATCAAAAATAAAATATTGGTTGGGACTTTTGTTTTCATTGGGACTTTTGTTGTCCCAACCAATAAAAAAAGTCCGAACCAAAAACAAAATATTGGTTGGGACTTTTTTTTTATTGGTTGGGACTTTTTTTTTAGTTGGGACTATTGTTAAGTCCCAACCAATAAAAAAGTCCCAACAAAAAATCAAATATTGGTTGGGACTTTATTTTAAGTAGGGACTTTTGTCAAGTCCCAACCAATAAAAAAAGTCCCATCTTTTTTTTAGTTGGGACTTCTGTTAAGTCCCAACCAAAAATAAAATATTGGTTGGGACCTTTGTCAAGTCCCAACCAATAAAAATAGTCCCAACCAAAAATGAAATATTGGTTGGGAATTTTTTTTAGTTGGGACTTTTGTTAAGTCCCAACCAATAAAAAAAGTCCCAACCAAAAATAAAATATTGGTTGGGACTATTTTTTTTGGTTGGGACTTTGTCGAGTCCAAATCAATTAAAAAAGTCCCAACTAAAAATTAAATATTGGTTGGGACTTTTTTTATTTGTTGGGACTTTTGTTAAGTCCCAACCAATAAAATAAGTCCCAACCAAAAATAAAATATTAGTTGGGACTTTTTCTTTTAGTTGGGACTTTTCTCAAGTCCCAACCAATAAAAAAAGGCCCAACCAAAAATAAAATATTGGTTGGGACTTTTTCTTTTTGGTGGGACTTCTGTTAAGTCCCAACCAAAAAATAAGTCTCAACCAAAAATAAAATATTGTTTGGGACTCTTTTTTTAGTTTGGACTTTTGTTAAGTCCCAACCAATAAAATAAGTCCCAACCAATAAAAAAAAGTCCCAACCAAAAATAAAATATTGGTTGGGATTTTTTTTTTGGTTGGGACTTTTGTCAAGTCGAAACCAATAAAAAAAGTCCCAACCAAAAATTAAATATTGGTTGGGACTTCTTTTTTCGTTGGTACTTTTATAAGCCCCAACCAATAAAAAAAACCCAACCAAATAAAATAATACATATTGGTTGGGACCAAATAATAAAATATTGGTTGGGACTTTTGTTAAGTCCCAACCAATAAAAACAGTCCCAACCAAAAATAAAATATTGATTGGGACTTTTTTTGGTTGGGACTTCTGTTAAGTCCCAACCAATAAAAAAAGTCCCAACCAAACATAAAATATTGGATGGGACTTTTTTTTTAGTTGGCACTTTTGTTAAGTCCAAACCACTAAAAAAAGTTCCAACCAAAAAAAAAATATTGGTTGGGACTTCTGTTTAGTTGGGACTTTTGTCAAGTCCCAACCAATAAAAAAAGTCCCAATCAAAAATAAAATATTGGTTGGGACTTTTTTTTTTTAGTTGGGACTTCTGTTAAGTCCCAACCAATAAAAAAAGTTCCAGCCAAGAATAAAATATTGGTTGGGACTTTTTTTTTAGTTGGGACTTTTGTTAAGTCCCAACCAATAAAAAAAGTCCCAATCAAAAATGAAATATTGGCTGGGACTTTTTTTTCAGTTGGGACTTTTGTCAAGTCCCAACCAATAAAAAAAGTCCCAACCAAAAATAAAATATCGGTTGGGACTTATTTTTTTAGTTGGGACTTTTGTTAAGTCCCGACCAATAAAAATGTCCCAACCAATAAAAGAAGTTCGAACCAATAGAAAAAACCAATAAAGAAAGTCCCAACTAAAAATAAAATATTGGCTGGGACATTTTTTTTGGTTTGGGACTTTTGTCAAGTCCCAACCAATAAAAAAGTCCCAATCAAAAATAAAATATTGGTTGGGACTTTTGTTTTCATTGGGACTTTTGTTGTCCCAACCAATAAAAAAAGTCCGAACCAAAAACAAAATATTGGTTGGGACTTTTTTTTTATTGGTTGGGACTTTTTTTTTAGTTGGGACTATTGTTAAGTCCCAACCAATAAAAAAGTCCCAACAAAAAATCAAATATTGGTTGGGACTTTATTTTAAGTAGGGACTTTTGTCAAGTCCCAACCAATAAAAAAAGTCCCATCTTTTTTTTTAGTTGGGACTTCTGTTAAGTCCCAACCAAAAATAAAATATTGGTTGGGACCTTTGTCAAGTCCCAACCAATAAAAATAGTCCCAACCAAAAATAAAATATTGGTTGGGACTTTTTTTTTTAGATGGGACTTCTGTTAAGTCCCAACCAATAAAAAAAGTCCCAACCAAAAATAAAATATTGGTTGGGACTTTTTTCTTAGTTGAGACTATTATTAAGTCCCAACCAATAAAAAAACTACCACCCAAAAATAAAATATTGTTTGGGACTTTTTTTATAGTTTGGACTTCTGTTAAGTCCCAACCAATAAAAAAGTCCCAATCAAAAATAAAATATTGGTTGCGACTTTTTTTTTAGATGGGACTTCTGTTAAGTCCCAACCAAAAAATAAGTCCCAATCAAAAATATAATATTGGTTGGGACTCTTTTTTTTTTAGTTTGGACTTTTGTTAAGTCCCAACCAATAAAATAAGTCCCAACCAATAAAAAAAGTTTCAACCAAAAATAAAATATTGGTTGGGACATGTTTTTTTAGTTGGGACTTTTGTTAAGTCCCAACCAATAAAAAAAGTCCCAACCAAAAATAAATTGTTGGTTGGGACTTTTTTTTTAGTTGAGACTTTTGTGAAGTCCCAACTAATAAAAAAAGTCCCAACCAAAAATAAAATATTGGTTGGGACTTTTTTTTAGTTGAGACTTTTGTTAAGTCCCAACCAATAAAAAAAGTCCCAACCAAAAATAAAATATTGGTTGGGACTTTTTTTTCCTGGTTGGGACTTTTGTCAAGTCCAAACCAATAAAAAAAGTCCGTAATAAAAATTAAATATTGGTTGGGACTTTTTTTATTTGTTGGAACTTTTGTTAAGTCCCAACCAATAAAATAAGTCCCAACCAAAAATAAAATATTAGTTGGGACTTTTTCTTTTAGTTGGGACTTTTGTCAAGTCCCAACCAATAAAAAAAGTCCCAACCAAAAATAAAATGTTGGTTGGGACTTATTTTTTGTTTGGGACTTTTAAGTTCCAACCAAAAATAAGTCCCAACCAAAAATAAATTATTGGTTGGGACTCTTTATTTTTAGTTGGGACTTTTGTTAAGTCCCAACCAATAAAATAAGTCCCAACCAATAAAAAAAGTTCCAACCAAAAATTAAATATTGGTTGGGGCTTTTGATTTTAGTTGGGACTTTTGTTAAGTCCCAACCAATAAAAAAGTCCCAACCAAAAATAAAATATTGGTTGGGACTTTTTTTTTTAGATGGGACTTCTGTTAAGTCCCACCCAATAAAAAAAGTCCCAACCAAAAATAAAATATCGGTTGGGACTTTTTTTTAGTTGAGACTATTGTTAAGTCCCAACCAAAAATAAAATATTGTTTGGGACTTTTTTTTTAGTTTGGACTTCTGTTAAGTCCCAGCCAATAAAAAAAATCCCAACCAAAAATAAAATATTGGTTGGGACATTTGTTAAGTCCCAACCAATAAAAAAAAGTCCCAACCAAAAATAAAATATTAGTCGGGACTTTTGATTTTAGTTGGGACTTTTGTCAAGTCCCAACCAATAAAAAAAGTCCCGACCAAAAATAAAATATTGGTTGGGACTTTTTTTTTAGATGGGACTTCTGTTAAGTCCCAACCAAAAAATAAGTCCCAATCAAAAATATAATATTGGTTGGGACTATTTTTTTTTAGTTTGGACTTTTGTTAAGTCCCAACCAATAAAATAAGTCCCAACCAATAAAAAAAGTTTCAACCAAAAATAAAATATTGGTTAGGACATGTTTTTTTAGTTGGGACTTTTGTTAAGTCCCAAGCAATAAAAAAAGTCCCAAATATTTTTGGTTGGGACTTTTTTTATTGGTTGGGACTTAACAAAAGTCCCAACTAAAAAAACATGTCCCAACCAATATTTTATTTTTGGTTGAAACTTTTTTTATTTTTATTTTATTTTTGGTTGGGACTTTTTTTATTGGTTGGGACTTAACAAAAGTCCCAACTAAAAAAACATGTCCCAACCAATATTTTATTTTTGGTTGAAAATTTTTTTTATTGGTTGGGTCAAGTCCCAACCAATAAAAAAAAGGCCCAACCAGAAATAAAATATTGGTTGGGACTTTTTTTTTGGATGGGACTTCTGTTAAGTCCCAACCAAAAAATAAGTCTCAACCAAAAATAAAATATTGTTTGGGACTCTTTTTTTTAGTTTGGACTTTTGTTAAGTCCCAACCAATAAAATAAGTCCCAACTAATAAAAAAAGTTCCAACCAAAAATAAAATATTGGTTGGGACTTGTTTTTTAGTTGGGACTTTTGTTAAGTCCGGACCAATATAAAAAGTCCCAACCAAAAAAAAGTCCCAACCAAAAAAAATAACCAATAAAAAAAGTCCCAACCAAAAATAAAATATTGTTTGGGACTTTTTTTTTAGTTGGGACTTTTGTCAAGTCCCAACCAATAAAAAAGTCCCAATCAAAAATAAAATATTGGTTGGGACTGTTTTTTTCATTGGGACTTTTGTTGTCCCAACCAATCAAAAGCTTTTAGTTGGGACTTTTGTTAAGTCGCAACCAATAAAAAAAAGTCGCAACCAAAAATAAAATATTGGTTGGGACTTTTGATTTTAGTTGGGACGTTTGATTTTAGTTGGGACTTTTGTTAAGTCCCAACCAATAAAAAAAGTCCCAACCAAAAATAAAATATTGGTTGGGACTTTTTTTTTAGTTGGGACTTTTGTTAAGTCCGGACCAATAAAAAAAGTCCCAACCAAAAAAAAGTCCCAACCAAAAAAAATAACCAATAAAAAAAGTCCCAACCAAAAATAAAATATTGGTTGGGACTTTTTTTTTAGTTGGGACTTTTGTCAAGTCCCAACCAATAAAAAAGTCCCAATCAAAAATAAAATATTGGTTGGGACTTTTTTTTTCATTGGGACTTTTGTTGTCCCAACCAATCAAAAGCTTTTAGTTGGGACTTTTGTTAAGTCGCAACCAATAAAAAAAAGTCGCAACCAAAAATAAAATATTGGTTGGGACTTTTGATTTTAGTTAGGACGTTTGATTTTAGTTGGGACTTTTGTTAACTCCCAACCAATAAAATAAGTTCCAACCAAAAATAAAATATTGGTTGGGACTTTTTTTTTAGTTGGGACTTTTGTTAAGTCCGGACCAATAAAAAAAGTCCCAACCGATAAAAAAAGTCTCAACCAAAAAAAATAACCAATAAAAAAAGTCCCAACCAAAAATAAAATATTGGTTGGGACTTTTTTTTTAGTTGGGACTTTTTCCAAGTCCCAAATAATTAAAAAAGTCCCAATCAAAAATAAAATATTGGTTGGGACTTTTTTTTCGTTGGGACTTTTGTTGTCCCAACCAATCAAAAAGTCCCAACCAAAAATAAATTATTGGTTGGGACTTTTGTTAAGTCCCAACCAATAAAAAAAGTCCTAACCAAAAATAAAATATTGTTTGGGACTTATTTTTAGTTGGGATTTTTATCAAGTCCCAACCAATAAAAAAAGTCCTAAACAAAAATGAAATATTGGTTGGGACTTTTTTTTAGTTGGGACTTTTGTTAAGTCCCAACCAATAAAAAAAGTCCCAACCAAAAATAAAATATTGGTTGGGACTTTTTTTAGTTGGCATTTTTGTCAAGTCCCAAACAATAAAAAAAGTCCCAACCAAAACTAAAATATTGGATGAGACTTTTTTTTAGTTGGGACTTTTGTCAAGTCCCAACCAATAAAAAAAGTCCCAACCAAAAATAAAATATTGGTTGAGACTTTTTTTTAGTTGGGACTTTTGTCAAGTCATACAAAATCATCCACACTTTCAAGGTTGTAGTCGCCTACGATCAGGTTTTGTCGAACTGGAGTGTTCTTTCTCGTTTGTTTTAGTTTCATTTACTCATAGGCTAATTCGGTTTGCTTCAGATTTCAAACTCAGAAATGATCCTTTGGCATCTAAGATTGAACGTACTCTAATATTGACGTCATTGGCATATGGTATCGATTGTGTGGACAACATGTTGCGGCAGCATAAACATATAACCCCTTGAAGCAATTGGAACTGCGTCGCAAACAAAATAACATGCAACACTGGGAGGAAATCCAAAGTTGAATCGTTGCTCCCGTTACGCGACAAGAGGTGTTTGTGTTATGCGCGATAATCTGCGAGCATTTACATCACTACCTCGAAACAAGGTTTCATACTGCCTGTGGTTTCATTAACTTTACGTTCCGGCATAGACTCTCAATGAATTTCGATGCAGTATATAATTCGGCTGTTTCAAATTCGAATCTGAGTGCTGAGTGCGCAGCCATTGAGCTCCCAGCCAAGGACATATACTAAACCATCCCGCCGCAAACATCTTCACGCTCACGCAGATCCAGCAGAGATGTTGCTGACGCAGCAATGGCACGTATACCACAGGAAGACACTCGCGAATTTAATACTTCATTAGTGGCAAACACAGGACGAGTAAGCTGCGAATTCGAGGCGTAACATAATTATAAGAAGCAGCAACAAGAAAACGAAAGTGCTAAGGAGGAGGAGAAAGGAGTTCAAGTTTAAGATTAAATCACCAGGAATTGAGACCAGGAAGGAGCAATTCACTGCAGCTCGATATGTAGCAGCAAAATTAAACCGAAAGCTAAAAATATCACACAAAATGTCCGAATCTGGAGGCGTTACAAAGAGACCCAAATAAAAAAATGTTTTTGAGTATGGAAAGGACTTAGGCGAATTAGGAGTACTGCGAAATCCTCACATCGCATCGCGATGTAAATAAACATTACTGACAGTTCGAACTGTCAGTCAAATGCATCCAGCATTTAATTCCCACTAAGATCACCACAGAGTGGAACTTATGATGAGTAAAATGAAGCGAGGGGAATTACTCGCACTAACGGAAGAAAAGCACTACAAAACAAGATTTTCCCGGTGGATGGGAGGAAAAAACGTTACCCGGAGGTTATTTAAGCCTGGAAAAATACGCACGCTTTCTTTTTTGTTCTTTTGGGGAGTTTCTTTTCGAGCAACCGTTAAGATACATTCAAACAAGTGATAATCGAACGAGATATAATCCGACAAGTGATATTCGAAGAGATATAATTCAACAAGTGAGATTCGAACGAGATATCCTCCAAAAAGTGATAACTGTACGGGATATCATCGAACAACTAATCAGCGACCATTTTTTTCTGACGAGGAATTGGAACCACACATTGGATATCGAAACATTAGAGACAAGACAACTGTGAGGAAAATCGCGCAAGCGGAAGCAAGGGGCCCCTTACTAGAATAGGGAATAAATGTAAGTGGCTTTCATTTTTTTCAAATATTGGTCGAATTATTGTTTAAATAATTAAGTCGAATGAGATCATTGTTTAATTTCCTTTTTTCGATACAATTCGATAAATAAACCTTCTTTTCCAGCTGTAAAAAGTGTGGGTCGGGAACTCTTTTCCCGGGGCGTTGACCAGGCCTGAAGACCTGGCGAATTTAATTCAAGTGGTAGTGTTTGTGGGTGCAGAGAAACCTAGTGGCGATTTGGGTAGCTTCGGTTCCCCTGTTGTGGGAAAATACGGATTTTGTGTTGTAGCGGAACACCTTAGCTCGTTCCACGTGAAAAATTTTCTTTGTAGATGATTCTCGAGGCAAAGTGGCGGCGAGCCCCAAAACTTTCCTAATTGTAATTTCGCTCCGGACGGTCATCTTCTCGTTCGGACGACTCCTTGAGGCGCTCGAAGAAATGAACGAGTGGCGCCCACGCCCGTCATCGGGTGAGTTAGTTTGGGTCGGAGGAGCCTCCGCCAGAGTAGCTCCAATAAAGCGGTGGGCAGTGAGGAAATTGGAAATATTTGGTAATACCATGCGGACTGGTTTTGTTGGTCCACATCGATCTTTTATTCTCATCACTTTTCGAGCACTTGTTTTACTGAGAATATTTGGTCTATTGTAGACCGTCCACTTCGAAAGCCTCCCTGATACTCTCCCATAATACTTTTATAGTACGACTTTAATTTTAAATTTGTTTTGATAACATTGATAAGAATTAAGTTGATATATATTAGTTGTAAGCTCAAAGTACATTCTTTTGTTGTGGTTTTGTTAGTTATATGTAGTTTTAATAGAGTTGTTTGGTTTTTCCCCGTCAAAGAGTATGGTCTAGTGCTGGAAAAATTGCGTCGGAATTTGTAATAAGTTGTTTTTTGATAATGTTACCGTCTGTTTTTTCAGTACTAGACCATACTTTCCGACGAAAACAGAAACGAGAGAAACGAGATGAAACAGAACAATCGGACATCCAACGACCCAAAAAACAAAAAAAAACTAATATCCCTCTACCTAACCTAATTAGTATTTACCTGCTTAACCCATCATACACCTACATAAAATCATATCCTTCCACACATCCTTTAGACACTGAAGATGAATCAAAGGAGTCGAAATGCGTCTACTCAAATAATAAAGCAAAGCCCGAAGGCTTTACATGAAAAAAAAGTTTAAAACACACTTTATGTTTTTATAAAATTTATAACGAATGAATCATTTTGATGTTGCATCTCCACAACGTGAAAAGTCAGTGAAAAACACATGTTTTTTTAAATTTAATTTAGCACTACAGCCCTTTTCTGGTTTTCACTTAGAGATCGTAAGAGCATCTCATTATCTTGACTCGAGAAGGTGGTATGGTCAGTACCACGCTTTGGCTGTTGATCCGCCTACCCATTTGTGCTACACCTGATTTGAAGCTAGTACGTATCATAGCTGAGCGGACATACAGTCTTTCTAGAGAATCATTCGAAACAAATCTCGTTGACACCAACGGGGCTAGAACCAGGGACTTTCGGCTTACGCAGCGGGTATTCTACTACACTACGCAGACTTCACGTATGGTACTGATCAATTGCTTGTTTTTGGCGCCGTAACAGAAGTTTATGTGGGTAACGAGAACAGGTAAGATGAACTTCTAGCCAGCAATAACTCGGTGACAATGCTTTCGGAAACTTATGCCTACATGTGACAAAGCATCAAAACGTTGTCAGTGTTCGAGCACAAAGTTTTCATGCCATTTATAAGAATTTTCCCTTTACATCAAGACCTTGGTCATTGCTTGTTTACATAGTTATTGTTAATAGAATTCGGAGCATATACGTATCAGCATCGAAGTTACTATTTAGAATTAACTCGACCAATTCCCAAGAACCTCCCAGCTTATTTGTTGGTTAATTTAACCATCTCAATCAAAATTTCTCACCTCATTTAACTTTCCAATGGTGAAATTTGGATCTGGCCGCATGCAACAAATATAATATTGAACAATGCATACGCACAGCATCCATAAGCAATGAGCAACCATCAACCCCATTTTATGCAATTGTACATTTTAAAAGATTCTTTTACACGGTACAATGCTACAAAGATGGTTAATATTCTGCTTGCTGACCGAACGACCACTCAATTAATTGCGAAAATCATCTTAACGAGAGGTCAATTGAAGTTTTCTGTGAATCATGAATATTAGAGCGAGTTGACAGTGTCGTCTTTATTATTTGAAATACCTCTTTGCCCAGACAAGATTACATTTCAAGAATCGTATTCAATTATTTCATTAGCATTATTCACATATTTATTCACATGTGTAGGAAAAAACGTGCAGTTTTACATTTCACAATGCATTGTATGAGTATGGAGCAAATCTGTCTTTTCACTGTTTATCATGCAATTGATATGAGTAAGCGTGAAGAATTACACCGGAAGTATGCATAATTTTTTAGGGTTTTGTAAAAAAATTTTACAATACTCTACTAAAATCATGACTTGTCTGTCCGTTTGCCCGTCCGTGCGTCATAGCAAGTTTTCTCGCAAATCACATAAGAGTGATGAAATTTTGTATATAGGTCAAAAGTTGTGCCTTCTCAAAAGTTGCAGTGCAAAAAAATATATTAACGTCTTCCCAGATGAAGGGTGACCCTTGTAATTTTTTCCACCGAAGGCAGCCAATATGGATATCAAATGAAAAATCTCGATGATAACTTTTTAAAACAGGTCTTAAAGCAGAAGTATTTGCATGGAGGGGTGCAGGGTGAGTGGAAATGTACGAAAAATTGGTGTCCCACCCCTCGCGATTAGATATCTTTAGATAGGAAAATCTGAAAAAAATACACGGAAATAGGTCTTTATGAGTACAAGAGCAACAAATACTTCAGAAGTCAAAACTCTGTCAAATTTGTTAAAAATAGTACATTTTACGAATTTTACGTTTACGTAAATAAAAGTGAAAGGCGGCTATTAAATTTACCAAAAAAATTGTATCCATATAAAACACATGTTTTCTGGAAGTTTCATAAAAATCGAGTCATAAATAACTAAGTTATAGACGATTGAACAACATTAATAACACGTGATATTGTTTAAATTCACGTCGGAAAGAACCCAAACACTACAGATGCGTGAGGATTTTGATGAAAATTTTAGAAATATTTAATAACGTTCATATATTATCATGACTACTCAAACAATGAGGTCACCACACCAAGCCTAAAATGGCGGCAAATGAAAACATGCAATAATAACAATATATTCGTTTTCAAACCTCAATTCATGGATTATATGTATGAGTCATGTTTTGATACTAAGAAGACATTATCTGATTTTCGAATAATTTTACACTACCCTTCTGGCAGGAGCATTCTCTCACTGCGTATACTTGTTTATAAGTGATTTGCCATATAAATCATCAGTTCATCAGCACACGCCACTAATCACCCCATTGATGACAGGATGCGAATGAATATGGAGAAGTGCAGAAGCGCAGTAACTGTTCTCTGATGTAGACCATCAATACCTTAAAATTGCGGATCATCGTCAGATTTCCATTCGTTACAAGAAACGATTTTCCATACAATATATTACACATCATGGCGACAAGGGCTCTGAGGAACTTGACCTGAAGGAGCTTAAAAATTATTTCGTCTAACCAAATCGTTTCGAAGGCATTCTCCATATCAATGAGACACACTCTAGCACATTCTCTATTGTTTAGTTTCGAACAAATGTCTGAGGTTACTTTCGTTATCGCATGTATGGTCAAACGCCTGGCATGGAAACCTAACTGGCAATTCGGCATCAACTCATATTCCTCAATGTGATTGATTCATGTTTGTTTTAGTATTACTTCAAACACCTTGCTGATATTAGGCAGCACACTCATTAGGTGATAGCTTTTAGGGCACGAACATTCCTTTCTTTTCTTCAAGATCGCAAATACCTTGGCCTTTTTCCACTGATTTGGGAAATATGAATTGTTCAACATGCTGTTGAACAGTATGCAATAATTTCTGATAGCAACCTCAGGCAATATCGCAATGCAATATTGGGAATGCCGTCAATACCACATTGTTGTTTATTTGCAAAATATAAAACACAAGCCCTCATAGCTGACAATATAATCAAGAAATTTCCGTTCAGTATGAGGCCGGAGGTCAAGGTTTCATTGAAATAAAGAATTTATTCGTCGTTCAGGTTTGATTTGAAATCGGAAACTTTTGCTCCAATGGCTTCTGAAAGTATTTGAATCCCTCTCACAGGGTTCGTTGGATGAGTTTATTCAGAATAAGTTCCAATTAGAGCAAGTTTCTGTAAACCGTCTCATACAATCCTATCTCCATCTTTACCAGAGTCTTATTATGAATTTCGATACCAGCAGTATCTAGAAGATCCATCTCACTACTATTGGCTATAAGATTCGACATATTCACTCGAGACTTCTTACAAAATATACTATTAATTGTTGGAAACATACTGTCTGGATCCTGCGGCATGGTACCCCTCAGTTTATACGCCTGATAAATATTAAACACGTGTGAGTCGAAGGCTTCTCAATCTTTTTAACCTTGCGATGGTCGGTATTTCATTACCTACCACACTGTTGCGATATTTTATCTTTGGAACAATGTCCTCAATGGTTTCTAGTACCAACTTCTGTAACTTCGACAAATAGAGATCTATTTCCTCGTTAGTTAGATTCCTGTCATTAGAACTATTGGACAGGAGTTATCGCCATCAGAAGGTGTTGAGATTTGATCAACTGACAGCCTACCTTGCATTTACTGACATAGAAAACTAGTAGCCCGGAAATCATTTTTGAATTGAATTTTGCGATATGAATCAAAAGAAAATGAAATAATATTCATTCAGTCTGTTCTCCTCGTGCATTAAAGTTGTGTCGGTTAACTGAAAGAATAATATTAATTGAATATATTGATGTATAGTTGTGTATCGTAATATATTGTAATAATATTTATTAAGAAGTTTAGTCCGTTGTATTTTTTTGAAATCCGAACCCACTGAAATTAACAACATGTTATGGGCCCAGGACAGCTGTAAAAGGGTATCTTCAAAAGTCAGGAAAGGTAGTGAGTGAAATCGTCCTTAAACATGAGCCAGTACTTCGCTCCTCCCAATGACGGGATGTTCATCTCGCCCGTGTCGACGTGCACGAGATCTAACGGTCGCTGAGCTGTCTTGAAGTTGTTTGGGTGTGCTGATCTATGTAGCTTGCCATACGAGCACCTTGTGCATACATAGTCATTCCAGTCATCAATGTATTTTAAGGGTTTTGTAAAATAATTTTACAAAACCCTTCTAAAATTGCGTCCTGTCTGTCCGTCTGTCCGTCTGTCTGTCCGTCCGTCCGTGTATCACAGCAGTTTTTCTCGGGAACTACTTAAGCTAGAAACATCAAATTTTGTATGTAGGTGTAAAGTGGTGCTCTCTTCAAAGTTCAACTACAAAAAAAAAAATTTATAAGGTATTTAAGGGGGATCTCCCCATATAGGGGAGCGACCCCCCGAAAAAAAATTTAATTTAAGGTAGCCGATATGGGTATCAACTGAAAGGTCTTGATGAGAACTTTTCAAAACAAGTCTAAGTTTGGAAAAATTTGCTTCGAGGGGCGCACAGGGAGCGGAAATACACGAAAAATTTGTGTCCCCCCCTCGCGATTGGACACCTGTGATCCGAAAAATCTGAAAAAAATCATGAAAGTAGGCCTTGATAAGTACAACAACAACAAATACGTGAGAAGCCGCAATTCACTCAACTTTGTTAGTAATAGTATGATTTACGGATTTTATGTTTTCTTGAATAAAATCCTAACGGTACCCTTAAATTCAATGAAATGACAATTTATAAGATAAATCTATCCTGAAAGTTTCATAAAGATTGAATCATAATTAGCGAAGTTATAGCGGTTTGAATTTTCTAGTATTACTATGGAACATATGGCTATGGAACAACATGCGCTTTTTACCGACTCAGATAATACACTTTTGCTAAGATTTGCTTGAAAATTTCAGGAATGATAGGTATCATGAATATCTTTCAGAATCGGTTCAGCTAGTGGTATCAGTAATCGTAAAACAAAATAGTGGCTGTTTTAAATGCGAAGATTGAATAATTTTGAGTTATTTTTTCCCAACTTCAACGTTTAAGGTGCATGCTTTGAACCCTTGATTCAATTTAATGAATGACTGAAGATGAGTACCCACAATTAATAACCATAAGCGAAACAAGTCAAAGAGGCGGGAGAGAGCTCCTAGCAAAAGGGCTTTCTAACCATTCTAGGATTCGAAAAAATTGGCCATGAATCGAAGATAACAGTACAGGAGAGTGGCCCCTGAAAAAAAAATTCCTCAAAGGTAGCCAATATGAGTATGAAATGAAATTTTTCATGGGAGCTTTTCAAAACAGTTCTTAAACTGTCAGTTTTTGCTTCAGTGTGGGCACAGGGGGGAAATACATGAAAAATGTGTTTCCTCCCTCGCGAATGGACATCTGAAATAATTATCAATTGATATATTCATGAGTATAACAATAACAAAAACCTCAGAAGTCGAAATTCGTTCAACTTTGTTCATAATAGTATGATCTTCGTATTTCATATGTTCTCCAATAAAATTGTCTTTGAAATGTTTCTTGATTTTATTAGATCTGGCGACTGTATTTTGTAAATTGAATACAAAACCCTTCTGACATGAGCGTAGGTCTGTTTACCCAACTTGTATTCCTTTCCTTTTCAGTATGCCCCTCACATACTTGACATATTGATGGGCGAGTCGCTCGTGCCAGACTTTGATCGACACGGCCATCAAACTTGTCAGGGACATACTGAAAAGGAAAGGAATAAAATACATTGACAACTGGAATGATTATGTATGCACAGGGTGTTTGTATGGGTTCGGGTTTAAAAATAATACAACGGACTAAACTTCTTAATAAATATTATTACAATATATTACGATACACAACTATACATCAATATATTCAATTAATATTATTCTTTCAATTAACCGACACAACTTTAATGCACGAGGAGAACAGACTGAATGAATATTATTTAATTTTCTTTTGATTTTTATCGGAAAATTCAATTCAAAAATGATTTCCGGACTACTAGTTTTCTATGTCAGTAAATGCAAGATAAGCTGTCAGTTGATCAAATCTCAACGCCCCCCCCCTCAAAAATTCTTCTGTTGAGTGGCTTGGTGCGGATGTCTGCAATCTGCTTGCTGCTCACGGTATTTTGCAGTGCCACAGTGTTGCTGGATGTACTTTAGTGGTATTTCGATGTGCTTTTTTCCTTTGGTTGTCTTTCCTTCGTGTGCATTTTGTAGCATGTGTCTGGCTGACATATTGTCGACATACAGAGTGATCGGCAGTTCAACTTCTAGAACGCCAAGTTCTAGTGCGATTCGTTTGATCCAGCCCACATCGTCAACCACTGGCATTGCTGCTTGGTACTTGGCTTCTGCAGTTGAAGTCGCTACCAGACGCTGGTTTTGTGAATACCAGATCACTGGCCCTCCTCTCATCACTAACACACCGCTCATTGACTGTCCTGTCACAGAGTCTCCTCTAAAGTCTGAACCGGTGTAAACCACGAGTGTCTTGTCACCTCCGAAACGAATTCCGGCTGTCGTGGTCCCTCTCAAGTACTGGAAAACACGTGTCACCATCGCCTGATGGCTGTTCATGGGCTTGTTGCAGAATCGACTGAGGCAGTTCACGCCGAAGCTTATGTCTAGCCTGGTTATTGTGACTAAGTAATACAAACTTCCTATCACCTCGCAATAGTTGTTGTTCGTTGGAAGTGCCTGGTCGTTCTTGAAGTCTGGCTCAGTGGGCATGAATGCTAGATTGCACCGCTCGAGTTTCACCATTCTCAAGACCTTCTCCATGTAGCGAGGCTGACTCATGAAGATACTGTCCTGGTCGATCTTGATTTCCATGCCAAAATACGTTATCTTGTTTTGTACTTTCTTGCTGAATGTTATCTCGAATTCCTTGCTTATCTCGTCTAGGAGTTGTTATATTTCTTCTTCATCTTTGCTGGCTACCAATCCATCATCCACGAAGAGTGAGAGCATAATGCTCTTGTTCTTGTTATAGTACGTACATGGGTCGCCATCTGTGTTGATCATGCCTATCTTCCTCTCAAAGTGGGTGGTGACCCTCTCGCTCCACATCCTCGGAGCTTTTTTAAGTCTGTAGAGACTCTTGTTTAACATACAAACTGGTGGTGCATATCGATGTCCTGCTCCAGGTTTCCGTACAAGGAAGCCGTTTTCACATTGAACGATACCAATTTCATTTTCTCCGATGTTGCGTGACTTAGGAGTAGGCAAATGGATGCATGGCAAGCTAATGAGCTGAAAGTCTCCGTGTAGTCCACTCCCTCTTTCTGTTCAAATCCCCTTGCCACTAATCTGGCCTTAAGTCTCCGGTCCGCCTTCCCTGGAAGTACCCAGTGACAAGTTATCGGCTTCGCTCCTTTGGACAGCCCACCCTCCTGTATTGCTCGTCTCCACTTCTCATCTCTAAGTGCCTAACTCACCGGGATGTCCTCCGTTTTACCAATCATGGCTACTTCGGCGCTCTTTCCTCCAGGACGGGAGTCAAGTACGCAGTCTCTCAGTCTCGGTGGTGGTTGCAGAGTCCAACGATCTCACAGAACTGGTGTCTCGTTCTCGTTGTCGCTTGGCTCCTTGGCACTTTTTTCAGTTCCCCAGTTCTCGTATTCTTCGTCTGTCTTGCTGCTGCTTTTTTCTTGCTTCTCAGGTGTGCCCTCTGGTGCCTGTGTCTCATATTCAGCTCCTTGCCTCAGTCTCATCTTTTCCTCGTCGAAGATCACATTGTCTGAACTGATAATTTCTCTTTTCTCTTGCAGACACACCCAGTAGCAGGGTGAATCAATATCAATATCATAGCCAACTAGAATTCTCTTCTCTGAATTTCTATCCATCTTGCCTCTTTTCTGTTTTTGTATCAGCACGTAACATTCGCATCCAAAGAGTCGCAGCTTTTCAATCTTCATTTTTTTCCGAACCAGAGTTCTGCTGGGCTTTTCCCTGGTACGTTGCTGGTTCCAGTCTGGTTGATCGTGAAGATCGCATGGCGATTTAAATTAAGCCTAGCACTTAAGAACCAAGATATGTATGATATGATAACGGGTGCAAAGCCCAAACCAGCAGGTGCTGCGACTGTGGTTAAAGAAAGATCTTGTGGCTCAAACATTGATAGGTTTAAATGTAAACAGCAAGATATGATAGACAAACTTGTAAGTTTATATGGTACAAAGACTGATGTAACTTTAGAAACAGCCCAAATCAAATTCTTTAACTATGAGTATGATAAAAGCAAGTCAGCTGTTGAGAGTTGTATGGAGATTTTAGATCTCGCGGATGAAGTGTCAACTGAAAACGATCCTGTGAAGGACAGTTGGATCATGACGAGGATCATGAGTGTGCTACCGCCGAAATTGACACATTTCAGGACATCCTGGGACAACGTGACCGGAGCAGCAAAGAACGTGGAAACTCTCATGTAACGTTTGAGACTCAAGGACGACCGACTCAAAGAAACGACGACAAGTGCAGCGGGCAGCACTAACAACGCTCTCATGGCCAGACGCAGGACACAAGGACAGTCGTCAAACAGTAAACAGGAAAAGTCGCAGTTCGCATGCTACAAATGTGGAAAGAAAGGTCACGTGCCCAAGGAATGCAGAGGTAAATCGTGTGATGAATAAATTGCCTTTTGCAAGAAGAAGTATTCATGTAATATCTGTAAGAAGTAGGGACAAGACTGCGAATCTCGAGAAGAAGCGAATGAGTCAGCAAACGGAACACCAAATACGAAGGCATTTTTGATCACAGCGCTCTCGACGGTGGACAACGACATTTCGAAGGACAAGGCCACTTCATGGTATCAAGACTGCGGAGCCAGCCAACACATGACGTCTCACCGAGAGTGGTTTGTTCAGCTTGTTGAGCTGGACGAGCCTATGCCAATTGTGATTGGAGACTTAATCAGGTTAGATGGCGTTGCAG
Organism: Odontomyia ornata; assembly: GCA_963969285.1. Lineage (NCBI taxonomy): Eukaryota > Metazoa > Arthropoda > Insecta > Diptera > Stratiomyidae > Odontomyia > Odontomyia ornata. Next base: position 42,711,148 of record OZ017740.1, on the reverse strand, counting down.
TGGGAAACATCGAGATGGAAGCATTTGATGGTCGAAAGTGGTATCCAGTGGTACTAGAAGATGTCATTTACGTACCAAACCTCAACGTTAACCTTTTCTCAGTAAGTCAGATGCTAGACAAGGGACATTTACAGAAGGCAAATGGAAACGAGTCAATGTTTTACAGTCTGGATGGCAGGGAAATTGTGGTAATAGCAAAGCGCAAAGGAAATCTCAACAGAAGGTGGAAATTATTTCTTGTATTCCCGATTCAACTTCTTGTGGCACTTTTTCCAATCTGTTCTTCTGAAATTAAGCCGTTGACTTTCATTTTGAACTGAGAAGAGAAAGACATCCCTTTGATGATTTCATCATAATCATCCGTGGCGTGGTAGCCTAAGCCGGGCCTTAGCCTCTAGGATTATTCTCCTTCAATCATCACGGTTTCGCGACCTTGTCCGCCATTTGTTCACTCCCAACAAGGATCTGCAGACAGTTTCTATCGTGCCTTCCAATCGAGATCTCGGTTTTCCCGCTCGAGGCCTACCTTGTACTCTACCCTTTTTTGTTGTTTTGGGTAGCCAGTTTTCTTCCATTCTTTCTACATGGCCCGCCCATTGCTATTCACGTAGCTTCATGCAGGAGAAAACAGGTGGATCGTCAAATAGTTCATACAACTCATAGTTGTAACGCAGTCTCCACTCTGTTCCTTGTGTCACTGGGCCGTAGATTTTCCGGAGAACTTTGCGTTTAAATATGTCCACCGCCTTTTTGGATTCGCTCGCGAGGATCCATGTTTTACTTCTAAATAACGGCACATGTTTGGCTAGTATTTCGTGAATGCGGGGTTAGTTTGCTTGTGCGTGGTGCGCAGGCAAAACTCGGATGAGAATGAGAAGTACGGAGTAATAGGCTTTATTTGTGGCATTTATGCAGCGCCCAATCTCATCCTTTTGGCGCCTCGTCTACTCAGGGTTAGCTCCAATGTATATAAAGTTATCCAATACTTTCAAGGTTGTAGTCGCCTGAAGTCAGGTTTTATAGAACTAGAGCGTTCTTCCTCGTTTCGTTTCGTTACAATAACCCGTAGGCCAATTTGGTTGACTTCAGGCTCTACCTGTATACTTATTTGGTATCTGAGATTAACCGTGCTATTATATTGACGCCATCAGCATATGCTACTGATTTTGTGGACTCGAAAGTTAATGTGCCCGAGGTATCAGCTCCAGCGCAATATCAAAGAGCATCGGGGCAAGTCTATCTCCTTGTTTTAAGCCAGATTTTATTGTAAAGCTGCCCGTTAGTTCAGCATTTAACTTTGATCTGGGACTCTGAGCTTAGCATCGTGATCTTGACCATGCGAACTAGTTTTGTTGGAACGCCAAAACCACGCCTTATTTTTTAAAAGCGTATTTCTGTCAACACAGTCGTATACTTATTTGAAGTCTAGAAAGAGTTGGTGCACATCGATGTTATATTCCCAGCACTTTTTGAGCACCTGCTTTACTGAGAATATTTGATCTATTGGAGACCGTCCACTACTAAAGCTGCCCAAATACTCTCCTATAATACTTTCGTAGCACGGCTTTATTAGTCTTTCTATGATTTTAGAGAGCACTTTATAAGACGTACATAGTAGGACGACACCTCTATAATTTACAAACCTTAAATTGTCCCTCTTTTTGTATACAGGACATATTATACTTTTTCGCCACTCCTCTGGTAACAGCTCCGCTGACCATATTCTACATATTAGCCGATACAGAAGGCTACATAGATGGGAACTCCCGCTCTGGAGCAGTTCTGCTGCCGTTCCATCTATTTCAGGGACCTGATTTTTTCTGAGGCCTTGTACTGCGTCTGTGGTTGGTGGTGAGACTAGGGTCTTTTGCTCTGCTTCTGGAATGTTCACAGCTTCGGCCGTTGTAGGGGCGGTGTAAATAGCTTTTGGAAATATTGCGGCCATCTGTTTTTAATTCCGACTAGGTTACCTATGAATGTGCACTTTTGCAAAGACTGGATTGAAGCCGCCTCTTAGTTGTTTAATAGAAGCATACGCTGATCTGACTTCATGAGGGGCCACGTTCTCGTTTATCTGTTGGATCTTGGTGTTGATGGTCAGTCGTTTCTTTCTTTAGCAAATTATTTTAGCTTGTCGACGAAGGGTTCCATATTTTTGTTGATTTCTTTTGCTTAAATCGCTTCCGTGCATTCTTTGTCGAACCAGTCGTTCCTATTTTTCTTTGTCTGGTACCCAAGACCTCTTCGGCTGCTTCTGATACCATATTTCTTACTGTCTTCCACATGGTTTTGATGTCATTACTTTCTCTTGCTTGCGGGGATATGTTGATGTGATTTTCAAGCATTGACATGTATGTGGACGTTACTGAGCTATCATTTAGCTTTTGTATCGGATACCTTGGGGAGATTGATGTTCTTTGTTTACACCTCTTGGAGATGCGGCATCGGAACTTGACCGTTATAAGGTAGTGGCCCGAAATACAGACAAAGCCGCGGAATGAGTGCGTGTTGAGAATGAGGTGGCTTGTTTTTGTATCAGAGCATGGTTGATCTGGCTGAATGTGCGACCGTCCACGGATACCCACGTTCTCTTATGAGAGACCTCTTCTAGTAGGGAAGTCTATTAAGCGTTGTCGATTGTCGCTGATCTCTTTACTCTCCAGTTGTTCTTCTAGATACCGTTTCTTGGCCGATTTTGACATTGAAGTCACCCGGACCAATTTGAATGCCGTTCGACGGCAATGCGTCGGCAGTGCATTCCAGGGTGCTTTAAAATTCGTCCATGATTACCTCCTTGTCTTCTCTGGGGAGTGGAGCTGCATGACAGTTGATGAACCAGACAACAAAGTCAACGATCCTTTCGTTAACAGGCTTGAAGTCGATGATAATTTGTTTTAATGTGCTGTCAACAATGTAAGCTACTCTGAACTCATGGCTTTCTTGCAATTTTCCACTTTTAAACACGGTGTGCGTTCGCATGTCAAATATGTCTTCACCATGGCATCTGGTTTCTTGCAGTGCGAGGATGTTGATTCTGTATTTTTTATTTCATCTAGAAGTTTTCACAGTGCACCTAGTCTGCTCAATCATCTTACACTCCAAGTTTCAAAAGAATAGTCCTTTATGCGTTGCGATAGTCGTTGCCGTTTACCCAATCCGATCCGAGACTATTGTACTTGCTATGGGGAACCGAAGTGCAAATATGACTCGGTCTGCACCCTGTCGTTCCTCTTTGTGTATTATGAATGGCATCATATGCAAAAACTAGGAACTGTAATTAAACCATTTGTGGGTGCGGCAGTCGTATCATGCACTAGCAGTAGTGTGTGTATCTATACTCGTATAAAATATTGAAACACATACACACAAGACATCGCTTTCGACCGTACCACCTGGAAAAATAAGGTTACACGCATGTGCAATTAAGCAAATCAAGCAGAAGCTTGACTTTGTGGTTGCGCCAGTCACAGAGAGAGCAAAGGATGTTTTCTTCAACATTGGATGACAAGACCATTAATATACGAGCATTATTCAGCTTAACGGGTAATTGTACTACATAGTTATGGATCTAGTTCAGGTATATGTAGTAGCAGGTAAGCGGTTATGCAGTGAGACCTCTCTCTTCCTGGTGACCTTTATGTGTATATAGGATACATATTATATTAAGCTCCTAGTTCATGCCAGTGTACATAGAGTATATTGGTACTGTAACAAAAATCCCGTAACATCCTTGTTCCATTTGCAGCTTAGAGAGATATTTCTCATATACCCGCCAGCTAGTCGATTAGGGTACCCTCTAGCCGCCACCTGAGGACAAAATCAAAAAGTCTAAATATGAATTTGTCCTAGGGTACATTAGGAACTCCGACCAATATAGATTGTCCCTGTATTCAATTTGATTCTCTGGTATCCACAATTTCAGGAATACACCTCATGGATGCTTGTTGGCGTTCAGCAATGATGTATGCCAAGCAATCATATCGCTAGCAAGAATAGGATAATTGTGCAGCCAGTTCTACTCAAAAATTTCAAACAAGGAATCGAGCTCCCCCTTGAGTTTGAGAACGTTTCTTCATGTTGCATAGGCCAAGCTAACGAAGATGTTACCTCCACGTGGCAGTGAAATTTTGATGACGAATACTTTGAAAAATGCAAAGGTTTTGAATTCGAATTTCTCAATAAGTTGGAAACGATAGGGTCTTCTGGTCGGTATCACCTTTCCTGTCAGCCTTTAACCGATCTTTTCTTACGAACGACTTTTGCTTGGTAACAAATTGCTTGATAATCACATCAAGGTAGAGATACAATAGAAATGACATTGATCGAGATGAGACGAAGCCTATCCATGGAAATGTGGCTCGATGGCAAATTATTTTGAGACATTTGAAAGATCTAAATGCTAATAAACAAAGTTAATTTTTGAACCTTGTTTATTGATTCTTTTGTACAAAGAATCAAGTTTTTGGTGGATTTTAAGAGCAGCAGGGAGCGCAAATGATACTGTTGTACAAGCGTTTGTTTTGAAATAAACTTAACTTTTCCATCTTGATATTGGGGGCATCCGCGATATGGTGCTGGATCGCAATTGACACTGTACAATTTTTCTTTGGGCTCCATCTGAGCCAATTTGTACTTATAAGGGGGCATGAACTTCTTTGCATTGTACGCACCATTAGTGCATGGCGCAGTTGGCAGCCGAAGGAACAAATTGTTGACATGGTTAACACTGGAATTCTCTTTTTCAGAAGTGTTCCCATCTCACTACTATGAAATTTAAGTACCTTATTTGTTTAAGGGAAGTTGTCATGCTTTTATTATAAGTTTGTACTTAATAAAGGGGTAAATTCTTCTTTCCAATGGTCCATCTCCTTGTAGCAAAGGTTTTGACTGAAATTAATTAAATTTTTGATGCAATTTCTTTGATCACTTGAAGAAAATCGATCCATATCTTCTCCGCAGTCGAGACCCTTCGAAAGAAAGATCTGATTACTGCACTTTTTGGGGTGTATGTTAAGTATAGAACGTCCCCAGTATTCAGACAGTACTTTTATTTTAATTGTTAATTTTTCTGTATTTACTCTTTTCATTTCAAAATTGCTTCGGCTGCCAATAGCCGAACCATATCTGCTTCACTTTAAATGAATACATTTAGTGGCAGAACGTCCAAGTTTGAGATACATGGTGTAACAATTAAGTAATTAGATCGATTCCATGAAAACCGTATATTTAAAAATTATTCTACAACTCTACCATCCCCTTCAAAGTAGTCCCCTTGAGCAGTTATACAACGATTCCAGCGCGTTTTCCATGCTTCGTAACATTTCTGGGACACTTTGACTGGGATATCCGCGAGTGCCCTCGTCGCGGCCGCCTGAATGTCCGTAATCGACTCAAAATGGGTTCCTTTGACCACCGATTTTGTTCTAGGTAATTAAAAAAAAGTCACAAGGTGACATATCGGGCGAATAAAGCGGCTGTTGCAACACGGCGATCCCTTTAGAGGCCAAATATTGGGACACGCTGAGGGCTCCTCAGAGGGGTTCTTTGAAACCATCTTCGCGCGCAACTTTTTCATCCCAAAATCATCGGTTAAAATTAGTCTTACTGTTTCACGGTTCATACCCAGTTCCGAGGCCAACATTTAAGCTTCACGGTTTATAGCGCGCACACGCTGCGCATTTGCGTCAGTCCCCAGCTCGACTGGTCTCCCGCTCCACGTCTTGTCTTCCACACTTTCAGGCCACTCCTTAAACTCTTTACGCTATCGAAACACCTACAATTTTAGCGTACGTTTCCAAAGCTGTTTCACCCAATCTGGCACAAAATTTTATCGCGACGCGTTGCTCTTGATTTCGTTCTCCATTTTCATGACGAGCACCACCAACACACTTCTATTCAACACGACACAGCAGGCGAACTAAACAAGCTAGAGCGATGGTAAATATATTAATGGAGAGGGGAAGGATGCCGGGGAAGGGGAAGGGAATTTCAACGTCACAAGTTTCCCACAAGCGCGGCAATAAAATCAGTGTGACAATGAACCGTACCCATCCGGCCCGGCCGATAAGTCCGGACACTCTCAGTCTACTCCTAGGTGGCTGCTGGCTGGCTAGGTAGTTCGGAGCGGAATTCCGGTCGCAGGTCTTCCTCGAGCGGACTAAGTCCGAAATAAAAAAATCTGCCACCGGTTTAAATGCCCGATTTAAAACGCGTCGAAGAACTTTCACCGATTTGACCGTATTGAGGTATTAAAAAAAAAGAAATCCCAACCCCCCAAGATTAGATAAGGAATAGAAAAGGTTAAGTGGGTAATTATCGGATACGGAAAATTTTCACTCTGTATGCAATTCCCGCACTAGAAACGTCTTTTTCTTTTTACGGCACAAAAGCGATCATTTCCACCCGAACCGAATGAACAACTTCACTCTTCGCCGACGTTAAGTTCCGGTTCTGTCAGAGATATCTGCCATCCAACCTTATCAGCTGGTTGGAAAATTTGTATAGGGATGACATATCTTTACGGGATATGGCTCTGCAGGATCGGCAGTTATTACAATTATGTCAATCAATTCTTCAAAAATGATGTTTTAAATTTTTTTTGCTATGACAGGTAAAAGCTGTTGACTAGACGGGAACACTTCATTTCTACTCAAAAAAAAAACAAGCGATTTGCTGCAGATGTAAACATGGTAAAATTTAGGTAAATATAGTTTGGGGAGCTCATTGTTTACATTCTGAGCAAGAATAGTTAACGTGAAATAATGGCTGATTGTTCTGGTGCTTTTAGTATATCGAGCGTACTATGACATGTTTGCAATACATTTTTATCTTTCTGCAGTGTAACGAACTGAGATATTCAAATGCATCGCAATGCTTAAATTATTCCTGAAATTTAGTGTGATAAATTGATTCAGTGCAGTAAGCAGAATATTTGACATAAATATGTGTTTCAATTACATCATGAATAATTGTGATTTAATAAAATTTGGCATTGATTATTAAACTCACCGAAAAAATTTATTGTACGTACTATGAATTCTAATTTTTGCCGACAATGAAAGATAATTCAAGCAATTAATCGATAACGTAGTGATAATCAGAGTCATGTTCAATTAGTTTATATTAAAAATTATGGCAAGTTTTACATTAATTAAAAGACTTCTATTTTAAAAGCTTTTTTTCAATGGAAATAAATATTTTAATTTTGGTTATTAACACATCGTGAAGTATAACGAGTTGGAAGCAATTAAAATAAATATATTAATTGAATTGTCAACGTTTTGTTCTTCCAAGTGGCAAGTGGAATTACGCACTGATTAACACATAAGTATCTTTTTTATTCATCGCACATAAATAACCAGCTTAAATATCTCAAATATCAATCTGGATTGAATTCCGCTCACGCTAAACACTATTATTACCAGCTATCTGCCGCGACCGCATGTTTATGCGGAAAACCCATCGCATATCTATTCCCACCCATTTCCATGTGTAGATAATGTTTTGTCTTCCACATGGCATTTGCAATTGGGTCTACTAAATTTCTGCAAGTACTTTGAAAAAATTTTAATATTCATATCACTTTACATAAACAGCGGATTGAGTTAAATATGTATGTAAACATTTAGATAAGCCAAAGCAAACAAATCAGGTGAACGATCATATCAAGATGAATCTATTGCGAAAACATAAAGCATCAACATTTCTAGATGAAACCGAAAGTTTATTTAGAGAGCTTAAAATTTGATTATCTTTTATCGCAAATTTATTGTTGGGGTTCGAGGCGATATTTACGACCTGTATTCATTTCAAATTATTGATTTTTAAGTGGCAAACTGGTTTTAATTTATACATATTTGCATTGAGCTTTTGAATTAATGCAAAATTAATGAATGACGGAACGCACGGGCCATGAAGCTACACTTCTATCGTAAAAGTGTAAACAAAAATCGATTTTACGAGCATTATTATATATTGAATATGACGACAAGGTTAAATGTAGCACAGACACTGATTTAGTAGACGACTATGCCCTAATAAGTTTAAGAGACACCGTTATTGATTTGCTTAGGGCTTGTTCGGAATGTTCGATTCTGAAGTGAATGAATTCTGGACATTATGTAATTTAACATTGTAATATTGTTATTTGTTGCAATTTGCAATTGAAATTACCTTTATTTTAAGATATCAATCGCGAAGCCGTGATTATGAAAATGAGTTAATTTGTACACTTTGCTTGCTAAAAAGTATCTACTAATGAAATTAGCAATTTATTTATTTTTACAGAAAGAAATTATGCATTACACGCTAAAACATATGCATACATACTTATGTATGTCAAATGATTTGCTTTCATATTTGGTGTTCAATGAGGAGATAACTGCGCGCATGCTCAAATTGAGTGAAGTAAACTCACATGAATGTTGATCAACAGTAATTTAGCAAGTCAAACATAAGTCAACACATAACTGCCATTAATTTTCAAATAACGTCAAAGGACAGATGTGCAGTCTTGGGGATGTATTGGTCAAAGCGTAAGCCATTCAAGACAAATGTCACTGGTTCGAGTCAAAAATGTTTTTCGGGCTCTTCTCATGGTTCACGAGTAGACCTAGCTTTAATGAAAACAGATTTCAAATTCGCCTAAATATCACATGGCCATACGAGTATGTGCCTATAATTTTGAAAGTGGTCTAAGACACATTTTTTACGTTTCGAGATATAACATTCGAGACGGACTGCACACCATGTGCGCAATGAACTTCCGTACCCAAAATGACGGACTGCATTGGTACTTTATTTCAATTATCAGTTATTACTAAAAAAGTAATTATCGTGACAAGATTGGTATCATCTGAAAAGTATTTTAGAAGTTTACTCGAAATTTAGTAAATTGTGAAATGAGTGATCAGCAGGTAGGACAATCAAGGGTGAAAAATTGTAGCAGTGGTAGTAAAAGCGACTATTTATCTTTTACACTAAATAGAAAAATTAATAAAAATTTCGTAATGGAAGATAGCGATTGTGATTTAGAACATGATGGAAACATAAACTTGGATAATTATGACTCTTTGAATGAAATTTTCGAGGATACAGACAGTGAATATTCCGAAGAGAGTGAAAGTGATATTGAAGTTGACTCAAAGATTGCCCAAGAACTAATAATTACTGGAATAAAAGTAAGAACTTTGGTTTCGAGTGTTTTCCGCGGCATATGAGCAGAGAAAGATTCCACAATACATATATTAAAGTCGCTGCATTTCTCATCAGATACTGAAAGTGATCATCACATTAGAAAAATAGCTCCAGTCATCAACTATTTTCACGATAAAATGAAAGAAGTCTATCACCTACATAAAAAGCTGTCATTTGACGAATCCTTATTTCCTTGTAGGAGGCGATTGGTTTTCATGCAGTATATTGCAGGGAAAAAGCACAAGCAAGGTGTAAAGTTAAGCATATTATGTGAAAGTTCGGGAACACTGTTACAAATTAACATTTATAACAGGAGTGGTAATGAAATAAGTGGAAAAAACGATGTGGATAAAGTTATTTTACATTTGATGAACAATTTTTTACATCAAGGGCATTCAGGGCTCATGGTTATTTATTTATTTATTTATTCCATCTAACAGACTGAATGCAATCCAATATACACATAAATATTGAACGAAAAATAATAAAGTAACGATAATTGTAGGTTAAATTAGTAGTAAATCTCTAAGTTTTTTTTTTGCTATCTTAGAAGAGGGGAAAGGACCAAGCTCGAGATTATTATTATGATTTCGTACGATTCTTAAAATTGGTGAATGAAAATATAAATCAGATCTAGCATGTGGAATAATGAAATAAGAGCTCATTCAAGATGAACGAGACGTTTGTCGGAAATACAGCTCAGAAAATATATTTAACGGGACTTGATGGTAGCAGGAATTTATACAAAAAAAAAACATCGGTCTAAATAAGTTCGTCGGGATATTGGAGATGGAAGAGATAGCGAAGATAAATGACTTTCATAGAGCTCATACGGCAAATTAAACTCAAGGAAAAGAAAACGCGAAAGCTTTTTTTGGAAAGTTTCTAAAGAAGACACGAGAAATGAATATCGGAGGGACCTGATAACAGAACAGTATTCCAGCAAAGGGCGAACAAGACAAACAAATAGGCGGATAAAAGAAAATATGCTATTAAATTTATGTACATGCCTAAGGATAAACTCGGAAACTCTAGACGCCTTAGTAATTACATTTAAGATATGTGCATCACATTTGAATTTTGGATCAAAAGTTACTCCAAGGTCTTTATGACTAAATTTAATATTGTTTCATGTCCAAAAATTTCTGCGAGCTACTGTCGCAATTGTTGTCGCAACTATTAATAACATCATGATCAACATTGATTGAAAAGTAAACGAATGTACTCGAAAGCACAAGAATGGGCCAAGTAGATCCATAATCAATATCTGAAAGTGACATCACGGCTCGGTAGTCTCAACAACCAAATTAAATGCATCGGGGAAAAGGTGTACCAGGTCGAGGAGAGAATGAATCATGAGATCAGCCAGATTAAGGAGAGAATCAACCATAAGATGGAAAAAGTGAAAAAGAAATTTGAAGCAGCGAAGGCAGGAGTAACCACCTCACCAGCCGCGTTTATAACCGTAGCGCAAAGCACATCCAGAAATGTGAAAGCACCAATATTTGACGGGCAAACGGTCTGGAGTATTTACAAAACACAGTTTGAAGCCACCGCTAGGACAAATCACTGCAATGAGCAGGAACGAGCAACTATATTAATTCTTGCTCTAAGAGGCCCAGCCGCTGAGCTTTTGCAGACTATCCCTATTGAGTTGCACTCAAACTTGGCTGCTATAATGAATGCGCTCGACATGCGTTATGGAGACGATCATCTGAAGCAGATTTATCGGTCACAACTACGGCATCGGATGCAGAGGTCTGGCGATACTTTACAGCAGTTAGCCTAAGACATTGATCGACTGGCACTATTAGCTTACACAGCCTACGATCCAGAACATCGAGATGACGAAGCGAAAGAAGCATTCATCAGCGCATTAAAGGACCATTGATTGCAACAAGCCGTGCGTTTAGCTCAAAAGCTAATGGTTAAGGGCGGATTGGCTTATAGTTTGAACTTTGAGGCAGAGAAAAATGTGACTCGTACTACTGCCCGGGTTCGAGAGGTAGTGGCAGACGAGTGCAGGTGTGAGCGCGTCGAAAGTGAGTCGAAAGTGAGCGAGACCCGCAGGTAAATAGTGCGCCCAAATGCTGGTATTGCGAAGGGAAGGGGCACCTGCAAAGCAAGAAGCAAAGAAAACTGAGCTATTGTCCAGGGTGTGCAGCTAGGAGGATATCCAGATCGAGGCAGGAGCCCAGAACGGAAGCCCTTCAAACTAAGGGGTCGGGAAATATATAAGAGCCAACTTTGTGGGGCAGAGGTTGGCTAGGAGGGTCAACGTCCCCAGCACCACCATCACCGTGTCAAGACTACATCGTGGAGAAGCAGACCATAATAATCGACACTAGTGCAATCCGATCGATTATCCGACCAGACCTAGTGAGACAACAACTACTTCACAAGGGCAGGATTTTCTCACTACGGACAGCCACGGGAAAAACAGCACCTGTCCTTGGAGAGGTCAACCTCCAGATACAGTTGGAAGACCTTGCGTTCCGACATAATTTTCTGGTCGCGAACATTATGGATGACTGCATTCTTGGAATCGATTTTCTGCGACCACATGGAATCACGCTGAATTTGGGCAAACGGGTATCCCAGCGTCCAAATTCCCAAGATGAATGTGGTAGTATGTGCCGACACTGATATACCGAAATCTTCTGAGAGCATTGTGTAGGCCAAGCTTGTTGGTGATTCTGGAGATCACCGATCTTATCTGATAGAGCCAACGAAGACGTCGGCATTGCGCAGTTTGATTGTAGGATGGAGCCTTGTAAGATCTATAAGGAATGGATACGTGCCGGTTAGAGTCCTTAACACCGCAGACTCAACCACGTATATCAAAACGGGAGAAGTCATCGGAAGCTGCCAGCCTGTTTCCACCATAACCTCTTTGGAAGCTACTCACGACCATCATTGTAAAAGGAGGCAAGACACAGACAAAACCCAATAATTCACGTCTGCAATTCCGAAGCGGACCATATTGCCAGTGCAGCTATTCAAGTGAGCCTCAGATCTGCTCACCAAGTACAGTGACATCTTCTCAATAGGCCCGGATGACCAAGGCCGAACGAGTATGGTAACGAACGTCATAGATACACAGGGAGCCAAGCTGATTCGACAAGCACCGAGACGTCTTCCTATAGCCAAACAAGGAGAAGTGAGAGCACTGATCTCAGACATGGAAAAACAAGGTGTTATCGAGCCTTCTGTCAGACCATGGACCGCGCCAATAGTTCTAGTAAAGAAAGAGGATGGTAGCACTCGTTTTTGTGTCGACTACAGGAAGCTTAACGACTCCACTAAGAGAGATAGTTACCCGCTTCCACGCATCGACGACATCGTGGACACTTTAGCCGACGCAAAATGGTTTTCTACACTCGATCTCAAGAGTGGCTACTGGCAGGCAGAAATCGACAAGAAGGACCGAGAGAAGACCGCATTTTCAGTTGGGACCGGATTGTGGCAATTTGTGGTGATGCCGTTTGGACTTTGCAACGCTCCAGTCACCTTCGAACGCCTGATGGAATATGTGCTACGAGGCCTAACCTGGAAGACTTGCTTGGTGTACCTAGATGACATCATTGTTATCCGGAGAACGTTCGAAGAGCATGTACGGAACTTGGAAGAGGTGTTCTCCCGACTGAGACTGGCGGATTTGAAACTTAGTCCCAACAAGTGTGTGCAGCTAAAGTAAAATACCTGGGACACGTCGTATCAACAGAAGGGGTCAAAACAGATCCTAAGAAAATTGAAGCCGTGAAGAGCTAGCCAGCGTCAAACAACAAGCGCCAACTACGAAGTTTTCTGGGTCTGGCGACCTACTACATAAGATTCGTGAAACTTTGTCAAAATAGCTAAGAATCTCCATCAGCTAACCGAGAAAAATCGTCCGTATGGAGGAGAAGCTGTGTGAATTACCCGTGCTGGCATATCTAAAATCCAGAAATATGTTTGTAGTTAACACCGATGCGAGTAACGGCGGGATTGGAGCTGTACTCTTCCAGCAGATCGATGGCGAAGAAAGTGTCCTCTCGTATTACAGTCGAGTTCTCTCAAAAAGTGAGAGGAACTACTGGGTGACCAGGAAGGAGCTATTGGCTATAAAAAGTACCTATATGGCCAGAAATTTGTTCTTCGAACAGACCATGCATCGCTGAGATGGCTGCTTAACATCAAAACCTCTAAAGGTCTAGAAAGATTGCAGTCATATGATTACAAAATTGTTCATCCGAAGGGCGGAGTTTATGGAAATGCTGACGCCCTATCTCGTCGTCCGCGTCCACCTAACTGCAGGCATTGCCGACAACTGGGTAACTTGAGTGGAAGGACATTTCGATGCATGGCGCAACCCTGAAAAGCTATTGGGCGCAATGGAACTCCCTTCACGTGGGGGGTAGCGTACTCAAGCTAGGATGCAAACTGTACTTTCCGAAAGCCGAATCCACGATGTGATTAAGGAAATGCACGAAGGATCCTCGGGAGGCTCCCTTGGCGTTAATAAGACCTTCGCGAAGTTGCGGGAAAGGTTTTACTGCCTCCACGCTCGGGAAGACGTAGAGGACTGGTGTCGTAGATGCAGAACGTGCGCTTCCGTCAAAGGTCTGAAGCGACGACTGAGAGGATAAATGCAAGCCTACAGCGTGGGTGGACCGTTTGAAAGGATTGCTGTTGACATCGCAGGACCCTTCCCTGAATCCAAATGGGGAAATCGATACACGCTGGTTGGGGCCGATTATTTCAGCAAGTGGCCCGAGGTCTACCCCATTCCCAACCAGGAAACAACTACTGTAGCCGAACAGCTAGTGTTAAATTGGGTCAGTAGGGTGTGAACCATCCCCAATCCGATGGAATGGTCGAACGTTTCAACAGAACACTCAATAAATACCTGGCCAAGATGGTTAACGAGAACCGAAGGGTCTGGAACCGGCATATTCCATTATTCTTGATGGCATATAGAGCTTCTGAACATGCATCGACGGGCGAAGCGAAAGACTATTCGTCTACCGGCTGATATAAAGTTTGGAACATCCCCTGAGAAACCCTAAACGATCTCGGAGTACGCAAGTGAGCTAAGGCAACGGTTGAACCAGATACATCGCAAAGTGCGAAAACACCTCGAATCGGCTACTGACCGCATGAAGACCCAGTACGATCTGAAGGCAAATTCTACTGGCTTCCAGCAAGATGACTTGATGTGGCTATATACTCACAACGGCGGAAGGGTAGGTCTCCAAAGCTGCAGCATAATTGGGAGGGACCATACCGAGCTACAAAGTGAATCAACGAATCGTGCACTTGGAACGTCTTGCCTCATATTACTTCCAGGGAAACTTAACTAGCACTGGCGACACATTTTTTCGGGGCGAAAAGAACTGAGGTGGGGGTGGAGTTACATGTCCAAACAATTCCGCGAGCTACTGTCGCAATTGTTGTCGCAACTATTAATAACATCATAATCAATATTGATTGAAAAGTAAACGAATGTACTTGAAAGCACAAGAATGGGCCAAGTAGATCCATGATCAATATCTGAAAGTGATGTCACTGCGGGTATTCAGAATTGCTTGAAGATTCTAGATAGTTCTCTTCAGAACATTCGCCAATATACGAGAAATGAATTGAATGACTAGAGGCTAGAGAATGAATGGGGTAGATAGAGTAATAATAAAACCGCGATAGTAAAGCCTGCTATAGTGTAGAGCACGAGTTGAAGGTGATATTGATTGATAGTGAAGTTTTTCGTGATATATAGTATTTGAAAACATTGGAAACATAATTGATAGGACAAGTGAAAAGCAAACTAAAGTGTGATTTGTAAAATAGTGAAGTTAATTATTATGCATTCTTAGTAAATAAACTCTTTTAACTTAATTTAAAAGACAGTGAATTTTCACTTTTCCGGAATATTAAAATTATCGGCCGCAAACCGGAACACGCGACAATATATAATTAAAATTAATAGGAGAGTCATTTTATGTGACATTTAGTAATGTTAAGACATAAATAGTTTGAAGTACACCATTTACTTAGAGCATTCAGATCAGTTTGGAGGAGCTGACAGTCTAAATGGGGTTTGACTGCTCGAAATACTTTGAAGTTATCAGCATATAAGAGGCAAAATGAATTTATTACAAAGGGGAGATAACTTGTGCAGAACAGAAAGAGAAGATGCCCAAGAATTGAAGCTTGTGGAACACCAGATGAAGGGTAAAAAGGATTAGACGTAATACTTGGGAGACTTATTCGACATTGACGACACGATAGATATGACGACATCCAAGATTGAATAGCACCCTACATGCCAAAAGCTTCAAGCTTACGACAAAGAAGAAAATGATTCACAGTGTCAAAGGTTTTGAAGAAATCTGTGAAGATCAGATCAACTTGCAGTTGGTTATCCAAAGCTCTTGCAATACATTTTGTGAGCTCCATTAAATTAGAGGTAGTCGAGTATCCTTTGAGAAAGCCGTGCTACTCTGGAACAATAATAGGAGCTAATGAGTTTGAGAGTCGGTTACGAACCAGAAACTTTGGAAAGCAGGAAATTAAGGAAATAGGGCGATAATTGGAAACTGACGTAGGATCACCACAAAAATAGGCACAATATTAGATGTTTTCCAAGGATTAGGGAAAGTACCAGTGCTCAAACTTAGATTGAAGAGGGGAGATAAAGGAAAACTGAGTGATGAGGCTAACGACTTCCAAATATATTTGGCAAACCATCCGGCCCAGGACTGATATAAGGATTGATAAAAGATTCGACTTCAGATACATCTGTACAAATATAGGAAATTGGGAAGGAAAGACGATTAGCTAAGACAACAGGATGCATAGCTGCAACGCGAGGAAAAAAAAATCGAAGAGAAAAATTGGGCGAATGAGTCAGTAACTTCTTGAGGAGAAGAAACTTCTGCACCATTCCAACGTACCGTACTAGTACTGGAAGGAGAAGATTTCAGCGACCTAATATAAGGCCAAAGAGGCTTTGTATTATTAGCCTCAAGAGAACTTTCCAGACTACTGAATAAGTCTTGGCAATAGCACGCAGCTTGCTAAAATTAGATCTAGCTTCAATAGTGCCGAGTGTTTTAAAGACACGATGTGCCTTATCTTTTGCTCGTAGGGCACTAAGCCCTCACCTTGTAAACCAAGGTTTTTGATTTACTTTACGGGATGTCTGAAGATGTGTAAAACAGCGAATAAGGTTATAAATATAAATGGAAAATTTATCTAAAGCAGCCCCACAATTTAGGCTTCTAAAGAAATCTGGCCAGTTGGCTAAAAGTAGCTCTGTATTAATTGCTTCATAGTTAGCTTTAAAAAAGTTAAATTTTGGAATACCATAAGCTTTGTTAAATTTAATTTCATCAACTACAAGATCAGTGGATAAAAGAGGGCGGTGCCGATCAGGAGAAACACACGGATATACGGCTTGAAATACAGATAAGCAACCAACTGGAACATTTGACAGAACAAGGTCAAGGAGACGACCATTAGGATTGCGGATATGATTAAATTGAGAATAGGAGCAATGAGATAAGAAGGATGACTGGGTTATACAAAAAGGATCAACTGACGAGATAGAAAGAGTAGAATAATTCTTCCACTCTATGTATGGTAAGTTAAAATCCCCGCAAACTAACATTTTGGCGTGAGGGTGTCGCAAAACTAGATAAGAGGAATTACAGAGGATATAAATAGACACAATCAGGAACTCTGTATTATGAGGGAGAAAATTTTTGACAATAACACATTCTAAAGTATGGGAAAAACAGACATTAGAACAAAGAGAACTAGGTAGAGTTTTGCTAACTGCAACCAAAACCACCACCATCTGCTTTATTTTTAGCAATTAGGTCGCGGTCATATATATATACAATATGATCAGGAAACATTTTCTACTCAAAATGTTTACATTCAGCCAAGTCTTGGATAAGCTAATAATAGAATCATTACTAAGTTTGTAGGAGATAAAGGGCTCCTCAAGCTTGGTCCTTAATCTTCGTACATTTTAGTAAAAAATAGGGATACACATTTTATTAGGAGAAGAGAAGGTAAGTTGATAAGTATTAAGGTTTGAAAGAGATTCATTGAAGTTTAAAGAGGGTACAGTGCAATAAATATTATGATTATAAGAATACTTATCAAAATCACTTGTGACTAAAGCTTTGGGATTTCGTTACTTATCCAACAAAAATTTATTCTCCTCATTTCAAATGGCTTAACAAGTACATCAGCAGGCTAGTAATTCAAATTCAGGACAATATCAGCATTTGCAGAAATCACCAACTTAAATAAGGCAACTGCTTTCTCCATAAAATTCTACTTAGTCAACTTATGACAACTAAAAACTTTAATGGACGATCTAAACTTTTTGGTGACATATGTTATGCTTCAACAGAAGTTTCGTACGCCACTCTTGTGATCAAGATATTCTTCAAAGGCATAGAAGTACAAATGGCAAGCGAATCAAGATCTGTTGAAGGAACGTGCTTGACTTCTGATGTTGAATTGGAGGTGGTATTTTCTTTGGAATCGCTGCCCGGCTCTTGGACGAAAAACCAGGTGGGCTGATGATAAGTAAATTAGGTTGTTGATTAATGGAAAGCGGCCTCAACAGTGAGTTGCTCCTAGAGATAATCGATTGACAAGGTTCCACTGTTTCTACATAATTGCAGCAATCCAGCTGCAGTACGAACTCTGGCTATAGCTGCATATCTTGTTGAGTAGTTAGTGAGGTATCAGGTATATTTAAATTCCTAGCTTCCGAAACCGCTGGTTGTTGGTTAATAGATAGCGGCTTCAACAATGACTTACTCCTAGTAACCATCGAGAGACTACGTTCAACTATTTCTGCAGAATTGTGGCAATCTGGCTGCAATACGAACGCTGGTTGATGCTGCATGTCATGTTGAGCATTCACGTTTAAGCTATCGCTGAAGGACAAGGCGAACAGTTCTCCGTGAAGGGAGATAATTTTACCTTCGGTTTACTTTTTGTCGGTATTGATAAAGCTGGATCCGATACTGCATGTGCGGCCATTTCGATCGATCTAGATGATGTACTGGAAGATGAGGAATCCGCAAACTGTAGCAAGGAGTCGACTTTAAAACAAGCAGAAGAGCACTTGCCTAGCAAGGAATTTAGCTCGTCGGTTAATGAAGTGATCATCTTATTATATCAACTTTGAATTAGGCGGAAATTGCTGGAGAACTTATTTCACTGAAATTCTGAGAAGAACAAGAAACGAAATAATGTTGAGGTGGTCAACACAAAACTTTTGAAAAACAACTTAACATCACTATTTAAGAGCAATATTCTTATTGACAAGTTTAGAGACAAAAGAAACGCTTTATTTATTTCAAGTCAATATAAAGCAACTTTGAAAGAATACAAAAACAAAAAGCAGTTCAAAGTTCTTAAGCCTGCCACCCTTCTTCACTACAACGGGCATATGAATGGAATCGATCGTAAAGATCAAATGTTATCTTATTATTTTTGTACAAGAAGAACGTTCGAATGGTACGTTAAGCTATGGATTAATTTGGTAGAAACTTTGCTGTTGAACTCGTTTAATCCGTATTAAGGTAAACTCTCTTCAAAACAAACGCAAGTGCACCACAGTGTGATGCCTTCTAGCTCCGTCAAGCTCGGGGTATCATTTGCGCTCACCGCTAGAAGACCAGCAGACAATACTGTAAACAATGTGCTGTTTTTTAAATTTACCAACAACTTAATTCTTTATTGGAAAGAAATACGTTTTTTTATGGGCAGTTTTCAATCATTCGCTGTATAGCTTGAACTTGGCGCCGAGCGACTACCACCTGTTCCCAGCGATGAAGAGGTGGCTCGCTACGTAGCGCTTTGACACTAACACTAACCTGCATGCCGATGGAAACCAGTGTTTGCACCGCAGGAGGTGGATTTCTACAAAGCGGGTATTGAAAAGTTTATACCGTGTTAAAATAAATGTCTTTATTTAAATGGCCACTATATAGAAAAATAACATAAGAGTTTACCTCCGAAATCCATATAATAAAAACTGTTTTTACATTTTGTGTATTTTTTGTATCAAAACGTCTGTTATTTGCTGGACAGCCCTTGTATAATACTCTTAAGAATACAACATTTTTATTTATCAGCAGTTTCGATGAGGTGACCAGCTTTTCTCGTCAGCCACAGCTAACCACATCGGGGGCAGTTCTATTGCTTATTTCAAGTTAACTTTCCGCTATTTCTCAGCGCGTCTATCAGGAGTTTCATTACAAATTTGACTTAAGAATCGTTCAGAAAACTTTTTTGACGGATAAGCCATGTTCACTTCTCCGAACACAATTTTTATATAAATGACAGATAGATAAGAGCCAGATACTCATTATAAGTTGACAAACCACAACCACTTAATACAGAGGCCACAGAAGTCAAAGTGCTAGTGAGCTCCTATGGGTTGATATCGATTTATGAGTAAAACATTTGCTTAAGGGGCTTCAACAGATGTGACAATTTCTATTTTCACTCATATCTCGTACATACTTCTTCAATGTTGGCGAAAATATGTATTATCTAAAGTAATCAAAGTTCATTCATTCAAGGTAAATTTAGATGCTCACATATAGGTTTTGATTACACTGGTCTGCAACGAAAAACTCCTTTAAATAAAAATATGATTAGTATGAAGTATTCAATATCCTAAATCTAGATCTGTTTTTAATTTTTTGCTATCACGTATACATTTAAAAAAAAAAATATTTTTAATTGCATGAAATTCTATATTTTTTACTGTTGTTCGTGCGTTAGCGCAACTTTATTTAGTTGAGATAGTGTTTATGCACAAAAAAACAACTCGTACTGCTAGAAAGAGAGAGAACGATACCGACTTAGTCATTTTTATACGAATACATGCGCCTGCGCAGTTGTCGGTGTGACTTCGTGGCGCTCAGTACGTTAACAAGTTGTATAGTGATTGTTTTGTATTTTCACGGAATATTTTGGTAAGTTTCGAACAATATTGATACGTGTGGTTAAAGTTACATAATAATCTCAGTTACAGTGCAAAATAAAGTCACACGATAGGAATATTGCTTTGATTTTACAGCAATTTTTATTATATTGCAGGTACATAATGCCAAGGAATTGCTAAAATTCCCCAGATGTGTTTTGCTACATTTGTGGTGAATTTACTATAAAAGCTCAGAGAAATGGTTTGTCTAGTCTCGTTAAAAGTGCCTATCAGCGTTATTCTGGGTTTCCGGTTGATGACAGGGATAAAAGTTGGCTCGCGAAAATGTGCTGCAGCAGTTGCTCAAGAACCTTACATGGTTGGCTTAGAGGAAATCATAAGACCATGCCCTTCGCAACGCCTATGATTTGGAGTGAACCACAAAACCATGAAAATGATTGTTATTTTTGTATGACCAAAACAAAGGGATATACGAAAAAAAAAATAAAAATATGATTCAATATCCAGAAATACTATCTGCACAAAAACCAGTTCCTCGAAGCAAAGATGTTTTGCCTCCAATGTGTAATAATAGCGTCCGATTGATGGAAACTTTTCTCCTCAACTTACTCAATCAAGTACCATATCTATTTCTTCAGCTTCATCTATAAACTTAGAAAAACCTCATCTACTAACTCAGTCAGATTTGAATGATCTTGTTCGAGATTTAGGATTCTCAAAATCAAAGGCTCAACTTCTCGGATCACGGCTTAAAGAATGGAATTTATTAGAGGAAAATACAAGGGTCTCACATTTTCGAAACAGACATGAAGAATTTGTTGGTTACTTCACCAAAGAGAATTATTTGGTATTTTGTAATAAAGCTAACGGTCTTCTACAAGAACTAGGTTTTCCTAATGAACCCAAAGAGTGGCGACTTTTCATTGATTTATCTAAAATAAGTTTAAAAGCTGTCCCACTTCACAATGGCAATAAATATCCTTCAGTTCCTCTCGTACATGCAACAAATATGAAAGAAAATTATGTAAATATGAAGTTGTTATTGGAAAAAATTAAATATTCACAGTATATGTGGAACATTTCAGCTGATCTTAAAGTTGTAGTAATGTTAACTGGCTTACAAGAAGGATATACAAAATATTGTTGTTTTTTGTGTTAGTGGGATAGTCGGGCGAGAGATAAACACTACGTAGTAAAAAGCTGGCCACGAAGAACGAATATGATGCCTGGTTTCAAGAACGTTAATGAGGAACCTTTAGTTCCAAGTGGAATAATTTTTCTTCGTCCACTCCATATAAAGCTGGGTCTTATAAAGAATTTTGTTAAAGCCATGAATAAGGATGGTGAAGGTTTTCAGTATTTAAAGACAAAATTCCCCCGAATCAGCGATTCAAAATTCAAAGAAGGAATCTTTGTGCGTCCCCAAATACGCGAGCTCATGAAGGACACAAATTTTACAATAAAACTGAACGAACCCGAAAAAAGGGCATGGACTGCTTTTGTCGAAGTGTGCCATAATTTTCTAGCAAACAAAAAAGTGAAAACTACCAGGATACAGTCACAGAACTTATTTCTTCGTATAAAGCCCTAGGTGTTGACATGTCTTTAAAAATTCATTTTTTGGACTCTCGCTTGGATTTCTTCCCACCTAACCTTGGAGCAGTATCAGATGAACATGGTGAGAGGTTTCATCAAGATATTATGCACATAGAGAGGCGCTACAATGGAAAATGGTCAGAAGGAATGCTTGCAGATTTTTGCTGGTTTATTCGGCGTGAAACTCCACTTGAAAATATGAAAAGAAAGAAAACCACAAAGTAAAATACTATTAATAAGTAAAAAACATATTGTAAAATTTTTTCATGGTCTGTATCCAAAATTATGATAATAAATAAATATATGATTAAAATATAATGCTATAAAAGAAATTTTATTTAAAAATTCCATTGTAAAAAAAATATACGTGATAGAAAATTTTTGATACCATATTTCTATTTAGTACTATTGAATCAATAGTAATAATTCATAGTTATGTAAAGGAGACGAAAAAAATTTTTTTTGCAGACCAGTGTTATTAAATATATTCGAAAATGAATAATGATACATTTATCTAGATTCCAAAAGAAATTTACACCTCTTTAAAATCTTTGAAGCATGAACATATTTACTCAAGTAATCAGCGAAAAAAAATTGTTTACATTATAATGTTCCTTCTAATAAGGGGAAATCCGCATTTTTTATCGATCCAAACCAAAACCGTGTAAATTGAAATTACGCGAATTTGCACATTACTGAACTTTGGACTTGGAATTGATGATAAAACACGGAAGTTTCGTAACTTCTTCAAATCTTCGTGGCACTTTAACGTACACAGCTTCATGAAAAGTTGTTAGTCATTTTAAGATATTTAGTAGGATGATATTGCAATTTTTTATGGTAATTTTCAGAATCATTGATGCTATCTTTAAAAGGGCTGAATTGCTTAGGTTTGGGTTTTTTGCAATTAGTTTGTCGGTGTTATCGGTAGATTGAGTGAGATAATGTAGTAATTATAACCTTAGATTTCAGCGAAAATCATTATTAACGTGAAGTCATTGGGTTTTTATGACTATAACAGGCTATTGGTTAGAAAAAATATGGTGTTTTCAGGTAGTAAGTGATTGATTTATGTAGATAAACCCAAGTTTGTAATATGTTTTTGACCAAGTCATTTAAACATTTTTTTTCTACTTCGTTGGTTCTACACGTGTATGAACGAACAACCACTTGAAAAAACGTGGAAACCTTTGGTTGAAAAGAATGTATTGTTATTTTTAAATTTGGAGATGGTAGAATGGCAGAACAATTTATTGCTATATTTCAGGGTTCTCAACATTTATTTTGATTAATGAGAAAATCAAGTTAATGTTAACGCCTCAGGACAGTACCAGAAAATTCACGATCATATTTTTTATTTGATCGCAGTAATTATAAATGGAAAGAAAAACGCTTACATACACGCGTTGAGCTAAGATTTCAATCACGACATGTGATCATCTTCAGTACATATAAGATGACGATTACATGTTGCGCTTGAAATGCGTATTTGCAATAAAATATAAAAGTAGTTCACGTGGTGTAGGAGTTAGAATACTCACCTCGTAAGACAAAGGTTCCTGGTTCGAATTCCGTTGGTGGTAACGAGATTTTATTCCAGCGATTCTTCGGAAGAGCTATAAGCCCATTGAGTTTTGATACAAACTGGTTTTAAAATCAGAATGTATTGTTTCTGTAGGACGCCACACGAACAAAGCGTATTACTGACATATAACCTGCTCGAACTCCCATACATTCGATCAAGATAATGAAATACTCTACCTCTAAGCAAAGGCCCGAACGGGGCTGTAGTGTTCAAACAAAAAAAAAAAACAAAAAACAAGCAAATAAAAAACAAAACAGTCAAAAAGGAAACCGTATCAGTTGTTTTTAATTTGGATATTGATGTCTTTAAACAGTGTCTCATCACTCATCTTCTAGCCTATAAATCGCCCATAATCATAACACAATTAAAAGCAATATTTTTGACACATATACCATAATTTATAAGCCACGACGTTATGCTAGTATTCTGAAGTAGAAATAGAAGCAACAAGTTTTAAACTTAAGCCAGCGTGAATCAATTATAAATCTATTTGTTCTGGTGCGGTTCGATTTTTTTATAATTATGCCAAAATCAAGTACACAGAGAAAACAAATGTGGCTTAATTACCTAATTACAAGTAGGAGAAAAAAAAATGTCAATTTTAGCTATTATTTCGGCATTTTCGCTACTTGCCTCAACTGCATGATTAGTCATTTTGCCTAAATAGGAATAGTCAACTTAATATGGTTGACTGGACTATTTTCGTTCGATGTTTTGCCCAGAAAATATAGTTGATATTTTCCTTTTTCGGTGATCATCATGCTATGACGCATTCAGTTTATACATGGAGAGCAAAGCGTCGACTTTAGTTTTATTGTGTCGAGATGGAGTGCGGTCATAATTTCGAAGAGTGTGTTTTTGATGCGGTAGAAGTTTTGCTACGGGAGTGGAATCGTGGTGATTTGATTGAAGATTTCAAGTGTAAGTGGACTCAGTGTGAAATTCGTTCAGT
Source organism: Odontomyia ornata (assembly GCA_963969285.1). Classification (NCBI taxonomy): domain Eukaryota; kingdom Metazoa; phylum Arthropoda; class Insecta; order Diptera; family Stratiomyidae; genus Odontomyia; species Odontomyia ornata. The sequence goes on along the minus strand of OZ017740.1, from coordinate 42,686,857 downwards.
TTAAAGTATAGATCATTTGCAGCGAAAGGCATAGATTTAGATGTGATTAAACAACTAACAGTTGAGGATATTAACTTATTAATACCGATTCAGAGGTTTGGACTTCGCGTAAAATTTCGCATGAAATTATTTGAATGGCGTAATGCAAATGTGAGTAGAAAAGTTCTGTAGTGTTGATAAAATCAGTATTCGTCTAAATCACGCTTTGATTATCAGGGATTTGCAACGCCGCTTGCTGAAACTGTTGCTAATAGTATTCTGACAGAAGAGTTATTCTCAGAAAAAGATTCAAATAACTCGCTTTAATTTTTTTCTGAAGAAGGAGTGACTAACTCCCCAACTCATTTTGACGATTCTGTTTCCCATGATTTTCAATTAGTATGTATAAGGTTATTGTTGGAATTTTTCTAAACTTTCATTCAATAGAATTTGAGGAATTTATTGAGAAGCTCCATGAGCGGCAGAATTATATTGGTAAATTACGAAAAAACTAAAGCAGTTTCGAAATCTGATCGGAGACAGATTGTTTCATGTATCTGCGAGTTTTGGCTGAAAAGTGGAAAACGAATTGGGAAGAGTCATTACGAAGAGGCAATTAAGGAAATATTAAAAAATTTTCCAACTGAAAGTGAGGTGGGTATTTAAACAAAGCAATATAATTTTGCTATGACTGGTTTGATCTTTTGTACTATATTATTCAGGTGCCCTATAAAAATCTGCCGGGAAAACGAGGCAAATTGGCTGAAAAATATTACGGCTTGAACAAGAAGTACCAGAAAAAAAAAATTGTTAAAAAGTCGTTACAGATTAAAATCGACTGCTTCAGAAACTTCTTCGACAACTTTGGATTCCAGAACAACTGAAAATGAAGGTAATGAAAATGCTTTACAATGACAAAATATCAATTCTAAACTCATTGCTTATAGTACCTAATGGCGAAATCACAGATGACTTTATGTGGCTGAAACACAATTATGAGCCTGAGCAGATTGCGATAGCAAAGTGGGAAAATACATTTTCCCTTCGAAGAAGCTATGTCACTGACAAGTCGAGAGACATTTTAGCAGACTGGCCAATTTTGAAACACGCGATTGGCTCGACTTTGGTAAGTCATACTTCATTCTTAGTTTAACAACCTCAAGTACGTCGACTACATTATATTTCACCCTGTCGACTGCCATTAACGCTTTTTTTGTAATTCTTCAAACGTTTTAATATCTCATACATACAGATTGAACTTGATTTTGAAAAAATTCATCCAGGGAGATCTTCCAAATTGTTCAGCAAATGGGAATACTTTTGCAAAAGTATAATTAATATATTTAAACGAGAAATAAAAGACAAAGGAAATAAAAAGCTCCTCAGTCTATTGGATGATAATCTACTAGAAGGTAAAAACGACAAATAACTCATTTTTATGGTAGTAACCATATTGTTTTTTTTTAGATGTAAAAAATTATCTTGTGTTTGTTCTTATACCAGCTATACTACCACCACAAACTATAAAACGCGGCAAAGAAAACAAAAAAATTCAATGGAAACCCTCAATTTTGGATAGTCAAAACGCATTGGTTTGCCATATTCAGGTTAGAACCACACAGCTTATATATCATGTACTATTCAAATGATTTGTATTCTGCAGGAAAAATCGCAACTCGAAAGTTTTTTGCAAAAAAAAAAAAACGATCAGCATTTATTTCTAGTGGACGGACGATTCAACCATTCATCGTTGCTGTTGGAAATGAAATAAAATCCATTAGTGACTTTTTCGCTTACAACGATAACGTGCTTTTTCCAGCCAAGACATTCTTAAAGGCACTGTCACTAACGTTCCAGTTACAGCAAGTATTGAACATTGAGTATGCTGAAGAATCACGACAGGTTTGGTTACTCTTAGAAAAATACATCTTTGAACTTCCATATTCTTCTGTACCAACAAATGATTTAGTTGTACTAAACACAGAGCTCTCTCGTGATAAATAATGCATCCTTAAACTGAATAAAAGTAGGAATAGTCAGTGATATATACGTACATTGTCTTTAGTGTTAACGTGCTTTGAATAACAGCAATAGTACATATTTATACTGTTTCTTGAAATACTTATTTAATTTACTGTCGAAAAAATAATATATTTGTAGACTGACTGGGTACCAAGTAGTATGCTTAAGAATTCAGCTTATTTTTTTTGTTATGTTGACATCATACATTTATTTTAATATCGTATTTTTGAAGCGAATTATCCTTACAATAAATAATGGACCTACCGTGCTTTCTGTGTCCTAAATTTCAATCCGTAAATATGTACATGTCTCATCTTAAATATTGGCATAGTTTATCAAGTTCATCAGATTATAGTTGTTCTTATTGTTCACAAAACTTTCAGTCAATTTATTCATTCAAGAAACACTTAAATAGGCATTTGACAAAGAATGAAAAAAAAAAAAAACAAGAGGAAGTATCAACTAGTTCTTTGCTTCTTAATATGGATAAAGCTTCGACAAAAGCTACAGCTTCTTCAGTTACTCTCGACACTGTTGAGAATGATGCTACCCAAGTACCAATTTTCGAGTCTAATGCGGTGCCACAACCAAAAAATTCAACAGGTTTCAATGAAATAAGTACAAATATTATAAAATTTGTAATTGATTTATATCGCAAAATAACTTTAGATCGTAAAACTGTGTCACAAATAATAACTGACGTAGAAAATCTCATAGTTGTTAATGAACAGTTCTCAGATTTTGCTTTGGATTTGAAGGTTATTTTCGAAAATATAAAAAAATTATTTTCTACATTAAATTCAGAATTTAAATTTAAAAAATTTTTTACTAAAAATAATCTATATTCTGAGCCAAAAGAATTTCAAATTAATCATTCCATCACATTGGAAAACTTCGGAAAACCTTCCGTGAAAGGGACATTACTGCCACTTCGTGATAATATTAGACGTTTTCTGGAATTACCTGATGTTTTGAGTAAAATGATTGAAAATTATAAACATTTGATGGAAAATCAATCAATCATTTCAAACATAGTGCAAGGTACAGTTTGGAAAGAAAAAATAAAGCATATTGATAGCGAATATATTCTACCTTACATATTATACCAGGATGACTTTGAAGTAAATAATCCTCTTGGTTCGAAAAGAGGTAACGATAAGTTATCAGCATTTTAAATGTCATTCCCTTTATTAGATGTAGCCTTGAAATCAAAGCTGAATTCTATTTTGCCGTGTTGCTTTATTAAATCAAAAAGTATTTCTTTTGGTCACGGAGCCAATTATAATGAATTGTGCGTTGAACTTAAAAGCTTGGAGAAAAATGGCATTGAAATTCAAATAAATAATACAAATAAAACCGTATTTCTGATATTAGCAGCCATTACAGGTGATAACCTTGGATTAAACTCCATAATGGGTTACACCACATCTTTCTCAAGCAAATATTTTTGCAGAATTTGCAAATGCTGTAAAGTAGAAAGTAAGGAGCAAGTAGTTGAAAATAATTTATTCCTTAGAACGAACGAAAATTATTACAAAGATTTATGTAGTATTAATATTACCGATACTGGAGTGAGAGAGTTTCGCGTTTTCAATGACATTCCATCATTTAACGTTGTGCATAACCTTTCTGTGGATATAATGCACGATTTTTTTGAGGGTATATGTCACATTGAAATTTCTAATCGCCTGGAGTACTTTATATTCGAAAAAAATTATTTTAGCTTAGATGAACTTAATCGGCAAATTTCTAATTTTCCATGCGCCAAAGCAGAAGGCATAAATATATCTTCAATCATGCAAATTCATATCAAGAAGAAAAAACTTAAAATGTCGGCATCAGAAATGATGTTTTTTTCTCATTATTTATCAATTATTGTAGGCGATTTTGTTCCACGAAATGATATCGTTTGGAAATTTTTGATCTTACTCAATAAGCTTATTAACATTGCTTCAATGCTATCATACGCACCTCAAGATTTAGTACGTCTTAAAGATACAATAAGCGAACATCATAAATCATACATTAGGATTTTTAAAACACATTTAACTCCTAAACATCAAAGTCAAAGTCAAAGTCAAAAGCGCTTTATTTTATACCAATCGTTATAAATTTTTAAAAGAACATAAAGCAAATTCCAAACAATAAAACTATAAAAAACTTAATGGCCCGAATGGCTCTCTAAATTTATACGTTAACAGTTAAACACATTTAATGAAAAAAATACACTTGCAAATTTAAATTAATTAATATTATTAAATATTTTTTGATTCAATTGAAAAAAGGAGAAAAAACCAATCAGCATTATTCAAAAATTACTTATACTACTAACACAACAATGAACTTATATCCTATACCTAATATGTTACACCCTTATTCTAAATAAGTTCAATCAAAAAAAAAAAAAACATTACCTTATATTGAAACCTATACCTTATTTATAATACAAATAAACAACAATACTAGATGTAGCAATAATGAGATGAATCTGAAAAACTAAGTAACGAGAAAAAGCACAAAAACAGAAAATAAACACGAATAATTTAGACATTGTCATTCAGCCACCAATACCTAGATTGCTCCATCTCAGCTCGACCAGCCTCAACGAATATAGCAAATGAGTATCTCCATTGGAATTGTTGGTCTCGTGAACTCAGATTCGGAAGATATTTTATCTTCTTATCGGTGGCCCGTCGGTATATGTGATATATGATTGAGACGCCGTCAGAATCAAAAACATATCGATTCATGTCCAAATACACGAATGCTTCTGGAGGAACGAAGCCAGTAGCGAGGCAAGTCACAATATACCCGTCTGTAGCGTGGAACGGCTGTGAAATCCAAGGGTTTTCACTCACAGCTACAGATCTTGCGATATGATTCCGAAGAAGTTTCAATATGAAGATATCGACTCTTGTCACTTGAGCGGTTTGATAAATTTTTCTATTCGATATATAGTGCTTCCAATCCGTCTCAGGCTTTCTGTACAAACCAGTACATGCACGAAGACATTTCCTTTCGAAAATTCTTAATCTTACCATTGTACTAGCACTCTGGTTGTACCAGATCTGGCATCCATATGTCAAAACTGGCCTAACCAGGGTCTTGTAACAAATAACTTTGACTTTTTGATCAATGTATCTGGAATGAAAGAGTCGCCGAAGAGCCATGACTACTTTTAGTGCTTTACTGAGCATGATTTTGACATGTTCAGTATAGTACAGATACTGATCGAGATGAACACCGAGGTATCGAACACAGGATTTATGTGGAACCCGTTCTGAACTACCCTCACCAGCCATGATGTGGAAATCCTTCCAATTACGTTTCAGGTCTTGACTGGCCCCCTGCAGCGTTGTCCGAAATAAAATTGTTTCGCACTTCTGCGCATTGATTTTCATTCGCCAATTGTCAGTGTACAGCTGCACATCATTAAACATTTTTTGAAGATTACTCTGAACTATTGTAGCTTTTCGGTCTGCCGTATAGATGATCAGATCATCAGCAAACGCTACCAATGATCGCGTTGGCGAGACATTAAAATTAAAGCTGTTCAATAGCTTGCGAATGAATATTGAGAAAAGCAGGGGCGCAGTAACTGTTCCCTGCTGTAGACCATTCAAGACCTTGAATTCGCGCATTGTTGTCAGATTTCCATCAGTTACAACAAATGATTTCCCGTATAGCATATTACACATCATGGCGACAAGGTGTCTGGGGAGCCTGTCCTGAAGAAGTTTGAAAACTAGTCCATCTAACCACACCGTATCGAAGGCTTTCTCCATATCAATGAGACATGCTCCAACACATTCTTTGTTGTTTAGTTTCCAACAGATGTCTGAGGTTACTTTCGTTATTGCATGTATGGTCGAATGCCTGGCACGAAAACCAAATTGGCAATTCGGCATCAACTCATATTTCTCAATGTGGGCGTTTAATACTCTGTTGAGTATCACTTCAAACACCTTGCTGATGTTAGGCAGCAAGCTGATTGGGCGATAGCTTTTGGGGCATGAAGATTCTTTTCCTTTCTTCAGGATCGGAAATACCTTAGCCTTTTTCCACTCATTTGGGAAATATGAATTGTTCAACATGTTGTTGAACAATATGCAATAATTCTTAATAGCAACCTCAGGCAAATGTCGGAGAACTATATTTGGAATACCGTCAGTACCACATGATTTTTTGTTGTTTATTCTGCGAAATATGAAAAACAAGTCTTCATAGCTGACAAAATAATCAATAAGATTCAAGCTCGGTATGAGGTCAGATATTAATGTTTCATCGAAATGAAGAATTGATTGGCCGTTCAGGCTTGATTTGAAGTCGGAAACTTTTGCTTCAACGACCTCCGAAAATATTTCATTCCTTCTCTCTGGGTTTGGCAGATGGACCAATTCAAAATGTGTTCCAATCAGGGCAAGTTTCTGCAATCCATCACATATAATCCTGTTTCCATTTCTATCCGGAGTCGTACTATCAATTTCGATACCAGCTCTATCGAGAAGATTTATCTCATCACTAGCGACTTCAAGATTCGATACCTTCACTCGAGACTTCCTGCGGAATAAGCTATTCACTTTCGCGAAAACGCCATCTGGGTCCTGTGGGCTAATACACCTCAGTTTTTCCGCCCATTGATTGCTGACCTCACTCCTGAAGTATGAACGGATTAAGTTCCGGACATTCTTCAGGTGTAATTTCAACAAAGCCAACGAGGGATGGTTGTAGTCCAAAAATCGTTGACGCGGGTGAGAAGAAGGCTTTTCAATCTTTTCAACCTTGCGATGGTTGGTGTTTCATATCCTTCCATATTGTTTCGATGTTTAATCTTGGGAACAACTTTCTCAATCGTTTCCAACGTCAGCTTCTCTAACTTCGACAAATAGAGATCTATTTCATCGTCAGTTAGATTTCTGTTATTAGGAACCATTGAGCAAGCGTTGCCATCATCAGAAGGAGGAAATTGCTTCTGGTACTCCCGATTAAACTTCTTTTGAAACTTTCCCCAGTCTGTTTTTTTGAAATTCAACCGATGGTTTTCATGTTGAACTGGAATGAGGAAGAAATCATCCCTTTGATGATTGATTTCCATTACGATTGCGTTATGGTCGCTATCGTAAGGAAGCACCTGCAGTTTCCGTTGAGGACTATTAAAGCTGAATTCAAGTCTTGCGTCAGCAATGCAGAGGTCCAAATATGAATTTGTCCTAGGGTATGTTGGGAACTCCGACCCGTATAGGTTGCACCTGTATTCAATTTGGTTCTCTGTTATCCATGACTTCAGGAATACACCTCTTGGATTATTGGTGGCGTTTAGCCATGATGTATGCTTGGCATTCAGGTCACCGGCAAAAATATAATAGTTATGCAGCCTGTTCAATTCGAGTATTTCAAACAAGGAATTGAGTTCCTCCTTGAACTTGAGAACATTTTGACCAGTTGCAAAGGCAGAGATAACGAAGAGGTGATCCCCACCTGGCAGTGAAATTTTGATGACGGACACTTCAAGAAATTCAAAGTTTTTGAATTCGACTTTTTCAATATTTTGGAAACAATAGGGTCTTCTAACCAATATCCCGGTGCCACCTCCCCCATCACCTATTACCCTATCGTTTCTTACGAATGCAAAATCTTTGAATTCCATGGAATGCCATGAATTGAGGTGGGTTTCAGTGAGAAGTATGATGTCAGGCTTTTGCTTAACAACAAATTCAAGGAGATAATCACGTCGATGTATAGCAACAATAGAGTTGACGTTGATCGATATGAGGCGAAGTGTATCCATGGGAATATGACTGAATGACAAGTTATTATTAGGCATTTGAAAGACCTAAACGCTGAAATGCAAAGTTAATTTTTGAATCTTGTTTGTCGATTCTCTCCGATAAAGAATTAAGTTGCTGGTAAATTTTGAGAAGCAGCTCATTATTGCCACTTACATTATTTACATTATTTCCAGCATTGTCTGCTGGTCCTCTAGCGGCGAGTGCAAATGATACTCCGGGCTTGACGAAGTTGGAAGGTATGATATTACGGTGTACTTGTGTTTGCTTTGGAGCAAATTTAACTTTTGCATCTTGATATCGGGAGCATCCTCGATATGATGCTGGGTGACCAAAAACACCGCAGTTAACGCAGTATAATTTTTCTTTAGGCTCCGTCTGAGCCAATTTGCACTCACCGGGAGCATGAACGTCTTTGCATTTAACTCAACGATAGTGCATGGCACAATTGGCAGCCGAATGTCCAAATCTTTGACACCGGTAACACTGGTTGACCTCTCTTTTCTGGAGGCGTTCCCACCTCACCACTCAGAAATTCAAGTACCTTATTTGTTGAAGGGCACTTGGACTGCTCTTATTTGCAATTTGTACCAGGTAAAGTGGTAAATTCTTCCTTTCTACGGTCGACCTTCTTGTCGCAAAGGCTTTGACTGAAACAAAATCAATATCTGGTGCAGCGTCCCTAAGCACCTGAAGAAGATCGACCGTATCCTCTCCGCTGTCCAAACCCTTCAACAAGAAGGTCTGATTTTTTTCACTTTTTGGGGTATAGGTGAAGTGTGGAACCTCCCCAGAAATCAGCGCATCTTTTGCTGACTTGAAATCAACCAGTGATTTCGTCCTTATAGTTAATTTTTCGGCATTAACTCTTTTTATTTCGAAATTGGCCAGTTTATTTTCGGCTGCCAATAGCCGAACCATATCTTTCCCGGTTTGTCCGAACACGTTGATTGGCGGAACTTTTTCTGTCTTGTTGGAAGCTTTTTCAGAGGAACCAGCAGAACTGCGGGCTGGTTTTTTCTCCTTATTTTTGTTCTTTAAATATTGAATAAAATTAACGTCATTATCTGGATTAAAATTACCTCCGATGTTTTCTTCGATTTCCATATCTTCGGTTAATCCCTCCAGCGCTGCAAAATAATTTTGGCTCTCGTTGGTGCCACCAGCACTTAGAACTTCCCCTGGATTTACTTGCTTTGCACTTTTCTTCGGCTTTGTTACCTGTTGCCATTGATTTTGCGGCTGCGTCTTTTGAGGCTTCATCCCTTTCTTGAAAAGATCCTTGAGAGACTGTATCTCTTGCCTTAGTTCATCATTTTCTTTCTGCAATTTGGCCATTTGTTGATTGTCCGCTATTATTTGCAGCTTGCACCCTCCATCTACGGAGTTTTCTTCGTTATGTTTTCTTTTGGTGATTGTCGCCAGTTTTGTATTCGTCGTTTCCCCAGGTTGACAATATAAGATTTTTTCCGATAAAAATTAACTTCGGGCTAACGTTTTTAAAAAATTAATTTAATTTTTGAAAACTTTTGACAGGAGCGATTTAAAAGACGTCTATACGCAAAGACTACTAACTCCTAAACATCATTTCATTCTCCATTATCCTACTGTTGTGGAAATGTTGGGACCTTTGAAGAAATTGTGGACAATACGTTTTGAGGCAAAACATAAGGAATTCAAAAGCTATACAAAAGTGATAACGTCTCGGAGAAATGTTTTGATCAGTTTGGCATATAAGGCTCAGTTTAAATTCGCATCTGATTTATACTGTAAAAGTTTATCTGTAACAAATGAAAACTTTTCACTACCAGCTGGTGAATATGTTGACATAAGTTCTTTGAATATAAAATCCAATACATATTTGGCAAGAGATGATTTTAAAAATACTTACTCTATTCAAAAATTACTTAATAAGAATATAGAATATCGAATAAAAAACATAATTGTAAGAAGAACCACGGATGGATACATACGAGTATTTTACTTTTTGAAATTTATATTACAGAAAAATGATTTGATTTTTTTCTTATTATCCGAGATGAATATTGAAAAATTTGATCATCATTTAGATTGTTATATAGTAAAACATAAAAACATAGAAATATTGGATGTGATACCTATAAGAGAATTAAAATACCCACCAATAAGTCTGATAAGTTCTGATAATGAACATTTTTTATTGAAGCTCAAGCCACCTTTTATTTGAAAATGTCACTGAATTAAGCTGCAATATATTGACATAAGGTCTTTGAAGATATAATCTAATGTGTATTTGACAAAATGTGTTGTTAAAAATACTTTGATCTCTCAAAAGTTTATTAATAAGAATATTGAATATCGAAGAAAAACATAATATTCAGAATAATCATGAATGAATTTATATGTATTTAATACTTATATTTCAGAAAATAGATTTGATTTTTTATTCCATTCATTTGAGTTGAATATTGATAAATTTGCACGTGATGTAGATTCTTACTTAAACTTAAAATTTCAAAGATATTTGATGTAGTGAATTGCAATACCTACTAGAAAGTTCTAATAATGAAAAATTTATGTTAAAGCACAAATTTCTTTTTATTTCAAAACGGTACTTAAGGAAAGTCTTTGTTTTATACTTTGGATATTTTGAATAATAAAAATATAATTAAAATTACACATTTCTTTTACTGGAGACTGGTCACCAAATGAATCAGCAAATTTTCGTTCAGTAATTTGAATTCAGTTCATCTAAAAAGAGTTGGTAATTGAAAAGTGGTCACCTAAATGACATAGGCAGGTATACTAGAAAAGGTAGTTATTTGGACTATTAGAAATCGAGTTATTACCTATTCATGCTGTCAGAATGACAAAATTAAATTAGCTGAATATGCTAACTATATATTAGTTTTCACCGAAATATATTCACTGAATTACCTACATTCTCAAGTAGTCAAGTTAACCATTTACCATTAGGCAAATTTGCTAACTTAATTAGGAGGCTGAAAATCGATCATTCTTTTTAGTTGCTTCGTCTAATTTTTAGTTAAATTTCCTAATCATTTCTCTCTGTGTAGACATAATGCTGCCAGAAAGTTTATTGATCCATAATGTCAAAATATAAAAAATTCATTCAAAATAAAATGTATCATAAATTAACTAAAAATGCACAAATAGACATTGGTAATTGCTTATGTATCAAAATTATAATGGGAATATTGTCTTTTCATTCATAAATTCTATCTTTCACAACCAAGCCAACGAGATAAATTGGACACATGCTGTGATTTGTTTAAATTAGAATACAAGGTAAGCAGTTTCACAGCTTTTTGTTACTTTATTAGGGTTTCGTACTAAAATACAAAACCCTATTGCAATCACGACCTGTGTCCGTCTGTCCGTCCGTCCGTGCGTCTGTATGTCACAGCACTTTTTCTCCGAAACTATAGAGGCTACAGCCATGAAACTTTGTTGAAAGGTCAAAAGTGGTGACCTCTTGAAAGTTCAAGGGTGGAAAAATTTTTCAAATGGGTTTAAGGGGGGTCTCCCCATATAGGGAAGTGGTCAAAGAGACAGGAGAGAGCTCCTAGCAAAAGGGCTTTGTAACCATTCTAAGATTCGAAAAAATAGGCCATGAATCGATGATTACATACAGAGGAGTGGCCCCTGAAAAAAAATTTCATGAAAGGTAGCCGATATGAGTATCAACTGAAAGTTCTATATGAGAGCTTTTCAAAACAGTTCTTAAACTGACTGTTTTTGCTTCAGTGGGGGCACAGGGGAGGAAATACATGAAAAATGTGTTTCCTCCCTCGCGAATGGACACCCGTGATCTAAAAAATCTGAAAAAATTATCAAAGGAGATATTTATGGGTATAACTATAACAAGTACCTCAGAAGTCAAAATTCGTTCAACTTTGTTAATAATAGTATGATCCTCGAATTTCACATTTTCTCCAATAAAATCGTCTTTGACATGTTTCTTGATTTTATTCGTTACTGGTTACTGCATTTTGTAAGTTGAGTACAAAACCCTTCTGACATGAGCATAGGTCTGTCTACCCAACTTGTATTGATATTTAATTCGAGGCATTTGTAAAAAAAAATTTTAATGATAAAATATTGGTTTCGATTTCGCCGGTCCAACTGTTTGTATGTCTAATTTTTTTATTCAAAAACTACAGAAGCTTCGATCAACAAATCCTAAAGATAAAAGCTTTATCACAATTCCCGCAGATAGAAAGAAGAATGCTCGCGTAGAATAATAATTTGAGGTTAACTATCATGACCATTTAGGCTGCTAATTATTCACATACGAGTAGTCATTTCCCTTAAGAGTAATTGCATTGAACTATCTATATTCGTATGTACGCTTATGATTTTTAATTTGTAGCGCTTGCGCCTGACCAATTATTTAGTTTTGGCTTATGAAATCTTATATTTAAGCTTGCAATATGATTAACAATGTAATTAGCAGTAAGCTACACAGTCATTTCAAATAATACTACTAATTAACCTTTAAGAAAATTTACACGTGTATAACTAAATGACCTTCAATTTTTCGTACAAAATATACATACTCGTATTATATCAGTAATTAATCTATACTTCAATCGACCACAAAAACCCCATTTACTAAACTGGAAATATCTTAAAATAATAATTAGTAAGTTTCAAGCGATTTATTTCTTTAAAATTTTTTGTTATTAAAATCGTGAGTTATTGAATTTTATTTAAATTTTTAAAGATAAGTTTGTGGAGAAGATGATTATTCATTTTTTTATCGATGCGTTTGAATTTTTGGATGCTGCTGCAATAATGTTTTTGGAATTCGATGCTTTTGGAGATATAAGCCTTATCTTAATGCTATTGTATATTTAATCGTGAAGATGAGTTATGGTTTTGTACTACAATGCAAAATTCAATCGAAATTACAACCTGTGTCCGTCTGTCTTTCCGTTTGTACTTGTATATCTCAACAGTTTTTCTCCGAAACAACAGAAGCTACAGCTACAGTGAAAAGCTGAGAAGTGATGATCCCTTGAACGTTTTGGGAGTGAAATTTTTTTCAGAGAATTCATAGGGGGGTCTTCTCATATAGGGGGGGTGAACTATGAAACGTTTTTTTTTTTTCATCAAAGGTAATCCAGTGGAGTGTCATATAGAAGGTCTCAATGAGATCTTTTCGAAACAGATCGTAAAAGTGGCTAATTAGTGTTGAGTTTGGCAGGAGAGAGTGAAATGCACGAAACATACTCTCCCCTCGCGATTAGACACCTTTGATCTTAAAAAAAAACTGAGAAAAATCATAGAAGTAGGTCTATATAGTACAAGACAAAAGAAATGCCTTAGAAGTCGAAATTCACTAAGCTTTGTTAGTAACGATATAATTCATCAATTTTTTAATTTTATTATTATATTTTCTTGAATAAAATTGTGAGGGCAGTGTTAGCGTCACCCTATAATCCGAATGTTCATTGTTACACTGTTATTTATCTTTTATGCACTTCACAACTTATTCTAAATAAAATGTCACTTCTGTCATAGTCACCAAGCCGACCAAACGTGTTCTCCTTCTTCTCTGCTAATAGGTTATGGGTCCCGCGCGAAAAAATAGAAGTTCTGAAAACGTTTCGCTCTCTTGTTGAATTTTCATAAAAGTTATAAAATGTTTAAGTGCGAAAACAGTTCTAGCAGCATTTTAATTGATAGACTGCTTGGTAGGGAAAACTACCCGACTTGGAGGATTGTTGCGCAAGCATTCTTAGATTTGGATAATCTTTGGACAACGATAATTGATTATAAACTCGATGAAGAAGGAAATGCCAAAACCATTGTCGACCCTGAGAAGGATCGAAGTGCAAAAAGAAAATTGACTTTCATGATTGATCCTACGTGCTTTGTCCATATACAGTGTGCAAAATCAGCCAAGGAGTTGTGGCAGCAGCTAGCAAATGCATACCAAGATAGTGGGCTAACATGTCGAGTAGCACTTTTGCATAAGCTCATTACAACGTCACTTGCAAATTGCGGTTCCATATATATATATATATATATATATATATATATATATATATATATATATATATATATATATATATATATATATATATATATATATATATATATATATATATATATATATATATATATATGTATATATATATATATATATATATATATATATATATATATATATATATATATATATATATGTATATATATATATATATAAAGGAAATCATTACTACAACTCAATCTCTAAATGGAATTGGATTTCCTATAAATGAGGAATGGGTTGGCTCCTTACTGGATTTCCGCATGACTACCACCCTATGATGATGGCTTTGTAGGATTCAGGTAGAAGAATTAATGGTGATGTCATAAAAACAAAGTTATTGCAAGACGTACGCCCCGGCAGTGAAAGTTCAGCTTTCCACACAGACACACGCTAAACGCCAAATCACGAAAATGGCCCAGGTACAGAATATGTAATAATTTTGGCCATATTGCAAAAAACAGCTGCTTGAGGAGTTACAGCAGCACAAATAAAAGCAAAAATTTTGATACGCTCAGTTGTGTTTTGCCTACAATAGATAATCCGAGAAACACAGACGCATGGTACTTTGACTCAGGGGCCAGATTGCACAAGAGTTTCAATGAAAACATACTGGATTGTTTATCTGAAGATGTTGCCACAGTCATTGCTGCAAACAAAAGCAAGATGCAGGTAAAAGGGCGCGGAACGGCAAAAATATGACCAGCATGCAATACGTCTGCACTTAAAGTCAATGATGTGAAGTTAGTTCCTGATTTATCCCTCAATCTTTTATCTGTTGGTCAAATCGTAAAACAAGGTCACACCATAGAGTTTAACAACAAATGTGTCAAAGTTATAAGCTCAAAAAAAAAAAAACAAGTACTTGCAACAGGCACAGACGTTAATAACTTGTTTGATTGGACATGAAATCGTCGTGCATGTAGTTCAAAATGCACTAACGACCTTTGGCATCGTCGAATGGGCCACCTACCCAACGAAAGTTTAGACAAACTATGCAGTGGGCTGGCAAATGGAATATATTTCACCAACAAAATTGACAAAGACTGCAAGGTGTGCGCCAGTGGCAAACAACAAAGGTTGCCATTCAGTTAGGGCGACAGCAGACCTTATGAGCTGCTTGAATCAGTGCACACTGACGTATGTGGACCCATGGAACACAGTTCGCTTGGTGGTTGTTGGTGACAAATCTAGGAAATTTTTTTGTATACTTCCTAAAAACAAAATCGTATTGGGAAGTACTATCATGTTTTGAAGGCTTCACGACGTTCGCCGAAAAGCAAAGTGGTCACAAGCTCAAAACTCTGCATTCTGATAACGGCAAGGGGTTTATGAACAACAAATTTCAAGCCACATCCATCACCAGACCACCAATGTGCACACACCAGAGCAGAACAGCTTGTCGGACTGCAACAATCGTTCAATCGTGGAAAAGGCGAGATGTATGCTTGCCGACTCCAAAAAGTCGAAAACACTCTGGGCAGAAGTAGTTGCATACTCTGTACATCTCCTAAACCGTTCGTCATCGGAGGGAACCGACATAACACCAGTTCAAGCATGAAGTCAAAAAGTACCTGACCTTGCGTATATCAGAGTGTTTGGAACAACGGCCATGGTACACATCCCGAAAGCCAACCGAAAAAATGGGATCTAAAGAATGTTTTATGATTGTATGATGAAAATACCAAAGGCTACCGCCTTTACAACCCAGTTAAAACTTGTATTTTTAAAAGTCGAGATGTATCCTTTTGTAATGAAGACTCCTATGTTTCTGCATCTGGAACATTTAAGAAGTCAACAACAAGTAACAAAGTAGAACTCATCTACCTAGACGAAATGCAACCACCCGAGATCAGCAACCAAAGTGAAGGGATCAGCAACCAAAGTGAAGCTGAAAACAATCATAAAGAACTGGTCAAAGTTGTCGTAATTAACAACAAACAAGAAGACGCAATACACGAAGACAGTTTTCAAGATGCAGTCGATCAATTGGTTCAGATTTTTCGGCGCTCTTTCAGCAATCTGATTCTAACCCACTGCAACAGCAGGTGTTGAGGCTCAGCAAAAGGGAGCGCAAAACTCCAGGCAAGTATAGTGATTTTTTACTAGAAAAAGGTGATTCTTCTTTTTTTTTCTTTCCTGAAGATGAAATGGAATCGTTTGAAAGTTTCTCAGCACCTGCATCGTACCAGAATTACTTCCAAGATGACCCGGCGAAGCCAGAAGAAGTATTATCCAGACCTGATGCGAACCAATGGAAGCTGGCTTTGGAAGAAGAGATGCAGTCACTCCTCGCAAATGATGCATGAACACTTCAAGCCTTACCAAACAATCAAAAGGCAATAAAATCTAAATGGGTCTTCCGTACAAAACGTAATCTCACCGGACGAAATGATCGCCACAATGCCAGGTTGGTCATAAAACGATACTCGCAGCAAAAGGGGGTGGACTATGAGGACACATACTCACCTGTTGTCCGACACAGTTCTCTTCGATATCTTTTGCAATTGGAGCTGAATTAAACCTCAAGGTGGAACAGATGGACGGTTTTCTTCAAGGAAACCTTTCGGAAGAAATTTACTCGTATATGGAACAGCTTGCGTACTACCAGACTCGAGAAAAACCATCGATGGTTTGTTGTTTTAAAAAAGGCTTCATATGGACTAAAGCAGTCCAGTAGGGTCTGGAATCAAGAGCTGGACAAAACACTAAAATCATTTGGATTAGAAAGATCAAGCATGATCCGTGCATTTATGTCAAAGCAAAAAACCAAAACTTATCATGGCGGTATACGTTGATGATTTTTTTGCTCTTCTCAAATAAAACCGACTGGCTTGAACATATTAAAGTGTTACTCCATCAACAATTCAAAATGAAAGAGCTTGGAGTAGCGAAACAAATCCTTGGAATACGTATAACAATATCTAACTGTTATTGAGAAAGTGTGGGACTCCCAAACTTACTAAGCACTATAGACTACCCACTAAACTCCTCCATTAGTCAATGGATGTACGCATATTTCCAATTATGGTCTCGCGGAGAACACTACAACTTCATTTAAGTGGTCACCATGCACCCAATCCCATCTTTTGCGGTTAAAAAAATATAGGCAGGCATCATCCAATTCTCCTACGCAAGACATACAGTCGGAAGGCCGTGACTTATCAATCTTTTGCAGGTAAGACCGAAGGTTTTCTTGACCGCTTAAGAGCTGGGTCATGTAGAAGTCAATCTCTCATACCTTCGATCGACATACTGCCTTAAATCAGGGATCAGCCGTGTAGTCCATCTTCCCATTGTGCCACTCCCTCAGGACTGTCGTCAATTTCAGAGAGTGCGTTGTCTCGCCTCCATTGCGACTACTTCGTTGTTGCCTTAGATTCTACGTGGGTAAATATTTGTATGCTCTCTACCAAGGAAGGCGATAGGTATCAACACCGCTCAATATACACGTGCAATTTGTAGCGCTCCTTGTCTCTGTATTTGTGTCAATCCTTTTCAGTGCAGCTCATTGCTGAGAGCGCTGGTCAATATTTCCGATCCATAAAGTAGTGTAGACTGCCCAGCGCTCATCAAGAGTCGCCTTCTTAATGATCCCCCTATATTGGCCATTAAACTTGTAAGTGCAATTGCCCTCCCTGCTGCTTGACCCGCTGTTTTCCCAATTCGCTTGGAAAAGCTAATATTTGAGTCTATCAGTATGTCCAAGCATTTCACAATTGGCTTTGATTCTATCAGCATTTCCCCCATATCGACAGCCCTGACGCTGCAAATTTTTTTTTCTCCGGATGACGACTTCAATTTGATTCAGTACAAGGCTGGAGCTGGGAGCAGGAATCAAGTTCCTCACTCGGTGCATTAGCAAAACAAACCTGTGTTGCGCGTGTTTGACTGTGCGTTCAGCCTCCGCACTGCCGATCAAGCGTGACTCATCTTACAGCTCCAGCCTCACAAGCCCATCATACTAGATGTTCCACAAGTCAGGGCTAAATAACACCCGATATCATAGAGCAAACTACGATCGTTCAGATAGTCCTTCGAAATCCGCATAAGATATTTTGGTATTTGAAAAGAATTTTCCTGTGCTGTAAGAATATCCGACCATCTAGCAGAGTTGGAAGCATTTTTGACGTTAAGAGTAACTAGCAGGACAAACCACCGGATGAAACTGCTATGTGCCTCTTCTGAGTTCCATGCCCGATGGGCCTCTTGTCAGAGCTTGTGACATTCACTTTGTTGTCCAGCTACTTCAGATAACCACCAGTACATCAGAGGCTTGTCGTATCGGGATATACAACGGGATATAGATAACTTGTAGGTAGCTGCAAGTCCTCCAATCCACATGCCATCAAACTCTCAATGTCCAAATTCCAAGTTTTCTATACAAGACGGAGCACATGTCCCTCGAAAAGGACCGTCGTTAACCTCAAGTGCTATATACTGCTGATCACTAGCCAAATAGTTCTCTAGAACTCTCCAGTTGTATACCCTTGGTACTAGGGACTCTGATGCAAATGATACATCTCGATTATTCCATCGCAGCCACAATGCTGGAAAGTAGGGGTGCTGCTAGTGTTTGTCACAACAAGCCCAGTTTTGGCTACCATGTCCAGGACTCGCTTTCTTTTAGCATCTGACAGAGGCATACCCCTTTCATTGAGTTTCACATTAAGTCTCCCTCAACGAGAATACGCCATTCAGCACTCAAGATAGAGTCTTCCAGATCATCCAATCTGGCCTGAGCATCTGCAGTTCATTTGAGGCAAGATGCACACTAAAGAGCATTGTATCCATACACCGAATATGTGAGTATTAAAAAAAACTCCTTAATGACTATTTAATAATTTATCGCGAAGTTTAAATGCGACTGAACACGATGGCGACACTTGTGGCGCCATTATACATCTCTCTTATAATTAAGTTATCATGATTCAAATCGCAACTAGGTGGCAGCAATAAGTACAGTAATGTGGCCGCCTGTGTATATCCCGTGGACCAAAATGAACACAACACAATGTTATGACTCACTTAATGTGATAACAAAACAATTTATTGCGAAATACTCACTCCAAATACTCTCTTCTTTAAAGTTCAAAAAAGAAACTAGAACTTGTCAAAAAGCAAGAGAAAGAGCAGCTGATTGTCAGTTCGCTCATTGCCGGATGATGGATTGCCAGATGTGGATTGTTAGGTTTCATCGAGACGATGTCAGCGCCCCTCAGTGATGAAAATGGTGTTTATGATCGCCACACTACCCCAGGATTGACGTCAAGTTTATGTTGGCTTTGACGACCGGCTGTAAGTTCTGAGGGGAATATCATGATATTGCTCACTGTCGTCTTTTGCAGTATACGCTGGTTTGTGTCACGCGGTTGAGACAGTTGCATCTTGTTCCTTGACCTTGATAATGAAGACGTGATTGTTGATATATGGTGGCTCCAACTGCTGTCTAACTGCAT
Source organism: Odontomyia ornata (assembly GCA_963969285.1). Classification (NCBI taxonomy): domain Eukaryota; kingdom Metazoa; phylum Arthropoda; class Insecta; order Diptera; family Stratiomyidae; genus Odontomyia; species Odontomyia ornata. The sequence continues at coordinate 42,667,574 of OZ017740.1, read as the reverse complement.
CAACTGACAGGAAGACATGAGTGGAGGTGTAGAGATCCTTGTATTGAAAAAGGCTTCTCTTTATGTAGTGAGCTGTTGATGTCCGTCGAAGGAGTCGCATGTGCTCACGGAATATCTCAACAAAATAGGTGAGGTTGGCTGACATGTCCTTGTTTGTGAACAATTCGCCCGGAACACGTAGCTTTTCGCCGTAAAATAATTCAGCGGGTGAAGCTCCCAGTTTCTCCTTGATTGATGTTTGCAATTCCAGTAGAACAGTTGGAAGTACTCGTAGTTCTATGCAGGATGTTGGTTGACTACATATTAGAGCTGATTTGAAGGTTCGGTGCCATCGCTTAATAGCACCACGCAGGATGATAGGGTGTTGTTCGAATTCGTTTGGTTCCAGACAGATTGTTAAGAGCTCGAAAAAGTGTGCTCTCAAATTGAGCGCCTTGGTCGGTTGTCAACGTGTTGGGAGTTCCAAAACGCGCAACCCAGGTATTGTAAAAAGCGTCTGCGACTGTGTCCTCAGGCATGTCTTACATAGCAACTGCTTCTGGCAACCGTAAAAATCTATCTACCATGGTAAGACAGTGTCAATACCCGCTCACCAATAGCAGAATGACGATGTCGATGTGGACATGATCGAATCTTTCGTTCGGTGCATTTATTGAGATGGGTTGGTTCCTATTGCGTTGTTTGCTTTTCGACCGTTGACAGGAGATTCAGTTGCGGGCCCATCGTATTGTGTCCTTCCGAATGCTGGGCCATGTGTATTTTTAGCGCAGCTGGTGAAGGGTGACCTCACCGCTCAGGTGAGCGACTCCATGTACTGAAGCAGAGGCCTGTTGATGAAGTTCCAGTGGGACATAAAGACGAATGTGTCCCGTTGAAGTATCGCAGTAAACTGTAGCAGTGCCGATTGACAGTTTCCGTAGTTGTAGTCCAGTGTTTTTGCTGTTGTCTAGGAGCACGCAAAGCTCGTTGTCTTCTTGTTGAGCCTCGGCTAGTTGAGTTGGTTCTAGGGTGAACGGCATGTTGATAGTATCAATTCTGGAGAAGGCGTCGGCTAACAAATGTGGACTATCTCCATCGTAAACTGAGAGATGAAGTCCAACTGTCTCGAATTGGCTTTGTCAAGACTTTGAGTGAATGCATAGATTAAAGGCTTGGGGTCGGTTTTGATAACATGCCGATCTTCTAGAACAGGCCTAAAAAACATGATGGCAGCATAAATAGCTAGTAATTCGCAATCATACGCGCTGTTCCAAGGCTGCTCCCAGGGCAATGTCGGATGCGTCAGTGACAAGTTCAAGTTGTGCCTTGTGATCCGGGTGGGCGAGTAAGCCTGCATTTGGAAATCTGATTCCGCTTGTGATGTCCAAGGAACTTCGCGGTTGTTGTTTTTCCTGCTGTTGCTTAAGAAAGCGTTCAACGATGCCTGATGATCAGCTGAATGTTTAAGAGAACGTCTGTAGAAGTTACAGACCCCAAGAAATCGACGCAGTTTGAAGATAGTCTCAAGTTGCTTGAAGTTAAGCAGTGCAGAGGTTCACTCTTGTGTTGGTTGTGAACCGTTGCTCTTGATCGTGAGCCCAAATAATCTGTCTCCGTTTGACTGAATGCATGCTTATCAATGTTAATGTGCAGGATATGTTGCTCAAGTCGTTGGCGGACAATACTGAGATGTTCTCGATATTGATCGGCATTGTCTAACATGATGATGATATTGTCTATATAGCAGAAGACGAATAACAGTTCGTAGAATATGTTATCCATGTACCGCTTAAAGGTCTGTGTGGTATTGCTTTGACCGAAAGGCATGACCAAATATTCAAAAAGCCGAATGGTGTTGTAACGGCTATCTTTTTGATATCGGATTCGGCCATCGGGATCTGATAGTAAGCCCGTTCTAGGTCCAACTTCGAAAATATAGTTTTACCGTGAAGCCGGTCAGCCACGTCGTGAATGTATGCAAATGGATATCGATCCGGTACAGCCTGAGCGTTAAGTTTGCGATGGTCACCACAAAATCTCACGCTACTGGATTTTTTTGGCAACCATATGGATGGGGCTTACCCAAGGACTATTCCTTTAGATACCCATTTTAAGCATCCGATCGAATTCTGCTCGTGCTGTTTTCAGTTTTTCGCCTGTCATATAGCGAGGCCACTGAAAAACTGGTGGTCCAGTTGTTTCGATGAAATGTGCCACTAGATTAGCTGGTGCTGTTCCACGTTTGGCTGATAACGCAGGTGCTAATGCATGTATTTTTGTTGTCGTGAACCGTAGGTATTGGTGACGTTTGCCGTTACGGTAGGATTTGTGGCGGTTGCCTCAGTGCCCGTTTTTGTAACGTTGATCGCGGGTCCCGTTGCATGTATCGTGGAAACCCCGAAATCATCAACTAAAGCGATTTTTCTCGGGCTGGAGCAGATGGAATTGGTGTCTAAGAGTCTTTTGTTTTTGAAATCGATCAGAAGTTCATAATGTGTTAAGAAGTCAGTCCCAATAATTGGTGTAGAAATATTTGCTACAATAAAATTTCACGCAAAAAAATGCTTGGAATCCAAGTGGGAGTTCAAGGCCGTTGACCATACGTGGTAATTGTAGTGCTGTTGGCGGCGTATAACGTTAGCATTTGTGGCTGTTGAAGTTGAGCGAAGCATTTAGGAAGAAACGAGAGACTATCTGCAGTCGATCAGGAAGTTTAAGTGTGACTCTTGATCGATTATGTGTAGTTGGAATTCGTTGTGAGACATTATTTTATTAGTGAAAAATTGTGCCTCGGCTTGCAAAAGCCAAAGTGTTGGGCAATTCCACGTCTTTGACAGAAGCAACTTCCGCAGACGGTGGAAAGTTTGTTGCTGTCTCATCTGGTGGCAACAATTTGGGCGAAGATATCACGTCCTTGCTCGGTTCATATAGCGTGTCGAGCAACGTGTTGTTGTTGCGCATTATTGGCTACGCTGTATGGTGCACGGACATGCCCTGTGCCTTAGTAAAAGTTTATTATCGCGAAAATTTCAGGAAGCATTAGGATAGTGAAAATTTGAGGACCGGCAAACACGTTATGAAGAGTGTTAGAGTTATATTTGCGTGCTCCCCCTAGCCGGGGCTCACGTCGATAATAGGGTTACCAGTTGTGGCCGCCTATGTATATCATGTGGACCAAGACAAACACAATGGAATTTCAAGACTCAGTTAATGTGATAATAAACCAATTTATTGCGAAATTAAATATACTATAAAGTTCAACAAAGAAACGATAACTTGTTAATTCTTGTTCGAGTCGCAACAAAAAGAGAAAGAAATTGCAGCTGATTGGTTGGCAGATGTGGGTTGTTAGATTTCCTCGAAACAATGTCAGCGTCCCTCAGTGGTGAAAATGGTGTTCATGATAACCACAGCAATTTCCTACAAACCCACGTAAAGCTCTGCACGCGCTTATAATCGTTGTCTGGCACCTAAATGGCAACAGTACCAGATTCATCAGAGAACCATGCGTAAGAACTTCAATCATGATGCTGCTCGCTGAGCAGCAGCAAGTCGACTTTCACCACATTCACAAACTAGTCCAGGCCACATTACTGAGGTGTAAGTTTATCGGCAAGATATGGATCATTGCTCTGCCGTGTTGGCCTAGGCTAGGGGGTCCTTGAAGACATTGTATTTACTTTGAAACTCTGTTTGTTATTGGTTTTCTATAATATTGCACTGTGTTCATTTTTGAGCCATAATTTCCTGCACAAAGTGTCAGAATTACACCGATCTAGCTGCGATTATTCTGATTCTGGAAGCTCTGCGCTTCTTTGGTCTTCGCTCGTCAGTTTTTTCAATAAATAATTTTTTAATAAATTGTTTTAAAAAAATACTCCAATATTTATCACGATAATAGTGCAAACAATGATCCAAACTCGAATAATAAAATCAAAACAGTACATGTGCAAAGTATTTGTTGACACAGCACATTGCTAAACGATTCGATATTTACATTTGTAACTGGCAAATTTATGAAAATGACTGCAACTTTCAGATGATTCTCAATTACCCAGAATTATTGTTTTAAGTATATTTAAATTGTTTTTATTTTCTTACATTAGCGAAATAACCATATCCAAATCTTTGAGAAAAAACCCTGAAACAATATCGAGTCGATGTGAAAATAGCATAGCAAATATTCAATCAATACAAATAGACGCATTAATTCATTCTCAGCAAGGAAAATACAATACAACAAGTAGTATTGGAGTGCACTCAAATGAAAGGTCAATTGTTTGAATAAGTATAGGTCATAGCACTTTGCAGACACTGTTTGTAGCTTACAGCAAAGAACATTTCATGTCAATGCAAAAATTAGATTATCAACTGACATTACTACAGCTGCGACAATATTTGTATGATTGATTCAATTATTATTAGCAAGTCTGGGAGGTAATTTGCTTGGTGTGGCAAGGAGAGAGAAAATATGATTTATTGAATTAGCGTGAACTGAGTAATTCTCAATAATTAATCTATGTTCGATGATTGATGTGACTTTTCGTTGACATATTCATTACTTATTAGGTGAAGATTTTATCAAAGTTTAAGCTTTAGGATACATTCAAGCAGTAATTTATAATTATGTATAACGATAAGGGTGGATATAATTCTCAACGTATAGTAATTTAAATGGTTAATTAAAATATGTTTTCTGTCAGCTCAAGCGCACCAGAAAAATATCCAGACAATTCATGTACAGTGGCCCAAAGTTATAATGAAACAGCATGTATACATAAGTTTATACCTTAATAACAAATTAATTAAAAATCTGTTACTAACATTGATTTTTTTTAAGTAGTATAATTGATATACATTTATTATCAACAAAAAAACTTTACCAACATTCAGATTGAAAACAAAAGAAATTGCATTACATAGCAAAACATAGTACTTCAGGCTCAAAGTTATTATGGAACAGTGTTTAAAATTATGCGAAACTCACTGTTGCAACTTCAACCAACTTCATTTTATCTGTAAATCTGTGCCGTTAAGTTATGTGGTACCCCTAAAAGTGTCCTTTTACAAGTTTAGTTTATTTTTGTGACCGGTAACAAGTACAATGGCACTGCACGATAAGCAGACATCGGTTGAGCAGAGAGAAACCATAATTTGAATATCTAAAGCAGGTAGATCTGTACGAGATATAGTGTGATTGTTAATCGAGCACCAACAACTATTTTTAACATCATTAAACGGTACAAAAACATCACAAACTTCAAAAATAAGTCAAAACCAAGGTGAATTAGCATCAGAGGCAAAGAAGTATCTTGGGAAAACTGCCAATCCTGAAACAGTTAGAATTGTGTGGAATTCTGGGAAAAATTTATAATTACAGATGAAAGTAAATTCAACGTTTTCCGATCATATGGGCAATCATATGTCTTACGTAAAGCTAATGAAGAGCTCAAGAAGGCCAACCTTCGTCCTACAACTAAGCACGGCTTAGGTTCAATAATGGTATGGGGTGTAATATCCGCGGCTGCACCGGATAATTTGCATATAATCGAGGGAAATATAGGCAAAATATATTACTTGAATCTCTTAGAAGCAAACGAAAGAGAGAGAAACATGGAATAGAAGAAGAATTCATTTGTTATCAGGATAACGACCCAAAACAAAGCACAAGTTGTGCTCAGTTGACTGCTCCACAATTATCCTTATGTGCTCCAAACCCCACCACAGTCACCTGATTTTAATTGTTACTTGAAGACAAAATTAAAAAATCTTCACATAAAAAATAAAATACAGTTGGTAGCAGCCTTAAAAGAAGAGTGAAAAAAATTCCGGCGGTCCTGCAAAAAAAAGCTCGCAACTAAATATGAACTCAATTTTTTTTCGAGCCTTAAACTTTTTATAAATTCATATTGTATTCTATTATAACTTTGAGGCTGAAATACGATGTTGTGCCATGTAATGCAATGTCTTTTGTTTTTAATGTGCATGTTGTTAAAGTTTTTTTGTTGATAACAAATGTACGAGTATATCAATTATACTACTTAATATACAAAACAATGTTCGTAAAAGATTTTAAGTTAATTTGTTATTAGGGTATAAACTTATATATCCATGGCTGTTCCATTATGACTTTGAGTCCCTGTAGATATGTTATTTCCGCTTTAATAGAACAATTGTTCAAGGAATTAATATATTCGGTTGTTCGATAAATAATGTCGCTTATTTTCATGTCTTTCAAAGTAAATTCATTTATATTAACAACAAAGATTAATCAATAATATATTGACAATTTGTTTGGATGAATTTTCGGTAAGTTGAAAAATTTCAGGTTCGAAGAAGCCTTGGTTTTTGAAGCGAATAACTGGTCAAACTCATTTTTTACAGCCTGATTGGAATCGAAAGTTTTACCATTCAAATGGTTTTGAATGGAGCAAACAAATGATAGTCTGATGGTGCTAAGTCAGGGCTATAGGGTGAATGTGGTGGGTTATCAAAGAGGTGTTGGGTCTGGCGTTATTATGATGGAACATCACGGCTTTGCGATTGGCCAGTTCAGGGCGATTTTTCTTGATTCCATCGTTCGATTTCGATAGTTGACGACAGTAGACATTCGAATTAAAAGTTTGATTTCTTAGAAAGAGCTCAAAGTAGACTATACCCCTATAATCCCACCACACAGAAAGCATAATCTTCTTTTGGTGAATATTGGCTTTGGATGTCGATTGTGGGGGCTCAATTTGCTTGGTGCATGATCGTTCTCGGAATACGTTATCGTAAACAATCCATTTTTCACCACCCGTTATGATTCTTTTTAGAAAAGGGTCGTTGTAGTTACGATTCAGCAAAGAGTCGCACATGTTAATGCGTTTGGTGAGGTAGATTTCCGTTAATTCATGAGGAACTCAAACACCCGGCTGTTTACGTGACCAAGCTGTTGTAAGGGGAAGTGAACGGTTGAATTCCATATTTCGAGCTTTTCTGCCATCTCTCAAGTTGTTATACGCCGGTTAGTCTCGACTAACGGCTTTATTTTGTCGTCATCAGTAGTTGCTGGACGACCAGTTTTTGGTGCATCTTGTACATTCAAATTTCCAAACCAAAGCGAGCAAAACAATGCTGACACTAGCACAATAAATAAACTTCACACAATTTCTTTCGATCTTGCACCGCGTTTTTACCTTTTCTGAAGTAAAATAATAAAATATGCCGATAATGCTCTCTTTGATTGACCATTTTCAAGTTTATTTTTAACCAACTAGTAAACAAATGACGCTCAGTTTATGACTGAAGATAGTCTAAAGTCTAATCTTTAAAAAAGTGTATAATAATATAAGCCAATCACTACTACATGAAATATGCAGTTCACGTCATCTATCATGCACCAACGATTCGCCATTACGCCAAAGTTCGAAGCTGAGCCTAAAGAAGAAGTATCCTTAGCAACCGAAGCAATAAAATCCGAGTGAATTTAATCACGGAAACTGCCTTAAAGAAACTCAATCGCAAGGCGTAAACATACAACATTTCCATAAGAAGAATTGGAGGAATCCGCCAAAAGGCTACTAGCTTTAACTTTGCCGATCCAGTCTAAAAAGACGATCTTTGATATTAAGCTGAATGTACCCGTGGTGAATCAGATTACATCTCAGCGAATCTGGGAATCGTTCAGGGTAGATGATTGGCCATTACCAAGAAATATTATATTTTACTTGCAGATTCAGGTTTTAATCAAGCAGGGCCAGTGGATATCTTCTTTGGTATGGAGTACTATGATCAGCTCTTGGCAATCGGCCAAATTAAGTTTGATGAAGCTTTTCCTCTCTCACATAACACGGTTTTTGGATGGGTAATTGATGGTCGATCTGGTAGTCTTTGAAGCAACGCAAGTCACAAAAACAAAAGCAACGAAGGCTTTATATACGTCCCACCTCAAGAACGCGTTCTGCTGGCATATTTATTGTGCCCTTTGCTCGAACCGATATTTATTTTTATTCGCCGCTACAATGAACTCCAGCTGCCACATTTCTTAAGGCTTATTCACGTAGAACGCGTTATAACGCGGCGCTCAGGCAACGCGCATTCTTCTCGGCATTCAGCTATATAGCTACTTCACACACACAGCGTTATTCGTGCGGGCGATACATTATTTTGTGTGTTTCAGCAGTATGTCGACCGAATTCAAAGCAATGAGTAGTTCTGTTGAGGAGAAAGTTCTGCTTCTTCTAGCTTTGATTGTAGTGAAAGGAAGAAACGGTGTTGGGTGCACGTAATCAATAAAAAGAGAGAAGAATTTGGTGAATACCACCATCTGTATCGAGAGCTGCGCTCACATGACGATCGTTTCTTTGTATATTTCCGCATGTCGAGACAAACTTTTGAGGATTTACATGATCTATTGCATCCGAATATTGAGAAAATAGTCACGAACTGGAGGCGACCCGTTGGAACAAGGGAACGACTAGATGTTTGTTTGAGGTAAATTGATGAAGAATTCCTGGTTGCATTTTTACAAAATTTTTTATTATAATACGTTTGATATAATTAATAGTAAAATAGCTAGTAGAGAGAAGCTAATTTGATTCAAAAAAATGAAACCCCCCCCCCCCAATTTTCATAAAAATGATGTGTTCCTTCGGACGAATCATCGTTGCTGAGTCCAATGGACACATGTTGTGGTGAACTGAGGACGAAGATATACTATTTTCGGATGGAGATGGTGAATTCCAATGCATGGATGATTGCCCAGGTGGGGGGAAATGGTGCACCAGGCTCCTTCCGTTTCATTTTTGCGAAGAGACCAGCAAGTTCCATCTGCATCAGTGCTTATATCGCTGGCTGGAATTTTCTGGACGTGTCAGTATAACTCAAAAACAAGTGGTGTATGCTATCAAAATTGCAGGCTTATTTTGCAAATAATGAAGGACTTTGTCCACGGCCATTATCGGGGGTGCATAATGTTGGGTTTCAAGTCCAAGTTTCTTTCTTTTTTTGGTGGAAGCAGAGGTGGCATTGATGTTTGTGTAGACTTTGAAAATATTAGTGGTTCATGTTCCTCAGCTTCATTTTTAGGTTCAGGAGTATCAACAAATGTGGAGTCTTCGATTGCGTTACTTGGTATATTGGTTTTAGTGAGACGGGTTTGAGGAGTGTCATCCAAAAATTGCATTTGTTGACTTCATTGCCACTTTTGGTACTTTTTTGCCTGCCCCATTACACATTTCACACTTTTCTTGTACCTCATATTGTCCCATAAACGTTTTCAATGGTTTTGGCTGCATCACCTAATTAAAAAATTAGGTTAATAGTACCAAGTTTACATAACTTCAAAATTTTAAAAATAATACGTATTATAATAATTGTACAATGCACAAATCAGTCGAGCCCGTCGTGTCGTGAAAAATGCATTTGGCATATTGGTCATGAGATGGCGCATATTTTTGAGACCAATAGAAACATGTACCACTACTACAGATTGCGTAGTTAAAGCTGCTACCTGTTTGCATAACTATATTATGATAAAAAAGGATGTGAACATATAATAGTCAGCCAATGACACTGATGCCATTGAGCCTATACAAGCGCTCGTACCAACAAATGCAACCAATCGAACATCAACTAATGCTACGATTCAAATCCGTGAAATTTTTGCTGATTACTTTGCCGGTAGATAATAATTTTATAAGGGATTGTCTATATAAAGTTATGATACGTAGTAGTGATGCCGGACATTAATCGAGCGAATAAAAAAATAGATAATTTTTAATTATGGTTTCTTGTATTTAACTTACAGACGAATAGACTGACCCAATTTCAATACGGTTTTGAATAATTTCTTTTACATAACCCTAAAAAGACATCACATCGTACTTACTTGTAATTCCCAGCCCTTCAGCAATAATATTCCATGCCTCCGCTTTCTTCACAATATTTTTGTATAAACTATGATTTGTGTCATATAAATAAACAAGCTTTCTAACTTCTTCTATTAATTTCTCGGTTTCTTTACACATCTTTACTCCCGGAAATTCAGTAACGGGCGTTACTTTTGTAATTTTATGCAAAACAAATGTATAACGCGACGTTCCAGAAAGTAGCGCTGAGTCATAACGCCATCAGTATAACAGGATTGATGCAAACTTGTATCATACAAACGTATCGCCGTAAAGTGATGCTACAGTAACGCTTAGCGCTGCGTTTTAACGCGCTCTATGCAAATAAGCCCTTGAACGCTTTTAAAAGCATACTATATAACGTTCTTCTTAGCTCCTGATAGTTTTTTAGTATTTTATATTCTTGTTTTTTTCTATTCAAGTAGCTCGGTTTGTTTTTTTTTTTGCATTTATTATATTTCATTACATATTGTCGCGTGTTATGGTTCGCGGCCAATCATTTTAATGTTCCGGGAAAGTGAAAACGCAATGTCTTTTAAATTAAATTAAAAGAGTTTATTTAATTCGTCAAAAATGCCGATCACTTCACTAACAATTTCACAACTTTAATTTTCACTATTAAAATTCAACCTTTTACTTGTCCATAAATTTCTATCGCAATTGTCTACTTAAAATCACTTCGCACTCAAACAATCAATATCGTCTGTACTTCGCGTATCGCAGTTTTCTATCACGGTTGTAATGAATGATCCCCCCATTCATTCAGCTCGCCTTTATATAGGGTCTCTAATCATTCAACTCAGTTCTCGTACATTGGTGAATAAGCGGGAACATTCTAGCATGAATGAATGGGCAGTGACTCACTTTCAGATGTTGATAATGCTTGTTGGGTTCTCGTGCTTTCGAGTAAATTCATTTGTTGATGTTCTTAATGATTGTGAAAACAATTGCGACAGTAGCTCGCAGAATTATTTGTACATGTAACAATATTTTGTAATTTGGCTGAGAGATCGGTGAAATAGCGTAAATAAATAAATAAATAAGGAAGTGGTAAGATGACTATCGCAGAATTATCGGAGGGATTCCAGATCCACAGAACCACTATAGAGAGAAGAATCCATGCAATAGGATATATGGTAAAGTTGGATGCTCGGATGCATCGCGAACTTTCGCAAAGAAACATGAAAGGTAGAATGCTGGGAGAAATGCATGAAAAATTATTTTTGAGATTTTGTCATCGAAGTACTCATCAGATGCTAACTCTGCCTTCGCTAGATTAGCATAATCTCAATTTAGATGTTAAGTAATGTTCATAGCTTTTTAATTTTTATTTAACCCTCTCAAGACGGATTTTTTTCGTGGACTCTAATTGAATTTGTGGGTTCATATTTCAAAAGTAGAAGTCTTTTTAAGATGTTTGTAGTTTTTTCAGATTTTTTCGAACATATTTATTAATTTTTTAGTGGTACATATCATCCCATTACTTTGTTACACAGGCTGTTCTGCAAACAGTTTTTGTTTGCTTTCCGATCTTCTTTTGTGAACATCTTGTATATCTCCATATGTTCACCAACATTCAACATTGTTGTTTGTCTCTTTGAGGGTCGTCCAGAAGTCTAACGTCTCTTCACCCCGGCTTTGTTTTTCCCTTGTTCAATGAGGCTTTCTGCCAAGGCTACCAGGAAATCCAAAAATGGTATATTTCTACCTCTGACTTCATTGTAAATTATAGAAGCTTTTACAGCAGTTATCATCAACAGTTTATAAAATACTTTTTTCCACCACTAGGTAGGCCTGCGATCAAATTCATCCAGGCCAGATAAATGATCAGTAAAATCGACCCCTTCCATATACTTGTTGTAACAAGAAATGATCTCGGGACATGCAACAGCAAGTTTTTCGCCATTCTTCTGTTTTCGGTCAACAAATGTCAGCTGATTCCCATGACAGTTGTTAATTGCCAATACTTCTTTCGTGTCTTGCTACCTAGTAAAGGTTATTCCGTCATTTGTGCATAAAAACTTTGCTTTGCCATTCTCTAGTTTAACCTGTTTTTTTGGTTTATTTTTTCGCGATCCAACACAAGTCCCTCTGCAGCATATGCCAATCTTTTCATCAATGTTACTGACGTAAAAAATCTATCGAAGCAGATCACAACATTTGTATTCCTTATTGAGCTGGCAAGTTTTCTAACTACCCTTTCTCCTACTGTTCCATCTGCTTGTCCATCCTTCTTTGCACTATACACATTGAGATCATATATATAACTGGTAATGGAGTCGCTTGTTACGCATAATTTTATTCTATGTTTGATGAGCTTCAAGGGCAAATACTGCTTCAAACTCGACCTGCCCTTGGATTTGGCCATACTTTCATCTATAGATTGATAAATTGAATCCGTTCTAGCTTTATGATATCTGCATTTGAAACACTCCAAGAGCTCATCAACATAATATATCTTGGAGCAATTAGTTGGTTTTTTAGGGTTACAGAAGTATAATTTAGAAATAAGCAGCTTATAATGGTAACACGACATTGCATTTTTCATTGTAGTGTTGCCCATAGAGGCCTGCTTTGACCAATAGCAGTTCAGGTTTGGCAGTGTATTATAAGCCATTACCATCATAACACCCGTCATCATCATAATTTCAGAAGAGTCAGTTGGTTTAACTTTTTTTTTAGTCTTCCTTTCCAAAATGGTTAACCTTTCATTTGTATACTGGGATATATACAGTCTTCCACAAAAGTCAAGGTATAGTGATAAATATCATGAAAATTGTTTGATATTTTTATTTAAAAAACCTATAGTGATAAAATTTTTTTGGTATTACTTCAACTATAATCATTACACTTTAAATTCATGTAAAACAAAACGAAAATCTGTCGTATTAATATATTATTACATATGATGTGTTGGAAAGTCAATGAATGAAGTCCACAAAAGTCATGGTACACCTAAAGAAAAATGATACAAATTGTAATTATAGTCTTGCATAGTTATTTGAATTATACTTTTCTTAATATTTTGTCGGATATCCTTTCATCTGAATTACTGACTTCAGTTTTTAGGCATAGAATATACCAATTTTTTAGTAAATTCGCTGCTGATTCTGGCCCACTCCTCCAATCTAACATTCTTAAGCTGCGCCTTGCTTGATAGCACTCTTTTTCGGATTTTTGTCTCAAGCTCATTCCAAAGATGCTCTATAGGGTTCAAATCAGGGCTTTGAGGCGGTGTAGCAAGCATGCGAGTATTGTACAATAGCCACATTCGAACTTTATGCGCAGTGTGCTTAGGGTCATTGTCCTGTTGAAACAAGAAATCTTCTCGCATACCTAATTTGGCTGCACTTTGTTTCATGTTGTTTCGTAGAATCTCTCAATAAGAGTTCTGATCTATAGTATTTTCGATGAATGTCAGATTTCCAACTCCAGCAGCAGCCATGCAACCCCAAACCATAACACAACCGCCTCCATGTTTTACTGTTTTAATAGTGTTCTTGGGATTAAATGCTTCTCCTACTTTTCGCCAGACCCTCTTATGCCCATTTACACCAAATATACAAAATTTAGACTCATCCGAAAATAAAACATTATCCCAAAACGTTATTGGTTTGTCAATATATGCTTTTGCAAATGTTATTCTTTTTTGTTTGTTTATGGAACTTACAAGAGGTTTTCTTCTAGGCGTACGAGATGAAAATCCAGCTTCTACAACAGCTCTACGCACAGTTTCTGCGCTAACCTCCTTCTTATCATTAATTCCAAGAACATCGCAGATTTTTCTACAGCTTAGAAATGGATCTTGTTTTACCATTCGCGAAATTTTTCTCTTGTCCTTTGCACTTAGTTTAGATGGACGACCTGTTCGGGGCACATTTTCCACTCTATTTTCCTTCTTAAATCGATTTATCACTTTTTGAATGATTGACCGACTTCGCAACACTAGTTTAGCTATTTCAGAATATGATTTGCTCTGATTTGAATGCAGATTAATAATTATTTCACGCTCCTTAATACTCAACTCCTTTCGACTCATTTTTTAAAAATTTTATTAAATAAAAGATACACCACGAATACGGACGCGATATTAAAGACAGCGGCCTACGGTTGTTAACTCACTCTGATAATATGAACTTGGGGGATTCCCCTTTTTACAAATAACAGGGCATTTTCTGCAACTGTACCAAGACTTTTGTGGAGTAGAAAAGAGACATTGCCAACAAAAAATTATTGTCTTCAATGATCATTATTGCCGAATCCCTTTAAATTTATAAAAACTTAAATTCAACAGAACTCGTATTATTACCATTTCATAACTTTTGGTTTTCAAATAAAAATATTGATTCAGTAATACAATTTTCAGTTACCGATTCTCTGTACCTTGACTTTTGTGGAAGACTGTACATGTACAGGCTTTTTGGAAATAACTTCAGAAAAATATCAATTTCTGAAAACTGACTATTTATAGAGTTCGAAAGAATTTCTGTGTCCCTTGCATCAGGTAGTTGAATCTTTAGGGGGAAACTCTGCGGAGGCTACCAGATTATGACGTCTGATGCGTATGAAGTTATAGATGCTGGTACATTTTGGAAGTTGGAATCGTCTAGTATATTATTCAGTTTATTATCGAGCACAACATAGCTACTTTCAGGTTCGGTTGCGACTTAGATAATTTAATAATCGAGCAGTCGCATAAGCAAACTGCTCGAAAACCAACCCATTGCTGATCCAAATTTCGATTGTAAATTTAAAATAATATTCACCATTTTAATTTGCAATTGAAATCCGGATACGGCAACCCCTTTCCAACGGAGCTCTTCCACGATTGCACTTTCGCAATGACGTGAAAAGTGGATGGAAGGCTTGCCGACTGGTTATGAGCGGTCCCGTAAGGCGACGACGAGCAACAAACGGGGAGCCTGTTTTTCAACCGCCACGGGGAGCACGCGCGACAACTTCGCTGGCAAAGGGAGTATAAAGAAAAAAAAAGTGCGCTAGTTATTCGAGCCGAAATCAAAAGCCCCCATCTAACACAATAGCCGGAAAAAATGAGGGTTTCGTCGCGATATCGCTGCGGTCTTTTGGGTTTTTATTGATGTAGGAAAAGCTAATCCGAATGACCACATACCATATGCGTGAGAAAAAGTGGCATTAGCCTGGGCGTTTAAAATAAATTGTGCGCGAATTTAGGTTTTCCGCGAGAAAATTTTTAAAAATAGAATAAAAAAGAAAAGATTCGAAATGGTAGAAATTAAAGTGTCTGCAATTACTTAAAAATTATCATTATGTGCACATGAAGTGCAAGCTGAAAAACAAAACGGGAATTCTGCGCATCTTAGCATACTGCATGAAGTTTCTACATAGTGGATGTTTGAAAATTCACGACGGAATTCGGAAAGAAATTTTATCCACGCCGTTGGATATTAAACCAAGTAAACCGGTTCCGAACTTAAGCTATAAATTAAGTTTCATTTGAATCTTAGTGATTGTTTCTTTGATTTTACAGGGGTTAAGTGGCTATAAATTTCTTCATTTGGGTATGAAATAAAGTGAAATACAACCCAAGTCATGTCTGTTAATTTATCCGCGCGAGATTTACTTCGAATTTTTTGTGAAGTGCAACATTAAATGAAAAATTTCTTGTCTCTTATGATTCACATTCGCAAGAGTGTGGAACCGTGGCAATTAAAAAAAACGCGTATAACGGCAAACATAATGACTTTGTAGCAAATATGAGTGGCGGCAAGAGTTCCGTTTGAAATGAGGATTTAATGGGCGTTTTGATCAAGGACCACGCATGTTGAATAGCACTTGCTGGTTTTTCCGTTGAAAATTAACGGCGTCTGGGTGAGAGATACATATCTCAGATTTTTTCGCCGAGCGGCTTTTGAATTGAGGTGATTCGGATTATGCCTCCCTCAAATGGGAATTAAAAGCCAAATTATGAACCGTTAAAAATAAAATAGGCTTGAGTGCTCATTGGTTTGCGAACATTGAGGGTGGGAATGCGTCAGGAAATTCTCTTGCAGAAAAGTTTCTGTTATTTGTGTCAGCTAATGATGTTCGTTCTTCGTTTTAACGCATACGTAAACCATTATTGTGAGCAAAGCCGGTGGTAACCTTGAAGTCTTTGGTGAATTTAAGGGGAAAAACTTGAAAGCAATGAACTTTGGTTTAAGTAAAAGGAAAAGTGGATGAAATTTCGAGTGCTATACATTGATTATAAACTTTATAAGGACTTTGGTATACGTCTTTATACATGTAGAAAATGAGACTGATTCTTCGCGCTATCAATTACTTTATGGAGAAATAACAAGATAAGCAGGAGAAAGAGTGTTTACATCGTTATCGCCTCTGAGCCAATTTGATGATATTTCACATGATCATAACATTTTTGATAAGTTATATAAACTGAACTGAAAATTTGCCAGAATCACGCTTAAATTCGATTCGGGCTTACGACAGAATACATTTCTCAATTTCAATAAATTCACCCACATCGTCAGCGGGCGCCCGGCGATGATGTTGGGAAAGTACCCTTTTGTTATTTTTTTTATACAGTTATTATTTGTTTCAATTTTTTTCTAAATTTTCTTGCCTTTTTATACCATTCTTAATTTTCGTAAATGTTTTCTTAAATTTTTTTATCCTTTTATACAATTGTTAATTTTCGTAAATCTTTCTTATTTTTTTACCTTTTTTTCATACAATTATTGATTTTCTTCAGCTTTTCTTAAAATTTATCCATCTTGTATTTATATTTATTTATATATTGCCTGAATATCAGATTTTATAAAATTCATATTATAAAAAGATGCGTCATTGAATCTAATTAGGATTTATTTAGAACTTGGAACGGTTGGGTGTACTTGTTTACGTGTTTTAAATATTTTTGCACTCACTTCGAAAAATTTTGTAAATTAATCGAAAAGAAACGCGGCTATTGAAAAGTTGATAGTACCTCCACATTGAATTAACATGTTCGCCTGTATGAACAGAAATTAATGAGGAAAATTAAAAATGTTTTATAATTAAGGAATTACCCTCGGTCTTTCCCTTCGCTGAAACCTGACCGGGTATAGGACCCGCAACGATGGCAGGCTCCTCCACTGAAATGGACTAGCCATCGAGCGCGCTCTTCCCTTCTTTTGTTTTGAGGGCCTCTTTCCGGGTAGAGTGGCCTTCCGCTCCCGTGCCCTTTTATGGTATAGTGTTCCATCATATAATACTATAACATAAATTGGCCACGTTTATATTTCTCATTTGATGGAAAAATTTATGCAAATTATGTTCTATGAGTTTTTCACTCAAATGAGAAATATATGGCCACGTCTACATTTGGATCTTGACCCAGTTGGGAGGGATCTGTGGGCTATAAGAATCGTCGGTAATAACGAAGTCTCCGCAAGTCCGTCCGTTTTTGCCCGGCCCAATTTGTTCTTGGAACAAGCATTTCAACCCTTAGTAGGTTACCTCAGCCTTTTTGACAGGTTTAGTTCGTGGATGTGAATTTTTTTTTGTAGTGGGTCCTTGTGCTAGGGAAAAGAGCCCGCCCCACGACACCGCAATGCTAGCCTGCCAGCGTATTCACGCGTCCCCAGACAAGGCCTATCTCGGCGGATCTTACCATCCTCTTTCGCCGAGGCAGCAGACCATCGCTGTAATCCTTTATCTACCTATAACACTACAATAAGTTTAAGGTTATCTCAGTTTATTCGTAAAATGCACCCGGCTATATGACGTTGGGGGCATTAAAAAGACTGAATTGGCATTTATACACGCAAACACGGGACGACTGCGTTTACTAATTAAAATGAAATTTGCCTTGGGACGGATTGCCCCGTTAGTCTCGAAAGAGTTAAGTCAATTACATTTGATCTTTGCATTTGCTAGCTATATCGAATATAAATATTACGATCACTTGTGAGAGTCATCTCAAAAATAATTTTTCAGACATCTCTCCAAGTAAATAAAAACTAATAAAAGGTTTTAAAGCTTCACATAGAATTCTTTTTATAATTTACCATTAGCTATGTTGGCTTAGTAAACCCAGCTAATAACCAGACAACTCTCACGGGTGATTTATATTCGATATAACTAGCAAATGCAGGAATCAAATTTAATCGACTTAAATAAAAATTAATAAGTTATGAAGATTACTTAACATCTAAATTGAGATCATGCTAATCCATCGAAGGGAGAGTAAGCATCTGATGACTACTGTGATGACAAAATCTCAAAAATGATTTTTCATGCATTTCTTCCAGTAAATAACAATTCATTAAAGTTGTTCCATCTTCGCAAAGGTAGAATGGCCTGCTGTATTTCCGGTCTTGCTCGTCAAACGGATGAAGGATTTCTCCAATGGATGGTTACAGGAGATGAAAAGGGGGTCCTGTACGATAACGTGAAATGTTGTCAGACAGTTTGCAAAAGAGGTGGATGCATCCACGGAAGGTCTTATTGTCAGTTTGGTGTGGTTTTCATGGAGTCATTTATTGGGAGCTTCTAGAACGAAATCGAACGCTTAATGCGGGCTTGTGCATTAGTCAATCGTCGCGCAGTTATATTTCATCAGGACGATGCGAGACCGCACACAGCTGCAGTTACCCAGCGCAAATCAACGGAGATTGGCTGGGAATTTTTACACCACCTACTATATTCTCCCGATCTTGCTTCAACGGGTTATCACTTCTCTCGGTCTCTGGAAAACTACCTACCGGGAAAGGAATAAAGCAGTGAAGAGGATCTTCGTACAGGATTAGCGAAATTTTTCGAGGTCAATGTGGAAGATTTCTACAGAAGAGGGATACAGCAACTTCCAGAACGTTGGAGGCAAGTCATAGATACTAATGATGATTATATATTGGATTATGTTTAAATAAATACTCTGTTTCCCTCTGTTCCACGGCATCTGTTTCCGTGGATTTTCAATAAAGCCATTCACCTATGGTTGCATTTGAGTTCCAAGGCCTTTATGTTTAGGCGATAACATGATCGATGTATGTAGGAACAGACATGCCTAGAACCAAATTTGGTAAACATAAAACCAGAATCCACTACTTTGACTGTTGTTCAGTCTCCGGAGTATGGCAATGGATCCAGTTTTTGTCAACAGTAATTAATTGGTGCAAAAACTCGGTAGGATTCTTTTGGAATAGCTGAAGAGTCTCGCGCAACATGTCCATCCCTACGCACTTTTGGTCGATCGTCAACAAACGCGGCACCCATCGCTCGGATAATTTCTCATGCATAAATCTTCATGTAACGTCTTATGCACCCGTTCATTTGACTTCCAACAAGCCTCAGCGATTTCCTTAATGGTTAATCGGCTATTTCCTATCACGGTTGTGTGCACTAAACTGAGGAAATCTTCCGTTGAAACAGTTTTTGGACGTCCAGAATGTTCATCATCAAAAACGCTTGTGCGACCGCGTTTGAACCTACTACCGAAAAGTTTCACGGTTGTAAATGAGGGCGACGATTCACCGTACACGAAATCTAACTCTTCATTAACTTCCCAAGTTTTTTTCCCTTTCAAATAGAGTCATTTTATCACCACGTGCTACCCGATTTTATCCATTGTTCTTAAAAAACGTCACCTGTTAACTTTGGAAGGGCACTTTCTGTTTTGTACTGATCGGAATGACTTGACATTTTTATGGCATACACATCCAAAGACCACCTACTGATTGGCAAGAGAACTTGAATGCACCATGACTTTTTTCCGGCGAGGCCGAAAGCTTTTAAAATGACCCTCGTACTTCAGGAGTAGGGTATAATAAAAAGAAATAATTTTTTGGACACACGGAGCATGAGCGAGACGTTAGGTAGAAATGAACCCAAAAAAAAACACTTCAAGGAAACTATAGTGTTTGACCTTAGATAAATGTATTACAGTAATTGGCCCTTAGGGTCCTTGCCGATTATGTTGCTTATGACAGCATGGATTTTTTAAATTTAAGGCCGAAACAACACTCTGATCTTGTAAAGCAAAATTTTTAAGACTTGGACAGTAGAGACTGTAATAGAAAAAAAGCAGAAAGGGGTTCAAAAATCACCAGTCAGGCGAGAAGCATGTCGTAATATCAATTGGAAAACTTTTAATTAGCGTTAGCCAAAGTTCCAATCAATGATAATCATTTCTCATCATTTCCGTGACGCGTACTTCTTCTATCAAATGCTTGTGGAGAAGAACTGGCGCTAATTAAAAATTCACTCAACAATGCTAATTCAATTTTGAAATAGCAAATGTATTACAAGTAATTTCAATGCAGTGAGTAAATTAATGTCCGTGCATACTTCGGAATCATTAGAAGAACGATCTTTCGCTAAGAAGGATGTTCCAATATCTAAAACTCGAGTAATTTCGCAACAAACCATAGATAATAATGATCAATGAAATGTCACAGCGACACAAACAACGAAATTAACCTAACAGCACAGTCCGAGAGCACTGCAATTCCATGAAAACAGCAACAAGTAAAGCTACAATAATCTGCGCAGATATTTCCGCTTCCCTCATGAAAATATTAAAATACCTAGAAATATTGACATATTAACAGACAGGTAAAAACCTCACCTTTTCCTGTCATAAAATACTTAGCGCAATGAACCTTTTTACAATTCAATATTTGTTCTTCCGTGGTATATAGTCGTTGATTAATTTTTAAATAAGAATAAAACTTTCAAAGGCTTCCTTTTTCGACTATATTTGTTTTTATTGTGTGTATATGCGCATTTCGACCGCAACATACGGTCATCCTCAGTACACTACTTTCTACCTATCTTAACCTACCTTTATATACTAGAGGGTTTTTAGAAAACTAATTACATTCTTTACACAATAGGATTTTTACGTTCGAACATTCATAACTTAATCCTTATTACCTAATCGGATTTATGAGTTTTGAATTATTATTACCGTTCATTCTTAAATTTGCCGGTACTTTCCTAATCAATATGCTTTCGCTGCAATCAAGTTTTTGCCATTTATCGATATCTTTGACTACTTCGACTTCGTTCATTGTTATTTCGTGGCCATATTTAACTATATGCTCTGCCACTGATGATTTAAAATTTGTTCTACTTGTATTCTTTGCTGCCACAGCTTCTTTGAAGTGTTCCTCGCATCGAACTACCACTAAACATTTCGTTTGACCAATATAAATTATACCACTTTCTGGACACGTCACCTTGTCCACTCCGCATTTTTCTTCCTTAGTTTTTCTATCCTTTATGTTGGTCAGGCTGCACTCCTAGTTTATTCATTCTGCCTGTATCTATTGCTTCTAGTTGGTGTTTCTACAGAACAGGTGCCAATGTCCACTTTTGAATACGGGATGCTAATTCTTCATTTTTTGTTGGCTTCGATCGTTGCATTCTGCTTGAATAAAGTTGATAGTTCGTTTTTATATAGCTGTTTCTTCTTTTTGTTGATGATGTTCATAATAATTCGGCGATCGAATTCGTTCAGTTCCGCTGTTTCCATGATGTAAAGCTTTTTCCTCCTATACCGCTCATCCGATAAAGGCAACTTTTCGAGACGATTAATCATACTCCTGTATGCTGCAAGTTTTTGAGGATATGTATGATCGGATGTGGCTGGAAGCGTCCTCTGAGTGCTTGTTGGCTTCCTGTATATATCGAATTCTAGCAGATTATTGTTTCGAATGATCTGCAAATCTAGAAGCGGTATTACTCCTTCCTTTTCCATTTCCATCTTGAACTGTATATTATTGTGCACTTTGTTGAGCTGCTCAAGTACTTCCAACGCTTTTCCTCTTGGTACCACCGCTATAACATCATCCACATATCTCCACCAGATCCTTGGCATAAACTGTTGTTCTTGGATTTGCTTTTCAATGCCCGTCATAAAGATCTCCGCCAACAAAGTGACAAAAGGTTACCCATTGCTAATCCTTTGGTAACCTTGTACTACTTGCACCTGAATTTGAAATAATTTTCGTTCATACACATTCTAGCCAGGTTTCCGTATTGTGCCGCTTTCTTTCTCCCCTCTTTTAAACTGTCATGTTTTTCGATCCCCTTAACATGACAGTTCAATAGAGGGGAGAAAGAAAGCGGCACAATACGGAAACCTGGCTAAAATGTGTATGAACGAAAATTATTTCAAATTCAGGCGCAGTAGTAATAGGTTACCAAAGGATTAGCAATGGGTAACCCTTTGTCACTTTGTTGTTCTTTTGTGAAATCCTCCTAAAATAAAATATAGCTCACTAGGACCATTGAATAGAATGCTGACAATAAAGTTTCTTTAGCTTTGCTAATATTTCCACTGATCTTATAGACAGAGCAATCGATCAAAATTCTTCGGTAGAATGAATTTTGGTCTACTGCTTTGTCTGTAAGACCAGTGGAAGTATAGCTAAAGAGACTATATTGCTAAAATTCTATTAATAATCGATCAGGCATCAGTTTGGATTGAATCTTGTCGATAACTTACACAGGAGCATCAAGTTAGTATGGTGATTTTGAGCCGGTAGACTCAATTAAGCCAGGTGAGGTCAAAAATTGCCTTTGATTTTATCTTATAATTTTATATTATATTAATTTACACAAAAAATTAACGTAACTTTTAACAGGAGAATTTTTTAGAACTGCTTGAATCAAATCACTTTATAGAGAATACTCGTTACTAGGCCCGAAAGGGGCTGTAGATCTAAAACAAAAACAAAAAAATCACATTATCGTCAATGTGATTCAAACGAGCAAAACTAATGTTTAATTATATTCTACCACTAATAGTTTGGGTACATTAAAATTTTGGATTCATTCTTTGAATTTTTTTATTATCTTAAAATAACCTTTCAAAGCCAGCCACTCTATAAATTTAATCACTAGACTATTCAAATAATTGAGTAGCAAAAAATAAGCAGTTACTACTCGTAAGGTAAGGACAAGCTTTTTTTTGTCCCAAGCAGTACTTCAGTCAACAATGTCGGTAGGTTTGACTTACCCCTTTGTATTTTATTCAATATGCAAAAAGAAATTCATAGCGAATGCAAATGCTTATTTGCTTTGAATTAATTAAGGTATCCATTACGTTTTTGCTATCATATGTTAATTAAAGAGAATATTGATAGAAATACTCATCAATTTTTAAGATTGCCATTTCAAGTAACATTCAAGGAATTTTTAAAAATACAGTTTTAAATCATCCAATAAAACAAGATTCAAACCTAGAAAAACTACGTTATTTTAAGTCTTTCAAGCAAATATGACAACTTTCAGGAAAATCATGCACAATATTACGCAGATTCTCATAAAATTTGACATTTCAATCGAGATATGATAACATGTCGCAACAAAAAATTTAAACAGTTATTTTGTGAATTTCAATTCTAAATGCATTAGTGAAATTTCAAGGAATTGTCTTTCACGTGTCGTTAACGCTATTATTATCTATCAGTATATATATATATATATATATATATATATATATATATATATATATATATATATATATATATATATATATATATATATATATATATGTACTACCGTGCAAAAGTATAAGGACATCATCGAAAAATTCGTGTTTTGGAGTTTGTGGCTGCTTTCTATTGTTTTTATTTTATGGTTAGGTAAAACAGACTATATTGCTATGATTTATGTTCATTACTTTTGAATTTTGCATAAAAATATTTAAAAATAGCAAGAATATAACGAGATAAATCAGGTTTTGTTTTTTTCATCAATGTGTCCACATGATGTTTTGATGATCGCAGCGCAAGTTCTTGGAAGCCTTTCGACCAATTTTTGAAGTTTTCAGTTGCGGAATTATTCCAAGCCACTTTTAGAATGTCAAACAACTTTTTTTCACTGGTCCCGTGCATGTTCTTCACATGCCGGTCCAGCTTATCCCATAATAATTCGATCGGGTTGACGTCAGGGATTGCGGCGACCAATCCATGATTTTGAGCACATTTTTCCTTCCCTTCGACCGTAGATAGTTCATGCACAGATGGGAGGTATTTTTGGGATCATTATCTTGTTGAAAGGGAAATCCATTGCCGATCAAACCAATGCCAGATGGAATGGCATTTCTTTGAAGAATATTGCGATAGTGTTCCTTCTGCATTATTCCGGCGATTCTGACCACTTTGTCAACACCATCGTAGCTGAAACACTCCCAGACCATCACGAAGCCTCCACAATGTTAAATTGTTGGCGCAATACATTGAAGATTATACCGCACATATTTATTTCGACAAACATACTGGCGCCGCCACGATCCAAAAATCTTGCCCTTCAATCATCGGTCCAAAACCAAGATTTGCACTGATCTTTTGACCAATCTTTATATTTTCGAACAAAAAATCTATTTTGTGGTCGCAGAAATGGTTTTTTCACAGCATCGTCCCGAAAATATTCGTTTGATAGTATCTACCGAAATTGGGTTCGTCGGGGTTTAGTTGATTTCAGTACAAATGTCTGGTACTGTTTTGAATCGATTTTGCTTGTTCATAAAAAAAATGTGTCGATCATCAGCTTGCGTTGTTTTTTTTTGGTTGGCTAGAGCATTTCAATTAATATTGTGTTAGTTTCGGCGAACCGCTTCAACATAATTTCAGCTCCACACTTTGTAACACCAACAATATTTGCAATTTCACGAATTGTTTTACAAACTTTTCTCAAAATAAGTATTTGTGAACGATTCTGAAGTGAGATATCGTTCTCTTGAGCCATTTTCAGCGACCAGAATCAATTTCGCGCGCGTAAACAATGACGGGCATGAATTTGAAAATTCTAGTGCAAAAAGAACACAACAGAGGGCGCAAATAACCGTTATTGTTTGGCACACATGGTATTCGTTGGGACAACTGAAGGCCAGAGACCAGTAGGGAAACCGAGGAAACGCTAGTCTGACTTCTGTCGACGAAGACAGTTCATCGCTGCTTGGATTTCGAAACCGGAGGACGCAATGAATGGACTGAGACAGTTGGAGGCGTTTGTTGCAGGAGGCGAAGGCCCGAGAGTAGCTGTAGCGCTAGGATAAAGAAGATAGGCGCTTTTTACCAAACAATGCTATTCTCCAAGCACGATTGACGGAACATCTACGCAGTGCTACGAAGAACGACAATTTAATGATTTTTTAGACGGAAGAGTCAGTCGTGGCCTTTGGAAAATGTAAAGCCAATCTCGCAAATGTAAAGTCAATCTCGTGAATGCACTGAACAAAAGTACAGTGTATACATTGGAGAATCGCTGGCAATTTATTGTGCTATAAAATATTACCGACATATGCTCGTTAATACAGACAATAAACCGCTAACTTCTGCGTTTCAGAAAAAGAACCATAATTCTTATGTGCGCCAAATCAGACAGTTGTCCTTTATTTCTGAATTTTCCACGAGTATTATTCACATCAGCTTCGAGCCAAATGTTGTTGCAGATGCATTATCGTAAATTTGACCAATCGATACACCCAGTCATATCGACACCCAGGACTTCGTCAACGAGCGGAAAAACGACAGCGATATGCAAAGATTATTGAAAGGCAATGCTGCATTATTCAAACTTACACCGATGACAATGGACACATCTACGAGCGCGACAAGAATTTACGTACCATTATCGTTGAGGAAACGAATTTTCAACATTTCTCATCGTCCAGGAATACGTCCAACTTCACGAGCAGTCTCGCGAAAGTTTGTTTGGCTCGGAATGCAAAAAAAATTAGACAAAGGACACATTCATGTATTCAATGCTAAAGATCCGAAATCAGCAGGCGTACCAATAATTCGTTTCAAGAGTTCACCATCCCTGATCAGCCATTTCGTCACGTGCATCTAGATCTGGTGGACCCCCTGATGCCATCGTAAGGCTTTCGACGCGTTTTAATCATGGCAGACCGTCTTTTGAGATGGCCAGAAGCTATTCCTATTGTTGATCAAACAGCGGCTACATTAGCTCAGGCCTTTTACGCTTATTGCATTTCTCATTTTGGTACTCCAAAGACAATACCGACCGACAAATGTACTCAATTTTAGATGTCCGCATTGTCAGTAACTCTCTTACATTTGTATGCAACTGATGGTGGTGAAGCTTATATAGGAGACGTTCATCAAGAAAGTGTCTACGGGATGATAACGATGGGAGGTGCAGGAAGAAAGTCTTTCTTTATAAGATTGGTACGGGACTTTAAATTCAAAGAATAATATTCGGGTGAACTTCCGTTGTACAGATTCCAATAGTGAGTCTAACTTATAATGCGGTATCCAAATTTCGGAAAAATACTCGAGGATAGGCCTAACACTTCTTATATAAAGATATACTGGAGACAGGGTATTTCCAAAGATGCAAGAGTAACGGAGACCAAATCCGGAAACCCAAGAAGCACGTGACGTGATGTCGAGGATATGCTCTTCGAACTTGAGCTGCGGGTCTAAGATCACTCCTGAGTTTTTCTACTTGGTTACTACAGATAGCGGCTCGTTGTGTAGGCTATATGGAAATGAGATTGGATTAGGTTTTAAAGAGAAAGTCATTTTATGACATTTTTGTACATTAAGGGAAAGAAAATTCGATTCACCCCAGTTGCATAGGACGCTCAGGTCATTTTGGAGGGAAATGCAATCATCAATACATCTAATCACTTTAAAAGCTTTAAGATCATCAGCATAGGGAAGATACGAGCATCTATTAAAGAGGGTAAGTCGTTAATGTATATTAGGAATAAAAGCGGCCCCAGGATGGATCCTTGAGGGATTCCAGTCTGTGGATAGAAGGAGTGAGATAACACTCCATAGAGATTTACTCTACATGAACGATTGTTTACGTATGAGACAAGTCAAGAGAGTTCGCATTTTACACAGTAGGTTATGATTTATTTTGTCAAACGCCTTGGTAAAATCAGTATTAACGACGTCAACCTGAAAGTGCTTATCAAGGGCTTCACCAGCAATGTGAGTAAACTCAAGTACGTATGTAGTCGTTGACCGACCTGAAAGAAAGCCATGTTGAGCAGGAAATATCAGGAGCATATAAGTTCATAAATGTGATTGTGAACTAAACGTTATAGGATCTTCGGGAAACATGATAGAAGTGAGATTGGACGGTAGTTGGAGACACACGAAAGAGGACCTAATTTATGAATTGGGAAGATGTTGGCTGTCTTCCACAAGCGTGGAAAAACTCCGGAGACAAGCTGGCGTTAAAGATAAAACTCAAAGGAATAGTTAATGAAGAGGACAGAGATTTGACGAACACATTGGGAATTCTGTCTGGAACAGAACGAATGCTTGTGTCAAGAGTATTAATAATGGACTCGATATCTGCAGGGCTAACCGCAGAAGCACTATCAGCCAGAGAAAAACGAAGAGGGAAAACATAAGAAGAATTGGATGCTGAAGAAGAAGTTATAGTAGAAAAGAAGTCCGCGAACAAGTTGGAAATAGATTCCAGTGTTGAACTTTGTTAATCATTCCAATACATGATGCTAGAAAAGTGCGGGGAGGACTTTAGATAATTAATATATAACCAGAATGGTTTTGACTAGTTGGAATGTAGTGACTGCTCCATGTGCGTAAAATAATTTTTCCTTGAACTTTTAATTAATAATTTCGCGGAGGCGCGAGATCTAGAGTATTCATTATAAGAATCAGAATCATCAGCCAATCTAAACTTTTGGCGAAGTTTGTTCTTAAGCTTCAGAGCTTCTAAAATGTCACGGTTGAGCCAAGGTGGCTCAGAGCTCTTTTTGGACCTATATAGGGGTCTAAATTGACGGATAAGCGAGTCGAGGTGGGAATAACATTTAATAAGAGCTTCTTCGCAATCAAGGGAGTCAAAAAATAAGAACCAATCAAGTGAATTCAAAGATTCCGACAGTGCGCTGTAATTGGCTTTCCAGAAGTTTAACTTGAGCGGCTAATGGCATTTAAGTGTTTTTAGAAAGCTCATGCTGATGTCCAACAACAGAGGGGGATGATGGGGGTCAGGAGATACGTAGGAGTGAGGTGCAGCAGCTACGTGAATATGCCCAGTATCAATGTTCGACATTACAAGATCTAGCATCCGATTATTTATATTTAGAACGTAATTTAATTGGTTAAGGGAAGATTGGGAAAGGAAATTCCATAGTAATACAGGCTGTCGATTGGAAGACAAGATATCAATAGATAATGTTAATCATAAGAGTCAAAAGAAGTGTTACAGGGAAGATAGATGCAGAATATGAACAAAGGAGCGGAAAGAGTATTGATTTTGACAAGTACGTGTTCGGTTAAGTCTGGGAGATGAAAATTGTCGCAAAGCTCACCGGAAAGACTTTTAGCAACAGCAATTAGCACTCCACCACCATCAGGTTTCTTCATCGGATTAAAATCACGGTCCCTCCGGTAGACAATGTGATTTGGGAAAAATTCCGAGCTATGTATATATATCACCTCTTAACCAAGTATCAGTTAAGCAAATAATATTATCATTCGGAAGAATGTATGAAACGCTAGGGCTATGTAATTTGGCCCGCAAGCCTCTTACATTTTGATAATATAAGTTAATATTATTATAAGTTTTAAGGTCTGGTATGCGTTGATCTTTCGATGTGAAGTTCTCAGAAAATTTCGCCTTCTGGGAGGATTGTAACGCTTGACTAAAATTCCATCCGACCACAAATTTTGATTCAACAAAGCGCTAGATTCTGCTGATACACTAATTTTGAAGAAGGCGATCTGAAGATGAGGAAGATTTTCTTTTGTTAACTTAACACAGTCTAAGATGGGAAAAGATGAACCAAGTTTAACTTCACGTGTTTAATTAACATTTCGACAGTAGTTTTATATGCTAGCCTCAACAGCACGTAGAGCCTCCTCTCCCTCATTTATAGAATTTGGAGTATGTGAAGCGTACGTGATTGGCTGCAACTGCTGAGATGTTTGTTCGCAAGAGGGAAAATTAATGCCAGGTGATGAAGACCGCTCAATTTGACGAGAATGTATTTGAGCTTGGCTTCTCGTTATGATTTGTGACCCCGCAGATATCAATAAAGGTGAAGACAGTTCATCGCTGCTCGGATTTTGGAATTGTATAACACGGCAAATAAACCGAGACAGTTGGAGGCGCTATTTGAGAAGAAGAAGTATCAAAAGTTATATTTTAATTGAGAGTTTTTATGTCAAGCATTCTCGTCGATGAGAAAACATAAATTTCAAAGGAGACCGCTGTAAAATGTAAAATTTCAGTGGACATATTGTCATGGAAACGATTTGCACCTTGTTGTTTTTTTCTTCTTTTCTCAGCGGTTGTTGAAATATCACCCGAGCCAAGGTTAATATTAAAAATAAAAATGTTAAAATAATAAAATAAAAATGTCAAAAGATTAAAATAAAAATGTAAAGTTAAAAAAAATAGGCAAAAAAACAAAATGCGAAAAGATTAAAGTAAAGATGTAACGTAAAAAAATAGGGAAAAACGAAATGTTAAAATAATAAAATAAAAATATTAAAAGATTAGAATATAAATGTAAAGTAAAAGAAAAATGTAGGCAAAAAAAAACGAACTGTTAAAAGATTAAAATAAAAATGTAAAGTAAAAATAGGCAAAAACAAAAGAAAAGAAAATCCGGTTACCATCACGCACAACTGATCGCAAACAATAACAAGGAACGAATCAATCGCTGAGCGATAGGACAAGAATGGCATACCACCTTTACAATTTTATAGCGACAAACGAAAGTATGCAATGAACTCTTTTTACGAGGCATCAGAGATTGGGCTGAGTCAACTGAACCACAACAAACTACAGGATCAAATGCACGATGATCTTCTATCAGCTCCATATTGAAGCCAATACATACTGTGTCGTCATCAAAAAGCCGATGTGGGATTTTGTACGGTCTTGAATACCACTGGACAATTGCCTGATATGGATCGTCATCGCTTTGAAAACCATTTTTCACTTCATACCAGTTTTTGATGCTGGCGATCTCGCAACTTTCTACTGAACCTGAATCTACTGATCCTGCGCACGATATCAGAACAAAATCTCCAACTTTTAATATTAGACCCGTAAATGCACTTCTTGTAGAAATAGCAATTTTTCATTCCAAATTTCGTGCGTAAGTTATTGGGTATGTGAACAGCGGTTTCTGGATTTCCAACCCAGCAAACTTTTGATTTTACAACCATTGTGCGATCGTACACACTTGTAATGTCCGTGAATTACAAATTAGAGCGAAAGTTATAAATTTGCATATTGATGAAAATATTCGCAAAAATCGTACTCAATGTTTGGGAATACTTACTGTAATGAAGAGATGATACGAACGTTGGAGAGTCAAGGAATCAAACGGTAACTACCACCCAATTCCGGTCGTCGCAAGGAGTTGAAGAAACTTAATCACTCTTTGTTTCCCGACTTTTCGGTTTAATTGGTTTGTTGGTACACTATCCGGACAAGCCTAGCAAAACAGGAAAAGAACGTTTATACAAACGAGTAACATCTAAGAGTCTTTTAAACCTACCGAAAGTACAACCGCAAGAGACTTCCAATCGTTATGGCATTCTACTCTACGTTACCGCGTCATGACATTCATTTTTACACTACCGCGTTATGGCTTCAACGACACATCACCGACGAATTTAAACACATTGGGAAAAAGACGTGACCACGATTTTTAATGGTTTTTCCCCAAACTCAAACTTTTGGCACGATATAAACAAACACGACACTGACAGAGTGTCAGTCACTTTGACATTCTACAACTGATGGGCGACTGAACTAAAAAGGGAAATTTAGATTTCAATTGCCCGATGCACCCCAGTTGAGGGATCTGAATTGAACATTGAATCCCCCAGGGAAAAAGTTAACGGCTCGCCGCTTGAAGCCGAACCGATGAAAACTCCAATAAGGATGAACGGCTCTTTCTCTTTTCTGGCGGGTTCGAGACAAAAACGAGGGCTAAGCGAGGATAGCACTCTGAAACTTGAAAAAAATCCATCGAGGAAAGGAATTGCGACCGGAGGAAAATTTCAACAGCGGAGAAAAATTTCAACAGCGATCCAACTAAGGGAGATTGGCGACATCAGGCAATAATAAGCGCGCTGGCAGAAAATTGCAACGCAGATTACTTCGGGGGGCCCCCGCTTAGGTAGAGTAAGTGAAATTTTAACTTTTTAATGCATTATATTTTTGGAACTTCATTTGCATTTCGCAATTAAATATATAGTATATAGTGAAATAGTGGAATATTTTTGGAACTTCATTTGCATTTCGCAATTAAATACATAGTATATAGTGAAATAGTGGAAGTTTTTGTGTGCTTGTTGAAGGAAGAGTAAGTTTGCCGCGCATGTTTACTGTACACCTGGCTCGGTTGTGTTCGAAGGTAAATTTCCTCGCGATTTATTCAGGAATTTCTGTTAGCGAAAGTGTTTCTTATTTAGTTTTTCGCTCAGTGCAAGTTACGCCGGAAAATCTGAGCCCGGCAAGTGTGCAACTGGTCACCCGATGATTCTAACCTTCCCCTGTTAGGGAAGAGCTTAAAGAGTGTTAGTCCGAGTTGTGTGAGGGGTATTTGGCGGCCGCGTTCTCGCTTGGCGGCTTTTTAGGACCAAGGGATAAGCGAGTGGCGCCACCTACGACCGTCTTCGATGGCAAGCCGAGTCCGAGGTCCTTAGCCGAAGGAACTCCCACGCGGAGGGTAACAATACGTGGGCGGTCTGATATGTACTTAGCCTCACCACTTGATGGCGCTATTAGATAGCTCCCGTTAAAATTTCAGCTGAATCGGACTCGTAGTTTTGTTGTGCCCACATGTGGAAGCGGGCGTGTCTGCGGATTTTAGAAAAATTGAGGAAAGCAATATCGATCGATGACTCGATTCTTGTTTTTGGAAGGGAAATCGCGCAGCGAAATCCAAGTGCGCTTGGATCCTGTCTACGGTAACTCTGCTCCTGCGATGAAGACCGTAAAAATTTGGTTTAACGAGTTTCAAGGTGGTCGCACTTCAGTTTTTGATGAACCATGCCCAGGTGCCCCGAAAAGGGCTACCACGGAGGATAACGTGACAAAAATCCACGAGCTCGTATTGGCAGACCGCCGATTGAAGGTGCGCGAGATAGCTGAAACTGTACGCATTTCAAAAGACCACGTGGGTCATATCCTTCATAAAATGTTGAGCATGAACAAGCTGCCCGCATGATCGGTATCGCGTTTGCTCACTCCGGATAAAAAACGCATCCATGAGACCACTTCAGAGCTATGTTTAACGCTGTATAAACGCAATCTAAAGGAGTTTCTCCGTCATTTCGTGACCGTCAACAAAGCATTGCTCCACTGGTCCACACCAGAGACCAAGGAGCAGCCGAAACAGTGGACTTCATCCGGCAAATGTGCTCCACAGAAGGCAAAGACTGTCCTATAGGACGGAAAGGTGATGGCCACCGTTTTCCGGGATTCATAAGGTATGATCTACAGCGACTACCTTGAGAAGGACAGGACCGTCACAAGGCTCTACTATGCTGAATTATTTGGCCATTCGACGCCGAATCGCAAGTAAGAGTCCCCATTTGGCGAAGAAAAAAGTGCTCTTCCACCATGACAACGCACCGGCTTACATCTCCGGCTTTGCCACTGCCAAATTGAGCTATGGGGTCTACCCCATCCGCCGTATTCTCCAGTTTTGGCCGCGTACGACTTCTTTTGTTTCCAAGTTTGAAGATGTCACTCGCCGGTCTACTTTGCAGACCTTGAGAAACGTATTGTTCAGACGGGTTAAAGAAGCTGGGTCAAGTGTACCGAGCTAAGACAAGATTATGTTGAGAAATAAATTGCCACTTTTTCAAACTTTTCCTTTTTCTTTTGTAGGCTAAATACTTATTAGACTTGATGCTAGTGAATTTAATTAACTTGGTCTAATATCTTGCAGTGAGGTTGGAAAACACAACACTAACTTTCTGAGGAGATTTATCTAATTTCACTGTAATATTCATGGAAATTTTAGAAATAGTGGATAATATAAATTGATTGAAAAATCAGTCAGACTTTGTAGTGATGAAAGTACCCTTAAATTTTTTCCATTTGTATGGACGATTGAATTTTTATTCAATATTAATGTATTTCATCAATTAAAGGCATCATCAAAATTGTTTTAAGCTGTAGGTCCAATTAAAACACTGCCTGACAGGAGGACTCTGTTGCTTACTCAAATTGTTGAAGAATATGATGTGATCCAGGGATCTCCAGCAAAAGTGACTTGCTCTTTTATAACTACACAACAAAGACCATAAAAATAAATTATATCAATATTGGAAAGCGAATGAAAAGTAAAAATACTCATATCAATTTAAGGAAATGATTCATATCACATTCAAAATTATGTAATAGTTCACAATAACCTTGAAGCTAATAAAATTTTATTCTTAGTTTAATCATTATTGACTCTAATAATGATCGATTTGATAAAATTCTTCCACGCGCTAATGGTTCATACGATGACCGCTTATCAAACATCATGATGCGGGCAAAAATGGTAGAATTAAACCAACCTGTTTCTTTAGATCTACAAGTGCATAGTTTTTTTCCCGAATCGGATACAGATACATACTTGAGTATTGGAACAAAATCGGATGTTTTTCATAAATGAGTATACTTAGGATACATCAGACAATGTTAATCACCTCGAATTATCACAATGTGTCAAATTAATTCACCAGTTAGTGGCTTCTAATATGGACGAGTTTTCCTATTGTGTCCTCAGTTTGCAATTTCAATATTTTTCTTGGGCCCTAAGCTTTGTTATTCTGTGATGCTGTGATCCTGCATCCTTTCTACAAAACAAGCCCATTAATTGGTTATTGTTTTCATACTCTTGTATTATATTTCTTTTCTTTATCGCCTCTTTAATGTCAATTCATATAAATGAATTCAAGGGAAACCAGTTGGAGTTTTGTACTGACTTAAACAATAAAACGTCAAAAAGAAGTTGATCGTGAATTTGGATCAATAATCCATTTAAAGAACAACCGAATTGAATTTACAATGTGAGAGTATATACGCAAAAAACTGGGCCTATAACTTGTTGCAAAAGTAAAACAACGGGTGATGCTTTCGCAGTGGCAATCCAAAAAGAAGGAGAAGTACATTTATTGTAGCTCTATTAACAGCCTGGGATACTGTTGATATGCTGATTTTTTCAAGGAACGAGTATATGTGAATTGACAATAATATCAAACAAAGCTTCCGGAAAATATTGGACAGTCAATAAATTTCATCAATCTGTCATTAATAAATTTTAACGGAAATTTGTCAAATGTTTATGCATATTTGACAGCTAGCAAACGAATATGATAGATTTTCCAATTTTGAAAAATAAAATGCGACGTAAATGTAATTTAAAATTACATAAACTTAGCGTAAACAGATTCATCTTATTTAAAAATAATTCTCATATAATAAGATGAATTGGCCTAGTTCGAAGGTATGTAGTATAACCAAAACTCCTGTGATAAAAGCCATCAAATTACAATTTGCTTATGTAGTAGTTAGCTTATTTTAGGCAAGCTCCAAGAAGCTTGCAGCCTGCATCGACAAAATGATCCAAAGCTCTCTAACAATTTAAAATGCTTGTATAGCGTAATGTAAGCAATAATTCACATAAAAAGGGCAGGACCCACTCTTTAACATGCTTAAAATTCACCTTGCATTGTCTATTATATTCCTAAACTTTTAAAAACGACTAAAAGAAACACATGTTCAGCTCCTTTCACTGACAGCATAGCTTTGAAAAGTAATCAAACTCGAATTAACGGCATTTCAATTAACCGGATGTAAGAACTGAAACAATTTTCACTTTACATGGAGTGCTACCATGTTCCCCCCGTAGACCATTTAGACTACAACGCTGAAATTCCCCTCAAATCTGTACAAAACCTCGAAATTTCTTCGACACTTCCATAATTCTTCATATACCGCCATATAAATTTGCAGAAAAAGTCGGTAATGATGTGTTAGTAAGCGCTGTCACTTTTTGGCTTTTATTACGAGAGTTTTGAGTTTAATTTCAATGTTACCAACTACCGTTACTTTGGTTCTTATTCACTATGCGTTCCAGCCTTACAACTGTAACCGTTCCTTTTGACTTACAAGGTTACAAAACCCTAGAGCTCTCAGTTTTTCGATGAACGCATTATATCCCACTTCATAATAAACGATAGACACACCGCCCACATTTTCAACAGGTGTTCAAATGGATTGCGTTTGAAAATACATGATTCATTATAATCATTGGCGTTATGAATTGGAATTCGTCTTATCTCTATAGATAAGTTGAAACTACACATTTTTTTAAGCGTATCATTCTAGAAAGCGGCCAATCTATCTCTGGAAACGCTTTAAGTCAAAAAGCTTGCTTGTCTATGATACTCATACCTACATAAAACCAACATTGAACTGTAGCTGATAAATGATGTATTTATAGTAAGGAATGATTCAAAAAATTGTAAAATTTTTTTTATCAAAACAAAACACCTCAAATATTTTGTGCAAAATATCTATTTCAAAGGGAAGTATGGTTTAAAAAGATTGTATACAATGTTTCATTAAGATGCCAGGTAACATTTCCGTGTAAAAAATAATACTTGATGCATTATGGTTAATTTATGAATCCATCAAATAATTTCAAATATATTGAATAGCTGATGCTTTCTTTAAGTGTAAAAAAAATATATTACAAACAAGAAGCCCTGATAAGAAATGAACGATAGGGAAGTATTCTTGATAACCTTGCCTTAATATAATTTTAAGGTCATCTGCTCGTAAAATGAAATGATGTTTTTGATATATTTAATGTGACTTATAAGCTGAACGTATTTTGGAGGTATTATCGTACATTGGGTCATTAAGAAAGTAAAAACGAAAATGAAGTAATGGTAGGGTTAGCAGTTAATCGGTTGTCAATTCCAAAAATGTTATGGACAGGTCAAAAGTGACTACATAAAAAAATTTGTATAAGGTTTTTAAGGGGTATCTCCCCATACATGGAAGCGATTCTTAAATATTTTTAGGGCTTCATAAAATGAATTTTACAAAAACGTTTCGCGTCTTGTCTGTCCATCTATGCGTCACTGCAAATTTCTTCAGAAAGATTGGTGTTTGAACACTTGGACTGTCAACACGTGTTGGAACAGATCTAAATAGAAATTTGTAGAATTATTATCCAAACTAGAACTTGATACTGTTTTTCGCAAAACAACGATAAATGAAAATTTTTTATTCCTAGATCGGATTCGAAAACTTGAAAAAACAAGAAACTCAA
The DNA here is from genome assembly GCA_963969285.1 of Odontomyia ornata. Classification (NCBI taxonomy): domain Eukaryota; kingdom Metazoa; phylum Arthropoda; class Insecta; order Diptera; family Stratiomyidae; genus Odontomyia; species Odontomyia ornata. The sequence continues at coordinate 42,631,421 of OZ017740.1, read as the reverse complement.
AACGGCATTTTGGGTACGGACGCAACAACGGCAAAATGGACGACCTTTTGTAAACAAGATGACAACATGCCTGATCAACCGAGGCCCAAAGCGGGTCGCACCGGCGCAAATAACACTCGAACGAAAAAAATACGGTACCCGCCAATTTTCGTAGAGGACATTAAAGCGACCGGATTAAAGGATATACTAGACCGATACACTCCAATAGACGGGGTTTGACTAGGTTATAGAATAACCAGAATATTCAACTCCACACTCAAAGTCACAGTTGATAGGCTCGAAGCTCATGATTATATCATGAACCTCATTAAAACCACCTCAACAATAGGATACTCGTTCACTCCTAAAGAAAGGAAAAACTGTGCATTCATCTTAAGGGGCCTAGGCTTAGACTTTGGAGTGGATTCGATCCACGAGGACATCAAAATCTAACTACCAGAGTTGGGCGTTGAGTCGGTTAATCCACTTACCACAGCGTGGTCTAAAGCGAACAAGATCGAACTTGACCTTTTCGGAATTACAGTAGCTACCAAAGATGATAAGAACACAATAAAATTGCGCTACATCTTACATCAACGGGCTATCTGGGAACGCCCGAAAAGCAGTGACCTGGTACAATGTTACAGCTGCCAGAGATTTGGTCACGTTTCCACTAATTGTGGATTCAATATCCGCTGCGTAGAATGTGGAGAGGAACTCATCTCAAAAGACTGCCCTCAAAAATCGATGGATAATTCAGAAAGGGCTCCATTCTGTACAATATGTAAAGTACATAGTCACCCCGCCAACTTCTCTGGATGCCTGGAACGTAAACGTCTTTTAGAAAGAAAAATGAAGGCAAAAGCAAAACGAGTAGCTCCACCTGTATACTCAACACTTTCCAGCCATCAACGTAGTTCTAGGAAAAAAAACACCGACCTCTGCATTGATTACACCGACACTTAACCCCGTCAAATTACAAACGCCTGGCTTGAGATATCTCTCAGTAAACACTTTTCGGAGATTCAATCCTTTGCTTCCTTCCTTTGACTCCACACCCGAACAAGAGAAGCCAATGCTCTCCTGAACTTCTACTTCAACCTTTATGTTGGCAAACAGGCTCATTATTCTATCCATAAATATAAACTTCCTAGTTTTGCATGACAAGAGGCTTTTCATTTCGGACATAGTCAAATAATTCCAACCCGATTTACTCTTCTTGAACGAGACAGCTCTGAAACCTCATCACAAAGTCCGTGCAGATAATTATAATGTTCTGCGTAAAGATGGTAGTAGAGGCACTGCGATATTATTTCGAGACGATCTAGACGAACTCTTCATGCACACTAGCAACCCTCCGCACCAATGGAACTCCGTCCAAAATCCTAATAGGCTCCCTTTACATCCCGTGTAACTTTGGTATCCTAATCACTTCTACGCTCAACCAAATCCTAGCAATAGCATCATCGCATGACTCATTTCTACTAGGAGGAGACCTCAAGGCCAGACATGGGGTGGGGTGATTCTACTACCAACATAAATGGAAAATCCCTCTTTGAATGCCTCCACGCGGAGGCCCTCTTACTAGCCTCTATTTTAAATGCAGGTGTCCCAACTTTCCCGAGGAGTAGTTGATTTTTGGACAGCTTTTTAATTTCACCTGATCCCACAATTCCTTTTCTCTGATCCCGCAATTCTGTTTATATGCTCCATATTTGCTTCCTTATTAGACCACCCTGGTCTTTATTTAAATATATCCCTCAGAACCCATATACTAGTTCCAATTTGTCTATCACACCACAGACCATATAATTCAATAAAATGGGCAAACTTCAGAAGAGACCTCAATAACCTTCTTCCGAAGCTACCACCGGATAATAAGACTCTCTTAAACGTCCAAATAGACACCCATATATCATCGAAAGGCTCGAAACGGCGACCCTCGACAACCAGCTGGCTCACATCTGTCAGACGCATCGTTAAAGATGAGCAACGAGCTTTGGATGGAAGTAAAATCGGCTATTAAGACTGTGGCAGAACAAGAGGAATGATTGGTTTGATGATGCGTGCCAGAATGCGTTAGACAAAAAGAAAAAGGCGTACAAGGAATTCGTAGGCAGGAAAACCCGAACGAAGAGAGAAGATTATGAAAATCTCAGAAGAGTAGCGAATAAGATAATTAGTATTAAGAAAAGAAAAAAAAATGACGACCAATTGAGAAATATCGATGTAAGATTAGTGAGCAACAACACAAGACAAGCATACAAAGTAGTGAAAAGCCTGAAACGTGGTTATCAGCCCAAAACCACGCTCTGTCGTGATGACATTGGCAAACTTATCGCTGATGTTGCCAAGATTAACGAAAGATGGGCTTCTTATTTTAAGAACCTCCTTAATCATTCGCACAGCTCCAGAGCATCGGACCTTATAGAAAATAAGAAAATACTATGACGACCAATTGAGAAATATCGATGTAAGTTTAGTGAGCAACAACACAATACAAGCATACAAAGTAGTGAAAAGCCTGAAACGTGGTTACCAGCCCAAAACCACGCTCTGTCGTGATGACATCGGCAATATCATCGCTGATGTTGCCAAGATTAAGGAAAGATGGGCTTCATATTTTAAGAACCTCCTTAATCCATCGCACAGCTCCAGAGCATCGGAACTTTAGATGTTTCCGGAGAGCTTCCATTGGCCCCACCAACTCTGGATGAAGTTTGTTCTATCATCAAGGCCCAAAAAAATAATAAAGCACCGGACATCGATGAGATTCCAGTGGAGCTCATCAAATATGGTGGCAGCAGTGTTCATAAAGCTATTCACAAAGTCATCCAGAACATTTGGCAACAAGAACATACGCCGAAAGAGTGGAGCCAATCAATTATGTCCCCTATGCACAAAAAAGGTCACAAGCTACAATGCGAAAATTATAGAGGCATATCACTACTTTGTACGGCGTACAAAATATTTTCAAAGATCTTAAAAAATCAAATCGGATCATACGCCAACAGTATTATTGGGGAGTATCAAGGTGGTTTTAGAGCAGGTAGATCGACATTAGATCAATTGTTCACTGTCAATCAGGTACATGAAAAATGCTGCGAGTTCAACATAGACGTACACAATCCTCGTTGACTTTAAGCAAGCATACGACAGTATTGATCATAACGTACTATACCAAATAATGCTTTGCTTTGGCATCCCAGCCGAATTAGTCCGTCTTACCAAAATGATAATAACGTCGACAAGCTGCCAAATTTGCATCAATAACCAACTTACCGATGCCTTTGACACAAATATCGGACTAAAGCAGGGAGATGGGCTGGCCCCATTGTTATTAAAATTGGCTCTGGAGAATGTCATAAGAAAGTTACCAGCCGATACACGAGGTACATTAGTATACAAGGCGAGCCAGGTAGTAGCCTATGTTGTAATGATTTTAATTTCGATGCCACAACCGAAGCCACAAGCAGTTTTTCATTGAGACGATCACTTTCAAGGGGATTATCTGTGGCAGTCGAATTCTCCGTAGTTCAATTTTTGTTTGTAGAAATATAAGTACTTATAGAATTGGTTACCTAACGTTACATGTGCAGTATGTTACCAAAGTTAACACCACTTTCTACTGAGCTCGACTGTTTGTTTCTTGTCGATTAGTGAAATCAGGACTGGCATAGTAATCGCTTTCTGACTGAGTTCTAATTATGTATGATGCGTTTTCCTGACAGGATCCTGATCACGTTTTCAGGAGACCTGTTCATCGAATTACAGAGGTAGTAAAGTTTGAGCTTATTTTTGAATATAAGTTCGTCTGGAAGGCTTGATCGTAAAATTATGCCCTTTTCATCTACGCCTTAAGAGAGGACTAGAGGGAGAAGCACGTCAGGATAAAAACCAAATCTTGGGGATATAAGCTATATACCTTGCAAAGTTGATGATCCGAGATCATCTTTCTTGGCGTTCGAAGATGTTGTACGGCGAAAACGAGCGTTCAAATACCTAATTTCCGATTAGTTTTCCGCTTATCTTCAGCATCCAGTGAGCCCTAGTGCTGATTGTCGCTATTTTCATATATATATCCAGTTCAATGCTTTAAGGCTTGAATTGAGAATCCCAATTGAGATTGGGTAGCAAAGTATAAAAAACCCAAAAAAACCTTTAAAATTAATTATAAATTAACACTTTCCATCACTATTTGTACACTTTACCCTCGGGCGTACCAACCTGGAATTTACTGCGCGCACGTGCTCTTCACAAGAATCTTTTACGGCAACCTCGCCACTAGCTCCGCCATATGACTTCGTCGGACTGCCACTTTGACATTCTTCGACCAAACTGAAGTAGGATGGGCAGTCGTCAGAATCGATACGAGATACGAAGCCATATGGTAGCAAATTTGCATTTGTGTTAGTCGCCAGTGGCGTAGGGCCGATTCATTACAATGTGGACGACATCAATATTTTGTCACGGTCATTAATAATTGCGTAAGAGCCATGAAAATAAAGCAAAGCTCACGACGCAGTCCAGAAAAGATACCTCAAATAACATGCATAAAAAATCACATTTGGCGAATACAATATCGAAAATGTGAGCAAATCTGTGCATTTAGGCGCCAAAATAACGATAACCTGTAGTTATCAACTACTTCGGCGCGTAAACTGCCGAGGAGCCTGGTTGTCTGTCCGTCTGAAGTAAAAGCAGGGTACTTTTGTCTGTCTGTCTGTTCGTTACCTTTTTGTTTTTTTAGTTCCTTCAGTAATTTTTTCACAATCTCCCTTGGTAGGGACAGTAAACTACTAACCGAGCACTTCGCACCGCGAATTATTCGATAAATCAGCCAATGCACACGAAAAATTATTCACCCGCAACGCGTATGTTGTTTTGGCGGCAATTTTATGCCACAAAGTTTTTTCATACCCCGCGTAGCGATACGCAACAGATATCGGTCATCCCTACACCATTTCAATCAGCTGGAAAGTATTGGAATGACAGGTATCTGCTACTACTCACCACCTGATGGCGGCAGAGTGAGGAGCTAGTTACGGCCACTGAGCCGCGACTGCCGTCGTAAGTGTGTGAGTGCGAACCAGTGCTGTCAATGACGGGCCACGAAAAGTACGCACTTAACGCGAATTGCCGAATCATTTGATAATTCCAAAGCATAAAATCTTCCGCGCGTGCAAGTGTGGCTGTACGGAAGTATTTCGTTGCGGATCGAAGGACACATTGTTGGATTTGACGAGTATACGAATCTTGTGTTGGATGAGGTGGAAGTACTTCATATGAAGACGAAAAATTGCCGGAGCTGAGGTGGGTTGCTTGCACAGTTTTGAGGTTAATGATTTGCGCTGAGGGAATATAAAATCTGTTGTAGGGGCACTGTGACGACCGCTGGCAGAGTGATCCCAGATAAATGATATCCCGGAGTTCTTGACTTTTCGAATTGTGCGAAATGACATTAGACTAATTTTAATCAGACGAAATATATCTCATTCAAAAGATTCATTGTTCAACATGGTGAAGGGTAGATGATACGCTAATCAGAAGCTTACTCATCTCGGGTATTTCACTGTCATAAGATTCTTAATGGTGAGTGAGCTTGTTAGTAATCATTTAACTTTGTAACAATTTAAAGTGCTTCCTTTGCGAATATAAATGGGAAATATTTAGACAACTGGACCTAACGAAGCCGTATCACGTCTAGCGACACTTTTCTTACTCGTATGTAATGGACATTGAACCCGTGCTCCGGGAAAGTGTGTGCGCGAATGCGAAGGGTGATGTTCGGTTATATCCAAGTCATGATTTAATCTGAATAAATGTTGGGTAGTGGGCCCTTGTGCTGGGGAAACAGAAACCACCTCACGACACCACAACGCTAGCCTGCAAGTGCATTCACGCATCCTCAGACAAGGCCCATTCCGGCGAGCACCTACATCTTTGCTCGCTGAGGAAGCAGACTATCGCTGCAGTCCTTTACGGGCATTTTTGAATATCTACGAGTATAATCTCTACAAACACCTAACAAAATAAACCGAAGAATATAGCTCACAAATAAAGGTTTTTATACATTTTCGACGATCTTGAAAACCAGCGGCATACACAGGAAAACAAAGCTCTAAGTACACAAAGCTGTGATAAGACTTGTGCTTTGCTATGAGTGTGAAACATCGACTCTAACCCAAGCGTCCGCAAATATATTGAACACCTTTGAGCGACGGATCCTGGGGCAAATAATCGGAGCGAAGTTAGACGGGGACAAATTCAATGCAACCATAGGTCTCAACGATTGTAAGACTTCGGAAGTTCCAACAGGGTGGTCACATGAATTGTATGGACGAGCAACGCATACCCAAAAAGGTATTCCTTGGGAGAACTGAAAGGCGAAGACCAGTGGGGAAACCGCGGAAACGCTGGTCTGACTCGGTCAACGAAGACAGCTCATCGCTGCTTGAATTTTGAAATTGGAGGACGCGGTCGATGGACCGAGACAGTTGGAGGCACTACTTGTAGGAAGAGAAGGCCGGAGAGGGGCTGTAGTGCTACGAGGAAGAAAGAACTAATAGTACGCAGTAGCCTTATTATGCCGCAGCTGGCATCGAGGCAGAAAATACGGCAGACTGACGTGATAAAGGTCATACAGAGCACCATCAGACTACTTCCATAAGAAGGAAAAACTTTAAAAGCAAATTTCTAACGATTTTAGATCTTAAAAGCGAAACTGCGGCGTAGTTTTGTTCAGTGGTGATGGTGAATCTATTTGCATCTTATTTCATGGGAGGGTACTGTCCAGTTTAACCTTTTACAGACTGCATAACGATCACAGAAATTTAACAATATTTATTCAGGGCATAATAAATTTTGGCATTCAAGCATGTGTTGAAAATACATTGCACATTTAGTAAATAATCTTAGTTGGTTGATAAAATGAATTGTAAATAAGTAAATCAAAAATAACCGAATGAGTCATGTTTTGCGATGGTGTGGCATATTATAATTGAATTTGACCTCTAAAAGCTTAATATCAATTTAAATCTGTTAATTTATTTGTGCACAAATTGATACAAGTCTGTCGGTTAATTTGCTTTGCTTTTAAAAACAATATTCACAGTGCAATCTTTAGATCTCCGGAAGATACCTTTTGATCTTTTAACTATATATAGAAAAACTTCTAGTCATAATGTACGAGTATATCATCAATTTTCAATAAAAAATTATCACTACAATAAATTTTTCTCCAAATGATAGTAAACTATCTCAGAATCAAACATATCTAATGATTATTTTATGTATGTACATGGTACCTTCATCATTGTGAATTGATAAGGATTTATTTGCCGGGAAATATTTTTCAAATTTCCTCTAGGCTTTATCAGTGGAAATTAAACAGCATTGCTAATTGCTGAGTGACTATTATGTTTATTTTAAATGTGCAATCGAACTTTTATCAAAATTATTCTTGATGCTATGACCCGTTTTCCTTACTTCGCAGTAGGGGTAGATTATGTAACCATACAATTTCGTGGGAATGATATTAATACAGCAGTTTCAGTAATATAGAGGGATATACTCGTATAGTACACTGAGGATTGTTTATTCAGAAACCAACATATTTTTTGGGTCTTTACAATCAACATAAGTACTTGCTTGTATAGCAGGTGAACAGAACACGCAAATAACTGACACCCTATAGATGCTAAATTGCTTAAGTATTGACCATGCCTCAACACACGAGTACCATCATTTCTGGGATACGAAAAATATTGATTGGTTTTTTGCATGATACTTCAAATCAATCAATAATACTTATCTTTAAGTCACATTAATTACAATGTAATTTTTGTAGTATGTTTTGAATTGCTGTCAATGACTGCGTTGAGATGAAAGAGGTGTTATGAACCAGGATTGGGAATGTGGCATTTCGTATTCTCATAACAAAATAGAGTATTTACAGGGGTTTGACAAAGTTTTCGCTTCCTGGATTTTACTAAAATTTTCACAGGCAGTTTTTACATTGAAATTCAAATACTAAGCAAAAATTGAATTTAAATAAAATATACGGGTATGAATTAAATGTAAACGGGATTTCTGTTTTGCAGCATCTCCAGTGGCTAGGTGTATTAATCGAGCATGAATCAGCCAATGCACCCACGAATTTCATCCGCAACTCGTGTGCTGGTTTTGGCGGCAATATTATGCCAAAAAACTTGGTGCATAATATTGCGTAGCGATACCCAGCAAATATTGGTCACCCCTACACCATTTCCGATATCTGCTACTACTCACCGCCTGATGACGTCAGTGTGCAGAGTATGTAGGGAACACACAGCGACGCCAGCGCACCTAGTAAGCTGTAGCGAAGATTAAGAAGACAAATCGACCCATCTCGAGCCGAATGCTCAAGCGACCAGACGTCTTCACCAGCGCGATCCGTATTTCATTCAATTTGAATAATTTTAATGTACATGTTGTGCGAAGTTAAATACATGTTATTTTTCTTAACCTTGCGCTTATTTATCGCGCGTCGTGCACAAGACGCTACATAATTGGTGACCTCTAGACAAACTTTTTATGCACGCACTTCATATGAAAGAAGAAGTGGCGGAAAGGCATGCAACCGGCGTCATCAAAAACGCCCCATCGGAAAACCCTGCCGGATTTATTACAAACTCCGCGAGAATGCCAACACCCGTCGCAATGGAAGCTATAATTGATGTTAAACTACCGAAATTTTGGAAACGGCAACCGGAATTGTGGTACTTAAGTGTCGAATCCCGATTCATGGTCAATTAAGTGACATCCGACAATGGAAAATTTCACGCCAATATAGCCTCGCGAGATTTGCCAATGATTTAGTGGAGAAACTGCAACTAACCGAAAAATACCTGGCAATTAAATCTATATCAATCGCACGATTTTCCGATTCTCCCTACAGTCAAGTAAGCCAAGCTTTATCGGAAGTCGAATTAGGAGACCTTAAACCCTCATAGCTTCGGCAAAAATGAAAGCGCTTGCAGGCAAACAATTTGGAGAAGAGGCCTTAAAGATTTTCTACATGAAAAAACTCCCTATCTGTGCACGTGGTCTTGGCAGTAGTGCAGCAAGTGGCAGTGGGAAACTTAATAGCAATGGCGGACAAAATCTTGCGCGAACGTGATTTTGCAACGAAAATACAAAGCGTAAGCCAGAAACGCCAGGAATAGCAACCAACTTCGAAACTGGCAGAACAAGTCACAAAACTGACATTGATAGTTGAAAGTCTCGTGTCAAGAAAATCACGACACACCACGCGTACACGATCAAAGTCACGAATACATGCAAAATTGGCAGATGGACTTGGTTTTTATCACCAACGATTTGGAAACAAGGCCAGGAAGTGTAAAGCCCCGTGCAACTTCGTAAAAGTGACAAAAAACTGAATTCCTCGTCGCCGGTTCAAACGATTCACGGTGACGATATACAGGTAAGTACAAACCACTCAAAAGTACGCGATCGAAAGCTCAATATTAGCCCTTTGTTGACATTGGTGCCGAAGTATCTGTCATACCATGTGAGAATGAAAAAGTGTTATCGAAATCTCAACTACATATTTGCCGCGAATGGAACTTAAATAGAAACATTTGGAAAGAAAGTGTTAACGCTCGAACTCGGACTTAGGAGACAGTTTAAGTGGGAATTTTACGTTGCATAAATTACAAGGTGCGAATTTCCTAAAACAGTTCGGGTTACTTGTGGACATTTCGCATGGAAAACTTGTCGATATGAAAACCAAACTACACGTAGAAGCATTATATTTCAATGGCTCTTATTCGCGTATATCCAATCAACAAATTCCACCAGATTTTGAGCAACTTTCCGGAATTAACAACGTCAGTTTATGTTCAAAGCGACATAAAACACGAGGTATTCTTCCACATCCTGATCAAGGGCCCGCTAATGAAAGAACGCCCCAGACGACTACCGGCGGACAAGTATAAAATTGCAAAGACAAACTTTGAATGTATAATGGAGAAAGGGATTTGCAGACCGTCGAGTAGTCCTTGGGCAAGCCCCCGGCTCCTCAAATAAAAGAAAAACATGGAATGGCGTCCATGCGGTGATTACAGACGTCTCAACGCCGTAACTATTCCAGATAGCTACCAAATGCCCCACATATGCGACTTAACTCAGCACTTAGCGGGCAAGTCAATATTCTCAACACTTGATCTTGCGAAAGCCTATCATCAAATACCAGTAGCACCCAAGGATAGAGCAAAAACCACAGTCACAACACCATTCGGACTTTTCAAATTTCCCATGGTGACATTCGGACTTCGATATGCTGGGCAAACATTTCAACTGCTGCTGGATTCTATATACCGGGGAATTGATTTCACTTTCGTTTATTTGGATGATATCCTCATCGCATCGTCTTCAATCGACGAGCATCAAACCATTTCAAACAAGTACTTCAACATTTAGAAACCAACAACCTAAACCTCAATTCAGACAAATGTATATTCGGACAACCGGAAATAGAATACTTGGAACACCGGATCGCCTCAGCTGGGATTGAACCAATAACGCAAAAAGTTAATGTCATTTTGAACTACAAGCTTCCAGCAATAATTATCGAACTCCACAGATACCTAGGGATCCTAAATTATTACAGAAGATTCTTCAAAAAACGCAGCATCCACGCTGAAACTGCTAAACTACCATAAGGAAAGCCAAAAAACGACAAAAGAAAGGTAAATTGGACTAACGAAGCAATTCAGGCAATTGAAGCAAGCAAGAAAATGATTGCGAAGATGACGAAACTTGCATATTCTATTTCAGAAGCCTCATTGGCACTTGCAACGGACGCTTCAGACATTGCAGCAGGAGCGGTACTGAAACAATTCTCCGATGAATATAGGCAGCCTCTTGCTTTCTTTTCACGTAAATTTAGCGCTGCCCAACAGAAATATAATACATATGACCGCGAATTGCTGGCAGTTTACATGGCGGTAAAGCACTTCAAATACTTCCTGGAAGGCCAACAATTCATCATACGAAGAGAACACAAACCATTGACGTTTGCGTTTTATCAAAAGGTGGGCAAATCATCTTCTCGCCAGTGCTAACAACTGCAATTCATTTCGCAATGCTCAACCAAATTTGAACAGGTAGCGGGATCAAGAACACATTTACAAACGTACTGTCGGTAATTGAGGCCATCACGACACCAACAGCAATAGATTTTGGCGGGCTTGCCAAAAAACAAGAAGAGGATGCAGAGCTTAAACTACTACTAAGCTCAAACTCATCATTATTACTAAGGCAACTACAAGCAGGCCCATCAAAGGAACCCCTTTAATACGATACATCGACAGAAACAACCCAGCCGTATATCCCTAAGTCACTGAGACAGAAGATATTCAACCTGTTTCACCAGCCAGCACATCCAGGGGAAGAGCTTCCAGCAAGTAGATTCGAGCGAAGTACACTTGGCCGGGAATCGACAAACATATCACCAACTGGGCGCAATCTTGCATATAGTGTAAGCAATCCAAAATCAATCGTCACAAAAAACGTGTACCGCATCAATTCACGCAAAAAAGCTAACGTTTTGAGCATATCTATATTGACATTGTGGTACCGCTGCCGCCGACGAAAGAGCAAAGGTACTTGTACATACTCACGATGATCGATCGATTCACCCGGTGGCCGGAGGTAGTAGCCATCAGCGACATCACAGCGGACACAGTAGCAACTGCTTTCTACACGCACTGGGTTTCACCTGTAACAGTAACAACCGCTCAGGGATCTCAGTTAGAGTCCGCGCTGTTTCGAGCCTTGTTGCAACTCACTAGATGCAAGTGCACTCGAAGTAAAGACTAAATCGTCTCACGTCCCGCGCGCATTAATTGAGTCAGTTAGTCGCGCTTCTATAGGTCATCTCTTTAGTAGGTTACCCCAGCGTCAACACTGTCGAACCGATATATTATGATTGAATAATTCGTGAATGCAAAATTTTTGGCAGTGGGTCCTTGTGCTGCGGAAAAGAACCCACCCCACGACACAGCAACGCTAGCCTGCCAGCGCGTTTATGGATCCTCAGACAAGGCCAATTCCCGCAAGCGCAAATATCTTCGCTCGCTGAGGCATCAGATCATTTCTGCAGTTCTTTACGGAGATTTAGAGCATCTCCTAAAGCACTACAAATGGCACCCAAAAAGCCCGGCTGTATCAACAGTCGAGAGCCTGAGACAGACCAGGTAACTAACGAAGGATATTGCACTAAATGTGTCTCATCATCCCTAAAAACTGCCGGACTTAGTGTTACCTTCGAACATCAATATCGTTTAGACGTGCTTTTGATTTATACATTGGTGGTTTATCACCATTGTATGTCTAGCAAGACCAAATGATATTAGAGTCTCTTTGAGTATTCGGAAGTTGTTATCTAATATCATTTTGCGGCGGATTCTGACCTGCACCACAAACCAAGTGATACCTTAGTGTCTTCCTGGACATGGATTCTTGATTTCACGTGATTGGCTGCTTAGCTAGTGCGTGATATCCAGCATAAGGCACGCGCTGTTTGCGGCCGACAAACTATTCTTGGTTAACGCAAGCGAACAAGAGACAATTTCCTAACCCAAATATTTATGATGCCTCAAAAGAGTTGACTCTGTCACTTCTTGGAGGGAGTGAAGCCATTAGAGAGAAGTTTGAAGAATGAGAAAACCGAATTTTTGTTACATATTCATATACAATCTTTTTTGATTGTTTGAATACTTCGCCACTGACGGCCACTCGAAAAATTTCAATTGTTGAATATTCATGCATTTTTTTATCCATATATTGTTAGTTCTAGGTTTTTCTCTATATAGCCATAATCCGATTTTTTTGTAGTTATCTGAGATTTAACGTTAGCATTTTCAATTAAAATGTCTACGAAACGCACGCCGAACAAGCGTCGCTTAAGGTCAGATGCAGGAATGATGGCCCACCGTTGCGAACGCTACAATGTGGCCATCAGTTTCATGAAACTTGCCTGGCTCAACACTTGCAGAACAACTGTAGTTGTCCGCTTCATTGACAACCCGTAACTTCTGCCATACAGCCAACTGGATTTGATGAAACACCAGCCGCACATGGGGCGGTGCTCAAGCATAATGATCGCCGATACAAAGGTTCGCCACTACTTGGTGACCCTGACGCCATAGAAGGAGCTGGAGCAGTACCGTCTGCTGGAGGGCAGCAGACTAATGTATCCGTAGATGCGACGGTCCAGGAGGATATGATAGCACTATTGCAGGGCTTGACCACCCGGGTAGCCGCCCTGGAGAGTAAGAGCGAGAGCCTCCCCCAAGCACGTTCCCGAACGCCTCCGCTGTGGGACTTAGACCTAAACCTTTGGAATTTTTCTGTGGATACCAGCTACGAATCAGCCAGGTTCAACCATCGATATTAGGTCCAGTGCCTCCTCCGGAGCAACGCGGATCTCAAAACCTCCCATGTAGGTTGAAGCCGACTCAAATCCCCGGCATCATACAAGGCTGGAATCTCCACTTTTGTGGAGAACCACAGCCAATCACAGTAGATGTCTTTATTTCTCGGGTGGAGTCATTGGTTGATAATGCTGGCGCTGGCTGGCTACCTGCCATTGTTATTGCGAGGGGGCACCGCTTCCACCTGGATGCCCCACTCTTAGCTCGGGATCGTAAGTGTTCGGAGTGTTCGTTTCACGCGCATTAATCGACCTCAGTCAGTCGCGTTCCTATAATTCATCCCTTCGGTGGGTTCCCTCGGCCTCAACACCATCGAACCGATATACTATAAATTGAATAATTCATGAACGTGACATTTTTTGTGGCGGGCCCTTGTGGTGGAGAAAAGAACCCGCCCTACGACACCGCATAAAATTAAAAAATGTTGGGGTACATTTGCACCCCACTTGGTATTTAAAATAAGTTTTTGACCACGGATTTATGAAAGGTAATAACCATGTTCACTGAAACTCCTTTAAATTCCAGCATAATTTATTTATTATGGGGGAATTTTCGCAGACATCAAAAATAAACCCCATGAACATTTTTGCAGTACTTTGATCTGAACTCTTTCCGTCACGCTTTTACATAAGCAATAATTTTAAAATTTTTGTCTATGACTAACTACATCGAACGATTTAGAGTTACTAAATATAGGGAAAACAATTAGGACATGAGGCTTTCGAGGTATGAGGTGGTTTACTCAACCACCATAACTATTCACACAAACAAAAATGTAATGAATTAGATGTTTTTTATTAATTTGATACAGTTCTACTGAAGTGTTCAACAAACGGCACTAACGTAAATATATATATATATATATATATATATATATATATATATATATATATATATATATATATATATACATATATATATATATATATATATATATATATATATATATATATATATGTATGTATGTAGATAGATATGTACATCCATTCTCTTTTGCGTGGCGTAGTCGGGTTAAAAGTTGCTTTTTTTGGAAGTCTGGAAAACATGTCTTTCCTTTGGGCAGGCATAGTGGTACTTTACATGTACGCACTGCCCTATAGTATGCATTGGAGACATTTTAGTGCTACATTTGCAGCATCTCCTTGTAGTCCTTCTCTCAGGTGGGTGGTAACTGGATTCTAAACGGGTTTTCTCAGAAACTATATTGAGAACAAATCTCGGAGCTATGGTTGCTGTTCGCTGAATGTTGCCTCTGCTTGTTTTTAACATATGCTGGCGCTAAAGGGCCCTGATACAGGCTTTGCCTGAATTCTTTGAAAGTCGGGGTACGGGCGTGAAGATGACTGTAGCTCTTTATAAATTAAAAAAGTTGGGTAGACAGAACTACGCTCGTGTCAAAAGGGTTTTGTACTTACTGTATGATTTAATTCAAGAAAAACTTTTATCACATGCACAACAAATATATTCTTGCTTTAAAAGAACTCCATCTTCACCAGCCATTATTCTGTTCCAATATTACTAAAATTATTGACTGACCTATATCTTAAGAGTACTTTTTTATTTATTCTATCTGAAAACTTGGAGAAAAATCAATAAAAAGTGTAGTGTCTGGTTTGATGGAATGCTTGTGTAGTAGAAAATTCTTATATGATTGCAGTAATCCGAGGAAATTCAAATGGCCATAACGTCGGTAAATTTTCTTGAAACTTTTAGAATTAAGTGATATTTTAAAGAACTACTTAAATGGCTGATTTCGTCCAATTTAATGATACTAATACAATTTTACTGACGAAAATATTAAGTCCTGCTACTATTAGCAAGGTTCAACAAATTTTAGCCTCTAAGTTATTTGTTATTGGATCTAGCTCCATGACTTATAGCGCTTTCTGAAATTTTTTTTTTAAAAACATACTATTTTCCCGTCCTATCTGTCCGTACATCCATCCGTCTGTCTACATGTCCATCTATCCATGCGTCACAAGAAATTCCTTCCGAAACTGTAGAAGCTACAAGGCTCAAACTTTATGAAAAAGTCAGAAGTGGTGATCTCTTAAAAGTTTACGTCTTATCAAAAGTATTGAATTTTTTTAAAGGGGTCCCTCCTGGTAACGAAGTGACTCTTAACAAATTTTTTTATTAAATGTAGTCGAGTAGGGTATCAAATAAAAGGTCTTAGCACTTTCAGATTTTGAAAAAAAAAGTCAGGGGGAGGCAAAATGCTCCCCTGAGGATTGGACACCTTTGAGCTCAAAATCTGAAAATTCACTCACGTAGGTCTTTATGAGTTCAAAGGCAACAAATACCTCAGAAATAAAAATTCACTCAACTCTGTTAATAATAGTATGATTTGCATATTTTGTATTTTCCCCCAAAAATCGAAACGGTGTCCTTAAACCTCTTAAAGTTTTACACCAATGTTGGTTGATATAAGACCCTTATGCCCATGAAATTCCATGGAAATCAAATCATAATCAAGTGAGTTATCGCCATTTCAATTGTATGGATTTACCAAAACATATATTTCAATAAATGATAATAAAAAATTTCCTTTTTGTTCGCCACAATAACTTTATTTATTTTATGCAGACAACGGCGTTTCGACAGCAAACTACTGTCTTCTTCAGTGCAACTAATCCTAATTTTACATTTTCTTGGCTTATATAGCTAAGAAGTTAAAAGTCGATCCTTTCTAATTACATTTTAAAAAGATTATCTAATAACTTTTTTAAAAAGGGGAAGATACAGGATATTTGAAAAAAGTAATTAATTATGTATTTTGAAACTCGCCCTGCTTAATTAATCGACCGCTGTCACTGCTTCGTTGGCTACCTGCCCGTCATCATAATGTTGATCACTAATTAGTTTCAATAGGCTGCTGTACGTGTTTCCCATGTCCGTTTTTAACCGCTTTTCCTCTGGAGTTTTAGATATCCAATAGCTCTCCGTAGCGTCCAGTTTTTTCCAATCGGTGACTTTTTCCAACGGGGTTGCATTTTCCCATGCAATACTGTGTCCTGATTCGACCATGTGCTTCGCTACCGTAGATCTTATTGTCTTTCTTCCGATTTTTCTGGCAAGTGCTGCTTCTTGGAGATGCTCCGCTACCCTGGTTTTTACCGATCTTCTTGTCTGACCAACGTATTCCATGGAGCATTCGGGGCATGTGATTTTGTATATACCGCTCTTCTCCTCGGCCTTTTTGGCGTCCTTTGCTGATCCCAGAATATTTTCTAGTAGGAATGATCTCGAAGAGGGTGTTGCGTCGATATTCGCTTTTTTGAATATTCGCTGTAGTTTTTTTGTTGCCGTTGAAAATGTGAGTCGCGTTCACCTTGCTTCGGATTCATTTTGTGTAAGCAATGTTGAAAGAGCTCGTTTTCGATGCTGTCCCTCCAGTTTCCGGATTCGATTGATAATTAATTGTTGTTCGTACCCATTCATAGTCGCAGTTTCAAGTATATACTTGATTTTGTCGTTCTTCCGTTCGGTTGTCATTGGTACTGTGAGCATTCTCCAGATCATGCTATTATAGGCTGCCATTCAACCATTCCTTTGGACGAATATGTTAAATGAGCCAAAAATCATTTAACATGGAACGAAACTCTGCATCTTTTCGATGAATTTAAACGATTTTTAAATAAGTGTTGGGTGAATAATTCAAATCATCGATTAATGGCACCAGAAAATTTTTTTCGACCCCTAGAATGGCTACAAAGCCCTTCTGTTAGCTCTCTCGCCTCTTGACTTGTTTGATCTATAAGTATTAATGGTAGGTACTCATCTTCAGTTATTCATTAAATTGAATCAAGTCAAAGCATGTACCTGGAACGTGAGTTAAGGAAAAATAACTCAAAATTATTCAACCTTCGCCTTTAAAACAGCAATTTTTTGTTTTACGATTACTGATACCATCTCAAAGATATTCATGATACCTATAATTCCTGCAACTATCATGCAAATTCTAGCAAACCTGTAGTGTCTGGGTCGGTAAAAAGTGCATATTATTCCATAGGCATGTGTTTCCATAGTAATACGCGCATATTGTTCCATAGTAATACAAGAAAATTCAAACCGTTATAACTTCGTCAAATACTATTCGATCTTTGTGAAACCTTTAGGACAAGTCAATTTGATAAATTGCCATTTGTATATTGAATTTTATTGAAGTTAAAGGTATCGTTTGGATTTTATTCAAGAAAATATAAAATTGATAAATTATACTATTACTGATAAAGTTGAGTGAATTTTGGCTTCTCATGTATTTGTTGGTGTTGCACTCATAAAGGCCTACATCCATAATTTTTTTCAGATTTTTCGGGTCAAAAGTGTTCAATCGCCTTCTCCCGCCTCCCATGGTACCGATAAGGAAATGTTAAGACTTGTTTTGAAAAGTCACCCAACTCGACTACCATTGGTGAAAAAAAAATTTTGAAGTGTCACCTCCCTATATGGGGAGATCCCCCCTTAAACCCCTTTGAAAAAAAGAAGTCTCCACTTCTGACCATTTCGCAAAGTTTCATTGCTATAGCTTCGGTTTCGGAGAAAAAGTGGTGTGGCATACAGATGGACGGACAAACGGTCGGACGGACAGATGGACACAGGCCGTGATTGCTAAAGGGCTTTGTATTTTAGTACAAAACCCTAAAAAGCGTTAACAACCGACCGATCAAGAAAATGAAAGAAAATCCTGTGCCACCACTTGTGGGATTTCCTGTCAATACAATAACTCCCTTTTAGTTGATCGAATTTGTCTACAAAATTCATCAACGCGTTGTAATCTTTGACGGCTTCTGCACAGGACACTTCAACGCTGGTTCCATTTCGCTCTCTACGATTAACTTTGCCAACATTTCTAGGATCATAATAATTTGAGAAAATAAACACTGACCGCTTGTCCTTACTTATTTTAGTGTCGCTAATCCGGAAATCACTTTCTCCCCCGGTCATTGTTTGCCATCTTTCAATGTCGGTAAAAACATTCTGGTTGAATTAACGGTTCCAGAGCCTAAAATTTTGTGTCTTTGTAAATCTACTTGCAACGGATAACTGTCAAAATATACTTTGTGATCTCGACTTTACAACATAGATCAGCTTCAACTTTAGTACCTTAATTTCCTGCATAAAAATCAAAATCTAGGCAGTAATCTGACTGGGCACACATCCTCCAGACCTTAAACGCACGATTCATGGGTTTCATTGGCATGTATTATTTCAGAGTGTACCTGCTCTGGAACTTTATCATGCTCTCATCAATTGCAACACTTTCCGATGTTTGGTAGTGTCTTTAGAAATTAGTCCATATAGTATCAAGCAGAGGTCTAATTGTGTAAAGCTTGTCAAAATTTAGGCAATTTCATCTGGGCATTGCACTATTGTCATTTACAATACATGGAAATAATTCAAAAGCCGACTGAACCCTTTGAAGTTCTCGAACTTCGAAACATAGCTACTGGTATCATGTAAATCTAGAGCTGTGAACCAGTAATCTCAGTAGATCGATAGTTTTTTATACTCATCACCGTGTTCAAGGCAATTAAAGTATTCAGTTCTTTTTTGTGGTGGGTGCATAAGGCTTTTCCGATTGTGTGGCGTAAAGATTTGTTTGCAAACATATCATGTCCTGCATATGCTTTGCCTTAAAAAGGCTGAAAAGTAAATGTGGTGTAATATTCTCTATGCAAAGAATGTGATCGGATATGCCCACAGTCTCAGATAGCTCACCAGATATGGTCATTCTATAATTTTCCCTCCATTCTGGAAACCTATCTGGTCGAATATGAAGTGCTGGGCTATATAGAATCTGGATTCACACATACGAAGCAGGACAAAGGGAGGTCATCATCTGAATCGTGGTTGTCAAAAGCTGTTGGCTCAACTTCTCCGATCGTATCACCTAATGCCAGAAGATCTGGATGAATATCAACATTTTCCTGATCCTTCTCATCACTGCCGACACTCTCGTCACCTGAAGGTATGTCTTCCAGTAAGTATACTAATATTTATTTTTCATCTAGTGAGTGCGACATACTGTAGCAAGCACAAAAAATCGCTTATAGTAACTTACATTATTTACATGACAACTATCGCCATAAATCTGCTACAGTCATGGTGCGTAGTTTACTAACCCCGAAATTTTTATTATGATAACATATTAAAAGCACAAAAGTAATCTTCTTTTTATGTGAACACGTATAAAGTAGATCTAAGCGGTTAAACTAAATGAAAAACATTGAAAAGAGAGGCTTACTTACTCGTTTTATAGTTTTCTTATCACACGCCCGAATTCAAATACGTTAGCACAATAAAAAATTAAATACAAATGAACTTTCATTCATTCGAAATAGCGCGGAATAGCTGCATTGTGTCAAGCATAGCTTGAATATTTGCAAAAATTCAACGCATGATCACAAGATGTCGTAAATATTAAACTAAAAAATCAGAAAAAGGTGGTTAGTAACACGAACCAACAAGACGTAAGGAGTTAATACTTATTTTTCACCATGGGAAATTCATTTTCCTTTTAATTTATTCTGCAAAAGCATTCTTTTAATTTCGCTAATAATTAGTCCATTTTGAGGCTGTTATTCATAAAAAATTACTAAAAAGTACGAACCTTGAATTCTTCCCAATTGACATGCGTGTTGCCCTTGTCCTCATGATTTTTTTAAGATTTGCTAGCCCAATGATTTTTTTATACATTATCCTTCCCTCTTCATGTCTCAGTAGTGGTAGAAGAAGTTCTACGACATATATTGTAAAAACTACATTGAGACCTTCCGAAGATACCTAACCCACTTTGTATTGTAACTTTTGGTAAACAAAATACATAAAGTTCGTGTTCTTCTACAGTAGGAAATTTCTGGCATTTTGAACATTTCTATGCATTTTATGGCATTCCCTTGCATTACTCTGCATATCGGCCATGTGTTGCGCTTATCACAGTACTACTTCGCATTATGCTACTGCTGCATTTCACTTTTTGGAGTGCCCAATTTTCGAGTATTACTTCCCCTTGATTGTCAAACTATCGGTTTAACTGTTCATTACCTTGTACTAAGTAGGATTTTCTAATTATATATTCAGACAAAAAGAAAAATATAATTTGAAAAAAGCAACGCTATTTATTTGTTTTCCGACAAATATATTTATTTCGGGAGTAAATGTTCTCCCTTCTTCAGTGTCTAATTTTTTCCGAAGAGAAATCCTAAAGATATACACTATATATGCTAAAGCTAATAAGTTATTAATGACCGTACTTAACAAAAGGATGCATATCAATGTAATAACAGGTCATAAAAGTATATTTTAAATTTGGGTCAAATGAATTTTGGTGGAACTATTAATTTATTTTAAATTATTTTAAAAATTTGTAACCTGAACTTAATTATTTAGAAGTAATTCTAAAGGAGGTGAATCTCCATTGCCAACATCATCATTTAATCGTTTTCCATAGGTTGCCGCATAATCCAAAGTGTCTCGTACGCTTCCAGTTTACTCAAATCTCGTATTTCTTTGATAACTTCCAACTGCTCCCAATTGACGTTGTGTCCTTCGCAAATGTGACGGGCTACCGATGAATGAACGTCTTTTACTTTATTTTTCGTTAGAGCTGATTGTGCCTCTCGAACATGCTCGTTGAACCGGACTTTCACGCTGCGTTTTGTCTGCCCAATATATACTTTTTCACATTGCTGGCAGTTAATCTTGTAGATCCCTCGCTTTTCATGTTTGCTCCTTATGTCTTTGATTTGCGCTACGTTGGTTTTAAGTTGAAACTGTGAGCTTCTGGTCACCACTTGGATACCGTTTTTCCTCATCATTCTATTCAGGGCACCGCTAACCTCCGACATGAGGTGCGTTGGCTCGTCCTTGAGTGTACTCAGTTTTGTGAGCTTGCGTCTTTGTGCTCTTTTTTCCATTTTTTCCCCATCCGTTTCACTAACATGGGGTCGTATCCATTTTTGACAGCTGTGTCCATGATGTAATCTTCCTCTTTTTTCCGGTTTTCTTGGCTTAAGGGGACGGTAATCATTCGATGTAGCCAAGTCCGGAAAGATGCCATTTTTTGCGAAAAGCTGTGATTTGACGTAGCTGGTAACCGTTCTTTGTGTGTTGGTGTTTTTTCGGTGTATATCGAATTCAAAACTGCCTGTTGTCCTTGTTATTTTCAGATCTAGAAATGGGATAGTGCCGTTTGTTTCGACTTCCATTGTGAAGGTCAAGTTTTTATGTACGGAGTTGAGTTTTTTTTAATATGTTTTGGGCTTCATTCCGTTCTATAACGGCAATCACGTCATCCACATAACGATACCAAATCCTGGGCATCCAACCAGACTCTTCAATTTTGCTCTCCACCCATTCTAAAAATACTTCGCTAAGTAAAGGAGACAACGGGTTGCCCATAGGTGCACCGGTTTTTTGCTTGAAAAACCGACCCCTAAAGGTAAAATAATTTTCTGCCATGCAGACTGTTGATAATTTTGTAATGGCTCTAGCTTTCTTTTTCCCGTTGATTGAAGGGTCTTTTCTTGCCAGAGAGTTTTCTAAAAGGGCCAACGATTGCTTCACAGGAACACTAGGGAAAAGAGACTTCATGTCAAATGACACCACTCGTTCTCCTTCGTTTATCTTCTGACTGTCTGTTAGTCTTCTTACTAAATCTTCTCCATTCCTGATGGGATACTTGCTAGAAACTACACCTAGTTTTCCACATTCCTCCAGTACCCATCTGGCAATTTTCGTTGTCGGAGCATCTGTAGACGTTATTATTTCTCGTAGTTCATTGCCTTTTTTATGGACCTTCGGAAGGCATTTGACTCTCGAAAAAACAGGGTTGGTAACTCGTAGTTTTCTGACGTCCTCAATTATTCCTTTGCACTCCTTTAACGTTTTCTCGACCCTTTCTACTGAGTCTGGGAGTGGATCATTTTCCTTAATTCGAACAAGTCCCCACTGGTGAGTTTTTCGAACGCTAAATCATCGTAGCGGTCCTTGTCCATGATGACTACTTTACTTCCTTTGTCCGCCTTTAAAAAATATACAGGTTTTTCCTTCAATTCTTTCAGGAGCTTGATTTCGTTCCTGCCGTGGCGGGTAATTTTACTTTCCCTTGATTCGATGATTTTCCTTGTTTCTTCTCTAATGCGGTGTTTTTTCTCGATGGGCATATATTTTATGGCCGCTTCTACATCCATCACAATATCCTCTGTGGGCAGTTTGTCACATTTGATCGCATAATTTAAGCCCATGTTTAGTAAGTGTAACTGGGATTCGGTGAAGGTTTCTGACGATCTGTTCACGACTAAATCTGGAATTTCTGCTACTTTATTCTTAACGATGGTTTCACTCTTCTTGCCTGCTAGAAGTGCCTTCAATTTTTTCCCCAAAATTAGTCGCTTCCGATCTTTTTCGCATTCGAAGGCCCTTTCTACTTTATTCAAAACTTGCGTCATCCATCTTTTCCTGCTTTGGAAGTCATTGCATATTTTCAAATACAAATGATAAGCTCGTACTGTGATGTCATCTAGCTTCGCGTAAAGTCGGTTGATGCTATCCTTGATGAGATTCCTTTCCATTTCTACCTTACGTTTCTCCGCCCCTGGTAACGAAATCCTTATTTTTATGCAATGGCTCCTTGGAACTACTTTAAATGACAGGCAAAGTTTTAAAAACTTGATGTCTTCGCTGATTCTACCTTGAGCTCTTTTCAGCTTCAGGAAATTGTAAAAGTTGGAGCTTGACTGAGTTGTCCGATCAAATCTATTGAAAACCTCCATGTTTTAGCGCTGTAATTTAAACAAAAAGAAAAATATAATTTGAAAAAAGCAACGCTATTTTTTCAAATTATATTTTTCTTTTTGTTTAAATTACAGCGCTAAAATATGGAGGTTTTCAATAGATATATATTCAGCTTTTTCAATTATACATATATCAAAATTTTCTCAGCCAGTTTATAATAAATTTTATTTTAATCCACAATTTTGGAATTCTTTGTTATCCACTATTTTCAATAGGTTCCATTCCAAAATGCCAAGAACCCATGCAAGTATTTATTTTTATAAACTTTAGATTTAGAATTACCACATTAACAAAATACTTCCATTTTATCCGCCCATAAAACATTATTCTTATTGTTTCCGATTGAAGGCACTGTCGCTTCATTAATAAACATCTATTTACATACAGAAGCGTCGTAATGAATGCATTTACTGCGTTATTTTGTCATTACTTCACACATTAGAGCAATTTGTGTACAACGTGGACTGCGTTTTAGATTCAGATAAAATTGAGACAGAGTATTTGGATGATTTTTGTTGTCCCGCGCAATTTCCGTACGAAGATTCACATTCAAAATTGTTTAAGATAGTTTAATCGAAAAGTGAGTCAGTGATTCTGGGTATAAGTCATCATATATTTGCTATGTAATTTCAGCTGTGATTTGCTATAGTTTATATTTCCAGTTTTTGCAAAAGTATCAGCAAATTGTTAGCGGTTATGGTGAAATTCAATGTAGTTGTAAGCATTTTATTGATAAATGCTTAATGCATAAATATTTTGTTAAAATTAATTAGGATTTTTATTCTTTGAATCGTTTCTTAATTTATCAATTCATCTTAATAATTTTACTATATTTGTATGTCGCAACTCTTAGTCCTTAGATGCTTACCAAATGATTTTATTCACCTACTAGGAGCTGTGTCACTCAACTACGTTATTTTCCTACTCAGCAAACTCGCCCAAGGGATAACAACGATTCAACCCCTACAAAAACTCAAAACAACTGCACCCCATACGTAATTTCGAAGCACTTAAGGACCTTTGTCTTTGTCCCTTCTTATTCCCGATACTGCTCGCGATTCAGAAGAACTTAACAATCACTACAGTTTAGCTTCCCGATTATTTGAAGGAATAATATTTATTCCTTACAAAGCCAAAACTCAACGTACGTACGAGTATGTTATATCTATGAGCACTTTATCTTTGTTTTCAAAGATTATCTTCAATTCACTTCACACTCAATCACAACGAAATAAAATAAAAATGAAATATCAAAGAAATCCTCCCCGAACAGATTAAGATAAGATTATATGAATCAAATCCAAAAGTACACACTTAAGGAAGCTGCAAAGACGATAAATTTAAATTCGACCGCGAACTGAACAACAAAATCAACTAACAACGACAACGTACTATCAACAACTGATAGCTTCTCTGAGCTCTAGGCCATTATTCGTTTATAAATTTCGCGATCCACGAGCACGAAGCAATGATAGTGTTAATCTACGTTCTAATATCACTGAAGTTAAATATTATGTTCATGCATGAAATATGCGCACAGTAGGAACAGTGAGCGCACTTTTAAGGTGTATTATTGTTTTTAAGATATGGGATATCTTAGATAGTTTCGAACACAGCCAAGGCACCGTAAGTTTTATGCGTCTGTTCATCTACTCGCTATGACATACACTATGCGCTTCAGATACTAATGACAAAAGCAACAGATTCTTTGATTCTGTTTTTTACAGCCTGGGCTGCAGAAATAAAAGCGCGTTATTTATTTTTCAGAAGCTCATGTATAATAATTTAGCGCGATACTAGCCATATCTCCTTCTAGATTACCCTTTTTGTCATGGTATGACTTACACTAAATATACATATAAACCCCCAAGGAGAAATCTGGGTTATTTTAATAATATCCCATACAACGGAAAATATCAAATATCAAAATACCAAGTAATAATATTTTACTCATAGATAGCGTCATCTTTGGGGCTGAGTTTTTTGTCGACGAGAACTCAAATAGTAGATGTCTTATGTTATGTCCTGAAGTACGAAATCTTGTTTCTCGACTTTGAAACAAAAGATTTGCTTTCTAATGATGACGTCTTTCCGTTCTATATACTCGTATGTGCTGCCTGGAACGTAACGAATAGTTGCTGATGTATGGCCGCACGCAAGGTCCGGGGCAAATAATATCAGTGTCTGTTATAAATAAGACATACGTATTGATTCTTCTCACTGAATTATTGCTAAGCGTATTTTTTTTTTCGGTTGTATGTCGTCCTCTTAGTAGGTCCGACCTGGCTTCAGGGAAACTACGTCTAGAATTCTACGCCCGGCATTCGTTGCATATGGACGTGTTTTTAATCGTTCCGGTAAATAATTTTCCAAATCTCAATTCGAAGTTTAGTTTTTAAAAAACTTATTATGTCGTCGAATTATTCGAGCAAATTATCGAGTATCTGAAATTTACTTGCGAGGAAGTCTCAAAAAATTCAAAGTTCGCAGGGGGCATGGGCATTCCCACCGCTGGGGGACCCAGGGCCAGGCATTGCAAATAAAAAAATCATGAAACGAAAAAACGACCGAGAAGGCTTTGAGCATTGGAAGCGTATTACGCTTCCACGCGAAGAACTGGAAAAAGTAACTAAAGGAAACGCGAGTTACTAGAGAAAATGATTATCCCTACCCTTCTTAATTCTAAAGAAGGCTATGTGAAAACCAAAGAGATCCTTAGTCAATTAAAAAAGCCTTACTTCACGTACACGCCTGTTGACCAGCGCAAAAGAGCGTATGTCATCAGAGGACTTCACTCATCATTTACGGCAGAAGAGATATCTGGCGATATTAAGCAGCAGGGGATCGAGGAGTTCGAGTCGCTTAAATTGTATGAAACTTCTGCCTCAAAGCACAACAATCGGCAATTAAACTTGTGGTTGTTTGTATTAAAGCCTAGCTTCGATACCAATAAATTAAAAAATATTGGTGCCATTCTGCATATGGTTGTGCGCTTTGAAGAGATACAGAATAAGGACATATTGCAGTGTAAGCACTGCCAACGTATTCCCCACTCAGCATCTATTTGCTATTTGAATTACCGCTGCGTAAAATGCAGCTAATCCCATGGGCCAGGCAATTGCCAAAAAATACCCAAGCAACCCCTGCTCTGCGCAAACTATGGCTCCGAACACACCGCAAATTACAAAAACTGCCCGATGTTTAAGCGGCATATCGAACGACTCAACGTCAAGAAAAAACGCGAGTTTCGTTAGACAAACGGAGCCAACAACACCAAACTTCGCACAGTCCCCATAACCACCAGCTCCCATGAATATCAACGGCTCATATGCAAGTCAGTTGAAATCACCCAGCGGTACCCAGATATCCGCTAACTTTTTTGAGACTGAGGTGAAGAGCCTCTTTGGGTGTGATTTTGCCTCGCTGGCATCGAAGATGAGGAAGTTCATGCCGAACTACCGTGTATGTACGGACACCTATGAGAAGCGTCTCCTTCTCATGCAACGAGCTTTAATGAAGTTAAAGTTAATGCAATTGAACATAAACTCCATCAGATCCCGAGCACGACGTCATGAACTCTAATCCTTCCTCAATGATCATAACCCTGATGTAGTCTTAGTCTCCGAAACCAAAATCACTACCTGGCACATTCCGTCTTTCCCTCGCTACACATTCCTTCATACCGACCGCCCTGGAAACTCCAAACTTGGTGGCATAGGCATCCTCCTCTGAAAATCCTTTAAAGTTACCCAAATTCAGCCCAACTGCCCAAGCCTATCCTTTGAATGTACCCTTGCCTGCTTCGAGACAAGTGGCGCTCTCTTCGTGTGTGCATCCATTTATTGCCCCAAACAGACGCTTAGTTATTAACAACCACCTCACTGCGCTAATTTCCTCATGCAAGCCTATCCCTACCCCAATCAGAAAAACTCTACACCATCATTTGTGGTGACCTAAACGCCCGACACCCAGAATTCCTTGACTCTCAAACCAGTCCAAATAGCAACTCACTGGCACAGTGGAAGAACAACCACGCAATCCCCCTACAGATGGTCATCCTGAGTCCATCACGTCCTTCCTTCCAACGAGGCCCTGTCCAAAGTTTCCTAGACCTATTCATCACAAATAATAACTTTCTCATTGACTTCAATGGTAATATCCTCCCGTACCTCGAGACCGTCCCTGGAGTCAGTGACCACGATGCAGTAGTACTCTGCACCTGCATCCGTAATCATCCGATCCATATTCCACGTCCCATAACCAAAGACTATTCCCGTGTTAACTGGCGATCGGTTAATGAATCCCTTGCCTCAACCCTCTCCCAGATTCCATTACCAGTTGACTGTCACGTCTCCGACACTGAAATCGACCAAGCTGTGTCAGTATATACTGATTCGGTACAGAAGTGTATCGAATCTTGTGTACGTCTGCACACACTCGGATACCATGACTTTATATCTCTTCCCAAAGATATCATAAACAACATCAACCGGAAAAAATTCCTTCGCAGGCTTCTCTTTCGCCACCAGTACGACGCTCAGTATTGGTATTTACGAGATGAGATTAACGATCTCAGCTCAAAAATACATAACGATATTGATGTGCTGTATAGCGAGCATCTGAATGTTAAGCTTAATAATTCCACCAATATCGCCAACACCTTCAGAGAGCTGTGGAAGACCTGTACGAGCCTCCGAAAGCCCCGAACCCCAGCCGAATACCTTCCCCAAAACCAATCACCACACGAGAGGGTAAATTCATTGGCAAATCACTTTGCAAAAGCCCATAACCTGACCCAACACCTATACAACCCAGAAACTGAGATGTGTGTCCAAACCTCCATCTCAAAGCTCCTCACTGAATTCGCACTCCTAACTTCCATAAACAAACCCGATACTATGTTTCCACGACCTCTTCAAGCACCAAACACTTGTCCATTCAATGCACCCGATATCCAATTTGTCACTCCAGACATCTTTCAATCCATTATCTCAAATTTAAAAAATAAAATCCTTCAATCCATTATCTCAAATTTAAAAAATAAAAAGTCCTGTGGACATGACGACATCCCCACCAAATTATTTGAAAAATGCAGCGAATCCCTGTCTCCCTTCCTCTCGAAACTTATTAGTCACTGCATCCTCAATGCCTACTTTCCCAAGCTATGGCACCTCTCCATTATCATGCCGATCCCTAAGAAAGGCGAAAGTCCACTACTCCCAAGCAGCTAACGTCCCATTTCCTAGCTCCCCTCCAAAACCAAGATCTTCGAACTTGCCATCAAAGAATCCATCGACTCCCATCTAGAAGACAACCCTATCATCCCTGACTTCCAGTTCGTCAATCGTCCAAACGATTCCGTTGAGCACCTCACCCTCATCCTGAAATCACACGTAGCCATAAACGATGCAAAAAATAGTCCGACCACTGCATGTCTCATTGACATCCAGCAAGCCTTCGATACTGTCTGGCAACATAGCCTCATCCACAAACTCCTCTCCACATTTAACCTCCATCCACACCTGTGCAAGCTCTTACTTTCCTTCTTAAGAAACCACTCTGCACGGGTCAAACGAATCGACATCCAATCCGACACCTTTCCTCTCACAGCGGGGATCCCACTGGGATCTATTCTGTCAACCCTTCTGTTCTCCCTCTACACAGCCAAAATTCCACCACCCCCGACCCCAATAAGAATCCTTCAGTATGCAGCTGACATCATCATTTTCACATCATCTCGCCACTTAAGGCTCATCAAAGCCCACCTTAATAATTATTTCGACCAGTTAGATGACTATCTTTCAAAGTGGAAACTAATGGTCAACCCAGCTAAATGCGAAGCAATTTTCATCAAAGGCCACACCCACCTTAAAAATCATTCCTTGATGAAGTGCGCAATTTAAGCTTGCAAATCAAGGGCATTAGTATCCCTCAGAAATCTGAGGTCAACTATCTGGGGGTTATAATTAACTCCCATCTTTCTCCTCTCCCCCAAATAAAAAAAAAAACGTTTGTAGGGCCACCATGACTTTCCACTCCCTACTGCCGCTCATCCACTATAAAACCACCTATCTCATCAAGACCAGAATCCTCTGCTACACCTCACTAATCCGCCGCGTCCTATCCTATGGCTTTGTCTGCTGGTGCGACCTGTCATAAGCCCAAATGGGAAAGCTACGCACCAAAGAACGACAGATCCTTCGTCATTGCACGAAAATTTGAAAGAACCCTGTGACAGGCCGAATGGCCCGTCACCAAAAAGTATATGACAAAACCAAAATCCCTCGAATAGACTACTCCCTAACCAAAATAGCCCTCAAGTTCCTCCATAAAGCCGAATCCCACTCCAACCCCTTAATTACCCAATCCCTCAACACTGACCCCGACCTCCTAGATGCAATACGCTTCCCAAAACACTTTCTTCAGTACCTTTCGCTTCTCAATGTCCGTAGTCTCATCTTTGACGCTGAAGGTAGAATCACGCTCTTCAACAAATCCCGTCATGGAGAACCGAAGTTCTCTGAGTCACAGTTTGTGCCTCCGCGCAAAAGCCCTGATGGCAGACGCTCTCATCACCCCTTTTAGGACTACGCTACTATCCCCTTCCCGTTTTATAGGTATACTTGTGCTGCCTGGAACGTAACGAATAGTTGCTGATATATGGCCGCACGCAAGGTCCGGGGCAAATAATATCAGTGTCTGTTATAAATAAGACATACATATTTATTCTACTCACTGAGTTATTGCTAAGTTTTTATTTTTTATCGGTTGTATGTCGTCCTCTTAGTAGGACCAACCTGGCTTTAGGGAAACTACGTCTAGCATTCCTTGCATACAGACGTTCCTGTCACCAGTTTTTTTAAAATTAGATAATTTTTTTTTAAAAGTCAAGTGGAAAAAAATTTGTTAATTGAAAAACATCACACCGTTCACTTATTCGAGCAATTTATCGAAACCAGAAGTTTTACTTGTGAAGAAGTTTCAAGAATCGGAAAGAAGACATTCAAGGGCCAGTCCCTTTTGATGAATATTGCTTCGAATCTCGCTGCAAAACCAACAAGGTGGAGGAGCCCGATGGAAGATCGAGTGAGAAAATGAAGAACTCAGACTAAGGATACATTCGCTGGAGGAGCTAGTTGGCAAATTGACATTCAACTAAGAGAAAGATATGACCAAGAAACAAAAGGAAATAATATTAAAAGCTATTGATGAGAAAAAATCAAAGAAACTGCAAGAGGAACCTAGCCAAGAAGATGTGCGCAGCGCAGGCGGAACAAATATCAGTACAAATTATTATGCAACACTAGCTGGGCTAGATGATTCAATGAACGTCGGAGAGGACGATGATAAAAAGTTCGTAGAAAATATACACTAAATTTGACAATGTATTTATTGAACATTAAAAAATTAAAAATAAGGAGAGAAAATCAACAGTTTTGTCTGCAAATGTAAATGAAAAGAAGGAAAAAGTTCCACCAATAAATGTATTTTGGCAAAGTGGCGAAAAATAGGGGCGGCTGTTGGCAGCCGAAAATATATCAAATGGTTTTGAAATCAAAAGAGTGAATGCTGATAAACTGACAATCAAAACTAAGTCAGTTTCTGGAACGCTTCGACTGGAATGTCCGCGTGTGCCTTCGTTACAGCCGCCTGGATGTGCGTAATCGACGCTTGCCATATGGTTTCCGGGTCGTATTGGAAAAACTAGCTCTCATCGCCTGTAATAACCCGATCAAGCCGCATGGGATCGTTTTCCATTCGATGCTGCTTTTGCTCCTCGATGCTGCTTTTGCACTTCGCGCACAACTTTTTCATCCCAAAATCGTCGGTTAAAATTTGTCTGACTTCATACCCAGTTCCGAGGCCATCATTCGAACTATTAAATGCCGATCTTCACGGATTAGGGCGCGCACACGCTGCGCATTCGCGTCAACCCACACCTTGACTGGTCCCCCGCTCCGCGCCTCGTCTTCCACACTTTCACGCTCCATATGCCACTCCTTAAACTCTTTATGCCATCGAAACACCTGGGCAGGACTAAGAGCACTATCACCATGCACTTTTACAGAAGCTTTTTCGCCCAATCTGGCGAAAAATTTTATCGCGAGGCGTTGCTCTTGATTTCGTTTCTCCATTTTCGTGACGAGCACCACCAACACACGTCTACTCAACACGACATAGCACGCGAATTAAACAAGCTAGAGCAATAATAAATATATCAATAGAGAGGGGAAGGATGCCGGGAAGAAGAAGGGAATTTTAAGGTCGCAAGTTTACCACAAGCGCGGTAATAAAATTAGTGTCATTACTTAATTGTCACACCTCGTATATGACGGAGCACTTGACCCGAACTCAATTGCTGAGAGTACTAAAGCGCAATTTACGGTCTGAGCTTCGCCGCCACGTTGCAAACTCTGACCTACAGGACATGGCGTCGCTTTTGCAAGCCGTCAGCAGACAGGAAGGAATTGCAGAGGACCTGCAAGAACGACCAAACCTGTTGGCGAGACCTGGTTCACGGCACGGTGTTTTGGAAGTGGCGTAGGAGACAAGCACTCCCCATCAGGAAAACACCGCCGGAGAGGCAGACAAGTTTGCGGTAGCCGTGGTGGGGAACCTCACGACCTGCTGTAACTATGGAGAAACTGGACATCGGTTTGTTGCATGTCGAGCAAAGCACAAGGTTTTCTGGTATGGATGCGGTAAGTCAAATACTTACTTCTAAGACTGTCAGGATTGTGGCATTTCAAAAAACGGACGAGCGAGGACCCGACCACCTCAGTGGTACTCCAAAGCTCAACCGTAGGCTACCAGCCTACTGTGAATATCAAAAATGACAACACTACGACGGACTTGACAACGATCACTGCGGGGTTTCCTCTCTCCTGGACGCTTCTCTAAAGATGACTTTGAAGCGACTGCCACACCAACCGACAGTTGAAGCCAGACCGCCTCGACTGCAGGAAAACCGTGCAGCTTGAGAGCAAATCTTTGCATCAGAAGAGGTCACCTCTCGCTCGTACAAAATAAAATGGTCCACTCGTCAATCGCGGAGCTTCCGTAAGAGAGTGCGCACCTGTCGACAAATCCTGAACATATGCAACATCTCGGAAGTTTCCGAGAATGATACCGATCAATGTGTTGGTCGAAATCGCTGTCGCATTAATCGACGCGGGTACAAGTATTAGCTGGCCTGCCTCGAGCCTCAGCTAAAAGGTATCTTATCAACACCCTACGTTGGTAAAACCTTAGCGCTCTAAAATTAGCACCGCTGATGGCACCAAACATCCTTTCAGTGGTAGATTGACAACACGCATCCCGTTTAGAGATCAAAATAAGGATATTACATATTTCATTATCTCCTCGCTGACTCAGAATGTGTACCTTGGCGCCGGTTGCGTCCTACAATTTGGTTAGGCCCCAGATCTATTCGTGGTTCACACTTAATCACTAGACACGTTCATGAACTTACTTCTATGCCCGATAGACACAAATTAACTCTTTACTAAGACAACGTCTGGAAGCATCCATCGCTGCTTTTCCATCTTACGCTACGCAAGGCCTTGGCCGCACTACACTGGTCTCACATATTATTGACGTAGGCGATAGCAAGCCAATAAAGCGGAAACACTATGCCATCTCGCCGGCCATGGAAAAGCTAGTGTACACTGAGTTGGACAGGATGCTAGAGTTGGGGGTTATAGAGGAATCACAAAGTGCCTGGTCGGCCTTAGTAAAATTGGTGGTGAAACCAGGTAAAGTCCGTCTTTATCTAGATGCCCAGAAAGTCAATGTAGTGACCGTTAAAGACGCTTGCCCTCTTCCACTTATCGATGGAATATTGGGAAGAATGCCAGAAGCAAACTACATTACAAGTTTCGACTTGAAGGATGCAATCTGGCAATTTCCACTTGCTGAAGGGTCAGTTGAAGCCAGACCGCCTCGACTGCAGGAAAACCGTGCAGCTTGAGAGCAAATCTTTGCATCAGAAGAGGTCGCCTCTCGCTCGTACAAAATAAAATGGTCCACTCGTCAATCGCGGAGCTTCCGTAAGAGAGTGAAGGGTCGTCTGAAGGGTCGAGGGATAAAACCGCTTTCACAGTGCCTGGACGATGACTATACCAGTTTGTTACAATGCCTTTTGGCCTATGTAACGGCCCACAAACGATGACCCATCTGACGGACGAAATCATTCCACCTCATCCAAAACACCAAGTGTCCGTATACCTGGATGACTTTCTACTCATCACAGAAACGTTTGACCAACATCTTCGACTACTGCAGGAAGTAGCCCTGCATATCAGTAAGGCAGAACTCACCATCAATGTCCAGAAAAGCAAGTTCGTCATCACCATCTAGGCCATATCATCGTACATGGTACCATCAAAACGGATTCCGACAAAACTAGGGCGATTGATGAGTTTCCCTTACCGAAGACCGTCAAGTAGCTACGACGTTTCCTAGGAGTGTGCATCCGGTACCGAAGGTTCGTTTGGAACATACTCCGGAAAGGTAAGTTCATCTGGTCCGAACTCATTCGAAAAGCATTCGATGAGCTCACGCAAGCGTTGACATTGGCCCCAGCCTTGCACAGCCCTTCCTTCCAGAAACCCTTCTCCATTCATTGCGACGCAAGTCAACATGGATTTGGAGCTGTGCCAGTACAATTGACCGAAGAGGGAGAAGAAGCTCCCATTGCTTTTATGTCCGGTAAACTGAACTTGGCCCAGAGGAGCTATACCGTATCCGAACAAGTATGTCTGGCAGTGGCGGTGGCTGTCAAGAAATTTGGAGCATACATAGAAGACCACCAGTTTGAAATCATCACCAGCCTTGCTTCGTTACAATGGCTGATGAACCAAGCGGACCTACAAGGACGTCTGGCCCGATGGGCTCTTAAAGGGCAAAGGCTTAAGTTTTCCATCAAACGCTGAATAGGAACCCAAAATATCATATCCGATACTCTCTTGCGAATGTTTTTAACTGAGGGAGCAGTATTGGCATTAGATGATCAACACAGCCCGCATTTCAATTCAGATAACTACAACGATTTGAGGCGAACCTTCGTAACCCAACAAACATAGTTGCCTGATTTGAAAGGGGTCGACGGATATGTTTACCCACGTAATAAATACGCAACCAGTGACTCGTTGCAGGTCTTGGAAGCTTTGGGAGGCGGAGGAAATGACGTATAATCTGATCCTTCGCGCACATAACTATCCTCTAAGTGACCACGGTGGCTACGGTCAGACGCCTTAAGAATTGCTTCTTTTTTGGCATAAAATGTCATCTCAGGTCAAGGAGTATGTACGCACTTGTGAGACCTGTAAAGGCACTAAGGCTCCTAACCAGCCTCTTTGACCTCCCATGAGTCAAGTCAACGTTCCGGAGCGCGTATTCTAACGTCTGTTTATAGATCTACTCGGTCTATACCCTCGCTCTTCTGTGGGACACGTTGGAGTACCACACATGTATTTGGTGTTTCAGAAAGCTTGTACTCGGACAACGGACTACAGTTTCGGTCTCGGCAGTTTAAGAGTCTACTTGAATAGTACGGTATCGCCAACTTACGCCAATAGGCAAAGTTTTTTTATTGAATTTCATTAGAATTAGGCTATAACATATTAGGTGTAAGCCAAAAGTTCCCTGTTGTGTTAAAATTATCAGTAATTTTTGAATAGTGTAGGTTGTTTTTTTTTCTCGTTTTTCCATTTGAATCATAAAAAAATGTAATAATTTTAATTAATTTGAATTTGATATTGTTTCTAGATTTAATGTTTTTAATTGGTAACGTATAAATTTAGAGAGCCATTTGGGCCATTAAGTTTTCGTAATTTTTATTGTTTGGGATTTGAATAAAGCGCTTTTGACTTTGACTTTGTCGTGTTTTTAAAAGCTCCTGTAACCAATTTATTAAAAATAAATTTTTTTTAAGCCATGTGAAAAAAAATTTTTTAATTGAAAAACATCACACTGTCCACTTATACGAGTTTTACTTGTCAAGAAGTTTCGAGAATCAAAAAGAAGACACTCAAGGGGCTATCCCTTCTGAAGAATCTCGCTGCAAAAGCAACAAGATGGAGGAGCCATTCAGCCATTAAATAGATGTATCATGTCCATCACTGATAATGACGGTCAAGAAACGTCAGATGAATAAGAACTGGATGGGCTAAGCCCATATAAAATGGTTCCAAGCGATCAGTCTGTGATTTCCTCTCCGTCTGCCTCTTGCCGCTCACTTTCTTGTTCCAGAAGCTCACTGGATTGGATCTGTCTGTCAAGTTGACTGATGCAAATTGGACGCCAAATTGGCCAAATTGCAAGTTTCGTCGCGAATTTCATCCGATATTAAAACTGTGGAAAGTGTTTGCGATCTGAATTCGTTCCAAGTGTTTAAACATTCTATTGTGCGTTGTGATTCGAGTAGCTTTAACCTGTAACACTGTGAAATTAATTTACAATTTCAAAATGAAATGTGTAGTGCCTTCGTATAACAATTATAGTCGAAAAGGATCTGTAAGGGTTTCCTTTCACGGAAAAGTAGTTAATATGTTAATGTTCAGTTTACACCACCCAGCAAAATCGGTTACGGGACTCCACTGAAATTTGCGAGGCAAACTAATCCATCTCTTCACGTCATATTCTTCACATTTGACTGTTCTTGGCATACAAAATTATTTATTATATACAGTGGCTCACAGTTTATTTCTTCTATCGGAAAACTATATAAAATAATGATAAGATTTAAATGCCAAATCTTAGAAAAATACTTATATTTTAAGTTACGAACTTCAAAAATAACAAAATTCTTACTCATAATATAAAAAAAAATATTTAAATTAATGCTTAACTTTCATGTCACAGCTTATTTCATGCACTTAATCTTATATTTTAACTTAAAAGAAGATTTTTGAAGGATGGTTCAACTTCTTCGAACTTGACTGAGTTCGAAGATTTTATTGCAAGAGCTGTAGATAAACAGCTTCAAGTTGATGCAATATTCACGGATTTCTCCAAAGCTTTTGACTCCGTGAACCATGTTCTCCTCTGTCAAATGTACGCTTTGCTTGGCATATCCGGTTCCCTTCATTCATGGATTTCATCGTATCTATCCTCCCGTTCATGTCGTGTTGATCTCTATGGCACAATTTCCTTTCCATTTAATCCTACATCTCGTGTCCCTCAAGGGTCAATCCTTGGATCTCTTCTTTTCGTACTGTTTATCAATGATCTTGCCGCTGTAATTTCCTCTTCTTGTCTCCTATATGCTGATGATTTCAAAGTATTCCGGGCAATTAGATCCCTTGAAGATTGTCAGCAACTCCAAATAGATCTTTTTAACCTCTATAACTGGTGTAATGTAAACTCCCTTCGCATCAATGTTTCCATATGTTTTAAAATGACTTTTACTTTGAAAATTGTTGCTTTAATTTTTAGCTACACCCTAGGTGATGTTGTGCACTCCTCTGCAGACATATGTTAAGATTTTGGTGTGATATTTGACCCCAAGCTTAAATTCGATGCCCATATTTTTAAGCATAATTACCAAGGCATCAAGGCTCACGAGAAGCTGTTCAGCGTAAGTTTACCCGTATTGTGTTCTTCAAAGTCAACTTAGCTTATGAGTCTTATGAGCGTCGTCAATCCATACTTCGTCTCCCTTCTCTGTCGTCCCGTAGAACCTTCTTAGATCAATGTTTCCTTAATAAGTTGTACCACCAACAAATTGCTTCCACTCTAAGCGAAGACTTGCACCACAGACTGTATGCGCATCCTAGTCGGTCTAATAACATTCTCGAGGTTCCGTACGCCCGAACAGATTTATATTTTCAGTCAACTATGCCGCAAATCATCCACGTCCTACTTTGTTTTTAAAAATAAACTAAAGAGGTTACTTTTTGTGAATACTGATTAATATTTCCTTATCAGTCAATTTTTTCAAACTTTCATCTAGACTCTAACTTCATTTCTTACTAGTTTGTATTACTTTTTTCTGCTTGATTTTGTTGTATTAATCTGTCTTAATCTAAACTATATTTAGCTATATTTAATTGTCTAAGTCCATTTTGTCATTGGATTTCTGTCTGTTAAATGGATTTAAATAAATAAAAAAAAAACAAATATATTAAACTTTGTACAGAATCCAGCAATTCGTATGGTAGTCATTTGCATTGGCTCGTAGTACATCCTTAAGCCGATTTCGCATAGAATTCAGAAGTTTTTGGGTAGTTACTTATTTAATTTTCGTCCACTCCGCCAAAATAGCCTTTTTTAATTATTCCTTCTCGGAAGTACTGTGTTACCGAATATTACAGGGTTTTCCAATAAGACGTGTTATTTTGATATTAAAAGAAAAATGCCATTTTTTAACATAAATGATCGAATGTTTATTTCATTACAAAGAAAAAGGTATGCCGTTAATAGTGAAAAATAACATCAGGACCATATCCTTTGTATGAAATTTTCCATAACCAAATCGTAAAATGGCTGCCATATGTCCACGATAACCTCACGAATTCCATCTTTGAGGTCTTGAATCGACGATGGGCTGTTGGCGTAAGGAAGAAGTCACAAGGTGTTAAATCACAAGATCTCGGTGGCCAATTGTGATTACCTCTTCGAGAGATAACACGGTCCGGAAACTTTTCCCGTAAAAGATCAATGGTTTTGCTGCTTGTGTGGCACGTAGCGCCGTCTTGTTAAAAGTAAACGTTATCCAGATCAATACCATCCAATTCCAGCCATGAAAATTCATTAATCATCTCTCGATAGCGCAAGCTATTCACCGTAACTGTTGCTCCAGCCTCGTTGTCGAAAATGTAAGGTCCAATGACTCCGCCGGACCATAAACCGCATCAACCAGTCAAAAGTTGAGGATAGAGAGGCTTTTCAACAATAACTCTTGGGTTTTCCGAGCCCCAGATGCAACAATTTTGCTTGTTGACGATGCCACCGAGGTGGAAATGGGCTTCAACACACAAGAGGATTTTTCAATGGAATCCTGGATCATTTGCATGCATTTCAAGGACCCAACCAGCAAAGACACGACGTTGTCGATGATCGACCGGCTTAAGTTATTGTGTTAACTGAACTTTATAAGCCTTAACACCCAAATCTTTATGCAAAATACGGTGTAATGACGTTTGTAGAATGCCTAATTCCAAAGAACAGCGAGGAATGGACAGGCCTGGGTTTTCTTCAACACTTTCGGCTACAGCAGCAATATTCTCGGCTGTTCTTGAGTGACGTGCACGAGTTTTATTCTTCACATAACTAAGTTGTCCCAACAGCTCGTATTTTTCCACCAATTTCTGTATTGCGGTCCAACAAGGTGCTTCACGACGACCCCAAAATGTTCAAGTTTTACGAACCGTCTCTGCCAAATTTTCACCATTTTTATAGTGAATTTTAATAATTTCAGTGCGTTGTTGAAGCGTATATTGTTCCATTTTTATTAATAACGTAGTTTCTACTTGTCAAATGTCAACAAATGACAGCTTCAAAATTGACATCTATCAAAATAACGGCCTATTCAAAATAACACCTCTTATTGGGAAACCCTTTATTTAGCATAGAATGCACGAGTTTTTGGGTAGTTGCTTATTTAATTTTCGTCCACTCCTCCAAAACAGCCTTTTTTAATTGTTCCTTCTTAGAAATACTGTTTTCTCACGGCTCAATTGTGGTACGACGACCAATTTTTTCGAAAACTGCTCCTTGACCTTTACACGTAGAATGTCACACTAAATATTGATTATAGCTGGTTGTGAGTGCCCCAACAAAAGCATAGGGAAAAAAGTCCTGTTATGCAGTGCAGCACGCTCGAACGACATTGGGGACAAGCATCTGCATAAGTAAGCTGTGGCCTGTGTTTCTGCTGAATAATCGGTTTTTCAGCCTTACGTTTATCGGAGTTTATTGGCGTTAAAATTTATTTACTCATTGGAATCAATAAACATGCTGTTCTGAATCTTTATATAATATTTCATGATTCATTTATTAATTTTTAATATAAAGTGTTTACAAATAGCACTGCATGAAATAAGCTGTTACATAATGTACTCTTCACATTCTACACTCAAAAATATTTTGCTTTTAATTGATCACTTGAATTTTGTGAGACAAGCTCAATCATCAAAAATGCAATAGTGGCCGTTTGGTCATTATCTGATAATAATGCAGATTCAGAGACCTTTCATATTAATTGTTCCAATTAACCACTTGTTAGCAACTTGTCAAAGTCAAATAGACATTTGTGCTTGTGTTAAGACTCGTAAATTTTTTAACTAACTTTATTGTAGATGAATAACAACACAAGTTATTCTACTTACTCGTATATGGATTAAATCAATGCACTTCCGTAAAGATATTCACAATCACAAACAACTATTAAAACTGCTAATTACCGATGATGCTAAGCGAAGTCGATATGACCAAGTTCAAATTGCAATATGTGATTGAGAGCCTTGGTACATACAATTCAGACCTGTTCTAAAAAAAATCTTCTGAGACCAGATCGTTTGATTCTTTACCTAGCACCTGACCATTGAAATGAAAAAATCATTTTGCACAATTTTCGAAGCCGAAAGGAGAACTAGTTACATAAAAGTAATCGATGCAACCAGTAATGCTAAATCTCGTGCAGGAAGCAATTATTATGGAAAATGAGCAAAAGTAATGTCTACAAGATAACTTTGGATTTCATAATGCTTTTAAAATATACTAATTATGACGTTTAAAGAAACTTCATCCTACTTTGTATAGCTGGTAGGGGTCTGATTAATTGAGTTGATTTTTCACAGCGTCAACATGTAATCGCATTATATGTTACCCAAAACTGACGTAAGATCAAGCTCTCTAGGTGGAAAGCTCTACGACCATATCCATGATTACATGTAGACAAACTTTCTCGCACATTTATATGGCGATGTGTGACGAATAGTGGAAGTGTTGATGCAAATATGTAGAACGCCTTTGAGCGACGGGTACTGAGGCAAATAATTGGAGCGAGAAGCTAGACGGGGACCAATGGCGAACTCGATACAATCATGAGCTGTATGAAATTTTTGATGAGCCGGAGGTTTCAACAGTTGTCAGACTGCGGAAGCTGCAATGGGCTGGGTACATGAATCGTATGGACGAACAATCGATAGCCAAAAAGGTATTCATTGGGAGAACTGAAGACCGAAGACCAGTGGCGTAACCATAGAGGTATATACAGGAGACGGCGAAAGATCAAATTCATGAAGCCACGAGCTTTTTCCTTTGCTATTGTGATAACTCGCATAGGCTCGAAGCTAATTTCGAAATTGGGGTCGAAATTTCGTTCATCATATGATAAGGTGTATCATACTCTTGACGATAAACGTTATGAGAATGCAGCGGTTGAAAATTAATTGTTTACTACAAAAAGAAAGCCAAAAAATTATCATATGTGCTGATATTATTATTCTGGTGGAATTTTCTTGCAAACGCTTGAGAGGGTACCACTTTTGACCTACGTAGAAAATTTCATCATTCAAGTATGCGGTTTGCGAGAAAACTTGTTGTGACGCACGGACGGATGGACAGGCGGACGAAAAGACAGATCACGATTTTAATAGGGGATTGTAAAAATATTTTACAATCCCCTAAAATGGTCTGTTGTATAAATACTTGCAAGTTACGCCATTAAAAATGTTTCCATGATAAACTTTCATTACTTCAGTTGCTACTAAAATAGCGAATTGCGCTTACCTTCTGACCTTTGTGGGCCGCCATTTTGAATGCATGCATTTGATTTTGGATTTTTAAAAATATTTCAATCTCAGAGTCTCATCAGTCAATTTGTCAATCAGTTTCCCTCTAGACAGGGCAAAAGTATTAAATTTTTAATGAAAATGGCAGCGAAAAATATTAGGTTTTATATTTTCGACTTCTTTATTTTTCATCCGATTTTGATGATTTTTTGTTTAGTATAAGGACTTTGTACAACTATCCATAATCTCAAGTTTCATTAAAATCCATTGGAAAATTTGGCCACTACAGGGCCACAAAAATCTGAAAAAATCGCATAATTGAATCGCCGCCATTTCGAAACTTGAGCATGTCTGTGCACCAAAATAACAAAATGTTTAGATCTAATTGTTTTCTATTTCGAAAATAAATTTCATTCAAATCGAATCAAAATTGGGTCTTTCAGAAGCCTTTGAAATTTCTAGCTTCAACTAGCCGCCATTTTGTTTTTGGAGACCTGATCTCTAGTTTTTTAACATGATTCTTTAGGCGGCCACCATTTTGTTTCAAACGGTTCGACTTTGGATTTTTTATTATGAAATTCATCGCATACCTCAAAAAAATCTCTGTACCAAATTCCATCCAAATAGGAGCCACGGTTTGGTCAGAAATGAAATCAAGAATGTTTGTCTAAAATGGCCGCCATTTTGTTTTCCCTCGACCGATTTGGCTAGTCAAACAACTTAACTGAGATATTCACCCAATACGCCTTTCCTAAAAATTTTGGGAAAATTGGAGCGAAATTGTGACCTCTAGCATAGTCACGATTTTCGTTATATCATATATAAATCATATATATATATATATATATATATATATATATATATATATATATATATATATATATATATATATATATGTATACGCAATAGGTAAATATCTCTTGAGAAATTCACCTAAAAAAAAAATAACCGACTCCAAAGTAAGAAAGATGAATAAAATTTTTTAAAAGCGGTGCTATATTGCATGATGCTTTAATATCACCTTCATAAAACTTATTTCATCCTGTAGTGAATAAGAGGAGTTTCAATAAAGTCCGTGAAGGACTGCAGCGATGTTCTGCTGCCTCGGCAGAGGAAGGTGTCGGTTTCTGCCGAGAATGCCCTCGTCCGGAGACGCGTGAATGCGCTGGCAGGCTAGCATTGCGGTGTCGTGGGGCGGGTTTGTTTCCCCGGCACGAGGACTCACTACAAAACAATTTCGCATTCACGAATTGCTTTCAGATATCAAAAGAAAACGACCGAAGTCGCAAAGTTGTAGATAACCTCACCGAAGGAATTATGACTTGTTACGAGAACAAGTGAAACCTGACAAGAAAGGCGGACTTGGGGTGACCTCGTCTTTACCCAAATAAATTCAGGGCCCACAAATGAAAGAGGGGCAACCGGGTGGTGGTGGAGCCCCTTCATACCCACCCAACCGGAATAAATCCATTGTTAACTTGTTGAAGTGGCCAGGTATTCCTCTTCTGAGTGGAAAACTCATACAACTTGAATTATATGAACTTTCCCATCAGAAGGGGAGTACCCAGTTTATAATACGAGTCAGCTGAGGGTGAATTTACATAATCGGTAACGCTGGACTTCAAATTCATTACAGCATCTTTTGTTCTGTTTGATAGATTTAAAATTTCTCTTGATTTACTATCAATAAAAATAAGTTCTAGTTTATTGAGTACATCAGATTTCAAATTTTCATTTACTAGTTCCTGGATGAGACACACCTTTTGGCTTTCAGATGGAATCTTATAAAAACACCGTAGTAAAAATTTTAAGAATACTGCTTTTAAACTTATCGCAAATATAGGATTAGTAAAGTAAATATCCAAATAAAATTTAAAATAATATCGCCGCACATTTTCATTTGCGAACCGAAATATCATGCACATAACATCACAGCATACAAGACTGCGTAGATAATCGGTCGATAGAATACCTTGCAACATCAAGTTTTCAAAGTAACTCAAAACGTGGGGACGACTTGAAATTGATATGATTAATGCCGCAATTGTCGATACCAGCTTTTCATAAACATTTCTTTTCATTTATATAAGCGAAATAGTTATTATATATTTACAATAATTAATTAAAAATTTTATATAGAAAAATTTATGTAAATATTAAATAAATATTATAATATTATATATTTTTTTCTTTCAAACTTTTTCTCGTGTTTTCAATTTCATGGTTGTCTGAGTTGTTAGATTTTATCGTTGAAATCAGACAAATCAATATTTTTAAATGCAAATTAAGTACGTACTCTCTCGCTCATTGCTTAATTTACAATGAAAATAAAAAAATAATGGATGATGTCTCCGTTCTTTTCGTCATCGTTTCTGTACTAGAATATTATGTATATGATGCGATTATTAATCAATCGATTAATTATGCATACCTCTATCGAATAACTATAAAATAACTAGAATTCTTTTTAATTTTATGTCCGTCCTTATATGCATTCAATTTCTTGTCGTACCTTATTTTAGGCGGTATTGGTTTTGTTTCTAAGCTTTAAACGTTAAGATTTTTACGAAATTTAAGTTTGTTTTCTATAAAAAAATATAATTTTACAAAATTTCTAAAAACAGTTTCCTTAAATTGCGATTAGTCTAAGCAACAATTTTATGTGGTTGCATCCATTTCTTCATAAAAAATTAAATTTTTTTTTATATATTTAATGTAATTTTATATATTGAATAAATATTAATTTTTATAAATATTTTATATTTTAAAAAAAAAATTTAATAAATATATAATTATAAAATATAAAAAGGGTACTTACAATACCTTTCCCTCGACGACGAGCGCTCGTTGACGAAGTGGGGTACTTGTGTTAAAACTACTTTCAACAGTAACCGTGCATTTTGATCACCTTCATTATAATTGATACTCCAATTGTCATCATTATTTTGACTATCACTAGTATTATAATCATTCCAATTATTGTTTGTATTATTATTCCAATTATTATCAAAATAATTTTCTTGATTATTAGAATTATTATTAAAATTACTATTATGTTCTTCTACATGTACA
The DNA here is from genome assembly GCA_963969285.1 of Odontomyia ornata. Classification (NCBI taxonomy): domain Eukaryota; kingdom Metazoa; phylum Arthropoda; class Insecta; order Diptera; family Stratiomyidae; genus Odontomyia; species Odontomyia ornata. Next base: position 42,587,353 of record OZ017740.1, on the reverse strand, counting down.
AATGGCGACACGTTTTCTTTCTCCAGATTTTCATAGTAATCTTCCCATGGATCACGTATAACTATATTAAAAATGACTTCAGTATGAAATTCAACACGGTCTATTTTGTTGTATTGATACTCATAGGATGTATGATCGTCGTTTTGACGTGTGTTATAATTCATGTCATCTGTCAACTTGGAATGGACGTTATCACAGAAGAAATCCCACCAAAATTGTAAAAACATATGTAAATGTCCATACTCTTGAGGTGTATAGACAGTCTTTGATTGTGTACTGAAATTTAATAACCATGGTTTCAATTGACCGATGAAGTGAAGAATTTTAATGCGATCAGCGAATTGTTTAAACGCTGGCAAATATGAATATGTCGCTGTCGAGCATGTATTATATAAAAATGACAAATGTCTCGAAATATCACTTGTCGCCCAATCCGAAAAGAACGAATTTAATAAACCCTGATCGCCACCATCAAAACTTCCTTTCTCTAGGGTGAATTGTGTGATTTTCGCAAATGTATCTAAATTTGGTCGGAACGCAAAAACGCCGGAATTGAAGCAATCGGGCCAGCCTACATCGGGGCAGCTGAAAGTTCTTCTCGCAATCAATTTTCTGCTGGAACTTTTCGCCGTTTTCCGCCTGTTCTCGGGTTGAATGAGGTCCGATTGGGACAACAGTAGTAATAATATTAACTAGCACTGTATGAAAACAATACTCATGTTAATGAATTTTGAAAATTATGTTCAACTTACATCCACCACGAATAATTTTCATCGGCTCTGTGATGTAGGAGTCCAGCTAGATGATAATGTTTGTCCAGCAGAGGGTTCATTCTCACTCACAACACCCAATGCATCCACACTCCATCATACACTACTCCCAGGCGAACGACCTTTCCTATGACGCGAATAATTCCTATTAATACTAGAATTTTTAGATCGGCCGTATGTGGCCCCCACCGAATACCTGTTTTCCGGCTGCATTAATTTTTGCCATTATCGATTGTTATTTTTCCATGTATTCTGCGCGGTAAAAGTACAAATCCTATAAAACAAACGAATGCTTCGCGAGACGGAAAAAGAAATGATATCACTGACGCACGAGTGGGTAAAATACACTAATCGTCGTAAGCCTTTGGTTTACCGAGGTGAAAATTTCCCGGCCGCCCTTTTGACCGCTTTAAACAAAATCTTTTCCGACAGCCATTCCTAGCTCCACCCGTAGAGCAATCGATTGCACGTCTTTTTTTTTTTTTATCGATTCGCCATTTATGCGATTAATTTACTGCAAAACTGAAAGAACTTTCAATTGGTACGAAAAATGAAGATAACACTTTTTCAGTCACAATTTCTTAAAAATCGACCGTGCGGCTGATGCAAGCGGATTTTGTTGCCGCTTATTTGCGACACTCGGAATAACCTCGCTCGTACGATGTGGAAATAGAAGTGCCATCTATGGGTGAACCCGCGGTGGTGATAATGCGCACTCGTTTCGGTTGTTTTTAAATTCTAAGTCGTCTTTTGTAGATTCGCTTAAGTTATCAATTGAAAGCAATTTTCGTTTATAATGATTAGGCGTAATTAAGTGGGAAAAATCGGAAGAATTAGACAAATTTTAAGGGGTTTAAATGATACAATGATTTTAGCGTTCATATAATTTAAAAGGTTAACCGTTTCGTTCTAAGCATTTGTATCCCGCGTTACACCGCAATTCGTTAAATTATATTCAAAAGATATTGTAATAAAATCACTACACATTAAAATATTAAACAGTTTTAGAATTTTGTTTCCCGAGAGTTAAGTACAAAAGACATTTTCTGGACCTATTTGCCATGCAAAGAAAAAAAACGAGTGTTGCGATGGGGAAGGTGACTGAATCGACTGAAGCCTTGTTAAATTGCGTTCGTGCTGTGTGCCTGTGTCAGCGCTGCTTTTAGAGCCATAGCTCCTAGATTACTACAATCCTTTTTAGGGCACTTTGAAGTCGGTTTTCTTCATTTTCCGGTAAAGAAACAAATATTTTCAAATTAAACCACCATGCATTCATTTCAGCATTAATTGGCTCAATTTTCAATAACAATTTCAGTCCCATCACCACAACTCCAGAAACCTAGAAAAACATTTTTAAATTCAACCGACCAGTTTTCGAAATTAATAAAACAGCTCCCATATTGTAGGTGCACTGCACTGGTTCGAGATCACGTATTTTAGAAAACCTGCAAAGTTTTTCAATTAAAATGTTTACTCCGATACATGAAACTTTTACAAGCACCTTCGCAATAACAAAACGAATTATTTTCAACAATTTAATATTGACACCATTATGGACGGAGCCAACAAAACTTCAACATTTGCGCGCAACATCTATTTCACATGCAATTTGCTCTTTGATAATTACCAACTTTTACTTAAAAACACAATTAATTACTTCAACACGAAGCTTTAAGGATAACTTAGGCCCAATTAAATCCGTAGGAATAAAAATCAGAAAAAAAGCGCGTAAATTCTTAAAATGCAAGCGAGTTTCAGTTGCATGTTATCGGAATTCTATGACCGGCGTCAAATCTGTTTCAACCGAGAAAATCTTTAAACTCGCGTCTCCCATATACCGTTTCTAGCAGGCACGATTCACACAACATTCGAAATTATGTTTTCATTCACGAATCGCACCGAAAACCTGGACGGACACAGAAAACATCACGTAAATTATACCCGGACACATAATTGTTTCCTTGACTGCACTTTACTTACCTGAAGAATGAAAAATACTCGATGACGCTCTCACATTTTTGCTCACGTTTACACATTGAGCACTTTATTTTCGAAATCACTTATAGAATCCGACCGAAACAAGCGTTTTCACTGAAAATTTTTAAAAATTACGATATTTGATGGAATTTTCGCAGGAATTGTCAACTTCCTGTTTTCTATCAGCTGAAACATCATTTCCGAAATCAGGGGTGTCACAATTGTTGATTTCGATCGAAAACGATTTAAATGTGGCGCACTTCGTAGTTTGTTAGTATATTTTATGGAAAGGAAAGAAGTTTGTTGAACAATATTTGGAGGCATTGTTTACAATTGTAAATGCTGTATGATCATTAAAGAGAAAACTAAAAATAATGAACTTTTTTAGCTATTTCGAAATTAATTTCGAACAATGATAGAATTTGGACAATCATACGTAAGCTCATTCGTGAAAGTCCAAAAGCTTTCGAAAATTGGAGTATACGGACATCAAATGTTTGTTCGTATTGAGCATGTATTAAGAGACTTCAATATTTTATATGGGAAATGAAAGCTCGCCGTCTCCAGTGTATACCTCTATGGGCGTAACCGAGGAAACGCTGGTCTGACTCGATCGACGAAGACAGTTCATCGCTGCTCGGATTTCAAAATTTGAGGACGCAGTCAATGGACCGAGACAGTTGGAGGCGCTGTTTGCAGGAATCGAAAACCTGGGAGGGGCTGTAGTGCTACGAAGAAGAGGAAGTATGCCTTTAGACTTGAAGAACGCACTTTCTCATTTTCAACGTTTTTTCAATAAAATATTGAAACTAATTTTTGATTCGACAGAGGTAGGAGTTTATCTAGATAACATTATAATGGCTAGTGTAGAATTTGACTTGCATTTACAGACAATACCCAAAGACTTCGGTATATTGACACCAATGGGCTAAAACTTTGATTTAGTAAATGCTAATTTGCATATCCAACTGTTGAAAACCTTGGCTAGATTATGAGCAGCGAAGGTTTATTACCTGAATCTCAAAAGTTACCAGCTATTCAAAAGTTTCCTATTCCAAAGAATTTCAAGGCTCTTCACTCTTTCTAGGGCTTATGCTCTTTCTTCAGAAGGTGTATTGCCCAGTTATTAATGATTTTGACAAGAGCTGCATGAGTGCTTTCGAAGCTTTGAAAACATTGCTAACCAGCACGCCTGAGCTTCACACAGGTGCGAAACAATTGAGTTTTGGCACTGTAGTCATGTAACGTCAGGAAGACAAGAAATTTCATCCGGTTGCATACTTTTTGAAGCCAACAAGTAAGTACGAACTTATTTACTACAACTATGAGTTAGAAACACTTGCTATTGTGCATGCACTGGCCCATTTTCAAGTTCATTTGAGGGCATTCTATTCGCCATCATTACCGATTGCAACTCGTTAATACTGACATTCTCGAAGCGAGACGTAAATGCACGCATTGTCAGATGAGTATGGGAACTAGAACACTATAATTATAAGGTTTGGCATCGTAATGATGATCGCAGGCATCAGTTAACACTTTATTTATTTATTTATCGACCAAACAAGGTATACATTTTTTTTTACATTCTATTAAAATAAATATCACAGTTTTTTTTATTTAATTTTTTTTTGCTATATAAATTTACATTTGCAGTGAAGGATTGAACCGAGGAACTTCGATAAATTGGATTCAAATTGGGATCTGGATAGGATTGGGGAGTAAAGATGGCTCATCTTGTTGAAAATTTTAACAAACCTATTTATCGGCTCATTGTCACCATGGATAGTATGATGTTTACTTTCTACGAGCAAAGGTGAATGTCTCGTAAATCTTACTGGCTCGTTTAAGCTTATTTTTTCGATTAGGTATTGGAGTTTAACAGTTCCTCTAAGGACATCAAATGCGAAGCAAGAGCATAATGTGGTTCTACGGGAGGCAAGTGGTGTCATATTGACAAGGGATAGCCGGTTATCGTATGCTGGCAAATTATGGAAATTTTTGGATCATAGAGGGGTCTCAGAGCAAACAGTAGGAATTGTTTCTGAATGGACTCAGACCTCTCTGAGTGAACATCAAAGACCGGATTCCAAACGACACAAGCGTATTCCAGAATTGGACACTAATGATGTGTATAAAGTTTTCGTTACCCACAAGTTCTTTAATTCTTTCGCGCGTCCTTTGATGAAATCTAAAAGCTTATTCGCTTTGCAGAGTTTCTTTCCCAAATAAACACCAAGATCTACTACACTATCAACTCTGGAAAGCTTTGTATCATTGAGGTGATAATCAGATAATAGTATTGTACTTATCCGAGAAAAACATATCACCTGGCATTTCTCAAAATTCAAATATAGGAAATTTTTGTTAGACCACTCTAATAGAGTATTTATTTTGTCCTACAGGAACAAAGAATCACTTTGGGATGCTATCACATGATATAATTTGAGATCATCCGCATAAAATAAGTGTGGTATATCGGATAACGCTTCAGAAAGGTCCGCTATAAAAATGTTGAAGAGAAGATGTCCGAGGTGACTGCCTTAATTAACATCGGAATAGACATGAATTTCGTTTGACACATATCTGATGAGTCTGGTTTTTGAGATACGAGTCCAGCCAATGAAGAAGGGAGCCAGTAATTCCAAATTTATTCAATTTATGAGAGAAAATCGTATGATTGACACGGTCATAAGCCTTACTAAAGTCAGTATAAATTGCGTCAACTTGGTGTCCATTTTCCATTGCACAAAGGATGTTAGAGACCAAAACTGTTAAGTTGGTGGTTGTAGATCGATTCTTTCTGAAGCCATGCTGTTGGTCATTGAGACGCTGTTCAATAAAAGGTGATATTTTGGAACATACTATTTTTTCATAAAACTTTGGGGTAGTGGATAGTATGGCAATCCCTCTATAATTTTCAACGGCTTCTTGCTTTTGTTTTTATGGATTGGAGTTAAGTAGAAGGATTTCCAGTATGCTGGGGACACGCCACTTGATAGCGATTTGTTAAAAATGATGGAAAGAGGTAAAACTAATCGTTCTCCGCATTGAAATAAAAAATATAGAGCATGTAAATCAGGGCCAGGTCCATGATCAAAATCAAGAGTTTCAATTGCGTCGAATATTTCACTCTCTGAAACTAAAATTTCTTGCAGTACAGGCCCACATTCTGTGTCTAGTGGTGAAAAATTATGGAAATTGTTTGCTGAACAGTAAACTGATTGAAAATGGTCTGCAAAATAATTACTGATTTCTTCAGGGAGAGTAGAACTGCAGTCTTTAGAGATCATTTGTTTAGGATATCCATGAACTTTGCGCTTTGATGATGTTTTCACCTATAACATTAACATATACTTCATAGGCCTCGCCTGGCTTCAATTGAAATTCTTTTGACAGTTCATCATGCTCTCTTTTGATTTCGTCATTCACATCAGATCTACTTTGCATAATTTTATACAGTTTATTTCTTCTGTTCCTTAAAGATCGAAGGTCACTATCCAGCCAGGGCCCTGATAATTTGTCCTTTTTCTTGATTTTAGGAACATGTCTTTCAACGGCGTCAAGGATGTGCTGATAGAATAGATTTACAGCATCATTTATATCTAACGTTGAAAGCATTGCAGTCCAGTATATATTAAAAATATGCTTTCGAATGCTCTTGTAATCAGCATTGCGAAAATCAAATACAATCAAGTTATTATACGAAAGAGTGTTTGTAACTTCAGCAGTGGAAAATTCAACCGAAAGTGCGGAATGGTGGAGGGTGTTTGAGAAAAGATTTTCCACCTGACTGGTTGGATTAACCACCACATCGTCATAAGTATTGGTAAAGATAAGATCTAGCCAATTACCATTACAATTGGATGTCGGAGCTACTTGCTATAAATCATTGCCATAAAATGTAGAAACAAGGTTGTAATCACTGTCGTCCAGAAGATTGACTGGAAGGACACGATTATCAAGTTCGTCGATTGTAAACGTTAAATTGGGCCTATTAATGTCTTCAAGTACAATAATTTTATCATCTTCATTAGAAAGGCCAGCAAGTGAAGAAATAACTCCACAAGCATCATTGTAAACGACCTCATTGGACTTTGGAGGAATATAAAATGCACCAATATACAAGTCAAATTTTTTAAGTTTGATTCGAACTATTGTATGCTCGAAATGTTTATATGTAGTCGTAGCGACGAGGTCACTCAATATCGTGTTGTGTACAGCGACTAGGACTCCACCACCTCGTGACAACCCGGTACTTTGATAGCCTCGATCATTCCGATATATAGTCCAACTACTATCGAGAATCTCTTCATTTCGAAAGGAATTATTCAACAAAGTTTCCGTTAGAGCAAAGACAGTAAAAGGGCATGATTTAGCGTCAGAAAAAGTTTGCTGAGCTTACTTCTCATACCACCACAGTTATAGTACAGGAACTGTATAATAAGTAACCGGACTGACCTCAGGAAATTTTTTATTGGCAAAATATGTAGTCCCCATTGGAGTCGATAACACGCTGGTACCGGATTTTCCAATCCCCGAACGCTCCCTGGAAGTCGGCAACCTCGATGCTGTCTAGAGCCCTCGTCGTAGCACGTTGAACGTTTTCCAGAGTCCCGAACCGCGTCCCCTTAAGGTGTCTCTTGATCTTGGGGAACAGAAAGAAGTCCACTGGTGCCATATCCGGGCTGTAAGGAGGCTGTGGCAATTCCATTCCAGTTGACAGGACCATTTTCAGATTGATGGTTGGAGAAAGCCAGGCATACTTATGTTGGATGGAGGCCTTGATTGAAAGCTTATGCTTACTCCCCTTTGCTACATCCTCAACTCTGCAACCTTTGAGCATGAGACTATTCTCCAAAAACTTTTGAACTCCAGCGGTGTTAATATTTTTTGGTGCTTTTTGTAGGAAGAATGATTCATAATTTGCTTCAGTAGCTATTTTGGCGCTAGCTGCTTCCAACTTTTGGAGCCTTACATTCCATTCATTCACTGACCAAAACGTGCCTAGCTTGAAGATGCGTTTTACGACTTGTTAACAACACATCACCCAACATTTCTCTATGGTAATCTTCTTTTCGGCAATCTTCTTTAAGGCAGTCTTCCCTACACGATGGTTGAATGCTTGCAATTCACTCCTTCATAGAGATCAACCGATTATCGAACATCTCAAGAGCTTTATTTATTTGCTTATCGCTCTTTGATAGGTAAGTGGCTAGTTCGTTGAAGCTACTAGCCATTTCAACAAAGCTCTCATCATTCGCTCGAGATTTCGATTGCTGCCGCGTGATTTATTGATCCTTCTCTTCCATTAAATTATCGATGTGATCAATAATTCGGTCATACATGTAACATATTTCATTTTATGCTCAATCAGAGCAAATGAAATGTTCCTCTGGATAAGGATGACACCAGTCTCTTGGTGCATCCATGCAGGCGCCGCGCAGTTTGCGGTTGCAAAAGCCCTTGCAGATCACATATTTGAAGGTATTGTCGGACGCGATGCAATTTAATCGGTTGCACTTAACACTCTTATTGATGGTTTGTTTGTGTATGTCACTTTAATATTTAATGGGGAAGGTCAGTAATTTATTTATATGCACGAACATATATTCACATTCACATTAGCTATGTCAGTACAAGCAAAAGAAAATAATCGCACAGCTAAAGAAAAATTGCAGAATTCACAATTTGGTTCGATAATTGAAATGTATGCAAAATTATTACTTCAATAAGTTGAATGTATAATTAGGTCACAAATGCACAAAAGAATTTCAAGAATGGTCACGAATGTAAAAGATATTTATAACAAATAACACTTATGTTATTATATAATATTAACTAATTCAACAAACAGGTAATATCAGGGGTCACAGGTAAAAAGAAATTTCACTTTAAATTTAACAGTTTAGTTATTTAATGGACAAAACAGAAAAAATTACACGGAGCAATTAATAAAAACGTCCACTCGCTTGCTTTGACAGCGATGTTGTTTAAGCCGAAATCCAGTAGTCTCTCTGTTATCGTTGCGGTTGATATTGATTTTTAACTTCGTACCACCCAAAATCGTGATTAGTCACATAGAAGATAAGTTAGAGGCCGATTAAGTTCAGTCATATGAGATGCATGATGGAATAGTGTATTGCCGTAATAAGGACGATTAATTGTTGTTTTTTTTTCAAAAAAAAAATGGAATAGTAGCTTATTCCTCAAATTCACGAAAAGATTAGCCATTACGGTATAAACTAATGCTTCAAGCGAATGCCCATGCATTGTTGATTTCCTTACATGATAAAATTTATAACTACGTAAAGGATTGTATCAAATGCATAGTCTATTCAGCTCCACCTAAAGCCAGCCAGTAAAACATAATTAAGAAACCGGTGCCTTTTGACACCATACCATACTCCCGTCAATTTAGTCAAAATGGAAGCATATTTTATTAATTGCTGACGGTTTCACAAAATATACAAAATTATATCCGGTGAACAGTCCGCTTAGTGTGTTGCTTAGGGTATTTGCTGCGTAACCCGAGAACAACTGGTTTGAATTCTGTTGGTGGGATCTGTTTCAAGTATTTCTTAGAAGGGACTCTAAGCCCGCTAAGTTATGAACGTATTGCATGTAGGTGGATAGACATACGGCCAAAGCGTGATACTGACCACCTTCTCGAGTGCCCGTACATTCGATCAAGATAATGAGATACTGTAACCATCTCTTAGCAAAAGCTCAGAGGTGGCTGTAGTGCTAAAGCAAAAACAAAAATATTCAGCGAGGTCTTCAAGCACCAAAGAGGTATGTTGTGCACTCGAAAAAAAAAGATTGGTAAGTCTAAAAAGTATTGAACCTTTTCTTGTCATTTTTCGGTTGAATATTTATTTTATTTAAAATGGATTTTATTTAAGTACATACTATCCATTATTATCTGTGACCTTTTGCCATTTTTTGGGTGGAGCCATTATTCCATCTGTGTAGAACTTCTGTGATTTATCGGCGAAAAACTTGGTCAAGTGATTTTCACAGTCCGTTTTAGAAGTGGATTTCTTTTCATTAAGGAAGTTTTGCAGAAACCAAAACAAATGGGAGTCTGATGGTGCAAGGTGTGGACTATACGATGGATGCATCAAAACTTCCTAGCCAAGCTCTGTCAATTTTGCCGGGTCATCAAAGATGTATGTGGTGTGGCATTGTCATGATGGAAGACAACGCCCTTTCTATTGATCAATTATGGCCGGTTTTTTTTTGAATTGCTTGTTGCAATCTGGTTGATTTCTGACAGTGCAGATCTAAATTGAGTGTTTGGCCAGGTTCCAGCACCTTATGATAAACAATTCCCTTCCAATCCCACCATACACACAGCATAACCTTATTTCGTGTCAATCATGGCTTTGAAGTCGTTAATGATGATTCATCTTTTTTGACCATGATCTTTTTCGAACGACATTCTTGTACCTTACTCATTTTTCATCACCCGTAATAATTTGCTTCAAAAATGGCTCGATTTCCTTGCGCTTTATATGCATTCCACAAAGGGAAATTCGGTCATTCGAATTTTTTTGTGTTACTCGTAATTCATGCGGCTCCAAACGTCGAGCTTCTTTGTGTATCCAGCCTTACGCAGATGGTTCAAAACTGTTTGATGATGGATATTCAGATCCTTAGCAATGTTGTGGCTGCTTATGTGTCGGTCTTCTCCAATTTTTTGTAAGATTTCATCCAAGGGCGTACGCAGGGGGGGCAGGGGGGCGACGGCCCCCCCTAAATGATCGCGTTTTTTTTTTTAATTTCCGGTGAAGAAACTTCAATACCACTCATTGTCAATACTTGGTTTTGTTACATTAATGTATCTTGTGGGAAAATATTTATGCAATTATGTCAAATCGGTCAGTTAACATAGGTATTTGAATTATCGATGTATCGGGAAAACATGTATCGCTATCGTTTTCGATACATATTCTCTTCGGCAAGTATCGATTTGCGACTAGTTCATACAAGTTCATACTAAAGGTATACCGAGAAACCATTAATCGCGCATCGGTCGTTATATTTTCCTCTGCATTTTGTATTGTTTTATTTGTTTTGTATCCTAAGTGGCTCCTGACTTCCTACTATTGTGGACTGTTGTTGGAAAATCGATTTGCGACTAGTTCATACAAGTTCATACTAAAGGTATACCGAGAAACCATTAATCGCGCATCGGTCGTTATATTTTCCTCTGCATTTTGTATTGTTTTATTTGTTTTGTATCCTAAGCGGCTCCTGACTTCCTACTATTGTGGACTGTTGTTGGAAAATCGTTTCATTTCATTCAATGGATATTAGAAAATTTTTTACGGGTGAGTACAAAACTTAAATTGTTTGCGTTAAGGCGACATGTAGACTATAAGAATGGTCAAAAAAAGAATGATAGAAGCGAAAAAACAAGAGAAGGCTCCATAGTTTTCATCTACATTTAACTAAGGATGGTCGATTGCTTTTTTTTTATTCGGTATAGTGGAAAATATAAAAACTAGTTGTATTCTGTAGACGATTTTTGAAATATCTTAATTTTTCATGAATTTCTGAGATATCTATTAGCTTTTGTTTGCGCTTATCTAAAGAAAACAGGTTAGATGAAAATTACTCTACAAGGAATTTCGAAGTAATCTAATTGTTAAATAAATTTAAAAAATTCACGAAATATTAAAAATTTCTTGAAAATTCGAGTGATACGCCATACGCATCACAAAGTCGCACATTATAAACGAGCGAAAAAAACATCAGAAAGCTTCCACAGGCCAAATTTCATATTAAATCATTAATTTATAATGTTTATAGAAATATTAAGCAAAAAGAATCGTGAAATTCGGCATAATTTGACGTTTTTAATCTCGTTACCAGCGAATATTCCTTAACTCATTATTCAAAAATTAAAGCATTTCCAAGCAGCGCCAATGGAAAAATTATTAATGTTGTTTCCCAAAATTAAAATTTTTTAATTCACAATAGTTGTGTAATGCTTAATTGCGATTTTAAATTATTGAGAAATGTGAAACCTTAATTCAGAATTTCGGAATTTTCAAAAATTCAAGGTATTGGGAAATTTGTAATAATTGTATTTTTTTTCTTATAAAAAAAATATATATATATGATATAGATAATAATAAATATATAAAATAATGAATATATAATAAAAATATAAAATATATAATAAAATATAATAATAAATATATATAATATATATATAATAAATATATAAAATATATTTTTTTTCTTATACTTCTTTTATTCGGAAAAATTCAAGAGCATTAAAATTTAATAGAAATTTTTAAATTTACTTCAAAATCTCCACTTTTCAGCTCCCCAAAAACGAAAACGTGCTGAAAGCAATGGAGACAATGAAAGTGAAGCGGGTGTTGAAGAAAATGAAACATTGACTTCCGCAAACAATCTTGCAACTTTATCGGACAACGTTCAAAAAAAAAATTGCAACTTCTTCATGTTCGGAAACATCGCGATTGGAAGAATATTTCTCGAACGATTTGGGGGAATATGTCGGGAGATCATCACTCATGTCTACCAGTGAAAAAAAGGAAATCTTGAAACGATGTTGGCAACCACCCGAAAATTACGATTTTAGTAACGATGCCAAAGATTCAGCCAGGAAGTTCATTTTCGAATGGTTAAAACAATACTCCCCTTGGCTTCAATACTCCAAAAAATTAAAGGGTGCGCTCTGTTTATACTGTGTTATTTTTCCGCCTCAAAACGTTCAGGGTGTTTTGGAGTCATTCGTCAAGAAACCCTTTATTCGTTACAAAAATATGCACGAAAATTGCAAAAGTCATTCCACTAATCAATGGCACTTAGGAGCAGTCAAAGCTGCAAAAAATTTTTTGGATGCAACACCCATCAGCATTTCAATTCAGTCTGGGCATCAAAAAACGATTGAAGAGAACAAAAAGATCATCTCATCCATCATCTCAACCATCATATTTTGCGGTACCCATGATATGCCGCTAAGGGGAAAAGTCCAAAACGAAGGTAATTTAGGTCGAATTTTTTAAATAAAATTAGGTATGTGTCATGGAACACACGATAAAAAAAAATACTGTATTTTGAAAAGAGTTATTCATTTGTGTCCGTAGCATCTGATGTATAGAGTATGAAATTTAGCAATTTTTAAGTTTGTAAATTATGTACCAGTTGTTCGAAACTACCTTATTACAATTTTTGTAACAAGATAAATTTTTGGCAATCGATCTTGAAGAATAATAATATTATTTCATAAAATTTAAAAAGTCAATAAAATTTTTAGAAACAATTAGCAACAATTAACAATTTTTTAGAAGACAATACTTATTCCTAGGTGTATTTTACGATTTGCTTCAACTGCAAGTCGTGGCTGGTGATCGGAGTCTCGGACAGCATTTTGAAGACGGAAGCAAAAATGCAACGTACTCGTCCCCGCGGATCCAAAATGAACTAATCAATCTATGCGGCCGCGTACTAAGAGATGAAATCATCAAGGAAGCAAAAGATGCACCGGCCTATAGTCTGATGGGAGATGAAAGTCGCGACATTTCAGGAAAGGAACAACTATCGATTGGTATCCAATTTTACCACCAAAAGAAAAAAGTCATTCAAGAAGAGTTTGTAGGATTCGTCGAGTTGGATGCAATGGATGCAAAGACAATTGCTTCCGCATTAGATCAATTTATCATAGATGCAGAGCTTGATCCGAAAAAATTCAAAGGGCAAGGATATGACGGTTGCTCGACTATGTCAGGGCACGATAACGGCGTGCAGGCCATTTTAAGAAAAAAATATCCTCATGCTCTGTACTTTCATTGTGCAAGTCACAAGTTGAATTTGGTTGTAAATGACCTGAACCAAGTTCCAGAAATCCGTAATACGGTAGGAACAATCAAAGATGTCATCAACTTTTTCCGTGATTCTATTTCTAGAAGAAAGTATGTTCCAAATATTCCTGCTCTTTGTGAAACTCGGTGGTCGGAAAAATACAAAAGCATTTCAGTTTTCAAAAAGCACTTCAAAACCATCGTCGATGGATTAGCAAAACTGGCCGTTGAAGGAAACTCTGGTACCAGATCAACTGCTTTTCAGCTGCATTCTGCTGTCACTCAAATTACTTTCATCATACGCCTTGTTCTGATTGCGAAATATTCTGCCTATCTTGAGCCAATCGTGAACGTCTTACAATCACAAAAGTTGGACCTTCTTGCGTGCACGAAACACGTCCAGAAAATAATTCAATTGGCAAAAGATCATAGAATTGACGTTGATTGCAAAATCGAAGAACTCATCGATGAGTCCAAATTGATTGCCGAAGAAAACCTAGTTGAACTGCTGGGAAGACCGAGAACAGCGAACAGTCAACAACATCGCTCAAATCATCCTGCATCGGATGATGTTCAATTTTGGAAGAGATCTCTGTTAATTCCATACTTGGATTCCTTGATCAATGCATTGGAACGAAGATTCTCTGATGAAAACCTGCCAGCCTTTTCATTGTTTCAGTTGCATCCATCGAACATGTTAAAAATGAACATTCAAGATTTTATGAAAAAATCAGAAAACTTCACCACTTTCTACGCCTTAGAAAATTTTAGTGGAGAAGCTGAACTGTGGTACAATCACTGGAAAGAAAAAAAAAATCAGCTGCGAAGATCTTCAAAAACTGGACCTGTGTGATGTCGTACAAGAAACAGAAGATTTTTTTCCTACAACAAAACTCGCTCTTCAAATTGCCCTAGCTCTACCTTGTACCACGTCCTCGATTGAAACAACTTTCAGCACGTTGAGAAGAGTGAAAACCTGGCTCCGTTCAACTATGGTGGAAAATCGATTGAATGGTAAATAAAAAAATAAGAATGATTTATTTTCAAATAAACTGTATTTAATGCGATTTTTGTTCCAGGATTATGCATGCTGAGCCTTCACAGAAAAAAAGTGAAAGAAAATGAAGAAAAAATTGTAGAAAAAGTTTTAATGAGATTTGCTGAAGACCCTCGCCGTTTGGCACTCATTTGAATTTATTGTATGCAAGTGTTCATGTTGACTGAAAAATGATATATATAATAAATATGATAAATTTATCTAAAATTTCATTCGTTTGTTCTGCCCCCCCCCTAATGATAATCCTGCGTACGCCCTTGATTTCATCGACTTTTTCAGTGATTCGTCCACCTGAGCGAGGTGCACCTTTGGCATTAAAATTTCCAGAACGTAAGCGAGCGAACTATCTCTTGGCTGTGACTTTTGATAAAGTATCTTGACCGTAGGCACCACAAATTTTTTCACGAGCCTGCGATGCATTCTCACCTTGATCGTAGTGATATTGTAAAATATGACGAATTTTTTTAGAATTTTCATTCATTTTTAAATAAATACAACTTTTGACACGAAATACAAAACTGTCCATATGAAAATTGTAGACTGGAATGTCACCTTTCAAACGCATGTCTGTTTGACTCAATCTGATTAGCATTGCCCGATATATGACAACAAACACAATCTAGTGACAAAAAAGGCTCAATACTCTTTAGACTATTCAATATTATATTTTGAATATTACAGTCACCCGCACTGAATTGTCTCCGACCTAGGAACATACTTTACGTCAACCAAATTTAATGCCTTTACGAGTAAGCATATTAAGCATATCAATGTAGCCACAACTTCTCCACAAACAAATGGACAGATGGAACGAGTGAATTTCATTTTGAAATCCATGCTTGGCAAACTTACCGGGTCATTAGAATACGCCGAATGGAGCAGGCAATGAAACAAGTAGAATACGCTCTAAACAATACTGTTCAGAAAATGACACGAGTCACCTCAAGTTGCTTACTCTTCGGGATAAGCCAACGAGCTCCTAGTGTTAATTATCTCATGGACTACTTAGAAGATAAAGATTTAAAAGCCAGTGAAAATGATCTGATGAAGGCTCGGAACATGGCGCGCAAAATAATAGAAAAAAGTCAGTAGTACAACAAAAATTAGTAAATAGGATCAAAAAGCATCATATAAGTTTAAAGTTGGTGATTTTGTCGTTATTCGACCATACGTCATTCATAATGTATTAACACATGATCGATACGTTGTTCGGAACATCGATGACTGTCAGACTACGCAACTTTCGCGTGACGGGGTTGTCGAATCAAAAAATATTAAACTATGGCGTCAAAGTAATGAGACGTGAAATCACAGAAGATAAAACTCATTTTGACACCACGTATAAGTAGTTTGGCAAATTGTATCGCATCTAATTTCATTTGTTTAAATTTATAGGGTCATCATAGCTCCAGCACTTGTAATTTATAATTTCATTCTTGATTCACTATTCTACTCAATCGAATGGGTTGATATTGTCGGGAAGGCTGAATTTGTAGCAAACAAGTAGTCACCTAAGCAAAATTGCCAAAAACCGACATAACACTGTTCCGAAATTTCAATTGCAGATTTGAAAAATCTAAGTACTCAAAGTTAAACTTTTGTAAATTATAAAACTTAGAAAAAATGAATATGAATTTATATTATTTTTTTTATATTAATCGTAAATTTTCTCTACATTGACCTTCTTCGTGAGATTTATCTTTTCATTATAACTTAACTTTTCTTTATATTATTGTTTTTTTTACTTAATAACTCAAATCTGCGATTGAAAATTCTAGCATGAGAACACTAATATAATATAGCCTTCCACGGCTTTCATTGCAAGTGCAATCTACAGTGGCTGAGCAAGGGGCTCGTCTTTATCCACCGTAGCGGTGTGACGATACTGTAGTCGACGGACGGTGGCATTGAGATTCAGCTGGGATTGGAAAGGAAAAGGAAATCTGCTTTTGACAGCGAAATAGTTGAGTGCACTAATCGAAAATTGAAGTGTGATCGAAGAATGTGTAATGAAGGAAGATAAGAGATGACGCGGGTAGTAGATGCAAATGATGGGGTTTATTTAAAAGTGCTGTAAGGTTCAAGGTGTTGATAAGAAGAAGAGATAAATCTTTTGGATATAACGGAGTTGTATAGGTAGTTAAGACTAACTGTTGAAACAGTGAATGAGAGATTAACCACCACCAGACATTCATTTGTGAATTATGCGAAACACCGACTTATTAGAGGTGTGCTGACTCTAGCTCGTGCAAAGCAAATGAAGGGAGAAACTCGGCGATTTCTTTGCAGAAATGGGCACCATTCCGGACAAAGTACTTTGAAATCGCATAACTGCGATTGAAGTCATCAATTTTACTGCAGTTGCTGCAACCACTTTCACCTTTAAATAAGCCGGCCCAGTAAGTCACAGTGTTGGGGAAAACAGAAAATCGACAAAGCTCGTACTCAGCAGGCTAACAAAAAGCGAGAAATTATCTTCGGCTGAAGTAGCGAGCCTGCAAGCATTTAGCATGGATTTCAAGCTGATAAGCCGGGCTCATATCAGTAATGTATGAGCCCGGTCGATAACTTGGACTCTTAGCCGCAATACGTGTTCCCAAGCTTGCTGGCTGAACTGTGCATGGGGAGTGTGGAGCGAGCAATCTCGTGACAGCTTAAATTAGTAAATTTATTATCATTGATCTTGGCTACGCCGTACGGCACCTGCTCCGAACTAAACATTTTTTTTTATATTTCAATTGTTGCGGTCTTGGTTAGATAAAAGTGAAACTTGTCACTATACCATGTCGGTCCTCTTCAATAGATACAACGGACCACGAAGCTCAAAATCAAAACTTTACACGAAAACATTTGTTGATGTAGTGAACGAAAGGAGCTTGCCCCAACATCATTTATAATTAAGAAAATTAGTTTATATGCAGTGCAAAAGTGTATTTCGAATCGGCCTCGACACCAGTCGATCGGAATGTTACCATGTTTAATTCGCGAATACGGAATTCTTTTGTAACGGGTCCTTGTGCTAGGGGGAAATAACTCGCCCCACAACACCGCAACGCTAGCCTGCCAGTGTATTCACGCGTCCCCAGGCAAGGCCAATCTCGGCGGATCTCAACATTCTCTTTCGCCAAGGCAGCAGAGCATTGCTGCAGTCCTTCACGGACATGTATTTAATCCACGAGTACCTACTTCACTACAAATTATAATATAAAAAGTATGAGTTGTGTAAGTTACATAATTTGTATGTTATGTGCACGCGCTTTTGACGGAGTGACGTTAACTTCAATGATATCTACTTCAACTGGATGATGGGCGCTACGATTATTCGTTCAATGGCGTTCATTCTTGAAACTGCTATTGGAAATAAAGTAGACGTTTGATTTTGAAAATTAGATCATTATTCGTCGGATAATAAAGACATATATTATACTGTTTACTGAGTTAATGTCAGGTATTTGTATTTTTTTCGGTTTCACATCGTCCTCTTAGTGGGATCAAGCAGGCTTAGGTACTAGCGCAATGTGTATTGACAGTGCCTTTCATACACTTTCATATCATTCTATTGAGGTTAGTTAGATTTACAGCAGTAAAAACCAGCGTGTCTTACTCAAGCGGTATATTCAGTGCGACTGATTCCTTTTACAAAAGAACACAAAGTAATGATAATGCAACAATCTTATATACATGTAATAGAAGTGAGAGAGAAAGATTAAAGGAATTTTAGAACTAGTATTGCATTTTTACAGTGTTAAGTAAATGTAGTTCAACAGTCTCGCACAACACAAGGTCAATCTATTGCTCTTTCCATTGTAACAATTTAAAGTAAAATTTCATTGTTTTTCAGAATTCATAATACACAAAAATTAAGTTAACAATACACCAAAAAAATTTGATTCGTATTTTTGATAATCCAAGTAATTTAACTAATTTTTGATGATTTTTCTTGGCGAGCACTTTCGTCAGAATTTCAGCAACCATTCCCTGGGTAGATGCGTATTGGACGTCTATAATGCCCTCATTGAACATTTGCTTCATGTGATGAACGCGCACACCAATATCCTTTGTGCTCGCATGGTAAACAGGATTCTTCACAAGTTGTAAGGCGCTCTGGTTGTCTCCATAAAGCAATGTTGGTCCATTGATGACGCTTTCAAAACCCATCCCAGCCAACGGACTCCTTAAGAAAATAATTTCTTTCGTTGCTTGGAACATGGCAAGATACTCCGCTTCGGTAGAACTCAGAGCTACGACATGTTGTTTTCGAGATTCCCAAGATATGCCCCCCCGTAAATAACATCAATACAACCAGCCCAATCAGCATCAGCGTATGCCATCAAAGAATGACCTGTTTTAGAATAAACGATTTTTTACTTTATTGAGGAGTTATATATTTCAAAATATTCCTCGCAGACTTCAAATGCTGGATCCTGATTAAATTGCGGTCGCGTCATCAGTGCCAGGTCCGTAAGAGATCCGATTATTGACTGATACATTTTTACGTCAGCCTTTTCACAGTTTGTGCAGCCGCTGCAAGATTTTAAGATCGTTCCTCGGTTGAGTGTCGTTGGTGTCGAGTTACGTTCCAACATACGAGGTGTGTTCAAAAAATATCGCGAATTTTGTTTTTTTTTTCAAAAATTATTTATTTATTCATGAATATCTATTTTGTCCCCTTCAAAGTAATCCCCATGAGATACTATACACTTGTGCCAACGGTTTTTCCAATCTTCGAAGCACTTCAAAAAATCATTTTTTTTAATCTTGTTCAGCTCCTCCTTCGATGCCGTCTTTATCTCGTCAAGCGTAGCGTAACGTCGTCCTTTCATGGGCCTCTTCAGTTTAGGAAACAAGAAAAAGTCACAGGGGGCCAGATCTGGGGAATACGGTGGCTGCGGCATCATTAGTGTGTTGTTTTTGGCCAAAAAGTCGCGCACAAGCAACGATGTGTGAGCAGGGGCGTTAGCGTAGTGCAAAAGCCAATTTTTGTTCTCCCACAAATCCGGGCGTTTCTGGCGGATTGCTTCGTGCAAATTGCGCATAACTTGCAGGTAATATTTCTTATTGACCGTTCTTCCCTGTGGCAAGAACTCATGATGCACCACGCCCCTGCAATCGAAGAAAACTGTCAGCAAAACTTTCACATTCGACCGAACTTGGCGCGCTTTTTTCGGTCTTGGTTCATGCGGCAGCTTCCATTGAGATGATTGAGCTTTGGTTTCCACGTCATAACCATAAACCCACGATTCGTCACCAGTTATGACACTCTGGAGCAAATTTGGTTCGTCGCGGACAGAGTTTAACATCTCATTAGCAATGTTCATGCGTTGCTGTTTTTGGTCGCAATTGAGCAATTTTGGTACGAATTTCGCGGCGACCCGTCTCATGCCCAAATCGTTGATAAAAATCGAATGGCACGAGCCAATCGATATGTTTAGGTCCTCAGCAACTTCTCTAACGGTGATTCGACGATTGGCCAATACCATTTTCTCCACTTCATTAATTTTTTCGTCTGTTGTTGAAGTGCTCGGGCGTCCGGCACGCTCTTCGTCGTTCACATCTTCTCGGCCTTCTAAAAACATTTTGTACCACCGATAAACGTTGCTTCGGTCCAAGGTAGCTTCTCCGTATGCCACAGTCAACATTCGGAATGCATCCGCGCACTTAATTTTGTTTTTCACACAAAATTTGATACACGTTCTTTGATCCATTTTTTTGAATAAGTAAAAATCGAAGACGATTGAAAACACGTGCAAGTAAAGCAGCTATCACCAATTAAGTGAACATTCAAAATGGCCGAGCTTGTCGGCATAAGTGACAGACATGAGTACCAACATAACGCCACAAAAAAATCGAAATTCGAATATACGTATCCCGCAAAAATTCAAAATTCGTGATACTTTTTGAACACACCTCGTACGATTCTCCTGAAGAAGGTTTTCGATGAATTATTCTTGGTTAATTGTTATGTCTCCTCGTTCTTCATTTCTGCATATTTCAATTCCTAGAAGGCATTCTGCTGGTCGTTTGTCAATTATGTTGAAAACAGATGATAAACTTCTTTTGATGTAGTTTAAATCATCCTGATGAGAGCTTGCGATCAGCATATCCTCAACATAAACAACAATTATGTTCGTTTTTTCAACTCTATTCATAATATAGGCATAAGTGTCCGCTTAACATTGAATGAAACCGATTTTCTTCAATATCTCATCCAACTTCTTGTTCCATTTGCGTCCGGATTATTTTAATCCATAAAGAGCTTTCTTTAACTTGCATACTCGCTCCGGATATCTTTTATCAATAAAAGTTTTAGGCTACTCCATAAAACATATATCTCCTCCTCGAGTGTACCGTTAAGATATGCAGCAGTTACATCCACTTGATGCAACAACAAATTAAATTCAGCAGCCAACGCGAGGATACGTCTTACTGTCGAATAACGTGCTACCGGCGAAAATGTGTCCTTGTAATCAATATTCACTTTTTGACTACACCCTTTCGCCACAAGTCTTGACTTGTAGCGAACGATTTTTCCTTTTTGGTCGGTCTTAATATTGAATACCCATTTACATTTTATGGGCTTCCGTCCTTTCGGCAAGTGTACCAAATCCCAGGTTTGATTCTTTATGACGCCATCATATTCTGCTTGCATTGACTTTTTCAACTCATCTGCTTGTGGACCTGAAAGCGCATCTTCCACAGTGAGGGGGTTTTCTGCTCGATCTACATCCATCAGCTTACTTGAATTTCGATTTCCGGCTCGAATTAGGTGCGGTCTTCCTGGTTTACTCGTCCTGATAATTCTGGGTCTACCTCCTTTATTATAGGATTTCGCAATTGGTTTTCCTTTGTCTTGTTCATTTTCGTCTTGATCGCTTTCATAAACTTCATCATTGTCCACGGGTTTGTTTGGTGATATAGTCTTATTACTAGATGTCTCTTCCATTGCTTCGAATGTTTCACTTTCCACATTTTCTTCTTCGGGTTCATTATCGAAAATAACTAACTGATAATCGTTATTCTCATTTGTATCACATTCATTTTCCAAAAATGTTACATCTCTGCTTTTGTACATTTTCCGTGAATTGGGTTCATAAAGCCGGTAAGCCTTTGCTTCTTCGCTATATCCTACAAATATAACTGGTATTCCTTTCGGATCAAATTTCGACTTGCTTGTCTGCTTATATAGCATTATTGCTCGGCATCCGAATTTTTTAGGTGTTTTGCTGTTGGTTTTATTCCTTGCCAAGCTTGAAAAGGTGTAATTTATTCAAGTAATCTGGTAGGTGCTCGGTTTCGCCTCCGCCCAATACGACTCCAGTAAATTCACTTGAATCAACAAACACCGAGCCATTTCGATCAGTGTGCGATTTGCACGCTCTGCCACACCATTCTGCTGCGGTGTGTATTCTGCACTTAATTGCCGATGGATACCACGCTGATTGCATTACTCTGTAAAATCACAACTTAAATACTCTTCGCTGCGAAACATTTTTATTTTACACCCCGTCTGGTTCTCTGCGATTTGCTTAAATGTTTTTAGCACACTAAGTGTTTCACTCTTTTGCTTCAAAAATGCAACAAACATCATTCTGGTGCAATCATCTATGAAAGTGGCAAAATATTTGCTCCACCAATCGAATTTTGTCTCATTGGACCACATAATATCACTATGTATAAGTTCTTGTGGCTTCTGACAACGATTCTCCGAAAATTTTATAAACGGTTTGACTGTCCTCTTTCCTTTTAAACATGCTTCGCAGTTTTCTACGCGGACGACACTTGAAATGTTTACGTCAAGCCCGTGCACCATTTTATTGTTATACAGTTCACAAATAAATTTTCTATTTAGATGACCATACCGAGTATAACACTTCAAATAATCATCATTCAATCCACTATTTATCGCGTTTCCATTGGCATACTGTGCATCATTTGTGCAAATAAACAAATTACCGATACTTTTTGCCGTTAGAATCACCGATTTTTTTCGTTTTATTATACACTGCTTTCGTTCGAAACCCACTGTTATGTTTTTCGCTGTTGCTTTTGACACTGATGTTGTGATGATGTTAATCTCAATCTCATTATTCGCGAGAAAAATTGTTTCCTGGTATAATTCAAACTCAACAAACAATTTTTTGTCGTTGCACATATGAGCTGTTGCCCCGCTGTCAATAATCCAAGTATTATTGTTGATCGATTCATTCGATGAATTCGCAGCAAGCGAAGTGTTCATTTCAGCTAATGATACGAGTACCGGTTTTCCTTTTCGCTCACTCCTACATTCGGCCGCTTAGTGGCCTGTTTTGTGACACAAAGCACTCTATTTTCAACTTTGTTTTTAAATTTTCGAAAGTCGGCAACTCATCTCTTGTCCCCATCGCAACTACATAATTGTCGAATGATTTTGGCAGGCTCTCTAATAGAAAAAAATCCCCGTTGGCAGCACCAGCCGGAAAGGTAAATTTCTCGTATGTAGCGTAAAGTTTCGAAAAAGAATTTGGCTTGCCTACTACTAAACTTCTTTCTGCAATTTTCGTGGTACCACATGGGTATTTATTAACATTAAAAAAAATCTGGCCACGTTCGTTTTTAGAGACCTTTTATCGGGGCGCAAATATTTTGCTAATTAAATTGAGTTGCACGCGAATGGATTACATATTGAACATCGGCGGATCATAAATTGTTGTAAACATATAAATTCCGGTTTCGCCCTTCTCGCATTTGCTGTTTACACAGTTCACAGTGGTAACCACACAAAGGCTTAAATAGCTCGAATAGTTAATTTGAAAAGATTTCCATAAAAGTATAATCAGCACTTGCATTGCCATTAATATATACATTTTCGATTTTTTTCTGAACTATGAGGGCCGTCATTTCGATTTTTATTGAAATCGGCTGCTAAAAATATTAAGCTGTAAATTTTCGACTGTTTTATTTGTCATTCGATTTGCATAATTAAATTAAATTAACTTGCCTTAATAACTTATAATTTCAAGTTTCAACGGAATCTGTTGAGAACGTTGGCTGCTAGAGGGCTACAGAAATAAAAAAAAATTGTATGCCACCCCCCTGTATGGGGAGACCCGCCCTTTAATACCTTAAAATATTTTCTTGCACTGCAAATTTCAAGAGGCACCACTTTTGACCTACGTAGAAAATTTCCTCATTCTAGCACATGTGGTTTGCGAGAAAACTTGTTATGACGCACGAACAAACGGGCGGACGGACGGACAGACAGACAAGTCGCGATTTTATAATTTTTTAAGGGTATTGTTAAAAATATTTTACAATATCTTAAAAATGATCTGGTTTATAAGTTCTTTCAAGTAAAGTCATTTAGAACGTTTCCATGAAAAATATTCATTATTTCAGTTGGCACTAAAATAGCGAATTGCGCTTGCCTTCAGACCTTTGGGGGCCGCCATTTTGAATGCATGCATTTGATTTTGGATTATATTAAATCTTTGTATGCTAGGACCTCATCAATCAATGTACTATCTCGTTCAAATAGGAGTTTCACTCTAGACAGGGCAAAATAATTCAATTTTTAAAGAAAATGGCAGCTAAAAATATTAGGCTTTAAATATTCGACTTTTTTATTTTTCATTCAATTTTAATAATTTCCTGCAAAATACAAGAACATAGTACAGAGATTCATAATCTCAAGTTTCATCAAAATCCGTTGGAAAATGTGACCGCTAGAGGGCCACAAAAACATGAAAAAAACGCATATTTAAACGGCCGCCATTTTGAAATTTGCACATGCATGATCACCAAAATATCAAAGATTGTAGGTGTAAGTAATGTCTATCTTGAAACCAAGTTTCATATATGTCGGATCAAAATTGCGACTTTTAAAAGCCTTTGAAATTTTGACTTTCAACTGGCCGCCATTTTGTTTTTTGCAACCTGACCTCCAGTTCTTTTACGCAATTCTCTAGATACTTATAATTTCTATCAAATTATCGAATTTTATGAAAATCTGTTGAAAGCTTTGACCACTATTACAACAACAAAATTTTGCACGTTTTTCGACCTTTGAGCGGCCGCCATTTTGTTTCTGTCGTACCGACTTTGAATTTTTTATTGTGAGACTCATTACATACATCAATGAACCTTTGTACCAAATTTCATCCAAATCGGAGCTATACTTTGGTCAGCACAGAAATCACGATTTTTCGTCTAAAATGGCCGCCATTTTGTTTTTGCCCGGCCGATATAGCTGGTTCACGTAGTTAACCGAGATAATTACCCAATACACCTTCCCTGAAAATTTGGTGAAACTCGAAGCAAAATTGCAACCTCTAGCGTGGTCACAAATTTCGTTATATCCCACATATACGAGGTGTGTTCAAAAAATATCGCGAATTTTGTTTTTTTTTTTCAAAAATTATTTATTTATTCATGAATATCTATTTTGTCCCCTTCAAAGTAATCCCCATGAGATATTATACACTTGTGCCAACGGTTTTTCCAATCTTCGAAGCGCACAAGCAACGATGTGTGAGCAGGGGCGTTATCGTGGTGCAAAAGCCAATTTTTGTTCTCCCACAAATCCGGGCGTTTCTGGCGGATTGCTTCGCGCAAATTGCGCATAACTTGCAGGTAATATTCCTTATTGACCGTTCTTCCCTGTGGCAAGAACTCATGATGCACCACGCCCCTGCAATCGAAGAAAACTGTCAGCAAAACTTTCACATTCGACCGAACTTGGCGCGCTTTTTTCGGTCTTGGTTCATGCGGCAGCTTCCATTGAGATGATTGAGCTTTGGTTTCCACGTCATAACCATGAACCCACGATTCGTCACCAGTTATGACCCTCTGGAGCAAATTTGGTTCGTCGCGGACAGAGTTTAACATCTGATTAGCAATGTTCATGCGTTGCTGTTTTTGGTCGCAATTAAGCAATTTTGGTACGAATTTCGCGGCGACCCGCCTCATGCCCAAATCGTTGATAAAAATCGAATGGCACGAGCCAATCGATATGTTTAGGTCCTCAGCAACTTCTCTAACGATGATTTGACGATTGGCCAATATCATTTTCTCCACTTCATTAATTTTTTCGTCTGTTGTTGAAGTGCTCGGGCGTCCGGCACGCTCTTCGTCGTTCACATCTTCTCGGCCTTCTAAAAGCATTTTGTACCACCGATAAACGTTGCTTCGGTCCAAGGTAGCTTCTCCGTATGCCACAGTCAACATTCGGAATGCATCCGCGCACTTAATTTCGTTTTTCACACAAAATTTGATACACGTTCTTTGATCCATTTTTTTGAATAAGTAAAAATCGAAGACGATTGAAAACACGTGCAAGTAAAGCAGCTATCACCAATTAAGTGAACATTCAAAATGGCCGAGCTTGTCGGCATAAGTGACAGACATGAGTACCAACATAACGCCACAAAAAAATCGAAATTCGAATATACGTAACCCGCGAAAATTCAAAATTCGCGATGCTTTTTGAACACACCTCGTATATATATATATATATATATATATACATATATATATATATATATATATATATATATATATATATATATATATATATATATATATATATATACATATATATATACATATATATATATATATATATATATATATATATATATATATATATATACATATATATATATATATATATATATATATATATATATATATATATATATATATATATATATATATATATATATATGATGCTCTCCGCAATAGGTAAATTTCTCTCGAGAAATTTACCTAATAGATAGTAGGTCTTCTTCGACTGATATGTCTATCTCTTTTAATTTTTCCGAAATGTCGACAAAATCGTGTATATGTGTGGAGATAGATGAACTCTCCGCCATTTTGAATGACAAAAGTTGCTTGAAAAGCGTAACTTTTCTACCAGGCCCAGCAGGTTGATGAATTCCCTCTAGAATTTTCCAGGCATCTTTTGCACTTTTAGCGTTTTTTCGCCTTTTTTGGACCATTCCACTTTGACGGTAGCCTCCGTTTTCGGGCCATTTACATATTTCCACAGATCCTGACAAATTAGAGCACTTTTCATCTGGACCTTCCAGCTGCAGTTTTTCAATTATTGAAACAGCCGTCGCACTTATCTCTCGCGATCGCCACTTTTTATGTTTTCACGAAATTTACTTGAAATTTTTTATTTTTAACTGCTATTGCTGGGTCTAGGCCCATAACCTGTTGAGGTTAGTTAGATTTACAGCAGTAAAAACCAGCGTGTCTTACTCAAGCGGTATATTCAGTACAACTGATTCCTTTTACAAAAGAACACAAAGTAATGATAATGCAGTAATCAAATATACATGTAATAGAAGTGAGAGAGAAAGATTAAAGGAATTTTAGAACTAGTATTGCATTTTTACAGTGTTATGTAAATGTATTTCAACAATTTCAAAATGTTAAGCAATCAAATCAAGTAGAATTCATTATGAATAAATTCCACTAGTATGCGGTTGCAATCATCCGATTTTTTTAACACCACCATGCAAAATCTGTTACAGGATTTTACTAAAATTTGCCTGGAAAATTAATTCATCTCTTTACTTCACGATCCTCACATTTGATTGTTCTTGGCATACAAAATTATACAATATACTCGTATATGTACAATTACATAATTTACCCTTCACATTTAACACTCAAAGATATTTTAATTAATTTAATTCAGGAGACCTCAATCAGCAACGAGTCAAGTGAACAGGAGAGTGCTTTTACAAGAAGTGCTTTGTAACCATCTTAAAATTCGAAACAAGTTTCCTGATGGCATGAATCAATCACTTGAATTATTCATCCAAGATATAATAAGAAGTCGTTCAAATTTTTCCAAAAGATGGAGTTTCTTTCGTAAGCACTTAACAGCTGCCATTTTGTTCCAGCTTAAATATTTTTTGTGTAATATTGTTATGAAATAATAATGAATAGATAATTGAATAATCAATTTTGGTCTTTTCTTTTGGTTATTTTAAACCTGACCGGTTATGGGACCCGCCATGTTGGCTGCCCCTCCACTATCATGAGCTAGCCATCGGGTCAGCTCACCCCATTTTAAGTCGATTATAGGTGCTCTTGCAGAGTTGAGTGGCCTTCCGGTTGGATTTCCCATTTATGTGAAAGTGTTATGTGATTCTATCATATAAGACTTTAACATAAATTTGAAACGTCCATATTTTCCATTTAGGGGAAAAATTCATGCAAATAATGTTTGTATGAGTTTTTCATTTAGATGGAAAATGCCAGTGCACTCACGCGTCCTTCGACAAGGTCAATCTGGGCGAACCCCTCCATGCTCTCGACGAGGCAGTAGACCATCGCTGCAGCCCTTCACGGACACTACATTTGATATTGTTTTTTTAATTGGTAATGTATAAATTTAAAGAGCCATTTTGGCCATTAAGTTTTCGCATTTTTATTGCTCGGAATTTGTTTTATATTCTTTGAAAATTTATAACGATTAGTACTGAATAAAGCGCTTTTGACTTTAACTTTACTTGTCATGGAACCAGGACAACAGCCTTTGATCGGAAAAGTAACGTGTGTAATAATAATTCCAATCATTTGACCTTTAAGCAATTCAAAGCTTAAATTTCGGATATAATTTTTTTATTTAATCTACTGTTTTTATTTGATATTATGTGAAACTGCTACAGAGGTTGAACTATCGGCTGTTAATCAATTTACATGCATTTCTTGAAGTAGTGGCGAGTACTTAGGATGTAAAATGAATAAACAGCTGAATTTATATTTATTCTGATGAAAAGCAACCTTCAATTAAAATATTGTTACTTCACTCAACGAGCCTGTTAAAGAATCTAAACTGAATTGGGATTTTTCTTTAATCAACCTGAACACTGCTTCTGTTTAATTTTATCGGAGACCAGTCTCAACTACTCAACCTTACTTCAAGTAATGCACGTTAACCCAGTAATCACCATTGGTTTTTAATATAATTCAATTTGTAGAAATCTAGCAAAATATAGGGTTGCCGTAGTGCATTTATGATGTTTCCAATCAAATTTGACATTTATTCAATACAAATTAAGCCATATGTACTCGTACAATATACGTAATTTCAGAAGCGACAATATATTATTTGACATGGCTTAACAATAGTCATTCGAAATTAACTAAATTTGCGCGACATAAACACTGCATCCTACAATTGATGGTAATCAAGTTATCGTGACTGTACCTTATGAGAATATTTGCATGGTATGTAAATTTTAAATCATCGATCGCTAGCACCCACTAAATTTGTATCACTGTCAGTAAAAGCTTTTGCTCTTCTCCGCGTCTCAGTAGGGGCTTATATAGTAGTATTAACATTAAAGACGCTCTTGGTTGACACACGAGTGCGATACATATGCTCAACTGCAATAAAAACAACAAAGAAAAGCTCCAAACAGACAATACAAATTTTACCGCTGACAAGTGATTTAAATAAATCTACATTTCAATGGTTGGATTGTTCGCTAAGAATAAAATCCACCGTCTAGTGCATGTTGCAGCATATATTGTAGCGCTGATTGCAATGGACAACACACTCATAGAGCCAATTTCCATTTCTATTCTTAATCTAAACTATTTTAAGTAACGAATGCCTACAAATGTGAAAGACAAAATATACGCAGCGTCATACGAGTAGTAAAGCTTGTTGAATTCTAAAGCATGCAACCTGTTTTCATTGATGATGTTTTTGTAACGCAATGCGACCGCTGTGTAGTGATTTCTTCGCTAATTTCCTGTTAGAGCCACACTCCACTTGCAAATGAATAACTGGTTTTTACAACAATAACCAATCAATCTTCATCTGACCAGTAATCTTCATGCGTGGATTCTTAAGTTAGGAGGAAAAAATCTTCCAAAATCAGATCTGGTACCTTGACCCCCGATTTTGAGCGTGTACCGAGTACGGTTGACCAGACGCATTAAGGATTGTGGTTAGGCTAAGTTTAGAATGTGTTTACGTGCCAGTCGACTGGTTACCATATGTAGAACCAGCAATAAGTTTACTTCATTGGCGACCCTAATCCTTGGCTTTGTGGTGCGGTATTAATTGATTTATGTTCACGTCCATTTGCACATAGGAAGTGCAGGTATTGATGCAATGAGGGATTACTCTGATACGGAGTGAGATAATTATAACGTAATCACGCTGGTTTGTGGTGAAGGTAACAATAGAACAATTTTGAATATGCTTAAATGAATCATTATATGCATGTTTATTTGACGTTACAACTGAAATTATTTTAATATATAATATTAAGTTTACATATTATGATAGTGAACATGTCCAATAATGTTCATACAAATTATCCTCTAAATTACAACTCTACGTCTAGCACTCGTTGCGTGTAGACGTGTTTTTAATCGCTCCTGTCATTAATTTTAAAAATTAATTAATTTTTCACAAAAGTCAGTTTCAAAAAATTGAATAAGTCAAAAGAAAATTTTGATTTTATTGGGAAAATCATCACCGTCAAATAACTCGAGCATTTATCGAATACCTGAAATTCATTTCCTGAAGAAATATCAAAAGTGGAAATACGTTCAAGGGAAGTCCCCGTCTGAGAACATTCCCTCTAGTCTCGCTGCAAAAGCAACGAGATGGAGGAGCCCGATGGCTTCAGCCATCAACCAGAAGGTTCGTGTCCATCGCCAACGATGATGGGCGGAAAAAAAACTCAAAAGAAGATACGACAATAAAGAAGAAAAACCGACAATTCTATCGGTAATCGAAATCGAGCAGCTGATCAAAGGTGAAGAGAAAGCTAAGATTGAAAAAGAAAATGAAGAGCTCAAGCTTCGAGTCAAATCATTAGAAGCACTCGTTGAAACATTAAAAATTCGACAAAGCTCAAGAAACCAAGAAAGGCCAAGACGCAAATTCAAAACCCGAAGATAAGAAAGCTAAGAAGCCAAAGCAAGAAGCTGATCAAGAGGATGTTCTCAGCGCAGGCGGAGCAAACGACAGCAGGAATAACTATGCAGCACTAACTGGACTTAAAGATACGATGAGTATTGAAGAGGATCCAGGTAAAACTTCTAAGTTTGATAATGAGTTTATAGAATATATAAAAATTAAAAATAGGGAGAAAAAACCAAAAGTTTTGTATGCTGGTCCGTCCGTTAAGATTCATGAAAAGAAAGAAAAAGTCCCACCAATCAATGTATTTGGGCAAACGGGCAAAGATATAGTTCGGCTTTTGGCAGCCGAAAATAAACTAAATGATTTTGAGATAAAAAAGAGTCAATACCGATAAATTGACAATTAGTACGAAGCCGTTGGTTGATTTCCAGGCAACAAAAAGTGGGTTAAATTCTGGAGATGTTCCGCATTTCACATACACCCCCAAAAGCCAAAGAAAACAAGCCTTTTTATTGAAGGGTCTGCACTGTGGTGAGGACACAGTCGATCTCCTTCAGGTGCTCCAAGAAGTTGCACCAGAAGTACAATTTATTTCCGTTAAAAACTTTGCAACGAGGAGATCGATTGTGGAGCGCAAAAACTTGCCTCAATACTTAGCCCAGATTTCCAGCAAAAGCAGTTCAAGTGCCCTGCAAGAAATACGGTACTTGAACTTCCACGTGGTGAGGTGGGAACGCCTCCAGAAAAGTGAGGTTAACCACTGCTACAGGTGTCAAAGATTCGGGCATTCGGCTGCCAATTGCTCCATGAAATATAGGTGTGTTAAATGCAAAGACATTCATGCTCCCGGCGAGTGCAAATTGGCTCAGGCGGAGCCAAAAGAAAAATTATATTGTGTGAACTGCGGTGCCTTCGGTCATCCAGCATCATATCGAGGATGCCCCCGGTATCAAGATGCAAAGGTAAAATTCACTCCAACACAAAGTCAAGCACTGCAGTGTGATACCTACCAACTTCGTCAAGCCCGGGGTGTCATTTGCACTTGCTGCGAGAGGATCAGCAGACAAAGTAAATAAAATAAATAATGTAAGTGGCAATAATGAGCTGCTCTTTAAAATTTATCAGCAATTAAATTCCTTATCGGAGAGAATCGATAAACAAGATTCGAAAATTAACATTTTTTTTCAGCGTTTAGGGCTTTCAAATGCCTCAAAATAAGATGTCATCCAGCCACATTCCCACGGATAGGACTCATCTCATCTCGATCAACGTCAACTCTATTGTGAGTCTACATCGGCGTGACTGTCTCCTGGAGTTCCTTGTCAAGCAAAAGCCTGACATCATGCTTCTTACTGAAACCCACCTCAATTCATGGCACTCCATGACATTCAAGGATTTTGAATTCGTAAGAAACGATAGAGTAAAAGGTGATGAGGGAGGTGGCACCGGGATATTGGTTCGAAGACCCTTTTGTTTCCAAAATATTGAAAAACTCAAATTCAAAAGCTTTGAATCTCTTGAAGTGTTCGTTATCAAAATTTCACTACCAGGTGGGGATAACCTCTTCGTTATCTCTGCCTATGCAACTGGTGAAACTGTTCTCAAGCTCAAGGAGTAACTCAATTCCTTGTTTGAAATACTCGAATTGAACAGGCTGCAAAGTTATTATATTCTTGCTGGTGACCTGAACGCCAAGCATACATTATGGCTGAACGCCACCAATAATCCAAGAGGTGTATTCCTGAAATCGTGGATAACAAAGAACCAAATTGAATACAAGTGCAATCTTTATGGGTCGGAGTTCCCAACATAGCCTAGAACAAATTCATATTTGGACCTCTGCATTGCTGACGCAAGACTCGAAATCAACTTTAATAGTCCTCAACGGAAATTGCAGGCGCTTCCTTATGATAGTGACCATAACGCAATCGTAAGGGAAATCAATCATCAAAGGGATGATTTCTTCCTCATTCCAGTTCAACATGAAAATCATCGGTTGAATTTCAAAAAAACAGACTGGGGAAAGTTTCAAAAGAATTTAAATCGGGAATACCAGAACCAATGTCCCCCTTCTGATGATGGCAACTCTTGCTTAATGGTTCCTAATAACAGGAATCTAACTGATGATGAAATAGATGTCTATTTGACGAAGTTAGAGAAGCCGACGTTGGAAACGATTGAGAAAGTCGTTCCCAAGATTAAACATCGAAACAATATGGAAGGATATGAAACACCAACCATCGCAATGTTGAAAAGATTGAAAAGCCTTCTTCTCACACGTGTCAACAAAATTTATCGACAATTTTTGGACTACAACCATCCCTCGTTGGCTTTGTTGAAATTACACCTGAAGAATGTCCGGAACTTAATCCGGTCATACTTCAGGAGTGAGGTCAGCAATCAATGGGCGGGAAAATTGAGGGGTATTAGCCCACAGGACCCAGATGGCGTTTTCACGAAAGTGAATAGCATATTCCGCAAGAAGTCTCGAGTGAAGGTATTGAATCTTGAAGTCACTAGTGATGAGATAAATCTTCTCGATAGGGCTGGTATCGAAATTGATACTACGACTTCGGATAGAAATGGAAACAGGATTATTTGTGAAGGATTGGTTCATCTACCAAACCCTGAGGAGGATAATGAATTATTTTCAGAGGTCGTTGAAGCAAAAGTTTCCGACTTCAAATCAAGCCTGAACGGCCAATCAATTCTTCAATGAAACACTAACATCTGACCTCATACCAAGCTTGAATCTTATTGATTATTTTGTCAGCTATGAAGACTTGTGTTTCATATTTCGCAGGATAAACAACAAGAAATCATGTGGTACTGATGGTATTCCAAATGTAGTTCTCCGACATTTGCCTGAGGTTGCTTTTAGGAATTATTGCATATTGTTCAATATCATGTTGAGCACTTCATATTTCCCAAATGAGTGGAAAAAGGCTAAGGTATTTCCGATCTTGAAGAAAAGAAAATAATCTTCGTGCCCCAAAAGCTATCACCCAATCAGCTTGCTGCCTAACATCAGCAAGGTGTTTGAAGTGATACTCAACAGAGCATCAAACGCCCACATTGAGGAATATGAGTTGATGCCGAGTTGCCAATTTGGTTTTCGTGCCAGGAATTCGACCACACATGCAATAACGAAAGTAAACTCAGACATCTGTTGGAATCTAAATGATAGACAATGCGTTGGAGCATGTCTCATTGATATGGAGGAGGCCTTCGATACGGTATGGTTAGATGGACTAATTTCTAAACTCCTTCAGGACATGTTCCCCAGACACCTTGTCGCCATGATGTGCAATATGTTATACGGAAAATCATTTGTTGTACCTGATGAAAATCTGACAACAATGCGCGAATTCAAGGTCTTGAATACTCTACAGCAGGGAACAGTTACTGCGCCTCTGCTCTTCTCAATATTCATTCTCAAGCTATTGAAGGGCTTTGATTTTAACGTCTCGCCAACGCGATCGTTGGTAGCGTTTGCTGATGATCTGATCATCTATACGGCAGACCGAAAAGCTACAATAGTTCAGAGCAATCTCCAAAAAATGTTCAATGATGTGCAGCTGTACGCTGACAATTTCCGAATGAAAATCAATGCGCAGAAGTGTGAAACAATCTTGTTTCGGAGATCGCTGTGGGGGGTCAGTCACGACCTGAAACGTAATTGGAAAGATTTCCACATCATGGCTGGTGAGGGTAATTTAGAACGGGTTCCACATAAATCCTGTGTTCGATACCTCGTTGTTCATCTCGATCAGTATCTGTACTATACTGAACATGTGAAAATCATGCTCAGTAAAGCACAAAAAGTAGTCATGGCCCTACGAAGACTCTTTCATTCTGAATACATTGATCAAAAGGTCAAAATTATCTGTTACAAGACACTGGTTAGACCAGTTTTGACATATGGATGTCAGATCTGGTACAACCAGAGTGCTAGTACTATGGAAATACGAAGAGTTTTCGAAAGGAAATGTCTTCGTGCATGTACTGGTTTATACAGAAAGCCTGAGACGGATTGGAAACATTATATATCGAATAGAAGAATTTATCGAACTGCTGAAGTGACAAGAGTCGATACCTCCATATTGAAACTTCTTCGGAATCATATCGCAAGATCTGCGACTGTGAGTGGAAGCCCTTGGATTTCACAGCCGTTCCGCCCTACAGACGGGTATATTGCGACTTGCCTCGCTACTGGCTTCGTTCCTCCAGAAGCATTCGTGACTTTGGACATGAATCGATATGTTTTTGATTCTGACGGCGTCCCAGTCATATATCATATATATCGACGGGCCACCGATAAGAAGATAAAATATCCTCCGAATTTGAGTTCACGAGATCAACAATTCCAATGGAGATACTCATTTGCTAGATTCGTTGAAACTGATCGAATTGAGACGGCGCAATCCAGGTATTGGTGGCTGAATGACAATATCTAAATTATTCGTGTTTATTCCCAGTTTTTGTGTTTTTCGTTATTTACTTTTTGAGTTTCAGCTCATTATTGCTACATCTAGTATTGTTGTTTATTCGTGTTGAAAATGAGGTATAGGCTAGGTATATGTTATGTTTATTATATTAGGTTAGAGATAAGGTTAAACAGTTAGGTTAGGAACATTGTTATGAAATTTTTTAAATATGGGATAAAGTTTTTGATAGAATTTATTAGAATTAAGTTAAAGCATATTAGGTGTTGGATCATAGTTCACTGTTGTGTTAAATTATAAATAATTTTAGGATAGTGTTGGTTGGTTTTTTCTCCTTTTTCCAATTGATTTTAAAATATGTAATAATCTTAATTAATTGAATTTGCTAGATTTTCTTTTGAAAAAATATGTTAAATGATAATGTATAAATTTAGAGAGCCATTTGGGCCATTAAGTTTTTGTATGTTTATTGTTTGTAATTTGCTTTATATTCTTTGTAAATTTATACCGATTAGTATTGAATAAAGCACTTTTGACTTTGACTTTGACGTGTTTTTAGATCACTCCAGTCAATAGTATTCAAAATTGAATAATTTTTAAAACTTCGGTTCGAAATTAAGTTTTATTGAAAAAAGCTTATCAAATTATCCAAGAAATCGAATCTTGAATTTTATATCGAATAACATAATTTCACATCGATACCTAAAGAAAAGCAATGAATCCAAAGATAGCTTCAGGACCGCTGGTATGGAGGAGCTCGATGTCTTCCCACCTTTGGGGAACGTCAATTACGAGACAGGCGGTAATCATCAACAGAAGAAAATATGATGAGGAAGAATCTTAAGATGGCGGATGCAAACAAAAAATAATAGCAGACAAGAAATGATCAAACTACGTAGAGAAAATTATGAATTAAAGCTACAGATACTGTTCCTTGGAGATCTAGCCAAGAAAAGGATGACGATTCAAAAGCCGCAGGCGTAAAGACAAATGCAATAGGAAACAAAGGTGAAGAAAAGTGTGAAACAAATGAAGCCGGAAGAAATTCTAAGTGCTGGCGGCACTAAAGATGGTCAAACCTATTTTACAGTGCTGAAAGGACTGAAAGAAGAAATGGAAATTGAAGAAAAGGTTGAAGGTAATTCCGATAAAGATAATATAATTTTTATTCAATATTTAAAAAATAAAAATAAGGAGAAGAATCCATCTCGCAGTTCTGCTGGTTCCCCAGAAAAAGCCAGCAACAAGGCAGAAAAAGTTCTGACCAAAAGTGTATTCGAAAAAAGTGGAAGAGATATGGTTCGGCTATTGACAGCCGAAAATAAATTCAACAATTTTGAAATCAAAAGATCAACCAAAGAAAAATAAACTATTAAAACGAAATCAGTTGATTTCACATCTTTAGACCTTTTTGTTGAAGGGTCTGGACTGCGGAGATGTGTTCAAAAAAGCTGCGCCAGATATTGAACTCGTTTCTGTCAAAAACTTTGCAACAAGGAGATCAACCATCAAAAAGAAGTATTTACTGCTTTATCTAGTTCAATTTTCTAGTAAAAGCAGTCCAAGTGCCCTTCAATAGATAAGGTATTTGAATTTTAGAGAGGTGAGAAGTCATCTAGTGTTACAGATGTCAACGCTTTGAGCACTCAGCTGCTAACTGCGCCATGCACTATTAGTGCTTGAAATTTGACTCAGATGTACTGCTTCAACTGCAGCTTATTTGGTCATCCAGCATCATACCAAGGATGCCCCCGATATCAAAATCCAAAATTTAAATTTCTTCCAAAATAAGCACGAGTACACTGCAGTGTGATACCTTCTTACTTCGTCAATTCGGGGGTGTCTTTGCACTCATCGCTAGACCACCAGCAGACAATGCTGTAAATATTGTAAGTCGCACGAATGAGCTGTTTCTTAAAATTGACCAACAACTTTTATCTTTATCGGAAAGAATCGACAAAAAAGATTCAAAAATTAACATTGTTTTTAAACGTTTAGATTTTTTAAAAGTCTCAAAATAGCTTGCCATTCAGCTACATTCCCATGTGGGCTTCGTCTCATCTCGATCAATGTCAACTCCATTGTTACTCTATATCGACGTGACTATCTCCTTGAATTCATTGTTAAGCTAAAGCCTGACATCATGCTTCTCACTGAAACCCACCTCAATTCATGGCACTCCATGACATTCAAGGATTTTGAATTCATAAGAAACGATAGGGTAAACGGTGATGGGGGAGGTGGCACCGGAATATTGATTAGACGAAGGTTTTCGTTTCCAAAATATTGAAAAAATAAATTTCTGAAAGTGTCTGTCATCCAAATTTCACTGCCAGGTGGGGATAATCTCTTCGTTATCTCTACCTATGCAACTGGTCGAAATTTTCTCAAGTTCAAGGAGGAGATCGATTCCTTGTTTCAAATAGTCTAATTGAACAGTTTGCATATTTATTATATTCTTCCTAGTGACCTGAATGCCTGGCATACATCATGGCTGGACGCCAACAATAATCCAAGAGAAGTATTACTGAAAACGTGGATAACAGAGAACCTAATTGAATACTGATGCAATCTATACGGGTAGGAGCTCCAAACATACCCTAGGAGAAATTCATATTTGGACCTCTGCGTTTCTGACGCAGGACCTGAATTCAGCTTTAATAGTCCCCAATGGAAACTGCAGGTGATACATTACGGTAGCGACCATAACGCAATCCTAATGGAAATCAATCATCAAAGGGATGATGTCCTCCTAATTCCAGTTCAGCATAAAAATCATTAGTTGATTTAAAAAAAAAACCGGATTGAGAGAAGTATTATATGAAGTTTAATTGGGATAATCAGAAACAATATCCTCTTTATGATGATGGTAATGCTTGCTCAATGGTTCTTAAAGACAGGAATCTAGCTAACGATGAAATAGATCTATCTTTGTTGAAATTAGAGAAGTTAGCGGTTGAAACGATTGAGATTAAACTATCTCAGAGTTAAAAATATTGAAAAGCATTCTATTTATCGTTGGCTTTGTTGAAATTGCACCTGAAGAATATCCGGAACTTCATCTGTTCATACTTCAGGAGTGAGGTCAGCAATCAGTGGACAGAATAACTGAGGGGTACTAGCTCACA
Organism: Odontomyia ornata; assembly: GCA_963969285.1. NCBI lineage: Eukaryota > Metazoa > Arthropoda > Insecta > Diptera > Stratiomyidae > Odontomyia > Odontomyia ornata. Next base: position 42,549,255 of record OZ017740.1, on the reverse strand, counting down.
AAATCCAAATGGTGTGTTCACATAAGTGAGTAGTACATATTGTAAGAAGTCTCGAGTGAATGTATCGAACCTTAAAGCCCCTAGTAGTGAGATAGGGCTGGTATCAAAATTGGTAGTACGAATCTGGATACAGGTGGAAATTGGATTGTATGTGACGGTTTATAGAGCTTTCCTCAAAGTCAAAGTCAAAAGCGCTTCATTCAATACTAATCCTTATAAACTTTAAAAGAATATAAAGCAAATTCCAAACAATAACAATACAAAAAAAACTTAATGGCCTAAAAGGCTCTCTAAATTTATACGTTATCACCAAACACATCAATTCAAATTAATTAAGATTATTACATATATTAGGACTTGTTTGGAAAAAGGAGAAAAAACCAACCTACACTATCCTAAAATTATTTATAATTTAAACACAACAGTGAACTTTGATCCTACACCTAATATGTTACAACCTAATTCTAAGCAAAACTGCAATCAAAAACTTTATCTTATACTAAAAACTTCTATCACAATATTCCTAATCTACGCGTTTAACCTTATCTCCAAACGTAATAAAACACACACATAACATATACTTATTTTTAAAACAAATAAACAACAACACTAAATGTAGCAATAATGAGCTGAAACTCAAAAACTAAGTAACGAAAAACACAAAAACTGGAAATAAACACGAATAATTGAAACATTGTTGATTGCACCCTCTCAGCTCGAACAGCTTCAGCGAATCTAGCAAATGAGTATCTCCATTGGAATTGTTGGGCTCGTGAACTCAAATTTGGAGGATATTTTATTTTCTTATCGATATATGTGATATATGATTGAGACGCCGTCAGAATCAAAAACATATCGATTCATGTCCAAATACACGAATGTTTCTGGAGGAACGAAGCCAGTAGCGGGGCAAGTCACAATATACCCGTCTGTAGGGCGGAACGGCTGTGAAATCCAAGGGCTTTCACTTACAGTTACAGATCTTGCAATATGATTCCGAAGAAGTTTCAATATGAAGATATCGACTCTCGTCACTTCAGCAGTTTGACAAATTCTTCTATTCGATATATAATGCTTCCAATCCATCTCAGGCTTTCTGTACAAACCAGTACATGCACGAAGACATTCCCTTTCGAAAACTCTTCGTTTTTCCATAGTACTAGCGCTCTGGTTGCACCAGATCTGACATACATATGTCAAAACTGGTCTAACCAGGGATTACAACAGATAATTTTGACCGTTTGATCAATATATCTGGAATGAAAGAGTCTTCGTAGGGCCATGACTACTTTTTGTGCTTTACTGAGCATGACTTGGACATGTTCAGTATAGTACAGACACTAATCGAGATAAATACCGAGGTATCGAACACAGGATTTATGTGAAACCCGTTCTAAACTACCCTCGCCAGCCATGATATGGAAATCTTTCCAATTACGTTTCAGGTCGTGACTGACTCCCTGCAGCGTTGTCCGAAACAAGATTGTTTCACACTTCTGCGCATTGATTTTCATTCGCCAATTGTCAGTGTACAGCTTTACATCATTGAACATTTTTGGAGATTTCTCTGAGCTACTGTAGCTCTGCCGTATAGATGATCAGATCATCAGCAAACGCTACCAACGATCGCGTTGACGAGACGTTAAAATCAAAGCTGTTCAATAGCTTGCGAATGAAGATTGAGAAGAGCAGAGGCGCAGTAACTGTTCCCTGCTGTAGACCATTCAAGACCTTGAATTCGCGCATTGTTGTCAGATTTTCATCAGTTACAACAAACGATTTCCCAAACAACATATTGCACATCATGGCGACAAGGTATCTGGGGAACTTGTCCTGAAGGAGTTTAAAATCTAGTCCATCTAACCACACCGTATCGAAGGCTTTCTCCATATCAATGCGACATGCTTCAACACATTTTCTATTATCTAGTGTCCAAGAGATGTCTGTGGTTACTTTCGTTATTGCATGTGTGGTTGAATGCCTAGCACGAAACCAAATTGGCAATTCGGCATCAACTCATTTTCCTCAATGTGGGCTTTTAAAGCTTTGTTGAGTATCACTACAAACACCTTGCTGATGTTAGGCAGCAAGCTGTTTGGGCGATAGCTTTTGGGGCATGAAGATTATTTTCCTTTCTTCAAGGTCGGAAATATCTTAGCCTTTTTCCACTCATTTGGGAAATATGAATTGCTCAACAGGTTGTTGAACAATATGCAATAATTCCTAATACCAGCCACAGGCGAATTTTGGAGAACTACATTTGGAATACCATCAGTACCACATGATTTCTTGTTGTTTATCCTGCGAAATATGAAACACAAATCTTCATAGCTGACAAAATAGGCAATAAGATTCAAGCTCGGTATGAGGTCACATGTTAATGTTTCATTGAAATGAAGAATTGATTGGCCGTTCAGGCTTGATTCGAAGTCGGAAACTTTTGCTTCAACGACCTCTGAAAGTAATTCATTACCCTCTTCAGGGTTTGGTAGATGAACCAGTTCAAAATGTGTTCCAGTCAGGGCAAGTTTATCCAATCCTTCACAAATAATCCTGTTTCGAGAAGATTTATCTCATCACTAGTGACTTCAACATTCATCACTAGTGACTTCAACATTCGATATCTACACTCAAGACTCTTTGCGGAATATGCTATTCACTTTCACGAAAACGCCATCTGGGTCCTGTGGGCTCATACCTCTCAATTTTTCCACCCTTTGATTGCTGACCTCACTCCTGAAGTATGACCGGATTAAGTTCCGGACATTCTTCAGGTGTAATTTCAACAAAGCCAACGAGGGATAGTTGTAGTCCAAAAATCGTCGATAAATATTGTTGACGCTTGTGAGAAGAAGGCTTTTCAATCTTTTCAACCTTGCAATGGTTGGTGTTTCATATCCTTCCATATTGTTTCGATGTTCAATCTTGGGAACTACTTTCTCAATCGTTTCTAACTTCAGCTTCTCTAACTTCAACAAAGAGAGATCTATTTCATTGTTAGTTAGATTCCTGTCATTAGAAACCATGGAGCAAGAGTTGCCACCATCAGAAGGAGGCCATTGCTTCTGGTACTCTTTTGAAACTTTTCCCAGTCTGTTTTTTTGAAGATCAACCGATGATTTTCGTGTTGAACTGGAATGAGGAAGAAATCATCCTTTTGATGATTGATTTCCATTACGATTGCGTTATGGTCGCTATCATAAGGAAGCACCTGCAGTTTCCGTTGAAGACTATTAAAGCTGAATTCAAGCCTTGCGTCAGCAATGCAGAGGTCCAAATATGAATTTGTCCTAGGGCATGTTGGGAACTCCGACCCATATAGATTGCACCTGTATAATAACTTTGCAGCCTGTTCAATTCGAGTATTTCAAACATGGAATTGAGATCCTCCTTGAGCTTGAGAACAGTTCCGCCTGTTGCATAGGCAGAGATAACGAAGAGGTTATCGCCACCTGGTAGTGAGATTTTGATAACGGACACTTCAAGAGATTCAAAGCTTTTGAATTCGACTTTTTCAATATTTTGGAAACAACAGGGTCTTCGAACCAATATCCCGGTGCCACCTTTCCCATCACCTATTACTCTATCGTTTCTTACGAATTCAAAATCCTTGAATGTCATGGAGTGCCATGAATTGAGATGAGTTTAGTAAGAAGCATGATGTCACGCTTTTGCTTGACAAGAAAAGCCAAGAGACAGTCACGTCGGTGTAGCCTCACAATGGAGTTGACGTTGATCGAGATGAGATGAATCCTATCCATGGGAATGTGACTGGATGACAACTTATTTTGAGGCATTTGAAAGCCCTAAACGCTGAAAAACAATGTTAATTTTCGAATCTTGTTTATCGATTCTCTCCGATAAGGAATTTAATTGCTGATAAATTTTAAGGAGCAGCTCATTATTGCCACTTACATTATTTATTTTATTTACATTGTCTGCTGGTGCAAATTACACCCCGGGCTTGACGAAGTTGGTAGGTATCACACTGCGGTATGCTTGACTTTGTGTTGGAGTGAATTTTACCTTTGCGTCTTGATACTGGGGGCATCCTCAATATGATGCTGGACGACCAAAATCACCGAAGTTCACACAATATAATTTTTTTGGCTCCACCCGAGCCAATATGCACTCGCCGGAAGCATGGATATCTTTGCATTTAACACACCTATATTTCATGGTGCAATTGGCAGCCGAATGCCCGAATCTTTGACGTCTGTAGCACTGGTTGACCACTTTTTTCTGGAGGCGTTCCCACCTCACCACACGGAAGTTTAAGTACTTTATTTTTTGCAGGGCATTTGAACTGCTTTTGCTGGAAATCTGGACTAAGTAGTGAGGCAAGTTTTTACTCTCCACAATCGATCTCCTTGTTGCAAAGTTCTTAACGGAAATAAATTGTACTTCTGGTGCAACTTCTTGGAGCACCTGAAGAGGATCGACTGTGTCCTCTCCGCACTCCAGACCCTTCAATAAAAAGGTTTGGTTTCTTTCGCTTTTGGGGGTGTATGTAAAATGCGGAACATCTCCAGAATTTAACTCACTTTTTCCTGCCTGCCAGTCAACCAACGACTTAGTCCTAATTGTCAGTTTATCGGCATTGACTCTTTTTTATCTCAAAATCATTAACCTAATTTTCGGCTGCCAAAAGCCGAACTATATCTTTGCCCGTTTGCCCAAAAACATTGATTGGTGGGACTTTTTCTTTCTTTTGATAAATCTTGACGGACGGACCAGCAGACAAAACTTTTGGTTTTTTTCTCCCAATTTTTAATTTTTAGGTAGGTATTCTATAAACTCATCGTATCTTCAAGTCCAGCTCGCGCTGCATAATAATTCCTGCTGTCGTTTGCTCCGCCTGCGCTGAGGACATTGTCTTGATCAGCTTCTTGCTTTGGCTTCTTAGTTTTCTTATCTTCAGTTTTTGGATTTGCTTCTTGGCCTTTCTTGCTTTCTTGAGATTTGTTGAATATCAATGTTCCAACGAGTGCTTCTAATAATTTGATTCAAAGCTTGAGCTCTTCATTTTCTTTTTCAATCTTGTCAGTTTTCTCCTTTTCTTTAATCAGCTGCTCAATTTCGATGACCGATAAAATTTGCGGTTTTTCTTCTTTATTGTCGTATCTTCTTTTGAGCTTTTTTTCGCCCGTCATCGTTGGCGATGGAAACGATCCTTCTGGTAATTGGGTGAAGCTATCGGGCTCCTCCGTCTCGTTGGTTTTGCAGCGAGACTAGAGGGAATGTTCTCAGACCGGGATTTCCCTTGAACGTATTTCCACTTTTACTATTTCTTCAGGAAATGAATTTCAGGTATACGATAAATGCTTGAATAATTCGACGGTGATGGTTTTCCCAATAAAATCATAATTTTCTTTTGAATGGCTCGTAAAAAATTATTTCAATTTTTTGAAACTGACTTTTGTGAGAAATTAATTAATTTTTAAAATTAATGATAGGAGCGATTAAAAACATGTCTACACGCAATGAGTGCTAGACGTAGAGTTCCACGATTTCAAGAATACACCTCTTGGATTATAGTTGGCATTCAGCCATGATGTATGCTTGGCGTTCAGGTCACAGCAAGAATAAAATAAATATGTAGCCTCTTCAGTTCGAGTATTTCAAACAAGGAATTGAGATCCTCCTTGAGCTTGAGAACAGTTCCACCAGTTGCATAGGCAAAGATAACGAAGAGGTTATTCCCAGCTGACAGTGAAATTTTGATAAGTGACACTTCAAGAGATTCAAAGCTTTTGAATTTGACTTTTTCAATATTTTGGAAACAATAGGTCCATCGAACCACCTTCCCCATCATCTATTACCCTATTGTTTCGAACGAATTCAAAATCCTTGAATGTCATGGAGTGCCATGAATTGAGGTGGGTTTCGGTGAGAAGCATGATGTCAAGCTTTTGCTTAACAATGAATTCCAGGAGATAGTCACGCCGATGTATAGCAACAAGGAGTTGACTTTGATCGAGATGAGACAAATCCTATCCATGGGAATATGACTGGATGACAAATTATTTGGAGGCATTTGCAACCCCTAAACGATGAAAAAACAAGATTAATTTTCATATCTTTCCGGCATAGAATTTAGTTGCTGTAAATCTTGAGAAACAGCTCATTATTGCCAGTTACATTATTTACCGCATTTTTTGCTGGTCTTCTAGCGGCTTGTGCAAATGATACTCTGGGGTTGACGAAGTTCGGAGCTATGACGCTGCGTTGCAGTTGTTTGTGCTTTGGGATAAATTTAACTCTCGCATCTTGATATCGGGAGTATCCTCGATATGATGCCGGGTGGCTAAAAACACCTCAGTTAAAACAGTATTATTTCTCTTTTAGCTCCTTTTGAGCCAATTTGCACTCACCGGGAGCATGCACGTCCTTGCATTTGACGCATCGATAATGCATGGTGCAGTTGGCAGCCAAATGCCCAAATCATTGGCACCGATAACACTGGTTGACGTCTCTTTTCTCGAAGAGTTCCCACCTCACCACTCGGAAGTTCAAGTATCTTAATTGTTGAAGGGCACTTGAACTGCTCTTATTTGAAACCTGCACTAAGTAAAGCGGTAAATTGTTTTTTCTACCGTCGACCTTGTTGTTGCGAATGTTTTACCGGAGATAAATTCAATTTCTGGTGTTGCTTCCTTGAGCACCTGAAGAAGATCGACGGTATCTACTCCGCAGTCCAAGCCCTTCAACAAAAACGTCTGGTTCTTCTCACTTTTCGGGGTATATGTGATGTGTGGAACCTCCCCAGAATTTAAAGCATTTTTTGCTGATTTGAAATCAACCAGTGATTTCGTTCTCATAGTCAACTTTTCGGCATTGATTCGTTAATACCTTCAGTACATTCGTCAACGTCCATTTCTTGTTGGATTCCGTCCAGCGCTGCATAGTAGTCTGGTTGTCGCTAGCGCCTCCAGAACATAGTACTTCTTCTGGGATGACTTGTTTGACAACTTTCTTCTGCTTAGTTTCCGTATTTTTTTTGTCGTGCCGACTCTGCATCTTTCTTCGCTCTCTCGAACATATCTTCACGTTTTCAGTCGTAGTTTCAATTCTTGAATTTCAGCTTGAAGTCGACTCACTTCTTGCTTATCTGCCACTACTTGAGTCTTACGCCCACCATGTGTGGAGTCCTGTGAACTTGTGTGTCTTCGTTTATTGACGCTTGCCGCCAATTTCACATTACTATTCTCGCCGGGGCCCCTCAACGGAGGGAAGCCGTCGGGCTCCCCCATACAGCAGTCCCGAGTTAGTCTTCGGTTTATTTGGTTTTGTCGATTTATTGATTCCGTGGGTCGATGCCTTCGACAATAAATGCAATGAAATCAAAATTTGCCTTTGACTGGCTCGTAACAAATTAATTCAATTTTTTGAAACTGACTTTTGTGAAAAATTAATTAATTTTTAAAATTAATGACAGGAGCGATTAAAAACATGTCTACACGCAACGCGTGCTAGACGTAGAATGAAATTATTGCATATTGTTCAACAATATGTTGTGCGATCCATATTTCCCAAATAAGTATAAAAAGGCAAAGGTATTTCCGATCTTGAAGAAAGGAAAAGAAACTTCGAACCCTAAAAGCTATCGCCCATTTTGTAGTGTTTTTTGGTGGAATGAATATCCGTTTGGGACTGCAGGAATGGACTGCAGCCTCAGCGAGTGCAAGATTCATGTTCAGCTGGATATGGCAGTGTCTGGGGACACGTAAGTGCACTGGCAAGCTAGCTTTGCGGTTTTGTGGGCTGGGCTTTTTCCCACAGAACGGGGGCCCACTAAAAAAATCTTTCTCGCACTTACAAATTATGCGATAACCAGAGTCAACAAAATAAAGAATCGATTGACCATTGATAGGCATCGATGGCCTAAGTAACTTACCGAAAGGATTGACAAGTGAAACATGACGACAATTTTCAGTTTTCTGGCAATAGGTGAAACTTACAGACTCCCTTGAATTTAAAGTTAAGTTGAAGCCAACCAGCGATTTCGTTTTTAGGGTTTTGTAAAATAATTTTATAAAACCCTACTAAAATCGCGACCTGTTAGTCCGTCTGTCCGTCCGTCCGTCCGTCCGTGTGTCACAGCACTTTTTCTCTCAAACCACTTAACCTAGAAACATCAAATTTTGTATGCAGGTGTAAAGTGGTGCTCTCTTCAAAGTTCAACTACAAACAATTTTTATAAGGTATTTAACGGGGGTCGCCCCATATAGGGGAGTGGCCCCCGAAAAAAAAATTTCATCAAAGGTAGCCGATATGGATATCAAATTAAAGGTCTTGATGAGAGCTTTTCAAAACAGATCTTAATTTGATACTTTTTGCTTCAAGGGATGTGCAGGGAGGGGAAATACGCGAAAAATGTGTGTACCCCCCCTCGCGATTGGACACCTGTGATCCGAAAAATCTGAAAAAAATTATGGAGGTAGGTGTTTATGAGCACAACAAAAACAAATAACATCGCATCGGTACCCTTAAACTAAACGAAATTCGAAATTTACCTAGTCCTACTAAGGGTTCTTAAACTTTGTAAGTTTGATGGAAATCGAATGATATACACGGAAGCTATAGCCGTTTGAAATTTCTCCAATTACAACTACAATAGCACATGATTTTGGTATTTTATGGACTTTCTATCGATCAGTCACTGCAGTTTTGACTTGATCTTCTTGAAATTTTCCAATAAGGTCAATAACATTAATATTTTTAAGAATCCACGATTTGAGTGATTTTTATTGGTTTGCAAAAAAATGGTGACCGTTGAAAATAGAAAAACAATGGATTTTCTTTTGAAGGTGCACATCTCTTTGACATATTTCTTGACGTTATTCATTGTTGGTGACTGCATTTCTGAGAAGTTGGGTACAAAACCCTTCTGACATGAGCGTAGGTCTGTTTCCCAACTTGTTATTGTTATTTTGTGTGCATTTATTTTTAAAGTTGTTCAACTCATTTTCGGCTGCCAAAAGCTGCAATATATCCCCACTGCCTTGCCCGAATACGTTGATTGGTGAAATTTGTCGATATTTTCATTTATTTTAACTGAAGTACCAGCAGACAGATGAGTTCGTTTCTTCTCCTTACATTTTACAAGATGAGGAAACTTAATTGTTACTAGACTTATGTTACACCCACTTCTTACTCCACGAGAGCCACTATGGCCCTCAGGGAAATTGGGGTGCTGCGGCGGGGCTTATGGACCCGGTTAGCTCGTCCAGAGACGGGCGTGGGGCGCCACTCGCTTGTCCCTCAAGGCCCCAATTAGCCGCCAAGCGAGAATGCGGCTAGCCGGATTAATCACGACGCTTTTCGGCCGAAACCCTATCTATCAAGCACACACTGACTTTCAATCCAACTCTACACCTGCACAACCGTACAACTCTATTTCTTCCTAGCACTAACCTTCGCCGGAACCACTACACCACCCCCGAACACTCTGATTTTCGATATCACTAGTCTCACTCAATTTAATACAGTTTTACTTCGACTTGCCTTTCAAGCCGCACTCGTTACAATCCGTAATCTGAAAAAAAAGATCTTCACCATTCTTGTCCTAAAGACGTAAATTTCTTCCAAAAAGCGTTAATTCGTTTCAATGAAAATACGACTATTTAAAATTTACAAAACATGTAATCCAATTCGTAAATTCAATATAATTTAACATCTGGTACACTGAAAACAACAAGAAAACTTACATCTACTGTGTACCTACAAGGGGCCCCGTCGGCGATTGTATCCGTTGGTGCACTTTGTAATCTTTCCTTCAACGTCTGGGCTTTGCTCGTCGTTTCGATCTTAATCTCCCTTCGCTTCGATCTCAATCTCCCTTTTCTTCCGCAACTGCTGATTCTGCTGTCGTACACTTATGATTTCCGCTGCCCTTCAAATTACCTCCGCATTTGTTGCTATTTCTCAGCTGCTTTGTCGTCACGATAGGAAAGGAAAAAGAGGAGGCGCGTCATTCTTCGCGCGCTTTTATAGCCTCCTCCTAAGTGCTATTGTTCCGCTCTTCGGTCATCCACCTCTTCAGCGGGGTACTTCCTTTTTGCCGCCACTTGGTCTCCGCTCCCCTCTGGTGGTGAACACTCCAAGTGCGGCTGAATCGGCTGAACATAATTCACTGACAGTTTGGCCTGTCAGTGGTGTTTGTTTACTTTTTCGAATTAATTTGTTACCAATTGAAGATTTCACTACATACGTATTTAATGCCATTTCCAAAGCTTCTTCGTAAGTCATTGAATCTAGATTGGCTCGTGGAATTGTCACAGCTGTTTTTTTTCAATTCCAGTTATCGTAACTATTAAATCCAAGTTGTATTCCATATCAACACCTGGCCATAATTGTTCGAGGACATCATGTGACCATTCTATGCCTTGGGAGACTACTTTAATTGCATTTGGAGTTATTGCGAACTTTGACCACAATTCAGACGCGGAATGTGGTGCCATAGGCGCTAACATTATCAGCGGCGAGGCCAGGGCACGCTCGTAGTATTTTCCATATTTTATTACATTTTTTGGTGATCGCCGTGGAGCATTGGTAAGTCCTTGCATTTTCAAAATAGCCACACTTAGTTGATGAGTATGTTTATAGTGAGACGTTGCCCCCTTGATGTAATAATTTCGAGCGTCGTATAGTTTATAGTCACTGGTTTCGAAAGATTCTGATTTTGGTATATCAACATCAGGAGCGGTACGTGCATTGTAGAAATCATTTATTGTCAGCCACAATCGCTTTTGCCAATTTAATACTCCCGGAAATGCTGTTGTTGACCAATTCCGATGTGACATCGGAGCTACATCCGCTAATATTATCAGTCGAGATGTATCACATCCATATTCAGATATCATTTCAGTCAAATCCACTCCATTCATTTTGGACTTTGACATTTTCTCCCAAGCAACTATTACTGGCTCTCCCGTTGATTTCTCTACCATTTTATTCCTTTTTGCATCAATGACTTCTACCTCGACTTCTCTCAAGTACTTTCCCGAGCCTTTTACGCGATAGGATCTTCCTCTGACCATTCCATGAACTAGCAATCTTTTGAATGGTTCCGGGTGAGGTACTAAACCTTTGCTATACAAAAAGTGATTTATAAATCTTGTATAGTACAAATGTAAAACCGCATGTTCTTCGCCGCCGATATACAAGTCTACTGGCATAAATCTGTGCATCTTTCGCTTATCAAATATTTTTACGTCGTTCTTAGGATCAAGATATCGAAGGAAGTACCAGGAACTATCCACAATAGTATCCAATGTATCTGTTTCTCTTTCCGCTTCAGTATTCCCACATTTAGGACATGTTACATGATTATCCACTTCATCGTCTCATTCAATTGTGTCCTTCTCGGTAATAAAACAGGCAAGTCTCGCTCATTCACTAGAACAGAACCACATGAATCGCAATGTATGATTGGAATTGGTGTACCCCAATATCTTTGACGTGAAATTAGCCAGTCTCGCAATTTTGAACTCACAGGGTCTCCACCAATTTTGAGATCTTGGGCTCTGTGTATAACATATTTTCGATTTTCTCTTACTGTGTTCAAATCTTGACTAGATCTTTCGGCTGGCATGGAAAGGAAATTCGCTAAATCATAATCTCTCTGATTCATGTTTGGCAAAATATACATCGCAGAAATCAGGGAAGTAAACATCATCATGTGAAATTATTTTAAGAGATTTTCCGAAATATTTCTGGGAAACATTCCAATTTCAAACATGCGTTGACTCTGCCCTTCGCTCGAGGACAGTTATGTTTGCTGAAAACTACAAATAATCGTATTTAAACTACTATTATGAATACAATTTGGAGTGGCAAACAAAGTCTAGTCAAGTGCGGCTTAGCTTTCAGACTATACCGAGTCACGCGGATGCTGCGATAGTGTTCGGGGTGAGATAATACTGGTGCCCTTCGGTTTTATCCGTAACACTTACTACCAGAATTGTTGCTTTCAAAATTATTGCCTCCATTTAAATTTGTCTCGACTTCTTCGATGTCCATTGATGCCTCAAGTCGAGCAAGGACTGCATAGTAATTTTCACTTTCTTTGGTCCCGCCTGCACTCAGAATGTCTTCTTTCGTAGTTACTAGCAAGGTTTTTAATCCTTTTGTCTTTTCTTCTGATATCATAATTTTATTTTCTTTGTTTTTTTTTTGTTAATTCTTTATCATTTCTCCCAATGGTGATGAAAAGTTCTAATCAAGACCTTTTGTGGCGAACCCCCCTTAAAAATCGTATAGATATTTCTTTGTGTCGAGGGGACCACTTTTGATCTACTTCTAAAATTTTATCAGTCTATACTGTGTGTATTTTCCCATGTTTAGCGCTCCTAAGCTATCCTTAATTTATATGTTCTCCATTAAAACGCTTTTTGTTTTTATTCGACAGATATGTATATATTTCGGGAGGAAGTTGCTCCTTTCTTCAAGGTCAATTATTTTCTGATTCTGATTCGTGAAAAATAACTGACACTGAAGAAGGAAGCAACTTACTCCAAAATATATATCAATCGACTAAAAACAAATGGCGTTTTAATGGAGAACAAGCGAATTAAGGATTCATCAGTCTAGCTTAAACGGTTTGCGACAAAACTTGCTACGCTACACGGACGGACAGACGGTAAGACAGATCGCGATTTCAGTAGGATATTGAACATTATTTTACAATCCCATTAAAAGATGCAAAACTTCATGTATTGTGAACATTTGAAAATTTTTAAACCATATTGAATTGACAAAAAACCTAATTCTTACTATTTTGCAACAATTTTTTTTGTTTCTTTTTTTTGTCAATAAGAGCCTACATGTTACAGTTGTCATTATCTAATTTATAATTTCTTTATTGCGCATGGAAACACATGTAAAATAATTTCACGTTTTTCACGGTCGTCCTTTTTAATAATATGTCCTTTAACAAAATAGAGAGCAAGTCGTAATAACGGCATGTGGTGAAATATGAGTAGCCTGCAGTCTCGTGGAATTAATTTACATCAGACAAACGTGAGTCTATAGTTAAAATATCAAAATATTAGCCTAAAATATTTCGCACATGCATTTAAATCCGCAAAATAGAAACACATGAGGATTAAAACATCAAAAATTTAAGGTTTGATGATCCGACAGGGACATGTTATTGCGTTCGCATTCTTAAAATCAATACAAGTCGTCTAATCCCGTTGGATAATTTTCTTCATACTCACGTGCATTTAAATGTCCACATTTTTACGGGCATACAAAACTGATGTAATTTTCATAGAAATTGCAATTTCTGTGGCCATATAAGAAACAAAACGACTACTTCTGATGCCATATGGATTAATGTTTATGTTCTGTAATTTTACATGATACCAATAGTTCTCGTTAGTTTTATTTTCACTTCAGGGAAGCCCTGTCTGTTGCTCATGGTATTCGATTATGGAAATTTTTGCGGATTATAAGATTTAATATTTTCTTAAATTCACTCCTGCCTGTAGTAAAAATTCGATTGAATGCTTACGAGAGCCAAATAATGTATTTTATTTTGTAATATTTATCTTAGTTTTGACAGTTAATCAATCCAAATAAATCTTTTGCATTTCACGAGCTTTATATTCGTTACCATTCTTAAACTCAACATAAAATATTCTGTCTATTGAGAGTAGTAATGTAGATACCAATAACTAGAGATTAGTTATCTTATCTTCACATTTTCGCCGTCACCTGAGAAGAAAGGCAGTACAAACAGCTTGAGTGTATCGAAACACCTGGTCGCAATTCGCCATTATCGTGCGAAGTGGGCATATATTGAAATCAATAATAAGGTGATGATAATAAATTCGAGGAATGTTCATAGCAAATGGCAATAAGGAAACGCTATATTTCCTATAAAAAGTGAATAACAAATTTTCATAGAGAATATTTGAATATTCGAATCCTCTTCTACTCTGAGCTGTAAGATAAAATTTAGCTAATCCTTTTAAGGACATTTTGATGTTGATTTATTTTTGTTTTCTAAAATTTTTCATGTTTCCTATTGAGTCAATCCAACGACACAGTTTTTTTTTGTAGAAAACAAATAAACGCAAGAATGATATTTTTTGTTTTAGGATTTGTATTTGTAATCCAATAACGGAACATGCATTTAAATTTACATTAACCATCTTTTAATTGCCACAAATATAAAACGAATTCCAGAAAGACAGATGTCAACTTGTCCAAATTAGGAGGAGAAGTAAAAACTCAATACTGGTAATAGCAGTGCTGCCTACTTGTCGTGACCATAAAAATGACTGCAGATCCCTGGCTTTCAACATTTTCCCTTATAGTGCGGGCAGTACGAGGTAAATTCTGAACCAGGGGCGCTGCGATCCAGGGGGCGCCGCTGTGGGTAAAAAAATCTTTTTCATGCGTTTGTAGTTAAGATTTATTTATAAGCACTTAGACGGCTGTATCGGTCTCTGTATTATACAATTGATGCATTGCTGAGTGCGTAAAATTATGTCTATGCATAATGTACTAATGTGACTCACAGCAACTTTATATACTGAGCAGCGCTAACCACTAACCGCATACACTACGCAAGCTTGTGAATCCACAGCTGATACTTCACACTCCTGGTGGCTCGCGTCCCCTCCCCTCCACTACTTACCTCAGTCTATTGCTTGCCGCAGACACATTTTATTCTTGTTTTGGTTTCAAAGTGACATTGACATAGACAATACGCCAATTGCTAATACAATACCTCAGAAGTCTATTCTCTGTGACAGTAGTTTATTCTCCTGCGTGTTACGGGCTTTAAGAATACTGAAAGAAGTTGATGTGAAGCGCATAGTGAGTTACTTGCGGTACTGTTTTGCAGTATACTTCCCGGCATTTGTGCCGCTACTTGAGATGAATATATGTTATTGGTAAATATATGTAATTGAGATGAAAAAAAATTTAGTTTTAAGTTAGTTAGTGAGGAGCATTATTCGTATACGGTTTATAAAATATTGTCGCGTGTTTTCGGTTGGCGGCCAATAATTTTAATGTTCCGGTGAATTGAAAACACAATGTCTTTTAAATTAACTTAAAAGAGTTTATTCAATTAATCACAAAAATGCACAATAATCCATTTAACTATTAAAAATCTAACACTTGTCCATAAATTTCTTATCGCAATTGTCTTCTAAATCACTTCACTATTACGAAAATCACTTTTCTATTACTCGAACGATATCGCTTCCCACACACTTTCGCAGTTCATATCGCGGTCGAAATGAATGAATCCCCCCATTCATTCAGCTCGCCTTTATATAGGGTCTCTACCTATTCACCCATTTCTCGTACGTTGGCGAATGTTCTACCGAGAGGTACCTGGTAGATTCGAGCAAATTAATGAATGGAGTGACGTCACTTGAAGATGTTGATCATGCTTGGGTTCGAGTAAATTCATTTGTTGACGTTCTTAATGATTATGAAAACAATTGCGACAGCAGCTCGCAGAATTATTTGTACATGTAATTATTTGTACATGTAACAATATGGATATTAAAAAATTAATGGAAAACTCAAGCATTTTGTCGAAAAGGTTGTCAGGGGTGCAAAGGGGAAAGTTTAACAAGGAAAGTGAGCTAACGAATGAGGCTTTATTAAGTAAAGTGCCAAAACTAACCAATTTTTTAAAACTAATATAACAAAATATTCCCGCGCTCGCGTTTGAGACCAGTACGTCTGCATCAAACTGTAGTTCCTCCTCACAAAGTAGCAGTCAAGAGGGCAAAGACACTGAATTTGTGCCTGTTCTTTCCCCTACTGATGATACCGTTACAAGCGATCGTGACCACAGTGATCGTCATAGTTATAATGGCAGTGACAATGAAAGAATGATAGAATTGTCCATAGACACTGAAATTGAATTAAATTCTAAATCGGAGCAGGTGCCGGTGATTACTCCAGATCCTGCAATGTGGCCAGCGCATATTATGCATATTCAGCGTGATGAGCTTGTTTTTAAAGGGCCGACTGAATATTCTAAAGAAGAACATGATTACCCAAAAAATTACGAAAATAGGCACTTTTCAAACCAATTTTGATATCGGTTTTTGGAAAATGGAGAAAAAATATCAAGGAGATGGTTGCTTTATTCTGAGAAATCAGATTCTGTCTGTTGTAGGTTGTTTAATCCTTCATCAAAGTCACATTTTGGTCTAGCAATAGATTTTAACAACTGAAAAAATTTGGCAGACCGTTTAAAATCCCATGAGTTGTCACCAGACCATTTCAAAAATATGGCTAAATAGTTTGAAGCAGAAAAAAGAATTAAAGGAGACACATCAATTAACAAGCACATCATGCAGCAAATTGAAACTGAGGCTCAGCGCTCAGAAGAAGTGTTGCGTCAGTTAGTAAAAAATTACTTTATATCTAGTAGAGCATAATATGGCTTTTCGTGGGTCATCTTCCAAAGTTTTTGCAAAAAATAATAGGAACTTTGTTGGACTTATACAACTTTTAGGAAAATTTGATAGTGCGCTAGTGGAACACTTATGTTAAGACATATGACTGACAAAGAAACACAATTTCATTTATTAAGTATGCCAATACAAAATGGACTAATAACTATATTAGGTGACTTAGTAAAGCAAAGCATCTTGACAAAATAAAGGAAGTCAGATACTTTTCCGTTATCCTTGATTGTACTCCAGACATAAGTCACAAGGAGCAAGTTTCCTTAACGATTTGCTACGTCACTGAAGATGATGAAAGGAAAATCAAAGTAGAAGAAAGCTTTATATCCTATCGAGTTGCCGAAGGAACCACTGGAGAAGCTCTCGCTGACTTGTTGTTTAGAGAAATTGAAGAGTGTAATTTGAACATGACAAACTGTCGTTGTCAAGGATACGATAACGGCACTAATGCGAGGATCACTCAACAAGTACTTAGCCTCACCCCCGATGGCGCTGCTATTACAAAAGAGTTTTACCATCGTGCAGTACATTCTTTAGTAGCCTACTGTCAAAGTTTCAGTCAAATCCCGTCATTAGTTTTGTTGAATGTACTGCATGATGGTAAAACTCTTTTGTAATAGCAGCGCCATCGAGCGGTGAGGCTGGTGCAACCCGATCGATTATCCGGCCAGACATAGTGCGGCGACAGCTACTTCACAAGGGCAGGACTTTCTCACTACGGACAGCCACAGGAGAAACAGCACCTGTCCCCCAACTGTCTGGAGGTTAACCTCCAGACACAGTTGGGGGACCTTGCGTTCCGACATAATTTCCTGGTCGTGATCACTATGGATGACTGCAACCTTGGAATGGATTTTCTGCGACCAAATGGAACCACGTTGGATTTTGGCAGACGGGTATTGAGACGGCGAAATGCCGAAGTATTGATGGAGAATCCAAGCGTCCCGATTCCCAAGATGAATGCGGTAGTATGTGCTGACACTGATGTACCGAAATCGTTAAGAGCATTATATAGGCCAAGCTTGATGGTGGTTCTGGAGACCACCGATATTATCTGATAGAGCCAACGAAGGCATCGGCATAGCGCAGTTTGATTGTAGGACGAAGCCTTGTAATATCTATAAGGAACGGATACGTGCCGGTTAGAGTCCTTAACACCGCAGACTCAACCACAAGCATGAAATTAGGACAAGTCATCGGCAGCTGCCAGCTTGTTTCCACCATCACCTCTTTGAAAGCCACTAACGACCAGCATTGGAAAAAGAGGCAAGACACAGACAACGCCTGGGAGCTCATGTCTCCAATATTGAAACAGACCAAATTGCCAGTGCAGCTATTCAAGCGAGCCTCTGATCTGGTGACCAAGTACAGTGACATCTTCTCAACAAGCCCGGATGACCAAGGCCAAACGAGTATGGTAACCCACGTCATAGATACACAGGGAGCCAAGCCGATTCGACAAGCACCGAGACGTCTTCCTATAGCCAAACAAGGAGAAGTGAGCGCACTGATCTCGGACATGGAAAAACAAGGTGTTATCGAGCCTTCTGGCAGTCCATGGGCCACCCCAATAGTTCTAGTAAAGAAAAAGGATGCTAGCACTCGTTTTTGTATTGACTTTAGGCAGCTTAACGACGTCACTAAGAAAGATAGTTACCCGCTTCCACACATCAACGACATGATGGACACTTTAGTCGACGCAAAATGGTTTTCTACACTCGATCTCAAGAGTGGCTACTGGCAGGTAGAAATCGACAAGAAGGACCGAGAGAAGACCGCATTTTCAGTTGAGACCGGATTGTGGCAATTTGTCGTGATGCCATTTGGGCTTTGCAACGTTCCAGCCACCTTCGAACGCCTGATAGAATACGTGCTACGGGGCCTAACCTGGAAGACCTGTTTGGTGTACCTTGATGACATCATTGTTATTGGGAGAACGTTCGATGAGCATGTGCGAAACTTAGAAGAGGTTTTCTCCCGATTGCAAATGGCGAATTCGAAACTTAGTCCCGATAAGTGTAACCTTTTCGCAGGTAAAGTAAAATACAAGCACTTGGGACACGTTGTATCAGCAGAAGGGGTCAAAACAGACCCTGAGAAAATTGAAGCCGCGAAAAGCTGGCCAACACCAAACAACAAGAGCCAACTACGAAGTTTTCTGGGTCTGGCGACCTATTATCGAACATTCGTTAAAGATTTTGCCAAAATAGCTAAGTGTCTCCATCAGCTAACCGAGAAAAATCGTCCGGCTGTCTGGAATGAACAATGCCAGGCAGCCTTTGAGACCTTAAAGGAGAAGCTGTGTGAGTCACTGGCATATCCCAAACCCGAAAAATATTTTTAGTTGACACCGATACGAGCAACGGCGGTATTGGAGCTGTACTCTCCCAACAGATTGATGGCAAAGAAAGCGTCCTCTCGTATTGCAGTCGAGTTCTCTCAAAAAGTGAGGGGAACTACTGCGTGACCAGGAAGGAGCTATTGACTATAATAGAGGCAACCAAACAGTTCTACAAATACATATATGGCCGGAAATTTGTTCTTCGAACAGACCATGCATCGCTGAGATGGCTGTTTAGCTCCAAAAACCTCAAGGGACAAGTTGCGGGATGGATCGAAAGATTGCAGTCATACGACTGCAAAATTGTTCATCGGAAGGGCGGAGATCATGGAAACGCTGATGCCCCATCTCGTCGTCCTTCTAACTGCAATAATTGCTGACGGATTGAGGAAAAGGAGCCGAACGTTGGTCTGCGAGTGATGACGGCCGAATTTGATGAAGGTTGGTCATTGGAGGAGATTCAAAACACCCAGCTAGCCGATGAAGACATCGGACCATTCCTCGTATGGAAGGAGACAACTGGGCAACCTGAATGGATAGACGTTTCGATGCATGGTCCAGCCCTGAAAAGCTATTGGACACATTGGAACTCCCTTCCGCTTGAGTACGCAAGCGGAAATGGGAAACAGCGAATGGCAGCTCCTACAGGATACAAACTATACTTTCCAAAAGCCGAATCCACGATGTGGTTAAGGAAATGCATGAAGTATCGTTGGGAGGCCAACTTGGTGTTAACAAGACCTAAGCGAAATCGCGAGAAAGGTTTTACTGGCTCCACGCTCAAGAAGACGTAGAGGACTGGTGTCGTAGATGCATGATTTGCGCTTCCGTCAAAGGTCCGAAGCGACGGCTGAGAGGACAAATGCAAACCTATATTGTGGGGGTTACCATTTGAAAGGATTGCTGTTGACATGGCAAGACTCTTTCCTGAATCCGAATGGGGAAATCGATACCTGCTGGTTGTGGCCCATTATTCCAGCAAGTGGCCCCAGGTCTACCCCATTCCCAACCAGGAAGCAATGGTTGACGAGAACCAAAGGGACTGGGACCGGCGCATCCCATTATTTTTGATAGCGTATAAGGCTGCTGAACATGCATCGACGGGCGAAGTGTAGTAATCGAGCAGTTAGTTAAATTTATTATTTTATTACTTTAAATTATTTGATAATTTCATGTAGAATTTAAATCTTATTTTTTTATGTCAATTTATGGATTTTATATTTTTTGTATATTCAGCATAACTAAAACTGCTCGATTAGAATTCGGCGCAGGCAAAGGGTTAAAAGAAATTCATGCATAATATATCCCTGATCAACTAATTCACTACATAACCAGCAAATCATTTCCATATAGAAAATCCGGTTATGACTAGAAAGCATGGAAATTACAGATTCTCGATTCCGCTCATCGGAATGCTAGTGAGTGGTGGAGCGTGATCGTGTGAGGAAGTTTCGGAGGAAGAGAGTCCGTCGCGATGCTAGAAGCGTGAACGGCACAAATTCGTGAGTGTCGGACAGTGGAAGAGGCAGTGAACTTTAATCGAACCGAATGTACTCGGCACAACGAAAATAAGCGTTAAATTTTTAAGTGTGTGAAATTACGCGAAGAAAGTGCTAGTTACAACCCAAATTTGCGCGATTTATCTCTCTCCGAGGTTGCCCGTCGTGAATCCCTCTTTGAATTCGGAAGCGTCTGTTCCGCTTCCCATCGCACTTTACCGGTTCTGCCGTGTTATCTTGCACACCTGAAAACAAAACGCCGCTGCCGCGTTTCAATCCAATATTTATAGGTGTTTATCACCATCGTCACATCTTTCCCCGCGAAAACAAACAACTTCAAAGGACTTTCCGCGGACAATCAGCGGGCGGACTAGTGCTTTGAGTTTGAGTGCGGCCGGAGGAGTTGGGCACGTCTTGTGGAGTAACGCTAGCGCAGGACCCGCCATCGTGCGTGTTCCTCGCAAATATCTCGTTTGCGCCGCACGGACTTTTCTTGCGTCGCGCTGTCCGAAAAAGTGGAATTTTCGGAAGAGCGCACTCTTGCCGTCGCGGAGTGCTGTTGTAGCCAGAATACTGTTAGAACAGTAATTTATCTACGAGCGAGCGCAGGGACGTGGAAATTATGCACCGTGCCTTGTAGCATGTAGGGTGCGAGATAAGGAATTGTACGCAGTGCGCCGAATGACAACAGAGCCGCGTCGTGGCGGCGCTGCAAAAGCTAAGACAGCGGGAAGCTAAGACAGCGGGAACGGAGGCGGCAAGAAATTGTTCCGCAATTTATGGGCCGATGAAAATAACTGTTTAGACGCTCTGACTGGAATTGTACGCAGTGCACCGAATGACAACAGAGCCGTGTCGTGGCGGCGCTGCAAAAGCTAAGACAGCGGGAATAGAGGTGGCAAGAAATTGTTCCGCAATTTATGGACTCTACGGGACATGACTTTTGAACATTATGTTGTCAAGTTGTTGCGCTCAAAAGCCTAACAGTTCAACTTATGTGATGACTACATGAGTTCTCGTTTTGGATTTCGATGGTAGACGGTTTGGTTTGGTTCGAAACTGAAAATTTCAGTGATCATTTTTCGTTCCTGTTAGCTAATTCAATGAACAGAGAGTATCAGATGCTATTGATACAGTGATTGCATTTCGTGTAAAATATTCCTTTCTCGAAGATGAACGCGATTCTAGTGTCATTTTTGCGACTTATTCGCGCATGTTTGTTTAGTGAGAGGGTTAATAGACGCTTTTCAGACACCTTCCCCAGCTCATGATACTACGCAAGAAGATACATCAACGTTGACAAATAAAATCAAGAAATGGGACTCGATTATTTTTGAATAGTAACGGTATGCTGTTGCAGTATGAACCAAGATCCCGAGATACTTATCAGAATGTTATTGATGAGTTCCTCCAAAAATATTGCTCCAATTCTAATGCCCTCTCGTGATCCCTCAACATGATTTTTTTGCATCGCTTCAAGAAGTCGAGAAATAACTTTTGGCGTATCCATCCATGGTGAATGCTTGAAACGAGTGATTAGTGTGTAGAATGTAATTGAAACCAGTCAACTCGGTGGTGATCAGAAATTGATAGAAAAATAGAGTGAAGAAGATTCGTGGAACGAAATCGGTAAGGAGACATTAACAACATTATTGGAACTATTTATGTGAATCGCTAGAAGTGCTAGTGAAAATTAACTTAAGGCATGCTTGCAAGTTGTCGAAAGATCATCTATTGACGCGATGCTGGTATCCATATCCAAGGTTGAGAAGGTACAAATTAATTTATTGCGAGCATTAGAAAAGTTCGAAAGTCAATCTACGGCAGTTATTAGGTACTGCAACTGGTTTTTTTAAGAAATTTTACACTAGGTTGAGACACATTTGATTTATTTTCAAGTTGAAAGCATCAAAATGCCAGGAAAATGGGTAAAATTTCTTTATTATGAGAGCATAATGTTCCTAGTATGAGTAAACCAAATTTAAACTAAATATCAGGTGCAGAGTTTAGCGAAAGATTATTTAATAAATTTTATGACGTTAAGAAGAATAGAAGAGTGAAAATTAATGCAAATTTTTTTTACGTTGTTATTGAGTATCGACGAATTCGATAAGTAAGAAAAACGTTTTTCTTATCGTTTAAAGTAGAGGTTACATTATATTTCACATAATTTAATCTCAGATCAGGTCAGGTCAAATACCGAAAAAAATTGTACGTTTTCTTGTTACTTCAATATTAGCTTCAATGATAGAGAAATAAAAAACCATGTTGCATTAAACGTACAACTTCGGTCTTTTCATTTCTGCTCTTTTGACCGGGTATAGGACCCGGTACCGTGGCAGGCTCACACCACCAAACATGAGCCAGCCGCCGGGTACAGATTAACTTCTTTGTTTCAGGTGACGGCGCGGGTTGAGTGGCCCGAGCAAGGTGCCTCTTTAAGACATATGACTATGTAATCGAATTGCATGATTCTATGGCATAACTTGGCCACCGGGGAACTTCTTTTCTGATGGGAAGGCTTACGCAAGTTAAGTTGTATGAGTTTTCCACTCAGAAGAGGAATACCTGGCCACTGCAACAATTATGGATTTTAATCCGGTTGGGTGGGTGCGCAGGGGCTCCATCACCACCCGGTTGCCCCTCTCTCATTTGTGGGTCATGAGCTTCGTGGGGTAACGACGAAGTTACCCTAAGTCCACCCCTTTTTACATGTTTCACTTGTTCTCGGAACAAGTCCTTTTTCTCTCGGTATAGTTGCCTACACTTTTCGCGACTTCGGTCGCCTTGCTTTTGTTTGACCCCAGAAATTCGTGAATGCGAAATTCTTTGTAGTGGGTCCTTGTGCCGGGGGAATGAAGCCGCCCCACGACATCGCAATGCTAGCCTGCCAGCGCATTCACGCATCCCCAGACAAGAGCATTCTCGGCAGATAATGACACCTTCTTCTGCCGAGGCAGCAGTCCATCGCTGCAGTCCTTTACGCACTTTTGAACTTACCTTCTTCCCTACAGAAGCCCCAGCCAAAGTCATTTTTGGAAAGACTATTCGTCTGCCGGCTGATATAAAGTTCAGAACACCCCCTAAGGAACCCCAAACCATCTCGGAGTACGCAAGTGAGCTAAGGCAACGATTGAACTAGATTCATCGGACAGTGCGAAAGCACTTCGAACCAGTTGCTGACCGCAGGAAGACAAGGTATAATCTAAAGGTAAATTCTACTGGCTTCCAGCAAGATGACTTGGAGTGGCTATATAACTCACAGCAGCGGAAGGGTAGGTCTCCAAAGTTGCCAGATAATTGGGAGGGAACATACCGAGTCACAAAGTGAATAACTGATGTCGCATATCGCATAGAGGAACAGCATAAGCCAAGAACCAAAATGAAAATCGTGCACTTTGACCGTCTTGCCCCATATGACATCCAGGGAGACTGAACTAAAACTGGCGACCCATCTTTTCGGAGCTAAAAGAACTGAAGTGGGGGCAGTGTTACATGTCCAAACAATTCCGCGAGCTACTGTTGCAATTGTGATCGCAACTACAACATCATGATCAATAAACGAATGTACTCGAAAGCACAAGAATCGACTAAGCATGATCAATATCTGAAAGCGACGTCACTGCGGCCGTTCAGAATTGCTCGAATATTCCAGGTAGTTTGCCAATATACGAGAAATGGATTGAATGATTAAAGACCCTATAGAAAACCGAGTTGAATGAATGGAGGGAGATAGTAAAACCGCGATAGTAAAACTGCAATAGAGTGGAGCGTGAAGTAAAGGCGATATTGATTGGTAGAGTGGAGCGACAATTGAAATAAAAATTGATAGACAAGTGAAAAGTAAAATTGTAAAAAAAAGAAATTAATGATTGTGCATTCTTAGTAAATAAACTCTTTTAACTTAATTTAAAAGACAGTGCGTTTTCACTTTTTCGGAACATTATAATTATTGGCCGCAAAACATAACACGTGACAATATATTCATATATATATATATGTATATATATATATATATATATATATATATATATATATATATATATATATATATATATATATATATAATAGAATTTTGTTAACATTTCCATGCTTGGAAGTTTCCAAAAAAAAAACAATAGTTTTTCTCTATCAAACTCGATGTGATATGCAAGTTAAACTTATTCAATCATTTGAAGTTATCACAGCAAAGTATCTAACCGTACATATATTACATTTCGATTCTTTCCTATGCTCTACATTTTCCCAACGAGCTAAGAAGGTATGCTGAATAATCAATAAAATATTTATGAAGCAGATTTTTTTAGTATTTAGGAAAATTATGTCTGTGTAGCATGTAGAGTTTTGGGAAGAGTATATCGCTACAGCGCGTGATTTTAGTATCATTCGATCAAGCTTGGGGAACTAAATCTTTGCAGTGCGCGATCCTTCCGGGAGGCTTCACAAGCCATGTGGCGCAAAATTTTTGCACTTTTATCCAGTGATGTTGTCGAAAACTTATATGTCGCAGGGGCAAATCTACCTGAGAAAATTCCGATATTTATCCTTCATCACCTTGAAAACTAAAGATTTTTCGTACAAAGCTCCTGAATACACGATTTTCGATGCTAAATTCACACGCGGCCGCGATTTTAATATTCTTCTCACCGATCCAATCAATGATAAAATATATAAAGAACTTGAACTTACCTTGAAATTTGCTTACAAGTTCGGGAAATTCCCAATCCACTAGTGCTTGCTGCATTGAGTATGAATTTTTAACTCTTACTGAATTTAATTAATGCACTCACTGCTTCACTTTGTGTACTCCCGGGAAACTACTTTACAACTAAACTGAAATAAAACTCCGCAACATCAGATATTTGACCATGACTTCCATATTTCGAGGAAGACTTTTTGGACATTCCTATTGTTTACCATATGTAATATACAAAACTTTTGTGCTTAATATGTTCCTCATAGCAATGTCTAACGTGACGGCTTTTGTCGACTTGGTTGCGCATGGTTGTTAACATTATGTTGAGTTCCAATCAAAACTGACGATAGATACAAGCCATATGGCAGCAGCGCTTACTACCACACACATGACCATTAGTAGGCCGACTTTGCTGGCTAACTTGCATGGCGTTATATGAAGAATTGTGGAGGTGCCAACAAAAATTCGAGGTTTTGTACGGTTTAGAGACGGATTTCTACAGTGAAATCCAGATGATCCGTGGAGAACACAATAGCGCTCCTAGTGAATTGAAAATTATTTCAGTTCTTATACCCGTTTGGTTTTTATCGCCTTCCAAAGTGAATTTATAGGAGTTTGTTTACATCTCAACGCTGAGCTATCAGTCGAAGGTGCAAAACGTGTGCTTCATTTGCTCGTCTTGGAAAGTTTAGGAGCACAATGGGCTATACAAGGTGAATTTATAGCATGCACGGAATGCGTTCGCCACGTTTTTTATTCGGAAAATAGTATATATGACGAAATATAAGCATTTGCTAATGCCGCAGTTGGGTGACAGCTACCGGAAGCTTGTCCATAGTAGGCCGACTAATACATATGCAAATTGCTACCATATGGCTTGTATCTATCGTCAGTTTTGGTTCCAATGCACAAAGCCGCATATGGCACAGAGAGAAGATGAGAACACCTGTTTTCTGCATAATTCCTTACAGCTGGATAAAATTTTACTCACCCTTTCAAATGGCAAACAACAATGTATCATTGTCACTTAAAGTAAACAATTTATTTGCGATACTGACATAAAAAGTTGGTTCGATTTCAACTATTCATGTTGCGTATGTCATCCATATGTCAAATTTACGCAATGCCTTATAAAATATTCGGGTTCAACTTTTTTTGACATTTGCTTTATGTCCGCTTATGTTCATTGTAGCTCAGCTCATCTTTGAACCTATATTCTGGATTCTATTCTTCACATATTGCTCTTTGCAATGAACTTAATCCTAAAATCATAGGAATATTTCCTATGCATTGAGAAATGGCGATTCCTTCATAGTTTTAGTGATCAATGCTATAAATTTTTGGAGAGGCTGCTATGTAGATAAGTTTTGTAATTTTTTTCATATGGAATTTCGCCACACAATAAGTGCGCTATACAAAATAGGACAAAATGTCTTGCCAAATTTTCTCAGTGTTAAAGTAGCAATAATGAGTAGCAACAAAAACAAAACAAAAACACGAATAACTCTGAATAATTTAGAATAATTTGGTGCCATTTAGTCACCAAAGCCTAGACTTCTCTGCCTCAGCTCTACTAGTCTCAACATACCTCGTAAATGAGTGTCTCCATTGAAATCGTTGATCCTGCGAGCTCAAATTCAAACGATATTCTATCTTCTTATTGGTTGCCCGCCTATGTATAAGATATACTCGTATCATCGGAGCACCATCAGGATCAAAAATATCCCGATTCACGTCCAAATGCATGAATGCTTCTAGAGGTATGAAGCCAGTGGTGAGACAAGTCTCAATGTACCCGTGGGTAGGGTGGGATGGCTGCGGAGCCAAGGATTTTTACCCACAGTTACAGGCTTCGCGATATGATTTCGAAGAAGCTTCAAAATAAATGTATCGATATATAGTGTTTCCAATCCGTCTCAGGCTTTCTGTATAGAACAGTACATGCATGAAGACATTCTGTTTGAAAAAGTCGTAACAATTTAATTGTGCTAGTACTTTTATTATACTAAACCGGACATGCATATGTCAAAACTGGTCTAACTAGAGCCTTATAATAGATAACTTTGACCTTTTGATCAATGTATGTATCTGGAATGAAATAGTTGTCCAAAGGACATGAATTCTTTCAGTGCTTTACCGCGCATGGTTTTAATTTATCCATTATAGATCAAGATGAACACCGAGGCATCGAACACAGGATTTATGTGAAACCCATTCTGAACAACCCTGTCCGAAACAAAATTGTTTTGCACTCCTACGTAACATATTGCTTTTTATTCACCAATTGTCTGTACAGAATTCCACATCATTAAACATTTTTTGCTTTAAACTACTGAAGCTTTTCGGTCAGCCGTATAAGCTATCACATCATCAGCAAACGCTATCAATGATTGTGTTAGTGACACGTTAAAATCAAAGCCATTCAATATGTTGCGAATGAATATGAGGGAGAGCAGAGGCACAGTAACTGTTCCTTGCTGTAGATCATTCATGACCTTGAAATCGCGCATTGCCGTGAGATTTTAATCAACTAAAAGGAATAATTTCCCGTACAACATATTGTACATCATAGCGTCATGGTGTCTGGGGAACTCGTCCTGAAAGAGTTTAAAAACAAGTTGGGTAGACAGGCCTACGCTCATGTCAGAAGGGTTTTGTACTCAACTTCTCAGAAATGCAATCAACAGCAACGAATAAAGTCAAGAAATATGTCAAAGAGATGGGCACCTTTAAAAGAAAATCCATTGTGTTTCTATTTTCAACGGTCGCCATTTTGTTGCAAACCAACAAAAATCACTCAAACCATAAATTCCCAAAAATATTAATGTTATTAACCTTATTTGGAAATTTCAATAAGATCAAACCAAAACTGCAGATTCGATGGAAAGTCCATAAAATACCAAAATCGTGTGTTATTGTTGTTGTAATTAGAGAAATTTCAAATGGCTATAACTTCCGTGTGTATCATTCGATCAAACTTACAGAGTCTAAGGTCCTTAACTTAAATATCGAATTTCATTCAGGTTAAGGGCACCTATACGATTTTATTGGGGAAAATGTGAAAGTCGAATATTAAACTATTATTAACAAAGTTGAGCGAATTTTGACTTCAAAGGCAATTGTTGTTGTTGTGCTCATAAACACCTACCTCCATAATTGTTTTCAGATTTTTTGGTCCACACGTGTAGAATCGCGAGGGGGGGGACACACAGATTTTTCGTGTATTTCTCCTCCCTGTGCGCCCCTCAAAGCAAAAAGTGTCAAATAAAGACCTGTTTTGGAAAGTTTTCATCAAGACCATTCATTTGTAGCCCATAACGGCTACCTTTGATGAAATTTTTTTTCGGGGGCCACTTCCCTATATGGGGAGACCCTCCTTAAATACCTTATAAAAATTCTTTGCAGTTGAAATTTGAAGAGAGCACCACTTTACACCTGCATACAAAATTTGGTGTTTCTAGCTTAAGTATTGAAGTTTGCGGGAAAAAGTGCTGTGACACACGGACGGACGGACAGACAGGACACGATTTTAGTAGGGTTTTGAAAAATTATTTTACAAAACCCTAATTAGTCCATCTAACCATACCGTATCGAGGGCAACCAATGTGTCATAAATAAATTTTGATGAATCCTCACTATTGTATGAAACTTTGATACCGGAAAAATAAATTCATCATTGTTTTTAGTTATAACAAATAAATTGCGATAGAAATGTTAAACAAAATCACGCCAAAATGATGGGAATAGTTTCATCTAATTTAAAAATCACTTTCACTAAATTAAGAGTGGATCACTTACACGGCTGTCAACATAGTGACGTTAGTGTAAACCGCACGTAACAATGCAATCCTACTCAAAGGTTATGCGAGAATATACATAAAAATAACATAATCTATCACTGTTTGAAAAAAAAAATTAGAAAGAAAACCTTACCAACTTATAAATTGGTTGATATATATAGTTTCTGTTTTAGGAATTTGAGTTATCTAAATTAATTGATTGTAACTAAGGTAATCAGTGATTTGCAGTAATTTTGCTGCGTTTTTTAAAGCTTTTGACGTACTCAATGGAATGAACAAGACGTCATTGTCGAAGCGGAATTGGATAATTTACCTGTTTGTTTAATACGAAATAAATTTTGACCTTTTCAAGCGCACTTGGTTCATGTCCCTGCGTAGCTTCAAATTTTACCTGTAGTCTAATTTTAACTTTATGCATTTAAAATCGATGAAAAAAGTACTTCCTAGTAGTCTTCCATCTTAACACGTTGCTTATTCTTACCTTGAAATCACAATTGAGCTGGGATGAAAAAAGTCGTGATTGACGGTGAGAATGAGTTAGCAATTTTTGAAGTACAATGCGTTAACCCATTCAGGAAATATTAAGACGTAAGATAAAGCCAGTGCGAACAGGTTCAATTTTGTTTGAATGGCCTTAAGGACGGTGGAACCCAAATTGATTCAGATAACACCTGAACAGTTATTTTGATTGAAGGTTAACGAAAAGTTCATAATCTATCATTTGAAACTCCATTAGAAGTTTGTTTTCCGTAGATTTTCGCTGAATAATTTGACCTACCATGTTCTATACTAGTTTTTTAGGGTTTTGTACTAAAATACAAAGCCCTATTGCAATCACGACCTGTGTCCGTCTGTCCGTCCGTCCGTCCGTCCGTCTGTATGTCACAGCACTTTTTCTCCGAAACTATAAAGGCTACAGCCATGACACTTTGTGAAAAGGTCAGAAGTGGTGACTTCTTGAAAGTTCAAGGGTCAAAATTTTTTTTAAAGGGGTTTAAGGGGGGTCTCCCCATATAGGGAGGTGACCCCTCAAAAAAGGTGTGTCATTGGAAAGGTCTTAATGAGATCTTTTCAAAACTAGTCTCAAAATTGCCTTACGAGTACCGAGGGGGGCAGGGGGAGGGGAAATGTACGAACTTTTCGCGTACCCCCCTCGCGATTGGACACGTTCCATCCGAAAAATCTGAAAAAAATCATGGTTGGTAGGCCTTTATGAGTACAACAACAACAAATACATGAGAAATCGAAATTCACTCAACTTTGTTAGTAATAGTATGATTTATTGATTTTATGTTTTCTTGAATAAAATTTAAACGGTAACCTTAAATTCAATAAAATTTAGCAAACAGATGACTATTTATAAGATTGATCTTTCCTGGAAGTTTCATAAAGATCAAATAGTATTTAACGAAGTTATAGCGATTTGAATTTTCCTGTATTACTATGGAACAATATGCCCTGTATTACTATGGAAACACACTGTCGCGTGTTTTCCGTTCGCGGCCAATAATAATTTTAATGTTCCGGGAAAGTGAAAACGCAATGTCTTTTAATTTAAGTTAAAAGAGTTTATTTAATTACAAAAGTGCACAATGATCAATTTAACACTTTCACTAATTTTAATTTTCACTATTAAAATTCTAACTCTTGTCCATAAATTTCTTATCGCAATTGTCTTCTCAAAATCACCTCACTATTACTTGATCGCTTTTCAATTCGAATGAATGCCACCATTCATTCAGCTCGCCTTTATATAGGGTCTCCAATCATTCAACTCAGTTCTCGTACATTGCTGAATAAGCGGGAACATGCCAGCATGAATGGGCAGTGACTCACTTTCAGATGTTGATAATGCTTGTTGGGGTTCTCGTGGGTTCGAGTAAATTCATTTGTTGACGTTCTTAATGACTGTGAAAACAATTGCGACAGTAGCTCGCAGAATTATTTGTACATGTAATTATTTTTAACATGTAACACTGCCCCCACCTGAGTTCTTTACATGTACAAATAATTCTGCGAGCTACTGTCGCAATTGTTTTCGCAACAATGAAGAACACGAATTTACTCGAAACCACGAGAACATCTGAAAGTGAGTCACTGCTTCATTCATTTGCAGTCGCTCGAATGTTCCCGCGAATTCGCCAATATACGAGAACTGGGTTGAATGACTACAGACCCTGTATAAAGGCGAGCTAAATGAATGGGGGGATCATCATTCATTCGACCGCGATAAGAACTGCGATAGTATGTGGGGAGCGATATTATTCGAGTAGTAGAAAAGTGATTTTCGTAATAGTGAAGTGATTTAGAAGACAATTACGATAAGAAATTTATGGACAAGTGTTAGATTTTATGGACAAGTGTTAGATTTTTCTCTTTTAACTTAAATTAAAAGACATTGCGTTTTCACTTTCCCGGAACATTAAGATTATTGGCCGCGAACCGAAAACACGCGACAATGGTGTCGAGAAGTGAGATTAAAATTTTGAAAGTGAAAATTTGAACATTTATATAGTGCACAATAGTAAAATTTAAAGAAACATTAAAAAGGTACAAAGGCCATACTGATTGCACCTTGCGTGACGCGATTGAATCAGAAGGTGCGTATCTGGATTCAGGTGAGCCTACAGATGCAGAAAAAGGCGCAGAAGGTGGTGAAGCCGAAACAGCGAAACCAAAGGAACCAGAAAATGCGCTGATGCAAATGTTGATGCTGATGCAGCAAGAGCAGCGACAACAGTCATCCAATTTAACTGCGAAGCTCAATGAACAGTCGTTCAATTTAACTACGAAGCTAGATGAACAATCAGCGAAGCTAAATGAACAATCAGCAAAAATTGACCAACAAACGATCGAAATCAAGGCGGATTTGCAAAAACAGTCAACCGAAATAAAAGCGGAGCTCAGTAGTCTCAACAGTCAAATTAAATGCGTCGAGGAAAAGGTATACCAGGTCGAGGAGAGAATCAACCTTGAGATCAGCCAGGTCGAGGAGAGAATCAACCATGAGATGGAAAAAGTGAAAAAGGACTTGGAGGCAGCGAAGGCAGTAGTAACCGCCTCACCAGCCCCACTTATAACCGCAGCGCAAAGCTCATCTAGAAATGTGCAAGCACCAATATTCGACGGGCAAACGGTCTGGAGTATTTACAAAATCCAGTTTGAAGCCGCAGCTAGGATAAATCACTGGAATGAGCAGGAACGAGCAACTGCATTGATTCTTGCTCTAAGAGGCCCAGCTGCCGAGCTTTTGCAGACTATCCCCGTTGAGTTGCATTCAAACCCGGCTGCTATAATGAATGCGCTGGACATGCGCTATGGAGATCTGAAGCAGATTTACCAGGCACAGCTACGGCATCGGATGCAGAAGTCTGGCGAAACCTTGCAGCAGCTAGCACATGACATTGAGCGACTGGCACTTTTGGCTTACCCAGCGTACGACTCAGAACATCGAGATGACGTAGCAACAGAAGCATTCATCAGCGCCTTAAAGGACAAGGAATTGCAACAAGCCATGCGGTTAGCTCAAAAGCAAACGGTTAAGGACGCATTGATTTACAGTCTTAACTTCGAGGCAACACAAAATGTGACTCGTACCACTGCCCGGGTCCGTGAGGTAGTGGCAGACGAGTGCAGGTGTGAGCGCGTGGAAAATGAGCGAGAGCCGCCGCCAAATGGAGCGCCTAGATGCTGGGATTGCGGTGAGAAGGGGCACCTGCAAAGAGACTGCAAGAAGCGAAGAAAACGGAGCTATTGCCCAGGATGGTGGAGATCCAGACCGTGTCAGGAGCCTAGAATGTAGGCCCATCAAACTGCAAGGGCCAACTTCGTGGGGCAAACGTTAGCTAGGAGGATCGACATCCCCAGCACCACCATCACCGTGCCAAAGCAACATCGTGGAGAAGCAGACAGATGCCTTCCTGGTCAAGTTGATGAAGAACATTGCACCATAACAAACGACACTGGTGCAACCCGATCGACTATTCGACCAGACCTAGTGAGGCCCCAACTACTTCACAAGGGCAGAGTTCATGGAAATGCTGACGCCCCAACTCGTCATCCATGTCCAGCTAACTGCAAGCATTGCCGGCGGATTGAGGAAAAGGAGCCGACCGTTGATCTGCGAGTGATAACGGCCGGATTCGATGAAGGTTGGTCAGCGGAGGAGATTCGAAATGCCCAGCTAACCGATGAAGACATCGGACCATTGCTCGTATGGAAGGAGACAACTGGACGACCTGAGTGGAAAGACGTTTCAACGCATGGCGCAACCCTGAAAAGCTATTGGGCACAATGGAACTCCCTTCAGGTGGAGGGTGGCGTACTCAAGCGGAAATGGGAAACGGCGGATGGCAGCTCCTATAGGATGCAAACTTTACTTCCCAAAAGCCGAATCCACGATGTGGTTAAGGAAATGCATGAAGGATCCTCAGGAGGCCACCTTGGTGTTAACAAGACTTTAGCGAAATTGCGGGAAAGGTTCTACTGGCTCCACGCTCGAGAGGACGTAGAGGACTGGTGCCGCAGATGCACAATTTGCGCTTCCATCAAAGGCCCAAAGCGACGACTGAGAGGACAAATGCAAACCTATAACGTGGGGGTACCGTTTGAAAGGATTGCTGTTGACATCGCAGGTTCCTTTCCTGAATCTGAATGGGAAAATCGATACACGCTGGTTAAAGCCAATTATTTCAGCAAGTGGCCCGAGGTCTACCCCATTCCCAACCAGGAAGCAACTACTGTAGCTGAACAGCTAGTGTTGAGTTGGGTCAGTAGGTACGGTGTACCTTGCGAACTACATTCGGATCAAGGCCGAAACTTTGAGTCACTAGTTTTTAGCGAAATGTGCGAGCTGCTGGGAATACGGAAAATGAGGACAACACCGCTGCATCCCCAATCCGATGGAATGGACGAACGGTTCAACGGCACGCTCAATAAACATCTGGCCAAGATGGTTGAAAAGAACCAAAGGGACTGGGACCGACACATCCCACTATTTTTGATGGCGTACAGAGCTGCCGAACACTCATCGACGGGCCAAGCCCCAGCCAAAGTCATTTTTGGAAAGACTATTCGTCTGCCAGCCTATATAAAGTTCGGAACACCCCCTGAGAAACCCCAAACGATCTCGGAGTACGCAAATGATCTAAGGCAACGGTTGAACCAGATACATCGGACAGTGCGAAATCACCTCGAATTGGCTACTGACCGCATGAAGACCAGGTATGATCTCAAGGCAAACTCTACTGGCTTCCAGCAAGATGACTTGGTGTGGCTATGTAACCCGCAACGGCGAAAGGGTAGGTCTCCAAAGTTGCAACATAATTGGGAGGGACCATACCGAGTTGCAAAGCGAATCAACGACGTCGTATATCGAATACAGGAACATCGTAAGCCAAGAGCTTAAATGAAAATCGTGCACCTGGACCGTCTTGCCCCATATTACATCCAGGGAGAATAGACTACAACTGGCGACACATCTTTTCGGGGCGAAAAGAACTGAGGTGGGGGCAGTGTTACATGTACAAATAATTCTGCGAGCTACAGTCGCAATTGTTTTCACAACAATGAAGAACACGAATTTACTCAAAACCACGAGAACTCAACAAGCATGAGCAACATCTGAAAGTGAGTCACTGCTCCATTCATTTGCAGTCGCTCGAATGTTCCCGCGAATTCGCCAATGTACGAGAACTGAGTTGAATGACTACAGACCCTATATAAAGGCGAGCTGAATGAATGGGGGAGCAATCATTCATTCGACCGCGATAAGAACTGCAATAGTATGTGGGAAGCGATATTATTCGAGTAATAGAAAAGTGATTTTCGTAATAGTGAAGTGATTTAGAAGACAATTGCGATAAGAAATTTATGGACAAGTTTTAGATTTTTCATAGTGTAAATTAAAATTAAACTGATCATTGTGCACTTTTGTAATTAAATAAACTCTTTTAACTTAAATTAAAAGACATTGCGTTTTCACTTTCTCGGAACATTAAGATTATTGGCCGCGAACCGAAAACACGCGACAATATGGCTATGGAGCCATATGCGCTTTTTACCGACTTAGGCACTACAGCTTTGCTAGGATTTGCATGAAAATTTCAGGAATGATAGGTATCATGAAGATGAGTACATACAAAAGAAACAAGTCGAAGAGGCAGGAGAGAGCTCCTAGCAAAAGGGCTTTGTAACCATTCCAAGATTCGAAAAAACAGGCCATGAATCGATGATTACAGTACAGAGGAGTGGCCCCTGAAAAAAATTTCATGAAAGGTAACCGATATGAGTATCAACTGAAATTTCTCCATGAGAGCTTTTCAAAACAGGTCTTAAACTGACAGTTTTTGCTTCAGTGGTGGCACAGGGGGGAATACATTTAAAATGTGTTTCCCCCCTCGCGAATGGACATCCGTGATCTAAAAAATCTGGAAAAATTATGAAGTGAGATATTTATGGGTATAACTATAACAAATACCTCAGAAGTCAAAATTATTACAACTTTGCTAATAATAGTATGATCCTCGAACATGACATGTTTCTTGATTTTATTCGTTACTGGTTACTGCATTTTGTAAGTAGAGTACAAAACCCTTCTGACATGAGCATAGGTCTGTCCACCCAACTTCTTGTATATTGTTTATGATTATAACTTACGCAAAAAGTTATCACAGAAACATTAATCGAATGATAAATCGAGCTTTAAGGAAGTAAGACTGAAAGAAGTTTAGCTAAGCTTTAACATAATCATTCTATCAGACCAAATTTTTCGCGTTTGATTGACAATTCGATGAAAACGAAAATATTTAATTTACAGATCCTACTATTATTAGCAAAGTTGAGAGAATTTCAGCCATTAACTTATTTATTATTGGATCTGCCTTCACAATTTTTTCATCGATCATGTTAAGCTGCTCATCTACAGCTATTCATTAATATTACTAGATTCAATCAAGTGTTAATAGCATGTACATTAAATGTTAAATTTCGCGAAAAACAACACAATTTTTTCGCAAACCCATTTAAAACGACCGTCATTTTGTTTTACGATTACGGATATCACCCGTTTAACAAATTCTCAAAGATATTCATCGTGAATATAATTTCTGAAACGTTCATGCAAATCCTGGCAAACCCGTAATATCTGAGCTGATTGGAAGTGCATATTCTCCCACAGCCATGTATACTTGCTGTTATGATACAGGAAAATTTAAACCCCCTTCACACTGTTAAATACTATTCGATCTTTCGGAAATGTCTAATAATAATTAAGCTTGTAAATTGACATTTATCTGTTGAATTTTATTGGATTTGAGGGTGTTCTCACTATTTTATTCAAGAAAGTGTAAAATTGAGTGAATTTCAACTTACTACGTACATATTTGTTGCCGTAGTGCTCATATAGGGGTACATTCATGATTATTTTCAGATTTTTTGGATGAAAGGCTACCAATCGTGAGGGGGGGTATGCCATAAATCTCGTGCATTTCACCTTCTCCTGCCTCGCTCGATACGGATAAAGTAATTTTAAGACCTATATATTTTGACAAAATCTCATTGATACGTTTCATATGACACCCCACTTGACCAGCTTTGATAAAAAAACATTTTTTGAGGGTCACTCCTTGATGTGGGGGGACCCCCTTAAAACTCTTTGAATACTTTTTTCACCTCAAAACTTTCTAAAAGTCATAACTTTCAACTTTTTTACAAAGTTTCATGGCTGTAGCTTCCGTAGTTTCGGAATAAACTGCCGTGACATACAGACGGACAGATGGAAACAAGTACCGATTTTAATAGAGTTTTGTATTTAAGTACAAACCCCTAAAAACAAACGAAACCAATAAGAGTCTTATGAGTCTGAAATCACCGTCAGGAAGACTAGCAAGATGTACCTTGTGACTGCGGCCGTATAACATACAAATAAAATACGTTATGGGTCGAAACCATAGATATAGAGAGTACTGGATCCGCAACCGGTCGCGAGAGCCGAAGCAATTAGCAACCTTCGCTAAAGTTGTGTGAAGTTGAGGTTTGAAGTGATATGTTTTTGTTTTTCCACTTAATCCAGTCCAAAACACGTTCACGTTTAAAAAGTTTTTAATTTTGAAGATCGCGTGTGAGAAATCGGCACTTCAGTTTTCATCGGCTTTGACACATGAGTTTTCTCGCTTCTTCGAATTTCTTTTGCTTTGAGGTTCGAGTTTTCTGTGAGAGTCATTTGTTGTGTTGTACTCAAACTGTTCTACGAAAAATAACGAAGGCGCGATCGTGTGCACGTGAAATGAAATTTTGTGGGTGCGCGGGTGTCAGTGGGGGAAGTGATTCTGTTGAAGAGAGGAAAGAAAACCTGTCTGGAAACAAAGGGGAAGGAGAAGCAGAGGAAATCATATAGTTTCGAGAGCGTAAGTTATTTATAACATATTTATATGCTAAATTTGCTTCCCGCATGGACGAGTACACAGCTTCTCATTGCTCGCCCATTTATTTATATGTCTTTGGTCGAAACAATGTTATTGCTGATACTCTGTCTCCACCATGCGAACAAGATTCAAAAAGTGATGGTGCAATGTGTACTATTCTCGTAGATATGCCAAAGCGTGTAGCAAACAAAATCCGTAGTGAGCAACTGAAGAATCTAGATGTTGTTAGAGTTATAAAATGTTTTGAGTCCAGGGGATCACAAGAAGAGTATGATTTTGGAGTAATGATGCATAGCTTGTAGTTCCTGAACATGAAAGAGTTACGTTTTTGAAAGCCTTTCATGATGAATCAACTGTAGGGTACTATGGCATTCAACGTACATGTCAATGGATCACTACTTCTAGAAAAGAATGCGCTTTAAAATCACTAATTAGAAACCAGCGAAACTGTTACAAATTACCCCTAGCAGTCAAAGATTCGAAACTTTATTTTTCGATCTTTTCAGTCCACTACGGGTGGCTGAAGACAACAAGACCTGGTTATTTTGTGTTGGAGACAATGCCCCTAGATAGGTAAAATTGTTTCCCCTTAAAACAGCTAGTACCAACGCATACACACGTGTCCTTATTGAGGTAATATTTTTGAGGTATGGTACTCCATCCCAAGTAGTAAGCGACAATGGAACGCAATTTGTGATCTCCGTAATGCAGAGGATCACGTTTCACCTCGGTATACATTGTTCATTCACATCTGCATACCACCTGGAGGCCAATCCAGTCAAAAGAAAGGATCGCGATCTCAAGACCTAACTTTCTATTCTCGTTCCAAGTAATCATTGTAATTAGTCGACTAAGCTTTCAGCTACAAGGTTTGCGATGAATACAGCTGTCAATGAAAACGCTAGAGCCTCAGCTGCTTCGCGTAAGCTTCGCGCTCCCCGTAAAGTACTCAATGACTTCAGTTATCACTAGTGAAAATTTCGTCCCAGAAATAACTCCATACTTGTTGGAACTTGCTAAAGCTTGTAAAACTACCAAGATGATCCAGGGACAAAAAACGGAGCTGTACAAAACTAAAGCTGAGGAGAAGAGGTAAGCAGACCCTGTTTACCAGCTTCGAGATTATGTGTAGATTGCCACACATCCCATTAGTAGCCGAAAGAAAGGACATAACGGAAAATGTTGCCCTAAGCGTGATGGGTGATGGCTTCCATATAGTAACATGAAATCAGAGACCATGGAGCTATATAATTGCAGCAATTACATCACCTACTGATGTGAGTGTATCCGCACTCACACCTTACTTTGCAACTGAGCCTCCCGACATAACTCCTATATCATCTATTCGCAAGCGTGGACGCCCAAGAAAGTAAGAGCAAGTAGAGTTCTGGCTCCTCGACGAGATGTCGGTAGGGGCTAGAGGGGGAAGATGTAACGCCACTACTCGAAAAAAACCCCGTCCCTGCGATAAAATTCACTGTCATAAGTGACAAACTTCAGTCCAAACTTCTGAAACTATAAAAGCGGACAGCGATCAACACACCCAGTCGTTGTTAAAATGTGAAAAACGTAATACAATAGTTCCTTCTGATTTAGTGCAGTAATAAGGCAATAAAATAAAAAAAAAATAAATTTAGAATAGTAACTGAAATCCTTTTGTTACAAACCAGTATACCCTATGTATACTGGTATGAACTGGGAGCTCATTTGATGTGTATCCAATATACATCATCAAGGCTCCCGGGGAAAAAGCTCACTGTAACACCACTTACCTGCTACTCTGTCCATTTTCACTAAATCAACCAAGGCAAAAAGTTTATTTTATTAATTATTTTATTTACTCTGTTCATATTTTTTTAAACATCACATTTTACATATTACATTATTGGAGACATATTAATACTGAGCCTGTAGAGAATCAAATGGACGTGTTAATGGTTCGGGGTGGCCATACGGCGTGGAACGCCAAAAAGCCGATTGAGGATCGCGGCGCAAGCCAACACCTCACCCCTCACCACTTCGTTGAACACTGGACGATATCTTCGG
Source organism: Odontomyia ornata (assembly GCA_963969285.1). Taxonomy (NCBI): domain Eukaryota; kingdom Metazoa; phylum Arthropoda; class Insecta; order Diptera; family Stratiomyidae; genus Odontomyia; species Odontomyia ornata. The sequence continues at coordinate 42,509,999 of OZ017740.1, read as the reverse complement.
CTGAACTTTAAATCGCGAATACTTTAACCGTCTAAATGATAGCTGGGTAGCAGCACGCTCCCTTTTGGATTTGAACAAGACTCACTGGTATAAGACTGCCCAAGAACATTAAATACCATTCTTTCGTGAGCTTTCAACCTAAATTCTCTTTAAAGGTGCTGAGTAGCCGAACACGTGCGCTCTCGTTCCACGAAAGTTTTTCCTCCCCGCTTCGTCTCGCTTGCTCGGCTGGTGAATATGCGAAACTGGGGAAATTGAGCGAAAGAGTGTTTTTCGCTTAAGCTTTCGACTTCGAAAGAGTGCTTTCAGTTTAAGCTTTCGGCTTTCCCAAGATCTCTTGAGGTAAAATAGCGAAACTGGGGACATTGAGCGAAAGAGTGTTCATGCCGGAACTTTCGGTTTTCCTTTCCGCTTACCTCTCTTCGAAGCACCCCGTTCGTTCACGATGTGAATATCGTTGCGGGTTGAACTTTCTCGTTCATTTAACTGCTCGCGTATTTACTTGCGCATGTGTTTCCATGGCTAATTTTCATTGGCGAAGTGCGAGTACATAGGTGTTGTTTGCTCGCTACTATTGCAGTTATGAAGCGGGAATATATCCGAGTATGTTTATGTGTTCACTCGCAACACTTTAAAGTAATAAAAAAACATGTAAACCTAAAAAGATAGCCATGAAATTAAGAATTTAAAAACCATGTATATAAAAGTTAACACCACATTCTGCTCACCTGATCATTTTTCCTCATTTCATCTTTTTTACCATTCCAGGAGTTTTCCATAATTTGCACATTTCATCATTCCCAGCCATAATAAAGTTTAACTTAACATGAAGTGAAAGAAAATTACACCTGAGATTGACTCGATTCTGCTGACGGTGGAGCACGCGATGAACGTTGGTCATTGCTGGATGATAACTTAGCTAGCATTCAAGACTTTATAATTACTCAGTGTGCATTTGCCGAGATAGTTTATTAAAAGAGGTGAACGCAATATAAAGTAGTGTAGTTGTGTTTCGAATTGCGAGACTAAATATTATAACGTTTGCATTGAAATAGTGTCTTTTATTAACATAAAAAAGTGTCATCTTAATCTAAGTACTAAATAAAAAAGTGTTTTTCATTAACTGGCGCCCGAGCAAAATAGAAAAATATAATCCTGTTATCGTGGGAATGGGGATCCCCTAGTAGTGCCTTTGTGATCAATATTTAACCAAAAAAGGAGAGAAACCTGTTCAGCATTCAACTAGGTAAGACAGAAGTATATGTCCACCGTAGCGAAGAGTAACGTGCTACAAATACAATTGAAATCCTTTCTTTTTCTGTTGGAAGTGGTGGCCGAGAACAAAACACAACCTCCTTTGGAAAGGAGCTGAAGACAGTGACGGTTTTGGTGCACGTGATCGTGATCCAACCTGAGTCCCAATAGATGTCCCTCAATTTAACCAATCAACGTTGGACTCCAAAAATGATACTGCAGGTGATTCTGAAAAGTGGAAACAATTTTCTTTTGTATGTAAGTTCACCTCTTCATTATTTTACTTATAAATATATATCAGTGAAAAGTATTAGCTTTAAAAGAAAATTAAAGTTGCTTGTGTTATGTAAACCAATTTTTACCGAATATTATTGTGGTTTGTTATTAGGTAAGAACGGGTTAATTTTAGCAAAAATTCATGCAATTCGGTTTTTCAAAAGTTTGCGTGACTCCACCCCTAATTTAGAAAAACAAAGAAAATGGAAGCAATTCAGGAAACTTTAGTGCAACTGACCGGAGCGGTTAACGCTCACATTGAACAGATAAGGAGAATCGAGACGCGATTAACGGAAATAGAGGGTAGAAATGTGAATAGTACTGAAGTGATACGTGAAATTCCATCCAGTGCTATGACAGAGTCAGATCTAGAGTCTATAAAAAAAGTTGCCAGACTCAGTTAGATATCTGCAAATTTTTGAAGGAAATCCTGTGCAATACCTATAATGGATGCACAGCTTCGAAATGATCCTCGAAGACTACCAAGTGTAATGATTTTCCATTTTTCCCTCTATTCTATGTTTTGGATGGCAACTGTGGGAGGCATTGCCAGATAGATATGCTTCGAAATGCGTCGGTGTTTAATTAATTTTAGTTTTCAAATATTTATATCCACAGATATAAATATTTGAAAAAAATATTTTCTGCGCAATGATATCCGCACGAAAGATGAAGTCCGCTTACACCTCGAAGTCATACATATCTGGCCGGTTGCCAGGGTTCGGGATCGGAATCACTTCGATTCCCGGGCGTAGGCGTCACATTACACATTCCCCTCCTATGTAAAAGGTCTTGGTTGGGGCCGTGGCGGGTCGAAGGTCGATTTAGAGGAATAGGCTACAACAATTTCAGTGAAGACTCGATAGTGGCTATACAGTAGGGAGTCAGGTGTTACTCGGAGGTCTTCGTACAGGCAGAGATTTAGGTAAGCCATGGTTTTTTTTTCCGCGGGAAATAGTTGCCCTTCATCGTCGAAGGTCTTTTGCATGGTAAATTCCGTGGGTTTTACCAGCCATGTCCGCGATGAGGTATCGGGTGGGCTTATTACTTGTAGGACTCGACACTTCACGAATTTCTTGTCTAGTTTGGCATTGTAATGTCGGGTGGCATCGCTCTGCCGGAAGTTTCGACGATATATTTCGTCGCCTGCCTTAAAGCCAGAAGGATGAGATCGCAAGTTGTACCGCTCCTCTCCCATCCGTCTACTTTCTTCAATCTTCTCCCGCAGTTGATCTCGCAGAAGTTGGAGCTTTTCGTGCGGTTCCAGAACCACGATTGGGTCCTCTAGCGATTTCAGTTGCCGCAATAGCCGGTAAGCGCTCCCATGACCGATCATGTACTGGCCGAACAATGCGAAATACGGCGAAATGCCGGTAGTGGCGTGGTACGACGAGCGCAGCGCACTAGTGATGGCGGACAATTTGCGATCCCAGTCCTTCTGATTCGGGTGGACATAGGCGCGAATGGCCGCTATGAGCGTACGGTTCAGTCGTTCGGATGCGTTGGCTTGTGGTGAATAGACGGCGGTTCGTTGGTGGATGATACCGTATTTGGACATTAGGTCTCGGAACTTGCTGGAGGTGAACTGGACCCCATTGTCGGAGACAAGTTTCTCCGGAACTCCAAACATGTGAAAGACTCGGTTCTCCAAGAAGCTGATTATAGGTCCAGTGTGCATGTTACGTAGTGGTTCTATGATAGGGAATTTCGAGAGCTGGTCCAGGACCACGACAGCTCCCGTGTGACCAGAAGCAGATCGAGGGTAGGGACCGATAAGATCAATGTACAAGCGTTGGAACACGCGTTCGGGGACCTCAGTAGGGGTAGTTTGTACGTTCTGGAGCACTTTTTTCATACAAATTTCAAATGTTGTCGAGGGTGTGTGTCTCGGGTGGATGGGTGTTCCGTTTCATTTCGTTCCCATTTAGAGTGGCATAAGTGGTTGCCTGGGATAGTAAGGTGCGAGTCTGCGATAGATGCGGGTTTCTTGGGTGGTTGCCGGGGAGGATATGTGTTTTGGATGTCCGTATGTTCCGTTTCATTTCGTTCCTATTTAGAGTGGCATAAGTGGGTGCCTGGGATACTAAGGTGCTAGTCCGCGGTAGGTATGGATGTCATGGATGGTTGTGGTGAGGATATGTGTCTAGGGTATGTAGGTATATGTATTGAATTAGCATAGGTATACGACTAGGATAATTAGGTGCAAGTTTAAGGTAAGTAAGAGATCAGTGTCCTGGCTAAGTAGGTAAGCGTTCCGGGTTTTAGTAGCCTCTAGCGGCTAGTAGAACTAGTATTGATGGTTGTGTTCTAGAATAGACATATGTCTTTAGATGACGGGTGCGCTTTCTTAGCCTAAGTAGCCTCTAATGGTAAATGGTGAAACTAGGCATATTGATTATAGTCTAGGATAGTCCCATATTTTCAATCAATAGATTAGAGCTCTAGATTTCTCAGCGTGTTTATACTTTGGCGCTTTTAGCAATAGATAATTATACTATTCATGGTTGTTATTTCTCTATAGTGGAAGGATTTCTCATACATTCGTTGCTTATAGTCTTTGCAGGGTTTCGTTATTCATCTTTGGTGGAAGTGTTTCTCGGGTCTTTAACGCTTCTAGCGATAGATAGTTGTTTTTACCCATGACTACTTTAATGTATAGTAGATCCATGTATAGGATTGTTAGCTTGAAGTATTAGAGTTGCTGATTAGGGAAGCGCCATGCGGTTGGATTGCTGTTTATAGGGCTTGAGAATTTCTAGCGTATCCCATAACTGAGAGGCTTCTGGGTCGAGCGATTTACTTTTTCACATTAGGCGTGCTGAACGTTTTTTTTATGGTGCGAGTGGTTGCGTGGTGACGGCGGGCGTTTGTATAGATGGATGACTGCGATACTGATGGATGATGGACGTGCCCGTCAGCGCGTATTCTAAGGCTAGGGAATTTACTTCATGGGCGCTCGGTTAAGGAACGCGTTGCAGCGATTGGTGTCTTTGGCCGCGTGTGGAAATTGCCGACTCGCTTGATCATGCTAGCCGTGCTGGACGTTTTTCATGGTGCGAGTGGTTGCGTGGTGACGGAGGGCGCTGCTATAACCGGGTGGCTTTGCATTATGGATGGGCGATGGGCTTGCTTTTCGACGGGTGTTCTAAGGCGCGAGAATTTCCTTCATGGGTGCTTGCTTAAGGTACGTTTTGCTCCTCGTTTGATGTCTGTGGTTAAAGATGGATGGTATTGTAGATGTGATGCGCGTCGCTTGTTTCCACCAAGGCGGATGTTATGAGCCGTAGAAATTTGTCTCACGAGCGTTTGGTTAAGTTTCCGCATTGCTCATCAAAGGGTGCCTGTCTTTAAGTATGGACGGCCTTGTCGGCGATTCGGAATGATTCACGTCGCTTTTTGGGAGAATCGTGATTGTGGTGTAGATTTGCTCGGCGGCGAGTTCTGTTAAGCATGGAAATTGACCTCGGGGGGATGCGTGGCATGTGCAAGTGATTTTGCTTGTTAAGAGTAGTGTTTCGTACGCATAGACTTCCCTGTCGGCGCGAGTTTTGGGGCATCGGAATCTACAGCGTGGAAGAGAAGTGGCATGGCATACATTGCATTACAATATAGTTTTGCTTGATGGAGGCGGTTTTTCTTGTTGTGTTGGCCGTGGGCAGCGGGTAACGTGATGCGCGGCATTGAGACGTGTTTTCATAAATGTCCATTCACAGATGCGCCTATTCTAGTTTGCTACATTGATCGTTTTCAGTTTCTTTTTGCTCGGATACGTCGTTTCTTTGTTTTGTGACTCAGTGCTATTGCATATTATTGCTTTTATCGGTTTCATGTTAATAGTACTTTAAGAATAGTCAACAATGTATTTAATTCGGTTAGACTACTATGTTGATTGCTCAAATCTATGGATGCAGTGAAAGAGATAATGCGTTCTTGATATTAAGTATAGTATTAAATTTTAGTTTCCTTGTGGCAGCATTTTGTTTGTCTTCATTATCATCGCTTATTTCTTAGAGCAGTTTCTATACTTCATTCTCTGATTTTACTACTATGTAGAAGTATGGCACTATATTCATTCGTTTTTTTTTTACTTTACTATAGGATGCCCATTGGTTTTGTTCAAAAATTCTAATAATTTCTTCCATGACGAGATGGTGATAATTTTGTTCGTACATCATATGATTTGTCCCTTTTGATAAGTGCTTGAGTCTTTTTTTTTTTTAGGTCACTATGTTGAGATGTATGTTTTGGGTATCTATTCTAAATTTGAGATTATTTATGGATGTTGTATAGGAAAGATATTACGGTTTATGGCTTCTGGAATGCTACTTTTTTATGATGGATGTAGAAATCATCGTGGTGGTCCTCATGAGTAGGAATATAGACGCATTTTCATTGATTAATTTTGGGTACGTACTGAAAGGAAGAACCTAATATAGAAAGTGAATGCGCTAGGTCATTGACATTAGGGGTTTGTTGGTATTATGGTATTATTCTTTGCTTATGCCCATAATGCATGGAAAAATATTTTTTAGTCATGCTAGCATTATAGGCATGCACTAGATTGAATAAATTTTTATATTTACTCTGAATTAGGTGCTGTTATTATGGATCTGTATTATTTAGTTTAAGTAGTTTCATGAGTGTCAGTGTAATATAGAGTAAAACTGTTATTTTATGCTTGTCTCATATTCTACACAGTATGTATGATTTTTTGACATTTCCGAATTTCTCTAGGCATATTTTCATTTAGAACTTGTTGATGTTTTGAGTACGATAATTTTTAATTTGTTATCTTCTTAGGAAAATGATGCATGCTTGGATGATGCCGTTAAGTTGATACTTTTCGGATGCATATTATCGCTTTTAATACCTATATGATTGCATGAGAATTTACAAACCTCATACTTTGTGTGCTTGTATTAAGCGTAAAGCCACTTCTGCTATTTTCATATAAATTTTCAATATTTGTGCATTAAGTAAAATACGTATTTACTACATTTTAAATATACTGGATTTATCATCTTAGGGATTTTCGGGTATATTCAAGTATTATTTTCACATAAGTAAAATATGCTCTTATTGAGTTTTTTTCTTATCAGAATTTTTTTCTGCTGGATGCTTGGTTGATTTTTTATAGGTTTAAAGAAGATCTAATTAGTTTTCAACATAAAGGGTATGTTTTGGGTTGGCGCACTGCTACTATAGACCACTTAAGCTAATGTTTATGTAAGATAGTCCGGTATAGATAACGATGTGTGGTAGCATATGAGTTTATGGTAGGCGATTTTTAGATCGATCTCATCGTATCTTGTATAGACAAGTAGCATATGTTATAAAGTGTTCATGATAAGGCTGGTCACGAGTCATTGTAAGATGTTAAGATATGATCATTACTTTCAGGAGGTGTTTGTCTGCTGGTAATTAGATGAACAGATGTATACTTGAGTTGAATGAACTAATGAGGGGTTTTTTTTTGTCTCTCATTAGATATTTTTGAATGGTAGAATTGAGTGTTTGATACTTGGGAGTTTCGGATATGCTAGGAATGTTTAGGTTTTTTTTTGGTTTTATTGTTTGAGGTATTTGTTTACTTGAGCCGTGTTAGATTAGTTGTTAAAATAAAAAGATTGTGTTTCTTTCTAATAGAAATAATTTATTGAGTAATGCTATTTTTTTGTTATATATATAAATAAATTTTCATACATTTTACAGGACATCTTATATATGGGTTGATATATTTATGAATTCTAAAGCATATTGAAGGTTTATTCAGCTGCACTATTTCTGCTTTAGGGTCATACAAATGTATAGTAAGTCCTCTCACGTATTTTTTAATGTTTATTATACAATTTATGTAGCAATTCAATATCCTCAGCATATAATTGTAGCTTATGTCCCCTTCACTCTAGTGCAAACTATTGATGTTTCAATTCGAATTTCGTTTTGGTTGCATTTTATGAGAATAGTATGTTCCTTGATGAATTACTGGTGAGGATTTCCCGATACATTCTAATAGCGCTGGCCACCAGCTGGCTCTAATTTTGTTTGGACTATTTATACTATCCCATGCTATGAATTATTACTTTGTCGTATGTATGCGAGACTGCAGGAGTATGTACTGTTGTATTAGTTTAAAAATATTTCTTGTCTCTTGATCGTATGAATGACAAATGCATGTATCAGTGCCTGATGTCGTATTAGAGTTGGACCATTCACATATTTGGTAGTGTATTCCATGTTTATTAGATACTTTCTCGCCCATATTACCATATTTAAGCATATAATTCTCGATTCGTATTCGGTGTTCAGGAAAAATATCACGGTACACTTCCATGAAGTATAGGATAACCATTGTAATAGATCTTATCGCGGTGAAAGTGTATTGACCTCTGTTTTTCTAGTTTTCTTGACGTCATTTACGTTGGTTTGCTGAATTTTAAAAACCTTATAATAATCCGTAGAATTATATGTAGTCTAGTGATAGAAAAAACGACGTGCTGCCTTTAAGTTAACATACATTCATGTCCTAGTTTGTACAGTGCAGCTAAGATGAGGGTCTGTTTCTCAATATTAAATTTCAGTATTTTATAGACTCAAGAGATTATACTTGATTTCAAAGCCTTTCACAATAGTTTGTAGATTACAAAGTCTCAATTTCCAATTTCCTTATGAATAATTCCTTTAAGTGAAGTAAAACATTGTTTATAGGGTTTTTAGTATTTTATTTCATCACATGGAAAATTAGATCGTTACATAGTACTGGTATTTCATAAAAAAGCCTAGAGTAGTTTATATTTACAAATGATGTTTGAGTTGGAGTGAAGAAGTCGTTGATATCCAGTTTAAGTACGCTTTTTTCTCTGCATCTTGCACAATATTGGTCATAGTATTCCTTCACACAATCGGTAAGCAAATTGTTGTATTGCATGACAATGTTGAAAAAATCCATCAAGATGAAAAGCGTGAAGAGCTCGGGATGTTTAAGTATTAGTCTCTCTCCTCCAATAGGTATGTAGAAGAGTTCAAGAAGTCCAAGCTGATTTGCAGGGAACTCATCTACTCTATCCTTGAGATCAATGAGGTATTGGCGAAGTGAAGTCCATTGACTGTTATCTAACTCCAACTGATTTTGTCCACTGCATCGGAAGATTATTTTCGCTTGAAATGTCAGCGGGTCAAATCCAAGTATTACTTTGCTTTTGTGGAAGCCTTCATCAAGATAGTACGTATAGTTCAGCAAGAGGTTTTTCTCATAGATTCGCTGTTTCTCTCGATTCTTTTTTAGTTTCTTCTCTTTCTTGTTCACTTTTCTGGCTGAAGTAGCCTTATCAGTCTGGCTGGCCTTTTCATGCTTCTGACTGACTGACGAAGTTATTGGATCTGCTCCGTTCATTTTAAATGACTGCTTCTAGTAGTAAAACTAAAGATGTATATTTGTTACACCAGCATATATATTCACTTCTCTGCATTTACGGATGGAGTGGGGGGCAAGTTCAATATGTGTTGATAATTCTATTGCATAAGTAAACATGTTTAGCCCTTGAATGCTGTAATGTTGCTTACGCTCATGATTTGAATTCAAAGATAAGAAAGTGCTATGGAGTTAAGATTTGAACCACCAAGCTAACAGGAGTAGGAGTCAGTAACAGGAAATGACACTTTGCTCCGTATTTCCTTTAGAATTTTTAGGAGTACTGCTGGGCTACAATAGATTGCTTCTAGGCTAATTAGCTGTCTTTTTATCTATTAAACTATCTAATTAGCTGTCACTTTTGCTGATGAGCTGTCTATCTTATGTGTAATGCTGTCTTTTAAGCCGATTCCCTGTCTGTTTAGCTGATATGCTATCCTCTTGAGCTGTCTATTTAGCTGTCACTTTTGCTGATGAGCTGTCTATTATATGTATAATGCTGTCTATGCAGCTGTCTATTTAGCTGATGCCCTGTCTGTTTAGTTGTTATGCTGTCTGCTGAGCTAACCGTTTAGCTGATAAACCCGTCTATTTAGCTGGTAAGTGGTCTATGTAGCTTTCTTTTTAGCTGATGCCCTGTCTGCTTAGTTGATATGCTATCTCTTTAGCTGTCTGTATAGCTATCTTTAGTTAATAAGTTGAGCGTTTGACCTTACTTGCTATCTGCCATTCAGTAAATTCATTTGATTGTTGGTAATTATCTACCCATAAAAAAATTCTTACTTTCCATACAGTTGCAGTCAGCTTTTTTTTACATTTACTTTAAATGTCATATGCACATCACGATTTACGTTAGGCCTATTGGTTACCAAGACTGCATGTTGATCATCTTCCAAGTTATTCGTAGGCATACATGGGTCAGACAAGAATCTTCACGTCTATGTTGCTCTTCTGGTGAACAAATCTTGATTAGGAGCAAGCCATTGTTATTTGCTCGAGAGTTAATTGATCTTATTTCACACTGATGCATTCTTCATAAGAACATTCTTTTTTATCTGCGTCAGTTTTTCTCTGGACCTCTGTCTATCTAATCTATAGGATCCTCTTTCTACAGCAATTCGATTTCAGTTCTCTAGGTTCTCATGTCTTCATAGGATTTGCGACCTATGGGACCCTCATTGCCCACTATAATGTTCCATTGCATTGAAATTATGTTGCTACACTTATGAACTCATCCAATATGCCCAAAAATTATATGATCCCATGGATCAGCCATTTGAATCATTTTGTAAAGCACAAACTTGTTGAATAAATCTCTACTTCATGCAAACCATTGCTAGGGCCTTAACATGAATTAGTTCAGCCTGTTGCTTAGTCGATGTATTAAGGGTTTATAGCGGAACTTATTAAGTATATTGAATCATCTTGGCGTTCTCATGTATGATCAACCCTTTTGGATTATCCGGGATATGCTATGACTGGAACGATTTTCTCCCTATCATTGAACAATTGAGTAAAATTTTGATACCTCCAACTGACTAAAAATCTGTCATTGATCCATTTTCAGAAGATGTTTGAATGGTTTGGAAGACTTGAGGCTGCAACATTACTCACAACCTGTGAAATGATTAAATATCATGGACAAATGTGTCTACATATGTACATTATAGTAGCTATCAAATGTCTTTGTATTAGTATCATATGATCGACTGGTCTCTTTATCATGCAAAGAGGGTTATCCACAATCACCGATCAGTTGAGCCGTCTGATACGATCACGAGTTGCCTGTTCAGCAGTTGAACTTTGGTCAGCTTCACACCAATATGTTTTCTCTTTCGCACCTGCTAACCCAATTGCCTGACGAACTCAAGGTAGCCTTCTCTTTCTCACCTACAACTCGAGTTGATTGGTGAGCAGAAGGTGGTGAAGGGCCTTACAGGGCTTCTACCCAGCCTTCCCCGTGGCATGCATGCATGACGACCTTCGCAGGGATGCAGAATAACCTTCTACCCAGCCTACCTCATTGCCACGCAGGCATCAATGACCGGTAATCATGCGTTATGACGCGTCATAATGCATGATGATGGGTCATCATGCCTGCATGGCAATGGGGTAGGCTGGGTAGAAGGTTATTCTGCATCTCTGCGAAGGTCATCATGCATGCATGCCACGGGGAAGGCTGGGTAGAAGCCCTGTAAGGCCCTTCACCACCTTCTGCTCACCAATCAACTCGAGTTGTAGGTGAGAAAGAGAAGGCTACTTTGAGTTCGTCAGGCAATTGGGTTAGCAGGTGCGAAAGAGAAAACATATTGGTGTGAAGCTGACCAAAGTTCAACTGCTGAACAGGCAACTCGTGATCGTATCAGACGGCTCAACTGATCGGTGATTGTGGATAACCCTCTTTGCATGATAAAGAGACCAGTCGATCATATGATACTAATACAAAGACATTTGATAGCTACTATAATGTACATATGTAGACACATTTGTCCATGATATTTAATCATTTCACAGGTTGTGAGTAATGTTGCAGCCTCAAGTCTTCCAAACCATTCAAACATCTTCTGAAAATGGATCAATGACAGATTTTTAGTCAGTTGGAGGTATCAAAATTTTACTCAATTGTTCAATGATAGGGAGAAAATCGTTCCAGTCATAGCATATCCCGGATAATCCAAAAGGGTTGATCATACATGAGAACGCCAAGATGATTCAATATACTTAATAAGTTCCGCTATAAACCCTTAATACATCGACTAAGCAACAGGCTGAACTAATTCATGTTAAGGCCCTAGCAATGGTTTGCATGAAGTAGAGATTTATTCAACAAGTTTGTGCTTTACAAAATGATTCAAATGGCTGATCCATGGGATCATATAATTTTTGGGCATATTGGATGAGTTCATAAGTGTAGCAACATAATTTCAATGCAATGGAACATTATAGTGGGCAATGAGGGTCCCATAGGTCGCAAATCCTATGAAGACATGAGAACCTAGAGAACTGAAATCGAATTGCTGTAGAAAGAGGATCCTATAGATTAGATAGACAGAGGTCCAGAGAAAAACTGACGCAGATAAAAAAGAATGTTCTTATGAAGAATGCATCAGTGTGAAATAAGATCAATTAACTCTCGAGCAAATAACAATGGCTTGCTCCTAATCAAGATTTGTTCACCAGAAGAGCAACATAGACGTGAAGATTCTTGTCTGACCCATGTATGCCTACGAATAACTTGGAAGATGATCAACATGCAGTCTTGGTAACCAATAGGCCTAACGTAAATCGTGATGTGCATATGACATTTAAAGTAAATGTAAAAAAAAGCTGACTGCAACTGTATGGAAAGTAAGAATTTTTTTATGGGTAGATAATTACCAACAATCAAATGAATTTACTGAATGGCAGATAGCAAGTAAGGTCAAACGCTCAACTTATTAACTAAAGATAGCTATACAGACAGCTAAAGAGATAGCATATCAACTAAGCAGACAGGGCATCAGCTAAAAAGAAAGCTACATAGACCACTTACCAGCTAAATAGACGGGTTTATCAGCTAAACGGTTAGCTCAGCAGACAGCATAACAACTAAACAGACAGGGCATCAGCTAAATAGACAGCTGCATAGACAGCATTATACATATAATAGACAGCTCATCAGCAAAAGTGACAGCTAAATAGACAGCTCAAGAGGATAGCATATCAGCTAAACAGACAGGGAATCGGCTTAAAAGACAGCATTACACATAAGATAGACAGCTCATCAGCAAAAGTGACAGCTAATTAGATAGTTTAATAGATAAAAAGACAGCTAATTAGCCTAGAAGCAATCTATTGTAGCCCAGCAGTACTCCTAAAAATTCTAAAGGAAATACGGAGCAAAGTGTCATTTCCTGTTACTGACTCCTACTCCTGTTAGCTTGGTGGTTCAAATCTTAACTCCATAGCACTTTCTTATCTTTGAATTCAAATCATGAGCGTAAGCAACATTACAGCATTCAAGGGCTAAACATGTTTACTTATGCAATAGAATTATCAACACATATTGAACTTGCCCCCCACTCCATCCGTAAATGCAGAGAAGTGAATATATATGCTGGTGTAACAAATATACATCTTTAGTTTTACTACTAGAAGCAGTCATTTAAAATGAACGGAGCAGATCCAATAACTTCGTCAGTCAGTCAGAAGCATGAAAAGGCCAGCCAGACTGATAAGGCTACTTCAGCCAGAAAAGTGAACAAGAAAGAGAAGAAACTAAAAAAGAATCGAGAGAAACAGCGAATCTATGAGAAAAACCTCTTGCTGAACTATACGTACTATCTTGATGAAGGCTTCCACAAAAGCAAAGTAATACTTGGATTTGACCCGCTGACATTTCAAGCGAAAATAATCTTCCGATGCAGTGGACAAAATCAGTTGGAGTTAGATAACAGTCAATGGACTTCACTTCGCCAATACCTCATTGATCTCAAGGATAGAGTAGATGAGTTCCCTGCAAATCAGCTTGGACTTCTTGAACTCTTCTACATACCTATTGGAGGAGAGAGACTAATACTTAAACATCCCGAGCTCTTCACGCTTTTCATCTTGATGGATTTTTTCAACATTGTCATGCAATACAACAATTTGCTTACCGATTGTGTGAAGGAATACTATGACCAATATTGTGCAAGATGCAGAGAAAAAAGCGTACTTAAACTGGATATCAACGACTTCTTCACTCCAACTCAAACATCATTTGTAAATATAAACTACTCTAGGCTTTTTTATGAAATACCAGTACTATGTAACGATCTAATTTTCCATGTGATGAAATAAAATACTAAAAACCCTATAAACAATGTTTTACTTCACTTAAAGGAATTATTCATAAGGAAATTGGAAATTGAGACTTTGTAATCTACAAACTATTGTGAAAGGCTTTGAAATCAAGTATAATCTCTTGAGTCTATAAAATACTGAAATTTAATATTGAGAAACAGACCCTCATCTTAGCTGCACTGTACAAACTAGGACATGAATGTATGTTAACTTAAAGGCAGCACGTCGTTTTTTCTATCACTAGACTACATATAATTCTACGGATTATTATAAGGTTTTTAAAATTCAGCAAACCAACGTAAATGACGTCAAGAAAACTAGAAAAACAGAGGTCAATACACTTTCACCGCGATAAGATCTATTACAATGGTTATCCTATACTTCATGGAAGTGTACCGTGATATTTTTCCTGAACACCGAATACGAATCGAGAATTATATGCTTAAATATGGTAATATGGGCGAGAAAGTATCTAATAAACATGGAATACACTACCAAATATGTGAATGGTCCAACTCTAATACGACATCAGGCACTGATACATGCATTTGTCATTCATACGATCAAGAGACAAGAAATATTTTTAAACTAATACAACAGTACATACTCCTGCAGTCTCGCATACATACGACAAAGTAATAATTCATAGCATGGGATAGTATAAATAGTCCAAACAAAATTAGAGCCAGCTGGTGGCCAGCGCTATTAGAATGTATCGGGAAATCCTCACCAGTAATTCATCAAGGAACATACTATTCTCATAAAATGCAACCAAAACGAAATTCGAATTGAAACATCAATAGTTTGCACTAGAGTGAAGGGGACATAAGCTACAATTATATGCTGAGGATATTGAATTGCTACATAAATTGTATAATAAACATTAAAAAATACGTGAGAGGACTTACTATACATTTGTATGACCCTAAAGCAGAAATAGTGCAGCTGAATAAACCTTCAATATGCTTTAGAATTCATAAATATATCAACCCATATATAAGATGTCCTGTAAAATGTATGAAAATTTATTTATATATATAACAAAAAAATAGCATTACTCAATAAATTATTTCTATTAGAAAGAAACACAATCTTTTTATTTTAACAACTAATCTAACACGGCTCAAGTAAACAAATACCTCAAACAATAAAACCAAAAAAAAACCTAAACATTCCTAGCATATCCGAAACTCCCAAGTATCAAACACTCAATTCTACCATTCAAAAATATCTAATGAGAGACAAAAAAAAACCCCTCATTAGTTCATTCAACTCAAGTATACATCTGTTCATCTAATTACCAGCAGACAAACACCTCCTGAAAGTAATGATCATATCTTAACATCTTACAATGACTCGTGACCAGCCTTATCATGAACACTTTATAACATATGCTACTTGTCTATACAAGATACGATGAGATCGATCTAAAAATCGCCTACCATAAACTCATATGCTACCACACATCGTTATCTATACCGGACTATCTTACATAAACATTAGCTTAAGTGGTCTATAGTAGCAGTGCGCCAACCCAAAACATACCCTTTATGTTGAAAACTAATTAGATCTTCTTTAAACCTATAAAAAATCAACCAAGCATCCAGCAGAAAAAAATTCTGATAAGAAAAAAACTCAATAAGAGCATATTTTACTTATGTGAAAATAATACTTGAATATACCCGAAAATCCCTAAGATGATAAATCCAGTATATTTAAAATGTAGTAAATACGTATTTTACTTAATGCACAAATATTGAAAATTTATATGAAAATAGCAGAAGTGGCTTTACGCTTAATACAAGCACACAAAGTATGAGGTTTGTAAATTCTCATGCAATCATATAGGTATTAAAAGCGATAATATGCATCCGAAAAGTATCAACTTAACGGCATCATCCAAGCATGCATCATTTTCCTAAGAAGATAACAAATTAAAAATTATCGTACTCAAAACATCAACAAGTTCTAAATGAAAATATGCCTAGAGAAATTCGGAAATGTCAAAAAATCATACATACTGTGTAGAATATGAGACAAGCATAAAATAACAGTTTTACTCTATATTACACTGACACTCATGAAACTACTTAAACTAAATAATACAGATCCATAATAACAGCACCTAATTCAGAGTAAATATAAAAATTTATTCAATCTAGTGCATGCCTATAATGCTAGCATGACTAAAAAATATTTTTCCATGCATTATGGGCATAAGCAAAGAATAATACCATAATACCAACAAACCCCTAATGTCAATGACCTAGCGCATTCACTTTCTATATTAGGTTCTTCCTTTCAGTACGTACCCAAAATTAATCAATGAAAATGCGTCTATATTCCTACTCATGAGGACCACCACGATGATTTCTACATCCATCATAAAAAAGTAGCATTCCAGAAGCCATAAACCGTAATATCTTTCCTATACAACATCCATAAATAATCTCAAATTTAGAATAGATACCCAAAACATACATCTCAACATAGTGACCTAAAAAAAAAAAAGACTCAAGCACTTATCAAAAGGGACAAATCATATGATGTACGAACAAAATTATCACCATCTCGTCATGGAAGAAATTATTAGAATTTTTGAACAAAACCAATGGGCATCCTATAGTAAAGTAAAAAAAAAACGAATGAATATAGTGCCATACTTCTACATAGTAGTAAAATCAGAGAATGAAGTATAGAAACTGCTCTAAGAAATAAGCGATGATAATGAAGACAAACAAAATGCTGCCACAAGGAAACTAAAATTTAATACTATACTTAATATCAAGAACGCATTATCTCTTTCACTGCATCCATAGATTTGAGCAATCAACATAGTAGTCTAACCGAATTAAATACATTGTTGACTATTCTTAAAGTACTATTAACATGAAACCGATAAAAGCAATAATATGCAATAGCACTGAGTCACAAAACAAAGAAACGACGTATCCGAGCAAAAAGAAACTGAAAACGATCAATGTAGCAAACTAGAATAGGCGCATCTGTGAATGGACATTTATGAAAACACGTCTCAATGCCGCGCATCACGTTACCCGCTGCCCACGGCCAACACAACAAGAAAAACCGCCTCCATCAAGCAAAACTATATTGTAATGCAATGTATGCCATGCCACTTCTCTTCCACGCTGTAGATTCCGATGCCCCAAAACTCGCGCCGACAGGGAAGTCTATGCGTACGAAACACTACTCTTAACAAGCAAAATCACTTGCACATGCCACGCATCCCCCCGAGGTCAATTTCCATGCTTAACAGAACTCGCCGCCGAGCAAATCTACACCACAATCACGATTCTCCCAAAAAGCGACGTGAATCATTCCGAATCGCCGACAAGGCCGTCCATACTTAAAGACAGGCACCCTTTGATGAGCAATGCGGAAACTTAACCAAACGCTCGTGAGACAAATTTCTACGGCTCATAACATCCGCCTTGGTGGAAACAAGCGACGCGCATCACATCTACAATACCATCCATCTTTAACCACAGACATCAAACGAGGAGCAAAACGTACCTTAAGCAAGCACCCATGAAGGAAATTCTCGCGCCTTAGAACACCCGTCGAAAAGCAAGCCCATCGCCCATCCATAATGCAAAGCCACCCGGTTATAGCAGCGCCCTCCGTCACCACGCAACCACTCGCACCATGAAAAACGTCCAGCACGGCTAGCATGATCAAGCGAGTCGGCAATTTCCACACGCGGCCAAAGACACCAATCGCTGCAACGCGTTCCTTAACCGAGCGCCCATGAAGTAAATTCCCTAGCCTTAGAATACGCGCTGACGGGCACGTCCATCATCCATCAGTATCGCAGTCATCCATCTATACAAACGCCCGCCGTCACCACGCAACCACTCGCACCATAAAAAAAACGTTCAGCACGCCTAATGTGAAAAAGTAAATCGCTCGACCCAGAAGCCTCTCAGTTATGGGATACGCTAGAAATTCTCAAGCCCTATAAACAGCAATCCAACCGCATGGCGCTTCCCTAATCAGCAACTCTAATACTTCAAGCTAACAATCCTATACATGGATCTACTATACATTAAAGTAGTCATGGGTAAAAACAACTATCTATCGCTAGAAGCGTTAAAGACCCGAGAAACACTTCCACCAAAGATGAATAACGAAACCCTGCAAAGACTATAAGCAACGAATGTATGAGAAATCCTTCCACTATAGAGAAATAACAACCATGAATAGTATAATTATCTATTGCTAAAAGCGCCAAAGTATAAACACGCTGAGAAATCTAGAGCTCTAATCTATTGATTGAAAATATGGGACTATCCTAGACTATAATCAATATGCCTAGTTTCACCATTTACCATTAGAGGCTACTTAGGCTAAGAAAGCGCACCCGTCATCTAAAGACATATGTCTATTCTAGAACACAACCATCAATACTAGTTCTACTAGCCGCTAGAGGCTACTAAAACCCGGAACGCTTACCTACTTAGCCAGGACACTGATCTCTTACTTACCTTAAACTTGCACCTAATTATCCTAGTCGTATACCTATGCTAATTCAATACATATACCTACATACCCTAGACACATATCCTCACCACAACCATCCATGACATCCATACCTACCGCGGACTAGCACCTTAGTATCCCAGGCACCCACTTATGCCACTCTAAATAGGAACGAAATGAAACGGAACATACGGACATCCAAAACACATATCCTCCCCGGCAACCACCCAAGAAACCCGCATCTATCGCAGACTCGCACCTTACTATCCCAGGCAACCACTTATGCCACTCTAAATGGGAACGAAATGAAACGGAACACCCATCCACCCGAGACACACACCCTCGACAACATTTGAAATTTGTATGAAAAAAGTGCTCCAGAACGTACAAACTACCCCTACTGACCTCAACCTTACCCATGGGAGGCCGAAGAATGGTGTTGGGCGCTTTAGTGCACTTGCATAGCTCACAGGAGGCTACGTACGCTGTTATCTGTTGTGCCATCTTAGGCCAAAAGAAACAGGTTTTCAACCGCCTAAGTGTACGACCGTAACCGCCGTGCGCACTTGATGGGTGGTCATGGGCCCGTCTGATAAGATCAGTGGTTAATTCTTCGGGCACCCACAACTTCCACTGTTCTTCTTCTTGTATGGGGTCTCCGGATGCGTGTCCCATCCGCTTGTAAATAAATCCATCCGTCAACCGCAGTTCAGGAAGCTGGGACAGTTGATTCTGGATAGTGTGAATCAGTTGGGTGTAGCTGGCTGACTTGAAGGCAGGATGGTCCAGATCGATCAATTGGGGGCTGTCGTCCTCTTGGACCAACTCGGCTCCTTCAGGGGCGAACATTCTGGATAAGGTGTCGGGGACTACATGCTGGCTTCCTTTTCGGTGGCGGATTGTGAAGTCAAATGCCTGTAGTTTCAGTGCCCACCTGGCCAATCTGCCGTTGAGATCAGTCTGGCTCATTAGCCATTTCAGAGAAGCGTGGTCCGTAACGATTTCAAAGGTGTGTCCCTCCACATAGGCTCGGAAGCGTTTCACTGCCAACACCGTCGCTAGACATTCCTGCTCGGAGACCGTGTAGTTTCGCTGGGCTGGGTTCAACTTGTGAGACATGAAGGCTATAGGTCTCTCCTCGCCGTCTTGTGCAACCTGGACTAAGACTGCTCCCACCCCATGTTGACTCGCGTCACAATGGATTGAGAACGGTTTGTCAAAGTCCGGGCTGTGCAGTACGGGGGCTGTAGTCAGACTCTTTTTTAGCTCTTCAAAGGCTCGCAAGCTGGGCTCTTCCCAGACGAATTTACGTCCCTTACGCAGCATGTCGGTCAAAGGAGTGGTTATGGTGGCATAGTCACGTACAAAACGCTGGTACCATCCGCATAAGCCTAAGAATCGGCGTAATTGTTTGGGGGTCTTGGGTAATGGAAAAACGTCAATCACTTGAGTCTTTTCCGGATCGGTCTTGATATGGCCATGCCCAATGATGTGACCTAAATACTTCACCTCCGTCATCACGAACTGACTCTTCCGTATGTTGATGGTTAATCTTGCCCTCCGGATGTGTAGAGCCACCTCCTGAAGCAGGTCGATGTGTTCGTCAAAGGTCTCGGTTATAAGCAACAGATCGTCCAAGTAAACGAAAACTTGGTGCCGCAAATGAGGTGGTATCACCTTATCCATAAGGCGCGTCATTGTTTGGGGGGCATTACACAATCCGAATGGCATGGTCACGAATTGATATAAGGGCCGACCTGGGACTGTGAAGGCTGTTTTCTCCTTTGAACCGGGGTCTAAAGGAATTTGCCAGAAGGCGTCCTTGAGGTCTAAGCTCGTGATGAAGTGGGCTTGAGGCAACCGACTCAAAATGCCTTCAATCAACGGTAGAGGGTATGCGTCCTTGACTGTGACGGCGTTCAAGCATCTGGCATCTAAGCATAACCGGAACTTGTTCGGCTTGACAACTAAGGTGACTGGGGAAGCCCACGCGCTCTGTGATTCTTCGATTACGCCTAATGCTAGCATTCGATCCACTTCGGCATATAACGATTTTTCTTTCGCCGGAGATATGGCAAAATGTCTCTGTTTTATGGGTTTAGCATCCCCCACATCTATAGTGTGGAACACCAGAGCAGTCCTCCCGAGACCTTCCTTCTCGTGCGATGGAAAAGCCGATATAGCCGAGTCAAGACGCAGTTGCTGATTTACATCCAGTGTATGTCGTAGTAAGTGAGAGGGTTGAGATTGGTCAGGAACGGGGGTGACGGACTCCAGGGTGGTACCGGAAAATAGTGCCGGGGCCAAGTTAAATTTTCGAACGAAATCCACTCCTAGATAAAGATTCTGGGTTAATTGAGGTATGATGAAAAATTCCAGAGGTTTAGTTACTCCTTTAAAGGTGACATCCGTCATAATTTTCCCCACTACAGAGTGACGAGTTCCGTCCGCCGTGCTTAACCAGGAGGTGATATGACGGATTTGGTCCGCGTGCATTGCCAGTACCTCCCCTGCAAAATCGGCAGATATACAATTCACACTGGCTCCCGTATCGACTAAGCCTGACACTCGTTTCTGCAGGAGGTGTACTGACGCATATGGCCGAACGTCATCACTCAATAATTCGTCTAAGTGTATGTCCTTCAGCACCTTCCTTGACTGCCTTACTTTTCTCCAGAAGCTCCGCATCCGACGCGTGGCTCGCTTGCTTCGCGGTGGGACATTTGTAGCCAACTCCTCATGGAAGATGCGCTGTCGAGTAGCCAAATAATTCCGCAGCCTGACGTGGAAAGGTTTGACATGCCAAGGCTCTTTCGCTTCGCTATCATTTCCCTGTGCGTTGGCCTCGGCGAAGGATGGCGTCGGTTGTGGAACTTCGGGAGAACTGTGTTTAACGGTGCGAGTCAGCAGAATTGGAGTCATGTCGGGAGCTGGGTCATAGCTAGTGATGGGGTCTGGATTGGTTCGTCCGGGGTTTAGGAGTGCCGACGGGTGGTCGCGGCACTCGGTGGCAAGTTTTTTCGCCCTTTGCAATTAGCACAGTCAGGTGCGTATGTGTCGGCCTTCCCGCATCGGTAGCAGAAAAGCGTTGGCTCCGCTGGACATACATAGAACCGATGTCCCGGTTGTCGGCAGTTCCAACAGACCGTCGGGCTTGTAATTGCTTCCAGTGAGGGTCGATCAATCAAGGCTGGGTCCTCAAGCTCCGGTGGGGCTCCGCTCCTCGGTACTGGTACTGGATCAGCAAGCAGGTGGTCTGCTGCCATCAACTCCGCGGTGTGATGATTTCGGGGATTTGGTCCTATTATGCGAGGTTGTGGACGGAAGGTACCTCGCCGCTCATCCAAGTGTTCTTGTCTACGGGCATGGAGGCGCAATCCCTGTATGGTGTTGATGGGAAAATGTAGAAGGCTGTTCTGGAGATCTCAGCGCATGTTCTCTCTGATAATTTCTACCAGTTCGTCCTCGGGCATGGTAGTTCGCAAGCGAGTGCTCAATCTCACTATACTTGTGTAGTACTGGTCGAACGGTTCGTGAGCGCCTTGTTTCCGTTTCTTTATTTGCTCCTTTAGCTCTCTCTCAGTGAAGGCATCCTCAAATCGATTGCGGAAGGCTGCACTGAAAGAGTGCCAAGTGGGACGTGGCGTTGATTCTTTAAAGCTCCAGTACCAGTCGGCAGCGTCGCCGCTGAACAAAAGATGTGCATGCCGGAGGAAGGCCGAGGAATCACCTCCCAGGGTGCTGGATACTAACGCCTGAATTCGGAAAAGGAACCGGTCCGCTGATATCATATCGTTGAACCCTGTAAAGTTCAGGTGCCAACTCTCCATGATACGAGGCGTCGGGTCTCGAAAAGGTGTCAATGCGTTCCCGGGGGGAATCACATCCTCGATTGACCTGTTGTACTGAACGGCCTCGGGGGCTAGAGGTACCAACGGAGGTGCGTTGCTGTGTCGTGGTCTATATTCGGGAGCTCTGGGATCCATTCCCGAGTTCCTTGGAGGTGGGGCCCATTGCTCGGATGGTCGAGAGTGGGGCATAGCCACACTGGGATTGGGCTCCCAGCCAAGCGGAGTTCTCACGCGGCTGGGTGGTTGGCTCATAGGGAGATTCTGGAGCTTTCCCTCCAGGTTGCCAATCCTCTCCGACATATCTCTCATCAACGCCACGAGGGTGTCAATGGAGTGGGCGGAAGGCATGGGTATCACCTCGGACACGACACTTGCGGCCGGAACTTCACCGCCTACGGCTCCTTGAAGGTCTAAGAGTGGTTGGGACTGTTCGGCCTCTGGAACTCCTTTCGCCACTGCTCCGCGCGTTGGGAGGGGCGTTCCGATGGGGACGTCTACGGCAGACCGATCTATGGGTCGCCGGCATAAGGGACACAGCTCTGACGTGAGGAGGAGCTGTTGTACACAGGCACGATGGAATAGATGTCCACAATCCAATCGCACGCTGTGTACGCCCTCCACTACGTCTTCGAAGCAGATCCCGCAGTTCGCGGGTTGGACCGTTTTGGACCGGGTCCACCGCTTATCGGGAGTCCGCTTCGTTGCCATTTTTGGTTCTGTCTTGTTTTGCTGGGTGGTAGAAGTACGTTTTTTTTTTTCTTACTAAAAGTTTTTCAGATTTTCGACCAAGCCTGGTCAACTATAAGGAATGTCTATCACTGCACTATGCAGACAAATGCGATATAAGAACCTTATAGCATCAACTTTGTAATATGCGTCAGGGTCGTATGACAGTTGATGAATTTTATGCTTCAGTGAATCATCAGCTTTCATTGATACTTAGCAAAGTGAAAGCTGGGGATCACTCACGAGAAACTATAATCGCCCTAACCGAAGTTCATAGAAATCACGCCCTAGATGTACTGTGAGAGGCTTGCATAGCGAACTGTTGGACAAACTTATGATTCAGGAGCCTGGAAATCTGCTGGAGGCATATTCGTCATGCCTGGAATTTCGCTTCTCCTTCCGAAATTTTTCTAGCAAAGTTGGATGATTTGCTACCCATTTCGTTTGCGACATATTTGCCATTTCTAATGTCGAGGAAATATTTGTGATAATGGTTTGCGCGTGGTCAATTTCTTGTGCTCCATACAGAAGGTCATCCATATAAAATGCATTCTCAATTATCCATTTCGTCTCTTCCTCTGGAGAGTTATCATGAGCGACTTAGTGTAAGGTGCAGATTGCCTGCCATGGGCGCAGTCAAGTCCATATGTAACAGTCGTTAAGTGGTACTCTTCGAGGAGTGCTTCTGAGTTTATCCTCCAGCATATTCGAAGTTTGTACTGATCTTCTTTGAGAAGATGAATTTGCCTATACATTTTAGTAATGTCGCTGGCAAACACATATCGAAATTGGCGAACTCTGGTAACTATATGAAAGATATGGGTTTGTAATTTTGGACCTAGATAAATACACTGATTTTAGGTGACACCGTTACTGGATGCACTAGAACCATTAAATAAATTTCTTATCTTCATGGTGATTGCATCCTCTCGGAAGACACTCAAATACGGTATGTCAAAAACTTCACCGCTGATATTGCATCCATCTTCCTTTGTGACCTTTCTTATGTGCTCCAAATTTAGATTGTCAATCATGAATTTGTCTGACAGTTTTTTATGTGTATGGTTCAACGACCATCTTTTTTCTTGACGAAGAAACTGCTTAACTACTGTATAGTATGAGTTGCCCAACTTGGGTGCATCTTTTCGCCATGATGTAGGTATGACATATCTTCCATCTTCCAGTCGGAAGTGCTTCTCTTGGTAAAGCTTTTCACACTCATTCTCATTTACTGCTGCCACATCATCTTGATTCAGTTGCATGTCCCAAAATTCAAAAAAGCTGTTTTCCATTTCAACTAAAGAAACATAGGTAGAAGCAACTCTAGAAACTTTGGTTTAGGCTGGTCCGGATACAATCCAGCCCAATTTAGTGTTTTGGAACAAAAATTTGTCAATTACTTCTACACCTTCTTTGAAGAGTAATGGTGGAACATTGGAACCCAACAGAACTGAAACATGAGCGGGATAGTTAAAAGCTGGGTCCGCTAGCTGCTTTCCCTTTAATGTCCTACTGATTTTGCTTGGAAAATTCGGAAGTTTACCTTTAGCGATTCTTCTGACAACCAACGCTTTTGTGTTAATTAGGGAGTTTTCTGCATCATTCAGTTTTATTTTTAAGCATACTACAGCTGTTAAATTTTCGGATGATACTCCTCTCACCCCGAATACTTCAACGTTAGTGCGTTTCTTCTTTAAGCGCAACTTATGCACCGAATTTTCTATTATGTAACTACTTTGGCTTCCTTGGTCTACTAAACAGGTGATATTGTCGTTCCATCGACTGCGACAAGCTTTGCGATCGCTGTGGGCAGTACTGTGGTTGAAGTCGACATCTCTGTGGCGTTTTCACAAAAATGAGCACTCACTTGGACGAGCTCTGTGATGGACTCCTTTTGCTTGGCAAAAGAAGTTGGAAGAAAGTGCACCATAACACAATAGCCAAATGGTTCTCTTTCCAAATATCGCATTTCAAAGTTGATCGCTTTTTGCATGGATTTTTGAAGTCAAACTTATGCGCTATACAGTAAACGCTCACCTTAAATTGGCGGAGAAGCTTTTCTATGTCAGTGATTTCCTGAAATTGGGGACACTTTATAGTGTAATGCAGTTCAGAGCAAACAAAGCAATTCAGTAAATTTTTTCTTTTTACGTTCGCTTTTAATTGTTTGAACTCAGCTTTTTCCGCATTTGGGTTTGTTTTTTCAGCCTTTTCCTGCATAAAATACGTATGCTCTTTCCTTTGTTTGCTCTTAGCGGTGGTGCTAGATTAGAGGCTTAGCAAAGTACTACTTTCCATAGCAGATGAAAGTATAATGTACTTATTTTCCAGGAACCAATCTAAATCATCAATATAAACTGGAGCACGTAGGTCCCTCAAGGAAGCGTTGAACTCCCGCTTTGTCTTCAAATCCATTTTTCTAGTGATTACAAAAGGAATAAATGGTACACCTTCTCTAGCATCAAACCTGCCTTCAGTAAGTTCTGTGTTACTGATCGCATGATGTCTAGCGCTTGCTCTATGCACTTAGCGTCGCCTTGACAAATTCGGGGAAGATCAATAAGGTTTGAATCTCTTTTTCTATAAGTGTGCGACGGCTACTATACCTTCGGTTAAGCAAGTGCCAAACATGGCGATAATTTGCTCTGTTTACTCCTAAGTGTTCAATCACTCTCTTAGCGTCTCCTATGAGCTTGCTTTGTAACATCATGAGACGTTCTGCTTTTCCAACATCAGATCCTTCATACACCAAATTGAAAATATTTCGAAATGTTCCGAAGTGTCGTGTATCACCCTCAAACTGTGGTATTTGTGGAATTGGGGGTAACGGACGCGGACGGTAGCTGCGATTTCATGTCAATGGGTAACCGTCATAATTTGAAAACTGAGTACTATCACTATTGTGGATGAATTGTCCTTGAGGTGAATATCTCGGAAAGTTTGTTGTCTGCTTCCTTGCTAATATTTTTGACACCTTCCTCTATTTCTGCTCCATCCGTAGTTTTTCCACTAGCTTCATCCTGATCGCTCAGCAGTCCCGGATGAATCTGTTCGATGAATTCCTTTGCCCGCTAGTAAACTTCCTCTAATAATCTTTATTTATTGTCCTGGAAATATGGTGTACCTTGCACCTCATGTTTTCCCATCAGCACTTCATGGCAGTTGAAGAATTCCCTCCTTATCTCCTTCCAGCTATCTATGAATTTTTCCTCTATGCGCTTTTCCTTTCTGAGCTTACAAAGGGACTCCCAAATGTCCTCGATGGCATAAACCCGCCTTTGCTGATCCGCAATCAGCTGGTCAATATTTATTTGTTCCACACTATGATAAAATCAATGACCTGAATTAATATTCCCAATTATATGTCCAATAAGCAATATGTAATCACTTACGCACTTTGTTCACTGCGTCACAAAATTATCATACACAATATGACAGTTTAGCTTAGCTAGTACAATTCATTAAATTCACTTTTACTGAAGTTATGGTTTCTCACTTTAGGCGAATAAAAAGATCATTAAAACTAAGTTTAAATTACAAGTATAGTGAACTTTCACTAAATATATCAGGGGAATACTAATTCACCAAAGTTATGACTTAAATTCTTTATCGCGAACTTTCACTAAACACTTAAGGTTTTGCTCGACGGACCATTAATGTTTACACATTTTAAAATAAAAAATCAACTTTAAATTTTTAATTTTTAATCGATGGGTTCGCGCCAAAATCAAAGTTACAATAGATTTACAATTACAAAATTATTGGCTTCGCGCCAAGACGACCGCCGGATACCGCGTTAATCGAACAACTCGAGTTAATTAGCCTAATTTTGGTTAATTGTTGTGTTTGACCTTTCTGCTAACTCAGCTATGGAGTTGCAAGTGAAAGAAATGCTGAATTCCAATAATTGCATCATTTCCCTCAATTGACTTGCAAGCTTTCAATCTAGAGCTAACGACCGCAGTCCATAGATCACTTCTTTTCACTTCGATCATAATTGCTTGGTTGGTTAATCATGACCAAAGAGTCAGTGACCTACATATAGTATGTTCAAAGGCCATTAAATGAAAAAAACGTGAGCAAAATATTCGAACATACAATTATAATAAAATCGTAGCAGACTTATCCTTAATAATGACAAATTCGAGCAAGCCCTCTTTAACAAACTGTCACTCCTCAGGCAAGAGGTTCAAGAAATTATACGAGCTAGTCAACTAGCTAAACGTGCTATTGCGAATTCAAACCTCTTAAGTAATGCGGAAATTTCGCGAAATTTTGTTCCAAATAGAAACTCTTCCTTTCGATAACGAGATCCAAACAATAGAATACGCCGAGCCTGCAATGTTGGTTAAGGGTTATACGTAGTATGTCTTCCCCAAAGGGAGAAGACAACCTTCAGTCATATCCTAATACGATCCACAATAAACAACAATAAAATGATTCTTGTGAAGTATTCCATATTATTCATTTCAAACCAAGTAAAGTACGGCGAACTGGGGAACTGCATCACCATGCAGAACAACACAATATGCCGAAGGGAACAACTCCAACCGTTAAGACCAGACGACAGCATCTCTGTTGTTCTCGAGGGACCCGATGCATCCTGTGAATTCCAGTACCATGAGAAACCTTTCGTAGAAACTCTGAATTCCAGAATAAGTCAATTCGTATTAATGGGATTGAGTATACAAGTGGAGAAATCCAAACCTTTCATCATTTACCAGCTATCCTTATGCGAAATCTTACTGAAAAAGGGGTCAAACTTGACTTTGAGTACTTACATAAACTCCATATAAACAATGTAAAAAGATTGGAGTACTTCCCTGCACATAGCGTCACATGATTCACAACGGATGTAGCGATTTTTGTCAGCATTATTGTTCTACTTTATTTATTTTTTTGTTTCTCGGTCACGCTGCACTGTTGCCAAAAAAGTTGTTTTACCATATACTTACCCACACCCCATAAAACGTCCTTCTAAATGTTTATTCTTAATCTGTGGGACACCGTTTTTTAAGGACTGAGAAGTTAACACCACATCCTGCCCACTTAATACTTAACACCACATCCTACCCATCTAAACATATTTCCTAATCTCACCTTTTTTTATCATTCCAAGAATTTTCCATAATTTGAACATTTCATCATTTCCAGCCATAACAACGTTTAACTTAACATGAATTGAAGGAATATTACACCTGAGATTGACTCGATTCTGCTGACGATGGAACACCCGGCGAACGTTGGTCATTGCTGGATGCTAACTTAGTTAGCATTCAAGTCTTTATAATTACTCAGTGTGCATTTGTCGAGATAGTTTATAAAAAGAGGTGAACGCAATATAAATTGGTCCAGTTGTGTTTCGAATTGCGAAAATAAATATTATAACGTTTGCATTGAATTAGTGTCTTTTATTAACATAAAAAAGTGTCATCTTAACCTAAATACTAAATGAAAAAGTGTTTTTCATTAACGTAAATAGATTGGGAAAATATAAAAGACAGTAAATCCATTGAAGAAGACATCAAACATATGTCGAAGGGATTATATGGATGCAAATAAAAACCAACCGTGTAGAAGGAAAAAATTGTTTTTACTTTAATTCGAAAAAATAATAAGATTTATTTAAAATATAGAAACAATTTTAATATGTTCTGTTTCCTCAACTTTAAATTTATGTTGTAATTTCCAGTTATTTTCATTTATTTTTTAAGTTTCGATAGTTTTCATTTCTACTTTCCTCATTCTTTCGTAATAACATCAATAGCGTTAATATCTTACAACTTTGTATCTTTTTAAGAATCAGACTATATTTTTCACGTGCAACCATTTTTATTAAGTAGAAATTATTTAACGTCCAGACGTTAGCAAAGAAAAGGTCCAATCACTGAACTATTATTGCGAATGTTATTTAAAGAAGATATTTAATTCGATAATGGGCAGCACACAAAGTGTGCACTCTATGACCATAAGTAGCTTGACTAAATTAGTTCAATCAATTTAAATGAATCCACGTTCGTACATGCATTTCATTGAATATATTGCGAAGCAGTAAATTAGCACTAACTTTGTACTAGCTGAGTCATTAGTTCGTGTGTGACTTTTCCGATCCCATATTATTATTGATTATGTGAATGCAATTGTTTTTAATTTTGCACAGATAACCCACGTTCATGGAGGCGTAGTGTTTAATAACCATTTTATAGTTGATGGATTCTAAAGATAAGCTGGGCTGTTTGTGCGGTGAGATTAATGAAAAATCTTGGAAGTTTTATAATTACACACACCAAACATGTAAATTATTTGATGCACAACGAGGGTATTTGACAGTACAGACATTTCCTGTTTTGGGTCAAAATGTCTAAATCAATATTCAATTGACGTGGACATGCGTGAATTTTCCATAAATTATAAAACGGTGAAACTTGCAGACGTTAAATCTAACCTCATAATCATTGGCATCTGCCACTTACATTCAGGTTTGTATTCCCACTAACTTTTATTCTTTATTGGGAACTTTTAGATTCTCCAACAATGTTTCAAGTATAAAAGTTTTACAGTTCTCTTGAATACAATGAAATTTATTATCTCTAAACAAATTGTAATTTTCATTGATTGCATTTTTGATTATTTAACCGTAACGGTATAGTATTAGTTTTAATAAAAAAATTGCATTTATTCATGTAAAAACGAATGCTTTTATTAGCTATTAGACCATAATGGTTTTAATGAGAGATACGAAAACGAGTTATTTAAATTTATTATTCAATACGTAATAAACATAAGCAGTCGAGCAGCCCCGGGGCGATCAAAAGTGGCTGCTCCTGAAGAGAAAAGGTGGTCACCCCGTGGAAACTGCTTAGTTTGTTGTTTTACATGGTTAAAGTTAACAACATCCGTCAAGTTTCCATCCTTTAGGCAGAGATGAGTCAGTCACTTTAACTTCAGTCACTTTAACATCTTTAGATTTGACATTTCCCTTATAATGCAACGACCTTCTTCGGAGAAAGTAACGGTTGTTTTTTGTAAACTTTAACGAGACAAAAAAAATTTTGAATTACTGTAGAGTACCTTAACTGACACATAAAAGGACATTTCTCAGGAGAATAATCGGTACGTCTTGCAGAGTAGAGTGCACGTGATAAATATTTTGTAGTGTAGGTTCGTGGCACGACAAGAACCCGCCTCATATGACCCCGCAAATAGCTAGTCGACAAACACTCGTACGCGGTCGTTAAGCGAAGCTACTCGGCTGAGCTTGGTTTTGTTTATAGCTCGCTGACACTTGTACCAGACAATCGGATTGTTATAAAAAAAATTCATTACAAATAGTTACCCTAAATAAATTTTAAACGTCAATTCGAAATTAATTTTTTGTTTAAAAAAGCTTATTGTTTGTTGCATTATTCAAAAAATTGATTCAGCGTTGAATATAATTACTGGGTTCGATACTTACTAAAATATCAAAAAACAATGTATTACAAACCTATTTAAGGATCAGCGGCATGAAAAAGCCCAATGGATTCCCATCGTTAGGGTATCTGGGACATCAAAAGCTATAAAAATGAAAAACCATTGAAAATGAAAATATAACATGAAACTTTGGATGATGAAAAGCGAAAACCCCACTTCGTAACAAATAGCAATGGCTTAGAAAAGAAGAATACTATCTTTAGAAGAAATCACGGAAACATACTCGTACATGATAACACCAATAAATCAAAATATACAAAGCAACAAAAAATATCCGAAATAAGAGAAGCAACCACGAAAGCTTCAAGAATTGAAAAAAAATCGGCGATACAAGATGCTGACCATACTCGTACAACCAGCACTGGAGGTGCAAACGACAGTGCAAACTATTATGGTGCACTTTCTGCAATAGACAATGAAATATTTGGCTTGCAAAGAGATTCAAGGTAACCAACAGATAATCACTGTGATATTGGTGGTAGTATTAATTTCATTATATATTTAAAACAAAACATATTAAATATTTAAAATAAAAACATCAATTAGTGAGCCTGCCGGGTTTCCGGTTGAAACTAGTAACAACACCGCGAAAGTTCACCAATTAACGCTTTCGAGCAGTCAAAGTCAAAAGCGCTTTATTTACTACTAATCGTTATAAATTTTAAAAGAATATAAAGCAAAATCCAAACAATAACAATAAAAAAACTTAATGGCCCAAATGGCTCTCTAAATTTGTACGTTATCATTAAACACATTTAAAAAAAAACTATAGCAAATTCAAATCAATGAAGATTATTACATATTTTTAAAATTTAATAGGAAAAAGGAGAAAAAACCAACCAACACAATTCTAAAATTATTTATCATCTTAACACTACAGTAAACTTTGATCCTACACCTAATATGTTTTAACTTAATTCTAATAAATGCAATCAAAAACTTTATCTTATACTAAAAAAATCTATAACAATGTTCCTCACCTAAGCGTTTTACCTTATCTCTAACCTAATGTAATAAACATAATATAAACCTAACCTATACCTAATTTTTAACAAACATAAACCATAACACTAAATGTAGCAATAATGAGCTGAAACTCAAAAACTAAATAACGAAAAACACCAAAACTGAAAATAAACTCGAATAATTTGGACATTGTCATTCAGCCACCAATACCTAGATTGCCCCGTCTCAACTCGATCAGTTTCAACGAATCTAGCAAATGAGTATCTCCATTGGAATTGCTGGTTTCGTGAACTCAAGTTCGGAGGATATTTTATCTTCTTATCGGTGGCCCGTCAATATATGTGGTATATGACTGGGACGCCGTCAGAATCAAAAACATATCGATTCATTTCCAAATACACGAATGCTTCTGGAGGAATGAAGCCAGTAGCGAGGCAAGTCGAGCAATGCACTTGTGACATGTGTCGGCTCTTGATGGCTGAATATAAAGTAAAAAGTTTCTAAATTAACAAAGTCAAAAGATGACGATAAAAGCGCTATTACTGGTTGACTGCAAGTTAGCAAAAGAAGTGTTTAGTTCTGGGAAAGTTCCGCACTTCACTCCCAAAACGAACAGTTATCAGGTATTTCTGTGGAAGGGTCTGAACTACGGGAAGGATACTGTTCAAGTCCTTTTTTTTTGTGATACGGAGGTGAATGCCCATTTACGCACAGAGTATGGGACTCCCACGTTCGCATGAAGGCGACTGGACTACCCACTAAGCACTTCCCCTGCCAACCTGAGAACCTAGCCTGGAACCGTTTGACACATTACTTCGGGCCAGGTCTCGTTTTTTACGCCGTGAGGCGCCTGGGATCCCTCTTCTAACGGGGGGAGAGGGGAAAAGGAAGTACCATCCCCGGCTGCTGTGAGTCCATTTTATCTTTTAGGACTGCCCGAACATAATATGCCACCTGGCTCCATTTGTCAACCGATTCGAGCATCACCGCGACTATATCATCTGGGGTGAGCTCTCCCGTCTCCCTGTAAGGAGCCCTTCGCAGCCTGTCCCATTTTGTACATGCAAAAATGTGTGGCAGGCATTGTCTTCCTCTCCTGGGCAATACCGACAGTTGGGGGACCGTGTCTTACCAATCTTGTGCAGGTAAGACTGAAAACACCCATGCCCACTCAAAAGCTGGGTCAGATAGAAGTCAGTTTCACCATGCCTTCGATTTAACCATGGTCTCACATCCGGGATGAGGTGCGCAGTCCACCTTCCCTTCGTGAAATTCACCCAAGATTGCTGCCAATCGTTGAGTGAGCGCTGTCTCTCTTTATGGACAACCATCTCCCTTGCATCCTCGTTTCGACGCAAGTAAATAGTACGGCGCTCCCTAGCAAGGAGGCCGACAGGAATCACGGCTGCAATGACTTTCACCACCGAATCAGAGACTGTCGGATACGAAGATGCAATCCTCAGTGATCCTCATCTCTGTAGCTGTGCCAGGCGTTTTCAGTTAACCTCCTTACTGAGAGCGTCACCCCGTACCTCTGCTCCATACAGTAGCACTGATCCTACAGCACTCATCAAGAGGCATCTTGTTGATAGGCTGGGTCCCCCTACGTTGGCCATAAGTCGACATAGAGCCAATATTCCCGAAGCAGCCTTCTCAGTCGTTGCCCTGATTTGCTCAGAGAATCTCATCTTCGAGTCGATCAGTAGCCCCAGGTACATTACCGATGGCTTGAATTCAATTGGCAAGTCTCCAATATTGATCATCCTTACTCTAGGGGTTCCCTTTTTTGTCAAGATGACCACTTCAATTTTCTCCAGTGCTAAACTGAGCCCGCGAGCAGTTATCCAGTCTCTCACTCGGCGCATTAGCATACCTAGCCTTAGTTGTGCTTGGTCAACGGTGTGTCCGGTGACCAGAGCCACAACATCATCCACATAGCCAGTCAAGCGTGACTCATCTGGCATCTCCAGTCTCAGTAGCCCGTCGTAAGACACGTTCCACAGGTCGGGACCAAGGTAGATCCCTGGGCAACACCCGATGTAACCGCTATCTTTCGTTGGCCCTGAGTCGTGTCGTAGAGCAAGCTTCGATCCTTTAGGTAATCCCTCAAAAGCCGCATTAGATATTCTGGAATTTGAAAAGGGTTTTCCAGCGTATCCAGAATACCCACCCATCTAGCGGAGTTGAAGGCATTCCTGACGTCGAGTGTCACCAACAGGACGATCCGACTATGTGCCTCTGCCTTTTGGACCGCGTTTACCACCTCTGCAATCGCATCGATAGTAGAACGTCCTCCTCTAAAGCCGTACTACCAAGGAGAATCACACGAATCGCGTCCGTGAGTCTTCCCTTGATGAGTTTCTCTAGCACTTTCCCAGCGGTGTCTAGCATGCATAACGGGCGGCATGCAGTCGGCGATTCGGGATTTCCCTTTCCCTTTCTGATCAGCTGTAGCAATCGAACAGTTACACTGTCAAACTGCTCGAAAACTTTCCTATCTTCTTCACCCTGGCAGCAAGCGACAACCGATTATCAAGCGCCAACATATCAAAATATCCAGCCACATACATTGATCTCAATTGCATTAGCAACTATAAAAA
Source organism: Odontomyia ornata (assembly GCA_963969285.1). NCBI lineage: Eukaryota > Metazoa > Arthropoda > Insecta > Diptera > Stratiomyidae > Odontomyia > Odontomyia ornata. Next base: position 42,476,118 of record OZ017740.1, on the reverse strand, counting down.
TCCAATGGTAAAAGAAATCTACCAAAAAACAAAATATTCATATACTGAAATTAAACAATATAGATGTGCATCAGTACACAACAACAGAAGCCTTTCAAAAGTTTCAGTATGCTTAGAAGTAGAAAGAGACCTAGTTATCAAAACACCAGGACAGCATGTGTTGTGCAAAAATGTGTAAGCACAACCACCAGTACAGCGGAAATGTTATTTTTTCCTTGTCCCGATGGATGTCGAAATGTGAAAGAAATAGCTAAAAGCTATGAAAAGGTTGGATCTCTTTAGACGAAAGGCAAAGTTTATTGTTGTGAAGATCATTTTTGATAGGTAGAATCAACGGTGCTATCTTAGTCAATAAGTTTAGTTTAGTGAGCTAAGTTTAAAAAGATAGATAGAAAAAACGTATCAAATAATCAACGCAGAAGCAATCAAAACCCTTCGAATCATTATTTACATCAACCAAATCAACATGTATTGCAGCAGCAACATGTATTGCAGCAGCAACATGTATTGCAGCAGCAACATACATTGCAGCAGCAGCATGTATTGCAGCAGCAACATGTATTGCAGCAGCAACATGTATTGCAGCAGCAACATACATTGCAGCAGCAACATGCATTGCAGCAGCAGCATGCATTGCAGCAGCAACATGAAATAAGAGGAATAAAGAACGCAAGAAGAATGCCGGTGGAGAATAAGGGCGAACGGATTGGCACTTGATCTCGTAGCGGGAGTCCAGTTTGGTGGGCCACGTAGTGAACATCGAGGAGGAAATCGTCGCGTATGAGGGAATACAGTCCGCTGTTCGTTCCTTAAACATGGCCATAGATTGATTCGCTAGGGATCTGTGAGAGTTGTTCGAACGTGATAGTGTTGTTAACCTGAGCTTATCTCACGTTTTTGTCTGTGCGCCGCGAATTTTCACAAATAATTGATGCAAGCACTGTTATGTTTATTCAGTTGTTTAATTTCAATTAGGATGGAATGTAATTTTTAATTTGCGTGCGAAATGCAAATTACGAAATTAAGATCGAGTTTCCAATTGTAAATATATCAAATTGTATCGCAAAGCCAAATAAGGGATCCGCCAGAAGGTGATGTTATCCGGCCGACGAATGTGGAATCCATTAATGTTAAGCCAACTGTATCTGCTGATTCTGTTCGTAAGCAATGCTGCCAGTGACCACTTGATGCGAGTTTCCCAACTTCCGCAACTAACAACAGACATTTTCGTAATTTGAGGAGAACAGAGATATATGCATAAATAAGTTGAATGAATAGATCAAGAACAATTATTGCTCGTCGAAACAAACTTTACATTTATCAACAAAGAGACTTTGATGTCGTTTTGCAATGGGAGTGCTCCGTGTATGTGAGGTGTGTGCTATGTGAGTACGGTTTGCAATGGCGTAGGCTGCTACTTACGGTAATTTGACTTTGCTGGCATGTTGATATTGGGGGTCGGCAGTTGATCTTTTGATCGGTTGGATGTTTCCATTGTTCGGTTTGGAGAGGAGATTTGGGGAGATCGAGACGGAATTGTAGACATTTAACGAGTTGATGGCAATTTGTTGTTTTGATTTCATCTAGCTGGTTTCATACGGAAAATTGTGGATAAAATAATCTAAAACAATCGGGGAGATACGATAGCAAAAAAAGAAAGGGGTTTCTGTGCGTGCAATCGTGATGGATTTGTGCGGGTGGCAAGAATCTTTTGAGTGAAAAGCATCACAGAAGATTTGCAAGACGGGACCGTAAATTGTGACTTGTGAAAAATGAAATGTCATAACGGAAAAGAACACAAACAACTATGATATCATATTAGCGATAAGTTAAAACTTAAAAGGGAGTTTTATTGAAACGGAACGGTAACAAAGAGTGGTTATGGAAAAATTGCAACTTTAAAAACAAATATCTCGAATGCTTTGTGCGGTTGCAACAATAAGTGGTCCCATTTTCAAAAGCAATTTTATATATTGGACAATTAGCCAACTTAAAAATAGTTTAAATGAATGTGTTGTGCGGTTGTGCTATGGCTCCAAACACACGCAAAAGGGGAATTATTCGCTGGTCGTGATAGATTCTATTGTGATGGGAGGTGAGAAAAAAAAGGAACTGAATAAGGACAGTGTTGAGGACTTAGGTAACAGAAGGAACGGATTGATGTGAAAATCGATAGTGGTTTTTAGTGAAAATTCTTAAATTGGATTCACTGCTGAACTTTTTCCAAGTGTTCAAAACCCTCATTGAAGCACTTGCCAATTTTCATCCTCCCCAAAAGGAAAATTAGTAAAGTTAAAGCTAATTTGAGGTTATGGATTCATCGAACGGAGATGCATTGAAGATAATGAAGAATATACAATGATATTGGTAGTCTGCAATAATTTGAAATTGAGCAAAGGGAAAGTGTACACGGGCGCCAAAGCGCGCATTCCATCAACCAACATCACAGCTAGGAAGAAACTTCAAATTATGTCTCAGAACCAATGAAATCGGTTACAGATGTTTCTAAACAGCTCCTGCATAGGGTTAAGACCAATTACGAAGATTGATAATTATTATAATTTCTTTTATACGAGTGTCCCGTAACCAATATTCTAAACAATATACCGGTAGATGCCCAAATTGAAATTCATTACTTACCCACCCCGTCAAGGGGCGCTCGGTAAGGATGTTGGGTAAGTACTCTTTTGGATTGATTTCAATTTTTTATGAACCTCTCAAAATTTTTTATATCCATACTAAATTTTTTTATATACATTTTAAACTATTTATATATACATTTTTTTAATTTTTCTAATATATATATATTTTTAAATTTTTTTTAATATACCTTTAATACGGGAACTTGAAATAGTAAATTTCACTAAGACAGAAGGTGACATATTTTTTATTAAAAAAATAGGAGAAAGGAGTATCTCATATCTACCTTAATGTAATCATACCTCTGTTCCCTTGTGCTTCTTTTAGTGCTTTACATCTATGTTTTTTAATGAAAAAAAAAATTATGGTTATTAGTAGTTTGTAAATCATTAAGATCAGATTCGAAATTGATATTGATTAGTACTTGAAAATTTTCATATCGATTTTAAATCCTTAATTTTTTTGCTTGAAGTGTAATAAAATGAATAGATGATTTGTAAAACCGGTTTTTCCATTTTTGTTCTTTTGACCGGGTACAGGACCCGGTACGGTGGAAGGCTTTTCGCACAAAAAAATGAGCTAGCCATTGGGTGCGCTCCAAATGTAATTTAGTTTCAGGGACTCTTGCGGGTTGAGTGGCCTCCAGTTTAAGTGCCCTTTTTATAGCATAGGGTTATGTGATTCGATCACATAACTCTATGACATAAATTGGTCATCGTTATATTTCTTTTCTCATGGGAAAGCTCAGCAAAGTATGTTTGTATGAGTTTTCCACTCAGAACGGAAATATGTGGCCACTGCAATATTTATGGATCCTGATCCGATTGGGCGGATGCGAGGGGGCACCACAACCATCCGGTTGCCCCACTCTTATTTGTAGGCCATGAGAATCGTCGAGTAACGATGAAGCTCCCCTAAGTCCGTCTGTTTTGACTTCTTTCCCCTTGTTCTTTGAACAAGAAATTCCGTCCTTAGGACCCAAGAATTCGTGAATGCGAAATTCTTTTGTAGTAGGTCATTGTGCTGGGGGAATGAACTCACCCTATGACACTGCAATGCTAGCCTGCCAGCGCATTCACGCGGCCCCAAACAAGGCCATTCTCGGCTGATTTTAACATCTTCTTCCACCGAGGCAGCAGACCATCGATGCAGTCCTTCACGGACATTTTGATACCAACATAATCACTACACAGCAAGAGCCTCACCACCTTCCATCGTACCGGGAAAACCCCCCGTCCCGTAGGCAAGCCTTGAATGTGTTGAGCAACAAGTCAGGACAATGGTGATAGACAAGCCGCAACGCCTCAGCCGGAACACCATCTGGACCTGGAGCCTTCCTCGCTTTCAATGAAAGGATTACCTCCTCCAGTTCCGGCTGTGTGAAAAGTGGACGCTCGACTACTGTCTCGCCATAGACAGCGTCAACACGGATGGGTGCCCGCACTACCTCGTCCATCTTTTCCGCATCATGTATCAAGACTTTCGTAGGGTGCCAAGCTTGCGCATAACTAGCTTGTAGCCAAGGCCCCACGGATCCTTGTTCACATTGTCCACTAGGTCTTGCCAGCAGCGAGCCTTGCTATTTTTAATCAATTTGCGAAGGCATTTCCTGGCCAACTTATATGGTGCCACCCGGTTGCATGTCTCGTCACGGTTCCGCGCCCGTTGAGCCTCACGTCGAAGCTTGTGACACTCCCTTCGCTTTTCAGCGATTGCAGTTGACCACCAGTACACTAGAGGTTTGCCGTGCCGAGATTTTTGACGGGGCATAGAAGCGAAGCAAGTAGTCGTAATGATGCTCATAGTTGAGTTCACCATTTCTTGAGCTGTCTGCAGCGGTTCACCTGCTGTGAACACCTCGACGAACCTCTCGACGTCCATGCGTCCGATGTACCATCCAGTTGTAGGAAGCCGAGAGCACGAACGTCAGGAGACAACATCACTGATCTCAAGCAAAATACACTGATGATCACTGGCTGAGTAGTCCTCTAATACTTTCCAGTTGTGTACCCTCCGTACTAAGGACTCCGAGGCGAATGTCACGTCCGGTATGGTTCCCTCACAGCAAGTACGGCGGGAAGTCGGCGTGTTTCCGGTGTTTAGTACGACAAGTGCCATCCTAGTCACCATTTCCAGGATTCGTTTTCCCCGCGGATATGTTTGAGGCATGCCCCGTTCGATTCCTTTCACGTTGAAGTCTCCCGCTGTCTTTGCGTTCAAGACAGCATCGTCCAGAGCAGTAAGCTTGGCTTGGAAAGATGATATCGATTCGTTTTGCGTTAGGTACACACTAAAGAAGGTGGTCCCTGAGCACCGAACCCACACGAAAACATCCCCCCATCCACAGCTCTCCACCTGGAAATCACTGTACCGAACCCAGATTGACCAGTTTTGTCAGGATACCATAATGCAGAACTTTTATCATCGTGTTGCTCACTCAGCAGCAAGAAGTCGGCTTTCATGTCCCTCGCAAACCGCTCAAGTAGATTTTGGGCGGTTGAATTGTGGTGTAGGTTTAGCTGCAGGATACGGGTCATCGAAGTTCTGATTTAGCCTTAACTAGGGCTTCCTGGAAAACCTGGCATTTTCCTGATCCCAAGACGTATCCAAAATCATGTCATGGGTCAGCATCCTTGCAAAGAATACAGTGTGCGTCCTTCGTACACTCTTTTCTTTTATGTCCCATTTCACCGCATTTGTAACATAGGAAACTCCTATCGGGTCCTTTGCATACTTGTGTGGTGTGACCATAGCTAAGGCATTTGAAACATTGAAGAGGCGTTGCTCTTCGCCGTATCCTACAGACAAACCACTCTATTTGTACTTTGCCCTTGTTCAGAAATTGTTCGGCATCCTTGTCGGTCAGGTCATCTATGGCCAAACGTTGTCCCGTATTGTTTTCTAGTGTCAGTCTCGCTTTGATCCTTCCCACGCTAGGGAACTTCTATCCGTCCTCTGGTGTTCCTCAAGGTTCCATTTTAGGTCCCCTCCTATTCCTATTGTTTATAAATGATCTTCCTTCGGTTATCGCTTCCAATTGCCTACTGTATGCCGATGATTTTAAAGTCTTTCGAGCTATCAGATCTGTACGAGATTGTCAATATCTTCAGATGGACCTGATTGCACTGAGTAACTGGTGTTCGTCTAACTAACTCTGTCTTAATGTTGCCAAATGCTATAAAATGACTTTTCGTCTAAATCATTCTCCGCTGACTTTCACCTATATGTTGAATGAAGTCCCACTCGCTGCTGTGAGCTCTGCTAAGGACCTTGACGTTACTTTTGATCCTAAGCTCAATTTCGATGCACACATTCTAATCGTGACTACTAGGGCCTCGAAAATATTGGGACTTATTTTCAGGCATGCTCATAAATTTAACAATATATCCACCCCGGTCCGATTGTTTATCTGTCTTGTCCGTCCTACCCTCGAATATTGCTCTGTAGTTTGGTCTCCCCGACACTCCTACCTCATTGACTCGTTAGAGAATGTCCAGCGTAAATTTACTCGTGTCTCGTTTTACAAATTCAAAATCACATATCAACCCTATGACTGCCGTTTATCCTTCCTACGTTTGCCTACTCTGTCGTCCCGTCGCATGTATCTAGATCAGTGTTTTCTGTATCAAATCTGCCACAATCAAATTTCATTAACATTGTTTGCAGACTTACGCCTTCGTCAACCATCGCGTTCTTCTCGGGCAAACAATTTTTTCGTGCCACTGTATGCCCGTACAAATTTATATTTTCATTCTCCCATTATACGAATGGTAAGGAATCATGATAAGCTTGAGCTTGGCACTTTTCCGACTCATACCTAGTTTTTAAATTGAGATTAAGAAGCCTGATTCTTAAAACTCAACTGGAGTTAATATTAGACTTAATTTTTTTTTTTTTTTTTTTTATAAAACCTCCATTCCCTTCCACTCACTCCATCACACTTTCTTCGCCGCACAACGCTCGTGCGACCTGCACTTCACATTTCGTCGTTTCCTCAGGTGTGTCACCCAGAGAATGATTAGACCATCGGTATAAGGGGGCACACAAATTATGTGAAGTTATCCTATTAATCTCATCTTGTCCATTTCGTGATCAGCTCTCAGACATAAAAAAAACTTTGTAATACGCCGTGGGAAAAAAAACTCTGAGTTATAAAGATAGCTGTCTTTTCAAGCATCTCGACAATAGGGTTTAAAGTGCCCTTAGATGCTATGTTGAAATTTATTGGACTGAGGTTCTCCATAATAATATCTTTCTGCTATACAATCTCGACGATAGGGTCAAGAAAGGCCCTAAGATGCGATGTAGAAATTTATTGCACTGAGATTCAATCGTTGTTAAATAAATATTCTTTAAGCCTTTTTTTAAAAACTATAAGTGAGTTTGCATCCTTAACTGAATCAGGGAGATTGTTGTATACACGCAAGGCATCATTCGTAGCGTCATTCTTTAGACGATCCGTTCTTGCAAAAGGTATTATAAATTGATTTGCGTTCCTAACATTGTCGTGATTTTTCTGCGATACTTTCATAAATTGATTATGTGACGACGAATTTGAGTTCAAGCATTTAAAAAGAAACTTGGCTTTCTCTGCTTCAACGATTTGAGTAAATTTTGTGTGCTTTAATTTAATTTTACATGCATTGAATTTCTTTTTTATACTAACTTTAACACTTAATTCTAATTTTCATTAATTTTCTTTTCTGTCTGTTTTGTTCCATTTTGTTATTGGATTATGTTTTATCTGTTAAATGGAATTTAAATAAATAAACTCCCTTTTGATGGCTTCTTCTACCTTGGCCAGATTCCGTGACGTAGTCAATGTCTCTTATTTCGATCATTGCCATCGACTCAAGCGAAGCTATAGTTGCACTTTTGCCGAGGACTTTCTTTACTGCGTCGCAGAATGCTTCCTTATCCTCGGCCTCTGCTTCGAATTTAACCAGTATGTGTCCCGACCACGTTGGTCGTACTGCTTTAATGGTAGTGTTGGTGTCTTCGGGCCTTACGTTTGCCCTGATGTCCCGCAGCACCTCCGCGTAGGATCGGCCACCTTGGGGTCTCACGAGCAGTGCCTGCTGCCGGGGTCTTCGTCGGGGCTTCTGTCTCTCCTGTTTTGCATCAGGTCTTTTAAGGGGTTTTGTACTAAAATACAAAACCCTATTGCAATCACGACCTGTGTTCGTCAACCCGTCCGTCCGTCCGTCTGTACGTCACAGCACTTTTTCTCCGAAACTATTGAGGCTACAGCCATGACACTTTGTGTAAAGGTCAGAAGTGGTGACTTCTTGAAAGTTCAAGGGTCAAAAAAATTTTCAAAGGGGTTTAAGGGGGGTCTCCCCATATAGGGAGGTGACCCCTCAAAAAAAAATTTCACCATTAGTAGTCGAGAAGGGTGTCATTGGAAAGGTCTTAATGAGGTCTTTTCAAAACAAGTCTCAAAATTGCCTTACGAGTACCGAGGGGGCAGGGGAAGGGGAAATGTACGAACTTTTCACGTACCCCCCCTCGCGATTGGACACCCTCCATCCGAAAAATCTGAAAAAAATCATGCATGTAGGCCTTTATGAGTACAACAACAGCCAATACATGAAAAGTCGAAATTCACTCAACTTTGTTAGTAATAGTATGATTTATTGATTTTATGTTTTCTTGAATAAAATCTAAATGGTACCCTTAAATTCAATAAAATTTGGCAAAGAGATGACTATTTATAAGATTAATCTTTCCTGAAAGTTTCATAAAGATCAAATAGTATTTAACGAAGTTATAGCGATTTGAATTTTCCTGTATTACTATGGAATAATATGCCCTGTATTACTATGGAAACATATGGCTATGGAGCCATATGCGCTTTTTACCGACTTAGACACTACAGCTTTGCTAGGATTTGCATGAAAATTTCAGGAATGATAAGTATCATGAAGATGAGTACATACAAAAGAAACAAATCGAAGAGGCAAGAGAGAGCTCCTAGCAAAAGGGCTTTGTAACCATTCTAAGATTCGAAAAAACAGGCCATGAATCGATGATTACAGTACAGAGAAGTGGCCCCTGAAAAAAATTTCATGAAAGGTAACCGATATGAGTATCAACTGAAAGTTCTCCATGAAAGCTTTTCAAAACAGGTCTTAAACTGACAGTTTTTGCTTCAGTGGTGGCACAGGGGGGAATACATTTAAAATGTGTTTCCCCCCTCGCGAATGGACATCCGTGATCTAAAAAATCTGAAAAAATTATGAAGGGAGATATTTGTGGGTATAACTATAACAAATACCTCAGAAGTCAAAATTCTTTCAACTTTGCTAATAATAGTATGATCCTCGAACATGACATGTTTCTTGATTTTATTCGTTACTGGTTACTGCATTTTGTAAGTAGAGTACAAAACCCTTCTGACATGAGTATAGGTCTGTCTACCCAACTTGTTTCTTGTTGGGCGTCCGTGCGAACCTGACGTTCTGGCACTTTTTGAAGGAGTTTCTTTGCGACTTTCTTCGCTCCTTTTGTAAGCACTGTCTGGAACCCGTGATCTGGTGCTTCACGACCATCAAATGCCTCTTCCCTCCTTCTTTTATTCCGATCTCCTTCGATTGGGCTAGACGCTATTCTTTTATTGATTTTTGATGGTGGAACTATCTGTACGTGGCCTTCAGATTTCACCCTCAGCGCTTCTTTAGCCTTCTGCTCATCTTTGGCTTTTAACAAGCTCCTCCAATAGTGCCCTATGCAGTCTAAGAGCTCCTTTAGTTGAAGGAGCCTAATCTTTACTGCTTTTCTGATTTTTGGGGAGTCGCATGCAGATTGTATACATTTCAGAACATCTCCCGCTTTTCGGAATAGCCTTTCTTCTTCGTATGGCTGGGCGGCAATTTTACTTTGCGACAATCCTTGGGAGAGGTTATCGCTTTCCGTTTCCGAATACAGCATTTCCGCCACATTTTCGACGTTGGCGATGCAATCACACAACGTCGCTTTATTTGCCTGGTCACTCGTTTCTTTCCTACCATAATCTCCTCATTGACTTCAGGATGGTTCTTTATTATGTCGGGATTCACGACCCTTGCATCGGTCGCTTCAGTAACGATCGCAGCAGTGACCATCGAATTCTCGATGTTATTTTTATTTGATTTCGCCGCTCGACCACCTGAAGCGTCCTGCAGAGTTTCCCGCTTTTCGTTTATAGGACGCTCTGGCGTTCGCATCATTTTTTTGCTGCGCCCGAATGACGCAGGAATCTCAGTCTGGACCAGACTGTCTGCTAATCTCCGTTTTTCGCCCGTCTCCACTGTCATTGTATTAATAGTCGTTTTTGTTTTTTTGTTTGCATTCCCCCTGTGGGAATTCTGTATATTGGCAAAGAAACGAAAGTAAAAACATCTGCGGGATATGTTGGAAAACTATCCGAAAACATCAAAGGGTCCTCGCGTAATGTCACCTATGACAATTGTTTTGCGTCTATTCCAGTACGGATGAAATGTTTAAAGACTATCAACTAACAACTTTGAGTATGCTTCACAAAAATAAACGGGAAATTCCTCCATTATTTTTGCCACATAGAAGTAAGCCACCACTTTCGACCGAGAAAAAACACTTGTGTCTTTTACATCTAGGCAAAACAAATCTGTGGTACTTTTATCCACCACACCCCTATTGTTATTAATGACTAAAAAAAGCCTTGCCATCCGAAGGTTAAACCAAAACAGAGTGATAAACAAACTCATGGAAATAGCAGTATATACTTAGTGACAGGCAAGAACTGTGACAAAGCATACAAAGGATATATATGCTTATAATTGACACTAAAGAAAAGAGCAACTTACCCCCGTAATACATACCGTGGCGGACAAAATTCTACGACAACTCCTTATATTGAGGTTCTGATTGATTGGAAGCTTTAATCAAAAAGTCAATGATGTGCATTTTTCAGTAACGGGAATATATTTATAAAAAAACAAAGACAAAAACATTTCATAACAAACTTAAGAATAAATTCGTAAAAACATAAAAAAATGAATGGACAAAAGTCTAAGACAGTCAGTGCTAGCTGACTTGTACACAAAATATTTTCAACTAAACGTATTGGAATTTTAAAATTTTTGCAGGCTTAATATTTGGTTGGTATCAATTATTGCTTGTAGTCTTTGGGGCATAGAGGGGACTGAGTTACCAGTTTCTGCAGATGCTATTTTCTCCCATTCTGGAACAAGCGCTTACTTCAACAAATTTTTATTTTTAATGCAACATTTTCGAATTTTTCGTTTCAAAAGCTCCCATACATGCTCTATTGGGTTTAAATCTGGACTTTGTGGAGGCGTATTAGGTTGCCTGGGAGCGTAGTACAACAACCAGTTCTTGACGAAAAGTGCTGTGTGTTTTGGATCATTGTCTTGTTCGAAGATCCATCTCTCCAAGACCCAGCTTTTCCACTGATTGCATCAAATGTTGTTCTAATATGTTCTTGTAAACATAAAGGTCCATCGTAGTTTCTACAAAAGCCAATCTGCCATACACAGATGCGGCCATGGCGTCCCCAAAGTATAACATTACCTCCACAGAGCTTGACAGTACGAACCAAATTGTTGGTCTCTAAAACCGTGTTCTTTTTCCTCCATACTTTACTGCGAGCAACACTTCTGAAAATGTTGAGTTTGGACTGAACGATGAAAAAGACGCGATTCCAAAAATCATTGTCCTTGCCAATATGGATGTCTACGAACTGTAGACGCAGAAGTCAGTTTTTGGCGGATATTAATGGCTTTTTACGTGGAGTTCTGCTTTGAAACCCATTAATATTTAATGCTCTCGTAATGGTTCTTGCATGGACATCCTTTTTCCTTTCCGTAGCTATTTGTTTCGCCAAATCTGGAGCACTTATTTTAGGATTACTGTTCACTTCTTTAAGAATGAAACTAATGTTTCTGTGCGACATCTTTTTCGGTCGGCCAGTTCGGGGCTTATTAGGGTTTTGTACTAAAATACAAAACCCTATTGCAATCACGACCTGTGTCCGTCTGTCCGTCCGTCCGTCCGTCCGTCCGTCCGTCTGTATGTCACAGCACTTTTTCTCCGAAACTATAGAGGCTACAGCCATGAAACTTTGTGGAAAGGTCAGAAGTGGTAACCTCTTGAGAGTTCAATGGTGGGAAAAATTTTCAAAGGGGTTTAAGGGGGGTCTCCCCATATAGGGAAGTGACCCCCCTGAAAAAAATTTTCACCATTGGTAGTCGAATAGGGTGTCATTGGAAAGGTCTCAACAAGATCTTTTCAAAAAAAGTCTTGAAATTGCCTTACGAGTACCAAGGGGGGCAGGGAAAGGGGAAATGTACGAACTTTTCGCGTACCCCCCCCCCCCCCCCCCCCTCGCGATTGGACACCTTCCATCCGAAAAATCTGAAAAAAATCATGGATGTAGGCCTTAATGAGTACAATAACAACAAATACACGAGAAGTCGAAATTCACTCAACTTTGTTAATAATAGTATGATTTATTGATTTTATGTTTTCTTGAATAAAATCTAGACGGTACCCTTAAATTCAATAAAATTTAGCACACAGATGACTTTTTATAAGATTGACCTTCTCTGCAAGTTTCATAAAGATCGAATAATATTTAACGAAGTTATAGCGATTTGAATTTTCCTGCATTACTATGGAACAATATGCCCTGTATTACTATGGAAACATGTGGCTATGGAGCCATATGCGCTTTTTACCGACTTAGAAACTACAGCTTTGCTAGGATTTGCATGAAAATTTCAGGAATGATGGGTATCATGAAGATGAGTATATACAATTGAAACAAGTCGGAAAGGCAGGAGAGAGCTCCTAGCAAAAGGGCTTTGTAACCATTCTAAGATTCTAAAAAACAGGCCATGAATCGATGATTACAGTAGAGAGGAGTGGCCCCTGAAAAAAAATTTCATGAAAGGTAGTCGATATGAGTATCAACTGAAAGTTCTCTATGAGAGCTTTTCAAAACAGTTCTTAAACTGACAGTTTTTGCTTCTGTGGGGGCATAGGTGGGGGGGGGGGGGGGGAAATACATGAAAAATGTGTTTCCTCCCTCGCGAATGGACACCCGTGATCTTAAAAAATCTGAAATAATTATCAAGGGAGATATTTGAAGTCAAAATTCTTTCAACTCTGCTAATAATAGTATGATCCTCGAACATGACATCTTTCTTGATTTTATTCGTTACTGGGTACTGCATTTTGTAAGTTGAGTACAAAACCCTTCTGACATGAGCATAGGTCTGTCTACCCAACTTGTTTTCAATAGAACCACTGTTTGCAAAGTTTTTGATGATTGTATACATAGAAGTTTGTTTAAGATTCAGTAATTTTGCGATTTCCGAGCACTATTTATTGAGCTTTTTTATACTGTACGATCAAATTTCGGATATCACTAGAAATTTTTTTCGCGTTAGAAACTAGCGATGAAACTAAAACAGAATTGAAGCAGCACATATACGGAATGACAATAAGTGCAAATAAACAAATACTGATGACATTCCGATACGTTTAGTTGGAAATTTTTTGTGTATAACTGAGTCAGCACTGACTGTCGTAGACTTTTGTCCATTCAAATTTTTATGTTGTTATAAATTTCTCCTTTATTCTGGTATGAATAGTTTTTCCCTCTACTTTTTTATAAATATATTTACGTTACTGAAAAATGTGCATCAATGGATTTTTGATTAAAGCTTCCAAATAACCGGTATCTCTATAAGGAATTGTCGTAGACTTTTGTTCGTCACTGTATATATCTATCGAAAAAACAAATCATAGTATTTTAATGGAAAACCAAAAAATTAGGGATAAAATAATTGATTTCAAATACAAGACTTTGTGTGTTAATTCCTCTGAATAAAAACTTGGAATCTCAAAACTAAAAAATTTTCATTTTGTCATCAATCTATCCCTTCCGGGGATGTAATTCTATTAACACCTGTGTTATCAATTATGCCGACGATAAATTCAAAGATAAAGAACAATTACCATCCGCTTTGTTATGCAAGATAAATTATTCAACTCGTTAGTTATGTTTGACGTTATCGTTTCGAAAAGTGATTTATTTTCAGAAAAATAAAACTTTAACGCGTGGTCTCATATAAGAACAGTGCATTTGGCTTGTTTCTTGAGTCTGTGTGTATTTCAATCCTTATCAATCGAAAGATTTACATTAAATTGAGTCATACCTGTGTTTTATTTATTTTCAAAGGATTCCCTATGGCTGTTATAATCTCTTATGATTCATACTAGAATGTCATTTGTCTGAGCCTCAATTTTATCTTTATTGGCAAGAAAGAGATTAAGTGAATAACTAAATTTTTCTTGAGGGCATGCTTATGTAGCATAAAAGATCTGATGGGAATAAAGAAGGTTCTGTGGCATACATTAAACTCAAATGTGCTTTATTGATTCAATGGTTATAAACTTTATAAAAACATAAAGCAAGTTTTAAAACGTTAAAATACTCAAAAACTTAATGGCCCACACGGCATTTCAAATTTAAACAATAGTCAAAGAATATCATAAAATTTGATGTTGTTTGTCCAAATAGCTGAATAATATCAATTAATTGAAAAACGAAATAAAACAACCAACTCTTTTGGAAATTACTTACATTGAGCTTACAGCTAATATGTACCAACTTCATGATAATTAATGCTGTCAAAAAACCTTAACCAATCCTAACTGAACAATCTTTCAATATTACGAGCCTGCATGTTAAACTTATCAAATTATAATAAAAATTAATGTAGCAATAATGAGCTACAACAAAAAACGAAAAAAACCACGAAAATCCAAAAAAAACCACGAATAATTTTGTGATTGCCATTTAGCCACCAAAATTTAGATTGCTCCGATTCTGTGTCTAGCATTCATTGCGTACAGATGCCAAATCACTGTTTTTTTTTTATATCTAACATTCAATGCATATAGACGTGTTTTTAATTGCCCCTGGCAATAATTTTCATAAATTAAAATAATTTTAAAACGTCGATTCGACGGCAATTATCGTTGAATTATTCGAACAATTTATCGAGTATCTGGATTTTATTTGCGAGGAAGTCTCAAAAAGAACAAAAAAGAAGAAACGTTTTTTCACCGACTTCCTACCGCTGGGGGATCCGCGGCCAGGCATTTCTTATCTTACGAATGAAAAAATCATGAAATGAAAAAACGACCAAGAGAGCTTTGAGCATAGCAAGCATATTACGCTTTCAAGTGAAGAATTGGAAAGAGTAAACAGAGAAAACGCAAGAGTTACTAGAGAAAATGATCAGATGAAACTCCGAATTCAAAATTTGGAGGAAATGATCCGGAAATTAACAAACGTGAACAAACAAAAGTGATCAAGCCACAAAATACGTCCAGAAAAGACGAAGCGGCAACAAATATGAAGAATGAAAAAAAATCCCCGTTGGCAGCACCAGCCGGAAAGGTAAATTTCTCGTAGGGAGCGTAAGGTTTCGAAAAAGAATTTGGCTTGCCTACTACTGGACTTCTTATTATGATTTTTGTAGCACTACATGGGTATTTATTAAAATAAAAAGAATCTGCAGACGTTCGTATTTAGAGACCCTTTAAAGAGACGAAATATTTTGCTAATTAAATTGAGTTGCACACGTATGGATCGCAAATTGAAAATTGGCGGATAATAAATTGTTATAAACATATAAATACAGGTTTCACCCTTCTCACATTTGTTGTTTACACATTTCACAGTGGTTACCACACAAAGGTGATAACTTGTGGGCTTAAATAGCTCAAATAGTTAATATCAAAAGATTTCCATAAAAGTTTAATCAGCACTTGCGTTGCCATTAATATATACATTTTTAATTCTTTTTTGAACCATCAGGGACCGTCAGTTTGAATTTTTATTGAAAACGGCTGCTAAAAATATTAAGCTGCAAATTTTCGACTTTTTTATTTGTCATCCGATTTGCATAATTAAATTAAGTAAACTTGTCTTAATAACTTATAATTTCGAGTTTCATCGGAATCTGTTGAGAAACTTGGCTGCTAGAGGCCTACAGAAATAAAACAAGTTGAGTAAGCAGGAGAGTGCTCCTACCAGAAGGTCTTTGTAAACATCCTAGGGTTAGAAGCAAGCTTTCTAATGGCGTGAATCGATAACTTGAATTATTCACCCAATACTTAGATATGAATTCGTTCAAATTTATACAAAAGATGCACAGTTTCTTTCATAACCACAGTGCAGCCGCCATTTTAATCTAGCTTAAATGATTTTTCTGAATGCTCGACCGATTGAACATGTTCAAGTTAAACACTTTCCTTAAATTTTCATGAAAATTGAAAGAAATTAAAAGTGCCGAAGTCAATTTTAAATATATATAGGGTTTTCCAATAAGAGGTGTTATTTTGAATAGATCTTCTGATTTAACACCTTGCGACTTCTTCCTTTGGAGCCACGTGATAGAGAAGGCCTATGCCAATAGCCCAGCGTCGATTCAAGACCTTAGAGATGGAATTCGTTAGGCTATCGAGGACATAGGGCAGCCACTTTGCGATTTGGTTATGGAAAATTTCATGAAGAGGATATGGTCCTGTAAGCGTGTCGTAGTGGTTATTTGCTCAATGTTAATTATTGCTATTAACGGCATATCTTCTTCTTTATAATAAAATAATTATTCGATCATTTGTATTAAAAATGGCATTTTTCTTTTAATATCAAAATAACACCTCTTATTGGAAAACCCTATATCAACCATAAACACGTGTTATTGTTGGTGTAATTCCATATAATTGAAATGGCTATAACTCACTTGATTATGATTTGATCTCAATTAAATTTTGTGAACATATATATCTTATGTCAGTCTATATAATTGCGAAATTTTGAGAAGTTTAAAGGTACCGTTTTGATTTTATGGGCAAAAATGTAAAATCTACAAATCATACTATTATTAACAAAGTTGAGCGAATTTCGATTTCTAAGGTATTTGTTGCCCTTGTAATCATAAAGGCACATATTCGTGATAATTTTCAGATTTTTCGGCTCAAAGGTGTCCAATCGCGAGGGGGGGGACACAAATTTTTGGTACATTTTGCCTTCCCCTGGACCCCCTAGTTCATAAAATGATTTTTTTATTTCAGATTCTAAAAGATCTAATCAAGACCTTTCATTTGATACCCAACTCGACTACCTTTGATGAAAAAAAATTTTCAAGGGCCAATTCGTTATTAGGGGGACCCCCCTTAAACATTTTTTAAATTTTTGTTAAGGCCTTAACTTTTGAGAGATCATCACTTTTGACCTTTTCACAAAGTTTGAGCATTCTAGCTTCTATAGTTTCTGAGGAAATTAGCTGTGACGCACGGACAGACGGACGGACGGACAGACGGACGGACAGACGGACAGACAGGTCGCGAAACTAGTAGGTCTTTGTAAAAAAAATTTTTACAAAGACCTTAAAAGATTTTAAGTCACCCCCTGTGACACGTTAAAATATTTTCTTAAACACCTTAAAATATTTTCTTGCACTGCAAATTTTAAGAGGCACCACTTTTGACCTACGTAGGAAATTTCCTCATTCTAGCTCATATGGTTTGCAAGAAAACTTGTTTTAACGCATGAACAAACGGACGGATGGACGGACAGACAGACAAGTCGCGATTTTATAATTTTTTAGAGTATTGTTAAAAATATTTTACAATATCTTAAAAATGGTCTGCTTTATAAATACTTCCAAGTTGTCATTTAAAAAGTTTCCAGTTGCTACTGTCAGAATGGCAGAATGTGTAATGAATAAAACCAATCGAGTTCAACCAATTTAGCTTTTTTATTTAATTAATTTCTCTCCGTAAGTAACACACGTCTGCTCGGCTTCTCGACTGCATTTCACGACTAGCATCCATTGTTGCGAGTTGTCCAGTTTCTCCAGTGCTGACAGCTCGGCCATCCTGGAGTGACTCGTCCCGAGACACATCTTCAACCAAGGCGGGATCGGAGTTAACTTCTGATTCGTCATCCGTTGATTCATCGTCGCTGTTCGCTTCTGGTCCCAAGGAACAACAGGGTTCCAACCGCTCCGCGTTTAATATAGATTGGAACGATCGTTGATTCCGTTGGCGATCTTCTAAATCTCCAATGAGGTATCGGTTGCAATCCAATACCCGATTAATTACATACGGTCCCTTGTAGCGTGGCTGTAATTTTCGAGATTCCCTGGTCGCAGAAGGCATGCTATCGACCACAACCAGATCGTTAACCGCAAACTGTTTTGGTTGCCCGTGTTGTTTGTCGAAACATTCTTTCCATTTTTGCTTTTTGATGTTAATTCTATTCGCGATTTCGTCATAGCAAATTTCCGTGGATTTAGTCCCATCTAACTCGTGTAGCGCTTTGAGCAGCTTATTTGGAAGAATGTCACGTAGCTGGTATCGGAATACAATCGCATTCGGTGAGTGACCGGTAGTCGAGTTTGCTCGGGAATTTAAAGCAAACTGAAGCCTTTTAAGATTTCCGTCCCATTTGCGTTCGTTATCTGTTGAAGTTCGGAAATATAGAAGAACATTTGCCCCGGGGTTTCTAACCGCATTTAAAACATGGCTGATATCGTTATCAGCACAATGACTTTCAAACTTTTTGTAAGTGAAGGCTGCGCCTCGGTCTGATATGATTCGTTGTGGAAGCCCAAAAAAGGTACTTAGATCATTTAGCGCATGAATTACTGGGAGCGTACTTGCCGACTTTACCGCTTTTACCACAATATATTTCGAAAATGAGTCACTTATTCCTAGCACGTATTGGTTTCCAGCGGAACTTTTAGGAAAGGGTCCCAGGTAGTCTACGTGTATCATTTCGAACGGGATAGAGACAACTGGGCTTACATACAGTTTCCCAACTGGCTTCCCAGCAGCCCTTTTAAAATAACAGCATTCGATACAGGCAGCGATATATCCCTTAATGTAATTTCTCATTCGCTTGAACCATAATAGGGCCGTATCTGTTCTAACGTTTTGTCCACCCCAAAGTGTCCTTGGTCATCATGAGCTTTCTTCGCAACTCCCAAACGTATAGCTTTTGGAACGACCCATCGAAGCTCTCCCCGCACTTTCCGATATGGTCGGTTGGTTTCCAGTACGTACTCCTCCCGTAACTGCGCCAGTTGGTCGGAACACTGTTCCCCTCGAATTATCCGCGTGATATTTCGTAGTGCCTCGTCCTGTTGTTGCATTGTAACCAGCCAGTCTTTATCGGTAATGTTGACTGTTAAAATCCTCTCAACAACTTCAGTGGTGTTTTCGGTAGGTGCACGACTTAAGGCATCCACATGCTGCATCCTGCGGCTGTCCCAGTGAATTAGTTTAAAATCATACTGAGACATCTTCAGCCACCATCGTGCTATCCTTTGAGGTAGGGGCTTCTTTAGTCGCACCGTGGTAACTGCAGAGCAATCTTTTACAATCATGAAAGGTTTCCCTAACACATAGATTCGGAACCTTTCCAATGATTCTACGATAGCAAGTACTTCCAGCTCATACGAATGGTAATTTTTGTCTGCCTCGCTACAACCGCGGCTATAGTAGCAACCCGGTTTAATCTCACCCGAAGATTCTTCCTGGAACAACACCCCGGCGAGCCCTTTGGAACCCACATCTGTATGAATCTCATGGCGTTTCATCTGATCGTACAAGCACAGAATAGGCTTGTTGGATAAAATCTCCTTCAGACGACTAAATGCGGCTTCTTGATCAGCATCCCATAGGAAAGTTGCATTTTTCTTCAGTAGGTGGGTGATTGGTTGTGCTATTTCAGCAAATTTTTCAATATACTTCCGAAAAAATTCAGTTAACCCTATAAATCTTCGAACGTCGTTAACGTTTTCGGGTGTTGAGAAATCTTTTATCGCTGCTACTTTTATCTCCCCAGGTGCTATACTGCTGGCATTCACTCGGTGGCCCACACATAGTCTATCTTTTGAATCTGATTTTTTTTTAATAAGTACCACTGGAGAAGCATATGACGATTCACTCGGCTGAATAATGTTTGTTTCCAATAATTCGTGTATAATTTTTGTCACCTCAGGTCTTTTCGCAAAAGCAATGCAATGAGGTCTGTGGTAAATGGGTTTTTCTTATATTAACCTGACTTTCAGCTGTCCCAGTTTACACTTCCCAATCGCCGATAGATTTTCAGCAAAATAATCTTTGAATTCGCATAATAGTTCATCTAACTTGCGATACTCGTCCTCGTTCAAGTTCTTTTTGTCTTCGATTTTACAAACTCCATCTCCAATGATTAGGTTTAGATGTTGGCTTTTTACGAAATCAGCTCCCACTAGAGCGGCACAAGGCAACATTCCATCTTCCACGATATAGAATGTGTGAAGAAAATCCCTATTATCAAACTGCATCTCCGTTTTGATTTTTCCCGTAGAGCCATATTTTCCTCCACCGAAGCCAGAAAATTCGATTTCAGTCGGTTCGACTGGCCCAATGGCATCAGCAACAAATTGAGCTAATAATGAACGAAAGGTTCCTGAGTCTACTATTGCAAATATACTTTTTCCCTTGACAGTTATTTTTTTCAGCGGCGAAAGTGGCCCAAAAACAATTGATTTATTTTGCACGCATCTGATGCGGATCTATAGCCGGCACAACGTTCTCCTCGAAGCGGCTAATCGCCATATGAAATTCTTGTAGCTCTGCGAATTCGCTTTCCGCAAGAGCATTTTGCAGTGCTGGATGACTGAGGCCTCGTCGGATATACTTTATAATTGCTGCGTCTGACACTTCTCTCCGTCTCCCAATCGCTGTGATTTTATAAAAGTATTTGTCCAAACTTTCCGAATTTGCACGAATCGTTCTCATCAACTTTAAACGCACATCGGCTTCATCAATCCGAGGAGGAAAGTCGATCACTAGTTTGTTCGCAAACTCAGGGAAACTTTTAAATACTTGCATTTGTCCGTCGTTCCATATTTTTGCATATCCGCACAATTTTAATTGTGCTGCAAACAATATCAATTTATCGTCCCAAGCGTATACCTCCTGCGCTTAATAAACTGTTCTGCCGTCCAGTCTCGCTTGTTTGGGTCGAAACTTGGCAACATCTCCACAATGTCGCGGACGGAGAAAAACGTTCTCGTTTGTCGATATGTTGATTCTAGGAATGCCTGCTCCCTTTCCAGCAAAATGTGTTCACGCTGTTGAAGATTTAATCGCCGTGGCGCCTCATGCTCATGCATCACCTCCTCGGCTTCTAGGGGTGCGCTCGTCTCCTCCGTTAGGGTGATTTGGTCATTCACTTGCGTTGCCACTTAAATCTCGCACAATTTAAACTTCAGTCATCTGCCTTGGCGTGCTGCTTGCTTTTGGGAAATCTGATTGCACTAACCTTTTGATTAATTCGGGTTTGTTTTCCAACGTCAGCAACCCACGCTTGCGGCAAAAGTCTTGTATATCTTTTTTCGTTTTAGTCGTGTACATGACTGACCCCACTGCTGAACTGTCAGAATGGCAGAATGGGTAATGAATAAAACCAATCGAGTTCAACCTATTTAGCGTTTTTATTCAATTAATTTCTCTCCGTAAGCAACACACGTCTGCTAGGCTTCGCTGGCGTGCTCGACTTGACTGCATTTCACGACTGGCCTCCGTTTTTGCCAGTTGTCCAGTTTCTTCAGTGCTAACACTACTAAAATAGCGAATTGCGCATGCGTTCTGACCTTTAGGGGCCACCATTTTGAATGCATGCATTTGATTTTGGATTATTTTAAATGTTTGTGTGTTAGGACTCCATCAATCAATATACCAAATCCCGTTCAAATTGGAGTTTCACTCTAGACAGGGCAAAAGTATTAAATTTTTAGTGAAAATGGCAGCTTAAAATATTAGGTTTTAAATTTTCGACTATTTTATCTTTCATTTAATTCTAATAATTTTTTGCATAATACAAGAACTTAGTACAGAGATCCATTATCTCAAGTTTCATAGAAATCCGTTGGAAAATGTGACCGCTAGAGGACCACAAAAAGCTGAAAAAAAAACGCATAATTAAACCACCGCCATATTTAAATATGCTCATGCATGGCCACCAAAATGTCAAAGTTTCTAGAGCTAACCAATTTTTATCTTAAAACCAAGCTTCATATACGTCGGATCAAAATTGCGACTTTTAGAAGACTTTGAAGTTTTGAGTTTCAACTGGGCGCCATTTTGTTTTTTGAGATATAGATGTTACCAAGGCCAGTTGCAGCTCAGGCCAGCGCCTTGGTCCTGACTTGCTGCTCAACACACTCAACGCATGTCTGCGTGAAGGGGTCTTCCCGGAGTGCTGGAAGGTAACCAGGCCTGTGCTGATTAGGAAGGAGGAGAGAAACTCCAAGTCAACGAAAGTCTATATACCGCCCGTTCTCATCAACAGAAAACTGGTGCTGGTGACTTACCTCCGCGGAAGTATCGCTTTAGAGCAGATAGCTCTAAAATTGATTTGATTACGGAGGTGGTGAGTGTCATTAACGGACGGAGCCGTACAGGCGTGTCCTTCGACGTGCAGTATTGTTGGTGAATTTGCATGTTAGGAATGCCTTCAACTCCGCTTGGTGGGCGGATGTCCAAAAACATTGTAAAATCTTTTTCAAGTTCCAAAATATCAGATGTAGGTTCCAAGAGGCTATCCGAAGGACCAAATCGTGCTCTATGATACGAAGAAGGTTGTCAGAGATTGAAATTCACAGCGGGTGTCGCACGGGGCTCCATCCTCAATCCTGACTTGTGAAGCATCTTACAGGCCGTTATACCATTAAATGCAATTGTTTTGTTTTTTCAATACCTCCATTCTGCATTCACATTTCGTCGCTTCGTCAAGTGTGCCATCCAGTCAATGTTCCAACCATCGGCATAAGGGGGGTACACAAAAAATAATGTGATAATATCCTTTCATTAATATCTAGTCCAATTCATGATCAGCTCTCAGAGAAAAAAAATTCAATATAAAAAGATGCATTAAAAATAAACTCTGAGTAACTGTCTCTTCAAGTATCTCGCCTATAGGGTCAGAAATGCCCTAAGATACTGAGTTTTAAATTATCTTCAGGTCCGCGCTTCAATCAGTGTTCATTAAATGATCCCTAACTCTTTTTTTAAATACCAAAACTGAGTTTGCTTTCTTAACCATTTCTGAAAGATTGCTAAATGTACGCAGAGCATCATTCGTGGTATCGTTCTTTAGACGATTCGTTCTGGCAAAAGTTATTATGAGTGGATCTGCATTCCTCGCATTGTACGAGTTGATTTGCGATACCTTAATTAATGGTGTTCTGTGCAATCCATTAGTTTTTAAATTTTTGTAGGTAAATTTAACTTTCTCCATCATAATGATGTAACTAATTATACCGATGTATTGATCGCAAAAATTTAACATAGTGCCTTTTTTCTCCGGGGTACAGACAGCAATATCAACTTGCATTCTCAAATTTTTAAAACTAGTTCAAATTGTAAGGATGGTTGGAAGCGCAGCTTATTTCCACCCTAGACACATTTGAATATAGCAAGATCTCAAACCTCAAGTTGTTGGTTGATGCATATACTAAATCTCCTTACATTCACTCCTGACATCTGTTCGTGAGTCCTTTTAAAATTGAAATTTACATGAAACGTCAAACAAAACATTTAGTGGCCATCAACCAGCTGTGAAATACTCAGTCAATAAAATGAATATTGAAAATATGCCCATCCTGGGCGCGAATATCGATAAAAGTCAAGTTCCACCTATACACCAGAAACGTTTACTTGCTTTTATCAACCACTTCATCACTAGCACCTGCGGATTTCTCAATGATTTCATATTGAATTGTGAAAACAAATTCATCGATCTAGAACGAAAAATCCAGCGGGTTGAAGCGTCTCTGATAATAATTGAATCAAAGGTATTTTCCTTAATAATTTCCGGTCACACATTGATAATTGTCTCGTTTTCACAGATTGCATCCATTCCAGGCCTAGACCAACAAAGTAATCGTCCGAAAGAAGCCTATACGATCGACACACCGGCAGAGGTTAGCGAAACGCAAGAACCCGAACAAAACGACTGTACCGTCGATGCGACAGATGCACCCCTAGAGACCGAAATAGTATCCCAAGGCGTTACTGCTGCTAATGATGCTCGGTACCGAAAATATTTTAAGATGTTGCAATTCGGCGTCCCTTCTAATGCGGTTAAGATGAAAATGGCAGCCGAAGGATACGACGCAAACATCCTTGACACACCGGATCTTGTACTCCCCGACGGTATTTTATATCAACCTACAGAAGAATAAAAACTAAACTACTATGCAACTAAAAACTACATAATAAAATTTTAATTTTTTAATAAGACGTTATTTGAACTTATAAACATTTAGAATTGGATCATTTGTCCCTTCCTCTTCTTGTCACCTCCCAACTCGAAATGTTTGCAACGCTTCAATGGTGTCTGTTTCCGGAATTTGCATTCTGTGCATTCCATACGTAGTACGATCTTTTTGGTGGTCTTAGCCTGAAAAAGAAAAAGTCGTTAGCATCCAAGTCCTGCATGCTTAGTAAGCAGCTCAATAATAAAATAACGTTCAACAAATGTACGAAAATCTCTTCGGCATTACGGGCACAAGCCCGCAAACTCAATAGAGAGAAACCCGAATTAATTTAGCATATTTTTGTCCCACCAATAAGTCCACTGTATCGACGGAGCTACTGGTTCTACAAATATGCCGGTGACTTCGCGCAACCCGCACTACTCTTACCTTCTTCCTGAAGATAGGTTTCGTCTGACCACCGAAACCTTGTTGTTTCCTATCGTAACGTCTTCTTCCTTGAGCACCTTTGCGTTCTTTTGACTTCTTGTACTGCGTAACTTTGTGCGGCCTGTGCACTTTACACTTCTTGCAAAATGTACGACGTTGTTTTGGTACATTAACCTAAAACGCAAACAAACACAATTGATTAACAAAATATCCTACCTTGAACGGAGATTTTATATCAGCAAGCTTAGAAATCAATATTTTGACCATCACGTAACATCTATTAGTTACGATGGCTCCCGATTCTTCCTAAATTCGAAATTTTTTGGGACGTACCATTTTGACAGTTTACTCCGCAAAGGGAACTTGACATGAAAGAAAGAACCGGATGTCAATACATTGCTCTCTTTCTTGTCAATCTCCCAGCTGTAGTAAATAACGTGAACATTACCTCGATTCAAAGCAACTGTTGTTGTCACATTTGCTTAAGCCAAGTGTACAATATGTATCTTATATCTATCTTTTAGAGCATTGCATTTTTTGATTTAAAATCAAAGCGAACTATCATTTCATCGGAATACGGAATAATTTATAAGCTGCAATCTCCTTACAAATGTTTCGCAATTCTAATTATTCCTAGACATGATTGTTTCACTTGTCGTTTATGAATTTGAGAAGACGGTTGAGCTTAGAATTGATCACTGTGTTTCGTTTTATAGTCAATGCCATCAGACTCATGCAGGCAGGTAATCATTTATTGTCACACCTGAAATCAAATATAGGTAAGAAATAGTGAACTTACACCAGAATCCTATAGCATCGCATAAAATTTAATAATTTATTAATTTCTTTTATTATCATGTATCAATCATGCAACTAGTACAGATCCAAAAATGATTAATGAGCAACATGCGCCAAAATAAAATTAATCAGTTACATAGTTTAAATGGAAGAGCAAAAGATAACTTATTTTAATAAAAATAAAACATGCAATAATGAAAAGAAGAAGAATCTCGATCAAAACATAAAAACTGCTGAACATTGATTAGTTTTCACGAAAGAATTTCACAACCTTCTGAGGCAGTAATCAAATTATTTTGGCACAATGGAAATTAATATTAAATTTACAATAATGTCTTATCAAAATAAAATGTCCAGATGTAAATCTTAAGGTGGACAGTTCCAAAATGTTTCTAAAATTATGTCCAATAAAGAGAAATTAAACGATGAAAACATATCAAATTATGGATATCATTTAATTTTTTAAACCTGCATAGTGTGATCTTTCAATTTTTCTTTAGACAGCAAAGAGCTCCACGTTCCAACAAGAGGTGGCACATATTTTAACTCCTCTATGGCAGTTACAAGTATTATGGGTTCTGAGCATTTACCATTAATTCTGGCATAATTTAATTTAAGAATATTTCTTGCTCAAGTATTGTTGGAATGAATGTTATAGTTTTAAATTGGTAGGATACTTGATTTTAGGTTCCTTTTCAGAATTTCATATGCAAATTTAACCACCTCTATTAAAATAACCTGTCTAATATTGAATTTTAGTCTAGATGTACAAACTGCTGCAACCTGTACATTCTCTTCATGATCTTATTCAAAAAATGATGAATCGAGTCAACATTTGCTCTGATATCTGATTCCAGTTCAAAACTAGGTGGGATTTGCTCAAAAAACCCTTATTCAGTATCACTGTTTAAATTTGAGTTTAAGAACAAGCTCAGACCACGTCTATCGTAAGTCCCAAAATTTGGTGAAAGATATCTGATCAATATATAATACGATTGCCTCGTGTTAATGATCAGCTTCCTTCCTAAATGACATGTTGACAAATTTTCATTGATGTTTCATTCCGAAACTGAGGAGAAAAATCAGCGTAGAACTGTAATATGTAATTTTCATACACAACATATTATACTTTTAGGACTGTAAAGCATATCTACTTTTTCACACTAGAATAACATTTTCTTTTTTTATTTATTTCTCCAATTATTTCTAACTTATCCCAGAATTTTTTTCGAGCTGAAAACACTATTTTAGCTTTTCCTTCGTAATAATACCAAGCAACAGCACTTTCAATTTCATAACACCTTTGATTTCCTCTGCCTTGTTTGCCCATTTAATTTATCAGGGGAATTTATTGATTTTTTATGTACGGTTGCTTAATTAAGCAGTAGAAATGAGAAGGGATTCATGGTACAATCAAGGCTAATCGAAATAAGATATATGAAAGAATACTATTTCAGTGTTCACCATTGTTTTCAATAGGAAACTGATACGTTATGATGTTCTCTACAGTTGTAAAAAATAAGTGGCAGAGGTGCTGGAATCTCACGTGAAATCCAAAGGCCAACTAGCACTCAGTCATATCGAGATTCCTTTGGGAGCATACGAGCCCTTATATATATAGAAAAACAGATGCATTGCGAAAAGGAAAGAGTAAGAAACATCATTTAAAGAAACGTAAGAATAATTTCAACAATTTTTTATAGAGTTTATTCTAAAAATTTCAAGAATACAGCGATTTGGAACATAGTATTATTTTATGCAAAAAGTTTCATCGATTTTTTTAACCACAAATAATAACCATAGAAAGCCCACAAATTTATTTTCCAAAGCAACTTATTGATGAAATATGGGGCGATGCTCTCAGTAAGGAGGTATACCGAAAACGCTTGGTAAAGGTATAGAGAAGAGGAGCACCGAGGATCTAACAGTCTCTGGTTTGGTGGTAAGAATTATTACAGGCTTGATACATATTGCCCCCCTAGCTGGAGCTATTCATCTGCGTCGAAGCGAAGAAGCAAAGGAGACGGTTGTCCGCGAGGAGAGACAGCACTCTTCCAACGATTGGCTGCAGTCTTAGGTGAATTGCACGAAGAGAAGGTGGACCATGTGCCTCATTCCGGATTTAAGACCGTAGCTAAATCGAAGGCATGGTGAGACTGACTTCTATCCGACCCAGCTTTTGAGCGGGCATGGATGTTTTCAGTCATATCCGCACAAGATTGGTACGTCATGATCCCTGATTGTCGGTTTTGCCCAGGAGAGGAAGATGATGCCTACCACGCATTTTCTTGTGCGAAAAATGAGACAAGCTATGACAGGACCTCTACAAGAAGACGGGAGAGCTCATCCCGGATAGCATAGTCACGATGATGCTTGGATCGGTTAACAAATAGAACCATGTGGCACATTATTTTCGGACAGTCCTAAAAGATAAAATGGACTCACAGCAGCCGGGAACATCAAGGCTGGGGATCGCTTGTCTGTCACTAGAAGAGGGATCCCCCAGCTTGAAAATTCCTCATAGTGTAACAGACCGAGAGCTGGCCCGAAGTGATGTGCCGAACGGTTCCAGGCTAGGTTCTCGGGTTGACAGGGAGGTGTTTAGTGTGTAGTCCAATCGCCTGTGAACATGGAAGTCCCACACTCAGTGCATGAATGGAATTCACCTCCCAACCACAAAAAAACTACTTATAATTCTCATTTTCTTCAGTGGTATATATAGGGCACACATCTAATCTTGCTTACTGACGCAATTTTTCTTTAACTATCTCAAAAAAATAAACTTTTCAGCGGTAATTCTATCCATTACCCTTAGCGCTGAATTTTGACTTTTTTCAAGGCACGATTCCTTTTTAATTCATCATATTGTCATCAGTTTCTTTTGCGATTCCATCTTATTTTCATCCCTATCTCCAAATTTTAGTCAAAACTTGACTTTTTTAATTTATTTCCGAGTTTCCACACTTATTCTTCAATTTTATAAAAGTGCACTGATCATTTCATCATCATATAGGCTCTAATCTCCAAATTTCAAACCTCATCATCCATCCCCAGGTTTCTCACTATTCTTTAGTGAAGACGCATAAACTTGCGAGTATCCTTCAGTAAGCTCACTTTCCGGGCAATGACATAACTCTCAAAGCTCACTGTGCCCCAATGAAAATAAGAACCACAAGTAGAAGCCATAACCAGAGATTGAACTCTAGACCCCATAATTGAAGGATACGCATTCTAGCCTCTCCACTAGCACAGCTTGTATTAATGCACTCCGCAAGCATCAACATATGCACCCTAAGCTGACAAGCAAAATAATTCTCAAAATAGATTCCAATAAAAAGATGCATTAATGAAGCTAATACGCAGAAAGTTGGCAATATCGTGTATACGGTATGTATACGTATATTAAAGAATTAAATTGTGAACATAACCATGGAAATTTAAATTAAGGGATGTAAACAGCTTTCTGAAAGAAACAATTTTAGGTTAAAAAGGGAATTAAAGAAATTATTTGAAGGCAAGACGAAGTGGAAAAAATTAAACTATTAGTAATCGATGTTAACGATGCAGTAATAATATCTAGCACTGCAAAAAAACAAAATAGTTGAAAAATTATGAATTTTTCGATTGCAAGCAAACATTTTTGTATTCGGCATAGTAACATGATAACAACTAAAATATTAAACCCAATAAAAAATATAAAAGAAGACATTAAAAAGAAACACCAGTGGAAAGGTAT
The DNA here is from genome assembly GCA_963969285.1 of Odontomyia ornata. Lineage (NCBI taxonomy): Eukaryota > Metazoa > Arthropoda > Insecta > Diptera > Stratiomyidae > Odontomyia > Odontomyia ornata. The sequence continues at coordinate 42,447,183 of OZ017740.1, read as the reverse complement.
GAAAAAGGATTTTTTTGCTTTAGTACTACAGCCCCTTTTGGGCTTTGGCTTAGAGATAGTTAGAGTATCTCATTATCTTGAGTTTATGTATCAGCCTTCGAGAAGGTAATATGGTCAGTACCATGCTTTTTTCATTGGTTCGTCCACCTAGCTATGATACGTTCTGATTTTAAACCAGTAATATCATAGCTAAACCGGCTTATAGTTGGTCCGAAGAATAATTTGAAACAAACCTCGTTGTCATCAATGTGAGTCGAACCAGGGATCTTCAGCTTACGCAGCAAGCACTTTAACCACTACACGACGTGGACTGCTAGGTAGAAGAAAATTATTATGCTAATATTTGCGAATACCTGCTACAACAACATTTAATTTAAAATTAAAAAAAAATGAATTTCCCATTGTTCATTATTATCAAAAGTATACCTACCATTCATGCCAAAGCATTCGGGAAATTCCACTTTTCACTTTCACAACTTTAATCATCACTTTTTATCTATTATTGTCTCAATTTTATCCATTTCACAAATTTAAACATGCATTGAATAGATTTTATCGTAGGGAAAAAGAAATCCATAGCAATTCAAAATCTTAAGATTTATGAGTCTAAAGATGCAAGGCTATGACATACAAATTAACAAACCCGAAATATTCAGAATTTATTGTACCGATACATTGGGAATTCCCTTCACATTCAAAATCTCGAAAGCCTTGTATCAAGTAAATCTACCACTTTCTAACAATTTATTCATAGTTGAAGCTAATCAGCAAAGATGATCCTAAAAATAACTTGTCATTAGGAAACGTATTGTCATCAAAATCATATTGCACCCAGATAGGCATCCAAACATTATAGAAGAAAATTTATTACTATGCGAATACTTTAATGTACAAATATCACACTCATATTTCTATGCATGAATAGATAAAAATCTTAACTCTCTCAAAGGATTCATTATCCATTTCTTTCTTGTAAATATGCAGCAAGAAGATTCACAGTATGTTCACTTTTTAAGTTGTTTTTGATTATTCTATTCTGAATTGATTTTGAGTTTTAAATTCGATAATTCATCATGATCAAATAGCAACTTCTTGTAAATGTGACAATCAAGAGACAAAGATGAAAGATGTTTCCTATTCAAAGTGTTTTCTTAAATGGCGGTGAGTTTATATGTTAATATTGTTGTTGGAAGGTTTCTAATGTATCATTTGATATAAAGTCACTGTTTCCCAGCGTTCCGATCAAAGAAGCGGTACATTGCCTTTAGGAGTGGATGCTCAAGATAGACGACTCAAAATAATGGAAAGAAAAAGTGAAATGCTACACAAAACTTGCAGCACTATGCATGAATGAAAACTACTTCACTTTTCGGCAGAAGTTTTATAAAACAAAGTCAGGTGCAGCAATAGGAAATCCGCTGTCCCCTATGATCAGTGAGCTGTTCATGACTAACATCGAACAAATGATTGAGAATGAAGGCCGAATGCCTAAATTGAAGATACACTACGCAGACGGCATACTGGTGATTATTTTAAAGGAAGAGTTGGACAACGTATTCCAAAGAACAAACCAGACCCACCCTAGAATCATGTTTACAATGGAAATAGAGGAAAATAATGAAATTCCATTCCTAGACTTAAAGATTATCCGAAATAAATCTAAAATTGAATTTGATATTTGTAGGAAACCAACGAGCACACAACGTACTATAACTACCGACTCCTACCACAGCTTTGTGCATAAAATGGCAACGTATCAAGGAATGATACATAGGCTCCTGACGACACCGTTGACTCATGAAAGATTCCAAAAAGAAACGAAATATATAATGCAAACAGCGAGAACCAACGGCTATGATGAACAAACCATCGAGAGAATTATAAAAAACAAAACCGGAAAACTGGAAAAGCAAAACCTTACGACATTAGTTAAACAAGAAGAACAACTGTGGCGAGTAGCGGTTACGAAATCAATTCTAAAGACATCAAAAAAAATTTTTAAAAATAATGGAATAAAAATGGTAGAAACAACCAGAAACCTGACATGGCGGAGAAAAATGAGATCAGAAAAGGATCAAAGAACGACAGCGGAAAATGGTGGAATATATAAAATTACATGCGACAATTGCCCGATGGTGTACATTGGGCAAAAAAAAAAGACTAGTGACAGTCAGGATAAAGGAACATCTAAAGGAAGCTGAGATAGCAGCAAAAAATGTGAGTACAACGACAAGATCAGTGGTGGCAAAACATATAATTACCGAAAGTCACCACATAAGCCCTAGCAACGTAAGCATAGTTAAGAGAGTCGACAAGTTAAGTAAAATGGACGTGGCGGAGTCATTAAAAGTTCTGAAAATACCTGCGAAATTAAGGATAAATACAGAATTAGGAAATTCTAATTCCTATTTGCTGGATGTTGTAAAATAATTAACATAAATAGTCTCTAGTATAAATAGATTGTCAAAAAAGATTCCATTCATAGTGTACTGAGGAACTGTATATAGCAGTTGTAAACGCGTTATACGTTTTTTGAAATAAATAAAATCCAATGTTTAAAGGAACAACATTTTTTTATTTTTTCATTCAATAAATTAAAGTTTATATGCATGGATTGAAATCAGACTAAAGATTCGAAAATGATATTTGAAGAAAAATGGACAAAGTTAACCAATAACAAAATTTATGTAGATTTAATAAAGAACAGTAAGTATAAATGAATTTAAACTAATCTTTTAAATTTGTTGGTTAAAAGAAAAACAAATGGTCTGCTTTGATCTGGCCATTCATGCTGGAATCTGCAATCGATGATTAAAGTCCTTCTACCGTTCCTTACCATTCCCAAGACATTCGATCTAATTCTAAGCCCTGTATGTAAATACACCACAGACATTCAATAACATCCAACATGATAAAAGTGGTTTGGCATTATAAAATAGATAGTTGGATAGATTTAGTGCCAGTCTTCGATGAAGTCTTGAAAAGGTACACTCACAAACGACGATAATGCTTGAATTTGGTGACCTGATGGAAAACTGTATATCCAGCATGCTAAAACCATTGCATCACAAAATCACCATCGTTTAAATTTAGTTCTAACATTTGTTGTGGCCATGCTGGTAAAGTTTTTTAGTTTAGTGGATGTCGCTATTGCTGGCATTCAAAGAGTTAATAGATTTCCCCGACAACACAAAGACAATAAAAAGACACCTAAAAGGCATCACACTGTAATGTTATAAATCTCCTACCTCACAGGATCCTCCCGGCCTTTTCCGAGATGTCCTGCTTCGGTACTTTGGGCACCACTCAGCCTCGCCACCTGCAGCTTACTTTATCAACCTCAAACTCTTTGGACTTGCCAAAAGAAAACACCTAGTTTTGTATTTTTTTTTTTAATATTTATTTGAATTTTTTACAACTTCTCGGTCGCCTTTAGTAGCGCGTATGCGATCCTTCACCTCCTTCTTGATCTTGCGCCGCAGCTCCGTCACCTTCTGCTGCCACTGAGTCCGCTCCGCTGTCGTGGTCGAGATGCGTGCGAGCCGCCTGAATTCGTGGAGCTGCTGCCGTAACTGCTCCCGTCGACCGCCGCGCCTCCGCTTGTAGTTGGCTTCACGGACGGAGGTGTCCAGCGGCGCCTTCAATCTGCCCAAGTACTCCTCGCGGGTGATGGGCCGTGGACCTGCCCTGGCGTTTTCCCGGAGTGCCTCCTCCAGACTCTTCTTGGGTGAACGATGGAGTGCACCTGGGCTGCTTGTTGCGGACACTCCGGCTGCCCCTCGATAGATCGGGATACACACGCTGGCGAGTGCTGGTCTAGCTGGGGTGCTCCTGTCCTCCTGGGCACGGCTTCTGATTTTTCGCTCTGCTCGGCACGCTTCAACCGTGCGTCTGGCGGTGTCTCCACGGACGGAGGATGCCTGGAAGAAAGTAGGAATTAATCGATGGTGGCTACGCAGCGTAAAAACGCATCCAAGCCGAATGAGGTTCGCGGCTCAAGCCTACACCTCACCATCTAACTGTTGTGTTGGTTTCCTGTAATTGCACCGGAACTCGTTATACTTTCTGGCCTCGCTGATTACTTCGCGGCGGAATACACTTCGCGTACAAAACCGTAACCGCTGTTGTTACTACTCGCCGTTTCTCGCTCGATCAATTGTCTTTTAAACGATTCTTGCGGCCTCAATTCGCCCTAAATTCGCTGAGTAGTTGAAACGTGCGTTCTCGTTCCACGTAAACTTCTTCCTCCGCACACTTCTCACCAACTCGCATGGTGAAGCTTTGCGGCGAATTTAATAAATGGTTTGAAGGCAGGGTTTAGCACAGTGTCACTCCGCTGGAAACACACCCCGAAGCTTCTCATGTACATGGTTGTTGTCGCCGCTAATGTTATGGCTTATGCAGTATAACACTTGGCGTAGCTTGTCGATATTTCTATAAGCACACCCCGAAGCTTCTTATGTACATGGTCGTTGTCGTCGCTAATGTTGTGGTTTATGCAGATCGAATTATGAAGTCTTTACGCTTGCCGTTGGTCGACAAGTACATACTTTGACGACAATGGGCGTAGCTTGTCGATAATTCTATAAGCACACCCCGAAGCTTCTTATGTACATGGTCGTCGTCGCTAATGGTATGGATTATGAAGACTTTACGCTTGCCGTTGGTCGACAAGTACATGTTTTAATGACAATGGGCGTATGTGCTTGGCCGTATACACTTGGCGGAGCTTAGACAATTGACGACGTTGTATATAGCATAACAACACTTTAAATAAACGTCTTTAAGTCTGGGCTAATTGCTAACGAAATGGATGTCTTCTTACATCCCGTTCACGGAAATGCCCTCTGACTTCCATCTTAGTACTATCCGTGGGCCATAGTGATTCAGCTTATTAAATAAATTAATTTTCCCCATAATATTTGTCACATCTAATCCATGGGGTACTAGACGGATCTCAATGTACCTTTAGTCCCGAGTAAACACCCAATTCTACTTGGATTTAAGAATGAAAATTTATAAACCACACTATGTACTCGTACATTCATTCGTCAACGCTTTGAATCTATGAAATTAAATACAAACGGTTCAAGATAATACCACCTTTATAGCATAAAGCGCTTCGTATGATAAAGTCAGAAACTAAGTTCGTAGTAGGACTCTACTACTCTTCTGCTTCTGTGACTGGTGACAATGAATGACATTTCTTCGAAAAACTGATGTCTAGCCGATTGTTTTGATCTAAGTTTCGTGCAAAAAGAATTCTAATTTGATAGAATTGCAGTCAACACAGTGAAATCCGATTAATACCATGTCCGATGATGATAGTGCGACTGATGATGAGCGTTCAACACATTTGGACTCTCTCCTTGTAGAGAAATCCACGAAAATAGTCGTTTTACATCCTGGCATGACGACTAGTCAATTCGTGGAGCAAATTCAACTTGGCTATCTACCCCCTAAGTTGCAAAGCACTATAAAGGAGATTCCTTTGGACGGTGACGATTCTGAAATCATTGTCCGGGTAAATATTCAACGATTTGGTGTATCATCCTTTGTCACTATTAACCTCATTTTCTGCAGCTATGGAATGAAGTAAATGATTTTGTCCCTGCCACGTTCGATGATCTTGTCGCCTTGTATAGGGTATGTTGCGGACTCATGTTGTTACCATGCAGCATCGAACTGACGCACCTAAAGTTGGGGGTTATTCACAAGATCTTCCGGCAAACGTCACGGGACTGGGAAGTGTGCCCGATACGAGTAAGAATCGATTTTAGTACGATATGCGCACATTTTTATAATTTTCCTTCAACAGATTCATATTGTTAGTAAAGAATTGTATCCTCTTCTGCAAGACAGTCGAAACCTTATGTACTTCGTTCGCATCATAGCAGCAGTTAGTCAAATGGCATTTTATGTTTCATGTTGTCTCGCATTCTGCTTATTCTTCTCCATTGTTCGCAAGGAAGTTAAAATGTACCGATTGCATGGGGTAAGCAAGTAAAAAGTTTTGTTCTTCGGTTTTAATCATCTTTCGCACTTTTGCTAGATTCAAACAGTAATAGACGCTGTCAAAGATCTTGACTTGCAGAAAATTAAGGATGATCCGAACGAATTCTATTCGCTTCTTGATGCCATCGTATTTCTTATTAATGTCATAATATTCCGAAACGAAGAAATGATATGTGAACGTTACAACGAATTCTTTGTAAGTACTCGTGAACAAATTAATGAATTGCTTCAATGGAGTGAAATGGCGCAGAGGGTGTTTGAGCCTCGAAATAACGTAGAAAGTCAAGACTCGATAATGGTAAGTAATTTCTATGTTAATTCTATGAACTTTGAATTTGGTTGTGTGCTAAAAAAGCGCTTAACATTCGGTCGGAATGTTGTCTTGTATTCAAAGCAGCTTCATTGCGAAGGTGCCGTCATTTTGTGTTTTTTATCTATGCGTACATTTGTTGATTTAATGTTTTAAATAAGCGCTTGAAATATCTTCTTTGATTGCTGTTTCAATACAGATCACGGAACTGATTGATTATGACATCATACAACGATTAAGAGAAGTTCTTGGCGAGTCTGATAGTAACATATCTATATAAGGTTAGTACTAGAAATCAGTTATCGCCTTAAAACTGTCGATATACCATTTCAACTATACACATAATATCCGAAATGCATTTAAATCATTAATTTAATTTTATACCAAAGACGAATATATACTTAATATGTAGCTATTCGAAATGTATGTTACGTTTGTAAGGAATTTGTAAAGGTGGAAAACCCATTTACGAATAAACAAAATTAAAGTCTACATATCCACTCTTACGAAACCATAAAATTAACTTTTTTAAGAATATACTCTTAGAATTTCGGGTTTGATTACGATTGCGTAGTGATTGGTTTTGTGTGTGTATACATTTCTTGATCAGGTAAGTATCGTTTTTATAAGAACTTCAAAATCAACGTCAGTGAATAGAAAAAAGAAGACATTTCTTTAAATATTGTCTTCTTCGCTAGCCATGTGTGCTAAGCGTTACAACAGTGTATAGAACAAACTTTTTCATTAGGCAATAATTTAGTTGTATGTAGTGGTTGTGCAATTTTGGGTAAATTTTTCAAAACACGTCATAATTTGAAGAAGATAAAGACATTTGATTGTCTCTTCAGATGATGTAGTAATCCAATAATCCGTAGATCTAACGCCAAGAATATTTTTAAGTCGTGTGTGATTAAAAGTGTTAAGAATTGGTGAAAATCGAGTGTTTGTAGCTCAAAAGTGTTAACTTGCATATGGTACACACATTTAAAATTGGAAAGATTCGATTTTGGCAAAAAGGGGGTCTGCTATATTTAACAGCAACGATTTCTATATTTAATGACTTTGGAGTGCTTGAAAAAGTTGTATTTTCATGCAATATAAACTTCGAATAAAAAACTAAATTATAATTTATAACTAAATATAAAACTATTTTATAATTTAACATCTGTTTGAAAAGTAAGATAATTAACTTATAATTTAACTTATGATATACTTGGTAAACTCTTGCTACACTTTTTTTAGAAGCGTTTTCAGTGAATATTGCGACTTCTTTTTAGTTTACGGGCTCACGAACCCCTGTTGTATGCGTTAGAAAACTTTTCGTTTCCTCTTCGATTAAATCAGTGCAGCCAAATTTTCTGCAATTCAATAAACAATTTAATCAATTTTATTTGCGTACTTTCCTTTTTTTGTGATTCTATAGCTTTAAGGATAATGTAAGGCAAGGTATTGAAATCCAGGTTTATAAATAAACGTTTAAAAATAATAAAGATATCTTTTAGTCAGATGGAAAAAGTTAATTTTGTAGAAAGTTTATATGCCTACGTGATAATGTGAAAATATGTGTAAATTGAGTTGCAAGAGAAATTATTACGTGTCCAAATATTTTTCTTCACAAAAATCACATTTGCCCTATAATTTACATTCATGTATAAAAATAAAGATTAAATAATAATAAAACCCTATAATAAATTAATTTTCCCTCTTACTAACATTTCGAAGACAAGTTGTTCACTTATTCTTCAGTGGCAAAGTATCGCCACTGGCAGCTTAATTTCGAAATATTGATATCTAGGAAGATACTGAACAGCTTTTTTATTTTTATAATTTTGGTGCTATATTTTCCTAAATGAACATAAGAGTATTATCACTTTCTTAAAACAAAATTCAATTTCTGGTTGTCTGAAATTATTCAATGAAAACTGTTCGCAAACGTACGCTGAAGTTCAGAATTCATTTGATATGTAAAACTCCTTAAAATTTAATGGATATAATAGAATGGGTTAAATTACTTATGGAATTCTTTGTAGCTACATGAATGAGTTGCCTATTTTTTAATAATTTTTTCTGAAAAATTATTAGAGAAGAAAAATGTTAGAAGAAGGTGGTTTCGACGTGTGTACTAATTCTCATCAGGCCATCACTCTTAGATACACACCGGTGATGGCGACCACCATGCTTAGAGGTGAGAGAGTTATTTTTAATTTTACTACTTATGCGAACTCAATATGTTTTTTTAACTACGATTTATATGCAAGTTAAATTTCCTCTTGTAAGTACTTGTCTTAGCTAAACTTTAAATGGATCATTTCACCCTTTTCACATCAATTTAATGTAAATCTATACGATCGTTTTTGCTCTACATTGAAGCTTTCATTACGTCTGCGGATATTCGGATATTCGATTTCGCTATCGGAGCCATCCGAAAAACGAGATCGAATATCCGCACGATGTAATGAAAGCTTCAATGTAGAGCAAAAATGATCGTATAGATTTACATTAAATTGATGTGAAAAGGGTGAAATGATTCATTTAAAGTTTAGCTAAGAGAATGGGTTACTTTTCAGGGTTTTGTAAAATATCTTTACAAAACCCTATTAGTTTCGCGACCTCTCTGTCCGTCTATCCGCACGTGCGGCACAGCAATTTTTCTTGGTTAGAAAACTTTGTATACAGACCAAAAGTAGCAACCTCTTCAAAGTTTAGTATAAAAGAAAAATTCATGAAGTTTTCAAGGGGTCTCCCCTCATGTATGGAAGTGCCCCTTTAAACATTTTTTTTACCAACGGTAGCCGACATGGATATCACATGAAAGGTCTTGGCGAGAATTTTCTGGATCGTGTATCTCAAGACCGGTAATCGTATTGAAGGGAGCGAGGGGAATCAAAACATGTGAAACATTTGTGTGTCCCCCTCCTCGCGATTGGACATCTTTGAGCCGAAAAAAATCTGAAAATATGCTGGTCTCAAATCAAAATTTGACAAACTTTGTTACTTATGAAAATTCTTTGTGTGTAGCTATATAATTGAGTTGCATTAAAAAATTTTCTGAAAAATTATTAGAGAAGAAAAATGTTAGAAGGTGGTTTCGACGTGTGTACTAATTTTCTTCAGGCCATCACTCTTATCAAATACATACGGGTGATGGCGACCAACATGCTTAGAGGTGAGAGAATTATTTTTGATTCCCCTAGTTATGTAGCTACACACAAAGAATTTTCATAAGTAATTTGAAGCTATCGGAGCTATCCGAAAAACGAGATCGATGTCCGCACGAAGCAAAAGAGCATACGGTAGAGCAAATTATCGTATAGATTTACATTAAATTGTCGTAAAAAGGGTCGAATGACCAATAAAAAAGTTTCGCACATTTTTCAGTAATAGTAGGGTTCGTGAATTTTAAATTTTCGCCCGTAAAATCGAAAGGGGACCTTTCAATTTCCCATATGGTAGGTTTGGTAGCAGGTGTATATATCCTGAAAATTTCATTTTATCGAATTTGAACAAAGTTACAGCCGATTGAAAATTTTACAATTACAATTAAAAACAATATGTAATGCTGGGAAGATAGGCATTTTAAGTGACCTGAACACTACAGGCTTGTTCAAATTTTCAAGGAAATTTCAAGAATGGCTTGTGATATTGGTATGTCAGTGAAACAGCTCAAACAACGAGGTCAGTTGAACGCAAACAAAATGGCAGCAAATTTAAATACACGATAACCTTTTATTTTTTCGAAACCAATTGAAAGAAGTTCCTATTTATCGGACATTGTTTTACTGATTTATTTACACAACCCTTTTGACTGGAGCATTCTGCTGCTATTTCACCTTGTTTATTTATTCTTCTGTGAAATTTGGTTTTTGATAAGAAAATAATTATGACCTTATGAAATTAATGCCTATTGCGTGAGCGAACTATTGCTTTTTAACCGACTTCTATAAGAAAAGGGGCTTTCAGTTTTAACTGAAATCCTAGAGAGAAATAAATCATAAATTTGGTATTTATATATAGTAGTCCGTGTGGTGTAGTGGCTAGGGCAGCAATTCCCAAGTTTAAAGTTCGTGCGTTGCAACGAGTTTGTGCTTGTAATACTTCTGTCGGAGTATCAGCTTACCCAGCTGTGATGGGTACTGATTGAAGAATCAGGTAATAATCACTTGGTTGAGTGTGATACTGAACATATCACCTCGAATCGTTACGGTCATGAAATGAGATTTTCTAACAAATCTCAACGTCAAGGTTCGAATTGGACAAGTGCGCGATGATTGTTATTATTATTTGTATATAGTTCGAGACATGAGATATTACACAATATTCAAAAGTGAGAAGCATGCTGGAAAGCGAGAAATGGGGATGGACTTTATTGTGGATAAGGAGTTCAAATTGCGAGTTATTGACTTTAAGACAGTAAATGAACGATTGTGTGCGATCCGTCCAACAGCAAAATCCTTCAAAATTTGGCTGATAAACGTTCGCAACCCGACAGAAAAGAAGGACGAAGAAATGATAACGTTCTACAATTACATAGAAATATATTCGACGCATTGCCCACGAATTATACAAAAATAATAGTAGGTGATTTCAACGCTAAGGTTGGCAATGATCGTCTCATCAGAGAACGACTGGAGGGGTGCAGTCTCTTCGACGAATCAAATGACAAAAGCCAGCGCCTGATTAACTTTGCATGTAGCCAGAGCCGGCCTTAGTGTTGATGATAACCGGGGCAAATTCTACAATGGCGCCCCAAAAAAGCTGCAAATGTACTTTTAGTACGCCAGAACGGCCAGCGTAAATTATTTGGGGCTAATAAAGCATATCTGTCTTCAATGGAGGACCTTGCATCAAAAGGGGGGCAGATCCAAATTTTAATCGATTCCCGTTTTTTGCCTACAATTTGAAAAAAAATAGGGTTATCGTTTGATGCATGAACGGGGTAGATCCGATTAAAAACAAGCGTACTGTAACAAAATTAGGATGTGCCACCCAATTCGGTTTGGTGCAAGAAAGCAGCAGATCCGGACCTGCCTCCTTTATGCAACAAAAATGAGTTAGTCCGAACCGTTTAGTAGTGGATCATCAGATACTTTCCAGCCTCCTGAACACCACTCAAGTTCAAGTGGCGATGGAAGTGATCGTGATTTGTCAACATTTCAAAACCAAACTAGTACAGACAACGATAAAGGTATGAATATTTCGTACGAATCTGATGTAAATCATCCATGCCCATCAACGAGTGGTGTAATCTCAAAAAAAAACAAAAGCTGCAAATACTTCACAATGGAAACGAAACGTTATAAAGAAGGCTATTGTTACTAAACTATAAAGGCCTCGAAAAGGGAGAAAGCAAAACAGGACCGGATTGCTGTTGCAAAAAGTATGTGTTTTATACAAATTAATGAAGAAATGCGAAAAATAGTATTGAAAAATCTTAATAACTTGGGCGAAACTTATGTGCAAAACGTATATTTAGGAGGTCATATTAACACTGAAAAACAGACTTGTTCACATAAGTATTTTATTGCATTTGGAAATAGAAACATACAAGTTTGTCGAAATGGCTTTGCATCTATCCATGGAATCTCTAAAAAGCGAGTGGACAATATTTCTAAGGAGTGTCGTGACCCTACTGTAATTATACCAGCTAAATCTAAGCGTGGAAAACATCAAAATTGACCAATTTGTATTTTGAGTGACTGGGTTTCCAAAGTTGACTCTCACATTAGGTTTCCACGACGCGAGTCTCATTACAGCTGAAATAAAAGCTCTCGTTATTATCTATCACCTGAGTTAAATGTTAATAGGATGTACAATTTATATTTGAAACAGAATGAGCCTAGTCTCGAAGCATCTACTAAGACAATAGTATTATTTGATTTTTAAATGCAGCTTTGGATCACTACGCTCAGATACATAAAAGAAGTGCGAATTGTTGAATAACAAATTAAAAGATAAGACATTAGATAGTAATGAAATCCGGCAGATATAGCTGGAAAAAAATCTCCACCAAGCCAAAGCTGAACCTTTTTTGCTGATGTGAAAGAGAAGAGAACTTTCTATTTCTAATGACGAGTGTGAGGTGTTAACTTTTGACTATCAGCAGAACATGCAATTACCTAAAATTCCAGCAGGCGAAGCATTTTACAAACGTCAACTTTGGGCATATAATTTTTGTATCTGCTCAGCAAAAACAGGCATCACTCACTTTTATTTATATATACGATGAAACCATAGCTCAAAAATCACCAAACGAAGTAGTATCTTTCATAAATCACAACACAAATAACATTTTACCAAGCACAGTTAAAATACTGTATTTATTCTCCGATAATGCAGCAGCACAAAATAAGAACTCGACATTAGTTTAGTATCTGTATACTCTTATGAGGTGTTCATCTATTGAGAAGGTTTTTCATCGATTTCATGAGCCAGGACACAGCTTTTTGCCATGTGGTCGATGTTTTGACGTAATAGAGAAGTTCAATAGAAAGAAAGACTACATTTTTACAACTCCTGAATATTTCGATTGCATTACGAAAGCATCTAAAAATTTTAAAGTTGTGAATGCAGATCAAAACATGATTCTCAACTTTAGTAAGTGATTTTAAAAAAGCTGTAATAAATGTAGAGAAGATACGGTTCAAAATATCTCAATATCGAATTTTTCAGTACAATAAAGACCACATTCAAAGTATTGCAGTTAGTATTACTACTGGAACGCCTATGTTTTATAATTTTTTCTTAATGAGATATGTACAAACCAACCTATCGGTTCTGCCTCAGCATATGTTGTATGACAGTGCATTGCCCTTGAAAACGGCGAAGTACAAAGATTATATGCAGCTGATAAAGAACTATGTTCCACCGAATAAACTATATTTCTACAACGCCCTTAAAAGTGAAGCTGTTGGACCGAATGATGGCATTTCTAGCGAAGACGACGACGATCAAGCAGAGTTTGTCTTATAAATTCATAATTTTTGTTAAGCACTTGTTTGTTTTTGTTTTTCTTTCAATTGTTTTATCTTTCACGTGCTGAGTAATAGTTCTTGAATTAAAAGAATACTTATATTTATGTGTTTTATTATCCATATTACAATATAGGGTGGTATTTTTCTTGAACTTTGGTGCAAAACAGAGGCAGATCCAAACTTTAAAAAATCGTAGTAATTCTGAAACTTATTTGCGCATCTTAAAAACTTTAGTAATATATGTAAAGATGTTCATATTATTTGATATAATTAGCTCCAAAACAAATGTATTATTCTATTTTTAAAAACGTTTTTCTTTGATACCCAACAGTTTTGAAATTTGGACTTGCCTCCCTTTTGCTGCAAGGTCCTCAATTGAAAGCGCATCAAAATTGTTTTCCTAATTTATTCGATTTTTTATTATATTTATGGCTACATGATTTATAGTTTAAATTCCCTTTATCACTCCATATGAGTGATATCAATGAAAATTAGGTGAAAAACTTTGCTGATAACTCCATTCAGTAATTTTCTACTCAGTTAGGATCATTTTCAAGGCTTTAAGTTTTTAAAATAAATACTAATAAGTAAATTTAAAAAAAAATATTATTTTTATGATTATTGAAGTACAAGAATAATTATATAAATTATTTTTAATATAAATAACTATACATTGCAAAATACATAAGATTACATAAATATTTATACTATATACTTAATATCCAAAATTGACACGTCGGGACTTCTTCTATGAAAAATCTTTTTCTAGACTAACATAGTCGAGGCTTTCAGCGATTTAATTTTCTATGGAAATAGTTCCGAGATTTGAAAGTCGATCTTGGTTTATTGTGGATCTTAGATAAGTTTTTATTAGTTTCAACTTATAAAAACTGCGCTCCGCACTAGCTACTGTTATTGGAATCGTCAATAAAATACGGAATGCGATCCATACGTTAGAATACAAATCTTGCAGAGAATGTTTATGAATTATGTCTAGAATATTCTTAGGAGATTTTTTTTTCTTATTTTGAGCATTGTGTGTATCTAAGAAATTATTGATATTGACCAATTCATCACATAATTCAAGTTCATTAATATCTGGCCCATGTGCTGAATCAACGCCTGCTTACTCAGGCCCGAAAGGAAAGCAATTAACGTACATGACGTCACATTGGAAACTGTCAAAAGCTGTTCAATTGGTCTAAAAGAGTAGTCCAATAGGTTTAAAATCCTAGTGTGCATTGTGACGACATGCATCCGCTTTCGGGCCTGTGTGAGGGGACCTTGGCTGAATCAATTTTAAGCTTTATTTGAAGATCTGCGAAGTACTTTAAGAGCTCATTTCTGTGAGGTAAGCTATGGATATTGTATAAAAATCCCCAAGTTTCCGCAAGGTTATGGAATTGCTCGAATATGTCATTGAATGAAGCCAGCGCTGCGTCTAAAAGACGATTGAAAAACTTAATTTCCATTTGTTTCTCAGGACAATAAATAGATTCATCTTGCGCCAACTCATCAAACTGTCGCCTTATTTATACGCCTTATTCTTTTTATGGACTTGAAAATGGGTTCAATAGAATTCATTTACTAACTCTTTAGCTGTTTTTATAGCTTGCTTAAAACCATTCTTTCTATAATTTTTCAACCATTTGTAGCGATTTTTACAAATATTAGCACATTGAGCAATATGCATTTCTTTGCTTTGCATCATTTTACTAATAAGATTAATTTGAAAAAGGACATCGTACCATGCAACCAATGAAACAATAAAACTGAAATCTTTTAGTTGATCTGCTAATGTAATAGCATCGTATGCGACAGCAGGGTCCGGCTGCTGAGTTTCTGCTAGGGTTAATAGAGCGTCATGAATTTCACTTATTTGAGAACGTACTGTTTTACACTAGATATTTTAGCTTCCCATCGAGTATCACTTAATTTTATCAAAGTTAAAGTTTTAACATGATCCTTTAAAATTTGCCAACGGTTATTCGAAGCTGAAAATAGCGTAAATAGCCTTTGCAGGATACCAAAGAGACAAACTGATTTTGTAGAAGAAGTAGCAACATCGCATAATATCAAATTCGCGCTATGGCAGCCATAAGCTTCGTACATAGCGAGGGGATTTAGACGTAAAATTCTTTTTTGCACGCCTTTATTCTTTCCTTTCATATCCTCCACAATTATTTTTTTTATATCATACCCTTGACCTCGACAATTATTAATCGGTAATCCATATTTATTTAATATATCCATTAAAGTTTCTGCAAGACCTAAGCCGCTTGAGCTATCTACTGTAAAAAACCTTAAGAAATGCCCTTTGACTTCCACGTTAGTATCTGATACATCAACAAATCTTAAAGTAAAAGAAAGCTGTTCTTGGTGAGATGTATCTGGAGTTCAATCAGCTATTATTGAACAATAAACAACTCTATGTAAATAATAAAGCTGTTGTCACAACATTGACTAAAAAGGTACCAATAGACTTGTTAGTACTCTAAAAGTTGGGGTAAGGATTTGAAATTTTTGTGGAGCTTCTACGCCAGAATAACTGGTCGTTCCAACAAGAACTGAAATTTGAAATTGTTTATGCTATACTAATTAAAATATATTAAAAATCAAAAGCAAAAAGAAAATTAGATCGAAAATAGTTTTGATTTGATCATATAGGATCACATCAAATTTAATATCAAGAAAGCAACATAACATGTTATAACGAAACTGTATGAATAACCTGGAATTATAGAAAGTACAGGCATTATCTCCTGAAAGTTTAAAGTATTTAGGTCCCTGAGAGTTGTAATGCGATTAATTTCTGTATGTATTTTTTAAGTATTTATATAATTTGAAAAATCTGGTCATGATTGAATAGTTTGACAACTAGAAAGATTTGCATACCTGAGCATCAGGAGGCATCTAGAGTGGTTGGGGAGGAGGAGTGAGTTCGATTTTCTAGCGTTTTCTATCCCATTCTTCCCGCTTGAAAAGGCATTCCTGTAAATCGATGCTGCCAAAAGTCGTTACAAAACTAGGCTTAGCCCGAAGTAATGTATGAGACGTCTGGTTCTCACGTTGACAGGGGAGGTGTTTAGTAGGTAGTCTAGAAGTCTTGCGCATATGGGAGACCCACACTCAGGGCGTAAATGGCCTTTACCTCCCTGCAACAAAAAAGTGTCATTTGCCCATGCAACTTACAATGAATTATACATCATGACTAAGAAACAGAAATTAAGGATTTGTTTGAATGTTAAATCTGCGTTGACAAATTTAGGAGCCTTCATTCTTGCTTTAATCATCAAATATGTTAGTCTGAAGTAATTAGTTGACATGAACTATTATTATCGTATTCTGGATCAGCATCTTGCATTTGAAGTATTCATTTATATTGTTATATCTTTGCTGCTATAGAGAATAACTTCACACTGTATACATTGTATATGTTTTTTATCAAATCATAATTTCTACTTTAAAACTTTACGACGTCAGATAAAAAGACGCGACTCAGCTTTCGGAAAAAATAACTTGCATCCTATAGGAGATGTCATCCGCCGTTCCCCATTTTCGCTTGAGCATGCCACTGATCCACCTGATGGGAGTTCCACTGAACCCAAGAGCTTTTCAAGACAGCTCCGTGTCCAGATACGTGCTTCTATTCAGGACATCTAGTTGTCTCTCTAGCTGGTCATTTAGATTTTCTCCCGTAACTAGCCTTCGTCGAATTCAGTCATTGTAACCAGTACTTCCACTCTTGAATTCTCAACTTGCCTCAGCATTTCAGTGTGCTATACCCTTCCGATGAACTATTTTATAGTCTTCTCAGTATAGTCTTTCGAAACACCTAGCATCTTGTCCTTTGGATTTTTTAAGTCAAGCAGCCACCTCAATGGAGCACGATACTTACGAAGAACAAATTTTTGTCCATATACGGGTAGTTACTATTGAAACTGCTTGGTGACTTCTACTATAGGAAATAGTTCTTTCCTGGTCATGCAGTAGTTCCTTTCACTCTTTGAAAGAACTCGACTGCAGTATGAAATAACTTTGCTGTCGAACTGTTTGAAGAACACCCTCGTTGCGTGTATTAGGTTCGCAGCCTATAATTAAAGATTTCCACGAAAGTAAAGACTGTTGTTTAATTGAAATAAAATTGTTATTTATCACACTATGAAAATACTTCTAACAATAATTACACAAGCAACAGTAACTTAGGAATTTATGTGAACATGTAAAAATATTCCTCAAAAAACAAAAATTTAAACCAGCAAACTTTGGATTCACAAGTGTGTAGTGTTATAGGTAGGTTAGATGTCCGTAAGGGACTGCAGCGATGGTCTGCTGCCTCGGCGAAAGAGGAGGTTGAGATCCGCCGAGATTGGCCTTGTCTGAGGACGCGTGAATGTGCTGGCAGGCTAGCGTTGCGGTGTCGTGGGGCGGGTTCTTTCCCCCCTAGCACAAGGACCCACTACAAAAAATTTCGCATTCACGTATTTATGGTCGAATGCCGATCGACTGATGTCGAGGCCGAGGTAACCTACTAAGGGTTGAAACGCTTGTTCGAAGGACAAATTGGGCCGGGCAAAAACAGACGGACTGGCGGAGACTTACCGACGATACTTATGGCCCACAAATATGAGTGGTGCATGCGGATGGAAGCGGTGCCCCCTCGCACCCTCCCAACCAGATCAAGATCCAAACGTAGACATGGCCATGTATTTCCCGTTTGAGTGAAAAACTCATAGAAACATAATTTGCATGACTTTTCCCTCAAATGAGGAATACAAACGTAACCGATTTATGCCATAGTGTTATGCAATAAAATCACATAACCCTATGTCATAAAAGACCACGCGAGCGGAAGGCCACTGTACCCGGCAAGAGCCCCTATTAAGCGAAAAGAAAAGAAGAGTGCGCCCGATGGCTAGCCCATATTAGCGGAGGAGCCTGCCATCGTTGCGTGTCCTAAACCCGGTCAGGTCGAACGGAAGGGAAAGACCGAGATTAAAATTTTAACAATCCATTTATTTTATTGACTTCTAAAATTCATCTATCTACGAGTATTACGCACACACTTGCATTCGAATGATCAATTTCAATTTTATACTTACAACTTCTTTCCAACGCGATTTATAGTTTTCGGTTCTTTTAAGGTAAATGGCGACTCGTTAAACTTAATCATTCATAAGAATCAATGATGCATTCTGATATACTCCATTTGATTAATACGACTAATAATTACATAGCAACTTAGTATCTTATTGAAAAAATTTTTCTATTTGCATACCTAATCAAATGGCTGCAAAGAGCGGAATTAAATATTTAGTGGTAATGAAAACTAAACTACTTTCATGTTTCAACTATGCACATGCGTCGGTGGATATAATAAGGAAAGGAAGTAGCATTAACACAAAAATCTCACATAGTTTTAAGCTACTGACTACTTTCAGACAATTGCATATCTGTGATTGTAATACAATTATTCTTGTATCCAATTGTTTATTAGTATTTTCAACCCAGAGATCATTAAAATACACATATAGAATTTCAAAATACTGTTAGCCTTTGGTACGGGAATTTATACTATTGTAGAAACGCAACAACTATAAAATGTTTCTAACAATTAACCTGGGTGTAAGAATTTTTGAACATTCCTCATTACTTAATGGGCAAGGATTTTCTTTAGCTAAATCTTCATTATGCATACTTTTTAAGTGGCGTTGAAATAGATATTCTGGGTAGATTTTTTTTCCTTTTTTTTATTTGATGAAAATGGAAGTATAGGTAATTGATTTGGTTTTAAAAATTTATACCTTATAATAATTCCTTTTTAATTTGGTTCTTTATGAATATGTATATAAAATCAATAACTTTTACATAAGATGTGTCGTGAATAAATTGCACTCTATGTCATTTAACACCTATTAAATAAATATCCATTTGGACACATGATATGTGGACTACGCAGGTACCACACATCACATAAGTATTCGATGTGTACTAACTACTGTTTGCTTACTCAATTCCGAAAGTGTTTGTCTCCTCAACTGCCTGATTCCAATATGGTCTCGCATCAGCTTTATCGGCTAATTGCTGAACATAATCAATAAACATACAACAGCATGGCGCTTCTATCGCCATCACCAGAAAACCGGCTAACATATGGAAAATTCCCGATATAAGACAAGAATAATTTAGTGTGATTATACCTAAGCAATTATATAGCCCAAATAGCATGGCGACCAATCGTGAACAAACTCGTTGTCGGCTTAAAATGACAGGAACTTCTGCTCATTTATTTTAGTCAGTGAGTGATTTCAGCACATTGCAGGTGTAAATTAGTTTCCCAAAACCAACTAATTTCCTCGACTGTAAAGAATTATACATTTTTCTGTATGTAGAACTGCTCAAATTTGTATGAAAACTCTGCATTATAATTTTCCCCAACATTTACTTTGTTTACATTCGCACTTGTAGATCGCGCACGAGGTAATTGCGATCATATATCAGTTCTATGTAGCACTCCGTTCATTAAATTGAAAAAACAACACCGCTATACGCTTCTACACGAAAAGTGACACATGCACTAATACTCAAATAAGTTCCAGTCTTCAGAAAAGATATAATTTGCAAAAATTACCGTTCTTGAAATGCCAACCGTACTTTAATGTCCTCTTTGTACCTGCAGCTCGAATAAATTGGTATTTTATCTAGTGGAGCACATTGCCCTCTTCCTTTAACATGCATATTTTTAATTGTGCGTCACTTTTCCGCCCGTTCGGATAATATATCGCACGATAAGACTTTCACAAATACTTCTAGCAAAGATCCACGTAATATTCAATTGGAGACTACCATAAGTGAAACAGACAAAGAAAACAATTATAATAGCAACGGAAGATGTCATCCTGAGTAGATATTTCGATTTGCGATATTCATTACACAAGTAAAGAATTCAATTGCGTGATTTTTTCTTAAAATCGATTGCCGTCGGGCTCCCTCCAAACTCCACCACAATTATGACGGCTATCCCGTTCGTCCTACAAACCGCGAGTCCCGCTTCGTTTTTCTTCTGCATAACTCGATGGCTTTACTGATCGCGGTTTAATCTCTAAAAATTTGTCAGTAACCACCGTAACGCAAAAGAAAATCTTTAATCGCAGAGCACCGCTTAGAATCTTTCGCTGCCGGCGAATCGAAATCACACAAATTTTTCACAGTTCCCTTGCATGATGATTCAACGTAATTTATTCAAACCCAGTTGGGTGCAATGATTACTCTCTTTTCTATTTCAAGTCCCGCACAAAATACAAGTGAGCAAAACGGTTTCATGTGATTCAATTCCCCAAATTCGCCAATTTATCCGTGGTGCTTCACGATCTCCCGTCGACTGCCTCATCCGTCCAAATCGTTTCCTTCTCTTTCCCGTGTAGCAACGGTACCTCGAATGAGCTGTTCGCTCAGCCGAGTTCGAATGCATTCGGTAATGCATTACACAGATGGAATGCACTGTATCAGTATGCCCATATCCGAAATTTTAATTTCCATATTTAAAATTTTTCAAAAAAATTAGCAGAAGTAAAGAAAATGAAAAAAATTTTAAATAATAATAAAAGTTAAATATCATGAAGAATATAACTAACAGGAAACACTTAAATTTAATATAAAGGAAAATGATATAAAATTGCATTTAATAATAATAATAATAAGAAAAAAAATATTTTATAAGTTACAACTATGAATAGAAGAAATGAAATCTTTTTTCCAAACCTGCAATTAAAATTTCGGATAAGGGTTAGAAAGGTTCTCGAGCAGTTTGCTTATGTGACTGCTCGATTACTACAAGTGAAAACTTGTTGAATATATCTAGGTGTAAAAAGGGAGATCCACATGTATAAGGCTGAACCTTAAACAATTTATTTTTTATACAAGTGAAGTGCGTTGAGTCATGAGAAAATCACAGAGTTCGCTCTTTATGCGCATTAAAATGCATTGCCCTACAGTCCAGCTTGAATCTTGGTTTAAATATAAAATATCTCATGCCTTGACAGTATCGGTGCTCAAGAAGATGATATGGTCAGTATCACGCTTAGCCATGTGTCCCCTCAAACATGCTATGCCCTAGTTTAAATCACTATCACTCGAAACATATTTGTTGTCACCAACAGGACTCGAACCAGGGATCTTTGACTTAATTTGTTAGCGCTCTAACCACTACACGCAGACAAGCTTTGAGTAAACGTTTATCAAATACATATGAAGTAAATATTTCTGAATCTTACATTTCGATTGATAAACCAAAAGGGTATCCTTAAATTGAACAATACTTTATAGTCAAGTGTATTGATATAAGTTTGCCAATCGAACTATGGGCAAGAATTTCGCTTCTCTGGTCTCACACAATTTTTATGACATTCGATTAGGCTTAATGTAAAAAGTCATGTTTGTTCTCTCAACTCTTTGGTTTTCGAGGAAATTAGAAATAAAATTCTGTATTTTCCCATTCTAACTCCGCCATAGCCGGTCAAAAGCCCGTTTGAGAAAGGAGGAGGGAACCCCTTGTTTCCCCAACCCATAGCTTCCATTGCGCTGTTAAAGACTTTTTACAACAGGCCAGTCAATATCAATTGAAAATACTGGCAGTCCAGGAAACGAATTGGACTGGAAACGACATTCAAGACATGAGATCGCACCCAATATTTAAAAGTGGGAAGCCTACTGGAAAACGAGAATTCGGAGTGGCCTTCATTGTGGATAGTTAGTTCAAATCGCACGTTATTGACTTTAAGGCAGTCAATGAACGGTTGTGTGCGATCCGTAAAAAAGCGGAATTCTTGAAAATCTGGCTGATTAATGTTCACGCCCCGAACCGAAGAAAAGGACGAAGAAACGAAGGAATCGTTTTACAATCACCTGGAAAGACTGGTCGACTCATTGCCCACAAACTACACAAAAATTATTCTGGGTGATATCAACGCTAAGGTTGTCAATGAGCTATATAATCGGGGAACAACTGGAGGATATAGCCTCCACGATGAAACAAATGACAACGGCCAGCGCCTGATTGACTTTGCATGTAGCAGAAATCTAGTCATACGTTCGACTTGCTTCCCACGTCGACGCATTCATAAAATGACCTGGGTATCACCGGATGGCAACACACAAAACCAGATCGATCATGTTCTGATCCAACAACGTTGAGCCTCGAGCATACTTGACGTAACTCAGATCATTACTTGATCAAATTAACCTATCGATGTCGTATGTCAAAGGCATATTCAGCGAAGACCAGCCCGCTACAAAAGTTTGACATCGAAAAGCTCCAAACGGCTTCTATCGTCGACCCTCGACAACCAGCTGGCTCCCATCTTATCAGACGCATCGTTAAGGACGAGCAACGAGCTCTGAATGGAAGTGAAAGCGGCTATCAGGACCGTGGCAGAACAGACGATTGGACATCAAGCCCGGCGCAAGAGGAATGATTGGTTCGGTGATGAGTGCCAGAATGCGTTGGATAAAAAGAATCAGGCGTACAAAGAATACGTAGGTAGGAAAACCAGATCGAAGAGATTTCTCAGAAGAGTAGCGAATAAGATAATTAGAATTAAGAAAAGAAAATACTATGACGACCGATTGAGAAGTATAGATGTAAGTCTAGCGAGCAATAACACAAGACAAGCATACAAAGTAGTAAAAAGCCTGAAACGTGGTTATCAGCCTAAAACCACGCTCTGTCGTGATGACAGCGGCAACATTATCGCTGATGAAACCAAGATTAAGGAAAGATGGGCATCATATTTCAAGAACCTCCTTAATCCTCCGCACAGCTCCAGAACATCGGAGCCTATAGATGTCTGCGGAGAGCTACCATTGGCCCCACCAACTCTGGATGAAGTTTGTTCCATCATCAAAGCCCAAAAGAATAATAAAGCGCCGGCATCGATGAGCTCATCAAATATGGTGGCAGTAGTGTTCATCAAGCTATTCACAAAGTCATCCAGTACATTTGGCAACAAGAACATATGCCAAAAGAGTGGAGCCAATCATTTATATTCCCTTTCCACAAAAAAAGGAACAAGCTACAGTGCGAAAATTATAGAAGCATATCACTACTTTGTACGGCGTACAAAACATTTTCAAAAATCTTAGAAAATAAAATCGGATCATACACCAACAGTATTATTGGGGAGTATCAAGGTGGTTTTAGGGGAGGTAGATCAACAACAGACCAATTGTTCACAGCCAAGCAGGTACTTGAAAAATGCTGCGAGTTCAACATAGACGAACACCAAATTTTCGTTGACTTCAAGCAAGCATACGACAGTATTGATCGTAACGTACTGTACCAAATAATGCTTGGTTTTTGCATCCCAGCCAAATTAGCCCGTCTTACCAAAATGACAATGACGTCGACAACCTCCCAAGTCCGCATCAATAACTAACTCATCCATGCCTTTGACACAACTATCGGACTAAGGCAAATCGCTAATCAATTTGGCTCTGGAGTACGTCATACGAAAGCTACCTGTCGACATGCGAGCTACATTACTATACAAGTCGAGACATCAACATTCTGTCACGATCATTAACAACTGCCAAAGAACTCTTCCTGAAACTCGACAGTGAAGCAAAACTAGTAGGGCTACAAATCAACGAAAATAAAACAAAGTTCATGACGCAGTCGAGGAAAAATACCTCAAATACACAAAATATCACACTTGGCGAATACAATATCGAGAATGTTAGCGAATTTGTGTATTTAGGCGCCAAAATAACGAAAACGGGCCATTAAAGAGATGAAATACGCCGAAGAATACAGCTCGCAAATAAAATATTCTATTCAGTATTGACGACCTTGAAGACCAGCTGCATACACAGGAAAACAAAGCTCCAAGTATACAAATCTGTGGTAAGACCTGTGTTATGCTATGGGTGTGAAACAGGGACCCTAACCCAAGCATCCGCAAATATATTGTACGCCTTTGAGCGACGGGTCCTGAGGCGAATAATCGGAGCGAAGCTAGACGGAGACCAATGGCGAATTCGATACAACCATGAGCTGTATGAAATTTTTGACGAACCGGAGGTCTCAAGAATTGTAAGAGTGCGGAAGCTGCAATGGGCTGGACACATGAATCGTATGGACGAACAACGGATACCCAAGAAGGTATTCGTTGGGAGAACTGTAAGCCGGTGGCCAGTGGGGAAACCGAGGAAACGCTGGTCTGACTCGGTCGACGAAGACAGTTCATCGCTGCTCGGATTTTAGAATTGGAAGACGCGGTCAACGGACCGAGACAGTTGAAGGTGCTGTTTGCAGGAAGCGAAGGCCCGAAAGGGGCTGTAGTGCTAAGAACAAGAGGAAGAAGAAGATTTTCCCATATACTATAGATTGGCTTCGGTGACATTCTGACATTTTCCTGGTTTTAAAAAGTTTTGATGTCATCCGATTGGGCTTAATGTAAAAAATCATGTTTTTTTGGATGTTTGTGTGAAAAGCCTTTAGTTTCCAAGGAGGTCAAGAAAAAAACTCACCATTTTCCCATATAGGTGGGCTCCTGTGACATTCTGATGTCGGTGAAAACATTAACCTCGGAAACTAACGTTATTTTTCAACGCTTATTACAAGGCTTCGTCGTTTGGACTACGCTTATAAAAAAAAGCTATTTCAAGCGTTTAATTGATAAAAATATTCATCTTCTTAATATTTATTTTTATTTCATGTTTTGTCAGTGATATAGTTGTTATATTTTTATCAACTTTAGTATAAAATTTATTACTCAAATAATCCTTTGAATGAAATCATATATTTCACGTTAAAATAAAACTTTTTAAAAATTTCGAAATTTATTAAAATTTCGTAATTTTTAAAAATATACGTAGAAAGTAAACATTCGCAACAAATTTAAAATTAACTCTATGCATAACATAAAAGCTAAACATTTTGGTACAAAATTTTGGAACTAGTACATTTGTGACAAACTTTAAGTTTGTGTTGATCGCAACAGAATTTATTGCAGTTCGAGGCATCGCTTGTTTTGCAGACGATCATGCGGTTAGTATGCTTTCCTGTTTTTGGTATAGGAAGAACAGTAGCTGCATCCTGTTCATCAGTGGCCATTTTAAAACTTTCAGCGCTGCTTTCTGGCATATTTAAAATTTGTGCAATTGGTTCACGTGTGCCAGTTTGGTGGGTAGGTAGTTCTAACTTTTTTTCGCATGTGTAACTCGACTAATTACAATAAAAACATGTTTACAAAGTCTTGATTAAAATTTTTGTTTGCCCACGTAGTGTGATTTCTTTCTTTGGCTTTAGCACTATAACCCCTTTCGACTCCTTCATTTAGATATAGAGTATCTCATTATCTTGATCGAATATATCGGCATTCGAGAAGATGATATGGTCAGTACCACGCTTTGGGCGTTACAGTATGTTCGGATCTTAAACTTGTACGTATCATAACTGAACGAGCTGATAGTCTGTCCGAAGAATCACTCGAAATAAATTTCATTGTCACCAACGGGACTCGAACCAGGGACTTTCTGCTTACGCAGCAAGCACTCTAAGCACTACATCGCGTAGACTTCCCCATAGTATTATTTATATCAATAATTATTTATGAATGTAATGTTGAATTATCAAAAATAGATAGGGTAAATGCAACCAAGCACACGAAATTTATCGTGGTTTGCCGAACCTGCGTCGTCGATTCAGCGAAGGTTGGCGATCTAGGGTTAAAGTGCCGGCATTACCCCTTCATTATCTCAAAAAATAAGGGCTTTTTGAACAAACGCCCGAATAAATACGATTTATTAAACAAAGCCCGATCAAATGGCATCACCATTTTGTGTAACCAGGAAAGTGAAATTTTTGCCGAACTATGAACAACAAAGTTTAAATCACTTCAAAATATTTAACTTCAACAATAAAATACGAGCATATTGCTGGGATCATGTGCATGCAGTCGACCTATAAATACAGTCTTCCACAAAAGTCAAGGTACAGTGATAAATATCTTGAAAATTGTTTGATATTTTTATTTAAAAAACCTATAGTGATAAAATTTTTTTGGTATTACTTCAACTGTAATCATTACACTTTAAATTCATGTAAAACAAAACGAAAATTCTGTCGTTTTAATATATTATTACATATGATGTGTTGGAAAGTCAATGAATGAAGTCCACAAAAGTCATGGTACACCTAAAGAAAAATGATGCAAATCGTAATTATAGTCTTGCATAGTTATTTGAATTATACTTTTCTTAATATTTTGTCGGATATCCTTTCATCTGAATTACTGACTTCAGTCTTTTAGGCATAGAATATACCAATTTTTTAGTAAATTCGCTGCTGATTCTGGCCCACTCCTCCAATATAACATCCTTAAGCTGCGCCTTGCTTGATATCACTCTTTTTCGGATTTTTGTCTCAAGCTCATTCCAAAGATGCTCTATAGGGTTCAAATCAGGGCTTTGAGGCGGTGTAGCAAGCATGCGAGTATTGTACAATAGCCACATTCGAACTTTATGCGCAGTGTGCTTAGGGTCATTGTCCTGTTGAAACAAGAAATCCTAATTTGGCTGCACTTTGTTTCATGTTGTTTCGTAGAATCTCTAAATAAGAGTTCTGATCCATAGTATTTTCGATGAATGTCAGATTTCCAACTCCAGCAGCAGCCATGCAACCCCAAACCATAACACCACCGCCTCCATGTTTTACTGTTTTAATAGTGTTCTTGGGATTAAATGCTTCTCCTACTTTTCGCCAGACCCTCTTATGCCCATTTACACCAAATATACAAAATTTAGACTCATCCGAAAGTAAAACATTATCCCAAAACGTTATTGGTTTGTCAATATATGCTTTTGCAAATGTTATTCTTTTTTGTTTGTTTATGGAACTTACAAGAGGTTTTCTTCTAGGCGTACGAGATGAAAATCCAGCTTCTACGACAGCTCTACGCACAGTTTCTGCGCTAACCTCCTTCTTATCATTAATTCCAAGAACATCGCAGATTTTTCTACAGCTTAGAAATGGATCTTGTTTTACCATTCGCGAAATTTTTCTCTTGTCCTTTACACTTAGTTTAGATGGACGACCTGTTCGGGGCACATTTTCCACTCTATTTTCCTTCTTAAATCGATTTATCACTTTTTGAATGGTTGACCGACTTCGCAACACTAGTTCAGCTATTTCAGAATATGATTTGCTCTGATTTGAATGCAGATTAATAATTATTTCACGCTCCTTAATACTCAACTCCTTTCGACTCATTTTTTAAAAATTTTATTAAATAAAAGATACACCACGAATACGGACGCGATATTAAAGACAGCGGCCTACGGTTGTTAACTCACTCTGATAATATGAACTTGGGGGATTCCCCTTTTTACAAATAACAGGGCATTTTCTGCAACTGTACCAAGACTTTTGTGGAGTAGAAAAGAGACATTGCCAACAAAAAATTATTGCCTTCAATGATCCTTATTGCTGAATCCCTTTAAATTTATGAAAACTTAAATTCAACAGAACTCGTATTATTACCATTTCATAACTTTTGGTTTTCAAATAAAAATATTGATTCAGTAATACAATTTTCAGTTACCGATTCTCTGTACCTTGACTTTTGTGGAAGACTGTAATTATTTTAGGACTTGTGTCTCACGTCAGTACTTTGGAGTTACGACGCCGATAGGAAAATGACGGCGTTTTTATCAGATGATTAGCAGATTATATATTTGAATTGAGGTACTATGCCACCATTTTTAGAAATGTCTTCAGGCAGGAAAACTCGCCTGCTTACTCAATTTGTTTGGTCATAGAATTCCTGCAAAGGAGTTTCTCAAGAAAAATTTTTTAGGCCTTCAAGATGGCGGAAAAATTCGTATTCATCAAATCAAAATTTTGCTATTTCATTAAGTCACAAAAAGATCTATAGTTACCCCGTTTCATAGAACTTCGACTCAAAACTACCAGGACAACTGAATGCAATGCTATTGCTCATACAAATATTCCGTACTGTAATTTTTGTAAAAAGCGCCCATGTGTGTTGACGAAGGATTAACAATTTGTAGATGGCACTGGAAATACAAATATATGAGTTACATTACGAGTATTTCGATAGCTCACATCTATGTGTTAACATTAAAATTGATCCATGGCGAATGAAAACTAAAATTTGGCTCATATCCCAAGTTAACTTAGTACACGTTAACATCTTACACATAATTGGGCTTAACAGGTAGCAATGGTTGAAAATATACTTATTATCATAGGGGGAATGAATTCCTCGGTATCTATACAAGTATACTTGGCGGCTTGTAAAAAGATACAGAATTAAAAGACAGAATTAAAAGACTGTGCGTTGTTCCGACAAGCGTGGACACGTAGTCGGGGAAGCTTTAAGAAGCTGCTACTCATTACAGTGCAAAGCATAAAGCATTGAAGAAAGCATTCAAGCTATAAGCATTAAGAAAAGGTGGAAAATCTTCAAGAAGGTGAAGAGAGCCATTCTGCTATGGTGATCAGTCAGCGATTTGCGATTTTTGTAGCTTCCCTTTCGCGGCAAGTAGTGCTTCAGAATTTGACTCAATATGAAAAACGCTAGAAAATTTAAATGTTACTCGAAAATGTCCGAAAATATACATGAAGGCTCCAGAGAGTGTTACTGGCTTCTAGCTCCTAATAAACAGAAACTAGAATATACTTCAAACAGCGCAGCGGTCAAACCACCAACAAAATGAACTACTAAAAGCTCACATATGATATTAGCCTCCATTGGAAAAAAGCAATCAATAAAATTTCTTAAGGGATTTTCTTCAGAGCGTAATATTCATCCCATCGTTTCACGTCGTCCACTCCCCTTAAATTTGTGAGCAAGCTGTTATTCAAAGAATAAAGTTCAAAGAATTAAACTACCGCGCCAAGTATCTAATAGTATTTGCCAATCAATTATGCACGATTTTCAGTATGTGAATAAAACACTCCATTAGAGCATAACTTTTCAATGGAGACGCGTCCGCATCTCTGAAGTGAGCTTGAGATTAATTCATTTAAAATAATAATTGCAAATGGCAAATTTACGAAACTGATTCATGTTAATGATTAGTAACCGACCAAAATTCTTAAATTTCACATAAACAGAGGGGAAGAGTGACTGTTGTAGAGCAGATACTCGACGTACGTGCGTGCGTACTTGGTGGAGAGAAATACAAAGATTTGTGAACGTAGATGATGTGAGCATTGGTCGCCTTTTGTTATATTACTGTATTATAAGAAGTTAATACTATGATTGAATACTGCAAAGTGATTCTGAATAATATGTCTGAGTCATAATTGATGAATCATTGTGTTTCGAAGAAACTGAAAGGGAAAACAGCATTTTTTCAAGCAATCGTATTTTATCTTGATGAAAGTTGAAAAAATGAAGCATAAGACATTGTGATAGAGCACAAGCTCGTATTTGGTGGATTTCAGTGGTAATTAAAAATAATTTAGCCCACGTTTGATGATATCATTATTTGTAATCCACTGACTGAATAAGGTAATGAGCCCTTAAAGCGTATGGATATGTTTTATTCAGGTTAAATAATAAAAATTTCAATAGCACTGTTGAATTTTTCAAGTGATCATTTAATTTTTCAAAATGTGTAATGATTTTTTTTTTAACTTTTTAAGTCCAAACGCGGAACCGACCTCTCATCGGTTCTACCCGTTAAGTCTGAGTAGTGCCAACGGATGGTACCAACAGGTCAACCAATCCGTGCACCGTAACCCATTCACGCGGTGGCTGCTTGTCGGCCAGCTAGTTCGGAGAGGATTTCGGTCGCGGGTCTCCGAATGGGTTACGCTCATTTACATAATTCAGCCACCTATACACGCCCGTTTTCAAAACGCGTTACAAAACAAAACCATACGGAGAAGAAACCTATTCTACGTTACTCCGTATTTCTTCATTAACCAGTCAAGAATACAAAAGCTAATTTTTACTTCGCGTTCCCGAATTTCCGACGCGGTACCGAAAAGTATGCTACTCTAAATTAACCCGACGAAAACTACTCTAATAAAATGACAAAACAACAAAGGTACCGCGTACCGCGCGCAACGCGAAACCGACCTCAGCGGATTGTCGAAACCCTACCCTCGCGACGGCATACCTACCCTGCACTCACTTTCCCGCTGAAACAAAAAGAACCACTGAAAAGGAAAGTCGTTAATTAGCTAGCAATTCATGATTTTATTTTTTTCTTTGTATTATTTTTTTACGAGATATCCTTAGAAATATTTTTTTTAAATTATTCTTCTTGTTTTGTAAGTCTAAAAATATAATTATGCGTCTTTCGTAACATTACGCGTACGTACTTACTCGTATTTAGTAATTAATAAGAACCGTTTCAGCTTACAATTATTTCTTGTTATTTAAAATTCAAATTTTCCGATCTTTTCTAATAATTGAAAGAATTAATTATCAATTTAACTTCTTTGTTTAGCCATAAAAAAAAATTTCAGTATCTAAGTTGTTGAAATGTATTAGCTGTGAGAAAAAAAAAATATGGATGCAACCTTTTTTTTTTGAATAATCCGTTGTGATTATTTTATATTATTAAACTACAATTATCTCACAGCAAACTTCGTTTAATTTGTTTTTTTGTCATTTTCTTACTCAACCAAAATATCTATCCTTACATTAAATTTTTCATTTTGCTTCTACTTGTTCGTCATTCTGGTTGCTTTCAAATGCTAATAACTTAATTGAAAACATGAAATTATAAATGCATTATGAGGAAAATAAATTTGAATACATTAATTGTTACAAAAAGCAACAAAAAAAGAAGTCTTTAAAAGATTGTGTTGCCTTATCATATGAAAATATTTATCTATATTTATCTTAAATATATTAGTAGTTTTCTTAAATATATTTGTGGTTTATTGTGTGTTTTACAAAGTGTAGTCGAAGTATTATATTATTGTTTGTATTTGAAGTGTTATGTTAAAAGCAAAATACAAATTCAACCGCAACATTTACCAAATAGAATAGCAATAGCCAAAAACCCGTTAGCAAAATTCCTTCTTCTTAAATTTGTTTTCTTTTAATTTCATGATTATCAATGAAGCTAATTTTATGTAAATAAACATTTATTTTGTATAAATATTAAATAACGGAACGAAACTGAGTTGAATAATGCTTCTTCAATAAATTATATATTTGTGACTTATTTACTTTATATAATAGGGGTAAGGGTTAATTCGTGCGATCCAGGAAAGAGCTGTGAATTTACCTTTCTTGATAAATCCCTCGATAAATTCCCGATTTAAAAATTCTTTCAAGTGGAAATTATCAACACGATAATAGTCAGTATCCTTCAACAGTTTGATGATATCTTCTGGTATTGATCCAGAACAATTCGGCAAAACAAGTGACACTATTTCATTAAAATTGTGGTTTCGAAGTATATTTTCCACAAATTGTTTTAGTGTTTTGGGAAGACACTTGATATAATCAGTAATAGTGTAACAGTCGTTTGGTACATTTTGCCATTACATTATGAGTTTCCAGTACGACGCTAAATTCTAGATAGGTGAATGAAATGCATTAAGTATCCTTAAATTTCCCTTTTACTGTAATTTTTACCAAAGATGTTTTTAAAAGGCCGACCTACATTGTCGCTCAATTTACTATGATATACTAAATTCTGAGACAACAACTAGTGCAAAATTTTTAAAATTCTCTAACCTTTCGTTGGATCTGAGGGGAAGAATTAAAAATCCCTTTTACTAAAATGGACAGATTGTATAAAGTAAAAAAAGTTTATCTGCACCTCTCAATTTTTGTATATCCTTTAATCAAAGGCAAGCCATTTTCTGTTCAAGATTGTTAGATTGATTGGAATGGGAGTTTATTATCACCATAGATTCAGTTTCGAATGGAAATCGTTTAGGGTTCTATTACAGATACTCATATATAAATCGAGGATATTGCAAGGTGCATTATTCTTATATTTGTTAGGGATTCAGATTATGAACTAATTTTTTGCCATAATCAGCCTTTCTTAATGTTTTGGTGCTTCTTCTAGATTAAAATAAATTTTCAGCAGCTCATTTTTATAAGTTATTTGAGAGTAGTCGGAGTAGAAATACTCAAAAGCCGGGGTTTTGACATAGTTAATCTCAACAGGTTCTCAAAATTTGCGCAAGCTTCAAGTCCTGGTTGAGCTCTTATATAAGGGGATTTTAAGAAAATGTTAAATAAATTAAATTCATTCGCACAAAAAAAAATACCAAACGCAATCCCCTTCTGGCATTGTCTAGTAGTAATGCGTATCCTATTTTGTACACTCCTCTACATTGAAGTAAATTCAAGCATTTGTTATTAGCATTTCATAAATACGAATAACGAAGAAGATCAAATTAATTTGGAAAATAAGCATATCTAATTCGTAACGTATAATTAATTTGATCTATGTTTAACAGTATCCCTAATATCTATGTATTCTTAAAAATTGAATTACTATATGGAAGAAATAAATGCAGGATTATATGGGAATGATTTGTTCTTTTTTTTTTTTTTAAATAAGTAAAAAATTTCTTCGTCAACGCTTGTTCCAACATAAAATATCAACTTAACTTGAGCAGAATCCTGCAGTTAGTTCCTATTATGCGAAACAGAAAAATTGAATAAAATTAAGCTTATCATATGTTATTGTGGGATCATAACATTTGGATTCATCACCGCAGGATAAGCAATTATCTGATGCATGTTGGGCGATGGTCCAGCATTATTATTGTTTTGGGCAATGGGACTGCCATTTGTTGGATTTGCTGGTCGATAGCCTAACGAATGTAAATAATTATGATTGTTACTGTTAGTCACAACATTATTGCTAGCAATCGGTGCATTGTGAGTAGAAACAACAGGATGCATTGACGACGAGGCAATATGATGCGCTGAAGCAGTAGCACGTAAAGGAAGAGGAGCAAAATTATTAGAAGACTGCAAGAGCGTATTGATATGCGGGGCTGACGATGGTGGAACGATTTGTACAGTACCAGGAATTATTCTAACATTATCGCATCCTTCACACTTATTCAATATTTCACTTAGCTTTTTTTTTGTTCCATTTCTTTCCTGTTTTTCCGAGCAAGCGTTATGAATGTGTGGGATGACAACATCTCTTGCAATGCAGGTTTCAATCCGACTGTCCAATTCGAGAAACTCCGCTGTCAAGTCCTTTAGAATGGCTGCAGAATGTACAGCAGCAGTTGCACCACCACATCCGAGTCTCGTTGTACGCGAGTACTGATGCCTAAATTCTTCTGCCAACGTGGAACTGAAGCCCAGCACGAGCCGCACTGGATACCGCTTTCCTTTCTTTTCCGGAACCCCTTCCGAAACGGAGAAGCAATCAGCCCTCCGTTAGCTGCAGCACCACTAACGCCCGAAGAGTCCTCAAAGGAACAGAAAATCACCCCACTGATAACGGAGGCTATCTTTTTTCTTTTTCCGCCTTTTTCCTCCCTCGTTGCGTCGGACTGTCAATCTGACAACCTCCGACAAAACAGATATGGACTGGGAGTCGTCGCAACTGACGCGGAATGGAACGCCACATGGCGGCAATGGGCATTTTTATTGGTCGCCAGTGGCATAGTGTTTTGATGGCAACTGTCGGGGGGCATTACCAGATGGATATGCCTCGAAATGTATCGGTGTTTAATTAATTTTATGTTTCAAATATTTATATCCACAGATCTAAATATTTGAAAAAAAAATAAAATTTTCTGCGCAACGATATCCGCACGAAAGATGAAGTCCGCTTGCACTTCGAGGTCATACCCATCTGGCCGGGTGCAAGGGTTCGGGATCGGAATCACTTCGATTCCCGGGCGTAGGCGTCACA
Source organism: Odontomyia ornata (assembly GCA_963969285.1). Lineage (NCBI taxonomy): Eukaryota > Metazoa > Arthropoda > Insecta > Diptera > Stratiomyidae > Odontomyia > Odontomyia ornata. Next base: position 42,412,998 of record OZ017740.1, on the reverse strand, counting down.
TTACAAAAGATTGCTGAAGCTTGCATCAATTCTAATCCATATTACTCTCATTTACAAAAATGTTTGGTAGATTCCACTTGCAAATATATATTTGTTATTTTTTTTTTTTTTTAATTTTCGGCTCAAAGACGTTGAACCACAAAAGAGAGGATGATTGTACATAGACTGATGCATGCAGCGAACTTTTTGTTTCAAATTTCAAAAGTTCTTATTCAGATATTAGATTTAGCACTCCAAACGGACTAGTTTTGTTAAGCAAAACTTTTTTAAGAACCCTTGAAAAAAACTTGAAAGTTTTTCTCGTCAAAACTTGCCAGAATTTGCTACTTTTGACCTTTAAATAAGGACGCTGAGCTTTGTCTCTTGAAACAATTTTGTGATGTACGGTCGCCATTTGAGTACCTTTTAAAAAATCCGCGTTGGTACCACCAGCCGGGAAGGTAAATTTCTCGTAGGCACCGTTAGATCAATATAAATTAGGCTTAGTATATTTTTTGAATTTGAATAAAAATCATATTAAATTTAATGCTAATCTACAAGATGCATAGCTGTTACACATGTACTTAAACACGTAAAAATTTATTTATTGGAACAGCCATCATTTTGAGTCATGTTCATAAACATAAATATTCGAACATCATAAGCTCTTAATAACATCTATATTTGTATTGAGCTCAATGTAAATCAAATGAAAATATCCGCTTCAAGAGGCTTTTAAACCTTCAACGCCATTGAGAATTCTAGAATCTGGAACATTTTTTTGGCTGTATACATATTTTGAATTTTAGTCATTTGAAAATTTTTCCAGAAAAAGACCAGTTAACAATTTGATTGCTATTAAAATAACAAACTTTGCTTTGCTTGTATGCTGAGCATTGAGAGGCCGTCATTTTGAATTTGGGCATCTACTTTTTGATTAATTTTGCAAAGGCCCATCACATAGTATGATCAACCACTCTACCAAATGTCGTTCAGAAAAGAAAAATCTATTTTTATTGAACATGGCAGCTTAAAAAAATTAAGTTTTAAATTTTGGACTTTTTTATTTATCATCCGGGTAGAAGAACAACGCAATAACATATAATACCAAGTTTCATCAAAATAAGTTGATAAAAATGGCCGCTAGTGGGCGACAAAAAAAAATCTAATTTTCAAGCTTTTTGTAGTGAATTCGGTAGATATAAATGTCCGTAAAGGATGTTGGTCTTGTTTGTCTGAGGATGCGTAAATGCGCTAGCAGGCTAGCATTGCGGTGTCGTGGGGCGGGTTTTTTTCCCCAGCACAAGGGTCCACTACAAAAAAATGTCGCATTCACGAATAAAGAGATAAAACGACTCGGTTCAACAGTTTCGAGGCCGAGGTAACCTACTTAAGAGGTGGATTGCCAAAGCAAATCGACTGACTGAGCTTGGCGAAAGCGAGCGAGATTCGAGAGGATCTCATCTTTACTAGGTATACTTAGCTTCGAGTGGGACATCCAGATGGAACCGGTTCCACGGTTCCGGTTCTTTGGGTGATTCAAGCTTCAAAATTAGGTACACTGGTTCAGTTTTAACAGCTTCGGTGGCAGGTCGTATTTGAATGAAATTAGGAAAATCGCCGACTTAATTAAAAATCATGAAAAAATATAATCGGGCACACATTCTCTTATCGGTTTTCCATGATTCTCTTTTTTCCCCTATTCAGTAATTTTGGTTTTTATTCCTTTTGTAATTATTTTCACCGTATCAAGTTTATTCATGAATATAATTGTCACAATAGCACAATATTATTCTCATTACGAAAAAACTAATCAATCTAACTTTTTTTGCACAAAACTTTAAGCACAATGAACAGTATTCACTTTGACGGTATTTTCTAAGTATGTGTTTTGGAGTATTTAGTAAGGAAATTCACAAAATAACACGCGCAGCAAGATTCCGCACGATATCGGCGATGCCATGCATCAGATAGCTTAAGCATGCAACGACAGAACAATGCAATAAAAGCATATCACTTCACCGCATGATTTTGGGGTTGGGAACCGTATTCTTTTCACTGTATTTTTGTCTTACAACCACATTTCTCACGAATAAAACAAGACGCATTTATTTTAGCACTTCTAATTACACCTGAATATTTATTTTGTTTTGCAATATCCAATATCCGCGAAAAGAATTGAATTGCGTGATTCACTTTTCTCAAAATAGATTCGCTTCGGTCTGCTTCTAAACTCTCCCACAATCGTGTCTCGCAAGTTAAATCAGGCAATGAAGAAACCGTGTCTTTTTGTACATTCAGCCTTGGATTCACACTCATCGCGGTTTGCTCTCCAAAATGTCGTCAGTAATTACCATAACGCAAAAGAAATTTTTAATCGCGAAGCACCACCCAGAATCATTTATTTGAAGCAAATCTCAGACCGAGCTACACGGAAAGTCGAGAAGGCAATTGCACATTGCCCTTCGAACCTAACTCGTTGGTTATCTCGACGAGGCACCCCGCTGGAACGGTGGTTTACTTGGCGAGCCCTGTGCATGCCGTCAACGGTGGTTTTTTACGATGAGATAACGCAATTCATTTTCTGCGTTGCAAAGGGGATTGCCGTCATAGTATTTTGGTTGTAAATTTTTATTTAATTTGTTTTTTATATTATAGATGTATGAAAATTCAGAATGAAGATGCAATTTAGTAAATTATTATGTAATTTTTTTCTTTTCTTTTTAAATTTATTATTACTAGTAAGACATACTTCGAAAATGATTCTATCATAAAAATATTTTTATATTAAAATTTTTAAATTTTTTTTATTCCTAAATTTCAAATAAAAATTAAATGTTATTTAGGGATTTTTGAGTAGAGGAAAAAATTGTGTTTTCGCAAGAGAATATTTTTCGAGTAGTTTGCCTAGGTAACTGCTCGAGTACTTCACGCCGTCATTTAAAGCCTGCATTTTTATGAACATCAAAATAGTGGAATCGTTAGACTTCATCAACATATTTCTTAATGCGTGCAAATTGTGATTTCTAAAAGCCTTTGAAATATCGAACTACAACTCGTCACCATTTTGAAATTTGAAAACTGATCATGCATTTATTTTATTGTTCGCTAGGAACTTTTAGTCATTTAAGTTCATTCATAACTACATTAAAATTTTTTTGTACATTTTTGAACGTAGAATAGCCCCAAAGTTTTTCAGATGATTTGACTTTAGATTTTTTATTGTGAGGCTTATTATACAGTTCAATAAACAGCTGTGCCAAATTTCATCCCAATCAGAGCTATGCTCTGATCAGAACAGAAATCACGGGTTTTCGTATAAAACGGCCTCTTTTTTGTTTTCACTCGGCCTCATTAGAACCAAGAAATTTGCCAACCCACCATTCCTGAAAACTTGGTGCCAATTGGATCGAAATTGTGACCTCCGATGTTTTTAAAAATTTCATTACATCTTATATATACAGCATCTTCCGGAAGTTACAGTTATCGGCAAAATATACAAAAATTTATAAATATCAAGACATAAACCGGAAAGACTGATGCCCTGTGATGATCTTTTTTAAGTCCTATGACTATAAATATTATTTTTTCTACGATTTTTTCTATAATGTAACCATGAACAACCCTTCTACAAATTATAGTTTAAAATTAAAACATAACTGTTTCAGCCTTAGATAAAATCTTAAATTTTTGTCCAATATTGAATTCAAAGTAATTAGTCAATAATCTTGTCTATTTGATATCCGCAGGTCAATTCCCTCTTCTGTTTGAGAAGCCGTCGAGTCTTGCCTTTCAAGTGGCTCACTTGAAAAGGTAAGGCGCGACAGCCTTTCAAAGCAATTACATTGTAGTAATTGAGCAGCCGCCTAGGCAACCTGCCCGAAAAATCTTTGCGAAGAAAATACCATTTTTATGAAAATAACAACGCAATAAGTGCGGAACAATTTTATAAGCAACTTATTAACATTTTTATTTTCTAACCCACACCAAATCCCACCATTGCAATCGCTACCATTACCAGAAAAATTTTTCCAAAGAAACTAATGTAAAAAGTAAATAAAAACTACAGAAAAATTGATGACGGCAACCCCCTTTGCGACGCGATTTAGCGAAGCAAGTTTGTTTCGACGAGAAAAAACCGCCGTTACCGCAATGAAGAGGCTCGTCGAGATAAGCGGAAAGATTTTTGGTACATTTTACCTTCTCCTGGACCCCCTAATTCATAAAATGATTTTCTTATTTCAGATTCTAAAACTTCTAATGAAGACCTTTCATTTGATACCCCATTCGACTACCTTAGATTAAAAAAAGTTTTTAAGGGCTAATTCGTTATAAATTAAATTTTTTTTTTAATTTTTGGTAAGACCTTAAGTTTTGAGAGGCCATCACTTTTGACCTTTTCACAAAGTTTGAGCACTCTAGCTTCTATTGTTTCTTACGAAATTAGCTGTGACGCACGGAGAGATGGACTGACAGGTCGCGAAACTAGTAGGTCTTTGTAAAAAAAATTTTACAAAAACCTAAGAATTAAACATCACTCTGGACGATACCTTTAGGTTAGTACAGTCTATGGCCAACAGATTAGCGGCAGTCATAGAAGAAAAAGGATACGCAACTAGATACTAAAAGCAGTGTTGCCATGAAGAAAAAAGAAACTCCTCAAACCAGCATGAAAAAATTGCCAGTTTTGAAAAAAATAAGATTATGAAAATTCGCTAGATATCGCTAAATGTTTTAAATTTTTTGAACGAAATATGGCGTTATGCAAGAGAATTGTTCAATTTAAATATATTTTTGACTAAAATATGCTTTAAGGGGTTATATACAAAGATGAAGGGGAAAAGTGAGCTAATTTGGTGATTTTTTTAAGGGTTTTATGTAAATTTTATTAGAAAAACCGAAAGACAATTTGTTGGTAGTACTGTTGAAGAAAAAAAGCAAGTTGAATTATAAGAAAATATTAAAAATTGTCAGAGAAGTTACAAGGTGTTAAATCACAAGATCTCGGTGGCCAATTGTGATCACCTCTTCGAGAGATAACACGGTCCGGAAACTTTTCCCGTAAAAGATCATTGGTTTCGTTGCTTGTGTGGCACGTAATGCCGTCTTATTGGAAGTAAACGTTGTCCGGATCAATACCATCCAATTCCGGCCATAAAAAATCATTAATCAACTCTCGATAGCGCAATCTATTCACCATAATTGTTGCTCTAGCCTCATTTCGAAAAAAGCAAGGTCCAATGACTCCGCCGGACTATAAACCGAACCAAACAGTCACACGTTGAGGATGGAGAGGCTTTTCAACAATAACTCTTGGGTTACTAAAAACACTAGTTTTCCTTGAAACCATTGAATTTTGTTTATTTTGCATATACCGATATTTCGGAAGTCAGTTGCTTCCTTCTTCAGTGCTAACCAGCACTGAAGAAGGAAGCAACTGACTTCCGAAATATTGGTATATGCAAAATAAATAAAATTCTATGGTTTCAAGGAAAACTAGTGTTTTTAAATTACTTTTTATGGAATTGTTTGCAGCTACATATAAATGAGTTGCATATTTTGAATAATAATTTTTCTGAAAAATTATTAGAGAAGAAAAATGTTAGAAGAAGGTGGTTTCGACGTGTGCACTAATTCTCCTCAGGCCATCACTCTTAGATACACACCGGTGATGGCGACCACCAAGCTCAGAGGTGAGGGAGTTAATTTTTAATTTTTCTACTTATGCAAACTCAATATGTTTTTGTATCTGCAAGTTATATTCAAGGTAAATTTCTCTTGTAAGTACTTGTATTAGCTAAACTTTTTAATTGGATCATTTCACCCTTTTCACATCAACTTAATGTAAATCTATACGACAAATTTGCTCTACATTTGAAGCTTATCTAACGTCGCGCGGATATCGATCACTCTTTCGGATGGCTCCGATAGCTTTTTAAATTACTTTTTATGGAATTGTTTGCAGCTACATATAAATGAGTTGCATATTTTGAATAATAATTTTTCTGAAAAATTATTAGAGAAGAAAAATGTTAGAAGAAGGTGGTTTCGACGTGTGCACTAATTCTCCTCAGGCCATCACTCTTAGATACACACCGGTGATGGCGACCACCATGCTCAGAGGTGAGGGAGTTAATTTTTAATTTTTCTACTTATGCAAACTCAATATGTTTTTGTATCTGCAAGTTATATTCAAGGTAAATTTCTCTTGTAAGTACTTGTATTAGCTAAACTTTTTAATTGGATCATTTCACCCTTTTCACATCAACTTAATGTAAATCTATACGACAAATTTGCTCTACATTTGAAGCTTATCTAACGTCGCGCGGATATCGATCACTCTTTCGGATGGCTCCGATAGCTTTTTAAATTACTTTTTATGGAATTGTTTGCAGCTACATATAAATGAGTTGCATATTTTGAATAATAATTTTTCTGAAAAATTATTAGAGAAGAAAAATGTTAGAAGAAGGTGGTTTCGACGTGTGCACTAATTCTCCTCAGGCCATCACTCTTAGATACACACCGGTGATGGCGACCACCAAGCTCAGAGGTGAGGGAGTTAATTTTTAATTTTTCTACTTATGCAAACTCAATATGTTTTTGTATCTGCAAGTTATATTCAAGGTAAATTTCTCTTGTAAGTACTTGTATTAGCTAAACTTTTTAATTGGATCATTTCACCCTTTTCACATCAACTTAATGTAAATCTATACGACAAATTTGCTCTACATTTGAAGCTTATCTAACGTCGCGCGGATATCGATCACTCTTTCGGATGGCTCCGATAGCTTTTTAAATTACTTTTTATGGAATTGTTTGCAGCTACATATAAATGAGTTGCATATTTTGAATAATAATTTTTCTGAAAAATTATTAGAGAAGAAAAATGTTAGAAGAAGGTGGTTTCGACGTGTGCACTAATTCTCCTCAGGCCATCACTCTTAGATACACACCGGTGATGGCGACCACCATGCTTAGAGGTGAGAGAGTTATTTTTAATTTTACTACTTATGCGAACTCAATATGTTTTTTTAAACTACGATTTATATGCAAGTTAAATTTCCTCTTGTAAGTACTTGTCTTAGCTAAACTTTAAATGGATCATTTCACCCTTTTCACATCAATTTAATGTAAATCTATACGATCATTTTTGCTCTACATTGAAGCTTTCGTTACATCGTGCGGATATTCGATCTCGTTTTTCGGATGGCTCCGATAGCGAAATCGAATATCCGAATATCCGCACGACGTAATGAAAGCTTCAATGTAGAGCAAAAACGATCGTATAGATTTACATTAAATTGATGTGAAAAGGGTGAAATGATCCATTTAAAGTTTAGCTAAGACAAGTACTTACAAGAGGAAATTTAACTTGCATATAAATCGTAGTTAAAAAAACATATTGAGTTCGCATAAGTAGTAAAATTAAAAATAACTCTCTCACCTCTAAGCATGGTGGTCGCCATCACCGGTGTGTATCTAAGAGTGATGGCCTGAGGAGAATTAGTGCACACGTCGAAACCACCTTCTTCTAACATTTTTCTTCTCTAATAATTTTTCAGAAAAATTATTATTCAAAATATGCAACTCATTTATATGTAGCTGCAAACAATTCCATAAAAAGTAATTTAAAAAGCTATCGGAGCCATCCGAAAGAGTGATCGATATCCGCGCGACGTTAGATAAGCTTCAAATGTAGAGCAAATTTGTCGTATAGATTTACATTAAGTTGATGTGAAAAGGGTGAAATGATCCAATTAAAAAGTTTAGCTAATAGTGTTTTTAGTTAATTTAAATCAACCATAGCAAAGAGATCCAAACAACCTAGATACGAATAACTCTTGGGTTTTCCGAGCCCCGGATGCGACAATTTTGCTTGTTGACGAAGCCACCGAGGTGGAAATGGGCCTCATCACTCAAGATGAGTTTTCGATGGAATTCCGGATCATTTTCATGCATTTTAAGGATCCAATCAGCAAAGACACGACGTTGTTGATGATCGACCTGCTTGAGTTCTTGTGTTAACTGAACTTTATAAGCCTTACCGCTGTGCTACAACCAACATAACACAAAATAAGGAACGTCAAGTTACGTAGTGCGCACATAGTTCGCCTACATACGATTCGCGCTTATATGATGTTGACAGATACGAAGAAGTGTCATTGTGGCAAAAGTTATTGATTTTGATGTTTATGTTTTTGATAATGTGTTATAATTTTGTTGATGACAGTCTTCAACGGCGTAGAAGAAATATTAAATTAAATATTTCAATAACAGAGGGGAATTGTGCTTAACAGTTGAGAACACCTATTTTCTGCATAATTCCTCAAGCTGGATAAAATTTTACTCACCCTTTCAAATGGCAAACAACAATGTATCATTGTCACTTAAAGTAAACAATATATTTGACATACTGACATAAAAAGTTGGTTCGATTTCAACTTTTCATGTTGCGTATGACATCTTTATGTCAAATGTACTCAATGCCTTATAAAATATTCGGGTTCAACTTTTTTGACATTTGCTTTATGTCTGCTTATGTTAATTGTAGCTCAGCCTTTAAGGCCCAAATCTTTATACAAAATACGGTGTAATGACGTTTGTGGAATGCCTAATTCCAAAGAACGACGAGGAATGGACAAAGCTGGGTTTTCTTCAACACTTTCGGCTACAGCAGCAATATTTTCGGATGTTCTCTAGTGACTGAACGGGTTTTATTCTTCACATCACTAAGTTGTCCCAACAGCTCGAATTTTTCCACCAATTTCTGTATTGCGGTTCGACAAGGTGCTTCACGACGACCCGTAAATGTTCGAGTTTTCCGAACCGTCTCTGCCAAATTTTCATCATTTTTATGATGAACTTTAAAAACTTCAATGCGTTGTTGAAGCTTGTATCGTTCCATTGTATGAATGGCGTAGCTTCTACTTGTCAAATGTCAAAAAATGACAGCTTCAAAAGTTACACCTACCGAAATAGCGGGCTTTTCAAAATAACACCTCTTGTTGGAAAACCCTTTACATGTGAACTAGTAAATTTAAATATTTTTCCCCCATTGAAACATCACAAATTGAAAGTATCGCAATTTACAGCTACACTTTCTTTATGATGTGCCAAAGACGTGGAAGGGGGATATGTGGCAGTAGTTGATGATTGAATCCAAAAAAGGGGTATCTCTTGCTTTACTGATCTCTTCAAAAGGCATCGATATTTTGCCTGAGACATCAAACATTTGCATTGTATGAGTGACAATTTGGTTTCAAAACCTTAAAGGGTTCGCCACACAGAACGCGGTCTGCTGTCGCGGGCAGCAATCTCTGACATTTGCAATAGAGCGGTCTATTTTATTATATGGAATTATACTATCGCTGTCACACATACGGCGCTCTGCCACTGCGACCCATCGTAGACAATAGCGGGCAACGGTCTGATATCACAAAATACAACTGACCGTGCGATCTGGTGATGAGTTTGATAGAAAACAAAGCTTACACCTTGTCGAGAACGATATCGCGCGTCATGTGGCGTCGTCAAATCGTCAATCGCTATGATGACCGCGTTATGTGTGTCGAAGCCTTTAGATGGGCTCAGCTGTCGTGCCCCGGATCAGCTGACGTGCCCCTGGGAAAATTAAAAAAGTGTGCAACACAGGGTAAATGAAAGGTGTGGGTACTGGGTGAATGTACTATGCTTATGAGTGTTATCGAATAAGACTTGAGTGTTAAACGCCATCGAGATGCAACGCCACTATGATAGCTGAATTTTTGAAAATTAGTCGGTCATCTAATGTTACTAGTATCGGTTTCAAAATTAGTTCTAAAATTTAATTTTTCTATAATATTCACGAGATTCCACTGACTACCATCTAACTAATAAAAAACACCGAATAAATACAAAGGCTCAGTACGTCGCCAAAAGTCTTTAGATTGATTTTAGTCGCTAGAACGTAAAAACTGTGGGTAAAGAATTTAATATTCAGCTAAATCTAGTGACAAAGTCGCTAAAACGGCAACACTGACTAAACGTGTATATTCTATTGAAAGTATTAACGTAAATATTATTAGAATTGTGTGTCCGATTACTTTTGTCCACTGGATGTATTGTGAATTATATTTGTTTTCCCATTTCTTTCGTGAAATTCTTTTTATATGTTTTATTTTCATGCAATTCATAAACGAAAAAATCTTTAGTTTCATTTCAAAGTTTATGCTCGTCAAAGTAATTTTTTTCTTGTTTCTCGTACCGTCCGACCACTTTTGGCCACCTCTGTATGCGTAATCGAAATGTTCCTAAGTTTATTCTTTAATTGCGTCAAGTAACTTTCTGCATTTTATAGGTTGAGTGCAAAACCCTTCTGATGGTAGCAAACTCTTGTCGAATCAACTCATAAAATTAATCTCAATCGAAAAAATATAGCTTCTCTAAAAAACTTCTAATTGATGACGACCATTCATACTATAATATTTTCAAAAGCACGTCAACTATAAATGCCGCATGTCGAAACTTGGATGGAATCGAGTGTGATATGCTGCTACAGAAATGCTGGCTTGGCCGCGGATTGTAATATCGGCTGCGTTGCGATTACGATGAATGAATCACATGCGGGAGATGGCGTTTTCACATGAATTATACTTTTCTAAATTTAAAACAATTAACCTGCGCAATTATGGTTAAATTTTTCCTATTGAAATTATTGAACTTGGAATTTTCCTTAGAAATTAACCTTAGGCTGTCTAGCAAAAGCAGGAATGAATTGAAAATCAAAATTTGAGTGCAATTAAGCGCCTACTCGACGGTGATACCTTTTAAATAGTAGTCTGATCTTCCCATAAAACTGAAATAATTGCTTAAAAGTTGGGCAAGTGTAGAAGCCAAGTAGATTCAAATTTACGCGCCATTGCCATGTTTATAGAGGTACCATCCACATACTCATGGTGACCGAACACATTTTCAGTGTGGGCACTCATGAAACCCTCCGTTGGAGGCAAAAGTAATATTTAGATTAAACCAAATAGAGCTGGAATATCTTCATAAAATTCTTAAAAATTGTAGCATATTTATGAAGCTACAAAAAGGCTGATTGATATAATATTTACTTGAGTAAAAATGTCCAACGTTGGCCGTACATTTGAACATGGGAAATTTGAAAGCCCGCGCCATGTTCGATTTTGTCAGTGGGACGAATAGTGGCGTTCAGTTGTGTTTAAGAGCTCGAGCGAAGAGGTCGGAAAGATAAGAAAACAGAGCGTATAACCGTTGATAGAGTTAAACAATAACAAGGTCTAATTGAAGCGTGAAGTGTTGTTTGTGAAATTTAAAAGTCACAAGACTATTCGTGTAAACCCGGGTCTGAAGTTTTCTTGCAGGATTACAAGAAGGCAAGTGAGTGCGCGTGGAAGTACTCGTAAATAAACACGGCCCGAAATAATTCAGCCGATAATCGGGAGAAAAAATTATCAACGTTAAATTAATTACGTTACGAAGCCAAGGCGAGAGATAGTCGCAGATCGCGTAATATATCAACGGATAAAATAAAAATCAAAATGAGTTCAGCGGAAAATAACAGCGAAGTGGCGACGGAGAAGATTGCCGCCGAAGAAAATGCAAAGCCAGCGGAGGCCAAAGAACCAGTGAAAGGAACAAAAAGGCCCGCCGAAGTGAGTACATACTCTTCAGTTTTCACGTTAGCCAGGTTAGAATAGGAAAGTTTGTGACAAGTGCTAGAATTTTGCCACCTTATTTTGTAGAATGTGTTGTCGGCGGGACGCCAAATGTAGCATTTCGCTGTAGTGGCCTGAAAGGCGATTGAGGAGAAATGATTTCTTTCCGATCCGTTGGCCAGATCTAGGGAGGAAAATTCTGTTTGGGGTAAATTCGGCACAATGTGTATCAGTTTGGTGTGTACACAAATCCCCGCTGTATCTCAGGTTCTACGCTCCAACCCACCCACATTTACTCTGTCATCCGTTGTGTAGCTTGCAGGGAATTAATCAGTTCATGATGCGTTTGGTGTTGCTTACTATTGTAGGCTTGGAATTAATTGAATATTGATAAAGGCCGTCAAAACCTCTATTTTGAGAATGAAAGTACTTGGACGGGAATGACAAGCATAATATCGGGTAGAGCGATTGGTTTGTGGCAGGAAGTAAATGCCGGCCGGTCTTGGATGCCCGTACGCAATTGTTTGCTGGACGGGTTTGATCTTCATTGAAGGTGGAAGACGAATATGAACGAAAGAAACGTAAAATCGCGCGGATTTGGTTGGAGCTTGAGAGTCGCCTCGATTTGCTGGCGGGTTCCGAGGGGAATCGGTTTCTCTAACTTGGCCATGGGAGAAACCCAAAGACATATAAACAAATGGACGAGCAACGAGAATCCGTGTACTCGTCCATGTGAGAAGCAAATTTGCCACATAAATAAGTTATAAATAACTTACGCTCTCAAAACTATATGATTCCCTCTGCTTCTCATTCCCCTTTTTTTCCAGACATGTTTTTCTTTTCTCTCTTCAGAAGAATCGCTTTCCCCACTGACACCCGCGCACACCAACGAAATTTCATTTCAGTTTGAGTATAAACAATAAACAACTCTCACGGAAAACTCGAACGTCAAAGCAAAAGAAAATCGAAAAGAGCGCGAACCACGCGGGAAAACTCATGTGTCAAAGCGGATGGAAATTTCGTAAATTTTTAATTAAAACTGTGAATTAAAGTTCCGATTACGTACGCGCGATCTTTAAAATTAAAAACTTTTTAAATGTGAACGTGTTTTGCTGTGAATAGAGTGCTAAATTAAAAGCATATCGCCTCAAACCTCAACTTCACACAACTTTAGCGCAGGTTGCCAATTGCTTCGGCTCTCACGACCGGTTGCGGATCCAGTACTCTCTATATCTATGGAGAAACCTATCTCTGACTAGGTGATTTGATGCCGACTGAGGATTCTTGATTCCGACGAGTCTAAACTCGAGGGGAATAATTTGTTTTTTATGACTCGCTAGTATTGTTGCTTGTTAACATGTGGTCAGGTTGAATACGCCGCCCGAAGCGGACTTTGCTGTAGATTACGTCGATTGGTTTTTGTTGTCTAGTTGGCTTGAGAGTTATCGCGCGTTATCTTGCGTCCTATTCGTACAGTCTAACGTTATGGGCTATGGCTTCTAGACAGCGTTGCAAGTTGCTCTGCTCGAGGGAGAGGGAACTGGTTCACATCTGAACATTCTTGTTTGCGTGCCTGCTTAGAAATTACTAACGAGTTTCTTAGCACTAGAATGCTTGACCATTTGCCATGAGTATCCGGGAAAGGTTTTGACGGAGGAATCTGTGGATGGCGGTGTCGGTGAAGCTTAGAATTTCTTTTACGTGAAGAATCAATCGAATATTTGTATGTGAGATGGATAGGCATTAGTCTGAGCGTGTTTCCTCGGTTAAAAAGATCTTGATTTGGAAATCTTTTGGTCGAGTAGGGGAAGTACTATTGCCAAGTATCGCCAGTTATCACTCTCACACAAATAAAGTCGGCGTCGGCGTTGATTCCGGTATCGTCTGCCAGGAGATGTCATTCATGTTTTTGAAATGTAATACACGCGCAGTATGAATTGGGGATACATGACGCACAGTGGCGCCGAAATTGCACCCGTCACGACACGTAATTTCATACTAACAAAACAACGATGGCTGAAACACTCGCGGGAAATGGTTTGGAATTATTTTATTTTACTTTTTTGAAATCACTTATTAGTACGTATAAGATTGGATAGGGATATTGCATACACAGATTCATGTCAAGCGAATATGAATGATTATTGGTGAGGATTGATTTGTGGTCTTTCGCTTCGCGCCAATATTGGTCGAATTATGGGTAAGGTGGGGAAGAGCGAGATTTCACGCATACTCCACCTAATATAGTATGTAGTGCTTTCATTAATAATTAATAACGTATATAAGCCCGAAAACTTGCTGATGTATATTTCCACTTGTTATTGCACGAACTAGAAATGGCGGTATCGTCTGTAAGCTCGCCCCGGCAGTCGGTGCACGTAGCGAGCAAGTGTGAGTACGTTGTATATATTCACCTCTCTCGCGCCTACAATCGTTGCCCGCTGCTAATTCAACAAAATTTTCTCCTTGCTGGTGTTCTGGTGGGTAGCAATGCTGCAACATGATATAGAATAACACTTATTTCTTCCTGTTTTAGTGTTTACAATTCCTTCCGTTAGAAAAAATTAAGAAACAGTTCAGTTATTCCTCACATTCATCTCCGCATACACGTATAGGTTATGTTGAAATTTATATCGCGCCAGTGATGCGACGCTACGCTACGCTTGGCGTCATTTTCCAAGCCGCAGCTGCAGGTTTTGCCCACAGAATTTTGTTCTATTTCCCCTTTTCGACGATTCAACCGTCAACAAACACTCTACACATGTCACCCTCGGAGTTATGTATCACATTGTATATTCTTTGCTTTGCACACGGAATTACGAAAGCATTACACGACATGCGTGCGTACATCTGTCGCTTTCTGGCGTGTGTTTTTACTACATTCGAGAAAAGGTGAACGGTGACAGTCGTGGAGTAAAGAAATTTTTCACAATCGACTGATTAACAACGACGAGCCAGCGATGAGAGGAAGACGTTGCGTTCGGCAATTGGCGGGCGTTATTTTGTTTCAATTATGAAAAGCAGAGAAGCAAGTAGCTGGCTCTAAGCGTTGCACAATGAACCTACAGTGCTTCGCAGATAATTTTGAATGGCAGATGCTGTTTGTTTTTATTTAATTTTTCAAAGGTATTCTGAATTGAATGTTAACAAGTTGAGAAAGCAAGAGGATGCTCCTACCAGAAAGGTTTTGTATTCAAGCTGTAAACATAGACTCCTTCAGATAGTCACGAATAAACTCCCAACAGCACAAATGTACAGTAACCGCTAAAACGAAAGGGACAAAACTTTTCTTCTTGTCTTGCATTCGGAGAAATACCAAATGACAAGATAAGTAAACTTAGTGATAACCTCCGATGGAGTCTCACGTAGACATACTTATCCACTGTAATACCGCGAGAAGGAAGATAGGATAGACGCACGCACTCAGACATAGTGTACCAAATGATCCCCACCTAAGTACTGTCTACTGCCACACTGTTTGATTTCGATGATCTAACTAACGAGAAATGGTGTATCCAGCACGGCTAAACTCCTCGACAAAATGATTTTATCTTTTGAATATCTTGAAGTAACTAATATCTATTTTTAACGAAGAAAGTGAAAATAAAATATCTAATTTTAATGAAGCTTAAGGGTTCGGCCACATTGCGTTTTTACTGTCGTAACCAGCGATTTTTAGACGCAAATATGAACGCAATGCGAACTGATTTGCAAAAGAACTTCAGGCATGCGCAGAACTAATATGCTCATTTGAAGATATGTCTTTGCCAGGAACACATGCGCTCATTCATTTGTGCGCTATGCAAGAAACTTCCGTGCACGTCAGCGTCAAATGTCCAAATGATGTACGCCTGCGCGAAGATACAAAAACTACCTACTAACTGGTTTTAGGAAAAATCGCAAATTCCTGCGACTGCCGACCTGGACAAAATTGTCGAAAATCGCAGTGTGCGGGCTTCCATTTAACTATGTGTAACTTGCGACAGAAGTGCGGCTAAATAGTCGTAATCTGATGCATCCCTTAACCATGTGTAACTTGCGACAGTAGTGCGACTATATAGTCGTAGTGTGATCCATCCCTAAGTATGGAATTTTGCTTACATCTTGTGCAGTAGTTCCTAAGTTCAAAGTTCGTTGGTGGCAACGAGTTGTTCTTGTGGTACTTCTTATTGGACTATCAGCTTACCCATCTGTGATGGGTATTGATTGAAAATTCAGGTAAAAATCACATGGTTGAGCGTGATATTGACCATATCACCACGAATACCGTTACGGTCATGATGTGAGATTCTCAACGCCAAGGTTCGAAATGTGCTAATGCCCGATTATTTATTTACTTATGGAGTTTATTAAAAGTACTATCCTTAAAGAACAGCACAAGAAAGTGTTCATTCTCGGTAGATTAGTTGGAAAACCGTCTTGATTGATTCAACTTCTGTTTGTCTCGGTCCATTAATCGCGTCCTGTACGAAATTCGAGCAGTGATAAACTACCTTCGAATGAGCGAAATCAGCGTTAAATTGATTTTTCCAATAGTCTCCGCCCTTCAGATTAACCAACAAATACCTTTTTAGGTACGAGTTACAACTTCAGGCTTTTGGTTTTCTGTTCCTTGTGAAGCTATTATCTTTGGTTCAAAGGTTGTATTTTTCCACGCTTCTATACACATTAACATATACGAGGATTAATCATACATAAACGGTAATTTTAGCTATTTAGCTTAGTTCGCACTTCCGAACTAGATTATACACAAGGAGTGCGGGGAGCTGAAGGGCTTTCCAATAAGAGGTGTTATTTTGAATAGCCCGGTATTTCGGTAGATGTCACTTTTGAAGCTGTCATTTTTTGGCATTTGACAAGTAGAAACATTAATACAAATGGAACGATACACGCTTCAACAACGCATTGAAATTATTAAAATTCACTACAAAAATGGTGAAAATATGGCAGAGACGGTTCGTAAAACTCGAACATTTTTAGGTCGTCGTGAAGCTCCTTGTCGGACCGCAATACAGAAATTGGTGGAAAAGTTCGAGCTGTTGGGACAACTTAGTGATGTGAAGAATAAAACCCGTACACGTCCCTCAAAAACACCCGAGAATATTGCTGCTGCAGCCGTTCCTCGTCGTTCTTTGGAATTAAGCATTCCACAAATGTCATCACACCGTATTTTGCATAAAGATTTGGATCTTAAGGCTTATAAAGTTCAGTTAACACAGTCTTTGCTGATTGGGTCCTTGAAATGCATGAAAATGGTCCGGAATTCCATCGAAAAATCATCTTGAGTGATGAGGCCCATTTCCACCTCGGTGGCTTCGTCAACAAGCAAAATTGTCGCATCAGGGGCTCAAAAAACCCAAGAGTTATTGTTGAAAAGCCTCTCTTTCCTCAACCTGTGACTGTTTGGTGCGGTTTATTGTCCGGCGGTGTAATTGGACCTTACTTTTTCCACAATGAGGCTGGAGCAACAGTTACGGTGAATGGATTGCGCTATCGAGAGGTGATTAATGATTTTTTTATGGCCGGAATTGGACGGTATTGATCTGTTTCAGAATCGATTGTATACGTGGGCCAGAGAATTTAAGGGTGGACGAGAACGCTTCGAAAATGAAAGCCATGATCAACATCCAAGGACAAGTCTTACATATGACAATATCCGTGCCGTTCGAGAGCTTATTGAACGTGATCGGCGATTCAGTTGATACACTCAGCGAAAACTTCCTGTTGATACAAAAGACCAGGTTATGCCCATTAGAGAGGTCATCCTTCTCCATGACAACTCTAGGCCGCACATATTGGCTTTGACAAGGGATAAACTGGAAGAAGTAATGGGCTGGGAAACACTCGAACACCCTCCTTATAAGTCCAGACTTGTGCTCCTGTGATTAATTTTTGTTGAGGAAACCGATTCGAAAGTAGTGAAGAAGTCGAGGAGCACGTGCGCATTTGGCTAACAACTTGTCCTAAAACTTTGTATGACCAATCAATATTCAAGCTTCCAAAACGGTGACAAAAGTGTGTAGACAACGCAGGAAACTACATCGAGAAATGTTGATATGGTTTGTGTCTAATATTATTAAATGTTTAAAAAAAAAAGATACCGTATTTATTTGATTCACCCTCGTGTTGATGTCAATATCTATTTTGAAATCGTTTTTTATATGACACCTCATTTGATTCCTTTTTCTCCTTAGTACCTCTACGAGAAAATCCCCTTAAAATCACTTATTTTATTTAAAGAAAAAAGTACTGTTTTTGTTTCAAAGATATTATGAGATCAAAGTTTACCCTTCAATATCATATTCTTAGTTCCGCACTCTTTAATAAGCTTGGAAAAAATCATCACTTTCGTTCGCCATCTAGTTTGATGAAGGGGGGGAAGTATATTTTTGACTGTCTTTTTAGCAATTTTCACAATTTTTTTTTTTTGCAGCTGTTGTACAATCTAGAGGCCAAAGCTAAAACTTTAAATTTACATTCAAGATTATCTCTCTATGTTGTGCTAAGTTTTAAAACTGCCCTATTAAGATGAAAATTTTTAAAAAGATTACAAACTGTTTACAATAGTGTGCACATAATTAAAAAAAATCGGTTAAAAAGACATTTGAAACCCTTTGCTGTTTTATACTCGTACGCTCGAAAGATCGCTGATAGCATCCGAACAACTTATTTAATATTTTGTGAATCATTTTTAGTTTTACTAATGTTTAATGAAGTAGAAAATCAGTTTTCAGAGGTGTCCAAACCGATTCCCCCCTTTAAATATCCATCTATTCAATCAATAGGTTCGGTTACCACGCGCGAATGCCATATTATTCTGTCACAGTGAAGACCTGAGTTCAAATCTCGGCACGTGTTCCTTTTTTTTAGTATGGAATAATTTATTTAATGCAGATTTAAAATTCATCGAAATCTGTGGCGCACAGCTTGCAGTCTTCCCTTGTTGAAGGTATGGCTGTTAGAGTACTATTTGCATGATCCGGTTTGAGGCCTGTTGTAGCAAAGTGATTTGTTTTTATGAAAAAAAATAATCGGGTGATACTGATCATATTGTCTTTTAGAGTACCTTTAAAAACATGAAATGAGATCCTGTAACATAATCAAGGATAATGTAAATGAATCGCATTAACATTAAAAGAAATTAACCACTTCCATCTTATCAAGAATAGCATCCATGCATCGTAATATTCATAAGTCTAAAAACATCAATATATTTTTTGTCATTTTTCGATTGAATATTTCTTTTTTTAAAATGGATTTTATTTAAGTAAATACTGTCCATTATTATCTATGACTTTTTTGCCATTTTTTGGGTTGAGCCATTCCATCTGTGTAGAACTTCTGTGGTTTATCGGCGAAAAATTTGGCCAAGTGGTTTTCACAGTCCCTTTTTGAAGTGAATTTCTTTTCATTAAGGAAGTTTTGCAAAGACCGAGCTAAACTATACGGTCGATGTATCAAAACTTCCCAGCCAAGCTCTGTCAATTTTTGCCGGATCATCAAAGATGTGTGTGGTCTGGCATTGTCATGATGGAAGGACAACTCCCTTTCTATTGACCAATTCTGGCCGGTTTTTTAGGTCTTTGTAAAAAATGTCTCACTGGGCCGCCGATTTTCCGAAGCATTTTGCGTTGAAATATATCCACTGCCGTTTTGAATTTGCGCGTCAGGGCCCATGATACAATGAATGGTTTTTCTACCTGTGACACAAATACAAGCCATAATGACGGCAGGATTGAAGTGGATAATAATTATAAACGATATGTCGGCAATAATAAAAGCACGGATAACGACGGGTTGGGACGCAAACATCCAGTGGTATAAAAAAAGACAATTGGCGATTTCTTTTCTCAATCCAAAGCGCCCTGATGAAGCCAGCAAGTCGTTGGCGAGAATTATTTGCGAGATTTATTTAAATTGTACTAATTAAAGGAATATTGATTAAATAAAAAGTTAATATATTAAGTTTCTATCAACCACCGGCTAATTTCAATTTCTTGTTTATTACTTATTTTAAAAACTAGGTATTTTTTTTTTGTTCTATAGAATGCAAATTTTCGTTCAAAGCTAAAATATACTATTTTTTTTTTACATCGAAGTTGCTTATTTCTTCTGCATTCCTTGAAAAAGTATGCTTAAATCCCTGGAAATTAAAGTTTCAGATTAATTATTTCGCAGATAATGTCGAAAGAGTTATATTGACAAAAATTTCAACGAAAACGAGTGAAAAATACAGTCAATAAACAAAAAGTTAATATACATTCGATGGAATAGAAAACAAAAACGCGATCGTGGGAGCGAACCGCGAACTCTACGCTACTCCATCAACCACGGACTCTACGCTAGTCCATCAACCACAACCGATGATAATGAGGATGAGTTATTTTTAAGTAGATATATAATGCTATAAAGGGGACCTGATTGAAGATGAGTACTATCACTCCTGAAAAACTCACAATGATCGATTACCCAAACCGTGCCCTCTTTTCAAATATGTAGAAACTCATCAAATACTCGTAAAAGAGAAAAAAAAACAGTTCCGGGCAAGAATCGAATCCCATACTCTCTTTCTAACCTAAACGCTACACTTGTGCCACATTTAACTACAAAATTCAGTTAAGGATGAACCAACAAATTATTCCTTACCAAACTTTGTAACCGCTTTACTCGGCAGTTATTGGGTGTTGCACGGTAGTATTTGGTACTCGACTAGCGTACTACCATCATGCCCAAATTGATCAATTCCATGTTCCTATTTTCCATTTGTAACCCTTGAAATTTTATCGAAAAATTTTAAACTGTATAAGATTAGTCGTATTGATCGATATCTTAAAATTCCCGTTGTTGACAACGAGATTTGTTTCGAGTGATTCTTTGGACGGACAATAAGACCATTAAGTGATGATACGTACTGGTTTAAAATCAGAAAGTATTGAAGGGCGGACACACGGCCGAAGCGTGGTACTGGTCATATCACCTTCTCAAGTGCCGATACATCGATCAAGATAATGAGGTAATGCTTGAAGTTCAATAGGTGTGTCGTAAAACAATTAAAGATCTTGTAGATTATAAAAAACGATTTCAGGTTTATTGTGACCCTTTCCTGGCGTGCTAAGGTTGTTCTCCCAGATCAATTTCAGTACTAACCTTGTTTTGCTCTCAGGTATCAATACTTTCTTGGCTGGACAATATTTGCCTGGGTTACTTCGGGAACAGCCTTCATATTCGGTTGAATCATAAAGAACGACAGGTTTTGAGTACAGTACAGCTCCTTTCGGGCCTTCGCTTCATTAAGTATCTCTAATCTACATTGTGACAATGAAGTACCCGGAAATTGTAATTTAAATTCCCCGGATAAATGAAATTTCAAAAAAATCTATTTTGTAAGTTGGTTAGGACTATCCTTAATTACTATGCCAAATATGAGCGCGATCTGCCAACCAGTTTGTTTACAGCAGCTGCTAGGGTCGGTACACCTCAGTAGTGCGTTGCGATTTTTGTGATTTTTTTTATTGTGACCGAATTTAAAGTCAAAAACGCAATTAATACCATCGTATTCTCCAGATTTGGCTCCGTGTGATTTTGATGAATAATTAAATATTTTGCGTTTTATTCGCAGTTTCCGGATACGTTTTTGTCACGATGTATGTTACCAGGTCTTCAATAATTTCACAGCATATCTATTGAACTTCAAGCATTATGAGAAGATAAACCAAAAATTTCCTCCATGAGAATTTTGAATAAATACCTATGTAATTTACATGTTTAGTATTGAAAGATCGAGGAGAAAATATCTTTAAATAATCATTACCCGGTTTACAACGATGATTCAGTTGAAAGTCAACTTTTCCGTCAAAACTAGAAACAATGATACACCAAACCTCTTTAGCAGCAAAGAATTGTTCTCTCATCGACAGAACCGAATTAGCGCTTCCTTGGTTTTCATACTGATCTCCGTCTCTGAGATTTCCCAACTAAAACCATAAGGTACAATTTCGTTAATTCGCAGCACGTGGGCAATCATTGTGATTAGACTCACGCTTGAACAACACCAGCAGATTACTAAAATTTGTTTTGAGTACCAGTCGTCGATTGGCGCAACTTATATAGGACAGGCGTCCATAAATGTTCATTAGAGCAGGAGAACTGATGAATTTGGATCTTCTTTCACACTTCCCCTCAAAGAAGCGGTATTCTCTTCAGTACGCATATTTCCTTTGCATCATTTGCAGAGTATGTGGGTGAGTTGCTCTGATGGACAATTATGTGAGCCATAAAAATCCCGAAGTCGTCTATAAGTTGCTTTCAAATTAAAGACTTAATTGCGAAATGAATTTGTTAGAGTCCTTAAACGATTTACCTTAATAATTATTTACCACAAAATGGAACAAATCTAGGTATATTTTCCAAAATTATTCATGTTGAATTGTTGAAAAGAAAATGTAATTTTCTGAAAAATAATTTTTTTGTGGAATAAACTTATTTTCATTACAATGTTAAAACAGTGTTGTAAACTTAGGCGACCGATGCTACAAAAATCTAAGGAAAGAAATCTGCAGCTGTCCAAATTAGCTCAAACTGTCAGCCAACGATAAGCTACCCTCACTTCCCAACGGGTTTTGAAATCGACCGGCTGTTTTTGAGTTATCATTTTTTTTCAATTACTTTTCTGATATTCTGTCCCATTATCAATTTAATTCAAATATAATCTTTAACCTCATATTTGCTATCACAAATACGTAAACATCTATTTTCCATACAGACTTGTCTGCATAATTTATAGAAAAAAAGGAGTAGTGGGAGCAGTGACCTATAAATTATGATTCACATTGTAGTCTATCTTAATTCGAGTGTTATTTATAGCCGACTAATAGTATTAAAAACAGTACTGATCTAAATTACTTATCAATGGTACGCAAGCGGTCATTAGTTTGAAAATAGGAGTCCACCGACAGCAGATCTCGTACTGGCTGGGCATTTGTTTTTCCTCAAGTGTTGGTAACGAAATTCTGGAAGGACATATACAAAGCTTTATATACCCGTAAAAAGTATCCGGTGAAACGTTTATCGACTCAAGTAGGGAGCCGTTGATATTTTCAACACAATCTCCCCTTGATAAAATTGTTTATGTACGGCAAAGAAAAGGGGAGAACTGGCGCGCGCATTCAAAAATTTCTTGCTCTTCGCTTTTTTTCGTTCTCTTGTAGTCAATTCCCCCCACTTATACAGTGGCATCATGAAATTAGTAACATTCCACGGCGAAATGATTTAATATTTCCATTTGAGCTTACTTTTTTGTAGAATATTTCGTTTGAGCGTATTCAACGTGTTGGAAATGTGATTATGCTTTACAGTGTGCTTTTCATATACAGGTTTGTGACAAAGATTAAAGCGCTAGAGGTGAATTTGAGGTTAGATGTGGTAATACACACACGGGGGGCACTGGAAGTATTCCAAAAGGAATGCTCAAGGATGTGATTCCCTCCAAAAAGAAATCATACCCGAAACTTTTATATGATCGAAATCTTAGGCTGCTGTCTTTGCGTAACACGCCTTTTCCAGCTTTTCTACTCCACATTCTCCCAACACATAATGCCTAACTCGAGAAATCAGATTTCATGTTCCACTTGTAACGCTTAAGCATTTATCAGCAAAAACTGAAGCAACTACTCGCCATGATTAGATTAAATATAAAATGCTTACATTCGACTCATGTGATTTGACGAAGATAATACTGAAAACTAATATTACCTATCATATCAACCGAATCAGTTCTTTCATCGAAGGCTCTTATGAAAACCTTATCTATATATTGATTTTTATGTTTATTGAGTCAGCATAGACGGTTTATATGATTTCAGAAAATTAATTAATTTGTATCGTTGGATCTAAGAACAATATATTTGCCAAAATGTATCCCTTTGAACAGATTACGCCTTCACTAGTTTGGCAGAATATTTTTAAAAGGCGGGATTTCAAATGGGCAAGCTACTAAATAGTCTAAAATTTACAATTTTCATCTTGTAAATATTTAATTACTTTATATGAAAAAAAATCACTTAAGGCTTGTAACTTCCTCTATTAATTATTCCATTATCTTGATTCTTACAGGACAAAACAGCAGAATCAAAGAAGGCGAAAAAAGAAGAGAATGGAGATGATAATGAAGAAGAAGATGATGACGAAATTCTGGAGGAAGAAGAGGAACATTCAGAATATGACGTTCGGTTAGGAAACCTGGAAGGTGGTAAGTTTTATCAGCCCATTTTCGACAACAATAACTAATCCACCTTTTTTCTTTCATTCAATCTACACTATACAAACAAGCAGAGGAAGAAGCATACTCATCCGAAGAGAATGAATGCGACGACGAAGAGGGCGAGCATGAATGCGAGGATGACGAAGGCGAGCAGGGGTTAAACTTGTATAATTAGTCAGACACAAAAGAAAAAATAAGAATTTTTCTTATTTTAAATTTTTTTTATTTTAAAGAGACAAGATTTTTTTTGTTCTTCTAAAATTAAGATTTAATATATTAATGAAAAACAAAAAAACAACAAAAACAAACTTGAAAGTAAGAATAAAAAACGGATAAATTTAAATATAAATGAAACTGAGTAAATAAGATTAAATTAAAATAAAAGGAGAAAAACAAATTTTAATAAATAAATTACCAAACAGAAACTAAAAAAAAACTTGAAGGAAAAAACTTTGAAAACCTTAATCGGGGTGTGTATGTGTCCTATTTCTTCCACGTATATTTTTTGTTGTTTTTTTTTTATTCGGAAATACGTTTTGACAAATAGAACATTATAATTGTAATAGACAATGATGAATGCATGTGGACTATTTTTGCCCTTCAATCGATGAGATTTTCGTATCATTCTCATGTAGAATGCTACACCCGCCTCATTTCGTTATTTCAATTGACGCAATGAATTTGATCACACTTATTTCGAACTGAAAATGCTTTCGTGGTCAATTTAGCGCGTAATTCAAACAAAGTCGTTTCTTAGGAAGAACAAGTATCTTCTGGGTACTTACGTTTATGCTAAGTATTCGGGAGACTGCTACTCTAATGTAATATTACCTCCAATTTTTAAAAATACATATAAATATATACAATAAATGTGAACAAGAATAAATGAAGCGAGCGAATGATATCCTCCGAACGTTCTTTTCTTATGTTGAAGATTTGTATCGAATATTCTTTCGGATACGTATTTGATAAGTTCTTTTTTTATTTCATAATTTAATTAATAAAAAAAAATTGTATTTCTAATTTATACAGTACGTATGATATAGTTTATAGAGAATACATTTACTATTAGCAATTATTTCATTTTTTGATATGCGGATATATGAGTAACTATTTAACATCAAATCAGATTGCCCGTTTTCTCCTCCAAAAGAAAAAAAATTTACACACTTAGTTTGGTAAGGAAGAGGCATTTTCTTACTACTGAATAATTTGAATACTGTATAGAACAAATCATTTTTCTTTGAATATGTTTAGTGTTCTTTATACGAAATTGCATAGAAAATACCAAACAAACATTGACAGGAAAGTTTTAATTGTTAAAAAAATGATCCGATGTATATTAACAAAACATTGCAATATACAAAAATTTTGTGAATAGGACGTTAAATCTTGATTCAATTTATTCAAAAAAGGCAAATAAGGTAATCTTGAGAATTGTGTAGTACAAAACAAATGATTCGTTTCGGTTTGATGTGTGGAAATGTTGGTGCTTGTGAATGCAAGGATGTTTATCTAGAAACTGCTGATGAAAGTCAACGATGGATTTATGAGAATATAGGAATATGCTGGAATCGTTTTTACTGCAGCAGTCTGAATGAGAGACGAGAACCAACTATGAAAAGGTAAAACTACAAGATGTTTTAAATTGAAGGTACATATGTATATATACATTTTTATTGTTTGTTCTTTTTATTGAAATAAATTGAAGGCTTAAAATATTTTTAGATTTTATCAGCAATTAATAGTACAAACTCGTAAAATGTCTAGTTTCATTCGATTTAGGAATTTATTGGCGGCTCTAGTAGTTATCTTGGGAAGGATGTTGTGCATTTATTTAGCGTTCATTTAAGCACTGGTCGGATAGATCTCTTTTTAGGGCTTTGTAAAATAATTTTACAAAACCCTAATAAAATCCCGTCTTTCCGTTCGTCCGTGTGTCACAGCACTTTTTCTCGTAAACCGAAGAAGCTACAAACAAAATTTTATGTATTCAGTGGCGGACAAAGGTCTACGACAACTTATACTGAGATTTTGGTTAATTGGAAGTTTTAATCAAAAATCCATTGGTGTACGTTTTTCTGTAACATAAATATATTTATAAAAAAAACAAAGACAAAAACACATAATTATAAGTTTAAGGAGAAATTCGTAAAAAAAAAATGAATGGACAGAAGTCTACGACAGTCAGTGCTGGCTGACTTGTACACTAAGCGTATTGGAATTTTTAAAACTTTTTGCTGTTGGTTGGACCCCCTTTCGCATCAATTACTGCTTGTAGTCTTCAGGGCAAAGAAGTGACTAAATTACCAGTTTCTGCAGATGTGATTTTCGCCCATTCTGTAATAAGCGCTGCCTTCAACAAATTTATATTTTTAATGCGACTTCAACAAATTTATATTTTTAATGCCTCGGAGCGTAGTACAACAATCAGTTCTTAACGAAAAGTGCTGATCATTGTCTTGTTGGAAAATCCATATATCTCCCAAGACCCAACTTCACTGATGGCTTCAAATGTTGTTCTAACAGGTCCTTGTGAACATAACGGACCATCGTAGTTTCAACAAAAGGCAATCTGCCAACCCCAGATGCAGCGGTGGCTCCCCAAACCATCATATTACCTCCACCGTGCTTGACAGTAGGAGTCAAATCGTTGGTCTCTAAAGCCGTGTTCTTTTTCCTCCATACTTTGCTGCGACCATCACTTCCGTTGAAAGTACAGAAGCAAGGGGTTTTCTTATAAACGTGCACATCTCTTTAACAGGTTTCTCGCCTCTGTTCGTTGCTGGTGACTGCATTTCGCACGTTGGGTACAAAACCCTTCTGACATGACCCTAGGTCTGTTTACCCAACTTGTTTTATTTAAAAAATAAGTTCAGCGGGAAGGAGCACGCGCTTGCCAGGATCAATCAAATTTCTCCCTCCAGCATACAAGTTCATAACTTATTTGGAGGGAGTAAAGCAATGAATAAATCAATCAATCAAAAAGTTGCTTTTTTCTGCAAATAATGATTATCGGTTTAAAAAAAACTGTTTATGCTGAACAAGTTGAGAGATCTTTGAGCAAGAATATTTCTCTTTTGTCGCGGCGAGTTATTAGCATTGCATGGACCAGCTTCATATGTTCATGACATTTCTGAACAAATATAGGGTTTTCCATTGACATAACAAATCGATTTTGAGGCGTGCTGTGTGGCTAGTGGCACCGTCTTGTTGAAACCACATATGGTTGATGTCAAGTTCATCCAATTCTGGCCACAAATAATCTTCCAACATAACACCATAGCGCTCTTCATTGACGGTTACATGAGTCGTTTTCATTCACCAAAAAATACGGCATAATCACATCTCCGGCATGAAAACCACACCAAACAATAATTCTTGGCGATGCAATGGTTGTAATGATTTAAAGTCTAAGACCGGACGAGGAACCGACCTCTCATCGGTTCTAGACGTTAAGTCTGAGTAGTGCCAACGGATGGTACCCACCGGTCAACCAATCCGTGCACCGTAATCCATTCACGCGGTGGCTGCTTGTCGGCCAGCTAGATCGGAGAGGATTTCGGTCGCGGGTCTCCGAATGGATTACGCTCATCTACAATCTTCAGCCACCAATACATGCCCGTTTTCAAACGCGTCACAAAACAAAACCATACGGAGAGGAAACCTACTTTACGTTACTCCGTATTTATTCATTTTAATCATTCAAGGACAACAATCTAATTTTTACTTCGCGTTCCCGAATTTCCGACGCGGTACCGAAAAATATGCTACGCTAACTCAACCCGACGAAAGCTACGCTACTAAAAAGGCAAAACAATAAAGGTACCGCGGTAACGCGAAACCGACCTCAGCGGATTTTCTCAAACCCTACCTTCGCGACGGCATACCTACCCTGCACTCTATTTCCCGCTGAAAGGAAGAACCACTTGAAAGGAAAGCCGTGTTTGTAATTAGCAATTCATATTATTCGTTTTATTTCTTGCATCTCAATACTAAATTTGTGACCTGTTCAATTTATAGTTAATTGAACAAATTCCTTACTGGTTTCTAACAAAAATTATTTACAACCTTATGTAAACAATAATAGGGTATAATTATCAATGTCTTAGGGATATAATATAAAACTTTTTGTTAATTCTTAAAAGGATTGTAATATTTAGCAACTACGTTCATTGAACCGCCTCGTTAACTGCAAGTAATGTAGGCAATCATTTCATGTAAGTTCATATACCTCCGATATAAACCTTCAATTTCTCTTTTAAAAATTACTTTGAAGGTAATTTTCGCGTAAGGACACTATCCTTTTGAAATTTATACAAAGGGGACCGAATTTGGAAATTTTAATGGGCCATTGACTGGAAGTTTTCAATTAGAAAAAGCTGGAAGAATGAAAGTTAACAAGTGTTAACTTTCTAGCACCTAAGTTGCGGCCCAAAAATTATTTTCAATAGTTTTGTTTAATTTCTCAATTTTAAAAGTTACAAATTTTCCTCGGTAGTTTGTTTACACACTATTGTACTTTATTTTGTAGTATGAAGAGAAGAAAAAAAGACTCGCAAAAAATACTGAATATCTCAATTATTGTTATTTGTATCATTGGTTGCTATTTATTATTATGATATCTATTATGCCTTATTATTGTTCGTATTATTTGGTATTCATTAACATGCTTAGTATTAGGTCTTATTATTATTGGTTATTTATTATGATTGTTCGTATTATTTCTCAGTATTATTTGTTAGATATTATAGCGTTCAAATAATTTTGTATTATTATTTGTATTATGAGTTATTTATTATTAAGCTTCAACATTACAAATATGACAGTCATAAATTCTTAATTTCATTAAAATTTCTAAAAATTTACCAGTTATTAATTCACATATCAATGGATGATTATATATTAATGCCAGTATTTCCATAGTGTAAATCTAGTACAGCTTTATATAATTGTGTTATAGGTGTGTTTTGTCTTTCTCTTCATTCCTTTTTTTTTCTTTGATATATTAATAAAAAAAGGTAATATTAATTTATGCGCATCATTTTCAATCTCGAAAAGCTTCCAAATTGATTCAAATTTAATTGATTTCCCTAGCAATATCTTAGAATTTAATTAAATTCAATTTCGCCTCCTAATTGGAAAAATTTACAAACACAGATATTTTCTTTCTTTCATCGTAAGTGTAAATAATATTGCATTTGGGTAAAATTATCGTGCTAATTCAAATCTTAAAAGTAAGTGGGCAAGATCATCCAATATTTCATATATATAAAATAAAAAAATGGAATAGTCCTTACTGAATATCGTTGGACCGGGAATTTAAGTAAATCACTACTCCTCTTAATACATGATACCTTGTTTTTTTTTTCTTTGGTCATCACTCGCACCACCATTTTTCTCATTGTAATTTGCTTATGTTTTATTGAATAGTAATTGCATGACACTAAATATAATTTGACGGTTATAAAAGTTTTATTTAAAAATTGCGGTACTAATAATATAAACCGGATGTCCTTGATTACTAAATTGAAACTGTTCTCATTGTTACTTTACCCCGTTTGTACGTCCCACGGAATATCACTTCTACACATACTATGGATATCATCGTAAACATTTTTCTTTCGATCAAGATGTTTCACTTGCACCGTCTATGTTGATCATATTTTCATACATGACATGTTTATACCTAGGATTATGGAAACGCTCGAATTTCGTTGAAAACGCAACAATAAATTCATGTTTTTCCCGATATAAACTAAAGAAACTCTTCCGCGGGACTTCCGACATGTTATCGTTCTTTACATAAGTGGCAAGTTTACTTCATAAGTCCTTCAGATTGGATCGGATTTAACTTATATGCAACATACTCACTGTGATATGGCTTTGTAGATACGGGGTTTACAAGCAAGCACAATGTTTCCAGCTTTTTGAGGTGCGTGAGTGGTTCCAAATCGCCCAACTCCCAACTCTACTAACTCCAAATTGGGGATAGATTCATGCAAGTAATCGTCCATTCGTATTATCCGGTTGTTGTTTAATGGCAGGCACTTTAATCTAGGCAAATACGGACATCCATCACGTTTGCGTAGATCATTATCAGAGAAGTCTATAGTATCGAATCGGTCCAGTGTAGCCCCCAAATTTTCTATTTGCGGTGTTTTGTATCCTCGTAGATCTAGTTCACGTTCTCTGCATGGATTTATATACTGCATAGATTGATTGATGATATCCGCGGTTAGTTTAACAATTCCAATTTCTGATAAATTTACTACTACTTTTGAATAGTCGATGGATATCTGTGATGACCATTTTGTAGGAAAGTTCTTTTTCCTGTTATTTTTAAACCTTTTGATGCTTGTTGGCACCGCTTTGGCTGCATATACCGTATTAGAAGCGGCGCTCAGTGATCTGTCTGGATTAGCCTGCCCACGAATATTCTCACCCACATTCAAGTTGTACACTGGATTCGGGCAATAAATGGGAAGTGTATTATAATGTATGACGTCGGTATACTCATTCGAATTGCCAATATTCAACATCATTTGGTTGAGTAGAATTTGACCGATTTGACCTTTGTGGAACTGTCGGCTCACTCCGGGACTTCTTCATGGATGGCGGCCACTACGTGCACACTTTACTCCCATGTGGCTGTCAAATCCTCTTGACATCCCACGACAAAATTGACGTGGGATGTGCGCTCGTCGCAACCAACGTGAAATGACAAGCCACCTAGCAGCAAAGTGTGTTAGTAGTGGTCGCCAGCGGCGTCGCATGATTCATTACATGGTGTCTCAAGAAGCACATTTGGGTTTGTTGCTGACCAATAAAGTATGTTTGCTGATTAACAAAACCCATTGAGCCAGAAATGAGCTTCATCGCTAAATATGATTTTTCGATGGAGCGGACTCAGACATTCGGTAGTAATTTTTATTAATTTCGAAACGTTTCTGGTTCGTGAACTTTACCATGATGAAAATGTTGACTTTAAATAACGTTTTAAAATTGACAGTTCATTAAAAAAGTTTTAGGGTGCGTTCATATGTATAAAGATACGAAATTATTATGTCCCTAATTGAAAACCCTATAGTTCTCATTAAAGAAGAAGATTCGGAGTGACATTCTATATACCAGCTCTGTGGAAGTGCTCCACGCTTTTGCGAAATCTGAGTAGCACAATTGGAAGGATTTCAGACCATTCTTGGTTATCATGGCACATGGTTGCAGCTTTCAGCGATTGATACCATCGCTGAATCCCATTAGCTGTAGCGTGGTTCGAGTCTTCTTGCAACCTACTAAGTGGGTAAGTGACCGAAAAATGAAAGACCCCATTCGAGACCCTTTACCCAAAATCAGTACTATAGGTGCTCTGAATCGCACTATCCAGTTCATGTAAAATGCGGTGGTTACTAATCTGCTGTTATTGTTCTTATTGAGATCGCCTTGGACCAGCGCTTGAATCGATCGATCATTGTCAACATATACGAGAAACCTTTAAATTGCGTGAGCGGCCCAACGATATCAATATGGACATGGCTAAATCTGGAGTCTGGTATCTCAATATGTCAATGGAGGGGTTTCGTATGTCTTCCAACTTTGCTGCATTTCAAAGTCAAAGGCGCTTTAGTCAATACTAGTCGTCAGAAATTTTTAAGAACATAAAGTGAATTACAAACAATAAAAATACTAAAACATAATGGCCCAAATGTCTCTCTAAATTTATACATTATTAAGTTAAAAACATTTAATTAAAAAATATTAAATTGAATTTCGTTAAAATCATTGTATATTTTATGATTCAATTGGTAAAAGGAGAAAAAACCAACCAACGCTATTCAAAAATTAATAATACTAACACAACAGTGAACTTTTATCCTACATCTAATATGTTATAATCAAATTCAATCAAAAAACTTTATCTTATAGTAATACAATGCTAACAAAATATTCCTAACCTAACCGTCAAACCTTATCTCTAAACCTAACATAATTTTTTTTTGCGGTTGGGAGGTGAATGTCATTTACGCATAGAGTGTGAGACTCCCATGCTCGTAAGGAGGCGACTGGACTTCCCAACAAAACACCTCCCCTGTCAATCCGAGAACCCAGCCTGGGACCGTTTGACACATTACTTCGGGCCAGGTCTCGTTCAGTTACGCCTTGAGGCGCCTTCTGGCGGGAGGGGGGGAAGAAGAGAATGTGCCTAACAAGCGATCCCCCAGCCCCAACGCCCCCGGTTGCAGTGAGTCCCTTTTATCTTTAAGGACTGCCCGAACATAATGTGCCACCTGGTTCCATTTGTTAACTGATTCGAACATCACCGCGACTGTAATATCCGGGGTGAACTCTCCCGTCTCCCTGTAGAGGTCCCGTCGCAGCCTGTCTCATTTTGTGCACGCGAAAATGTGTGGCAGGCATCGTCTTCTCCTGGGCAAAACTGACCATCGAGGGACCGTGACTTACCAATCTTGTGCAGGTGACTGAAAACACCCATGCCTGCTCATAAGCTGGGTCAGATAGAAGTCAGTCTCGCCGTGCCTTCGATTTAGCCACAGTCTCACATCCGGGATGAGACGCGCAGTCCACCTTCCCTTCGTGCAATTCACCCAAGACTCCTACCAATCGTTGAGAGAGTGCTGTCTCTCCTCGGTGACAACCATCTCTCCCGCATCGTTGCTTCCTAAATGGCACGGCGCTCTCTAGCAAGGAGGTCAACAGGTATCACGCCTGCAATAACTCTCACCCTCGAATCAGAGACTGTCGAATACGGAGATGCAATCCTCAGTGCTCCTCTTCTACATCAATAATTATCAAGCGTCTTCTTGATGGGCTGAGTCCTCCTACGTTGGCCATAAGTCGACTCAGAGCCGATACTCCCGAAGCAGCCTTCTCAGCCGTTGCCCTGATATGCTCAGAGAAACTTAACATATCTTCGAGTCGATCAGTAGCCCCAGGTACTTCACCGCTGACTTCGATTCGAACCTAATAAAATAAACATAACATACCTATCCTAAACGAAACCTATACAAGTACTTATCCTAAATGAAACTATATCTAATTAAGAACTTCAACCAACCAGATTAAATATAGCAATAATGAGCTGAAACTCAAAACGAAAAAGCAAAATCAGAAAATGAACACGAATAATTTAGACATTGTCATTTAACTAACAATACCTACACTTGCCAGAAAAAGTATCTGTACGTGCAGATAACAAAGTAATCGTTGCAATAATAAGGATATGTCCACTTACTTTGAATGCGTTCTTTAATAATATCAAAAAATCTACACTTTTGCATGATTGCCAGTATGTTTCATAATAATTACTCTTTAAAAAGACTTGAAACCCAAACAAAATCAATTTACGGCAACACAAAAGACCAGAAAAAGTATCCGTACAGAACAAACCGGGGAACTGGTTCGATTATGTCAAAGCCTCGTTGTGGTCGACCCTCCATACCAACTAAACGCGAAAAAGGAAACGTTTCCCAAATTGTTACAAATATTAAAAAATCTCTTGGCAACATTTTCCACGAAGATACCATACGAAAAATACTAAAGAGATTGATATCGCTCATGCACAGCACGTAAGAAGCCATACATGCAAAAAAATATATAAACATGCCACTAGAGTTTTGAGAACTGGTCCTATTTCCATAACGAAAGCCAATTTTGAATATTTGGCATTAAAGGAAGAAAGTAAGTGTGGCGGAAGAGTGGTACTGACTTCGAAAAAGAAAATCTCATATCAACTGTAAAACATGGTG
Source organism: Odontomyia ornata (assembly GCA_963969285.1). Lineage (NCBI taxonomy): Eukaryota > Metazoa > Arthropoda > Insecta > Diptera > Stratiomyidae > Odontomyia > Odontomyia ornata. The sequence continues at coordinate 42,379,330 of OZ017740.1, read as the reverse complement.
GAGGTGGTGTGATTGTCTGGGGGTGTATGGTGGCAGAAGGAGTTGGTCAACTTGTGTTTATAGAATCAATTATTGATCAATACGGTTACCTTAATATTTTGAAGGCAAATTTGAAGCAAAGCGTTGAGCAGTTGAGGCTTGGTGACGATTTCTGGTTCCAGCAAGATAGTGGTCCAAAGCACACAGCACACATTGTGAAGCTTTGGTTGCTCTACAACACAAAACATCAACTGTGTACGCCGCCCAAATCCCCAGACCTTAATCCCATTGAGCATTTGTGGGACTTGTTGGAGCGCAGGATCCGTCAGCACAGCATAACCTCGAAAGAGATACTGAAAAACGACATCGTCGATGAATGGGGCAAAATTACCAGGCAGGACACTGCCAAATTGGTTCACTCCATACCAAATCACTTGTAGGAGGTCCTTAAGAGGAAAGGTTATCCGATAAGTTATTAAGCCCTGATATGTAATAAAATATCTGAATTTTTCAAATTAATATTGCCATATACGGATAATTGTTCTGGTTCGTTTAAGTGAGGCTTTTTTGTTTTTATTTTGTAAAATCTAGTTTTTAAAGGAATACCATAGGAAAAATTTATAGAAAAGATAGTTTCATTAATGAACAAATTTTTTTGCTTAAATATTTATATGTAGCAGCTTTCTTTATCATGAATCTCCTATATTCCTTTCTTTTGATGTTGTACGGATACTTTTTCTGGCAAGTGTAGATTGCTTCATGTCAACTCGGTCAACGAATCTAGCAAATGAGTATCTCCATTGGAATTGTTGGTCTCGTGAACTCAAAATCGGCAGATATTTTATCTTCTTATCCATGGTCCGCCTACCTATATGATTGGGACACCGTGAGAATCAAAACCAAAAATTTATGAGAATGAGAATCAAAAACATAAAAATTGATGTCCAAGCCAGTAGCGCGACAAGTCTCAATATACACATCATTAAACATTTTTCGGAGATTGCTCTGAACTATTCTAGCTTTTCTGTCGGCCATATAAATGATCAGATTATTAGCAAACGCTACCAATGTCTCGTTGGTGAGACGTTAAAATCAAAGCCGCTCAATAGCTTGCGAATGAATATTGGGAAAAGCAGAGGCGCAGTAACTGTTCCCTGCTGTAGACCATTCAAGACCTTGAACTCGCGCATTGTCGTCAGATTTCTATCAGTTACGACAAACGATCTCCCATATAACGTATTGCACATAATGGCGACAAGGTATCTGGGGAACCTATCCTGAAAGATTTTAAAAATTAGTCCATCCAGCCACACTGTACCGAAGGCTTCTCGATATCAATGAGACACGCTCCAACACATTCTCCGTTGTTTAGTTTCCAAAAGATTTCTGAGGTTACTTTCGTCATCGCTTGTATGGTCGAATGCCTGGCACGAAACCCAAATTGGTAATTCGGGATCAACTCATATTTCTCAATGTGGGTGTTTTTTTGTGGTAGAAGTGAATGTAATTTACGCACAGAGTGTGGGACTCCCATGCTCGGAAGCGACTGGACTACCCACCAAACACCTCCCCTGTCAACCCGAAAACCCTGAAGCCGTTTGACACATTATTGGGGCCACGACTCCTTTTGTCACGCCGCGAAGCACCTTCAAGCTGGAGGATCCCTCTTCTCGCGGGAGGGGAGAGGGGAAAAGGAATTGCCAGACAAGCGATCCCCCAGCCCTAATGCCCCGGCTGCCGTGAAGGGCATGTTTTAGGATTACCCGAACAACATGTGCCACCTGGTTCCATTTGTCAATCGATTCGAGCATCTACCCGACTATACTATCCGGGGTGAGCTCTCTCGTCTCCATGTAGAGGTCCCTTCGCAACCTGCCTCAATGTGGGCGTTTAATGCTTGGTTTAGTATCACTTCAAATACCTTGCTGATGTTAGGCAGCAAACTGATTGGGCGGTAGCTGTTAGGGAACGAAAATTCTTTTCCTTTCTTCAAGACCGGAAATACCTTAGCATTGTTTCACATAGCAACCTCAGGCAAATATCAGGGAACTTTATCCGGAATACCGTCAATACCTCATGATTTCCTGTTGTTTATCCTGCCAAATATGAAACATAAATCTTCATAGCTGATAAAAATATCAATAAGATTCAAGCTCGGTATGAGGTCAAATGTTAATGTTTCATTCAAATGAAGCATTGATTCACCGTTCAGGCTTGTTTTGAAGTCGCGAACTTTTACCTCAACGACCTCTGAAAGTATTTGGTTCCCTCTCTCAGGGTTTGGTAGATGAACCAATTCAAAATGAGCTCCAATCAGGGCAAATTTATCCAATCCACATACAATCCTATTTCCATTTCTATCCGGAGTCGTACTATCAATTTCGATACCAGCCCTATCGACAAGATTTATTTCATCAGTAGCGACTTCAAGACTCGTTATATTCACTCGAGATTTCTTACGGAATACTCTATTTACTTTCGTGAAAACACCATCTGGTTCCTGTGAGCTAATACGAGTACCCCTCAGTTTTTCCGCCCATTGATTGCTGACCTCACTCCTAAAGTATGAACGGATTAAGTTCCAGACATTCTTCAGGTGTAATTTCAAAAAAACCAACGAGGGATTATTGCAGTCCAAAAATCGCCGATAAATATTGTTGACGCGTGTGAGAAGGCTTTTCAATCGTGTCAACCTTACGATGGTTGGTGTTTCAAATCCTTCCATATTGTTTCGATGTTTAATCTTGGGGAATACTTTCTAAATCGTTTCTAACGTAAGCTTCCCTAACTTCGACAAATAGAGATTTATTTCACCGTTAGTTAGATTCCTGTCATTAGAAACCATTGAGCAAAAGTTGCCACCATCAGATGGGGGACATTGCTTCTGGTACTCCCGATTAAACTTCTTTTGAAACTTTCCCCAGTCTGTTTTTTTTTTTAATTCAACCGATGATTTTCATGTTGAACTGGAATGAGGAAGAAATCATCCCTATGAGGATTGATTTCCATTGCGATTGCGTTATGGTCGCTATCATAAGGAAGCACCTGCAGTTTCCATCGAGGACTATTAAAGCTGAATTCAAGTCTTGCGTCAGCAACGCAAAGGTCCAAATATAAATTTGTCATAGGGTATGTTGGGAACTCCGACCCATATAGATTGCACCTGTATTCAATTTGGTTCTCTGTTATCCACAATATTAGGAAAACACCTCTTGGATTATTGGTAGCGTCAGCCATGATGTACGCTTGGCGTTCAGGTCACCAGCAAGAATATAATAGTTATGCAGCCTGTTCAATTCGAGTATTTCAAACAAGGAATTGAGCTCCTTCTTGAGCTTGAGAACAGTTCCACCAGTTGCATAGCCAGAGATAACGAAGAGGTTATCCCCACCTGGCAGTGAGATTTTGATAACGGACACTTCAAGAGATTCAAAGCTTTTGAATTCAACTTTTTCAATATTTTGGAAACGATAGGGTCTTCGAACCAATATCCCAGTGCCACCTCCCCCATCACCTATTACCGTATCGTTTTTTACGAACTCAAAATCCTTGAATGTCATGGAGTGCCATTTTGGTGAGAAGCACGATGTCAGGCTTTTGCCTAACAATGAATTCAAGGAGATAATCACGCCGATGTATAGTAACAATGGAGTTGACGTTGATCGAGATGAGATGAATCCTATCCATGGGAATGTGACTGGATGACAAATTATTTTGAGGCATTTGAAACCCCTAAACGATGAAAAACAAGATTAATTTTCGTATCTTGCTTATCGATTCTTTCCGATAGAGAATTTAATTGATGTAAAATTTTGGGAAGCAGCTCATTACTGCCACACATTATTTACACTATTTACCGCATTTTCTGCTGGTCCTCTAGCAGCTTGTGCAAATGATAATCCGGGCTTGACGAAGTTCGGAGCTATAACACTGCGGTGTAGTTGTGTTTGCTTTGGGGCAGATTTTAATCTCGCATCCTGATATTGGAAGCATCCTCGATATGATGCCGGGTGACCAAAAACACCGCAGTTAACACAATATAATTTCTCTTTTGGCTCCGCCTGAGTCAATTTGCACTCACCGGGAGCATGCACGTCCTTGCATTTGACGCATCGGTAATGCATGGCGCAGTTGGCAGCCGAATGCCCAAATCGTTGGCAGCGATAGCACTGGTTGATTTCTCGTTTCTGGAGGCATTCCCACCTCACCACTCGGAAATTCAAATATCTGATTTGTTGAAGAGCGCTTGGACTGCTCTTATTTGATATTTGTACTAAATAAAGTGGTATTTTTTTTTTCTACCGTCGACCTTCTTGTCAGGAATGTTTTAACTGAGATAAATTCGATTTCTGGTGCTGCTTCCTTGAGCACCTGAAGAAGATCGACGGTATCTTCTCCGCAGTCGAAGCCCTTCAACAAGAACGTCTGGTTCTTCTCGCTTCTGGGGGTATATGTGAAGTGCAGAACCTCCCCAGAATTTAAAGCATTTTTTGCTGATTTGAAATAAACCAGTGATTTCGTTCTGACAGATAACTTCTCGGAATTGATTCGTTTAATTTCAAAATTTGTTAATTTGTTTTCGGCTGCCAACAGCCGAACCATGTCCTTTCCGCTTTGACCGAAGACATTAATTGGCAGAAATTTCTCGTATTCTTTACTATTTTTTGAGGAGAACCAGCAGAACTACGGGCTGGTTTCTTGTCCTTATTTTTATTTTCTTTATTTTAAATAAATTATAAAATTACCATTATCTTTATTACCTCCATTATTTTCATCTACCTCCATATCCTGTTGGAGTCCGTCCAGCACTGCAAAGTAATTCTGGCTGTCGTTAGTGTCTCCAGCACTTAATACTTCTTCTGTGATGATTGGATTAGCAGCTTTCTTCTGCTTTGCTTACGTGTCAATTTTTCGTACCGGTTCAGTATCTTGCACTTTCTTTGCTGTCTTCGTACGTTTTGATTCTTAATTTTAATTCTTCGATTTCAGTTCGAAGTCGACTCACCTCCTGCCTATCCTCGACTACTTGTGTCTTACGGCCGCCATCTGCGGAGTCCTGGGTGCTCGTGTCTTCGCTTGTTGACACTTGCCGCCAATTTCACATTGTCACTCTTCCCGGGGCCCCAATGCCACAATGCAATCCTCCCTTCTGATCAGATACTCGCCAACCGCTAAGCAACAATCGTCAGAACCGATCAACCCGTTATACGGACGTTTCATTAGCATTAAACGAGCTAACCGACCGAAACCAATTCCCGCATGAGTGGGATTCTTTACCCTGTATCATATTTGCAGCTATAGAAGCCCGAATTCCATCATATTCTTTTTAGCTTATACGCTTCACGTCGTAACGATATGCTTGATTATTCGATTACAATCAACTGCCGAGACCGATGATTACTCTCGCACCCAAGTCCTCAAACAAAAGATGATTTTTATAAGAAACCCCATTCACATTGATCGCATGGCTAGCACTTCTTAACACTCTGGGCATTCCTGAACCGTTATGGTCGGTTGGACTGCATATTGATGATTCGCGGCAAAGGCTGTCATCCGAGCTCCATGCATTAAGCACAAGAAATTCTATCATGAGCCACTTGTACACAAGACAATATATTATGGGACAATTTGTTTGTGTAAATTTCACTGCACTTTGCAAGCACTCGAATCCAACCAAATAATCATTTTCTTAGAACCACAACCTATCATAGCACTCTTCACGGTCTTTGCACGCATATGCCTGTTAATTTGCATGCAAGAAATAAATTCATTAGAGTCGATTAATTTTGTTTACTTTACTTGGGTCAAAGTGGCACGCAAAGCACAATTGCACAATCTTCGCGGAACGGATCGACTCGTCCAAATCACTCCACGAGTGTCTCGTGGAAGACTACCCGATCCGTCCAAAATCTGTATCTCTTTTTCATGACCGTGTACACGGTAAATCGCTTCAGGCGAATTCTATAGCCTTCGCCAATGTAATACATCGTTGGGGTGTACTAGATCAGCGTTCCCATACTCTAAATTTTATGTGGCAGATTTGAAATTTTTTAAAAACAAAATTTAACTGAAGTAAAGAAAAATGAAGAGGATTTGGAATAGTAATAAAAGTTAAATCTCATAACGAATATAATTAAAGGGAAAAATTTAAATTTAATCAATATAAAGGAAAATTGATGTAAAATTACATTTAATAATAATAATAAGAAAGAAAACTATTTTACAAATTACGATTATGAATGGTAATAATTAAATATTTTTCTAAATCTGCCTTTAAAATTTTGAATGGGAGGTAGGAAGATTTTCGAGCAGTCTGCTTGTGTGACCGCTCGATTACTACAATTTATTAATGAAATATTCTAAATGTTATCAGTTATATCAAAATAATAATTTAAAATTTTATATACTTTCTTTTATTTTATGGGTAGTATTATTTTTAATATTATATTTAGTTTTATATTTAAGCAGGTTTTATTAGAGTATGACATTGAAGCTGTACGGAGGTTGTTAAACCCTTAAATACATTTAGTAATAATTTTTAGTAATTTATAAAATAAAAATCTTTATTTTTACAATGAAAATGTAAGGTTTTCAGTAAGTCAATATGTCGTTTGTTACGCGATTCCATTTTCTTATCGCTCTTCTTTAATGTTATCGACGCTGATACAGCTGCAAATGCTGTTGCCATATCTTCAGATTGTGTTAGCCTTTGTTCTTTTTTTAACAAACGTGCTGCTAAACTATCAAATGTTTGTTTTGATTCATCGTATGAATCCCAAGCTGTCACAAATGTATTGTATCTATGTGGAAGCCCTCCTAACAATTTTGCCATCTTGTCAACATCTTTTACCGATTCACCAACATTTGCCAGCACCTGTGCTACTTCTTCAACTTTGCTTATGTGTTGCGCAATCGAGTCTGTTTCTGAGGCTTTGTAACTAAAAAAATGTAGCTTCAAGGTGACTTTATTCACTGATGGTCTCTGTTCATGAATCGTTTTTAGATGAGCACTGATGGTCTCTGTTCATGAATCGTTTTTAGATGAGCCCACATTGCCGCTCCCGTCTCACATATTATAACCGGCTGAAGTTCCTCGACCTTCATTTCTGGCGAGATTAGTAACATAGTCTTTGCATTTAAAGTATCCCAGGCTGTCCTCGATGCCGCGTCTGTTGTCGCTGGACGCACCGTTGTTCCGTTTACCAAGCTTTCCATACCTGATTCTGCCGGAAAGAATATTTCCAGCTGGTACTTTCATAGCTGGAAGTTTTTCCCGTTAAACTTCTGCAACTGAAATTGTTTAAGAATGTCTATGGTTCCTGAGTTACACGAATTTTTTTCCAATCAAGATTTTCCCGCGCACTTCTAATTGAAATACCACTAGACACACCCGATACCACTCACGTGGCATCAAGTTCTGTGTGCAGTCTACTCACAATTTCATACTGGACCCATAACCTGTTGAGTGATTACGATTATTCCGTGGCGTGAATTGAGGAGATATTGAATTGAAGAAGTCATTTTAAAGAAAATACAGATAACTTTTATTTAAATTTAGTTACGAACTTTACATTGAACTACCCAGAATGCTGATTTTACAAGAACTAAGAACACACCATTGATTGGTAGTTGACCAAGGAACAGATAGTTACATCTATCTCTTAAAATATTACCAACCATGGCAAAACAAAGATATTAGAATGATATTGAAATTTCAACTGAATAAAGTCTAAACTAAACATATTATTTTCAACAAACTTAAAACTATAAGATGGCAAGCAGGCAAAGGTTTTAGTCGAATCGCTCATGCAAGAACTTTGAAAACACCAAGATAAAATGCTCGTAAGCAGTGTGAAAAGAATTATCTTTTTATTTGTAAAATTGTTCCAAAAATTAACCACCCTTTAATCGTCTACTGTTGTTAAACAAATGAAGCAAATTTATTTTCCTCTAACTTACAGCACGACAACCCGGCGAATCGCTTTGTTAAACGCTCCATGTGTACTCTTAATAAATCTAGTGAAGCTTCTGGAAGTTGAAAAAGGCCTTCATTTTACATACTTCAAAACACACAAAGGGGAGATGCAAAATGTTTTTGAAGGACATTTTAAAATAATAATTTGGAATGTAACAAATTATTCCTAATGTCAAAGACTGAAAAATATCATAAACCATCGTAATGAAATGTCCCATAAATACCAGTTGGATTATCCTTACAAATTCAGTGTTCATCTACAGACTTCTCTTTATTCTAACCAAATAATATACACATGAAACACACTTTGCCTTAAGTTATTTAACAAGACTTAATATTATATTACAATCTTGCTTTGAAAGAAATTTGGAAAGTGAAAAAAAAAATGGAAAAGCAATCAACAAAAATATTACTTGATATTCTATTAAAGTTATTAGAGAATAATTTAAGATTTAAGTAGTCAATCTTCATACTTATATTAAAGCGAAAAAAATGCCATCAATCCAAAGAAGTATTTAATTATAAATCGATCATAAATATGTAATTGAAATCATAGAGAAAATCGTTAAAAATCGTATTTAAGCATAATTGTCGCAAATGTTTGTTTTATTTGCCGCTTTCAAAATTATTGGTTCATCAAGATGCATTAAAAATTTAATTCTTTCGATTAAGGACTAGTTCAAGTTGTTTACACCATAAAGTAAAAAATTTAGTGTCGGTAAACTGAATTTAAATTGCAGGAATTCCTCAGAACACATAAGTTCTGTGCAGGTTGGAATGATGTTAATAAAATCTACTTTTATAAATATCATCCATACATAGAACATTCAAAAACGAATACAATCGAAATTTACCAATTGAGCATCAAAAAATGAATTAGATGTTGTATAATATCCTGTATATCTTAAACTAACTCTTGTTTAGAGTTATTGAACTTTACAGTAACGACTTTATTTACAATATCACTGAAAAGTACACGTAAGATCGGTTTGTTTTAAAGATAGAATTGTAGATGAGATGATTTAGATATAAGGAAGACACTAACGTATTTGTAAATTATAATGAAAAAAGTGACAAATATACAAAAATAAACCCATAAATTTTTTGAATATTATTAAGCTAAGTATAGTTAGAATTACTGCAAAAATTATTGGGTCACGGCGGAGAAAAATTTGTTATCTGAATAAATGATATTATATCCTGCCATTGCATTCATTTTTATGAGGTGGTCATATTACATTCACTTCTGTTCGATTAACTGGAATTTCGCCTTCTCATAAAATTAAATAGAACATTAGATCACAACCATCAGCTCATAATTTCTATTAAAATATCGTATTTTCAATTTTCCATTATGATTACAATTTGAAGTATAATATATGTAAATGTAGCAAAACAGGGACTGATGGTGAGTTTACCCTTGTCAATATTTCGAATATGGATGTGTATCGTGTAACCAAATCATTGCATTTATGACACCCAAAATCAATAGCCAGGATATACTTGACGGAATATTTTCAAAGCAAAATGATAAGGGATAAATGTGAACGCATACATATTCACATCGACCCTTCTTCAAGTAAGTGTAATATGGAGGGGAAAGCATGAAGCATAGTATACTCAAGTATGAAGCAAATGAGCCCTGTTCAAAAACATTAAAATAGTGAAAGGCATCGTTAAAAATGTCCCAAACTCCCCTTGGTCAATTTCATCCGTTCAATCAGGCTATATTTATCGAGGGGTTTCAACAAATTTCCCAAGCTGTAATGCGCGCGTGCCAGCCTTCCCCTTGTCGGACAGAAAAAAGAAGTCATGGTAAGCAAAGTATTGAATATTTTCCCTTTTACAGTCATAGCGCCTGTCGACAAAGGGATGTAATTGTAGGAGCATATAATACAATGCAACGTTTTCGCATTGTACGGTGTGTCCTTCAACATCTGTCCTTTCAAAGAAAAATATATTGTTTTATGGTGTTTGTAATTTTTACAGAACGAAAAATAGATTTTGGGTTGTTTTCGACAGGATTGGGCAGAAGCTGTAAAGCGATGGAGGGAGTTACAACCATTTACAATAATAACTTACATTGTAATTATTCAAGAGCATTGTAATGAAGGGGTGGTAAAACACAAGGTTTGGTTTCTGAATAGGATAAATGAAAGGGCTCTTTCACACGGGAATGGCAAAAACCCATATCCAAACAGGTTTCGCGCTTACGCCCCTATGTTTACACGTTGCATAGTTCAGCCAACCTATTTTTGTATACGATACATGTCTTGCGAGTGTATGTGTCAAAAGGGTCATTTGATCGTTAAACATCGTGCGAACAACATGAGAGCGAAGACAGAGAGATAAGCGATTGAGAATTTATGTTTTAGCCTTGAATTGTGCACGAGGTAATAAAAACTGGAATGAAAAATGTATTTTATGATTGTTAAAGTTTGTCGATTCAAACTTCTATTGGATTTATTTGAATCCTCCGTGTTTTTCCGCTTTCTGAAAAATATATTCCAAATTTGAATATCTTTTTTAGTCGCATATTTTTCTTGATGTGTTGTAAACATGCTTATTATAATGTGATTCTATGAAGATTATGCGTACTGTTAATTTTCCATAGATTTACAATAGGCAATTTATCTTCATTGAAATCGTGATATTCGTCGTGTTGTTTCCTGAAATTGAACATGGCCTCCGCTTTCATAAATTTATTACATAACGCGTAGCTTCTCGCATTTACGCATCCATTTTTGCACGCAAATTAAAGAAAGGCAATCGTTTCATGACGACTACCATCTTCACCGAATGTTCAATTCGGAATGCTTACCTGCGTTTGTATAAAATTTCCCCCACCAAATGATCAACAAAATGCGTTTGTGTATGTGCGTTACGCTCGTTCACCCTACAAAATGTTGGCTTGTTTTTACCATCAGGTCCCCTCAATGCCTCTCACTCTTCTTGCCCATATAACCTGTTTAACGCTCACTTTTAACGCTGCGTCTGAAAAAGCCCAAACAATAGATTGTTGGCAGTATCGCTCTATGGACGTGTTTTTATCCGGGTGTATGTGGTAAAACCAATTGTACTGAGACATTTCAAGTCTAACATATATGTCGACTGAATTTGCTCTACAACTTTATTTCATTTTATAATGAGACGGTCAATGGCGAACGCTAAATATAGAAATTTCAGTTATGTTTGAAAACACCCAAAAATATTCATCAGCGAAATTTCAAGTGATGACGCTAAGTTCCCAGAGCTCGATTTTTCGTACTATCATTTCAATTTGGCTTGTGGTCTTTTTAGGGTTTTTTATTATCTTGCAAATCGCGACCTGCCTGCCCGTGCATCTGAAGCACCAAGCCTGGTACGTGCAGCTGTGGTAAAAAAACACTTTGTAACTAATTAATTTGATATATGAAAATCAGATGTGTATTTTTCTAAGAAATGTGCTCAGGCAATCTGATCGTAGCACGACTTTCAATTGCCTCTTATTCTAAGCGCAAATATTTGTTAATGCTTAGCAGAAATGAACTTTGATTCACCTGTTTTGTTACAAGATGAAGGGTTGGACCGGACTGCGACAACATAATCGAACGACTAACGCAATTTACAAATGATTACATAGAAGCGCATACGCTGCTTTATTGCCAGGTCGATTATCGCCGAGAATTTGCGATTTTTCTTTAAAACCGGTTTACTAGGTATGATAATTTTCGGTTCACATATTTTTTGATACTCACGTAAATCATTCCTGGCAAGGCATATCAGCGCTGAGCATGCCTAAAGATACTTAGCAAATCTTGTCGCAGTGTTCTTATATTTGCGTCTAAAACTCACTCGATACGATAACTGTATCGCAACTTGGTCGAAACCTTAAAGGACTGCAGCGATGGTCTGCTGCCTTGGCGAAAGAGGACGGTAAGATCCGCCGAGATTGACGTTGTCCGAGGATGCATGAATGCGCTGGCAGGCTAGCACTGCGGTGTCGTGGGCGGGTTCTTTTCGCCAGCACAAGACCCACTGCAAAAAATATTTTTCGCATTCACGAATTGAATCAGGTATAATGCCGATCGACTGGTGTCGAGGCCGAGGTAACCTACTAAGGGTTGAACTTGCTTAGAGCTAGTAAAAAACTGGGCCGGGAGAAAACAGACGTACTTGAGCGGACTTCGTCGTTATCGACGATACTTATGGCCCCCAAATAAGAGTGGGACATCCAAGTGGAATCGGTGCCCCTCGCACCCTCCCAACCGGATCAAGATCCAAATGTAGACGTAGCCATATATTTCCCATTTAAGTGAAAAACTCATACAAACTTAATTTGTATGAATTTTTCCATTAAATGAGAAACATAAACGTGGCCAATTTATATGATAGTATTATGTGATAGAATCACATAACACTATACCATAAAAGGGCTATAACACATCAAAAGAGAGGAGCGTGCCCGATGGCTAGCTCATTTTAGTGGAGGGGCCGGCCATCGTTGTGGGTCCTATACCCGGCCAGGATCGAGTGAAATAGAAAGACCGAGTTTTAGAATTGCAGGTTCATTTTTTTCCCTTTTTATTTCGTGGTGATAAACACAAAAGAATTTATATGGCGGTGGAAAAGTGCACAAAAGGAAAATTGATCAACAATCAGTGAGAATCTTCATTTCTTTTTTTTTAACAATAATTTATAATAGGACCGTTGCCATCTTACTCAGGCCCATAAGGAAATCAATTAACGTACATGACGTCACTTCCCGTACCGGAAACAGCTGATCAGTAGCTCTAAATTTCGATAAACAGATACTTTTGAGATTGTCAAATATTACGTTTCTCAGATCGAAATACATATATTTGCGCGCTAATGTCTTCGACGTCTCATATTTAAAATAAATCGTTGACATAGTACTGATAAAATTTCAAACTACAGCCATATGTACTGTCAAAAATCTTTAAAAATTTTGTTTGATGTAAATAGCACTAGATTGCGCTGATTAGGCTACTCAAAGAGGTTAGTTTGCGACGTGACGTGGTGTTTCCGTTTTCGGGCCTAAGTAAGAAGGCAACGATAGAACCCACGTACAATCGTGATTATTACAAACTGACTTCCATATATTTCTTAGTTTTTTTCTGGGTGGATTTTCTTTTATTTTCTTTCCCTTGTAAATTAAAATTTTTTTTAATAAAAAACCAAATATTGGAATGAATATTTAAAATAATACAAATAATAAATTTTAATATAAAAAAATTTAGAAAAAAGAAACGGGTGCTCACCTACATCCTCGCCGAAATGTGACGTGCCAAAACGATGAACGATGAATTCAGATGAACATTTACATATCCAAAGCTTTTGACTTTGTTGGCTTTGTCACGATTGGTCTAGGAGGTTTAGCGTCCTATACAGAGTTTTGCAATTTCTCGAAAAGCTATGGTTTATCGAAATGGTTCTTCAGCCACCGCATTCTTGCACTCAAACGCTAAATGAGGAAATGGGGTGGGCTTCCTTTTTTTAGGATATTGTAAAATCATTTTTACAATACCCTACTAAAATCGCGTCCTGTCTGTCCGTCCGTCCATGTGTTACACCACTTTTTCTCGTAAAATACATTAGCTAGAAACACAAAATTTTGTAAGAAGGTGTAAAGTGATGCCCTCTTTAAAGTTTCATCACAAAATAATGTATAAGGTGTTTAAGGGGGGTCTCCCCATACAGGGGAGTGGCCCCCGAAAAAAAAGTTTCATCGCATGTAAGCAACATGAGTATCAAATGAAAGGTCTTGATGCTAACTTTTCAAAACAGGTCTTAAAATGACGAGTTTTGCTTTGAGGGGTGCAGGGGAAGGGGAAATGTACAAAAATTTTGTGTCCCCCCTCGCGGTTGGACACCTTTGACCCGAAAAATCTGAAAAAAATCACAGGGGTGAGTTTTTAAGAGTAAAAGGGCAACAAATACCTTAGAAATCAAAATTCAATCAACTTTGTTCATAATAGTACATTTTTAAATTTTACATTTTTGCCTATAAAATCAAAATGGAGCCCTTAAATTTCCCAAAAACTGAAAGCAATTGTATGTGTTCTGAAAATTTCACAATAATCAAACAATAAACAGCTAAGTTATAGCCGATTGAATATTTAACAATTACAACAACATTAACAAGTGATCCTAGGGAGATATACGTTTGCTTCGGACCTAGACACTAAAAATGTAGGGATTTTGATAAAATTTTTAGAAATGGTTTGTAACATTGATAGATTATCATGACTAATTAAGCATCGGGGTCAAAACACTTGAAACAAAATGGTGGCGAATATAAAAACCATAATAATTCTTCGAACTCAATTTATGGAATCTGTATATTAATCAAGTTTTGATATGCAGAATATATTGTTTGATTTACTAATTGTTTTACAATACCCTTCTGGCAGGAGCACTCTCCTGCTACTTTAACTTGTTTACTTTTACATTTTCTTCATCAACACCTCGAGTATTTTATTTAGTTTTATATTTAATACAAAAACGCAGCACTGGTCAAATATTTTTGAATTCCACGATCTTACATTGTATGTGCTATTGATTTGCACAGCATTTCGATACACTAATATCAATCCTCGATTTATTTCTTTTACGAAATCTTTTATAGACAAGTATACGCAAGAGAGGTAGGAGTTCTACTAGATAAATTGATGCATTAATAGCATTGATTGGGATTTTTATTACAAAAAATAATACTTGATTATCATATGGATTAATTCACACACTGAGTTCTGTTAATTCTAAACCATGGGGACAAAGATATCATAGAACTAAACACTTTCTGTTTAATACAACATCTTTGTAGATCAATATTGAGTGTCATATCTCAAATTTAGTTGCGATCGCGTCAATTTATTCATATTCTTTTCCGAATCCATTGGCTAGTCTAAAGGTAAACTCAGCCAACTAACGTTACTTGCTGCGAAACTTTTAAGATCACATTGACACTCGTAGTGAAGGTGTCACGCTGGCACGATCCTCCCAACCTCTCTTCTTGGTGATCTGAAGCGGACTCCCCATTTTTGTCAGTGGTCCCGTGCTCTATGTGTCACCCGGGACTCGACCCGCTTCTCATTCACTCCGCTGCGCACTTACCTTCGCCAATGTAATACGTGCATGTGCACCGGGAAAGAGTGTTGCCATGTATGCATTTCAATTGCAGATTTGAATTATTAAATTATGAAAAAAAGGACTGTAGAAAAATTTAAATAACAATAGAAAAAGGTTAATATCATAAATAATTTAATTATGACGACAAGTCTAAATTTAATATCGAAAAAAAAGTGATCTAAAATCTATATTTAATAAAAAAAAAAATATTTTATGATTTATAACTATAAATTGTACCCCCCAAAAGCGGAAAAACCAGACCTGTTTTGTCGAATGGTCAGGACGACACGGTCGATCTCCTTCAAGTGCTCAAAAAATCTGCACCAGAAATAGAATTGCTTGCAGTCAAAACCTTTACAATAAGGAGATCGACAATCGAAAAGAAGAATTAACCGCTTTATCTAATACAAATCTCTAATAAAAGCAGTCCAAGTGCCTTTCAACAAATGAGGTACTTGAATTTCAGAGTGGTGTGGTGGGAGCGCCTCCAGAAAAAAGAAGTCAACCAGTGTTACCGATGTCAACGTTTTAGTAATTTTGCTGCCAACTTCGCCATGCACTATCGGTGTATAAAACGCAATGAAATTAACTGCGGTTATCTGGTCATCCAGCATCATGTCGAGGACGCCCCCGATATCAAGACGCAAAAGTTAAATTTATTCCAAAGCAAATATAAGTACACCGCGGTGTGATACCTTCCAACTTCGTCAAGCTCGGGGTAGTGCTAACTCGCCTCTCGAGGACCAGCAGGTAATGCTGTAAATAATGTTAATAATGTAAGTAGCAAATGACCTGCTTCTAAAATTTACCAGCAACTTAATTTTTTTATCGAAGAGAATCGATAAACAAGATTCAAAAATTAACTTTGTTTTTCAGTGTTTCGGTCTTTCAAATGCCTCAAAATAGCTTCCCATCCAGTCACATGCCATGGATAGGCTTAGCCTCATCTCGATCAATGTCAATACCATTGTCAGTCTACATCGACGTAACTATCTCCTGGGATTCTTCGTCAAGCAAAAGCCTGATATCATGCTTCCTACTGAAACCCACCTCAATTCATGGCACTCAATGACGTTCAAGGATTTTGAATTCATAAAAGAACAATTGTGTAAATGGTGATGAATGTGGCGCCAAGATATTGGTTCGAAGACACTATTGTTTCCAAAATGCTGATAACGTCGAATTCAAAAGCTTTGAATTTCTTGAAGTGTCCGTTATCAAAATTTCAATACCAGGCAGGGATAGCCACTTCGTTATCTCGGACTATGCAACTGGTCAAAATGTTCTCTAACTCAAAGAGGAGCTCAATTCCTTGTTTGAAATACTCGAAATGGACAGCCTGCTTAGTTACTATATTCTTGCCGGTAACCTGAATGCCCGGCATACATCATGACTGAACACCAATAATAATCCAAGAGGTGTGTTCCTGAAATCGTGGATAACAGAGAACCCAATTCCATGCAGGTGCAATCTATATGGGTCGGAGCTCCCAATATACCCTAGGCAAATTCATATTTGGATCTCTGCATTGCTGACGCAAGACTTGAAATCAGCTTTAATAGTCCTCAACGGAAACTGCAGGTGCTTCCTTACGATAGCGACCATAACGAAATCAATCATGAAAGGGATGATGTCTTCCTCATTCCAGTTCAACATGAAAATCATCGGTTGAATTTCAAAAAATCGGATTGGGAAAAGTTTCAAACAAAGTTTAATCGGGATTACCAGAAACAATGTCCACCTTCCGATGGTGGCAACACTTGCTCAATGGTTCCCAATGATAAAACTGTAAGTAACGACGAAATATATCTCTATTTATCGAAGTTAGAGAAGCTGACATTGGAAGCGATTGAGAAACTAGTTCCCAAGATTAAACATCGATATTGAAGGATATGAAACACCAACCATCACAAGGTTGACAAGATTGAAAAACCTTCTTCTCGTCGTTGAAGCAAAAGTTTCCGACTTCAAATCAAGCCTGAATGGCGAATCAATTCTTCATTTAATTGAAACATTGACATTGTCAATGTCATTGATTATTTTGTTAGCTATAATGACTTGTATTTCATATATGGCAGGATAAACAACAGGAAATCATGCGGTATTGACGGTATTCCGGATATAGTTCTCCAACATTTGCTATTCGAAATTATTGCATATTGTGCAACAACATGTTGAACAATTCATATTTCCCGAATCAGTGGAAAGAGACCAAGGTATTTCCAAGGTAGTCCGTGTGTAGCAGTGGGTTACAGCACACTTTGCATGCGTAGTGGCTCCCAAGTTCAAATGTCGGTGGTGTCATTGAGTTTTAGCTGCTAATGCTGCTGTCGGCGTATCAGCCCACCCTGCTGTAATGGGTACTAATTCAAAAATTGGGCAATAATCACATGGTTGAGCATTATATTGAACATATCGCTTCGAATCCCGCTTTGTTTAGTATCACTTTAAACTCCTAACTGATGTTAGGCAGCAAGCTGATTGGGCGATAGCTTTTAGGGCTCGAAAATTCTCATTTGGGAACTATGAATTGCTCAACAACAACAATATGCAATAATTCCTGTTAGCAACCTCAGGCAAGTGTCAGAGAACTATAATTGGAACACCATTAATACCACATGATTTCTTCTTTATTCTGCCAAATATGAAGCACAAGTCTTTATAGCACGCAAAATAATAAGATTCAAGCTCGGTATGAGGTCAGATATTAATGTTTCATTGAAATGGTCAAAACTATCCACTGAGGAAAAACGTAGTGTGCCAACAACCAAGTATTACCTGTGGTATCTGGCTGGGTAATTTTCACTTGGAGGTTAGGAAAACAACTGGAGAAAGGGGTATTCCAAAAACATAAAAAATTCTTAAAACGTCTGAAAAGGAGGCGGGGACTCAAGAGACCAAAGCTCCGGGAAACCAACCGGGCTGTACCACCGATATGGCTAGACCCAGCAGAACTTAGGTGAGTATATTGAAAACGCAGACCGTAGTAATTGTCAAAAATCATCCGTACTGATCCCTTTCATGTGTGGAAGCAACGCCTGCTTACTCAGGCCCGAAAGGAAAGCAATTAACGTACATGACGTCACAGTGGGAACTGTCAAAAACTGTTGAATTGGTCTAAAATATTGGTGCGCATAGTGACGCCATGCTTCCGCTTTCGGGCCTGTGTGAGGGGGCGTTGGTGGAAAGGAAAGTACTATACATTAAATTTAAATATGCTTTATTAGCTTCATCGTTTTAATTTTATAAGAACAAAGCAAGTTTCATAGCATTCAAAACAAATAAAAGCGCAAGAGCCCGCTTGAAATTCTAAATGAAAAAACTATTACAATAAAAGTTAATCGAAAAAACAGTATACAATAGTATTTGTACTTTTTATATGTTTTAACTTACATCTAATAAATTATAATGAAATACTTTATCTTACCCTTTATATGGTAAACTTATCTATAATTACGAGTATATAGTACAGTATATAGTAAACTTACCATATAATTGTTTTGAACAGCTAACACAAACAACAATAACATAAAATGTAGCAATAATGAGCTGGAAAGAAAAAAGGAGAAGAGGAAAACGGGCATGGAAAACATGTTTACATCCTTTTACATAATTTTATTTTTCTCATTTCATCAACTTCCACAAGGGTTTTAAATGTAATTTGAGAAAATTTATTTAAAAATAATTTAGCATTTTCTTATCCTTCAAATTTTCGCAATGGATCATTTTCAAAATTTTCGGTCATCCTTACTAACCTGCTCTTTCATATAGGTTTCTAGAAGCCATTATCTGTTTATGTTCAAGAAAGCTAATAACTGTATAAACTTACCTCTAGTCATTGCAGATATCTTTACTTTTGGATACTCATTATCTTTCTTTTGTATTTCAGTGGGACAAGTCTTTATCTTAGTTTCTGGCAAGCCTCTTAAGGCTGATCGACGCGAGCAAATTGATCGAACGTTTGATTTTAAAGATGTTTTTGAGACTCTTGGCTGAGAGTTGTATTCGTCCATCATTAACAATATGTTACGATGAGATTCTTCGTCATCAATGTTTTTACCCTGTTAGTATTTTATTAAGTAATCCCAAATAAATTGGAGATAAATAATCACCTGTATCCACGCCGAATACATCATTTCCTGTGCAGTAATGCGGTGGCCAGGATTCACCTGCAAGCAATTCTGTATTAGCTGCGATGCAGCTCTGGAGCATTTGAGTGAATCGAAATCAATGTTAGTATGGGAGATGACCTCCTTAATTTGAGACGCATTGCGAATTTGATAGGGAAATCTTCCTTCGAAAAGTAAAAACATTATAATACCAAGTGCCCATATATCACATTGTTCACTGTATGATTTTGTCTCCATCTCGGGTGCCATGTATAACGGCGTCCCACAGAACTCACTTAACATGAAATCATACCCTGTTCCTTGTTTGCAAGCGCTAACACTGAAATCACACAATTTAACAAACCAGGCATCCTTTGGATTTGATGGGTTTTCGCCAATCAAAATATTTTCAAGTTTAAGATCTCGGTGGACTATCCCATTGGCATGCAAGTACGCTACAGCTGAAATTAAATATTGCATGATCCTTTTGATTGAAGCTTCATTGAGAAAATTCTCTTCGCGAAATATTTTTGACAGCTCTCTTGGGCAGTATTCAAAAACCAAACAAATCTTTTTCTTAGATTCGTATACCTCTTCCAAATTCACAATATTAGGATGATTGATCATGGTTAGAATTTTTATTTCTTGATGAAATTTCGTTTTGTGAGGCTACAACAGAATATTTGTAAGGGATTTATTGAAACTAATAGATTTGAATACCGCATCAAACTTGGATCCAATTTTGAGCGCTTTTGTCTCATCTGTTCGGATATGAATAGCTCTATATACGGTCCCAAAGGAGCCACCGCCAATGATTTCTACAATGTTGAAAATATCAGCAAGGTCACTTATTTTGTTAAGGAAATGGGTAGAAATAGTTTTCGTCATGATATATACAATGTACGGCTAATAATTCCTTTGAAAATTAGACACTAAACGATGTTTAAGGTTGAATATGAATGACAGGTATTGCATGAGACAATCGAGACATAAAGTAAATAAATGTATTTGCATTAAAAATTTCTAAGCAGCTACAGCAGCTTACCGATATATCATGGAATGACTTAACAGTTAATAATTTATATTGTTTCCCAGTATAGATAATACAATCACTATAGTTTTTTTTTCTAATACCAGAAATCCAGTAATAATTATCAAGAGAATGATGTAGCTATTGCATAGAAGAGAGTACATCCTAATCAAGTATACATTTTTTAAACACCTCCATTCTCTTCCACTCTCTCCATCACTAGTTCATCGCAGCGCAACGCTCGTGCGATCTGCACTTCACACGTTGTCGACTTCTATGTGTGGTATAAGGGGGCACACAAAATGCCGTGAAGTACTCCTTTCTTGCTAGTCTAGTTCAATTCATTAATAGTTCTCAGAGATAAAAAAAAAATAATATGACACAGTCAAAAAACCTCAGAGTTTAGTAAAACTAGCTGATACTTTATTGTCAATCTGTACTAGGACCTTAACGAAAGAAGCAATTTCATAATAATAATAACGCAATAAGTGCCGAACAACTTATTAATATTATTATTACTGACCTGAAATAAACCCCGCCACTATCATCACTACCATCATCGATAAAAAGTCTCTTCGGTCCCTACTCAATGAGGCGACAAGAGAATTTAAATTCATTAACATGAATGTTGATAGCACCAAAATCACAAATTTACTTATACCAGTTAGTCTTAAAGGCGGTTGTAATAAACCTGGTATTGAATTTCTAAATTAGTTCAGAAAATCATTAACAAATAAACGAATAACGCAATTTAGCGAAGCAATTCCAAGATTCCACTTGCACCCGAATCTTCTGTTACCGCCATCACGAGAGCTCAAGCAAGTGAATGAGGAAAATCGCTCGTGGAGTGAACCGGGGAATGTGATGGAGACTTGATCCCGTACCGGCGGAGAGCAAGCAGCGAAGAAATTGTCCATGGAATACTGAAAAGTGTATGATTTATGCATGTGAACTCGCACTTCCCATTGTCTATTTGGTAACGGCGATGCAGGGGACTGGAGTGTTTCGCTCGTTTTTTAGAAAAGATGAGTTCCTTATAACGATAGACAGAGGAGTTTTGATTGTTTGGGAAATTTTTTAAAAACTGAATCGTATTCAGTCTACCCAGGAGTAAAATCAGTTGATTTGGATGGATTATCAGTGATATAGCATAAAAGGCATTGAATTATAGAGTATTTTGTTAAGTAAGTGAGCGGACAAATCGAATCACAAGCAGTTGATGGCTTCAACGGACATATTTTATACTTAGAAGTGCGCTTCACGACTATTAAATTTGTTGCAGATGAGTTTATTGAAATATAAAGTGAATTAATAGAGTTCGTTCCGCATAATCCACTTGATAATTAAAAGTTTAGTAAGAAAATCGTTGCCGACATGTTTTCTAACGGATCTTTTGAATCCCATTTTTCCAAGTTTTGATGGAAAACCAAGCGGGCGTTTTGAAAAATGAAGTGTATACGAGAATCGACGCCTTTAAAATAATACAAAAGAAGAAAGAAAAATCAAGATTAGGAAAACCTTCCCCTACCTAATATTCAATGGCGATTGCAAGTGCTAAAGAAAAGAAATATAATGAAAAAGCGTTGTCATCTGGAACTTTAAGTTTCCATTGATCCGTGGTTGAAGAATAAACGATTTAGTACGTGTTTTTAATTTCGAAGGAAATGCGTTTACAAACGGGAACGTGGTGGATAATTTATTCATTCAAGTCTCGTGTTTGCATCGTTAGCATTTTAAGTATGAATTTTAACTAACTACTGACTGATCGCAAACCAACAAATAAACTACAATAACTGAAATGGGAGCCCCTGAGCAGCGTGAAGCAATCGCAGAATCTCGATCCTAGAGCAATAACCTGGCTTCGATTGACTGCACTGACATATAATCCATTAAATAATGAAATTCCGATAAGTAGAGCAACAGGATCAACTTCTGAATTTTCAATCAAACCGTACGAGTGTGAAAGTTAATACGCTTAGATTTCGTATGAATTTCGCTTACCAATCTCCTTTTTCGTCGCACTTGCGAGTGGTAAAAATTAATTTCTGTTATGATGATTTTATTTAATTTCACGTTTCAATTACGCGAAGGATTTTTCCTATTTATATGTTAAATGTGTTCTCTTACCCCCTCAACAACGAGCGCTCATCGGAGCAGCTGGTAAGTATCCTTTTGATTATTTATATGATGGTAGAAGGCTTAATATTATTCTTTAATGAGAAATTCTTTTTTTTTCATTATATTATTTACATTATTTTGTTTATTTTATATGATTGTTTCTATGATCGTTGGAGACTTAATATTATTGGTTCGTGAGAAATCCTTTATTCATTATATTATTTACATTATTATGATTATTTATATGATTTTTTAAAGAAATAACAATCTTTGAATAGCAAAATTTAAAACTCGGTCTTACTATTTCAGTTGACCTTTAACCGGGTATGGGACCTGCCAATTTAGTCGGCCCCTCCACTCATGAGCTAGCCATCGGGTGAGCTATCTCTTTTCTTTCGGTTGTTACAAGGGCTCTTACAGGATAGAGTGGCCTTCCGTGCAGTTTTCTTATTTATGGTGTAGTTTAACATAAATCTGGAACATTTTTATTTTTCATTTAAGGGAAAAGTTCGTTCGAATTACTTTTGAATGAGTTTTTCATTTAAATAAAAAATAAATGTTTCAGATAGTACGACTTTTAATTTTTTATTGTGTTCTTTATTACACACTTGGGCGAATCTTTTGTAATGAATATCAATTCTTCTCGTTCGTTCGATAGAGATTTCCTGAAGGAAATTTAAACCGACCTCTCATGGGTTATAGACGTGAAGTTTAGAAACGTGACAATGGACTGTACCCATCAGGTCAACAAGTCCGGGCACTCTTAGTCTACTCCGATGTGGATACTGGCAGGCAGGCAGGAGGAGGAATTTCTGTCGCAGGTTTTCCACGAGCAGACTAAGTCCAAGATACAAAAGTCAGCCACCCGTTCAAATACCCCATTTATAACGCGTCGAACAACTTCCACCGACTCGACTTTAACTTATTTTACTTCCGGTTCCTTTTCCTTTCGATTCGAGGAAAAGAAGAACACTAAGTCGTTAACCAAAAACATGCGCTCCCGAATATTCACCGACGCAGTGCCCATAATAAACTACTCGAACTCAAACCGAATCAATCTACGCTAACAAAAAGAACAACGCAAAAACCAAACTATCTTAGTTTAAAAATAACCAGATTTCACTTTCATTTTAAATATCAATTACATTTCTTTTCTCGACACATCTAATCCTCTCTTTCCTAATCTATTTTATTTATCCATTTTACACTACCAAAATCAGGACTGTTTCAGTCGTTATACAAGGAGATTTCCAAAATAAACGAGACTGAGCTAAAACAGAAACGACAGAAGCTTTATTCTGATAAATTCAAGTTTAGTTATTTAAAATAGTCTCGTCCGGCCTCGATACACTGTTTTGTGCGATCCAAAAGCTTTTCAAAAGAGTGTTTCAGGTCATTGACCGGAATGTCCTTCAGAATGTCGGTACAACTTTTGGATGCTCTCTACGGATGCAAAGCGTTTTCCTTTCATGGCCAAATGCAATTTCCCGAATAAGTAGAAGTCACTCCCTGTGAAAACGGTGAGTGATTGATGGCTAAAATGAGATTTCAAGTCAAAAAAGCCACAAGAGTGGATTTTTATGACAAAAGTCTCTTTTGTTTTGGAAAAATACGTGCACAGGCCTTTTGTAAGCCAAAATTATCGGTTAAAATACAATAAATCGATGTATTGGAGATATTCAACTCCGATCCTATGAATTTCAACGATAATTTCGGCTCATTTTTGATAAATTCACGCACAATTCCGATGGAGTTTTCAGTGACCACTGATGTTGGGCGGCCCGTATTTTCATCGTCATTTATGTCCTCACGATCATCTCTGAAACGTGTAAACCACTCATGAACTCTGGCACGAGATAGACAATCATTGCCATAAACTTTTTTCATCAATTCAAATGCTTCGGTAAACGTTTTACCGATTTTAAAACAAAATTTGATATTAGCTCTCCTCAATTTATTTATGTGTGGCAACCATGTCAAACGAAATGATCTATGGTAAGACCGAGATATTTAATTTCCTGCACTCTGTAATTTTTCGCCGCTAAGTTTTAGGTCAACTTCTACGTCTTCCTGATTCTTCAGTTTAAAAACAATGTTTTTTATTCTTGTAGTATTCAATGCTAGCTTGTTTTCGATAAGCCATGAACGATATTTTTCTAGATCCTCGACGATATTCTCCATGGCAACTTTATCATGTTCCGAATAAACAAGTGCAGTATCATCAGCACCACACATTATATGTGGTGACCTTTCAGTCTACATATATTCAAATTATTAGTATATAGCAAAGACAAGGTTGGACCAAGTATGGAGCTTGAGGAACACCCGATTTCTTTGGTGCTAGATTGCTAAAGACATTATTAGCTGATGTCCTTTGGAATCTTCCTTCCAAAGAAGTTTAAAAAAAGTTGTTACAGTTTGTCTTGAATACCATACGATTCAAGTTTTTGATCAACCATATCAAAAGCTTCCTCAGGTTCACAACAGTTGCAATAACATTACCTCTTTTATCAAAACTTTCATTGATATAACGTGAGACAGAAAGTAACGCATCGAAAGTACTCTGGTTCTTTTGAAAGCCACACCACTTCGGATTTATGATAGAATTGTCCTTTAAGAAAGATTTAAACGATTATTTGCAAGTCTTTTGAATATTTTACTAAATACTATCCAAAGTGCAACCAGGCGGTAATT
This sequence comes from Odontomyia ornata, assembly GCA_963969285.1. NCBI lineage: Eukaryota > Metazoa > Arthropoda > Insecta > Diptera > Stratiomyidae > Odontomyia > Odontomyia ornata. The sequence goes on along the minus strand of OZ017740.1, from coordinate 42,354,294 downwards.
ATTTGAGTCCAGATGATGTCCTCCTTTGAATATTGGAATTATTTTTGCCAGTATCTCTTCTTCCGGAAATGTTCAATCTATAATATGCGCGTTTATAAAATTTCCCAATAGTTCAGCTATCTCATCTTTGACTAGAATAATTTCATGTGTGGTGATGTTGTCAATACCTGGTGGTGCATTCTTTTTCAAATCTTGGCTTGTATTTAATACTTATCTTTTAGTCGTTTGATGAATATGGAAGACTGACTCAGGTGGGCTATTTGTGATATTGAAACAGCTAGTTGATTTGTCACCAAGCTCCTTGGTAATTTTTTCACCAATTGTTGAATAAAAACTAATTTAGTGATAGCGTCAGGTATTTGTCGTCCATCAAAAAGCTCATAGTCCTCCCCATTAGATCTTGTTAAAAAGAAAAATGGTGAATGGAGACTATATGGCGACTATCGACGATTAAACAGCATCACTGTACGTGCCAATTGTCCACTTCCACATATTCATGATGTTACAAATTACCGGTATACAACTAAAATATTTTCGACACTAGACATGATCAAAACATACAATCAGATTTTCGTTTAAGAATCTGACATAGAAAAGATGGCAATCTGCACACTTTTTGGATTATTCGAATTCCCAAGAACGACCTTTGGGCTATTTAACGCCAAAAACTAACCAACACTAATATAATGTTAACATAACAGTGAACTGTTATCCTACACCTAATATGCTTTAGCCAAATTCTAATAAATTCAATCGAAAACTTTTTCTTATACTAATGAAACCCTATCACAATATTCCTAACCTGAACGTTAAACCTTATCTCTAAACCCAATAGATATAATAAACATAACATAACATATACCTATTCTAGATATTAAAACCTATCCCTAATTTTTAACATAAACAAACAATAATATTAAATGGAGTAATAATGAGCTGAAACTCAAAACTAAGTAACGAAAAATACAAAACAAACAAAAAAATATTCACGAATAATTTAGATTTTGCATTCAGCCACCAATACCTAGATTGTTCCGTCCTAGCCCCACCAGCCTCAACCAATCTACCAAATAAGTATCTCCATTGGAATTGTTGGTCTCGTGAACTCAAACTTGTAGGATATTTTATTTTCTTATTAATTGGTGTGTATGTGATATACTATATAATTGGGACGCCGTCAGAATCAAAACCAGTTCGATACATGCCCATATACTCGTACACGAATGCATCTGGAGGAACGAAGCCAGTAGTGAGACAAGTGTCAATATACCCGTCTGTAGGGTGGAACGGCTGTGAAATTCAGGGGTTTTTGTTTACAGTAACAGATCTTGCGATATGATTCCGAAGAAGTCTCAATATGAAAATATTGACTCTCGTCACTTTGGCAGTTTGATAAATTCTTCTATTCGATATATAGTGCATCCAATCCATTGCTGGCTTTCTGCACAAACCAGTATAAGCACGAAGACAAAACTGGTCTAACTTCACTTTCTCCGAAAATGATGTGTTTCTAATATGTCTTTTTAGAGGTTTTTGCCTAAATTTTCCTCTAGCTAATTGTAATAATCACATAGAAATACGATAATATGCATAGTTTTAAGTAATGTTCAAACGATGTTGAAATGACTTTGTCAGAACACCTACTATATTATAAGGCCTCTGTACCGCATACATTCTAATAAAGAAATTATATATATAATATGTCTTTTATAAGATTTGCCATGAGCCCAGCTATGTCCTCTTTGATCAAAGTAATTTCCTTCCTAGTGATGTTATCGAAAGTGGCGCTGTATTCTTTTTCAAGTCTTGGATTGCATTTAACTGATTCAATACTCTCTTTTTATTCATTTGATGAATATGAAATGTCGATTTTGGTGAGGCATTTGTGATCATCAAACTGCTTGTTGAATTAGCACTAATTTCCTTAATAATTTTTATATAAATTATTAAAAAGAAGTTATTTAACGAAACTGCTGCATCACATTGGCACGATGTAGTAGAGGTAAAAGGTTCACGAGATATTGGGTTTTCATTGAAGGTTCCATCTAAGACGATTCTTGTTAAAATACCCTCATCGACATCTACAACTTTTCTTCCAGTTTTCTTTTTTCAATCATTTACAGTGCACAATTTACGAGTACACCTATATTTTACATAAATAATTGATATGGAATAAATTTGACTAACTGTGTTCACTTTTTTCCCCTTCCCTGTTTAACAAAAACAGGAATCCACAGATGAGAACTGTTGAAATCCACAGTTGAGTTCTGTGGAAATTTGATTGGTCTTTCCACATCATGTCCATGATCATGTTCACTTTTGGGACCAGCAGTGTCAAGTAGTTTCAGTGACTCAACAAGACTGATAGGTACTATAGTCCCTCAAGGGGTGGTTAGTTGAACTGAACTAATTAGGTGGGGAAGTGTTAGTATATTGCTTTGAGGATAATTGATAGGGAGGGGCCACATGACCTTATTAGGCATTTTCAGTTATTTGTAGCTTAAGTTTTTAATCTACCGATAATCTTAGTGATGAGCTCTTAGTGTCTCAAGAGTTAATATTTAATTTAAAAATGAGTAAGATTCAGAAATTAATCGTGTAACATACAATTTAAAAATGATTAAAATTCGGAACTGAATCGTATGTCATATGCGAGTATCCTCTTTACCACATTCGTGAAACGTGTAATTTCGGAAATTATAGTGTTATTATATGGTAAACAACAAAAACAATTGAAAGTTAATTTATCGATGCACTAGAAATGCTCGGTTGTGGTTCTTTAGCAGCGTTTTCTGATGCTTGTATTTTAGCCTGAATAAGGTGTTGGGACAATTTTTCTAGTAAATTCATATTCATTTCATGAAAGACCTGCATCGTTAATGGCGAGAGACTATTTGTTCAATCTCTGTAAGTTTAAAAAATTATTTTCATATTATCTTCGAAAAAAGTAATTTTATTTAACATAATTTAAAGTATAGATGTAGCGACTCAATAACGTCAACTTGATCACTTGACATTTGATTTTGACTTTACTTACTGCGGCTCATCATTTGACAACTCAGTACATAACAAGTTGACGACGATATCTTTTTGTAAATATTTTTTCACACAAGCATAAAAATTTCTTTACTTGGATCGGATTTTGTTGGCCTATTTTAATTCTAGAAGAAGAAAAATGTTTCGCTTTAAAAATTTCAAGTGGCATTAAATGCTCACAGAAGGGATAAGTGTGAATTGGACATTGAAAAAGGAGCATCGGGTATCCGATTGCAAGAAGCCGTGGTCTAGAAAGTTTCTAGTGATAGCACTTCGAACAATTGGCAGAAGCTGTGAAAATAAGACTGAAAGAAATCAACAATGGATACTGAACCGACTCTAGAGGTAGTTTACCAGGGAATCGTTTCCCTCTATGACAATTCAGATGCGAAGAAAAAGCAGGAGGCAGCAAAATGGTTAGAGGATTTTCAGAAATCTGTGAGTGAAGGGACCTACTCGTAGTAGAAATTCTAACCTCAACTTGATTTGAACGTTTCATAACTTAATTGTATATTTGATTTAGATTTACTCCTGGAGTATTGCTGACAAGATGCTGCAACAAAAACATGACATGCATTCCTGCTATTTTGCGGCGCAGACAATAAGGAATAAAATCCAGAACAGTTTTCACGAACTGCCACCAAATGTACATGAAATGCTCCGCGACTCGCTGATCTCTCATATTGGGCAAATAACGAGTGATACAGATGCAATTATTGTAACCCAGCTTTGCCTGGCCGTAGCCGACTTAGTGCTGCTAATGGCATCGTGGAAAAATGCGATTCCGCAGCTAATCGAAACGCTTTCTAACAATCCTGAATCTATTTGGCCACTTCTAGAGATTCTTCAATTTTTGCCGGAAGAAATGGATTCGCGATATCTACGTCTAGGTGCAAATCGCCGAGACGAAGTGCACCGCGAAATGGAGTCAAATTCTCAAATACTTCTAGACTTCCTGAATATGTGTCTTCATATGCATGCTAGCCAAAATGCGAACATAATGAATAAAATAGTCAAGTGCTTCAATGCATGGATCACAGTGAACGTTATACCTTTTCATAAGGTAGTCGACAACGTGATCACACAGCAAGTATTTGAATTGCTGAAAGCTAGAGACATGTCGAAAAAGTTACACGACTCGGCTGCAGATTGCCTGTGCACTATTATTCAATCGTTGGAATCAAATAATAACCAATACACTAACCATCAAATCTGGGAGATGCAAATATTCGAGGGAATAAGATCTTTGGAAGCATGTTACAAGGAAAGTGTAGGACGGGAGGATATCGACAAAGCTATAAACTATTGTCGAATTTTTACAGTGCTTGGTAGGAACTGTTATATTTGTGGCAGCTCGAAAATAACGCTTTTCTATTGCAGGAGAATCTTTACTACCGAAAATGGTATCCGACAAGCAGACCCCACATTTTTCAATCAGTGTGCTCGATTTGGTGCTGGTTTGTATTGGCCACTACGACTATGAGATTGCGGAAATAACATTTAATTTGTGGTACTGCTTGAGCGAGGAATTGTATCAGAAAAACGATGATCAGTTAACAGCGCACTTCAAACCATATACTGAAAGACTGATTGCTGCCCTGTTCATGCATGCACAGATGGAGCCTGATCATGAGGGTTTGATAGAGGAAGATGATAGTTTTAATGTAAGTTTAAAACACGAGATGGTGGACAGTTTTAACGATGCTAGTTATTATAGGACTTCCGAAAGAAAGTATCTGAGCTTATCAAGGATGTGGTTTTTATAGTAGGCTCTACAAACTGTTTCAAGCAAATGTTTATAATTCTGCAACAGCCGAATGTGACATGGGAAAGCAGCGAGTCTGCCTTGTTCATTATGCAGAACGTTGCCAAGAATATACTGCCGTGGGTATTCTTATAATATTTAAATCATTGTCCTTAATATATTTTGTTTTACAGTGATGAAAACGAAGTGGTTCCAAAAGTCGTAGAAGCCATTCTTAATCTTCCAGAGAATACTCACATCGCATTTAGATACACGTCAATTTTATTAATTGGAGAGCTTTGCGAATGGATTGAAGCGCATCCGCAGTCACTGCAAGCAGTTTTAAACTTCCTTCTGTTCTCGTTGAGACAGGTTAATGGATTAGCGTCGGCGGCGGCTAGGGCCCTCACCTCCATTTGTGCTACTTGTCGCCAACACATGACATGCCATATTACTGGTCTGGTAGAGATCGCTCGCAGTCTAGATAGTTTCGAAATATCAAACGAATTAGCAATAGGTCTACTCAAAGGCATATCGTTAATAATATCAAGACTTCCAAGGCCACAGTTGGAGAGTACGATGTGTGAGGTGATTACATTTCAATTTGCTCCTCTGATCCAGTTGATTCAGACGGATGGAAATCCGGTGACATCACGAGAAGACCGGAATAATCCGATTTATTGGTTGGATCGCGCATGCGCAATCATTCGCCATACTCATCCCGAACAACGACCCAACGATGTACACCCGACTTTGAAGATATTAACAGAAGCATGGCCAGTAATATCGAATGTTTTAAACAAGTACCAGACTGACACGAGAATTATGGAACGAACGTGCCGCTTATTGCGATATGGCTTCCGCATGGTTGGTAAACAAGCGTCAGTTCTATTAGAGCCTCTAGTGAAACAAATGGTGACGTTGTACGCTGCCAACCATCATAGCTGCTTCCTATATTTAGGAAGTATTCTAGTGGACGAGTTCGCGCAGAACGAAGAGTGTACAAATGGTCTCTTGGAAATGCTCCAAGCTTTCACTGAACCCACCTTCAACTTGCTACAAGTGGAAAACGGACTGAAAAACAATCCAGACACAGTAGAAGATTTCTTCCGGCTCTGCACCCGATACATTGAATGTTGTCCTGTTCCATTTTTGCAAAGCCCTCTTGTTACACCAATCATCCAATGCGCTTTACTTGCCTGCACCTTAGACCACCGATACGCGAATTCATCCGTCATGAAGTTCTTCTGTAATTTGTTGAAGTGCGCGAAACCGAATAAATTCAATGATGCCACGCAACCCATAACAATACAAATTATAAAACAGAACGGCGAAGCTTTGGTAATGAATTTGATTCATGCTTCAGTGTTTTGTTTGCACTCTTACATGCTCCCAGATGTAGCGGAAGTGTTGATGGAACTAAAAATTGTTGATCCCGATGATTTTGGACGTTACTTGAAAACAGCATTGGAAGTTTTGCCGAAGAAAAATAGTGGAGGATATGTAACTGCAACTGAAGGACAATTGGAAGATTTCAGCGTGGCTGTGCTGAGGTAAGCAGATTTATTAATTCGAAATTTTAAGCAAATGCATCCTATTCGATTTTTTTTTTAAATCATTGAGAATAGACATTGGTCTATGTTTAGAAGGAAGATTAAGAAAAATCAGACTCATCTGTGTGTAATGAATTGGTATCTAAAGAGAGTGGGAATAAGTGGGATTTAAATATATTGAGATTAAGTAGATGAAATAATGCTGAAGCCAAATAGGCTTTGTGTATATTTCTCTAATTTTGTTGTTGAACTAAGTGGAAGATATCATTTTCACTATAATTTGTAAGGATACCGATGATTTAACACGCACTTAAAAATCACGTTATTAAAACTTAAATGTTTTCAAATTAAACTTAGTTTGTATTTGAGTTATATTTGTTGTAGTAACTGCTTCTATTTTGTTGTTGATGATTTATTGTTGCAACTTTCATGTCTCCAACATGGAACAAATAAGGTGGCTTTAAGTTGAATATCACCTTGCCGTGTGAGGGAAAAGATCAGTGTCCTTCGACACATAATCTCTTCTGCTGACCCCAAAGCTAACATTTAATTTCCTGGGAAGCTTTGTGTGGCTTACGAAGAAATTTTACATATAAATGGCAATTGGCCTTCTCGAGAAAGTACTCTTCAATTGGTAGACTTTGAAGCGTTCTATGATCTGCTGTAGACTATCTCGCTAACGCACTATCGATGATACCAGCCGTCAGTATCAGGGCCACTAGCTCACTTCGGCGTGGAGCTCTATGTTGAGGGTTGGCGTTGGCATAGGTGAAAAATTCGTTCGGCTTGCCAGCGGGATATAGCACTTGAACCGCGCTGACGATAATGATGCAAGCGGCGAAGCAATATGCATAGTATCAAAGCGCTTTGTGTAGAGTAGAGTGCATACACTTATGCGCCCGCGATATCATAGCGCAATAGTATTAGCGCAATGCACTAATATCCTTGCCGCCGCCGGTATCAAGGTATCAGTGCCTGAAAATTTGTGACGTTACTCATGTCTAGTCTGCAGCATAAAAAAATTCCTCTCATCGTTTTCGCAGTTCTGAACTTTTACGCTGTATGTATATTCTGGTCGACAGGTCCGAATATCTTTCAGGAGCTTTATGCTTCGTTGCTTGCCTCCATTTTTAGCGCTTACTGAAAAACCTGTAAGAAGAATAATTTTAAATTAAATTTGTTTTAATGACATATATATATATATATATATATATATATATATATATATATATATATATATATATATATATATATATATATATATATATATATATTCGGGAGTAAATGTGCTTCTTTAGTGTCTGATTGTTTCTACTTGTTCTAAATCAGACACTGAAGAAGGAAGCACAATGACTCCCAATATATATATATATATATATATATATATATATATATATATATATATATATATATATATATATATATATATATATATATATATATATATATATATATATATATATATATTTCATTAGAACAAATAACATAGCGTTTTAAAATTATTCTTCTTACAGAGCTTTATGCTGTTTAAAATAGTGTGAGTTGGGTAATTCCATAAAAATTGGATAATTTTATTTAAGCGGCACTTTTCATTTGGTCATGTCGGATTTATTTTGCTACTAAAATTGCAAGGATGATAAATGAAAGTGAGAATCGTTATAATGGATGTTTTGCTTAGAATAATAAATTCATTTTAATGCTGAAAGGTTTTCCATTGACCGACAAAAGTCACTGCCAAGCCGTGTCCGTGCATCGAAATTTTGTATTTGAACATCCATATTTCGGAAAATTCTTAGTTCAGATAATTTACTGTTTAATATTAGAGTATTTATTTAATAACATTAATTACTGATTAAATATGAACTAAAAGATAAATTATTACTTTTTCTTAAGTAAAACTGGAGCCCGCGGCTCTAACAGTGAGTCCCAGTAGCCGCACACAATATTTTTAAAATGATTTGTCTTAACCAATTAATGAGTTAATTTAAGGCGATTGATTTCAAAATAACTGCATTACGTTATTCGCAAAAGCTGTTGCCTCTGCACCGATAAATTTAAATTGAGTGCAACCGCGGCGCGGCATACACTATATAAGGAGTGTTGTTCTAGTCATTACGTCTTCTTCTTCTTAGCACTACAGTCCCTCTCGGGCCTTCGCCTCCTGCAAATAGCGCCTCCAACTGTCTCGGTCCATTGACCGCGTCCTCCAATTTCGAAATCCGAGCAGCGATGAACTGTCTTCGTCGACCGAGTCTCCAGCCTTCAGTTCTCCCAACGAATACCTTCTTGGGTATCCGCTGTTCGTCCATACGATTCATGTGGCCAGCCCATTGCAGCTTCCGCAGCCTTACAATCGTTGAGATCTCCGGTTCATCAAAAATTTCATACAGACAGACTAATTTGGCTGGGATGCCAAAGCAAAGCATTATTTGGTACAGTACGAAAATTTGGTGTACGTCTATATTGAACCTCCAGTATTTTTCAAGTACCTGCTTGACTGTGAAAAATTGGTCCATTGTCGATCTAACTGCCCTAAAACCACCTTGATACTCCCCAATAATACTGTTGGTGTATGATCCGATTTTATTTTCTAAGATTTTGAAAAATATTTTGTACACCGTACAAAGTAGTGATATGCCTCTATAATTTTCGCACTGTAGCTTGTCACCTTTTTTGTGGATAGGGTATATAATTGATTGGCTCCACTCTTTCGGCATATGTTCTGGTTGCTAAATGTGCTGGATGACTTTGTGAATAGCTTTATGAACAGTACTGCCACCATATTTGATGAGCTCAACTGAAATCTCATCGATGCCCGGCGCTTTATTATTCTTTTGGGCTTTGATGATGGAACAAACTTCATCCAGAGTTGGTGGGGCCAATGGAAGCTCTCCGCAGACATCTATAAGCTCCGATGCTCTAGAGCTGTGTGGAGGATTAAGGAGGTTCTTAAAATATGATGCTCATCCTTCCTTAATCTTGGTTTCATCAGCGATGATATTGCCGATGTCATCACGACAGAGCGTGGTTTTGGGCTGATAACCACGTCTCAGGCTTTTCACTACTTTGTATGCTTGTCTTGTGTTGTTGCTCGCTAAACTTACATCTATACTTCTCAATTGGTCGCCATAGTATTTTCTTTTCTTAATCCTAATTATCTTATTTGTCACTCTTCTGAAATTTTCAAAGTGTTCTCTCTTCATCCTGGTTTTCCTACCTACGTATTCTTTGTACGCCTCATTCTTTTTATCTAACGCCTTCTGGAACTCATCATCGAACCAATCATTCCTCTTGCGCCGGGCTTGATGTCCGATCGTCTGTTCTGCCATGGTCCTAATAACCGCTTTCACTTCCATCCAGAGCTCGTTGCTCGTCTTTAACGATGCGTCTGATAAGATAGGAGTCGAGGCCGTTTGGGGCCTTTCGATGTCAAATTTTTGTAGCGGACTGGTCTTCACCGAATATGCCTTTGCCATACGATATCGATAGGTTAACTTGATCAAGTAATCATCTTAGTTACAATTGGCTCCTCGGTATGTACGGACGTCAAGTATACTCGAAGTCCAACGTTGTCGCTGGCCGTTGTCATTTGTTTCATCGTGGAGGCTATATCCTGTCGTTCCCCGATAAGATATCTCATTGCCAACCTTAGCGTTGAAATAACCCAGAATTATTTTTGTGTCCAGGTGATTTTAGAGCGTTTCCTTCGTCTCTTCCTCCTTTTCTTCGGTCGGGGCGTGAACATTGATCAGCCAGATTTTGTAGGATTTCGCTTTTATACGGATCGCACACAACCGTTCATTGACTGCCTTAAAACCAATAACGTGCGATTTGAACTCCCTATCCACACTGAAGGCCACTCCGAATTCTCGTTTTTTAGTAGGCTTCCCACTTTTGAATATTGTTTACAATCTCATGTCTCGAATGTCGTTTCCAGTCGGATTCTTTTCCTTGATTGCCAGTATTTTTAATTGATATTGACTGGCCTGTTGTAAAAGGTCCTTAACAGCGCCAGGGTTGTTCAGTGATCTGATATTCCAGGATCCAATGCCATAGTCCTTTTTTCGTTTGCGAGATCGTTACCGTGAGTCCAATCCATTCCGAGGCCCATGTGCAGGTTTCGAAATATTTTAGGGTTTTCCAGGGACGGGGAGTTAGCCCGTCGCCCAACCTTCTTTCCGGCGGTATGGTTATTACGTCGATTCCGTTATCAGGTGCGGAAGGATTTAGTTGCAGAGCTGTAGATGTAGTTACAGTATTAAAATTTCTCGGCATTTAATGTCCTATTATTGGGGAACCACTAAACCCAATGTGCAACCCCGAGAGCATTTATTACTACCATTTAATTGTGGGGTTTGGGATGAGGAAGCATGGAAGCTATGGGTTGGGGAAACAAGGGGTTCCCTGCTCTTGGGACCGTTTACGGCGGAGTTAGTCATTACGTCAGTCCCTAGGTAAATATTTTTGCTGTAAGTAATAAGGAATCTTTTTTTAATTGATGAATATTGACAAGTGATTTTTCGGTTCCGTTTGGCATAAGACATTAGAAGATTTGGCATTTTGTAGTAAACCTAAGCAGTCGTAGTAAACCTAAGCAGTGGTGATGAGGAGTGGTCGCTTCTGACGAGATAAGCAGGCTACTCTGTTGAAAATGTTTAGTTTGTTGTTTTACTAGGTTATAGTCAATTACACCCCTCAAGTTTCCATCATTTAAGGATGGGTGGTTCACTTCAGCAATTTTAAGGCCTTTACGTTTGACATTCCCCTTGTAATGCAACGACTTTCTTCAGAAAAAGTAACAATTCCTTTTTGTACAATATTTGTGTACGTCATAAGCCTCCGCGTCCGCTGACGTTAACGAGACAAAAATGATGAATCACTGTAGAGTAACTTAATTGACACCTAATAGAAAATTTCTAAAGAAAATAAAAGTTGATTGGAATGGAATGGAATGTGTTGTTGGGTATGCGTGATAAGTGTTTTGTAGTGCAGCTTCGTGGCGCGACAAAGAATCCGCCCCATATGATCCCACAAATAATAGCCGACAAGCACGCGTAGCACGCTGAGCTCGGTCCTCTTTATAGCTCGCTGACTCGTGCCAGAACATCGTTACGTGTGCACTGTAGGGACCTAAACACTCCGATGCGAAATGAATGCAATTCATTGATGAATTTATATTTTTTTTAGCATTTATTCCAAATGGTCAGTCTCTATGACGTGACTAGGCACTGGCGGAATGGTGAGGGACGTTCACTTGTACCAACTGACAATATTTTCCAATAGTATGATATCTATTTATTTTATAGAAACATGCCGCCTAAGCTGAAGTTGTCCAAATATGCTAAGAAAGTTGATTTCATTTGATTTTCAATGCAATGGGTTTGACCAGAATGAATAAAATTGACTGGATATTTTTACCTTTTGTATGTTATAACAATATGTTCCAATATTTTTATCACCCGCTAACCATAGCGTCAATTCCCAACCATACCGCAGCCCCTAATCATAGCATCAGTCCCTAGACATCAAAATTCACAGTATGCTAGTTTTCTAATAAAACTGAATAACGTGGCTCTTTTGGACATGATTTAATAAATTTACCCCCCTAAACGATTTTGAAATGTTTGAGAAGACTTAAAATTTTGAGAGACCATCACTTTTGAGCTTTCCACAAAGTTTGAACTTTGTAGATTCAATGGTTTCTGAGGCAACTTGCTATAACGCATGGACAGACAGGACGCGAAACTAGCAAGGTCTTGGTAAAATTCGTTTTATAAAGCCGTAAAAACGGTGGTAAATTTAAATGCATGATAATTACATCTTATTTTTTTCAACTTAATTTAAAGAATTTATTTATGAGCCAATTTGTTGATAATCAGAAAACTTTGCTTCATTTAGTAATTGCTTTACAAAACCCTTCTAGCAGGAGCACTCTCCTTCTACTTGAACTTATTTTTTATTAAGACGTTTGTGATAGGTTTGACCATGAGCTATTCAATTTCAAGTTTTTTAGATTACTTTGCATTATCCAGGATACGTGGAAGTGTTGTTGCAACCGCGGAAGTCACCGCAGTTGCAGACATTATGTTTCAGCAGAGGGGTGTGTAGCCCGGGGTGGACTTCCGGTACATCCTCTGCTCGTGCTGAGCCACTCTACATAAAAACACTAACATGAAGGGAAAAGGACGGGAAAGGAGGAGGTCATTTCAAGAAATGAAAAATATGGTTTTTACCCCCGGTCGAGAATCCAACGGAGCAAACTTTTGATTTCCCATTCATCTAATAAGCAACTTCAACTATGCATCTGGGTATGAAATTGAATTTTGTTAGTAGAGAAACGTGAATAAATTTTTGTTAGTAGGGAAACGTGAATAAATTTATGTTAGTATGAAAATAAAATTTGTTAGTGGGAACTAATGAATAAAATTAGTTAGTATGAAGGAAGGAATTAGGTTTTGCTAGGGAAAATGTATAGAATAAAATTTTGTTAATAGGAAGTAATGAATGTTGTTAGTGGGAAAATTAAAATTATTATTATATTACTAATTTATAGTTTTTTTTGTAATTAAAAATAGAATACGAGGGTAGGATTGAGAATTTGTAAAATGATAATAAAAATAAATAAATACACTGAGGAAAAGGTATGAGTGCACAAGGAAAGTGAAGATGTTACGGCGGCAATTTGAAGTTGCGAATGGGAGAAAGCCGGTACGGCGGAATTCGCAACAGTGTTTCAACTATTTCTCATTCAGAAAAAGATTGAATTTTTTGTTTAGGATTTTAATCGCGTTTTAACTTTCTAATCGACGTGAAAATGCCTGAAATTGGAAATAATACATTTCACGATATCAAAGCCAGTTTAACTTGACGTGTTTGAACGCAAAATGCTACGGAAAATCGACGGACCAGTGAAGCAAGGAACAAAGTGGAGACTACGTTATAACGATGAGTTGTATGAACAATTTGATGATCCACCTGTTTCCCCTTGCGTAAGGTTACGTAAATTGTAATAAGCGGGCTAAGTAGAAAGAATCAAAGAAACCAGGCTACCCAAAATAACATTAACTGGTAGAACACAAGGTAGAAGTCCAGCGGGAAGACCGAGGGCGCGATGGGAAGACACGATAAAAGCTGACAGCAGATCCTTGTTGGGAGTAAAAAACTGGCGGGCAAGGTCGCGGAGCCGTGATGATTAGTAGAGATTAATCCTGGAGGCCAAGGTTCAGCTTGGGCTGTCGCGCCATAGATGATGGTGATAATGAAGCTAGTTGAACTTCTGCTGACAAGCTTGATTCAGCATAGAGTTACAATAAAGTTTATGCATACAAAATGATGTGTCCAATAAAAATACTTGCATATAAGTTTCAAACAACAATATCTATCTGGAAAAGCTATCACATTTTTCAATTTACTGTACAGCAATAAAAAAATCCAGCAAATTGGATCAGTTTTTTTTTCAAAATATTTAGATACATGAAATCCAAAATAATAGATAATTCCCCTACAATGTGTAATATGATCTTAATCTTATGAAACGATAAATTTGAGGACATTTTTGTATTTATAAAATGAGAAATACTTTTATAAAGATTCACTAAACATTTTTATTCTCAATTGTTTATATTTTTCCCATTTCAGGGCTGATGCAACAAAAGCTGTGACTGTAGCGCTTAAGGATTTTACACGATTGTATCGATGAGACTATTGCAATAACAAAAATAAGGGAACGAATCCAAAGTTTTTTTAGAGACAAATGAAAATCAGCAAAATATGAAACATATAAATTGAGATATTCATGTAGGTATTGAAATAAAGAAACTACATAATCATGTAACATTTATCTGGGATAAACTTGAAAAGTAAAGCAACCACCATAAAAGAAATCATTATTCATTTTGATGACTTGAACAGCAATTTATCTTGGATTACGATTTTCTGTTGTAATTGATAATATTAATTATGAAATGTATGTGTGCTAGTATGATTTGTAATTTTTCGTATCTGAATATTTAATTTTTAATTTAGATAATTAAGACAGATTAGGTAGACAAAAATGGAAATCGTTATTAATGGAAGAAAGAGCCGTAAAAGAATTACGTCTTTGGTTATATCTTAATTTTTATTTATGACTAATATAAATAAAATCGTTTAGGAAGTGTATTGATTTTAACTCTAAACATTGTTATGAATTTCGAATATCGTTAGATGGTAATTTTTTCTTTTTTAAGTATAGAATCAACACAAAGGTTCCATTGGATAGATCACAGGTTGTAAGAATTGAGTGCCTTTAACTTCAACTTTAGGCGATTTATTGCACGCGTGATACCTTTTAAGTGCCTACAGTTTCTCCAATAAACTAAGACCTCTCAAAAACTAAATCAACTTTGATAGCGCCAGGAATCCCAGTTGTTCTGGAATGAGGTAGTCGATTCCAAGAACGTTTCTCATTTGCTCTGTGTAGCAGAGCCGAAGATTTTTGATATTTCATCTGTAAAAATAAAGCGCTCGCTGTTAGTCTTAAGACCTTATTTGCTAAAGTTTCCTTAGCTTTATTATTGCCCTCTAGAAGTCCTGTAAGGAAACTGCGTTTATACTTGCATAGAAGCGCTTTAAATATTCTTAGTCCTGTAATTTCTCAAGGCTTAGGTGCAAACATCTTGCCTTGCCGACTTGGAACCGTGGATGTATGGTTAGAGTCTCGAAGAACTCTTCTCTATTCTCAAACAGTCTTGGGACTGTCTATGGCGGAGTGTGGAGGCTAAATTATATCGCATGCATGCTGAAGAACTCTATGTGTAGTTTGCTATTGCTATCGGATTTGGTTTCGTCAGGACGATAACAACTGAATTTTAAATCAAATTCAAATGCGCTTTACGTAATCAATCACTTTAAATTTTATAAAAACATTAAGCGTATTTCAGTCGAAAAAATAAATGTTTACCAAATAAGAATTATTACTGATTGACTTTGCATGTAGGAGAAATCTAGCCATACATTCTACTTGCTTCTCACATCGACGCATACATAAAATGATCTGAGTATTACCGGATGGCAACACATAAACCAGATCGACCATGTTCTGATCCAACAACATTGGGCCTCGAGCATACTTGACGTCCGTACATACGGAGGAGCCACTTGTAACTCGGATCATTACTTAATCAAGTTAATTTATCGATGTCGAATGTCAAGGCGTATTCGGTGAAGACCAGCCCTCTCAGAAATTCGACATCGAAAGGCTCGAACGGCGTCTGTGGCAGAAAATTTCACGGAAACCATCGACAACCAGCTAGCTTCCATCCTATCAGCTACATTGCTGAAAACAAGCAATGAGCTATGGGTGGAAGTGAAAGCGGCAATTATGATCGTGGCAGAACAGTCGATCGGACATTAAGCCCGGCGCAAAAGAAATAATTGGTTTGATGATGAGTGCCGGAATGCGTTTGACAAAAAGTACAAGGAATAGATAAGTAGGAAAACCAGGACAAAGAGAGAACATTATGAAAATCTCAGAAGAGTAGCGAATAAGATAATTCGAATTAAGAAGAGAAAAAGCTATGACGATCAATTGAGAAGCATCGATATAAGTCTAGCGAGCAACGACACAAGACAAGCATACAAAGAAGTGAAAATCCTGAAATGAGTTTATCCACCCAAGACTACGCTCTGCCGTGATGACATCGGTAATATCATTGCTGATGAAAACAGAATTAAGGAAAGATGGGCATCATACTTCAAGAACCTCCTTAATCCTCCGCACAGCTCCAGAACATGAGAACCTATAGATATTCCCGGAAAGCTTCAATTGGCCCCACCAACTCTAGATGAAGTTTGTTCCACCATCGAAGCCCAAAA
Organism: Odontomyia ornata; assembly: GCA_963969285.1. Lineage (NCBI taxonomy): Eukaryota > Metazoa > Arthropoda > Insecta > Diptera > Stratiomyidae > Odontomyia > Odontomyia ornata. The sequence goes on along the minus strand of OZ017740.1, from coordinate 42,338,106 downwards.
GAATAATAAAGCGCCTGGTATCGATGAAATTTCGGTGAAGCTCATTAAATATGGTGGCAGCGGTGCAGAAAGCCATCCAGCAAATTTGGCAACAAGAACATATTCCGAACGAGGAGAGCCAATCAATTATATACCCTATCCACAAAAAAGGTGACAAGCTACAGTGCGAAAACTAAAGAGGCATATCACTACTTTGCCCGGCGTACAAGGATCTTAGAAAATAAAATCAGAGCATACGCCAACAGTATTATTGGGGAGTATCAAGGTGGCTTTAGAACAGGTCGATAATTTTCTTAACTTAAGACATACAGAGCAAAGGTCAACCAGTGGTTCTGCTGGTGTTCATGGCCAAAATAATAAGCAAGCAATAGTACTGCCGATTAATTTTTCGGACAGTGTGACAGCGATATGTTGCAGCTTATGGCGGCTGAACAAAAAATCAAAAACTTTCAAGTAAAGCGAGTAAATTCTGGAAAAATAATAAGGACCGAATCACAGGGATGCTTTAAATAGTGTGAAAGTTCCGGATTTCACATCCACGCCAAAGGAAGAAAAAAATGACATTTCTGTCAAAGGGTCTGGACTGTCGAGAAGTACAGTTGATTTCCTTGAAATCGCACAGGAAGCAGCACTAGCTGTCAAATTTATTGCTGCCAAAAATTGCGCGACAAGGAGATCAAAAGGAAGAATGTTAGAATTTTATTTTGTTCAAATAACAAACGATAGCAATCCAAGTGCCTTTCAACAGATAAGGGCTTCAAAAATAGGGGTGAACCAGTGCCAAAGATTAGGTCATTCGGCTGCCAACTGCGCCATGCATTACAGATGTGGAAAATGTAAGGATATGCACGCCCCCGGCGAGTGCAAATTGGCTAAGAGGGAGTCTAAAGAAAAATTATACTGTGTCAACTGCGGTGTATTTGGTCATCAAGTACGATATCGCGGATGCCCCCGATATCAGGATTCAAAAATTAAATTCATGCAGAAGCACAAGTACACCGTTGTCCTTCACAATGTGTGTGATACTTTCTAGCTCAGTCCAGCCCGAGGTATCGTTTGCACTGACCGTTAGGGAACCAGCAAATAATACTGTAAATAATGTAAGTAGCAATAATGAGCTGTTTCTTAAAACCTACCAACGACTTAATTGTTCATCGGAAAGAATCTACAAACAAGATTTAAAAATTAATTGTTTTTCAAATGTCTCAAAATAATTTGCCATTTAGCCACATTCCCATGGATGGGCTTCGTCTCATCTCGATCAACGTCAACTCTATTGTTACTGTACCTTGACGTGACTATCTCTTTGTATTTATCTCAAATTATGGCACGCAATGACGTCCTAGGATTTTGAACTCTGAGAAACGGTAGGGTAAACGGTGATGGAGGAGGCGGTAACGGCATATTAGTAAGATGACCCTATAGTTTCCAACATATTGGTAAATTCGAATTCAAAAACGTTGTTTCTTGAAGTGTTCGGCACCTAAATTTCACTGCCAGGTGAGGATAACCTCTTCGTTATCTGTGCCTATGCAACAGGAAGAAACGTTTTCAAATTCAAGGAGGAGCTCTATTCCTTGTTTGAAATACTCGGAGTTCCCAACATACCCTAGGACAAATTCATATTTGAACCTTTGCATTGCTGATGCAAGACTTAAATTCAGATTTAGCAATCGTCAACGAAAACTGCAAATGCTGCCTTATGATAGCCACCATTTTACCATTGTATTGAAAGTAAATCACCACAAGGATGATGTCTTTCTTATTGCAGTTCAAAATAAAAGCTATCGACTAAATTAAAAAAAAAAAACAGATTGGGAACAGATTGGGAAAAGTTTCGCATGAAGCTTAATCGGGATTACCAGAAGCACTTCTCCTCTTTCTGATGGCAGTAACTCTTCCTCAATGGTTCCTGTTGTGATTTGGGTGTATATAAATGTCCGTGTAGGGCTGCAGCGATGGTCTGCTGCCTCAACGAGAGAGGATGCGTGATTGCGCTGGCAAGCTAGCATTGCAGTGTCGTGGGGCGGGTTCTTTTAGCCAGCACAAGGGCCCACTACAAAAAAAATTTCGCATTCACGAATTTCCAGATAAAATGCGGATCGACAGGTGTCGAGGTCGAGGTAACCTACTAAGGGGGGAATTGCCAAAGCAAACTACAAACTGGGCCTGGTGAAAAGAGACGAGTCTTGGGAGTATTTCGTCTTTACCGACGATATTTATGGTCCCCAAATGAGAGTTGGGCATCCAGGTGGAAGCGTTATCCCCTCGCACCTTCCCATGCGGATCAAGATCCATCGTAGGCATGGCCAGATGTTCCTCATTTGAATGAAAAACTCATGCAAACATAGTCCGCATGAACTTTTCCCTCAAATGGAAACCATCAACGTGGCAAATTTATGTTATAGTCTTCACATAATACTATACCATAAATGAGCACGCGAGCGGAAGGCCACTCTACCCTGCAAAAGCACCTGTAACGTCATAAAAGGGGTGAACTCACCCGACGGCTTGCTCATGAGTGGAGGGGCCAGCCAACGTGGCGGGTTCCAAACCCGGTCAGGTCCCAACACGGAAGGAAATGGAAAGACCGAGTTTGAATTTTCATTTATCTATGCATTATTATTTCTATTAAATTAAGAACAAATTCAGTATATCGTACCAAATAAAGCATATTACATTTCATTTATATACACAATACAATAGTAAATATAAAATATTTGCGTGTTTTCGCACTCATTAATAATAAGTGTAAAAGTGTAAATAACTATTTTATTCGATGTATCTGCCTTTTCGATAATGGACTACGATTTATTCAAGCGTTGATAATAATTGCTCGCAACTTGCACACGCCATTAAAACTTTGATCATTTGCAAGCAACTTAAGCTTATGAAGCACGAATGGAAAATGACGTAAAGTTCATATTTTAACTTTATTTAAAAATAATGATTAATAAAAAGTCAACGTTACTGCAAATCAATCTAGCAAGCTTTGTAAAAAAACAATGCGAAGCTGTGAAAGAGTGTAACTCGCAATCTTCTTTATTTAAATATCTCTTTTATATCGCAAGCCAATAGGACGAGAATAGATGCGTTAAGCTTTGAGAAAAAATATAAAATATATATTGAAATATTAATCACCAACTTAGCAAATTAGGCAAATAAAAGAGTACTTACCCATCCTTCTTGCCGAGCGCTCGCAGATGGGGTGGGCACAGCTGGTACTTCATATAATTAATCTGAAAATCTTATTCCGAAAGGTTAGACTTATCGTTTCGTTTTTATAAAAATTTGAATTACACTTCCATTGAACTTTATATTTAAGTATTTATGTTATTTATATATTTAGAAAAAGTATAAGCGGTGATTATTGTTAAGAAATTGAACGAATTTTTGAAAATATTCAGTGTAAATAGTATATGCTTTTTAATTGGATAATATCATTCGGCAGTCTCTGTCGTTTCTCTTCGAGCTGTAAAATTTCTCTAGCGTTGCCATCCACTACAAATACGTTTGGTATTTTCCTCTCAATTTCACCACCATATTCGATCACTGGAGTACAAATTTCCTGTATCTTTACAAAAAAGTGTTCACTTAGTGTCATTCTTTCAGGTTGTTTTAATTGAAGATGAAGACAATGACGATGGTGTCGTAGACGCAGTTAATGACTGTCCTGATCCAGGCCTACCCCAACGATTCATATCCTCACTTTCTTTTTGCATATTCCATTATTATGTTGGATGGAATAAATGTCTTTAAACACCACAATTTAGGAGAACATTCAAGAGTTTTTAATAAAACGAATGAATCCAAAAATATGGTATGACAGCAACAATTCCCAGCTGAAAGAACGGAAACTTGTGAATAGTTCGGGGCAGTGCAAATATTTGTTATAAATGCTCTCCCTCCGTAACAACTGCTACAACTATGAGTTCGGAGTTCCGTTTCGCTGATGGAGAATTACTTATGGATGTATACGATTTCTATTTAACTGGTATGTGTATATTCAACTTCAACAAGGAAACGATTGAAATGAATCATCCGATGTTGGAGATATTTGAATAAAACTACCATTACCGCGGAAGAGGATAATTAATACTTTGAGCAGACAAGAACTCTGCATGCGGAATACATCACAGATTTCATTCCCGTTCGTCCCGTCGGACTTTGCTTCGTTCACAGCGGATACACGCCGCGGGTTAGCGATGTAGAATCACACGAGCGTCACAAATACGGAGCAACGATGTAGTTTGACGTATTAATCTTAGCTTACTCCAAAGCTTAACTGCAATTTGTTAAGCTAATGTCGTTATTGACTTATCGCGAATTGCGTTTATTATATTTGAATAATCAGCAACTCTGCTTCCTATTTAAGGCCAACGGGGAATGCGCGATTAGCTCCAGGAATTCAGCAGACAGAGATTAATCAGCCAAGGTTGAATGAACATGGGAACTTTTATCGTAAATTTCCAAGTACTTTACGGAAACAGCACTCTTTGCTACTGCACTATATCCATAGTGGCTGGTACAAAGAACACAATAATAGATATTGGAGACACTTATTCATCAAATTTCACTCGCAATGGATTGGGATGATGACGTTGAAATTTATTTTTATTGTTTTTATTTTCTCGCCTCACTAATTCAAATTAAGCCAAGACAACGCGAATCATGGCTGAACCATTTGGGGTTTCGTTCTATGCCGGAATTCCTTGGTTGCTCAACTTTTCTTTATCATAATTATAACTGCACTCCATGCAGACACATGTGCTCTTTTACTTTCGACAATTTTTCAAACTCGGGACGAACTTGTTCAAGCAATCACTTTCTGGCTCACGTCATTACTAATCCGTTCAGGCATAGCACCTCACGATATGTATTCAATATGGGTTTGCGGCTCTTGACGTGGTCGATTTCGATTTTCATCCACACATGGATTCACATGAACACTCGTAACGAGCCCAACAATAAAAGGCAACTTTGGATCCGTTCCTTCCAGACAGACAACAAAATCAAGGGATCATTGCCGCGCGCGGAAAAACTCTCCGTACTTGTCGCGATCAGCAACAGAACTCCTCTTATGTCGCAACGGGGTTTCTTCACGAGCCCACTCATCCATCCAATGTAGTCTCCTTGCGGGACAGTGCAATTCGATGGTAAGTTGCGTTAGAAAGGGTTAGCCGTGTCCGAATTTTAATCCTAAATTTAAATATTTATTTTTTTAAATTTACAATTAAAATTGGATCAGCATTATGATGCTTTTCGACCAGTTTGCCTAGGTGACTGCTCGATTACTACATCCCTTATAACAAGAATTTCACTAACGATGAAATAGATCACTATTTGTCGAAGTTAGAGAAGCTGACATTGGAAACGATTGAGAAAGCAGTTTCCAAGATTAAAGATTGAAACAATATGGAAGAATATGAAACACCAAATATCATAGAGCCTTCTTCTCACACTCGTCAACAATATTTATCAGCGATTTTGGGACTATAACAACCCCTTATTGGCCTTGTTGAAATTACACCTTAAGAACGTCCGGAACTTAATCCGGTCATACTACAGAAGTGAAGTCAATGGGCAGATAAATTAAGGGGTATACGCCCACAGGATCCAGATGGCGTGTTTACAAAAGTGAATAGTATATTTCGTAAGAAATCTCGAGTGAATATGTCGAATCAAGTCACTAGTAGAGATAAATATCCTAGATAGGGCTGGTATCGAAATCGATAATACGACTTCGGATCGAGATGAAAATAAGATTATATGTGACGGTTTACAGAAGCTTGCTTTGAATTGGTCCATCTACCGAACCCTGAGAGGGAGAGCCAAATACTTTCAGAAGTCGTTGAAGCAAAATTTCCGATTTCAAATCAAGCATGAATTTTAATGAAACATTAAGATCTGACCTCATACTGAGCCGAATTTCAATGATTTACCAATTTTACATTTTCTTGAATAAAATCGTAAGTATATCCTTGAATGCAACTATTCTGTAAATTTCAGAAAGATCAAATTGTATTCAACAAAGTTATAGTGGTTTGAATTTTCCTCTATATCTGTAACAAAAATACATGGCTAGGGAACAATATGCGCTTTTTACCGGCTCAGACACTGAAGGTTTGCTAAGATTTACATGAACGTTTCAGGAATGATAAGTATCATGAATATCTTTGAGAACTTGTTAATGAATTACATCACTAATAATAAAACCAAACGGTGGCAACCTTAAATAAGCATATTGAAAAAGTTCTTATTGAGTGGCTGAAGATGAGCACCTTCAATTTAAAAGTGAAAAAATCATGGAGGTAGATGAAATAATAAATGAGTTAAAATTTGCGAATAATAGTAGGAATTTTTATATATTAAATAACAAAAATACATTTAATTTAATTTTAGTAAAATTGCATCAAAATGTCGTCCGGCTAAAATGGAGTAACACTGGTTTTTCTTCCAAAGCTAGAATATATTTGTTGTGCATGTGATTAAAAATTTTCCTTGAATTATATCGTTCTATATGTCTGCATATCGTAGGTTAAGTACAATACCCTTCTGATATGAGTGCAGTTTTGTCTAACCCTCCTGTTTAAAGATTGCTTTGAATTGAGCCGCACACCGTAAATCATTTTTTGCAAATTGCTTCAACTGAAGCTTTTCGGTCTGCCGTATAAATTGCAAAATCATCAGCAATTGCTATTTATGATAGCGTTGGCGGCACGTTAAAATCCACGCCTTTTAATAGATTGCGAATCAATAGGGCATGCATGCTGAAGAACTAATGTAGTTTGTTATTAGATTTTGTTTCATCAGAGCAGTATCAATTGGGTTCCAACTGCTGGGAGGGACTAATTAAACCCTGAAATGTTATCAATAACGACGAAAGAGAAAACGAAATATTACGATTTTAACTCCTTTATTTGATTCTTATTTACTTTTTTAAGACTTCAGACCGTAAACTGCCTGATAAATTTGAACACTGGATTTTTTGTTATAAAAATTTATACTAATTTTTTTTCTGAACAAATCTAAAAAAATATCCAAATCACAACATTTATTGCTATAAACGATACATTTCGTTTCTAATAATCTACGTTTTATAAAATTTTCGGCAAGACTGATTTTTGAATTTTTGTATAAATAATCCCGATTGAAATTATCGATTTGAATTTGAATATTTCTATTTCAGAGCTTTATCCTTAACATATTATAAAATCATGGTATGTTTATCATAAAAAGTCCATTTCTACTTCTATTCTCTACTACTTAAAAAGACATTCAAATTATATACTTTAAATGTGAGCAAAATTTTGGTGAATATTTAAAACTAATGGTATTTTTTCGACTTGGTATTTGCTATTACATAGCATTCTGTTTCATGTTATGCTCGTCGAGTATTGGCGTAGTTTGCTCTCTTCTGATGCAACATTGGTATGGTTTATTTACTTCAGTTTTTCCCGAAGCCATTCCTCCGTCAAATCATCCAGATCGCGTACTTCAAATACTTTTGTCACTCCAACTTCCTTTTGCACCGCTGATTTAGTACCGGCATACATCATTTGAAGACTCATCTGAAGACATTTATTTTTAAAAAGATGCGGATTTTTATTCCGAGAAATTAATTTTATCTAGGCATTGTCTATCGATTTATTTTATTTGAATGACCGCATTAGTAATGAATAAACAATAATTCACACGTAACAAGGAGTTTTTAAATCAGATATCTCTTTATTTTACTTATGTTCTTATGCCTAAATACTAATATGCTAACTTACATGACTGTCTCTTGGTGTATAAAAAATGAAGCACATCGGGTATGAAACTCGACCATCGTCATGAACCATACGATACGTGTAAACAATATAACGTGGCTGATGACCCGGTAAAAGTTCTTGGAGCTCAGCTATCGAGATGTTCTCAATGCATTCATCCACAACAATCATTTGTTTGTCGCGATCAACTTTCACTGTACAACGGACAAAAAAATTAAAACGAAAAGGGGGAAATGAGTGCACGAGTTAAAAACGTTCAATTTATTGATGACTCGATGACTAATCACACTCTTATTGATCGGAAGTGATCATCGACAAGAAACAGATTACCAAGGCCTATGCACTATTACTTACATATTAGCGCCGCATTTTCACTATTTTTGCTGAAACGAAATCTCTTAATTTCCTCGCTAACAGTATCCGCTATATCACATATTTTGGCATCGCCCTAAAGATAACGAGCATAACAAGCTTTAGAAGAATTCTGATAAGACTATACTTAAACTTGCATATTTGCACGTAAGAATGAGTCAATTTGCAAAATGTCAGCTTAAAATATTAAGAATGATAACAGAAACTTACCATCGTTCTATTTTATATAGAAGTGTAGCTGGCTATTTATTCGTCCCGCACAAACAATGGAAGACGAAGCTTGACTGATGAAGGAATAATTGGAGGTAACAAAACCCAAAACAATTACACGTCTGCCCACCCCCACGGACAAATATATTAAGCTAATTGTCAAACATTTCGAATACGGTGGGGAAATATCACCAGAAATTATATCAAACGAATTCTTATATGCTTTCATATTTTTCCTACAGGTGTCCTCTTATACGCAGAAAATAATCGTCTAAAACGTCCGTTAACACTAGCTTACACAATTTTAAAAGTTGTGTTCTTTCAGTTTTATATTTTTTGAATTACTTCATTAGTTGCAACAACTAAATGCACAATTATATTTTTTTAATTTTCATCATATAGAAAATTGAAATTCTGAGCGTATTTTGTTTTCAACTACCCCCAAGTTTGTTATGAACTAGTTTTTACATTCCGATATCGTTTGATGTTCAATTAAATAAATATTTATTTAATAAATATTCAAAGATTATTTGAAGTTCTTTCTTGACGAAAACCGTTTAAGATATTCGGAGTTTTTCATCTCATTTTAATAAGAAAAAACGATTGGTTTCCTCTTCGAGTGAATCAGATTTTTCAGATGAGCGTTTTGGAAGTTACTTCCTTCCTTCTTCAGCTTGTAGTTTTTAAGTAGATTCTAGTTTTTACAAGTTATATTTTAGGTATCAAACTTTCTAAAAAAACTTATTTAACAATTATATTTACTTAAACCTAATAACAGGTAAATCTAAGACTATATTTATGATTTGCATTTCGGCAGTAATAGCACCTGTAATGATACTGAAAATATAAAATATAAAATTTCCATTTTAAGCGCAATTTGCCAAGGACTGCTTAACTGGCAGGCTGGGAAACAGTGATTTTTCCTATGATGTCAAATCACTCTTTCCCAACCTGCCAGTTAAGCAGTCCTTGGCACTGTTTTAAGACTGGCTATTGAAACATAGTGATTCAATGGAATAGAGAAGACGAGTTAAATGCAAAACTTACGACAGATACAAGCCATATGGCAGCAGCGCTTACTACCACACACATGACCATTAGTAGGCCGACTTTGCTGGCTAACTTACATGGCGTTATATGAAGAATTTTGGAGGTGCCAACAAAAATTCGAGGTTTTGTACGGTTTAGAGACGGATTTCTACAGTGAAATCCAGATGATCCGTGGAGAACACAATAGCGCTCCTAGTGAAGTGAAAATTATTTCAGTTCTTATAGCCGTTTAGTTTTTATCGCCTTCCAAAGTGAATTTATAGGAGGTTGTTTACATCTCAACGCTGAGCTATCAGTCGGAGGTGCAAAACGTGTGCTTCATTTGCTCGTCTTGGAAAGTTTAGGAGCACAATGGGCTATACAAGGTGAATTTATAGCATGCACGGAATGCGTTCGGCACGTTTTTTATTCGGAAAATAGTATATATGGCGAAATATAAGCATTCGCTAATGCCGCGGTTGGGTGACAGCTACCGGAAGCTTGTCCATAGTAGGCCGACTAATACATATGCAAATTGCTACTATATGGCTTGTATCTATCGTCAGTTTTGGTTAAATGCTATAGTAAATTAGCAGCTGAATGATGCCTAAAGTATGGGCCAGATATGTGCGTGACATTTTCATAATGGTTGAAGCAAATGGGGTGGAAGAGTTACTAATAATGTTTGAAGCAAATGGGGTGGAAGAGTTACTACATGTACTCAATGGAATACACCCTAAAATAATATTCGCGATGGAAAAAGAGAGTCAGGGTCAATCACCGTTCCTGGATCTTTTGATCATAAAGGCCAAAGGTGGATTAGAATTTTACATCTACAGGAAGAGCACAAGTACCAAGAGAACAGTCCCCTGTTCTTTTAATCATTCTTATGCACAGAAAATGGCTGCATACAATTGTATCAGCCCCCGAATATTAACAGTACCGTTGAATAACCAGCATCTGGAACGCGAAAAACAATACATCGTGGACACAGCTAGCAAAAATGGGTACAGGAGGAATTCGATCGAGCAATGTATTCGAAAAATGGAGAAACAACATAGAAGAAATGGGCTCACTTCACTATTTCTACAAGAACGACGACAAGTACGAAAATGGATGCCAATTACTCATTCATGAGCTACAAAAAGATTGAAACACATTTCGAAAAAGACGGGATGCAAAACGGCTAGCACTAGCAGAATATACAGCGTTGAAAAAATTCTTGGATGAACTAAGGATGACAAGAAAAAAGAGGAAAAGAGTGGAATCTACAGGATCAGCTACCCGAAATGCTTAACTATATATTGGACAGACGAAACGCTTTGTAAAAACTAGATTCCAAGAACATATTAAGGAGGCTGATCAGATCATCAGAAGAGGTGCAATAGAAACAGCAAGATCATCATTAGCCAGACATATTATAGAGGAATTTCATACTATTCAATGGGTTAATCTAGACATAGTACAGGAAGTCCGGAACTGTAAAAAGTTGGATGCTTGCGAATCCTTATGGATCTCGAGAGTCACCAGTGAACAACGTTTAAATATGGTTCTAGGGAATGGATATAGTGACCTAATGAAAATTATCAAAGAACTAATTTTTTGTAATAAAATCTCCCCAATTATTTTACTTGCCATAGCTAATCCGTAATTACATTACAACTTTTTGTGATTCCCGGTAATAAATTTACCATTAAGCTCTTTGTTAATTTTATACCTGCTTCAGCTAACCCTTAATTGCATTATAATTGTATGTTATTTCCCATAGTAGTACTTAAGGATAGTTATGTTTATTACCTGATGTATCTTTTTTGCCATTAAATGTGAAAAGTTTAAATATTCCGATGATTGTAAGAAGAGCTTCAGAATACCGAGACTGATGAAAAGGATAACTTGTTTTCGAAATACTGGTATCTGGTTAAGAAATTTAAGAATAAATAGCACTTAAAAAAGGAAATTTTGTGTTTTATTTTTTCAGTATAACTATATTTATATTAACATGATATCAAGGAGATTTATTATTAGAACAAAGAAAAATAATAAGAAGAATAATTATCCTTGATTAATGCACAATGTTTTGTATAGGTCCAGTTTTCGCTGCTTTATTACTTCTTTAATCACATTGACATTTCTGTTATAGCTTGGTTCTTACGTTACGTGCTTTTCAATTTGGATTTGAAATCTTCTTTTCCTATTTACTTTTTTGGGGTTTTCCACTTCTTTGAAGTGCTCTTACCATCTTACACCGATAAATTGTTTGGTTTTGCTGATATATAAACCTTCAAGCTCAGGGCATGTTATTTTGTATACGCCATTCTCCTAAGGGCTCACAAAAATGAGTTTTATTCGTATTATCCTACCTGACCCAACTATATCGATGCTCCTTATTTCAGGATGGTTTTCATCTTTTAAAACGCTGCAAAGTCTATTACCACTGCTTTGTTACTTCTTGGTTCCTTGCTTTATTGAATTAATGTTGTTAGGCTGCTTTGTATGTCTTCCGTTCTTTTCTCGCTAATCATTTGATTTCGTCGATCATGATTTTGTATTCGTTGATGTCAGTTGTCACTATATTCTAATTCTGCTTTGTTTTAGGCTTCTCCCAGGAACAGCGTCAGTTTCTGTTGTATTATATGATTTAACTATGCTGGCATGGTCATTGTGTTGCTGTAGGTTTCCTGTAAATGTTGAAATGCAATCCTTCATCTTCTTTGATGATTACCACGTTTAACGATGGGGTTCCTCCACTTTTATTACGTTACATGCTGAACTATATGCTGTTATTCAATTTGCTAATTTTCTTCAATGTTTCGCAGTCTTCTGTTTTCATAATATTCAGTACGCCATGAGGATGAGGAATCATGGAAGCTATGGGTTGGGGAAACAAGGGTTCCCTACTCCTTTCTCAAACGGGCTTGGGACCGTCTATGGCGGAGGGTTACTATGTGATTATATCTGATAGAAGCTGTAAACGAATGTTCTCCTTGTTTCTTTTCCTTCATTAAATTGAGAATGAAGTCAAATGTTTTGAATTTGGTGACAGTAATTTTGTCGAACGATTCCAAAAATTATTTAATCTGGAACCCGCATGTAGGAAATTGTTTAAAAATAAATTTTACCGTTAGGGGGTTAATATTTTTGGTAAAAATTGGTGGAAGCTATGAGGATTTGTTAGCGATATCGGGATTATCATGAATAACGTTACCACTTGCTAAGGGTGAGAAGCCATTTTGTATGGAAAAATTATTAGACGTAAATTTACTATTAAGCTCAAATTTATCGCTATTTAATGATTTTAAAACGAATTTACCCATTGCTTTTTTGAATGTTCTAATGTCCTGTTCAATCTCTTTGTCTAAGTCTTGCTTTGAAGAACTTTCATAATGATTTCTTTCGGCAAGTTTTTAGGTATACAATGATCTGCAACTGACAGTGTAACTAAGTTCTTGTCTGTTGTTATTTCCTAAAGTTCCTTCTCCATGCATTTCTTGAAACATCTATTTGTGAGAATCTTGCATTCTCGGTTTTGCTGATTCGAGCTGGTTTTTCACAATGTTCTTGAATTCCTATTTGAAAATTTTTGACACGTGAATATTTTCTTCCACACAAGAAAAATGAAATAGTTGTCATGGAGCGCAGTGTTCTCGGATTTCTTTTTGAAAATAATCGGTGTTCCCGATCGCAATGTTCTCGGATTTCTATTTGAAAATTTTTGACCCGTGCATATTTTCTTCCATAAAGGAAAAATGAAATCGTTGTCCTCAATCGCAAATCACAAATTCCTAGCCATGCAATATTTGCACAAATATCTCCCTTCATCCAATCGGGGGGAAATGCTAGATTTCCTTTTTTTCCAATTCTCTGATAAAATAGTTTAACAGTTTTATTATTATATTTAACCAACGATTTGACACAAACAAAAACACGTCCATTCATTCCGAAGCAGCGAGATGTGATCGCACGAGCGTTGTGCGACGAAGAAAGAGTGACAGAGAGAGTGATAGGGAATGGAGGTATTTAAAAAAAAACAGTGTCCCGGTTACAAAATTTCAGCCCGATCGGCCCAGCAGTAATATTCGGTAAAACAGTTCTACAACCAAAAAAAGATTAACAATCATAGCATTGCTAATTAATTTTATTAGATACGTTTTTGTGTAACTACTAGTTCAACAACAATCCCTTAGATGTCAGGCTGCAAGATGTTTTTGTTTGTAGGATCACGTCACACTGACAGCTTACTTGTCTTGTCACTCGCTGGATTATGACAGATACGCCTTTAATTGGATTGCCTGGGTTCCTGTATTATTTTGTAACATACGTTTTGTATAAAACAGAAAGGTTCAACGTTTTTGTTAGCGAGATCTGATTAAATCGCGTTGAATAATAAGTGGAATGAAAATTCGCGAAATTGATGTTTTCCAGTGCTCCATTGTCATTCGTTCCAAAGTAGTGAAAGCGTCATAAAAGAACCAACAGTCTAATCTGCAGGGAAGATGACCGTGGCAGAGTTCTTTGGTTGTGCTTTTTTGGCCTTTGGCCCGCCGTTAGCAATGTTCGTCTTCACGATTGCTCATGATCCCATTCGAATAATAATTATGATAGCTGCGGCTTTCTTTTGGCTGCTAGCGTTACTGATATCTTCAGTGTTTTGGTTTGCGATTGTTCCACTCCGTGAATATTTAGCATTCGGGCTTGTTTTCTCGATATTTTTTCAAGTAAATAAAATATTCAGTTTGCCTGGTGAAATGCAGATCCTAATTTTATTCATTTTCAGGAAGCATTTCGATACGTAATCTATGTAATTCTGAGGAAGACTGAGCGGGGTTTGCAAGAAGTAACTCAAAATTCGAGAGTCACGGAAAACAAGCACATCCTGGCGTACGTATCCGGACTGGGATTTGGAGTGATAAGCGGGCTTTTTGCTCTTGTAAATGTGCTTGCTGATTCGGTAATGTTTAGTGGAGCGTTTTTTGAATGAAAATTAAATGAGATTTTTCTCATTAATTGCGTAGGTTGGACCAGCAACAATGGGTTTGCTGAGCGGAACAAATGCGTTTTTCATTACATCGGCCGCCCAAACACTTTGCACTGTTTTACTGCATACATTTTGGAGCGTGATATTCTTCAATGCTTTGGACACATCAAGATATGCTCATATTGTATACGTAGTATTGAGTCATCTGTTTGTTTCGTGTCTTACGCTACTCAATAAACAAGAATTATATTCGGCTACGCTAATCCCAAGCTACGTAATAACAATCCTGACTGGTATTTTAGCCTTAAAAGTAGTGGGCGGTAGTTTAATAACTGTTAAAAGGTTTGTAACGTGCCAATGAATATACATATATAATGATTTGGTTTGCATGATATTGGGAAAGTCGCTTTGAGTGTTATTGGCGAGAGGAACTGAGTCCGATTAGAAAGATTGTAAACATTTCTCCTATAAATTCAATATTTAAAATTACTAGAGCTAGCAAATAATACTGATAATGTCCCTAGGCTTATATTATGTATAACTTCTGACGAAATTTTTTATTCGGCTCCTATTCATGCATAAGAATTAGAGTGTAAGATAATAAAAATAAAATTTCGTAATTTATGAGTTTTTTCATAAGATGAAAATGAGCAAGCGGAATCGAATGGAGGCCTGAATCCGGATGCGACAGATTGTATTTGTCCAACACAAATGCTTCGCTTTCAATGTCAAGTACTTTTCCGACTCCTGAAAAAGTAGTTTATTAGAAAATCGACATCAGGGTTCATAGATTAGTACTCCGGTTAAAGCCGAGCGGAAAATGAAGATGCGGAGCAATTGCTAGTTAAATCAACCCCTCTTAGAGATTTGTTTCTCATTATTTTGTGACTCAAACGGGTTGAGTGATTCATCAAATTGATAAGTAGAAACAATGTATATTCGAAATCATTAGTTAGATCTTTATTACAATTTATTGGTTAAATAAATAAGTTTTGATCAATTTTAAAATCTACTACAAATTTTAGCATTTAGGTTTCCATCTTAACGTATGTTTTATTTTATTTATGAATGATGTATTACATTTAAGTTTTTATTATAAAATGCTTTTCTCGTTCAATGTGAATCAACACAAAATTGGACTATGCGCACGAATCATAAAGCTAGTCTTCCTTAAGCTGGGAACTAAACTATCTCCGGCTTTCTCACATTGGCATCGAGCCACTTACGTTGATATCAGCGAATAGATCATTCTGTAAAATGCAAAATAATTGTAACTAAACATAGTCGGCAAAATTTGCATTCGGTTGAAGGTACTATTTTTAGCAAGGATCACGAGCTATTTCATTTTAGCGCCTGGGATTCCGTGGCGCTAAGATAGTTCAATTGTGATTGACTATCTTTATTTACCAACTGTCAAAATTGAATGGAGGCTTGAAAATAGCACATTCAAACCCTTTCAAGGAATTAACCGTTTAACTTACCCGTATAAATAGTAGAAAAACGATAACAAATAAACAGCTAACTTAATCCAACCCTCTCGCATATTTTTCGACAGATTATCTGCATTCATGATATTTGTGGGATCGTAAAGGCCGGGTCCAGTCATTACCGGTCGGTTCTTATACCTACAAATACATGGAAACGCCCAGAACAAATATACAAAATAAACACCAAAAATGATAACTCGACTACAGTATCACTTTACCTCCAAATGTGATATGCAATTAATGGTAGATTGATGCACAGTGAAAACCATTCTCCGCCGAATAAGAAAAGTAAATTGAACGAAATATGCAACAAATACTCTGGCAAAACAAGCTGGAAGGCAGTTAACAAATGAAAATTGAGAAAATCATTTGAATTGGAGATAATTTACCGGATTTAAACTATTACACTGATCTATTGGATTCTTATAGTCCGTCTTGAGTTCATCGAAAGCAATGACGTGAAATATTGCGAAAAAAATTAGAAATGCGTCGGCAATCAATGCGACAATGTATGCAAAGGCGGCAAAATTAAACGCCATTTGAATGGTTAGCTATGCGCAAGTAGCCGGGGATGAATTATGATCGTAAGAAATAGTCTTCACGGCAGATGGAAAAGTAAATGTGAACGTGAACCGGACCGCGAATTGCAGAATGAAGACTTGAACGAGCTGTCAAATTAGTCAAATAAGAGGAGTTTTGATAGAATGAATGTCAATATGAAATTCACATTGCTGTCTTGCACGCCATCTGCGTAGAATGTCAAAATGACAATTGCAAAGCAGGTGGGAAAACTTGGGAAAAGACTTCCTCGCTTTTCCAGACTTCTTAATTGCGAATGAAAATGCAAGTTATAAACGGAATATTAGTACGGAATAAATGTTGCGCAGTGCTGTATTAAAATGTTTAAATTGTCATATAACACCAAAGCTAACGCGTGGTCCTGTGGCGCAATGGATAACGCGTCTGACTACGGATCAGAAGATTCCAGGTTCGAATCCTGGCAGGATCGAAGCTTTTTTAAATTTTGAATATATGTTCAATCGAATTTGATAAATTGCTAATATACTGATTAATCAATGCATCAGTAAGTAAACTTTATTGAGATTTTTATATCTTGACATTACAGAGTATGCTTAATGACTATGTGACATTTGATAGTATATGGATGTCACATAAATTTTGACGGTTAGAATATATGTGCACTTATTTTACATCAGTGTTTTTAGATATATAGACTTTGCCATTTGCTCTTATGGCTTACGACATGAATAGTTTGACCAATAAATACGCTAAAACTTAATCTAAATCTAAGCCTAATATAACTTAAATCTATTCCTATATCTAACCTAAAACTATAAGCTGTTTAGTACAGCACTCGAATTTACATTTATGTATATGTATTTATCTTGCGTTTTTATTTTATTACACTTAAGCACTAACTAAATTTACAAATATTTTGTTTATCCACGGTATGTGTTTGGTTCGGATGAAACGTAAAACACCGGTTTATTGGTAGTTACAGAATTAATGGGATCGTGGTGGTATTGTTCAAGGATTTTAAAGGGACATAGGTAGTTGGGATTATTATTTGCAGTGGTAAGCTCGAAAAGTGCCCGAATACATTGAAGGGGGTGCTCCCGCCACTTCTCTAGGCGTTTTTTAGACATTGCCAACATGTAGCGGAGAATCGATTATATCTCCGTATCTTTGTAAAGGATAGAATTCCTGTAGTACTTCTTATTAGGTCGTCTGTATTTGGATAGGCATTTCCTAAGGATTTTCCTCTCTAAGATTTAGATTTCTTCGGCCGCAGTAGGCGAGATTGTTAGCCAAGCCGGAAACGCGCAGGTAATGATCGGCCTAATAAGAGTTTTGTACATTAACACCTTAACTTTTGGGCAGACTGATTTCGAAGAAAAGAGAGACAAAATAATTGCGGACGCTGCTTTCGCTTTATTGAGGATTTTCCTTGCGTGTCTATTCACCTTAAGTCGATTGTTAAAATGGACTCCAAGGAAAATCAATGCATCAAGCTATGACAGATCACCAAATTCTTTTGCGCAATCCAGGAGGATGCAGTTGCCGCTTTCAAATATTACTACGTTATAGAAGGAAAGAGAAGCTAACTGGTGGAACGAAGCCAGCGAACTCAACTGGAATGCATACCATAGGGTCCTAACAAACTATAGCCCAGAAATCTTGCTCAAAACAGAAAACGCCTGCAGTCGCAAGGCTTCAAAAAAACTTTAGCAAAACAGGAAAACAGTGGACAAACAGAAGCCGGCATATAAAACGTTCAGATATCTAGATAAGGAGCTCTTTAAATCAAACCTACAAGAATTACTGAGGAAGCGGATATCAAATAACCTTACTGAACTCAAAAATATCATCATAGTTGCTAAGTAAAGCTCTACTATTGAGAAAAAAGTCAGATGTCGACAACGTACTTGGATAACGAAAAAAGTAATTGAGGTAAGTATTAAACAAGTTGAAGTAGCAGGAGGATGCTCCTGCCAGAAGGGTATTGTAAAACAATTAGTAAATCAAACAATATATCCTGTATATCAAAACTTGACTAATATACAGATTCCATAAATTGAGTTCGAAAAATTATTATGGTTATTATGATTTTCAACTCGCCACCATTTTGTTTCAAGTGTTTTGACCCCTTCGCTTGATTAGTCATGATAACACATGAATATTACAAACCATTTCTAAAATTTTTATCAAAATTCCTACATATTTGTAGTGTCTAGGTCCGTTGCAAGCGTGTATCTATCTAGTATCACGCGTTAATGTTGTTGTAATTGTTAGATATTCAATCGGCTGTAACTTAGCGATTTATTGTTCAGAAAAATTAAATTATAGATTTTGGGAAATTTAAGGGTCCCATCTTGATTTTAAAGACAAAAAAGCAAAATTTATAAAATGTACTATTATTACAAAGTTGATTGAATTTCGACTTCTAAGGTATTTGTTGCCTTTGTGAAAGAAAAATTGTCAGTTTAAATACTGTTTTGAAAAGCTCTTGTAAAGAACTTTCATTTGATATTCATATCGGCTACCTTTGATGAAATTTTTTGCTCAGCGGCCACTCCCTTGTGCTGTAATCATCGATTCATGGCCTATTTTTTCGAATCCTAGAATGGTTACAAAGCCCCTTTGCTAGGAGCTCTCTCCCGCCTCCTCGACTTGTTTCACCTATGAGTATTAATTGTAGGTACTCATTTTAAGGCATTCTTTAAATTGAATCAAATGTTAAAAGCATGCGCCTTAAACGTTGAAGTTGGGGCAAAATACATCAAAATTATTCAATCTCCGCATTTAAAACAGCCACTATTTTGCTTAACGATTACTTATACCACTAGCTGGGCCAATTCTCAAAGAAATTCATGACACCTATCATCCCTGAAATTTTCATGCAAATCCTAGCAAAGCTGTAGTATCTGAGTCGGTAAGAAGCGCATATTGTTCCATAGCCATATGTTTCCATAGTAATACAGCGCATATTGTTCCATAGTAATACAGGAAAATTCAAATCGGTATAACTTGAAACTTTCAGGACAGATTAATCTTATAAATAATCATCTGTGTACTGAAGATTTTATTCAAGAAAACATAAAATCGATAAATCATACTATTACTAACAAAGTTGAGTGGATTTCGACTTCTCATGTATTTGTTGTTGTTGTACTCATAAAGGACTACATTCATGATTTTTTCACATTTTTCATAAAGGACTACATTCATGATTTTTTCACATTTTTCAGGTCGCGAGGGGGGGGGGGGACACAACATTTTCGTACATTTCCCCTTCCCCTGCACCCCTCGAAGCAAAATTTGTCATTTTAAGACCTGTTTTGAAAAGTTCTCATTAAGACCTTTCATTTGATATCCATATTGCCTACATGCGATGAAAACTTTTTTTTCAAGGGCAACTCCCCTATATGGGGAGACCCCCCTTAAAGACCTTATAATTTTTTTTCGTGTTGAAACTTTGAAGAGGGCGTCATTTCGCACATACCTACAAAATCTTATGTTTCTAGCTAATGTAGTTTCGGAGAAAAAGTGGTGTGACACATGGGCGGACGGACGGACAGACGGACAGACAGGACGCGATTTTAGTAGGGTATTGTAAAATGATTTTACAATACCCTAAAAAATGAAGGCATGCATGGACTACAGGAAGAACATGAAAACCAAGCCTTCAAGTATGTATATATGCGAGCGAAAAAAGAATCGAAACGACTGGTGACAAAGGCTCATATTTCTCAAGAAGAATGGAAACAGCGGCTGGCAACTCCCATGAAATATGGAAAATAATAAATGAGGCAAAGGTTAACTCTTCACCCCGGGCTATATCACAAAACTTTCAACTGAATCTTGATGGGCCCTCTAATTAGAGCTGCGACATCGCCGAAGCAATATCGATATTTGCAAATATCGATGTTTTGATTAGGATACATCGATGTCGATAAAAACATCGAAGAAAAACATCGATGTTTTTAAACATCGATGTCGATATTTTCAAGTTTTCTGCAATGAAAACAAGATCGAACTAACTATCGACAATTATCTTTTGTTCTCTCATAAAATAAAAGAATTATACATTTAATTTCTTAATTTGTGTATTTAACTTTCTTTTTCAATAAACGATTGATTACAGAACATGTTTATAAGTAAACTTAATATGCATTTAACTCATAGATAGATTATTATTTTGTTAACTAGCTAATATCTTCAGATATCTGATAAAATTTAAGAATTTCAAATTTAGTTCAATATATTTATCTTTAATTTGTGTATTCTGCATTCAAAACGCTATTTGTTTTTTATGCGACAGATGGGTATTTCGGCATTAAGTGTAAGCTTAAAAAGAATATAATTGAATTCGAATCCGATAGCGATGCATATGGGAAAATACATTTACTCCCACACGTTGAAATATTGGAACGTTAAAAACCTATGATTATAAAAATGGTTAACACAATTTTAAGAACACAAGCTCCAATTTTCGACTCTTACCTTAATTTAATTAACTGATTACTGATAACAAGACTTGAAATTGACATTGACTTTGGGCGAGACGAAGACGCGATAAATCTCACAACAAACTTCTTTTGCGTTTTGCAACCACACGTTGAAATATTGGAACGTTAAGAAGCTATGAATATAAAAATGGGTCACCATTTTAAGAACACAAGCTCCAATTTTCGACTCTTACCGTAATTTAATTAACTGATTACTGATGACAAGACTTGAAATTGACATTGATTTCGGGCGAGACGAAGACGCGATAAATCTCACAATACATCAAATCAAATTTCTTTGTTCTAGTTCTTTCACGTTTTGAAATTGAAACTACGTTAACGTTTTCAAATATTTACCGTTTCGGATTCAAATTGAATACCCAGTACACTTTGCAATTGCAAGCAAGCAAACTAAAATATACGACTCTTTCTTACTCAATTCACTCTGCACTGCACTGCAACTGCCAGCCAAAGCCAACTTCTATAACTATAACTAACTGCAACATAACATAGAACATACAATTTCAAAAGACCAAACACCCACCACAAAAAAAAAGAAGACTGAATGCACTGAAACTGAAATACTGAATGCGAACTGTACTGAAACTGAACTATACCGTACCGACCCGACCGAATTGAGTATGAGTTTTCATCTCTGAGACATGATCTGCTTGGCTTGCTAATGCTAATTAATGCTGACAAAACAACAACAAGAACAACTGCTGAAACTAGATATGAATATATATCGATATACTAAATAAAGACTGTCGTCGAAACGAAATTGCTATGCTATGGTATTGGTAATTAGTTGGGTTGGTAACAAAGAAAAAACGTGTTTTAACCGGTTCAATCCAATCCAAGCTTGAAGCCAACGGCCAAACGCACACCAATGCAAAAACATTATGTCGACCGTCGACGCCAGTCGAACCAATTCAGCGAATTCTATTTTTGGAAGTTGGCATAAACATCGAGCCGATATATCGTGTAGAAATATCGATGTAGGATAAAACATCGGAAGTCTAACATCGATGTAAAAATATCGATATTTTTGCTAAAACATCGATATTCCAAAAATATCGATGTCGCAGCACTACCTCTAATACGAGTTAGCGTTTTCTCACGCTACGAGTTATGCTGACGCTATGGCTGCCCTCAACATGAAATTGGAGCAATGCGGTTCCAGAATTTGTAGCAAAGCGAATTATGCTGCCGAATCATTAATCATTGTCATAGTATTTTCTTTTCTTAATCCTAAGGTGGTTTTAGGGCAAGTAGATCAACAACAGACCAATTGTTCACTGTCAAGCAGGTACTTGAAAAGTGCTGGGAGTTCAACATAGACGTACACCAAATTTTTGTTGACTTCAAGCAAGCATACGACAGTATTTATGGTAACGTACTGTATCAAATAATGCTTTGCTGTGGCATCCCAGCCAAATTAGTCCGTCTTACCAAAATGACAATGACGTCGACGACCTCCCAAGTCCTCATCAATAACCAACTCATCGATGCCTTTGACACAAATATCGGACTCAAGCAGGGAGATGGGCTGTTATTCAATTTGGCTCTGGAGTACGTCATACGGAAGCTGCCTGTCGATACACGAGGTACATTACTATACAAGTCAAGCCAAGTAGTAGCCTATGCGGACGACATCAATATTTTGTCACGGTCATTAACAACTGCCAAAGAACTTTTCCTAAAACTCGACAGCGAAGCAAAACTAGTAGGGCTACAAATCAATGAAAATAAAACAAAGCTCATGACGCAGTCGAGGAAAAATACCTCAAATGCACAAAATATCACACTTGGCGAATACAGCATCGAGAATGTTAGCGGATTTGTGTATTTAGGCACCAAAAAAACAAAAATGGGCAATGAAAGAGACGAAATACGCCGGAGAATACAGCTCGCAAATAAAATATTTTATTCAGTATTGACTATCCTGAAGACCAGCTGCATACACAGAAAAACAAAGCTCCAAGTATACAAATCTGTGATAAGATGTGTGTTATGCTATGGGTGTGAAACATGGATCCTAACCCAAGCATCTGCAAATATATTGAACACCTTTGAGCGACGGGTCCTGAGGCGAATAATCGGAGCGAAGCTAAACGGGGACCAATGGCGATTTCGATACAACCATGAGCTGTATGAAATTTTTGATGATCCGGAGGTCTCAACGGTTGTAAGACTGCGGAAGCTGCAATGGGCTGGACACATGAATCGTATGGACGAACAACGGATACCCAACAAGGTATTCGTTGGGAAAACTGAAGGCCGGAGGCCAGTGGGGAAACCGAGAAAATGCTGGTCTGACTCGGTCGATGAAGACAGTTCATCGCTACTCGGATTTCGGAATCGGAAGACGCGGTCAATGGACCGAGACAGTTGGAGGCGCTGTTTGCAGGAAGCGAAGGCCCGAGAGGGGCTGTAGTGCTAAGAAGAATCATTTATTATCTAGTAGTTTTAAGTTAATTTGTAAAGCAGTCTTTTGTAACTTGTTAAACAATAAACATCGAGCTCAGCCCTAAAATAATTTTTTTTTAAATTAAATCCGCGTTTTAAACATTAACTGGCGCCCGAGCAGGGATCCCTTACCGCGTGCATAAAAAACATCAAGGATTGGGGAAATAATTCTACGTCTTGCACTCGTTGCGTGTAGACGTGTTTTTAATTCGTTCCTGTCATGAACTTTTATAAATTACAATTTTTTTTTCAAAACGTCAATTAGAAAGTAATTTTAGAAAAAAAAACTTATTACATCGTCGAACTATTCGAACAATGTATCGAGTATCTGGATTTTACTTGCTAGAAAGTTTCAAAAAAGAAGAAAAGTTTTTTTCACCGGGGGGATGGAGGAGCCCGACGGCTTCCCACCGATGGGGGATCCAGGGCCAGGTATTTCTAATACGACGAATGATAAAATCATGAAGTGGGAAAACGATCAAGACAGCTGTAAGCATGGCAAGCGCATTACGCTTTCAAGTGAAGGGTACGAAAGAGTAACCAGAGAAAAAGCAAAGGTTACTAAAGAAAACGATGAGATGAAACTCCGAATACAAAGTTTGGAGGATATGGTCCGGACATTCACAAATGCGAACAAAACAAAAGTGATGAAGCCACAGAATACATCCAGCAAAGAAGAAGCGATAACAATTAAGAAGAATGAGAAAAAGGAAGCGACATCAAGCAAGAAGTACAAACGCAAAAGGCTCAAATATATAAAGCAAAATTACAAGATACGAGCAAGACATCAATCCATGATTCTGAAAACATACTAAGCGCAGGAGGAGCAAACGACAGCGCCAATTACTATGCGGTGCTGTCTGCGATGAATGACGATATGGACATCGAGATGGAGTGCCAGGATAGCATAGGTGATATTAATGATTGTAGTAATAATTTCATTGAATATTTAAAATCGAAAAATAAGGAGAAGGAGAAGAAGCCAACCGGTGAGTCTGCTGGTTCTTCTATTAAAAATAATAAGATAAATGAGAAAGTTCCTCCAATTAACGTTTTTGGGCAGCGTAGATGAGATATGGTTCGGTTATTGGCAGTGGAACATAAAATCGATAACTTTGCCGTTAAAAGAGTGACCGCTGATAAGCTCACAATCAAGACAAAAACATTGGCTGATTTAAACTGGCGAAGGATGCTCTTAATAGTGTAGAAGCTCCCCACTTCACATACACGCCAAAGGCGGAATAAATTAGACCTTACTGTTGAAGGGCTTGGACTATGGGGAGAATACAGTTGATCTCTTTGAAATGTTGCAGGAAGCAGCACCAGCTGTTAAGTTCATCAGTGTGAAAAATTTTGCTACAAGGATATCAATTGTTGAAGGCAAAATATTACCATTTTATTTGGTCCAAAATTTCTAACGATAGCAGTCCGAGTGCCCTCCAACAGGTATGGTACTTAAACTTTAGAGTTCTGAGGTGGGAACACCTCCAAAAAACTGAGGTCAACCAGTGTTACAGGTGCCAAAGATTCGGTCATTCGGCTGCCAATTGTGCCATGCACTTTCGCTGTGTTAAATGCAAAGATATTTACGCCCCCGGTGAATACAAATTGGCTCAGATCGAGCCAAAAGAAAAAATTATACTGTGTTAATAGCGGTATATTTGGTCATCCAGCATCGAATCGAGGATGCCCTTGGTATCATGATGCAAGAATTAAATTTTTCCCAAAACAAACCCAAGTACATCACAACTTATTACCTCCCAACTTCGACGAGCCCGGGGTATTAATTGCACTTGCTGCTAGAGGACCAGAAGACAACAATGTAAATAAAATAAATAATGTAAGTGGCAATAATGAGCTGCTTCTCAAAATCTACCAACAGCTTGAATCTCTTTCAGATAGAATAAATAAACAAGACCAATAAATCAATTTAGTTTTTCAATGTTGAGGCCAACATGCTTCAAAATATTTTGTCATCCAGTCACATTCCCATTGATAGGATTCATCTCATCTCGATCAACGTCGACTCCATTGTTACTATACATTGGCGTGATTATCTCCTTGAATTCATTGTTAAGCAAAAGCCTGACATCATGGTTCTCACTGAAACCCACGTCAATTCATAGCACTCCATGACATTCATGGATTTTGAATTCGTAAGAAACGATAGAGTAAACGGTGATAGGGGAGGTGGTACCAAGATATAGGTGAGAAGACCCTATTTTTTCCGAAATATTGAAAGCGTTGAAACCATTCAAAACACTGTATTTTCGCTAAAACATCGTTGCCATAAACTTCTACAAGCAAACAATGACTTTCCGCAGCAGTTTTCTTTGCGAAAAAATGACCCAACAGAACCTCCCGCAAATGCTGTCTTTTTCTCCAATTTTCGAAGTTATTCATCGTGAAAAATAATAATGATAAGATAAAATTGAAAAAAGATAAAATTGTTTTGTTGGCTGATTTTGATAGCTGCCAAATGTACCTTCAAAATGACATATATATAAAGTTCGAGCTGTCACGATATTTGTTAGTACGGACATCTAGCGTCAAATTCCGGTTATTAAGTTGTACACGCAATAGTACTATAGAAAAATTAAAAGTTTTCGAAAGGAAATGTCTTCATGCATGTACTGGTTTGTACAGAAAGCCTAAGACGGATTGGAAGTATTATATATCGAATAGAAGAATTTATCAAAGTGCTGAAGTGACAAGAGTCGATATCTTCGTATTGAAACTTCTTCGGAATCATATCGCAAGATCTGTAACTGTGAGTGAAAACCCCTGGATTTCACAGCCGTTCCACATTACAGACGGGTATATTGCGACTTGCCTCGCTACTGGCTTCGTTCATCCAGAAGCATTCGTGTATTTGGACATGAATCGATATATATTTGATTCTGGTGGCGTCCCAATCATATATCACATATATCGACGGGCCACAGATAAGAAGATAAAATATCCTCCGAATTTGATTTCACGAGACCAACAATTCCAATGGAGATACTCGTTTGCTAGATACGTTGAGGCTAGTCGAGCTGAGACGGAGCAATCTAGGTATTGGTGGCTGAATGGCAATGTCTAAATTATTAGTATTTTTTTTCTGTTTTTGTGTTTTTCATTACTTAGTTTTTGAGTTTCAGCTCGTTATTGCTACATTTAGTGTTGTTGTTTGTTTGTGTTAAAAATTAGGGATAAGTAAGGTACATATGTTATGTTTATTATATTAGGTTTAGAGATAAGGTATAATGCTTAGGTTAGGAACATTGTGATAGCATTTTTTTCAATATATGATAAAGTGTTTGGTTGAATTTTATTTGAATTAGTTTATAACATATTAGGTATAGGATACAAGTTGACTGTTGTGTTATAATTACAAAAAAATTTGGAATTGTGTTGGTTGGCTTTTTCTCCTTTTTCCAATCTAATCATAAAATATGTAATAATCTTAATTAATTGGAATTTGCTGTGGTTTTGTTTTTCATCAAATGTGTTTAACTGATAACGTATAAATTAAGAGAGCTATTAAGTTTTCATATTATTTTCGTTTGGAATTTGCTTTATATTCTTTTAAAATTTACAACGAATAAAGCGCTTTTGACTTTGACTTTGGTAAATTTCTCGTATGTAGCGTAAGATTTCGAAAAAGAATTTGGCTTGCCTGCTATAGAGTTCTTACTGCAATTTTCGTAGCACCACATGGGTATTTATTAACATAAAAAGAATCTGCCAACGTTCGTATTAAGAGACCCTTTGTAGAGGAGCAAAAATTAATAATATTACACACTAATATATATATATATATATATATATATATATATATATATATATATATATATACATATATATATATATATATATATTTTATATATATATATATATATATATATATATATATATCTTATATATATATATATATATATATATATATATATTCTAATGTATATATAAATACAGGTTTCGTCCTTCTCACATTTGCTGTTTACACATTAATCAGTACCTACCACGCAGAGGTGATAACTTGTCAGCTTAAATAGCTCAAATAGTTAATTTTAAAAGATTTCCATAAAAGTTTAGTCAGCACTTGCGTTGCCAATAATATATACATTTTTAATTCTTTTCTGAACCACCAAAAGCCGCCATTTTGAACTTGAGTGATTGCTTTTTGATTATTTTCACAGATATCAGTCGTTCAGTCTCAACTGCTGCGCTGAACCTAATTCGAATTGGAGTTTCACTCTGAACAGCACAAAAATTTCCGATTTTTATTGAAAATGGCTGCAAAAAATATTAAACTGTAAATTTTGGACTGCTGGTTAAATTAACTTGCCTTAATAAGTTATAATTTCAAGTTTTATCGGAATCTGTTGAGAAATTTGGCTGCTAGAGGCCTACCAAAAAAAAAATTTTTACGTCTCTCCCCTGTATAGAGAGCCCTTCCTTAAACACCTTAGAATATTTTCTTGCACTGCAAATTTCGAAAGGCACCACTTTTGACCTAGATAGAAAATTTCATCATTCTAGCTCATGTGGTTTGCAAGAAAATTTGCTGTGATGCACAAATGCACAGACGGACGGACGGACAGACACGTCGCGGTTTTATAATTTTTTAAGGGTATCGCAAAAATATTTTACAATATCCTGAAAATGGTCTGCTTTATAAATACTTCCAAGTTAAGCCATTTAAAACGTTTCCATGAAAAATATTCATTATTTCAGTTGCTACTAAAATAGCGAATTGTACTTAACATCTGACCTTTGCGGGCCGCCATTTTGACTGCATGCATTTGATTTTGGACTATTTTAAATATTTGTGTGTTAAAATCTCATCAATCAATGTGTCAAATCTAGTTCAAATCGGGGTTTCACTCTAGACAGGCAAAAGTATTCAATTTTTAGTGAAAATGGCAGCTAAAAATATTAGGTTTGAAATTTTCTACTATTTTATTTTTCATTCGATTTTGATAATTTTTTGCACAATACAAGAACTTCGTACAGACATCCATTAGCACAAAAAATCGCATATTTAATCACCGCCATTTTGAAACTTGCACATGCATGATCACCAAAATGACAATGTCTCTAGATCAGATAAATTTCGATCTTAAAACCAAGTTTCATATACATGGAATCAAAATTGTGACTTTTAGAAGCCTTTGAAGTTTTGAGTTTCAACTAGCCGCCATTTTATATTTCTATTTTTTTATTGTGAAATTCACCACACACATAAATGAACATCTATACCAAATTTCATAACTCCGCCATAGACGGTCCCAAGCCCGTTTGAGAAAGGAGGAGGGCACCCCTTGTTTCCCCAACCCATAGCTTCTATGATTCCTCATCCCAAACCCCCCCAACTAAATGGTAGTAAATGCTCTCGGGGTGCACATTGGGTTTACTGGTTCCCCAATAATGTCAAATTAAATGTCGAGAAATGCTCATAACTGTAAATACATCTACAGCTCTGCTACTAAATCCTGCTTACACCTCCTTTGTGAGGACGTAAGAGGGTGAAGGCGAATCTTCCGCGCCTGATAACGGGCTAAATCCCCGTCCCTGGAGGATCTTTAATTGCTTCGAAACCTGCAGATAGGCCTCGGAATGGATTAGACTCACGGCAACGACCTCACAAATGAAAAAAGGACTATAGCATTGGATCCTGGAATGTCAGATCACTCAATTACCCTGGCGCTCTTAAGGACCTTTTACAACAGGCCAGTCAATATCAATTAAAAATACTGGCAGTCCAGGAAACGAATTAGACTGGAAACGACATTCAAGACATGAGATCGCACACAATATTTGAAAGTGGGAAGCCTACTTGAAAACGAGAATTCGGAGTGGCCTTCATTGTAGAGAGGGAGTTCAAACCGCACGTTATTGATTTTAAGGCAGTCAATGAATGGTTGTGTGCAATCCGTATAAAAGCGAAATTCTTCAAAATTTGGCTGATTAATGTTCACGCCCCGACCGAAGAAAAGGACGAAGAAACGAAGTAATCGTTTTACAATCACCTGGAAAGACTGGTCGACTCATTGCCCACAAACGACACAAAAATTATCATGGATGATTTTAACGCTAAGGTTGGCAATGAGCTATCTCATCGGGGAACGACTGGAGAATATAGCCTCCACGATGAAACAAATGACAACGGCCAGCGCCGCATTGACTTTGCATGTAGCAGAAATCTAGTCATACGTTCGACTTGCTTTCCACATCAACGCATTCATAAAATGACCTGGGTATCACCGGATGGCAACACACAAAACCAGATCGATCATGTTCTGATCCAACAACGTTGAGCCTCGAGCATACTTGACGTCCGTACATAACGAGGAGCCAATTGTAACTCAGATCATTACTTGATCAAATTAAACTATCGATGTCGTATGTCAAAGGCATATTCAGCGAAGACCAGCCCGCTGCAAAAATTTGACATCGAAAGGCTCCAAACGGCGTCTGTGGCCGAAAATTTCACGGAGACCCTCGACAACCAGCTAGCTCCCATCTTATCAGACGCATCGTTAAAGACGAGCAACAAGCTCTGGATGGAAGTGAAAGCGGCTATCAGAACCGTGGCAGAACAGACGATCGGACATCAAGCCCGGCGCAAGAGGAATGATTGGTTCGATGATGAGTGCCAGAATGCGTTAGATAAAAAGAATCAGGCGTACAAAGAATACGTAGGTAGGAAAACCAGGACGAAGAGACAACACTATGAAAATCTCAGAAGAGTAGCGTATAAGATAATTAGGATTAAGAAAAGAAAATACTATGACGACCAATTGAGAAGTATAGATGTAAGTTTAGCGAGCAATAACACAAGACAAGCATACAAAGTAGTGAAAAGCCTGAAACGTGGTTATCAGCCCAAAACCACGCCCTGTCGTGATGACAGCGGCAATATAATCGCTGATGAAATCAAGATCAAGGAAAGATGGGCAACATATTTCAAGCACCTCCTTAATCCTCCGCGCAGCCCCAGAACATCGGAGCCTATAGATGTCTACGGAGAGCTTCCATTGGCCTCACCAACTCTGAATGAAGTTTGTTCCATCATCAAGGCCCAAAAGAATAATAAAGCGCCGGGCATTGATGAGATTCCAGTGGAGCTCATCAAATATGGTGGCAGTAGTGTTCATCAAGCTATTCACAAAGTCATCCAGTACATTTGGCAACAAGAACATATGCCGAAAGAGTGGAGCCAATCAATTATATTCCCTATCCACAAAAAAGATGACAAGCTACAGTGCAAAAATTATAGAGGCATATCACTACTTTGTACGGCGTACAAAATATTTTCTAAAATCTTAGAAAATAAAATCGGATCATACGCCAACAGTATTATTGGGGAGTATCAAGGTGGTTTTAGGGTAGTTAGATCGACAATGGACCAATTGTTCACAGTCAAGCAGGTACTTGAAAAATGCTGGGAGTTCAATATAGACGTACACCTAATTTTCGTTGACTTTAAGCAAGCATACGACAGTATTGATCGTAAAGTACTGTACCAAATAATGCTTGTTTTGGCATCCCAGCCAAATTAGTCGGTCTTACCACAATGACGTCGACGACCTCCCAAGTCCACATCAATAACCAACTCACCGATGCCTTTGACACAAATATCGGACTAAAGCAGGGAGATGGGCTGGTCCCATTGCTTTTCAATTTGGCTCTGGAGTACGTCATACGGAAGTTACCTGATACGCGAGGTACATTACTATACAAGTCGAGCCAGGTAGTGGCCTATGCGGACGACATCAACATTCTGTCACGGTCACTAACAACTGCCAAAGAACTCTTTCTGAAACTCGACAGCGAAGCAAAACTAGTAGGGCTACAAATCATTGAAAATAAAACAAAGCTCATGACGCAGTCGAGGAAAAATACTCCAAATACACAAAATATCACACTTGGCAAATACAGTATCGAAAATGTTAGCAAATTTGTGTATTTAGGCGCCAAAATAACGAAAACGGGCAATGAAAGAGACGAAATACGCCGAAGAATACAGCTCGCAAATAAAATATTTTATTCAGTATTGAAGATATTGAAGACCAGCTGCATACACAGAAAAACAAAGCTCCAAGTATACAAACCTGTGATAAGACCTGTGTTATGCTATGGGTGTGAAACATGGATCCTAACCCAAGCATCCGCAAATATATTGAACGCCTTTGAGCGACGGGTCCTGAGGCGAGTAATCGGAGCGAAGCTAGACGGAGACCAATGGCGGATTCGATACAACCATGAGATGTATGAAATTTTTAACGAACCGGAGGTCTCAAGGATTGTAAGACTGCGGAAGCTGCAATGGGCTGGCCACATGAATCGTATGAACGAACAACGGATACCCAAGAAGGTATTCGTAGGGAGAACTGAAGGCCGGCGGCCAGTGGGGAAACCAAGGAAACGCTGGTCTGACTCGGTCGACGAAGACACTTCATCGCTGCTCGGATTTCGGAATCGGATGACGCGGTCAACCGACCGAGACAGTTGGATGCGCTGTTTGCAGGAAGCGAAGGCCTGAAAGGGGCTGTAGGGCTAAGAAGAAAAACAAAATTTCATCCAAATCAGAGCTACACCTTGGTCAGAACAGAAATCACGATTTTTCGTCGTTTTCGCCTGGCCGATATAGGTGGTCACAACCTTAACCGAGATATACATCTTTCCTGAGAATTTGGTAAAAATCGGAGCAATATTGCACCCTCTAGCGTGGTCACAAATTTGGTTATATCCCATATGTATATATATATATATACATACATATATATATATATACATATATATATATATATATATATATATATATATATATATATATATATATATACGAGTATATATATATATATATATATATATATATGTACATACATATGCATATATATATATATATATATACATATATATATATATATGTATGTATATATATATATATATATATATATATATATATATATATATATATATATATATATATATATATATATATAGATATATATACATATATATATATACCTGTGGAAGGTACTTTCCGCAATAGGTAAATTCCTCTCGACAAATTTACCTAATGAGAAGTTCTTTAAATCAAACTTACAAGAATTACTGAGGAAGCGGAAACCAAATAACCTTATTGAACTCAAAAATATAATCATGGTTGCTAAGCAAAGCTCTAATATTGAGAAAATATCAGACGTCGACAACGTAAAGGGTGGTCCAACCAAAAAAACGATGTTAATTGTCAATAAAACAAAAAGTTAATATCTTTTATAATAGAAGGATCTATGACAATTATGTGTAAAACAAAACATTGCCCAAATGCTCGGCACGGCTAAATCGGCACACTTCTATCAGATGGTCCATATTTTCAGTGACTCAGAGAAATAATTGAGGTTCAATGTCATTAATGTGATGAATTATCTCATCCTTTAGCTCTTGAATTGTTCTTGGCTTATTGACGTACATTTTTCTTTTAAATATCCCCAGAGAAAGAAGTCCAACGGTGTCAAATCACATGATCGTGGCGGCCAATTAACATCGTCACAACGTGATATAATATAACACGGCCATTGAATTTCTCGCGCAAAAGAGCCATTGTTTCGTTGACTGTGTGGCAAATGGCACCATCCTGTTGGAACCGCATATCGTCCAGGGCCATAATCTCAATTTCTGCTGTAAGCCCATAAACCGCACCAAATCGTCACTCTTGGCGGATACATCGGCTTTTCAACAATAACTCGTGAATTCTCATTTGCCCAACTGCGGCAATTCTGCTTGTTAACGAATCCATTGAGGTGAAAGTGTGCCTCGTCGCTGAAGATGATTTTCTTTGTAAACTCACTATTCGCTTCTGTCTGTTCAACAAACCATTCGGCGTATTGTCGACGCTTGAAATGGTCGGTAGGCTTCAGCTCTTCAGTCAATTGAACCTTGTAAGCGTTTAAATTCAAATCTTTATTCAAAATTCGCATCAGTGATGTTCGTGAGATGTTTAATTGTTGGGCACGACGACGAGTCGAGGTTGACGGCTCTTCCGCCACACTATCGTGAACAACAGCAATGTTTTCCACAGAACGAACTGAGCGAGCATGCACAGGTGATTTCACATTTCCTACAGAGGTGGTTTGCTGAAATTTTCTCCCGATCGTGGACACATTTGGTCGATTATGCTGACCAAAAAATCACAAAGAGGATGAAATGCATTTTGATTTGAACGCCCATTTTCGTAAAAGGCTTCAACAACCTTAACGCGCTCTCCATGGTTGGATTTGTCAAACACTGAAACAAAGATATGTCAAATTAAGTTGGGCGAAAAACTTGACGTTAAGATGTGACTTATAATTAACATCGTGTATAATGGTCGGACCACCCTTAATTTTGCAAGTTCAAAGTGTCATATTCATGTAAATTCCTTTCTTGTTGTTTTTTTTGCAAATAATTCTCAATTGTATTCTTCAATTTATAAGCCATTGAGCACTGGCGTAATACTATTTTTATCAATCTTTCAATCGCATGGAATTGGTTACGACCGAATCTTGTAATAATTGCTGTTTGACTAAAGTTCCGTTGTCAAGCTACTTGTATGTACCTTCTTATCATGTTAAAAATGTTTGTACGTACAACGACTCAATAAAATATCTATCTATCTTTATGTAAAATACTCGATTGGAGGTAATTTGCGAATTATCCACTTACACGGAAAACTGTTTAAATTTGAGCTTGAATTGTATGAAAATTATGAAACTTGCTTAAAATTACTTAATTTGCTGTGGTGTGAACGTAAATAAGAATACTGAGTACTTACCTAATAGCTTTCTGACACTGTAATGATCAAAAACAGCTTTTTTTCGATTATTTATTCCATTGTGTCATTAATGACTATAATTAAGAGCAACTTCCAAGATACTGTGTCTCTGTGAAATAGTTTCCGTTTGATGATAAATAAAACACTTCCTTTACATTGGATTCATAAAATTTAATTCCAGATTTCAAGCTGTTCTACATTTATTGCACTTATTCATTTATGATTTCTATAAATTTATCAAAATTACCAAATATATATATTCAACTTCATGTAATCTTATAGTGTGATTAAATATGATTTAATTTTCCTAACAGCAAATATAGTTATAGTTACTCATAGACAAATTAATTTCAAAGCAATATTGTCTTGAGGAGTCCCAATAAATTTTTTTTATAAGCGACTTTACATCGAAAATCTTATTGAAGAGCGCAATGTTAACAATTGTAATAATATATATTAACAAGATAATTGATATATTGTAAAAAATATAATGAAATAGTTCAAAAGGTTTAAAAATATTTCAATTATTTTGATTTAAATATTTTAATAGCGGAAATTTTCTTTGACTTACAAATGATTACTATTGGATACTAAAAAATAAATATTAATCTCAAAAGTTATCATATAATTTCATCTAACATTAAGAGACTCTAATCAAACGTTTAAGTACCTAATTAACGTAATTTTATTTCCTCTTTTTATTTGCTTGTTATATTTATTGTTGGAAAGAAAAAAATTAGAATATTGATTATAGTTTCAGCATGTTTGTTTTTCTACAATTAAAAATAAGTATTATACTTTCTATGTAAATTTTTAATGCTTTTTATTGTCGACATTTCAAGTTCAGTTAATTACATTCTGCTTTATAGTTTTCATTGCATTAACATCTACACTTAATATTTATTGTTCATAAGATTCTTTCCATAAATGGGTTTGCACCACTTCATACTCTAACACTTCTTCGGTTCATAAAAATTATTAATGGGTTAAAATAGAATACATTCAATTAGGATATGTTGATTATGACATCTATAATTTTCTTATTTTACGGCTTCTGGTCCAAATACGAGTATTTACCCAAAAATGATTTCTAGGTGTGATCGAATTTAAGCATGTACGATTGAAAATTAAAGAAAAACTAATTTGAAAATTTTCATTCACGAAAATCATGCATTATGTGAATTTTTAAAGTATTAATATCAGTTTTCTTTTCTGCAATACAATGTTGAAAATTTTATACTTATTTTTGGATTTTCATCTTTACTACAATCTTCAGTGAAAATTAAGAGAAAAATATTTTTCTGTAGTTTAGACAACAAGTGAAAGTTGATTGGTTCGTTTTTATTTATTGAAGAATTTTTCAATAATTGTTTAAAATTCAATCTACTATAATTGGACATCATCATATTTTAACCACTTATTTAGAAAAGCAATATCTATCATTTCGGAAATATAATTTTGATCTTTTTGTAAACTTTATTTCAATTGGATTTAGTATTATTTCCTAAATTTTTCAAAAGCTGTTTTATTTCAAGAATACAAATTAACTTTTTTGACGCACTCAAGAACTACTTTCCACATTGAAAATATTTGATGTGATCAAATTTGGGGATATGATATGTTTATTTAATATGATTTTTATGTGAAACCAATTCTATAACATTATGTACATACTATCGTTAAATATTACTGGGTTGCGCTAGTATATGAATGTGTAAGCTACAAAAAGCAGGTATGAAGCATGTTTTACTTTATTTAGAAATATAATTACAAACAAATGAATCGTATAAATATGGGTCTATTGAATACTGAACGAATAATGCACTAATGATAATTATCAGTATATTCTTTTTATGCTTTTCTAGAGCTTATTTAAAGGGTGAAGCTATTTATGGTTAAATTTAGCAAGTTATTGGATGCTTTTTAGCATCTGAAATTTCCTTTAAACAATTAAAAATAAATATTTTTATCAATTTTAAGGAATTAATATTTCGATTGTTTCCAGAGGATTAGCAAAACAAAGTTGTTATTTATCATAAATTCAAAATGTTTAAACAGCCCTTTAGTAAACTTCGGTAAACAGAACTTTAGTCTTCTAAGCAGTCAGTCTGTCCCAATCTGTTATAGAAAGATAAAATCGAATTCGGTATATGAAAGTTAACAACCAAATTCCAGACAAAAGAAATAGAATAGCGTAGAGCGACATGTAATAATGGAGCAGTTGCCTAAGCAAACTGCTCGAAAACCAACATATTACTTATCCAAATTTCAATTGTAAATTTAAAATTATATTCATCATTTTAATTTGCAATTGAAATCTGGACACGTCAACCCCCTTTCCAACGGAGCTGTTTATTATTCTAATTGCATTTCAACTTTCCCACATTCCATACCTGTAATTGAAATCCTATACTTTATTGTTCTACTTACTACTTCTACTTACATAGAACTCATAACTGTAATTTAAAACGTACATCTTAATGTTCTCATAAATTTCTAAGGTAAGATTAATGTCACACGATAGTCTTAGCCAAAACAATGTTGGTTCTCACCACATTTCATAAATTCTTGTACGTTCCCACGATTTGTCTAAATTAGCTATGTAAGCAGAAATTATGTATAAATTCACTTGTATTAAAATAAATTATTCAGTATTCAAAGTGCAACAAACGAGTTTGCATTCATTTTGGTGATCCCGACCCAAGAGCATTTCCAAGCCATAATAAGGACCTAGTGTGAGGCTGCACTAGGGTGCTCTATCATCCTAGCGTTGTAATAGTCGAGCTCAAGTCCGCAGGGTGGACTTTGAGTGAGCACACAACACCACGAGGGGTTGCACCTTCCGACGACGCTCAGGTGAGTACCAGGAAGGAAGCCAACGATATCTTCGTTTCGCTTCAACACCACGAGGATTAGCACTTTCCGACGACGCTCAGGTGAGCACCAGGAAGGAAGCCAACGACATCTTCGTCTCGCTTCAACACCACGAGGGATTAGCACCTTCCGACGACGCTCAGGTGAGCACCAGGAAGGAAGCCAATGATATCTTCGCCTCGCTTCAACACCACGAATGATTAGCACCTTCCGACGACGCTCAGGTGAGCACCAGGAAAGAAGCCAACGATATCTTCGTCTCGCTTCAACACCACGAGGGATTGCACCTTCCGACGACGCTCAGGTGAGGAGCAGGAAGGAAGCCAACGATATCTTCGTCTCGCTTCAACACCTCGAAGGATTAGCACCTTCCGACGACGCTCAGGTGAGTACCAGGAAGGAAGCCAACGATATCTTCGTTTCGCTTCAACACAACGAGGATTAGCACTTTCCGACGACGCTCAGGTGAGCACCAGGAAGGAAGCCAACGACATCTTCGTCTCGCTTCAACACCACGAGGGATTAGCACCTTCCGACGACGCTCAGGTGAGCACCAGGAAGGAAGCCAACGATATCTTCGCCTCGCTTCAACACCACGAAGGATTAGCACCTTCCGACGACGCTCAGGTGAGCACCAGGAAGGAAGCCAACGATATCTTCGTCTCGCTTCAACACCACGAGGGATTGCACCTTCCGACGACGCTCACGTGAGGACCAGGAAGGAAGCCAACGATATCTTCGTCTCGCTTCAACACCTGGAAGGATTAGCACCTTCCGACGACGCTCAGGTGAGGACCAGGAAGGAAGCCAACGATATTTTCGTCTCGCTTCAACACTACGAGGGATTGCACCTTCCGACGACGCTCAGGTGAGCACCAGGAAGAAAGCCAACAATATTTTCGTCTCGTTTCAACAACGAGGGATTGCACCTTCCCGTCGACGAACAACAGGAAGTTTAACCACGGTTTCACATGGAAGTTATATTATATATAATTTTCTCTGTCTGACATATTCAAACTCTATACATATATATTTATATATAAGAACACGTTTTGCGTTGCTCATCTCTACCCTCCACCCTCCCCCTTTTTTGGGTATAACGACGTCATTTGTGGTGGTAGAACTACAAAACTAGATAATCATGGATAAGTTATTTAAAACTCAGTCGAAATTGGGAAAAGCTATAGAGAAAAGGCAAGAAAACTATAGTAAAACTTCCACTACGAGAAGAATTTTGCGATATTTTTGGAATCTATTGGAATCTGAGTGGGCCGATTTCAGTGGACACCATTCGGAATCATCAAAATTTGAAGATATGAATCCCAGCCACCCTTATTTTGAAGAAGATTTCTTCAGGGGTGCACCGGAAGCATACTCAGAACTCAAGGCTGAACTTGAGCATCAAATTAAAAACTCCACTTCTGCTGACGAAATGGGATCAACACACAATGATTATGTGCAGAAGAAAATTAGGACTCAAGAGTCTATGATGAGCTCCCTTGGAAACTGTCTAGATGCCCTAGAAGACTTTTTGAAAACTCCTCGCTCAAAAGAATTTTATATGCAACATTCCTCCAACATATCCAACTGTTGGCAATTAATAACTACTAACCATTACGAGCTTCTGGCAGAAGATACGGCCCTTTACGATAATAACCAATATTCAGATCTGCAGGGAAAATATAATGATATAGCAATCAAATTATTAGAATTAAGTAGTCCACCTCCTGAAAACCGCGCCAGCTATCAACAAAATACGTCCTCCCAAAGTATGGTCTGACTTCCGAAAATAACAATCCCCACTTTCATGGGAGATTATGCCAAGTGGCAACAGTTCTATGATCTGTTTACAAATTTGATTCATCAACAACCAATGTCTAACTCTCAAAAATTGTTCTACCTTAAATCTAATCTCTCTGGTGAGCCAAGTAGACTCATTCAACACCCTTAAAAAACGCTATGATAACAAGCGTCTAATCGTATCAGCCTTCATTGATAGAGTATTGACATATAATAGTATGTCGGCTGAGTCTTCAATATGGAATCAAACAGCTTCACGACAAAGTTAATGAAGCACTATTGGGTATCGAAAGTCAAGGAATTGACACATCCAACTGGGATCCATTAATCGTTCAGCTACGTTTAAAGAAAGTAGGCCGTGAAACTCACAGGCTCTTTGAAAAAAGCCTCAAATCTCCCAAAGAAATTCCGACTCTAGCATCATTCTTAAACTTTATTGAAGCTAGATTTCAATTATTAGAAATTCTTGGAGATAAACGGGAAAAGAATCAGTGTAAAGAAAAAGAAACTAAGAAATCAAATACGTCTTTGACAACAAGCCAAATAAGTTCTTGTGAGTTATGCAAGAATCAAACCCACCAGTTGAAATTTTGTTCAAAATTTCTGAAGTTCACTCCTCCAGAACGAATTAACGCAGCAAAAAAACTGCAAATGGGTATCAATTGCTTGAAGAAGGGCCATTAAACTTCCACTTGTCCTTCTAGAAGTTGCTTCAAATGCAATGGGCGACATAATACCTTACTTCACATTGAAAAGCCCGGTAATACTCCTGCATAAGCAACTACAAAAAAAACTCGCACCACGAATAAAAATAATGAAATGCAAGTCTCGGTTCACACTGTCTCTGAAAAAGATCATCTACTGTCAGATTATACGTGTCTGGGAACGGCAATGCTAAATATTGAAAATTGTATGGGACAAGACGTAACCTGTAGAGCATTGTTGAATTCTGGATCGCAACTAAATTTTGTAATGGAGGCTTTAGTAAAGCGCCTAGGAATGCAAGTTAATCGAAGAAAAATCGACATAAATAGTATTGGTGACTTTAAACTTCAAGCTAAGGGTCGGACTAATAATGGAATCAAATCAAGGCTCAATTTAAAGCTTACATTGAAGCGTTTATTTTGTCGGACATAACTTCCGATCAACCTAGGGTTGCTTTAAATACAAGTAATTGGCCAATTCCGAAAAATATAAGATTAGCTGACCCAGATTTCAGTAAGCCCAGAAAGATCGATTTACTTCTGGGTGCTGACATATATACTAATCTAATGTCAGTTGGTTAAATCAGAATATCTGCCGACTTGCCTACCTTACAGAATTCGATACTTGGGTGGATTGTCTTGGGGACAGCTCGTCAACCGACTATAAACCTTGCAACTTTCAGTGGAGTAGCCAGCCTATCATTAGAGGCACAGCTCAAAGAATTTTGGGAATTGGAACAATGCAATTCAGACACCAAACAAATGACAAAGGCTGAAAAAATGTGTGAAGATAATTTCAGCACAAATACAAAACACAACGTTCAAGGCCGTTTCATAGTTCGTCTCCCATTCATACAGCCCCCAAGCGCACTAGGAAAGTCTCAAGAGATTGCGGAACGAAGGTTCCTTAGTCTTGAAGCCCGTTTTAAAAAGAACCCAGAGTTGAAGCAACAATACATTGCATACATGAGAGAACTACTCTCTTTGAATCACATGGAGTTGATGTCTCAAATACCAAAATAAAACTATTTTTTGCCTCATCATAGCGTGATCAAACCAGAAAGCACTAGCACTAATTTAAGAGTAGTGTTTGATGGATCTTGCAAAACATCAAGTAACCTATCTTTGAATGACATACTGATGGTAGGTCCAACAACCCAAGACGACCTTTTTGTAATTTTACTCCGTTTTCGACTGCACAAATATGTTTTTGCAGCCGATATTACTAAAATGTATAGACAAATATTGATTGATGAAAGGGATAGAGACTTTCATCATGTCTTCATCAATTGGCAGAGGAAGAGGGCAAGAAGTTTCCACTTGTCAGTCAAATATTTTAACGTGACTTTTACGTAGATGATATAATGGCGGGATCAGATAGCTTAAAGCAGACTTGTAATCCCCAGAATGAGCTAACAAGTCTTCTTCGTGAGGGAGGTTTCCAACTCCGTAAATGGAGCGCAAATCATCCAAAATTGTTAGAATCAATTCCCAAAGAAAATATTGAAGCAAAGATCAATATTGCAGAAACCAAAAATACTTACGTCAAAACCTTAGGCCTATCCTGGTCACCTAGTGCTGATCAGTTTTCAATTCGAACAAATTGGCCAATAATACGCCGCTTCACAAAAAGGACCATTTTAGCAGACGTGGC
This sequence comes from Odontomyia ornata, assembly GCA_963969285.1. Classification (NCBI taxonomy): domain Eukaryota; kingdom Metazoa; phylum Arthropoda; class Insecta; order Diptera; family Stratiomyidae; genus Odontomyia; species Odontomyia ornata. The sequence goes on along the minus strand of OZ017740.1, from coordinate 42,296,926 downwards.
AAGAATTTACGATCCGCTAGGGCCCATAAACCAAGTCGTCACATACGGAAAAATATTTGTGCAAAGTTTGTGGAAGCTTAAACTGGAATGGGATGAAGCACTTCCCCAGGAACTCCAAAAAAATGGATATCATTTCGTCAGGCCTTAGAAAAGATAAAAAAAACTGTCCATACCAAGGCACGCACTAGCCAGAAAGCGTCAAAGGTTCATAGGAATTCATGGTTTCGCCGACGCAAGCGAAAAGACTTACGGAGCAGCCGTGTACCTACGAACTATCAATTTGACTTCTTTGTGCAAAATCAAAGGTGGCTCCTCTCAAAGAAACAATGCTCCCACGCCTCGAGCTTTCAGCGGCTTACATACTAACAAAGTAAGTATGCCGAGTCAAGACAGTGCTAACTCCAATGCTAGACGTAGCATTCCTATGGAGTGACTCTACTATTGTCCTAGCTTGGATTACTTCTGAATCGTCCAGCAGACTAGATCTCTAGAGGCCTGAGTGCATCTCAGTTATTAACTTCCAATTTGTGGGTTAACGGCCCTCAATTTCTGCGATCTGATCCAATAAATTGGCCAAACGCCACAGCATCTACAAAAGACACAAGTCCCGGAGGTCCCGTTGCACTACCAAGTTCGGTCGACTCGATTAAATATATGTTAAAGACTATAAATCATCGGAACTCGTTTAAGACACTACTACTACATGTTACAGCTTACATCAGGCCAACTTACAAAAGATATGGTCCAAATGAGAAACCTCCTGATACTGTAATTCTGTGTTCCATTGAAATTCATGAGGCTTTACTCTGGGTACCCTTATCCCCATTTTTAGATGAAATAGGACTTATAAGGGTGGAGGAAGGTTAAAGGAAGCCAACCTGCCTTATGATAGCAAGCATCCAATGGTTCTTCCTGAAAAAGATGAATATGTATACATTCTAATGAAAGAACTACATAGTCCCAACCTTCGAGCGGGACCACAAGCCCTTTTGGCAGCAGCTAGGCAAAGATTTTGGTCTCTGAATGGGAGAAAACTCGCACAATCTATTGTACACAAGTGTGTGCGATGTGCAAGATTTCACCCAAAGACAATCAACCAAATCATTGCAACTTTGCCACCTGCACGAGTGCAACCCTCTCGGCCATTTACAAATGTTGGAATAGATTTCTGCGGCATTATAAAATTCGAGGCAAGAAACCTTCTGAGGCGTATACAGCCGTATTTATATATTTTGCAACCAAGGCAGTTCGTTTAGAACTTGCATCTGACCTCACAAAAGACGCCTTTATTGGAGCAATAAAACGCTTCATCGCAAGACAAGGAAGACCCACTCACATTCATTGCGACAATGGCACTAACTTTGTGAGGGCAAAAAATGAGCTCAAAGAAATTTATGATTTGTTTTTCAAATCGGATTTCCATGATGAATCGATACAGCACTGCACAGATCAAATGATAGAGTGGCATTTTATACCTCTAAGAACTCCACACTTTGGGGGTCTTTGGGAGGCGGCTGTTAAGTCAGCTAAATATCGTCTGCGAAGAACTATAGATAGTGCTTCACTGACGTATGAGGAACTCAACACTCTCATCATCGAAATTGAAGCAATACTTAATTCTCGACCTCTTACAAAGCTTTCCAGCAATCCTAATGACATTCAGGCACTAACTCCATCTTATTTCCTAATTGGCGAACAGTTAACAGCCCTACCTAACCCTCTAATGAAGGAGAAGGACCTAAAACTTTGCCAAAGATGGGAACTCGTTACCCAAAAACAACTTTAGTTTTGGAGAAAGTGGAGCAAGGAGTTTCTTCACGAGTTACAACAAAGAAATAAATGGAGGACTCCGCTCGAGGGCTCAAAGCCAGGTAGTCTTGTTCTGTTGAAAGATGAATCCACAGCGCCACTTAAGTGGCCATTAGGCAAGGTCAAAAGTGCAACAAAAGATAGATACGGCATGGTAAAGGTAGTGCAAATCATCACCGAAAGGGGTATAACTGATCGAGCCATCCATAGCCTGGCACCATTGCCGGTAGAGACAACTACAGTAGATGAAAACAAGGAGACATCTGCTCCTGATTCTTTTAGCATCACAAAGCAGAACCAGCTCTCTTCTACTGCATCTCTTAGTGCATTACCAAAAAATCTCCCGAATACTGAACCAAGGCCACATGACACATCAAACGAAATCAAGACAAAGTTTATCCCAACTCTCCGCAGCCATCATCCATCTCTCATACCAACAATCCGCATGACGAAAAAACGAAAAGGAACCCGATTTCTTCCAATAGGTCCTCACTGGAAAGATATCCCTTTCAAACCATGCACTTCTTTGCAACAGTTTCAGCAGCATTCACTTCCCAACGGGACCAACAACGAAGAGTCCCAACCAATGACCAAGCGTCAAACGCGACACGCGTACTGTGGTGATACACTATTAAGTACACTGTTAATTGCATTTACTACAATTTTCCCTCCCTCTCACTCATTCACCTTACAAGATAAGGTGGAAATTACTCCATGGAATTCTCAGCCATTACTATACTTCGCAGAAGTCGGTCACATGACAATGGAAGTAGATAAATGGACAATTATAACATATTTTGACCTCCAAAGTCACTGGGCGGAAATAAATATTATGGCAGCATATAAAGCTCAATGAAAAGAATGGTGCAAGAAGGCTACCACAATTAATAAAACCGAACATTGTACTCCTATCCTAAAACGATTTGAAAGGCGTATGGCATGCAGAAATGGCAGTCCTGCTCGAGAGTACCGATCGCCTTTTGACATTATTGGTACTATTTCCAAGAAACTGTTCGGAATACTGGGCCAGGAATATGTAAATGGAATGGCATAGAAAATAGAACATGTGAAAGGCAACGAGAACCATTTGCTACAACTCATTAAAAACCAAACATCAATAATAGATGCAACTTTAAATGTTGTCAAGCATGACAGGAAAACCTTTGAGAAACAGTCTTTCAGCATTAACAACAATTTAAAACTGATTCTTGAATCTCTTGCAGCAACTAACAAAATGATTGACGAAGAAAAAATAATTCAAGTATTCACAACTCTCTCACTACATTTCTCTTTAATACTAACCAATTACGAACAAACTCAATCAAATATAGTCCACGTTCTCACAGAGTGCCATAATAAAAAGGTGAATCCTCTCTTACTTTCCCCAACACAATTGCGGTCTGAGCTTTCCATTATCAGAGAACATCTCGACTCCTCGCTTTCAATTCCTGGCGGAAATAGCCATACAGATCTCTTCAGTTATACAACATGATGACCATCAAGGCTAGACTAACTACTAGCTATCTCCTGTTCTGTATTCATTTACCCCATGTAAGTAAAGACTTATTTCAAATCTTCAATATAGTACAAGTGCCTATTCGAGCTCAATACAAAGACATAAGGATAGCCACATCTTATGAACTCGTTGCAGTAAGTCTTCATCGAGATTATTACTATCCTTTTGTTAATGACGAGCTACTGCTCTGCATGACAGTGGATGGTACAGATCATATTTGCGATAAGAGGCACAAGTTATACCACAAAACAGTCGGACCCGCAATGTGGTAGCTAAATATTATGAACCAACCCGGGAACTTCCATCTAACTGTCAATTAGAGCCAATTCCACAACCAAATAATTGGACTCAACTTCATGATCCTTATATATGGCTCTACAATTTCAAGGGTGGCGTAACAATAAACATCGTCTGTGGTTTCCAATCTATACAGCATGTACTAAAAGGGGTCGGTTTAATCCGATTTGTATCAAAATGCGTGATTAGACAAGACGCAACGATCATCTCTGCGCATGCTCACATTTCTAATAATCGCAATGCTTCTTTGACGGCTTCCACAACAGTGAACATAACCCACATTGAGGGCCACCTACTCAAAACCCAACAAATTAGAGCAACGCAAAACATTATTATTAAGCAAAACTTAGACGACATTAAGAACCTAAATGTATCACTACAAAAGCTTAAGAATGATGAAATTGTTCCAAACGAAAGCATCCACCACTATATAGTTAGTTACTTTAGCCTTAGTGATAATTTTTGTTTTAATATATGCAATACGAAAACTAATTAATAAGGAAAGATGTGCGCCAGAACCCGCTCCTAGAAGAGCAAATTTTAGACTTAAGCGATCTACAAATGTTGAAACTTGATAAATTTCAAGGCGCGGGAGTGTGTTAGTGTTAATTGCATTTCAACTCTCCCACATTCCATACCTGTAATTGTTCTACTTCCAATTTACCTCATAGAACTCATATCTGTAATATAAAACGTACATCTTCATGTTCTCATAAATTTCTAAGGTAAGATTAATGTCACACGATAGTTCTAGCCAAAACAATGTTGGTTCTCACCACATTTCATACATTCTTGTACGTTCCCACGATTTGTCTAAATTAGCTATGTAAGCATAAATTATGTATAAATTCACTTGTATTAAAATAAATTATTCAGTATTCAAAGTGCAACAAACGAGTTTCCACGATTGCACTTTCGCAATGACATGGAAAGTAGATGGAAGGCTCGTGCACTGGTTGTGAGCGGTCCCGTAAGACGACGACGAACAACAAACGGGGAGTCTGTTATTCACCTTCACGGTGGTCACGTCGCGACGCCCAAGAAAGAGATCGAATGGAAAAAGTTCCCGTGGCTGTGGGAAAATATGGCGTGTCGTCGTATCCGCATACGATTGTCACTTCAATCTTGGCGGTGCAGAGTTTGTCGTCTCGAGGAGATTCTGTTCAAACGCGGCAAAATGACTTGATTTATAATCGTGAAAAATTGTTTTCCGTTTACGCCCATATCAACGCTTAGTTCATAAGATATTGCAATAAAAGCAATAAACTTTTGTGAAAATTTCCTAACCACCCTACGCGTACTAGTGTCAGGGGAGCCCGATACAGAATACCGTTTACGGCGATGGAATAGTTGTACTCACGAGTGTAACGTAAATAGGAGAAATTGTAATTTTTGCAAGTGTCGCGTGTGGCATTCGTGTTTACCGATCAAATTCAGTTTTTCAGATTTACTTGCTTTGTTGCCGCGTATCATTAAGAGTTCTTTGGCGGTTGTTAACGAATATAATAAGATAATTATGTTAGCCGCATTGACTACCATTTGGCGTCTAAAGTACCACCATTTACTAGGCTTTTAGCATCTTAGGCCCCACTAGTAATTCATAAAGAAGCATGGAAGGCTTATCCGTATTGTTGGACGATTATAACCAATCTTGGATATATGCACGAGCACTTTATTATTAGCATTGCCTCGTTACATGTTACCGACAAAAGGAAAAGCAAAACAAGTTATGATCGGCATTGAGCTCGACATAAAGAATATCACATTAGCTCGAAAGCGTAAACTGATTAAAAATAATTTAATGTAATGTCTCGAAATAAATGTTTTACGCCGGATGGAACGTAATGTAAACTTTCGTTTTAATCACCTATAAAGCAGCGAATCAGTTCATACGTACATTTTTATGACAAAATCATTTTCATCAATATCACAAAGTGTGGTATCCGATTGGTCATGAACGATTAACGGTCCTTCGATTAAATTGTGAACTTAGCCCTTAGTAGAATAAAGCAGTTTTTGGTTGAAGCGACAACGGGACAGCATGGAAAACCCTTATCGGGAATGAAATGTTTGGTTCCATGAGGAAGGAATCTGAAATTTATACATCGAGAATACTAAGCAGAACATGAAGTTCAATCAAAAAGCGCGAGATTTGTTTCGAATTCGAGGTTTTACAATTGAAAGAGATTTGATGCGATACTTTTCTTAAGCCATGAGTGATAGTGGTCTAGCAAAATTCTCGGTTTGCTCATTTGTCGTACCCAGGAACAATGCATTAGAGTGCAAATCAATTATTACTACGAGGCGTGATTATGCCATGGGGAAATTTAGTAAATTGTTCCATTTGAAAATAACTAATTCATATTTACTAGCACCACCAACATCGTAAACGAGCGCTCGTGAGGATGCCGGTGATTTTCTTGCATTGAATTTGAATTTTATTGCATTTATTATAAATCAAAAAAAAATATTCTTTTAAATCTAAAAAGCTATTTATTGGTAAAAAAAAGTAAAAACGAGAAAAAAAGGATTTGACGTTCGCCCTCGTAGAGATGGAGGATTGAAGGAAATTTTTTTTCATGAGAATATCGTTTAGTAAGGGATTTTGTAAAAATTTATATACTATTTTTTTTATATAATTTAATTATTATTTAAAAAAAAAATAAAGCAAATGTTTTGTGACTAAAAATTACCCTCGGCCTTTCCCTGTCTCACAACCTGACCGGGGTTGTTATCGTGAAAATTTCGAAGAAAATTCAAAGTTACTCGACGTCGTGAAGAAAATGTAAAACTTAATGCACCATTTCCTTTGTCTCGGTAAGTTCTTCTGATATTCATCAAAGATGCATGACTACTTGCAAAAATGTATTTATATTAAATACGATTTAAACCAAAAGCATTTTAAACACTAGTAAGATAATTCAGAGTAAAGTAGATCAAATCAATGTTGACTGATTGGCTTAATAAAAACTTTTCGGCCTCAAATGGGGAAACTTGTACTCAAAAAGTCCACAAATAAATGTTTGCAACGTAAATTTGACAGACTGCATTTCATCCTTCAACAGGACTCAAGTGGGGTCACGAAGCCAGAAAATAAGTCTCGTCTCTTTCATTTGGTTGCATGGGCGATGCCAGCTCTTCAGACAATATCAGTTCTTGCGTTGGCTAAAGTTGAAGGTGACATCCCTTCTGGAGTTTGCTTTGTTGGACAACCGGACACTCATTCCCTGGGCATTTTCCTGTTATTGCCGTTGTGCATTTACTTGTCGGTTGGAGCACTTTTCCTGCTTGCTGGCTTTGTTTCACTTTTCCGGATTCGCACGGTGATTAAAAAGGTGAAAATCATTACAAATGGCGCCCAACGTGGGGCCTAAAACATCCTAAGGGGGAAAGAAATTCACGTCTTATGACGAGTTGGTCCTTTACGGAGGATGTAAGGTACTTTGGTACTCGAGTCCCACTATCAGGAGCAGTGGCGTTGTGTGATACACTCTAGCAGTCGCTTCACGTGAGTTGTAGCTTCCGCTCTCCTTTGTTTGATTTTGTTTTCGCGACAGAATCCTTCCGATGTGTTGTCCCAGGCTAACCCCTGTAAGGACCTTCTATTTTCTTGATGGGACTGCCAGCCTGATGGGTTTACCTATCAGCATGGACCCTCAAGAAAATAGAAGGCTACCTTGCCTTTATGTCGCGGAAGGATTCTACTTATTTCGTATGCGTGATAGACGAGTGGTATCGGTTCAACGTTCGGTGGCGTATGCTGGAGTTGCGGAGCCCGGAATGCTTCCACGCGTCGGGAATTTTGACCGCGTACTAAGCTGTTACGGTAGCTCTACCACTTGTCTCGTCGAGTCACTTAACGTAGTTTAGAGACGGTTTTGTAATGTATGTGGGTTTAGGGGATAAATTTTGTAAATCGACCAAAAGCACCCTTTCTTCGGCAGATTACCACGCACTCTCATTTCCCGTTGAAGGAGTCGACTGCTGGAAGGGAAAGTATATATTAACTAAATTTTTTTTAAATTTTATATAAATAGCTCGCCACTATCGGCCACTAAGTTATTCTTAAGTTTTTTTTATAGTAGAGTGTTACATTTTCTTTTTTTTTTTTTCAGTAAAAACTTACTTCTACCACCCAGATTAACGAACATGGCAACGAAGCGGACCCAAGATAAGCGTTGGACCAGATCCAAAACGGTCCAACCAGCTAACTGTGGGATCTGCTTCGAAGACGTAGTGGAGGGGGTCCACAGCGTGCGATTGGATTGTGGACATCTATTCCATCGTGCCTGTGTCCAACAGCTCCTCCTCACGTCCGATCTTTGCCCGTTATGCCGGCGACCAATCGAGCGGACCGCCCTAGACGTCCCCCTCGGAACGCCCGTCCCAACGCGTGGGGCAGTGGCGAAAGGAGTTCCAGAGGCCGAACCGCCCCAACCACTGTTAGACCTTCAAGGAGCCGTAGGCGGTGAAGTTCCGGCCGCAGTTGTCGTGTCCGAGGTGACCCCCATGCCTTCCGCCCACTCCATTGACACCCTCGTGGCGTTGATGCGAGATATGTCGGAGTGGATTGGCAACCTGGAGGGAAAGCTCCAGACTCTCCCCATGAGCCAACCACCCAGCCGCGTGAGAACTCCGCTTGGCTGGGAGCCCAATCCCAGTGTGGCTATGCCCCACTCCCGACCATCCGAGCAATGGGCCCTACCTCCAAGGAACTCGGGAATGGATCCCAGAGCTCCCGAATATAGACCACGACACAGCACCGCACCTCCGTTGGTACCTCTAGTCCCCGAGGCAGTTCCGTACAACAGGTCAATCGAGGATGCGATCCCCCCCGGGAACGCATTGACACCTTTTCGAGACCCGACGCCTCGTATCATGGAGAGTTGGCGCCTGAACTTTACGGGTTTCAACGATATGATATCGGCGGACCGGTTCCTTTTCCGGATTCAGGCGTTAGTATCCAGCACCCTGGGAGGTGATTCCTCGGCCTTCCTCCGGCATGCACATCTTTTGTTCAGCGGTGACGCTGCCGACTGGCACTGGAGTTTTAAGGAATCGACGCCACGTCCCACTTGGAACTCTTTCAGTGCAGCCTTCCGCAACCGATTTGAGGATGGCTTCACTGAGAGAGAACTAAGGGAACAATTAAAGAAACGGAAACAAGGCGCTCACGAACCGTTCGACCAGTCCTACACAAGTATAGTGAGATTGAGCACTCGCTTGCGAACAACCATGCCCGAGGACGAACTGGTAGAAATTATCAGAGAGAATATGCGCTGGGATCTTCAGAACAGCTTTCTGCATTTTCCCATCAACACCATACAGGGATTGCGCCTCCATGCCCGTAGGCAAGAACGATTGGATGAGCGGCGAGGTACCTTCCGTCCACAACCTCGCATAACGGGACCAAATCCCCGAAATCATCATACCGCGGAGTTGATGGCAGCGGACCACCTACTTGCTGATCCAGTACCAGTACCGAGGAGCGGAGCACCACAGGAGCTTGAGGACACAGCCAGGATTGATAAACCCTCCCTTGAAGCAATTACCAGCCCGACGGTCTGTTGGAACTGCCGACAAACGGGGCATCGGTTCTATGCATGTCCAGCGGACCCGACGCTTTTCTGTTACCGCTGCGGGAAGGCCGACACATACGCACCTGACTGCGCAAATTGCAAAATGCGAAAAAACTTGCCACCGAGTGCCGCGACCACCCGTCGGCACTCCTAGACCCCGGACGAACCAATCCTGACACCATCACTAGCTATGACCAAGCTCCGGACATGACTCCAATTCTGCTGACTCGCACCGCTAAACACAGTTCTCCCGAAGTTCCACAACCGACGCCATCCTTCGCCGAGGCCAACGCGCAGGGAAATGGTAGCGAGGCAAAAGTTCCTTGGAATATCAAACCTTGCCACGTCAGGCTGCGGAATTATTTGGCTACTCGACAGCGCATCTTCCATGAGGAGTTGGCTACAAATGTCCCACCGCGAAGAAAGCGAGCCACGCGTCGGATGCGGAGCTTCTGGAGAAAAGTCAGGCAGTCGAGGAAGGTGCTGAAGGACATACACTTAGACGAATTATTGAAGGATGACGTTCGGCCATATGCGTCAGTACACCTCCTGCAAAAACGAGTGTCAGGCTTAGTCGATACGGGAGCCAGCGTGAATTGCATATCTGCCGATTTTGCAGGGGAGGTACTGGCAATGCACGCGGACCAAATCCGTCATTTTACCTCCTGGTTAAGCACGGCGGACGGAACTCGTCACTCTGTAGTGGGAAAAATTACGACGGATGTCACCTTTAAAGGAGTAACTAAACCTCTGGAATTTTACATCATACCTCAATTAACCCAGAATCTTTATCTGGGAGTGGATTTCGTTCGAAAATTTTAACCTGGCCCCGGCACTGTTTTCCGGTACGACCCTGGAGTCCGTCACCACAGTTCCTGACCAATCTCAACCCACTCACTTATTACGACATACACTGGATGTAAATCAGCAACTGCGACTTGACTCGGCTATATCGGCTTTTCCATCGCATGAGAAGGAAGGTCTCGGGCGGACTGCCCTGGTGTTCCACACTATAGATGTGGGGGATGCTAAACCCATAAAACAGAGACATTTTGCCATATCTCCGGCGAAGGAAAAGTCGTTATATGCCGAAGTGGATCGAATGCTAGCATTAGGCGTAATCGAAGAATCACAGAGCGCGTGGGCTTCCCCAGTCACCTTAGTTGTCAAGCCGAACAAGGTCCGGCTATGCTTAGATGCCAGACGCTTGAACGCCGTCACTGTCAAGGACGCATACCCTCTACCGTTGATTGAAGGCATTTTGAGTCGGTTGCCTAAAGCCCACTTCATCACGAGCTTAGACCTCAAGGACGCCTTCTGGCAAATTCCTTTAGACCCTGGTTCAAAGGAGAAAACAGCCTTCACAGTTCCAGGTCGGCCCCTGTATCAATTCGTGACCATGCCATTCGGAATGTGCAATGCCCCCCAAACAATGACGCGCCTTATGGATAAGGTGATACCACCTCATTTGCGGCACCAAGTTTTCGTTTACTTGGATGATCTGCTGCTTATAACCGAGACCTTTAACGAACACATCGACCTGCTTCAGGAGGTGGCTCTGCACATACGGAGGGCAAGGTTAACCATCAACATACAGAAGAGTCAATTCGTGATGACGGAGGTGAAGTATTTAGGTCACATCATTGGGCATGGCCATATCAAGACCGATCCGGACAAGACTCAAGCGATTGACGTTTTTCCATTCCCCAAGACCACCAAGCAATTACGCCGATTCTTAGGCTTATGCGGATGGTACCAGCGTTTTGTACGTGACTATGCCACCATTACCACTCCTTTGACCGACGTAAATTCGTCTGGGAAGAGCCCAGCTTGCGAGCCTTTGAAGAGCTAAAGAAGAGCCTGACTACAGCCCCCGTACTGCACAGCCCGGACTTTGACAAACCGTTCTCAATCCATTGTGACGCGAGTCAACATGGGGTGGGAGCAGTCTAAGTCCAGGTTGCACAAGACGGCGAGGAGAGACCTATAGCCTTCATGTCTCACAAGTTGAACCCAGCCCAGCGAAATTACACGGTCTCCGAGCAGGAATGTCTAGCTGTGGTGTTGGCAGTGAAACGCTTCCGAGCCTATGTGGAGGGACACACCTTTGAAATCGTTACGGATCACGCTTCTCTGAAATGGCTAATGAGCCAGACTGATCTCAACGGCAGATTGGCCAGGTGGGCACTGAAATTACAGGCATTTGACTTCACAATTCACCACCGAAAAGGGAGCCAGCATGTAGTCCCCGACACCCTATCCAGAATGTTCGCTCCTGAAGGAGCCGAGTTGGTTCAGGAGGACGACAGTCCCCAATTGGTCGATCTGGACCATCCTGCCTTCAAGTCAGCCAGCTACACCCAACTGATTCACACTATCCAGAATCAACTGTCCCAGCTTCCTGAACTGCGGTTGACGGATGGATTTATTTATAAGCGGATGGGACACGCATCCGGAGACCCCATACAAGAAGAAGAACAGTGGAAGTTGTGGGTGCCCGAAGAATTAACCACTGATCTTATCAGACGGGCTCATGACCACCCATCAAGTGCGCACGGCGGATACGGTCGTACACTTAGGCGGTTGAAAACCTGTTTCTTTTGGCCTAAGATGGCACAACAGATAAAAGCGTACGTAGCCTCCTGTGAGCTATGCAAGTGCACTGAAGCGCCCAACACCATTCTTCGGCCTCCCATGGGTAAGGTTGAGGTCCCCGAACGCGTGTTCCAGCGCTTGTATATTGATCTTATCGGTCCTTACCCTCGATCTGCTTCTGGTCACACAGGAGCTGTCGTGGTCCTGGACCAGCTCTCTAAGTTCCCTATCATAGAGCCACTACGTAACATGCACACTGGACCTATACTCAGCTTCTTGGAGAACCGAGTCTTTCACATGTTTGGAGTTCCAGAGAAACTTGTCTCCGACAACGGGGTCCAGTTCACCTCAAGCAAGTTCCGAGACCTAATGTCCAAATACGGCATCATTCACCAACGAACCGCCGTCTATTCACCACAACCCAACGCATCCGAACGACTGAACCGTACGCTCATAGCGGCCATTCGCGCCTATGTCCACCCGAATCAGAAGGACTGGGATCGCAAGTTGTCCGCCATCAATAGTGCTCTGCGCTCGTCGTACCACGCCACTACCGGCATTTCGCCGTATTTCGCATTGTTCGGCCAGTACATGATCCGTCATGGAAGCGCTTACCGGCTTTTGCGGCAGCTGAAATCGCTAGAGGACCCAATCGTGGTCCTGGAACCGCACGAAAAGCTCCAACTTCTGCGAGCTCATCTGCGGGAGAAGATTGAAGAAAGTAGACGGATGGGGGAGGAACGGTACAACTTGCGATCCCATCCTTCTGGCTTTAAGGCAGGCGACGAAATATATCGTCGAAACTTCCGGAAGAGCGATGCCACCCGACATTACAATGCCAAACTAGACAAGAAATTCGTGAAGTGTCGAGTCCTACAAGTAATAAGCCCCACACGATACCTCATCGCGAACATGGCTGGTAAAACCCTGGGAGTTTACCATGCAAAAGACCTTCGACGATGAAGTGCAACTATTTCACGCGAAAGAAATAACCATGGCTTACCTAAATCTCTGCCTGGACGAAGACCTCCAAGTAACACCTGACTCCCTACTGTATAGCCACTATCGAGTCTTCACTGAAATTGTTGTAGCCTATTCCTCGAACTCGACCTTCGACCCGCCACGGCCCTAACCAAGACCTTTTATATAGGCGGCGGGATCGGAGTCTTCGATTTTGGGGGGGGGGGGGGGGGGGGGGGGAGAATGTGTAATGTGACGCCTACGCCCGGGAATCGAAGTGATTCCGATCCCGAACCCTGGCAACCGGCCAGATATGTATGACTTCGAAGTGCAAGCAGACTTCATCTTTCGTGCGGATATCATTGCGCAGAAAATATTTTTTTTTCCAAATATTTATATCTGTGGATATAAATATTTGAAAAATAATATTAATTAACCATCCGATACATTTCGAAGCATATCTATCTGGCAATGCCCCCCACAGTTGCCATCAAAACATCGAATAGATAGAAACGTGGAAACTGGGTGGAAGCGTCATGCGGAGATAACCTTCAAAGTGTCTTGGTCCATGTCAGCTTTTTGCAAAGTTTATGTGTTTCACTATAACTAAGGCGCCTATTTTGCATTAATGTGTCGTGAGCTTAAAATGTAGTGACAACAAAAGTGTTATCGTGAAAATTTCGAAGAAAATTCAAAGTTACTCGACGTCGTGAAGAAAATGTAAAACTTAATGCACCATTTCCTTTGTCTCGGTAAGTTCTTCTGATATTCATCAAAGATGCATGACTACTTACAAAAATGTATTTATATTAAATACGGTTTAAACCAAAAGCATTTTAAACACTAGTAAGATAATGCAGAGTAAAGTAGATCAAATCAATGTTGACTGATTGGCTTAATAAAAACTTTTCGGCCTCAAATGGGGAAACTTGTACTCAAAAAGTCCACAAATAAATGTTTGCAACGTAAATTTGACAGACTGCATTTCATCCTTCAACAGGACTCAAGTGGGGTCACGAAGCCAGAAAATAAGTCTCGTCTCTTTCATTTGGCTGCATGGGCGATGCCAGCTCTTCAGACAATATCAGTTCTTGCGTTGGCTAAAGTTGAAGGTGACATCCCTTCTGGAGTTTGCTTTGTTGGACAACCGGACACTCATTCCCTGGGCATTTTCCTGTTATTGCCGTTGTCCATTTACTTGTCGGTTGGAGCACTTTTCCTGCTTGCTGGCTTTGTTTCACTTTTCCGGATTCACACGGTGATTAAAAAGGTGAAAATCATTACAGGGTCCTCATTTGTTCCGAAGACTTTCTACGCGAAACATTTATCACAGTATCCATTAACTGTTTGCAAAATCCCTTAAAGAAATTACGGTGGAAATGAAATTAACATAATTGGCGAGGTTTAGCAAATATTAATTATCGTGGCACTAGCAAATGTATTACAGTTGTAGTGACCGATGCAAACGCACCACCTCTATTAGGTAGAAATTTTCTATGCGCATTTCAATTTTTGTTAAAGCAAATGGATCAAAATCATGGAAACCTTGTTAATTTACTTACATCGACAGAAGCTTTTCCGTTATTGTCGATCAGATTAAAAATCAATTTTGCGAACTTTTCGATTGCCAATTGGGAAAATATAACCTAAGTGAAATTTGATTACAAATTTATAGTGACACTAAACCGGTATTTTGTAAACCACGGTCGATTTCAATTGCTTGAAAGTCTGAAATTGAACAAAATCTGCATGATTTAATTGCAAAATGTGTTCTTGAGCAAAAAAAAAAATTCAAAATGGGATACACCGTTAGTTCCCATTCCAAATCCAGATGGTAGACTCCGTGTCTGTGGTGACTACAAAACAACAATATTAACAAGTTTCTTGTTGATGTCAAATACCCATTGCCTTTAATTGAGGAAATCTTCACATAGTTGCAAAGTGGAGGAATATTTAGTAAATTGGACATGAGTACTGCGTACAATCAATTGTGTTTGAATGAACCATCATCTCTTTTGTGCACGTGGAGCACCCACTTTGGTAAATTTAAAATGAAGCGATTACCTTTTGGTATAAAGCTAGCAGGTGCAATTTTTCAAATGCACATGGAAAATTTACTGAGGGGTATCAGTGTTGTAGTTGTATATCAAGATGATATCAGTTACTGGAAGGAATTTCAAAGGCCACCTTTTTAGTTTCAAGTCGGTTTTGAAGAAAATGGCCGTCGCTGGTTCGAGATTGAAAGCAAATAGATACCTTTTCTTTGAAAAACAAATTTCTTATCTTGGTTTTAACATCGATAAAGATGGGGTCCATAAGAACAGAGACAAGATTTCATCTAATTTGGATGCACCCATTCTTAAAGATATTTATGAATTCATTACACGCTGTGATCGCGTGTGGCAGCTCCTGAGGAGTGTCCATCATCCACAACGAAACCGCAGTCTGCTGGCACCAGCCCTATGCTGGAAACGCTGGTCTCCATCGGGCCAAGAGAATGTGCTATCATTTTGATAGCCAATGATGGCCCGGATGAAGAATAAGTGGTTCTTTCACTTAGGAGACTGGCACCATTATACTTAAACACGTTTTAAAATATTGCCATTGAAACTATACATCTATACAACCACAGTGACAACAGCACAAAAGCAAGAGCGAACGTGCAATTCGATTGACTGACTTTTGGAAGAGGCTGAAGAGTATCCCAAAACGAAACTTTGTGTTGGGCCGTATCCTATGAAGATAATTTTCTCCTGTACTTAAGTGAAACTAATATTGGTTGGAACGGCGACAATACTATTTGCACCGAAAAATAAAGAAGCCTACTCAACAGATGCTGGCAAAGTTAAATACAGTACGGACGACACCTACGCGGAGAAGAAGTCGCACCTTTCGTGTCCATATTGCTGAAAGATACAACTTTAAATTGATGTTGAACACACCATTTCTCCCTACCCATGATGCAACAGACTAGCCCGGGAAATTAGTCTGGGAAATTGGAGAACCATAACGTATAAATAATTACCTCGAATAATCAAACCGTGTCTAGCAGTCTTCAACAGTAGCCTCAATTATCGCACCAAGGAATCCTGAACGGACTTTAATACCGGAGCAGTAGTGCTGATCGAATGCACTACAATATAGACGATATTGACGCTGGTCTTGTTTCTAATACATCAAACTAGGCATCATCATCAGCTGCTGAATATCAAAGACCTACACAAAAAGGGATAATCTCTCACAAAACGCAAGCGAATTTAATTTCAACTCCAGGATGGAGTAAACATAAACAAACGGAAGACACTTGAAGTTTCGATGAGGCATGGCTACCAACATTGAAAATAAAACAACTAAATAACAATACAGGGGAAAAGGCTGACAGCAAAGTAGGTTGAAGTCACGGATAGCTGAAGATCCGAAAGGTCAATGGTGGTGCTAGAATCCACGATTCCAAGAACAACAACTTCTCTGAAGGGTTTTTTTTTAGCGGAGCTGAAATCCCACCTGAGGCTAGGACGGCCCTGACAATCAACGACAATGACGTCTCAACGAAAAAGGAAAAAAAATCGATTGAAATCATACTTGAATTGGCAGCAAAGGGAAGAAACGTGGCTGCGTTTCTGAGTTCATTTCTCCAGGAGCTCTCCAAAGAACATCGGTTCGCCAAGTGCACACCTGGAGGAGTTGCCGGTGATTTGTTTAGGGATTCACGCTGCGTACGGAAGCCGATCAAACGGGACATAAAATTATAGCGGAAAGTTTGCTGGGGGCCTCTGTCGTCGATAGGGCTAAGTGAGGTTAGGCAAATATATTGGTAGATTAAAGAAATAATTTAACTGGACATTGAATTATATGAGTATTATTATTTATTATCACTAAT
This sequence comes from Odontomyia ornata, assembly GCA_963969285.1. Taxonomy (NCBI): domain Eukaryota; kingdom Metazoa; phylum Arthropoda; class Insecta; order Diptera; family Stratiomyidae; genus Odontomyia; species Odontomyia ornata. The sequence goes on along the minus strand of OZ017740.1, from coordinate 42,280,290 downwards.
TATAACGTAAAGTGAATCGGTGTTTTCTTGTATTTCTTTTTCAAATCAAGAACGTGCTAAAAGAAAAATTGTGAGACTTGGCTCGGGAGTGTATGTGAGAATTTTAAGTCGCCTAACTTTTGCACAAAACTTTCGCAGGTGCTGAGGTAGATTAGGCCCCGTTTTAGTCTTGACTTCCAGCTCCCGGTGAATTTCATTTATTGGCAATTAAGTCTCCCGATAGATAGGTTATGAAATTGTGGGCAGGCAGCATAAAGGCAGTGTCGAGATAGTGAGTTTCCGTGGAAGTGAAGACTCCGGCGCGAGCCAAGCTCATCTGGAGGCTCGGGGGATAAATTTACGGGTAGACGAGTAGCGGCCGTCTCCGACGGAGCGACTCGGGACCCAAAACACCCACGGCCGGAGTCGGCACTTTTGTTTGGATAATCCATTTGAGATAGTAATATTTCGTAATACTTGCTGGTAATGCCGCAACGAATGGCCAAGCTGAGAATTTTGTGAAGACGTTCAAAAGGTCAAAGGCGACCACCAACCGTAAGTGAAGTGGTAGAGAACAACCAAGAAAAACAAAAAGAAATTTCAAAGGCAAACGAAATGTAACTTTTAAAGAAGGTTAGAATGTCATGTGATTAGAAATTACAAAGATTCTAACAAATAAATCATGGTCGCGAGCAAAGATTAGGCGAAAAATGGGTCCACGTACGTATACTTGTGTCTGCACACACAACAGTAAAGAAATAAAGCGTCATTTGGATCAAATTTGTGATCAATCTAGCAATTCACATAAATATTTATACCAAGACAAATATATCAAATGTAAAAATAAAAAACACGACCGTGATAAGTGTTTCAGATGAGAGTTTAGGTAATGAATCGCACTTGTTGCCGTCAACTACTCGTAATAACGATTCTACCGCTAATGATCCGGACTGGATTCTAAATACAACTTCAATGAATTCGAATTTGGACATGGATGAAGAGGAGACAGGCGCTCAAAGCAATCAAGGAACACTAAGAAAATTGCGCCCTCCCAGATATGGCAAAGTTGAGTGCCTGATTGCCATAGAAACTTGAATATTTCATTTTAGATTTAAATTTCATCTCATTTGCAAATTTAGTTTCACTATTCAGTACGATTATTTTGATTCAATCAATTTAAGAGTGTTAAATTTTTCATGAGATGTAGGTACATAAAGAAAATAGTATATTTTGTATTATAAACAACTTTAGGGAGAGCGTGTTGTATTTGTATAAGAGTAAATGGAATTCTACTACATTACACACCCTGTCATACACACCATTTTCACCTCATACTTTTCATGTCCACCACACAAGCGTCAGCTTCACGGTAGACTAATTTATATCTCAATAAAGTGATTCATTCTATTCGCTTACTCCGAGTCAAGAGCATGTGTTTTTATTATTATCCAATACATAACAGTTATGCAGTGCCGAAAACAAAATTTATGTGACAAAAACAAAAAAGATTTACTAGTGCTGCGCCGCGAGCATGGGTTAATGTGTTCAGAAAACAAGCCAGATCTGATCAAATGATTAATGGATTCAGAATTACCGGGCGCGAGTACTGTGTCAGTGAACGTACGGATGATGCCAGCGATTATGGCGACGATCCAAATGAAACAGTTTTGCATGGTTTAGCGGCTACAGCGAGTGATTGCATAGACGAAAATCTACAAGGTCAATCTGAAGTCACTAGACAGGAACGTTTGTTGCTGGAGAGAAAGCAAGCCCTGCTCGAGGAAACGATTCGGCTAGTGAAAACCAGTTTTGCGATGCGCGATATTTTCTAGTTGTTGCCAGATTTCGATCCAGTTACAAGAGAGTGGACCGCGAAACAGTTCATTAAACGTGTGTTTGTGTGTGAGTTGAAAGATGTTTATATGTGGGACGAAAAATGAGTTTTGTTTGCCGCGCAAACGAAATTACGAGGATGCGCGAACATTTGGAATGGCGGGCAATTTTTCGAAATATTGCGGAGTTTGCTTATCTGCTAGTGGTTGATTTTCCTACTATGTTGATGAAGCCGATGCTCATCTCAAATTGATGGAAACAGTTCGTGCGAAAGCAGAAAATCTGGACGAATATTTTTACAAAATGACATCAAACGGTCACCGAGGAGAAGTTTCGGATGCACGATAATAAAGTACATCCACCGAAAACTAAGCTATCAGCACTTCAAAATGCTATTGCAGGTAGTGAGTTCACCGATTGGCAAGAATTTCACTTAGCAATCGGTCATTTCGAAGAAAATGTCATTCCAATGGGTAGTGCGTTTCTGTCATCGAAGATAACAAGACCGAAATTGAAGCCTCACCCTAGTTCAAACGTATCACCGGTTAACTTGTAAGTAGCAGTGCGTACTTGCTTTAATTGAATTGAATATTTTAAAACTGTCAGGATTTGGAGGAGGGATATACAGCTGCTCGGAAAAAATTCGATGTAAGTTCGAGTTCGCTGGCCGGAAATTTCAACACACGTTTCATATTGTCGATGATATCATGTTGTCATCAGTCGTATTACTAGTAGCTGATCATTCAGTAATGCATAAGCTACGGCTTATAAATGGGGATGGAATTTGCCAGATTGAAGACGAATTAAAAGCCAATGATATTTTCAGTACAAAAGAATAACAACAGCTAGACGAAATACTCGAAAGGTTCCGCAATTGTTTTTCTGAGGCAATAGAAAATTGAGCTTACGTTAGGCAAGCCGGTTTCTCATAGACCGCATCGAATCGCATTCGCCAGAAAGCCTGTCGTAACGAAAATCGTTAAAGAGCTGCTAGTAAATAAGATCATACAACCTAGTGTTAGGTAATCTGGCAACACCGTCCAAAGAGCCAGCGATGCCGACTCCATGATGGTGTACAAGTAGTCGATAACCATCCATCAGCCGCGCCGCATCGAATTGATAAATATTCCGCGTTAAATCGCCGTGTCATTTATCTTAAAATTTTCAATTTTAATTATTGTGTAAATTGAATAACTTCAATTAAAAAAGTGTTTCTTTGCATACTTGATGTCTTTTCAATTTGTGCTGTCAATTACATTATTCCGCCTTCCCCTCATCTGCCCTCTTGACATCTCAAAAATTGGATATATGATGCTATTCATGTGTGCAACATAAAAGACGGAAAAATCGAAAATCTTAAATCTTAGTGAATTAAATGTCACTGTGGGGCTGGCGAAAACGGGAAACAAATCTGTTCTTGTCGAACGATTGAAAAACGGACCCGCAAACGAGCCAGCTAGTGTGCAAACGTTAACCATCCGTGTGAGTGAGTTAAAGAAAATCATCCGACAACTCTTATCGCAAATGAACGAAAATGTTCGCGAACCATGCAGTGCTTCTACTCCGATCTCCCTTCGACCACCATGCATTCAAACATCGATGGTATCGCACGACAGTGTGTGTGCCACTTCGTCACTACCACACGTAAAGCCGTCTAATATTTATGCAGCATCCCAGCTGTCCCCGGAAAGTAGAGTGTTTGACACTTCACCAGTTCTACTACCATAGTCACCGCCGCCTAGGTGCATTTACATTCCGCTACCGCCGCCGCCAATAACTCAACCATCCAAATACACAATGGCGCCGATCGTGACATCCGTTTCTCCGAATTTGCCCTATGTCATGTCTCCGTCTCATGCAGAAACTCAATCTGCCACCACACTACCTCGTTCTCTGCTGCGCCAGTAAATTGCCAGAATCCCTGTCCGGTGGGGGAGGTGTGTGGGGGCATCGCCACCACTTGGATGCCCCATTCTTATTTGTGGGTCGTGATCGTCCTCAGGAAGGACGAAATCGTCTTAAGTATCGCGCGTGCTAATTAGTTATTCGATGTCATATTTTCTATCTGTAATCCCTTTTGGTAGGTTGCATCGGCCATTGGCACCTCTAACACTGGCCAATCAGTTCAACTTTTTAACTCCCGTCCTCTTTTAAAATTCGTGAATGCGAAAATAATTTGTAGTGGGCATTTATGCTAGCTTAGCAGTCCATTCACGCGTCCTCAGGTGACGCCAATCCAGCTGAGTGCTTGTTCCACTCGCTGAGGCAGCATGTAATAATCGAGCAGTCGCCTAAGCAAGCTGCTCGAAACCCTTCATATCACTTATCCGAAATTTTAATTGCAGATTTGAAAAATTAAATTATTTCAATTTATAGTTGTAAATCATAAAATATTTTTTTTTATTTTTATTAAATATAAATTTTAGATCAGTTTTTTCTATATTGAATTTAAACGTTTCTGTATAATTATATTCTTTATATTCACCTTTTTCTATTATTCTTGAAATTTTTCTATATTATTATTTTTCATTCATTTAATAATTCAAATCTGCAATTGAAACGCGGACATGGCAACACCTTTTCCCGCTGCGCATGCACGTATTGTATTGGTGCGACAGACAGACCACGGGACGGGAGTCTGCTTTTAATCGCCATGCGGGATGCACCAGAATTTCACAAGTTTGAGCCGGGAGGTGTTTTGCGGATATATGTATCGAGTAGCGGTTTTAACGTTCTGATTTTATTTTCTGTTTTTATCATGTCGAATTGGAACAAAAACATGAATGAGAGAAGTTTAATGTATCGTAGTGTCACATAAAATTCATTAGATTCCTACATCTTTGTTTAAGAACAAGCATACGATTTATGTTGAACGGTGAATGAGTGAAAATTACTTGAAATCGGCGTTTGGTTCTGTGGCGGCGAAGCTTTGCTATAAATAAGATTTGGTGCTGTTAATCAAGGGTGAAACAGATGCCAGTGAAGTTAAATACGCTCTAAGGCTGCTGTGTGCGGTTTTTCTAGAAATATAATTCTTGGAAAATTGTGGCTCTCTTTCACTGCAGAGATGCATGGAGAAAAATAGACTTCCATTTACTTATTGCTTTGTTTAACCTTTGAACATATGTTTAGTTTATCTGAATCTAATTTTGATTAAGCAGGATAAAAACAAACCTCAGTAAGCTTTTCACTAAGATAAAAAGAAACCGGGAAAAGATTTTTGCATTATAAGTGAGGATTGCGAGCAATAATTTATTGATTCGAAATTGGGTGTATAAAATCCGATCAAATCTAACGACGTTGAAAACGTTTTCGATTGTTGAGACTTCTCATCATTTTGAATACTTTTCAATTGCATTAAATAATTCGATGAAGCCGCGAAGTAAGAAGAATAACCAAGGGACTCTTTGTTTGATTTGATTGATTTATCCGACACTAATTGGACGAATGCATACGTGGCCGCTACAAATTGGAAACGTAAAACAATCGTGTTCCCTTATGGTGTAACTTCTGCAAATTAAGAAGAAAATGCTTTTGGATTGAGACTCGCAATTCAAGCGGCTCAAAATAAATGAATTTCTTATTGGTGCATCCTTAGTAGGTTATCTCCTTCTCGACTTCGGTCGATTTCCTTTGATCCTAGAAACTCGTGGATGCGAATTTTTTTTTGTAGTGGGTCCTTGGCCTGGGGGAAGAACCCGCCCCACGACACCGCAATGCTAGCCTGCCAGCGCATACACGCGTCCTCAGTCAAGGCCAATCTCGGTAGATCCTACCATCCTCTTTCGTCGAGCCAGCAGATCATCGCTTTAGTCCTTTACGGACACGTTATCCACACCCTACTTCACTACAAAGTGGCACCCAACGTGGGGCCCCAAAAGCCTGGATGCATTTAATTTTCGCAAATTTTACAGAAATTAATCTAGTTTCGGACGTTAACAGAATTAAACTGAACAAAAAAGGGATTCTAATTAGAAACATTTAATTCGTGCATCTCATTATCGAACTCGGCACCGGCATGTTTTTGGCTCCATAATTTCACAAATATCGCTTCCTGTTTGCTGGAATTGTATTGACCGGCTTGCCAAGAGCGTATGTTCCAAGCGGTGACTAATGGTTTGTTTTCGTGAATCTGTGATTCAGTTCTTTAAATTTTGGAGAGTTTAAACTTTACTTCGGATTGAAAAATATAAACAGTACGTCATAAGGAAGTTACCTGTCGATACGCGAGGTGCATTACTATACAAGTCGAGCAAAGTAGTAGCCTATGCGGACAACATCAACATTTTGTCACGGTCATTAACAACTGCCAAAGAACTTTTCCTGAAACTCGACAACGAAGATCAACTAGTAGGGCTACAAATCAATGAAAATAAAATAAAGCTCACGATGCAGTCGAGAAAAAATACCTCAAATACACAAAATATCACACTTGGCGAATACAGTATCAAAAAGTAGGCGAATTTGCGCATTTAGGCGCCAAAATAACGAAAGGAGTAATGAAAGAGACGAAAAACGCCGAATAATACAGCTCGCAAATAAAATATTTTATTCAGTTTTGGCGATCTTGAAGACCAGCTACGTACACAGGAAAACAAAGCTCCAAGTATACAAATCTGTGATAAGATGCTATGGGTGTGAAACATGGACCCTAACCCAAACATTCGCAAATATATTGAGCGCCTTTGAGCGACGGGTCCTGAGGCGAATAATCGGAGCGAAGTTAGGCGGGGACCAATGGCGAATTTGATACAACCATGAGCTGTATGAAATTTTTGACGAACCGGAGGTCTCAGCGGTTGGAAGACTGTGAAAACTGCAATGGGCTGGCCACATGAATCGTATGGACGAACAACGGATACCCAAAAAGGTATTGGTTGGGAGAACTGAAGGCCGGAGACCAGTAGGGAAACCGAGTAAACGCTGGTCTGATTCGGTCGATGAAGACAGTTCATCGCTGATCGGGTTTCGAAATTGGAGGACGCGGTCAATGGACCGAGACAGTTGGAGGCGCTATTTGCAGGAAGCGAAGGCCCGAGAGGAGCTGTAGTGCTAAGAAGAAGAAGAAACATCTTTTTATACTAGTTATTTTGCGCTACAGAATAGGAAAATAGTAAATACGCAAAGTAAAAATGTAAATAAGCAAGTTGAAGTAGCAGTTGAGTGCGACTACAGATGATGAATTAGCCTTTGGTGCAGATAACTTTGCTTGAACATTAATTTATTTCCTCGCAACGAATTAGATATAAATCGCAGTTAAACTAGTTGGTTCTTCAAACCGTATTAAGATTTTGCTAACTTTTGGTCGTATTGAAAATATTATTTCAGGCCTCATGGTACATTACCCACATCTTCAGCGGGCGCCCAACGAGGATGCTGGGTAAGTACCCTTTTAGTTTTCTTTTTTAAATTTTCTATTAAATATTTATGTGTCTACATATATAGAGCATTAAATTTTGATTATTTCTCTTTTTACCGAGAAAAAGCAAAAATATTTCAAATACATTATTTATAGCGAAAAAACTTACAATCAAAATGAATCGACACCAATGGCATTAAGAGCTGGAGACTCTTTAGTTTAATTTGCAATGCTTCATTTTCATATTCGATTAGTATGTTCATGTGACATAGTATTCCACCTAGAAAAATAAAAATGATAACTAATTAGAATTTACATCCGACCTTTCTATTTCGCTGAACGTGACCGGGTATGGGACCCGCAATGAAAGCTGGCCCATCCACATACTGAGCTAGCCGTCGGGGGAGCTCCTCCCTTTGGATGTATTGTAGGGGCTCTTGCCCGGGTAAAGTGGCCTTCTGCTCTTGTGCTCTTTTATGGTATAGTGTTATATGATTCCATCGCATAATACTATAACATAAATTGGCCAAGTTTATGTTTCTTATTTAATGAAATTATCTTTGTATGAGTTTTTCACCTAAATGGGAAATAAAATGGCCACGTCAATATTTGGATCTTGATCCGGTTGCGAGGGTGCGACGGGGCACCGCTTCCACCTGGATGCTCCACTCTTATTTGTGCGCCATAAGTATCGTCGGTACCGACGAAGTCCTCTAAAGTCCGTCTGTTTTTTCCAGGCTCGGTTTGTCCTCTGTGTCAGCAATTTTCATGACCTTTAATAGGTCACCTCCTTCTCGACTACCCTTTCAATTCGTGGATGCGAAATTTTTTTGTAGTTGGTCCTTGTACTGGGGGCAAAGAACCCGCCCCAAGACACCGCAACGCTAGCCTGTCAGTGTATTCACGCGTCCTCAGACAAGGTCAATCTCGGCGGATCCTACCATCCACTTTCGCCGAGGCAGCTGACCATCGCTGCAGTCCTTCACAGACAATTTTTATCTACCCTCTCTACTACCAGCCGAACACCACTGCAGTCCTTCACGGACAGATTTAACATCTTTAAATTACTACAAATGTCGCGAGCAAATAATTGATGTCGCATAAACCGAAGTTTAAATTTGTAATTTATATTGCACCACACACAATTTCTCATTGTCGTGTGTAGTTCGGAACAAATTGAATGTTGGTAGCACTACCAACTTTTGCGGCGGCATGACCGGTGGTACTGCAAATTTCATCGAGATGAGTTATCATTTAATTGGTGAGAGAGTTGTTTTTGCACTGGACATGTGCGATAGTGCTATAGTTGCGAGTACCAAATAAGTAAAAATTGTGTTCAGTTCTTTGCATTTCGCTTGTTGGTGTTTCTCATACGTGAGTGATTTACGTTATTTGTGCTCCCATCATCTGGAAGCTCTTGCATTTCAAGCGATTCAAGACATGAGCTGGATTGAGAGGAACTGCATACTTTATCTTGGACTGAAAAGTCTATGTGAGCCCCGGTAATCAACCTTTTTCAACGGATGAATAAGGCTTGTGAGCTAACTGATGGTAAAGCTGTCGCAGCGAGCAACGCATCAGGTCCATGGAAACAATTTAGTGTGTATTAAGGACGCGCAAAGTTATTTTCATGAGCGTCAGGAAATTCGTTTTCACACGCATCACAAAATTAATCTGCAATCAGCAAATGAAAGGCATAAAAAGAAAGCATATGCATCGTGGCGACCCCACAGTCTAATTCATAAGTGCTAACTTGTACGTGTTATGCAAAATTTTGCTAAATAAATTGTGATTTAATAGAATTCTCGTCTTGTTCATTTGAAGTAATTGGTGTGACACATTGTTTTTTTATCATAAACTCTCACGGCGTGGCGCAGTCGGGTAAAGTTCCGACAGAGCTTTAAGTGTTCGAAATAAAAAAAACCGAAAAAGGTGAAATATCTCTCATGTAAATTTATATGTACTCGTATTATATTTGAAGAGAATAAATCAGTTGCAATCAGAACTCGGACTTGTTTGGTCGTGTGACGCATAACATAACATTGGGGACGAGGATGGGATAAAAAAAATAATAATAATTACGGGTATTACCAGCACAATGTGTTTGGAGTGAAATAAACGGTTTACGATGAACCGAGAACAATTTAATACTTTTATGGGGAACCTTCCAATCATTAATACAGGGATTGACGATTGAAAACACCTCGAGACGACTGCACTCCGGAAATCAATTCAGCATAAGAATTGCAGGGCATCATGAGGGGATTTAAGTGCGAAAAATTCGACACCTACATACAAGCCACCACGTTTATAGACTATTAAGGCACAATATCGAATGTGGGGCCTCGATAATTCAAAAATAATGCCTACGTTACCCAGGCCCGCCGTAAGCGGGTGTGCAAGGTGTGCCCCGCACGCGGGCGGCACGTCTTGGGGGCGGCAAATACATATTTAATAAAAATATATTGAATTGATTTATGGAAAAATATTCAACGTAACAAAATCAAGCTGAAATATAAAAAATTTCATCATATGGACACTGAAACTCTAGCAGCACCGGCGCCGTGCAGTTAATATTTCGTATAACGTAAACATTGCTATCCATCAAAATCAAAAGGCGAAATGTGTGTTGGAGTTCGAACTGCCCGAGCTGAAATATAAAAAAATTCATCATATGGACGATGAACCTCTCACAGCACCGGCACCGCACAGTTAATATTTCGCATAACGTAAACATTTCGACCCTTCGGAATGAAAATGCGAAAGAAAATGCACGAGGCGGTAGGGCGCTTGAAAATTAAGCACAGGGCAACAAACTATCTGGCCCAGTAGTTCTAAGTGCCGATGGGCACGAGCGTTTTTTAATGTTGCGTCAATTCAGCGGTACCGCAAATGCCATTTAAATACTATGTGATGATATTGGACAGCATACACAGCGGAACGCTGCAGTGCCGCCCGCTGCGGCATCCTAAATAGTATTCCAACAACATTTGTGATGCTGTTGTCGACGAAACGTTGAAATTTGCTCATGTGCACCGACACTAAGGCTCTTGTGCACGGACACGCATGCAGAGAATCAACTTAGTCGCTCGAATTTGTTTTCTTCTCAGAACTATCGTACTACCTATATGAAGTTATTTAGGAAAAGGTTCTTTTATCTCGGTGTGGTTAATTCAAGTCGCTTAAACTAGGTTTTTCTCTCAGTCGAACTATTAGTTCTAATGGAAAAGGTTCTTTCATTTCAATCTGCTAATTTAAGAACAAATACTAACATTGTAATTTCATCAGTGAGTTGATTTACGTTTCAAAGTTTTATATCAGTGTTAAATATATATGTAAGTGAACAAATTGCAATTATGGGAAGTGTCTAAGTTTATTTATCGACTTGTCTAATTGATTCCCAGTAATTGTCTGTTAGTTAGCATTTGTAGAACGAAAGTAAAAGAAGTTACGACTTTGCGTTGGAATCTTGTTTAAATTGGAAGTTGGAATCTTGTTCAAATTTCCTTTACATTTAAATCAGGAAAACCTTGAGACATTTGATTCATCTCGAAAAATCATTAAAATCAGTTTATAATTAGCAAATATATCGGGTAACGCGTAAACAAGCAAAAATAAATACTTTTTTAGGGTTTTGTAAAATTATTTTACAAAACCTTTCTAAAATCGGTACTGTCTGTCTGTCCGTCACAGCATGTTTCTCGGAAACTGTAGAAGCTAGAGACATGAAATTAAGCAAGAAGGTAAATAAAGTCGGTTTGAATAAATTTTTATAAGGGTTTTAAAGGGAGTCTCCCCATATATCGAGGGGGTCGTTATACATTTTCTTTTTGCCAAAAGTATCCTATATACAGTGAGTGTAAAAAGTGTACGTACGACTATAAACGTTCAAGAAAAATCATTATTTATCCGAACCGTTACAACATTTTCAGTATCTTTTTGCACCATATAATTCTTTTAAGACTAGGGAGTGACAAAGTGTTCAAAAAAATCAATTTGAAAAACTTAGTAGTAGCGAAACGTTTGACAAAATATTAATACTCCCTTTTAGATGCGCAAAAAGTCTTCGTACGGTTGCACTTTCTTATAAGTGCATGGAAGAAAAACCGTTAATTTTTCCAAATTTGGGGGGAAAATGAGCAATTGGTTAGTTAGAAGGACGATTCGACCCGATTTAGCTATTTTGAGTGCTACTGTCAAATAGCTTGATTAATGATTAGCCAAAGCAAGCCTTTAAAATGAAAGGAAGCTAGCGACATAGAGAAAAAGTCACCATCGGACATATAATCGTACGTACACTTTTTACACTCACTGTATGAGAAGTTTGCGTCCCCCTCTTCGCTAAAAGTCTGAAATCATGCAGGTAGACCTTAATGAGTAAAAAGGCAACAGAAGCCAAAATTCGATCAACTTTGTTAATAATAGTATGATTTTTAGGGTTTTGTAAAAAATTGTTTTAACAATGAAAATTTCAGATAGTATGAGTAACATGATTTTCTTTGAGATCTCATTAAATATTACTTCATAATATTATAAGTACTGCATTGTACCTTCCACAGTTTTATAAGCTTTGAAACCCCAGCTCGTCAAATATTTCATACAGCTTATGGCTTTACCGAATTCGCCATTGGTCCCCTTCTCGCTTCGCTCCAAAGATTCGCCTCAAGACCCGCCTCTTGAAGGCGTTCAACATGTTTGCGGATGCTTGGGTGAGGGTCCAAGTTTCACACCCATAGCATAGCACAGGTCTTATCATTATTAGTGCTTGCATATCATAGTATGAGTACAAAACCCTTCTGACACGAGCGTAGGTCTGTCTACCCGACTTGTTTTAATTTGATTGGAAGGATAGTAGGTACTTAATGTCTGACTTTGTACGGCTTCAATTGACGTGTAATGACCTAGACAATAAAGTTCTTTTGAGTTTGAGTGGAGTCAATATCCATTTTTTATTTTTGGCCGAACATGAAATATTTACTTAAAATTTCAGGAACCGCAAAGAAGGAGAAAGCTTTCTGGAGCACGATTTCGGCAGCAAAAGCGAGAAAAAGATGCACGGAACGAGAAATTGATGGGTTCCTTATGAAAATTTTTAAGAAAGCCAGAAAGTAAGAAATCAACACCTCAAGCAAATTTTGATGAAGCCTCAACAAACGCAGCTTTAAATCCAGGAACGATGGAAGTATCTCAAGAAAATTATGTAGATTGTAATCCTTTGTCAGAAAGAGACACTAGTCAAATAAGACAAACCTGTCTTGAAGATGTGGTAAGCATTTTATCGTCATTAGTGGTATGCGACAGTTTATATTTAAATGATGACCCCGGTTTGTGGCCCACTAGATTGACTAGTGATCTTGTTAATATTTTGGTTAGTCGTGGTCCCATACAAGTGGTTAACCATGATTTTCCCCCTAATGACGATGGGAGAAAGTTCAATGACAATTATTATTTCCGAAATCTCCCTAATCGAGAAAAATTTAAGAGAGAATGGCTTGTTTATTCTATTTCAAAAGATTCATTATATTGTTTTTGTTGCAAAATATTTGGGAAATCTTTAAGTAGTTTCTCTAATTTGAATGGATTTTCTGATTGGCAACATTTATCATCAGCGCTGAAAAGACATGAAACAAGCGTGTCTCATAATGAAAATGTGAAATCATGGGAACAATTGAATAAAATGTTAAAAAATAAAATCACTGTAAACCAAATGCAACTGAAACTATTAGAGTCAGAAAAAAACACTGGTGTGATGTGTTGGAAAGAATTATAGCCGTCATAAAGTTTTTATCTCAACAATGTCTAGCTTTTCGAGGCACGTCTAAAACTTTATATGAGCATGATAACGGTAATTTTCTAAAAGCAATATAAATGATACATTATTTGATTCAGTCATGCGTGAACATATTCACAGAATCCAGGCCTCGAAATTTGATTCAAGCCGTATGGCCCACTATTTAGGCGATCAAATTCAGAACGAAATCATTGATTTACTTGGCACCACAATAAAAAATGACATACTAGATAAAATCAGAGATTCAAAATATTTCTCCATTATATTAGATTGTACACCAGATGTAAGTCACACAGAGCAAATAACTGTGGTGATCAGGCATGTTTTCTTAAATAATGAAACTAAAATTGTTTCAATTTGTGAAAATTTCATTGGCTTCTGTCCAATCACTAATTCCACAGGTGAAGGTCTGTTAAATTTTGTTTTAGATTTATTTTCAGATTTAAATCTTAACCTTCAAAACTTACGCGGCCAAGGTTATGATAATGGCTCCAACATGCGGGGAAAACACAACGGGTTGCAAAAGAAAATTTTAGAAATTAATAATCGTGCATTTTACGTTCCCTGCTCGGCTCGTAGTCTTAATTTGGTAGTCAATGACGCAGCCAATATCACACACGAAACTGTAAATTTCTTTAATATAATTCAAGAAATTTATGTTTTCTTTTCATCATCTACAAAAAGGTGGTCGATAATTTGCAAATATTTGCCGGGCTTCAAATTAAAAGCTTTAAGTTCCACAAGATGGTCTAGCAGAATCGATGCAGTGAAACCATTACGGTATCATCTCGAAAAAATATTTGATGCCTTGCTGGAAATATCTGATAATGCATCGGCGGGATGGGATTGTACGACATCTCACAAAGCTCATTCCCTTGCGTTGAGCATTCAAAATTATAAATTCATATGCTCAGTAATAATTTGGTTTGATATTTTAAACGAAGTTAATACTTTGAGCAAAATTATGCAAAACCCCACAATGAATACTCAAATCTGTGTAAATTTGTTGGATAAATTGATTATTAAGTTCACCGAATATCGCACGGACAAACAGTTTGAGAAAATATTAGAAGAAGCTACCAATGTGGCCCAAGCTCTAAACGCACAAACAGATTTTCCACCAATAAACATCATTCGCCCAAGACGAAGACCAACACAGTTTCAATATGAGCATAGCGATGAAGTTTTACTAGACACTAAGATCAAATATAAAGTAGAGTTTTTTTTCAGAATCCTAGATCAGTCGCTCCTCTCTCTAAAGGATAGATTTGAAGAGTTAAAAACATTTACCGATGTATTTGGCTTTTTAAGCAATAAATTATTTAATTACAGCAATGATGACTTAATTAAACATTGCAAAGATTTACATTTAAAGCTTAAAGATAATTCCAATGGGGAAACAGACATTGACGGTATCGATTTATTTAATGAAATCAGAGCTTTAAATTTGCATTTCCCAGAAAACCAGTCGAATGATCCGCAGGCCTTGTTACAATATCTTTTTACTAATGACTTGATTTCAACATTTTCAAACATAACAATTGCGCTAAGAATATTACTTACATTGCCAGTTTCAGTTGCATCTGGTGAAAGGTCCTTTTCAAAGCTTAAAATTATAAAAAAACTATTTAAGGTCAACAATGCACCAGCAAACATTAAGTAATTTGGCCTTAGTTTCGATTGAACATGAAATTTTAGATAGCTTGGATACGAAAAAATTAATAGCAGATTTTGCAAACATACAGGCAAAAAGAGCTCAATTTTTGTAAATAATACATATTCATATAGCTTTGTGTTGAGTAAAACATTACTATGTATTTAAATAAAAAATAAATTTTGGCCGTTTAAATCGCGTTTAATTTATGTATTTACGTCATGGGTTCAATATCATAAGGAACAAACGTTTTTGTATATGAACATATCATTAGCCTGGGTATTTTCCGAATACACTCCGTTTGATATTGCTGGAAATGCTTTTTATATAAGCGAGAGTACCTTGTTGTTCCTTCTACCATGGGGCGGCATAATGGGTATTGCACACGGGCGCACAAACAGCTAGCGGCGGGCCTGACGTTGCCGCGAAACGTGAGTTGTTTTTGTCGTGTCTTAAGCCAGAAACTTTTCACGAGCTGAAAGTTGCCTTTGCCGGTGCTAGTACAGAGTTTGAGAAGCAGGCATATGACGATATTAAAGAAAAATTTTTGCGTCGATTCCAAATATGTACAACACGATTTAAGGCGTTGACGAATTTTCGGGACAGCATTCGATGCTCCGATCAGACTTTTGAGTCGTACGCAAATCAGCTTAATTAAGCCGAGATTGCGGCAACAAAGGTAACATGCTCAATCGACAATTGCGTAATCGCTTTCCAACAGGATTGCATCATAAACGACTCGAAATAGAATTAAAACAACGTTGCTCGGACCTTAAATCTTAAAAACAGCGAAGATTTAGATGTGGAAGTAACATTTGCAGAAGTGTTCGCTGTGGCTCAAGCACGAGAGGCAGCAGAAAAAGACTATGACACTAGTGGTTGTGAATCGGTGCAACGCGTTCAAGATGCGGCAAAACGTAGAATAGTTAGAAAACTTCAAAGTAACGAGTGTAACTAGTAAACAGTGCCGCGCAGAAAATAGTATTTGCAAAGAGTGTGGTATCCGAGGACATTTTGGATCGTGCTGCATCAAACGTGGTCGAGCTCAATTAAGTTACACAAGTGCACACACACATGCCAATAAAAACGAAAGCGAGAGCTACTAAAGCTACTAAAAGCAACAAAAAGTATACGAGAAACCGAAACAGCTTCCAAGAGGAAAATTTTTAAAACGGGCGGGACACAGCTCCGAGGACGAAACGGAATCCGACTCAATATTCCACGTTAATAAGGGAAAAGAATAAAAGTCAGTATCAACAACATTAAATGCCCAATGGATTGGGATCCAGGGGCAGCACACTCGAATATAAGCACAGCTTTGTGGAGGAAAATCGGATCACCACCACTATCCAAGGGCCCGACACTGAAAGCATACGGAAACTTCAATTTGAGAACTATGCAAAATACGACAGCTATTTCCTCGGTAGTTGTATTGGACAACGCAGCACCTTTGCTATTTACCGTGGAGTGAAGCGTTCTGCATGCAATGTCCGTCTCCGGTGCACTCCCTGAAGGAATCCAAGCATCAAAAGAAATACAACAACGATAAACTTGATCGAGAATTATCCAAAATAATTCAGGAAAATAAAATACTTTTTGAGAGCTCACGCGATAAGATTAAAATTTATCAAATTAAAATTCATTTAAAACCTAACGCGAAGCCTATACATGTATCGGCGCGTCCCATAAAATACGGTTTACAAAAAAATGCAGATGCTGAACTCGACAGACTTATGGAAAAAGGGGTGATTTCACACGTGGATCCTAACAATACACCGCTAGAGTGGGCAACATCAACAGTAAATGTCATAAAGAAAGATGGCACAATTAGAATTTGCGGTGACTTTCGAACAACACTTAACCCCGCGCTAGTAACATCTAGTCCCACTTTTTGATCAGCTGACACAAAAATTATCTCGCGGAGAAACGTATACAACGATTGACTTAAAGGATGCATATCTGCAATTTCAAATACACCCCGACTCAAGGAAATTCGTAGTTATTTCGACTCACAGAGGTTATTACCAGTGCAACCGCCTTCCTTTTGGCATCGCGAATTCCCCGGCTAGTTTTCAAAAGTATTTAGAAAACTTATTAGAAGGGATACCCAACGTTGCGGTATATTTTGACGACACCGCCATCACGGGCAAGGACAATCACACGCATTTGGTAAACATAAAAGAGGTTTTACGACGACTACGCGCAGCAGGCTTTCGAGTAAAACTCAACCCTCAATCGAATATTTGGGACATACAATCAGTAAAGAAGGTACACGACCATCACAATCCAAATTGGCAGCGATTGCAAATGCTTCAACACCAACCAACGTAAAGGAGCTCAGATCTTTTTTAGGTTTAATAAATGTTTATGAACGATTTATACCTAACCTGCACGGTACGTGCACAAATCTTCACTCATTAACAGGAACACAACAACAATAGAGGTGGGGTGCTGCGGAATTACAGACATTCGAGCACATAAAGCAAAATGTGGTTAAAACTAATATTATCGTACCGTACGACCTTAACCGCCAACTATACGTAGCATGTGACGCATTTGAAAAAGGAGTAGGAGCTGTCTTATTTCATAAAACTAGTGCGCAAAGCGAGAAGCCTATTGCCTTTGCTTTTCGCAAACTTACTAACGTGGAGCAAAAATATTCTGTGGTCGATCGCGAAGCCTTAGCAATAAAAAAATTTGACCAATTTTAACGAGGTACTACGTTCACGCTAATCACAGACCATAATCCTTTACATTTGTTTGGCGAAAATCGGAATCTGCCGAAATTGGTCAATAGCCGACTGACTCGGTGGGCGCTCTACGTCGGATCGTATAACTACAACATAGAATATAGAAGAGGAGTTAAAAACGGCATTGCGGATTGCTTATCACAACTTCAAAATAATAACGAATAGGCAGGCAAAGAAGAGCATCGTATTAACAAGATATCAGAGGGATTAGTAAGTAAGAAGTACGACGATATACAACTATCACAAAAGATTTTACAGAAAGCAACAAAAAACGACCCTGTGCTACGAAAAGTATTATGGCTAGTACGATCCTGTTGGAGTAGCAAAGATTAACGAACGAGCTTAAAGCGTACTACGACAAAAAAAAACGAAATCGATACAACCGACAACATTCTAACCTGGCAGGGTAGACTTATCATACCTAACAAACTTCGCCAACCGGTGCTAACACGTCTACACATCGGACATCCGGGAATGCGTGCAATAGCCCGTTTTTATGTCTGGAGGCCACTTATAAATGCCGACATCGACACATTTGTAAAAAAATGCAGGCCATGCCAGGAACAAAGGCCGCAATTGAATGAGCTTCCAGTGTTTTCGTGGACTATACCGGAACGACCATGGCAAATCATTGTATCGGATAACGGGCCACAATTTATATACGAAAAATTTTAACATTTTTGTAAAACACGACGAATAAACCACATTAGATCGTCACCATACCATCCCAGGACCAATGGGCTCGCTGAGCGTTTTGTTCAGACTTTTAAACTCCACATGCTGCAACAGGTAAAAATCCAGCTGCGATAATGTTTAGCAGACGACTGAATGGTATTTTCGTCAACTCAAAACCCGACAAGAGACAAGAACTGCAGTTCAAGAGGCTAAGACAAGAGATTGAGTCAGGTAAGAAGATACGCGAATTCCAACCAGGGCAACAAGTCTATTACAAGACAAAACTTGAAAAAAATGGCAGCCTGCAAAAGTTATGGAGAGACCACATTGGTACTCCTATCGTATACTAACGCCCGACGGTGTGGAGAGAAGACGACAATGCGACCACATGCGCGAACGTAATGAAGACGAAGACGTAGATAAAAACGACATTCTTCCAGACTTGCAGATCTCACCAAATATACCAATAATCGTTGAACATATTACGACCAGCACTCCGACGTCTCAAGTTAAATCTCAAGAGGCTGTGATGGAAAATATCGAACTACCCTCAGAACCGAGACAAAGCAAACGTATTCGCAGAGCCAGACCGTTTCAGAAGCAGTGCTTACCAATGAAAATCTGTTACATACTTAATGTTTTTCTTAATATTAATAAACGAATCCATTCAGCTTGAATATTTAGTACTTTCAAAATGTTTTGAATTATTATTTCACTATTTGTTTTAAAGGAATATTGATAATTTAACATAATTGAATATGTATCGCCTTATGATACGGCGGGAGGAATGTCATGTAAATGTATATGCACTCGTACTATACTTGAAAAGAATAAATCAGTTACAATCAGAACTCGGACTTGTTTGGTTGTGTCACGCTTTACATAACAACTATCGTCTCGACAACGCGTAAATGTGAATTTGGAAAAGACAATTTTAATGTGCCGAATGTTGGAGAGTGAAAGGCAAAAATGGGGGAGTTAGATTGCAGCTACGGACGAGAAAAGTGTGTGTGAAATACTTGCGGGATCGGTAGAATATTTTTCTGCGCGAAGTTGCTCGAAGTGAATGTTTTGAGGAAGTTGTGCTGTTTGTTTCTTCCGTGTAGCGGCAACAGTATTTCGTTTTGATCTTGGGCTGGTCGCTTTGCAAAGTTGTTACACATCTTAATAAATAAGTTCTGAGTACTGTATAAGCATTTAGTGGAGGAGAAATCTAAGTATTACAGTTGCGTTGTAGAACGCGCAAGCTATACCTGTCCATACGCATTCTGTTGTCTCTGATACCGTGGGCTAACAACATTTGGCGGATATTTCATATTGGCGAAGGCAATTTCGACGTTGTCGAAACAGTTCAGATTAATATATTGTATCAAATCCCAGCTCATTCAATTTGGCTGAGAACAGCAGATAGTTCAAGACGCAAGTCAACTGCTAGCGTCATTTAGTGAAGGAAAACACTTGTGACAATTGCCTTCTTGCCTGCATGTGCCGATTTCTATTACACTTTTCTGGTACGTTACGAATTGTACTATGCTGTCTATGTAAAGACGTGGGAACTATTGAATTCGGTTGATTCGTTGGCCAGATTACACCAAATCGGAAAATAATTGTATGGAATACGTAGGCACTAAATCTGATGTCTTGTTGCCATTGTTTTCAGTCTTGCCACCTATATCCTCGGTTGTGTCGTGTTGAAGGGCTCGAACGAGAAGGTCGGAAAGTGAAGAGGGAAAAGCGTCTGACCGTTAAGCGAGTTGAGGTTGGAAATCGAAAAAAAATGGAAAGCGACGAAAAGGAAACGGTTTTTTTTTGCATTTGTGTGACCATAACACGAAGAGTTAAGGCAAGGAAAAGAAAGTGATAACGAGTCCAAGTGTTGAACCGCGAGAAAATTTAACGTCTAATTATTTATAAAAAAAAAATAATTTTAATATGTTGCCATTTCGTGCGTTAATCACTTAATTTTAGACCATGCATTGCTGAGCCAAGTAGAATTTATTCTCTCCGTGCCATTTAAGAGTCTAAGTGATCGTAATTGGGACGTAAAAAATCAAATTCGTTTCGACAAAGCGGTTATAATCTTTAAATTTTATGTTTCTCTAGTGGAATTATTTTTTAAGTGATCAGTTCAGCTATTTAACAAATAGAAGTAATAGCACTTATAGCAAATTTTTAACAATTAAAAAGCATGCAGGAATCAATCAGGCATGTCGCCGCGTTTCGTTCGTCGGCAGGTTACCTAGGCCATACACGGTATTTCGGATTGTTACATATTTCTGACTTCTTCTTGTGGTGGGCTCTTGTGCTGTGGGAGAAAACCCGCCCCACGAACCCGCAAAGCTACCTTGTCAGCGTACTTACGCGTCCCCAGACAAGGCCATTTCCAGCTGAGCTCTAATTTTTCGCTCGCTGAATTAGGAGTCCACGATGCAGTCCTGTACGGACACATTACCACCCATTAAAACACTACAGGTATGGAACACTATTTAAATTGGATACATAATGAAGGGGCCAGAAAAGCAGCAATACGTGTTTTGTGAAAAAATTCAAGGTCAAGCGAAGGAAGTAATCATCAATCTACCAAATACCAATAACTGGGAGGGAATCAAGCAAGCATTACAACACACTTGCCGACCTGATATAGAGCTTGTAGATATTTACAGAAGCATCCACAGCTTAAGAGCAAACACTGTACGAAAAAATTCAAAAAATCAGAATTAAAACAAATGAATTGATTATACAATATATTATGAAAATAAAAATTATGTTAATTACATTAAAGATCTCTTTTAGTTAATTACATTAAAGATATTACACAAGATACATTACTTGAAAAAATTTACTGCAAAAATTATTTAAATCAAATTTTGAATATTAAACGAAAAATCAGGTACGCAAATCTTTGTATTTGATCAGAAATGTCAAAAGTGCAAGTTGAAAAACAAAACTACGACAAATTTCAAAGCGACCTGAAACAAAGCAACTAAATTGTTCGGACAAAACAGACCGACAGAACAACAAACAACACAACAAAAAAATATTAATAATAGTGAAAAATCTAGTGGCTAAGCTAAAATTCGGGTAGGTGAAACCAAAGTTATCGCGCGAAAAATAACGTTTCGTACCAAAGTAAGCAAAGTTATAGGTCAAATTCGGGTCAGTACAGGACTAATTCTGTGGAGCCGATGGAAGTAGATAATGAAGAAGAATCTAATTTAACAAATCAGGCAGATCCTTGTTTACACTGCCAAGGTCACAGAAGTGATACCAGATAAAATGATTATTGTCGTAAATTCGTAAGATACTTCTAAAGTGGCCAACCTATAACGAAATATTTGAAGAAAGATGTGTGGCGACTCAGAATGTCCCGACGGTCATGCAGCTCTCACGTCGCAAGCAGATTCTAGTGCCACGACAGGTTTTTTCTTGTTATTCACATACGCTCTCATATCAGAAATTGTGAAAATTGCCTGTGCTGCTCTTCTCGGTTCTCAAGAAACAACATACCGAGAGCATGCACAATGAAAAAGACGAGTTTTTACTTTCTGTTCCAGCCTTTTTCACGGATGTACGCTCTTGTAGCCATCTTCGTCCATAACAGTTTGTTTCAATAAATATAAGATTTTGAAAAACGACAAGCCAAGACCATCACCAGTGCCATAATGAGCAACTTTATCGCCGTTGCATACCACACGCTGCCAATTCCAAGCGCAACTCTCGGAGCAGCTAAAAGGTTGTACGACCAAGAAAGCCCTACTTACCTGAAGCTTTTGAGTGCTGCAAGCAAGGCATCGCCGAGGTAGCCACATCAGTCTTCCTTTCGCCCTCGCATCAATTGGCACCGACGCGTCCAGCACTATCATTGGCGCGACCTTGCACCAACATCGGGACGACGGCAGTTGGGTACCGTTGGATTTCTTCTCGAGGCAGCTCTCTGAAACAGAACAGCGCTTTTCAACCTACAACCAGCGCATCTTGGAGGGAAGGCACCGGCCACTTACTTTTGTACTTTTGCTCTGACGTAACGCTCGGACAAAGCCTCGCCTCGTCAAAGCAGACAATTGATTTCATCTCCCAATTCGATCTGCGAGTGGAGTGTATACCAAGGGATGACAACATCGTCGCTGATGCAATTTCACGTATAGAGACGGTCACGATACCCAATCACAGCTCGAGCCATGAGCGAAGCTGTATGGCGTGATATCATTTCAATGTTATATTCATCAAATTAGATGATTTGAACTGATGTGAACGTAGTATAAGAGACAAAGAAATAAGCAAACGAAATCTGGTGGCCCCTCTAGAATTAAAAATGAAATTTACAAAATTAGTTAACACGACTACATATCTCAAAAATAAATAAGTCAGGTATCGTTAACTATTTAGTACTTTCGTTGCTGAAAATGAATGCGAAGAATGCGTGTAAATGGATAATGCAGCTACTGCATTTTGCGCAACTTGTACATAAACATTAGAAGTGAAATGACGTTCTTTTAGGGAATAATGACAGACAGCTCTCTAGAATATACTAAATCAATCAACACAAATCACATTAAGAGACATACTATACATTTGACCTTTCACAATTAATTTACCGGAATGCCTTGCTTTGTATGCTTGTACGATATACATATGTATATTTCTTGTTAGAAATCAATATGGATAACAAAAAACCCCTAATATTCATCAGTGATCGAAAGAACTCTAGTCCAATCAACATTATTTGGCCACGCAAATTCTATTTCAAGGAATTTTCGGAGTAAATATTAGCGTGTTGACTTTCCATGTAATATTCTTATGAGGGTCTTGTGCTTACTTTTGTTTACGTCATCATTTTAAACATTAAAATGAATATCATAAGCCATTTAAATTAAAGTCATCATTAGTTATATCAGACCGCTCAAATGACCACCCAGTTAGTGGTGGCAACAAAGTAAACATTGTGTCTGGCAGCGGATGCAGACCCAAAAGTATTAATTTGATACACGATGCAGTGTTTTAGATAAGTGGCGACATTTGTCTGAAACATTGTATCGTATTCGCAAAATATATCAACATAAGAATAAACTTAATCTGCATCTTGTGTCCAAAGTTTCACTGTCAGCAAAAAGATAATGATAAGATGAGGACATCGCTAATGAAATTTAAAAAGAGTTAGTTAGTGGAGTTTCAGTCGCGACCTAACGTGGACGAAAGTGTATAAATCATTAACATACGAAAGTTCCTCCCTATAAATGAAAAATATTATAAGAAAGATACATACAAAAATAAAGAATTGTTGAAGTGATTCAAGTGTTTTGGTGTGTGAATGTAACTGGCGCAGTCGTATCGAACCTTTGAAGTTAAGCTTCCAAGTGAAAAAAAAAAAATAATAATAAATAAATAAAAGCACTTTTAATTTGTACCCAAGCCTGGTTCTTCTGTCGACGCTAAATAATTCGTTTAACTTTAAACAATTTATAAAATCAAAAAATTGTGGTAATCAACAAAATGGCACACCAGGGAAATGCAGCGGAAATACCCGGCCTAAATAATTTGCTATCTTTGGATATCGATCCATTCAAGTATGTTTCAAAATTACCAACATACGATGGAGCACGCGAGTCCTTGAAGAGCTTCATAAACAGTGTGGAGATTCTGATTTCTGCCCTCACAAATTTCAACCCGTTATCCCAGTTGGTGATTATAAACCTGCTTAAGGCGAAATTCACAGGTAAAGCGCAACAAATGATAAACATTAATAATCATTTACAGACCTGGCCCGAGATTAGAGCACTTCTCATTTCCAATTTCGGTGATTCCAAAAATTGCCTACAATTGCTTGACGATCTTCGAGCAACAGAATTTAGAACCAATGTTATCGACTTTTACAACTGCGTTGTTGATAAGTTGCAACGAATCAACATAAAGGCTGAGCTTGAGAATCGAATGGAAGATATGGAGAGTAATAAACGAATCGCTCTGGATGTCTTTAAAAATAAACTTATCGAACCTGTTAGGAGCGTAATTTTTAGCAGAAACCCCAATTCACTGGAACAGGCCCTGGCAATTTTAAGCGAAGGAAATTACCTGGATTATTCCAAAAACCGAAATAGTAGTTCGAAAAATTTTAAAAATTTACCAAGTAACAATAATTCTGGCCAACAAAATCAAAATAAAAATTTTCAATACAACAGTAATTTTCAGAGTAGTAATTTTCGAAATCGAAACAATTTCTCTGAAAGTCAAAATAATTTTCCTAATGGCAATAATCCTCAAAATTTGAATAATAATTTCCAAAACCGACGTGCAAATTTCAATCACAATAACTCAACTCAATCCAGAATCAGACATTTTGGACAACCACAACCTATGGACGTGGACGATTCCTTTCATTTAGTGCGAACAGATTCAAATGATTGTGCAAATTTTTCGGAACCGGCCTCGGAAAAAAATCTAAACTACCCTATATCAGAATAGATTCTTATGGAATGCCCCTTCGATTTCTTGTGGATACTGGCGCGAGTTTAAGTGCTATCCGTCCCAATTTGTGTAATCCAAAGTTACGAATCCCTGTGAACAAATCAAAGATTCACACTTTAAATTCAGTCTTATACTATGATTATTTGGTTTCATTGAAACCTTTTAGAGAGTTTTGCAATTCTCATGAAAGTTCAAAGCGAAGATTCAACTTCATAGAAGTTGCGTTTAGCGATAAATTTGATGGAACTATCGGAAATAATGTGCTTTCTACATTTAAAACCAAAATAGATTTGTACGAAAAGACGATTCAAGTTGATGACCGAAAAATTCCTCTCTTCTTCGATGAACACGAAGAAAACCCAATAGAAAAGTCCAAACTTTCATCTCAACAAACGTTGGAACATCATGGTGAACGTGACGATTGGCAAATTAGTCTTGACAAGGTTTTGGCATTTTCTGATGAAAGAAAGCCTACCCAAGATATTGTTAAAGAGATTCAAACAGATCATTTGAATTTCGAAGAAAAAGAAAAAAATTTAAAATTGGTAAAAGAATTTCAAAATATTTTCTATCAGGAAGGTCAGGATTTGAGTTTTACAAATGTAATAAAACACGAAATTAAAACTAGACATAATGAACCAATTTATGCAAAGACTTATAGGTATCCGGAAATCCACAAATCAACAGTTGAAACTCAGATTCAAGAGATGCTTAATCAGGGCGTGATTAGGCACAGTTTTTCTCCTTATTTGGCTCCCATTTGGATTGTGCCCAAAAAATTGGACGCATCTGGAGAGAGGAAGTGGAGAATCGTTGTCGATTATCGTAAGTTGAATGACGCTACGATTGACGACAGATTCCCAATCCCTAATATCGATGAAACATTAGAGAAGCTCGGTAGATCACTTTATTTCACAACACTAGACTTGGCTAAAGGTTTTCATCAGATTGAAATAAGAGATGAAGACATTGCTAAAACCGCCTTTTCAACCAGTTTTGGGCACTACGAATTCAGAAGAATGCCGTTCGGGCTTAAAAACGCCCCAGCTACCTTTCAGCGTTTAATGAATTCTGTACTTAAGGAGTATATTGGGAGAATCTGCCATGTATATATGGATGATATAATAATATTCAGTACTTCACTTCAGGAACATTTGGATTCTTTACGCAAAATTTTCACCCGACTAAAAGAGACAAATCTAAAAATTCAAATTGATAAATCTGAGTTTTTGAGGCGTGAGGTGGAGTTTTTGGGTCATGTTGTCGGTCCGGATGGTATAAGGCCAAATCCGGGGAAGGTTGAAGCTATTTGCAAAATGAAAATTCCTCAAACTCAGAAGAATATAAAACAATTTCTGGGCATGGTCGGATATTACCGTAAATTTATTCAGGATTTCTCTAAAATCGCTAAAGCATTAACCTCCAAATTGAAAAAAGATTCTCGTATTAATATAAATGATCCAGAATATCAAAAGAGTTTTGAACAACTAAAATTACTAGTCATGAGTGATCCTGTGCTAAAATACCCAAACTTCGATAAACCTTTCACCGTGACTACCGATGCCTCCAATTATGCCGTTGGTGCTGTCCTGTCCCAGGACGGACACCCTGTGTGTTTCGCGAGCAGAACTTTAAATGTCCACGAAACTAAGTATTCTACAATAGAGAAGGAACTTTTGAGTATTGTTTGGGCGCTTAAATACTTCCGACCATACATCTACGGGAGAAAGTTTATAGTTAGAACAGATCATAAGCCTCTTACTTGGCTTACAAATTTGAAAGAACCAAATTTAAAGCTCCAACGCTGGAAATTTCAGCTGGAAGAATATAATTTTGACATCGGATTTATTAAAGGAAAGGAAAATGTCGTTGCCGACTGTTTTTCTAAACCGGTTTTGCTTGTTAACGCCTGTGAAGATTGTACCAATGGTGATTCAGTTCGTGGCACTTGCCATAGTGCAGAAGAGGATAACAGTAATTACATAGCTATCACTGAGAAACCTTTAAACCTTTTTAGAACTCAAATCATAATAAAACAGGGCAAAGAAAAGCAAACAAAAATTGAAAAACATTTTGGTAGAACTCGAAAAATTTTTATATCTAAAGAACCAGATGCTAAATTCTATAACTATGTTCTTAAAAATCACCTTCCTTCAAAAGGGCTGGTTGGATTATACATAGATAATGAAAGTTTATTTAGTGAATTTCAAAATGCTTATTTAAATTGGATTGGATACCATAATCCCGTTAAATTACTGAAGTCACCATATCTTCTTTTTGATTGCGACAATCAGGAACAGATACACGAAGAAATTCTCCGAGAACATCTCCGAAATAACCACCGCAGTATAGAAGAGGTTTACCAAAATATCAAAACCAAATACTTCTATCCAAATTTGAAAGAAGAAATTCGGAATCTTATCAATAATTGTGAGATTTGTAACATCGCTAAGTACGATCACAGACAACCTAATCCCCCATTTCAAAAAACTGTTATCCCTAAAGGCCCCAGTGAAACAGTTCACATGGATATCTGGTTCAGAAATAAAATTTCAATGTACGCTTCATTCATCGATAAATTTTCGAAATTCGCTCAATTAATCCCAATCCAATCCAGAACATGGCCAGAAATTCGAAAAGCATTAAATACCTACTTTGCAGCTAACGATAAATCAAAACTCATAATAACAGATAACGAATCGGCATTCCAAAATAATTTGCAGTACTTTTTACAAAACGAAGGCACTAGAACCCACTTTTCTACTCCGGGCCTCAAAACGGGAAACAGCGACATTGAGAGATTTCATAATACTTTAAACGAAAACTTAAGAATAATGATAGAGAAAAATAAACGCGATAAAACTCAAGTTGTTTGCATTCAAGAAGCCATTAAGTTTTATAATAGATCAATTCACACTACCACTAGAGAAAGGCCAATTGATTTTAAAAATGGAGGAATTTCATCTGACAAATATCCCGAAATTAGACAACGAATTCTGAATGCTCAGGAGAAACATCTCAAATACCATAACAAAAACAAACAGGATTGTTTATATAACCCTGATTACGTTAAAAATATTCACGCAACTTCGAAATTACAGCCTAAATTCAAAAAAAATAATTACAAAAGACCGATTTATAAAAAGCTCTTCAAACGTTCAAAAAAATACCAAAGTAACTCTAAATCATTTCAGGAAGACTCGCACTATTTGCCTTACTGTTCATCTGCACCAGTGGACAAAACATAGAGGTGAATGAGATTCCTTATGGAAATGGGTTCACTCTCATAAATATTAAACCAATCAGCATGATTCAGAGTTTTGACAAGGTTGTTCATCTTATTAACTTGGGAGAATTCGAAAAAATGTTAAAACTTATAGACAACACAGTTCCGGAAAATTTTTACAGTACACACCGTTCGCACTACCTTATTAAAGAAAAAATTTTGGCAAAATTATTTCAACTTCGTCCTCATAGTATCAATAGATCAAAAAGAGGATTAGTTAACATTTACGGAAAATTTCTACATTGGATAGGCGGAACCATGGACGACGATGACAGACAAGATATTGAGGCTCATTTTTATACTATCCAAAACAATTTAAATGTACTAACCGATACCGCCAACAAACAAATTTCCATTAATACCCAAATAAATTCAGAATTGGAAAATATAACCGAACATATAAATAAAAATCAAAAACTTATCTTAGACAAACTCAATGAATTAACTTCAAAATCAAATGAATTAGAAAAAACATTTTTGAACTACCAATATGAACAAGAAATCAAAGAAAATTTACAATTTATACTAAATGCCATTGTAGAGATTCTAGATATCATTTTGCTTTCACGATTGGAAATTTTGAGTAGAAATATACTAACATTTGAAGAAATTCAAAAGCATAAAATCGACACGTTGAAGTTACAGAATCTTAGAATTGCAGTTGGCCAATTAGAAGCAAAAATACTTATTGTAATCCAGATCCCTAATTTTTCCAATATTTCATACTATCAGACTCAAATTGTACCAATTCCGAACAAACGCAATTTGGAACTACTCACTGAACATGTCAAAATTATAACTTCTCGAAATAATGTGTATATGTACACTAAAGAAAATATTGAAAAGGATCTAATTTCCATCAAAGATGATTGTATCTCCAATTTACTTAATGATCCATTTAATTGTATTCTTAAACCAAATGAAACTGGAACTATAGAAAGAGTTACCGAGAATATAATCATCACTAAAAACTTAAGACCTACAATAATTATTCAAAATTGTAACGAACAGAACCTCACTATAAAGGGACATAATATCATTAAATTTTCCAATTGCAAAATAATCATTAACAATTTATCTTTTGAAAACCAAATAGATTACAGTAACCAAAATATTATTTTTCCAAACATCATTAAAAATATAACGTATCAAGAAGAATCAAATTTAACTTTGGACTTTGTATACAGAAAAAATATAGAAAATTTAAAACAAGTCGAATTGATAAAGTTTCAACATTTTAATAGATCCTGGTGGGGAACGTTCGCAGATGTTTCGATTCTAGTAATAATCTGTCTACTATTGTTTGCTGTTTTTGTTTATTATAGACTTTGTAAAGGAAGGAACTTGAGACTTGCAATTCATTCGGATCGCGAGGACACGATCCCACTTAAGGATGGGCGAGTTATATCAGACCGCTCAAATGACCACCCAGTTAGTGGTGGCAACAAAGTAAACATTGTGTCTGGCAGCGGATGCAGACCCAAAAGTATTAATTTGATACACGATGCAGTGTTTTAGATAAGTGGCGACATTTGTCTGAAACATTGTATCGTATTCGCAAAATATATCAACATAAGAATAAACTTAATCTACATCATGTGTCCAAAGTTTCACTGTCAGCAAAAAGATAATGATAAGATGAGGACATCGCGAATGAAACTTAAAAAGAGTTAGTTAGAGGAGTTTCAGTCGCGACCTAACGTGGACGAAAGTGCATAAATCATTAACATACGAAAGTTCCTCCCTATAAATGAAAAATATTATAAGAAAGATACATACAAAAATAAAGAATTGTTGAAGTGATTCAAGTGTTTTGGTGTGTGAATGTAACTCATTTTATGTTGAATTCAAAACAATTAAGCATTCAAGTTACAGTACGTTAAGGTCGTCATTTTTGCATTCCATTTGCCATAAGCACATGACATTTGGCCATGAACTATGTGCATTTTTGCTTGATCATGAAATTATAGTAGCTTTGCTTATGAACTATGTGTGTGTGTCATTTTAACTTGATCATGAAAATTTTGTATCTTTGCTTATGAAATATGTATGTAATTTAAGTTTGTCAAGTAAGAATTAATTTTGTATTTAAAGTTTAGAATTGTTAAAAATAAATTAGAGTTGTTGCTGATACCGACGTGTTTTCTTAGTAAAATCAACTTCTGTGGATTCAGGCCCGTTTCTTAACCTTGAACTAGACACCTTACACTTGAGCCTGGTACTGTAAGACGACTCACAGCTTGGAAAGCCTCAGTAAGGAACCAGAGCCAAGCAATTCTGTCGGTGTTCTGTCCTTTTCGATGAGGAAAGACACTTCAGTGTCTTCAGACTCAATGAAGTCGAAGCGACTCAAAGAAGTTAAAACGCGTCTGCTCGCACAACCAAGCAGGACCTACGGCTTTTCAAAAAAAAACAACAAGTGATTTAAATTCAACTACGTACTTTCCCTTTACTTTCTAGTAAGTGAAAACTAGTGCAGACTCTGACCTGTCAATGCAGAGAATATTTCAATTGCTGGAAAGGTCACAATGATCAATCATTTATAGAAAAAACAGCAAAAAATAAGAATTTATTTGCATTCTTCAAAATGATATTCATTATCAATGACATAATACAACTTTCACTTGCCTTCTAGCACTAAAGAATGTGAGATCTTACATACTTATCACTACACTCGTGAGCATAATATTGTATTCTCTATGATGCACTCGAGGTATTTTCTATATAGATATGAGAACACATGTCAAGTTCACTGGTACATTATCTTACAAAGTAATAATCTTATCATAACAAACGTATTATCTTTGCGGGAAAAGCTTAGAATATTCGACTAGACATTTTGACTACAGAACTTCGAGAATTGTTTTGTAAAGTTTAAGGAAGACAAACGATAACAAAGAAGAGAAGATTTGGAAGATCTTAAGTCAACGTTTCTTGGAATGAAATTTAGATGTAATTTAGAAAGGGGATTTTTTATAAGTTGTTTGTTTAATTTAGACCTGATAAGTAATTTTGAAAATCTTGGTATTTTCCGATTAAAAGCTTTCTCTGCTTGGAAGTGTGTTTCATAATTGTTTGTTATTGTTTCCACTAAAAGCAAATTCAAGCATACTTTCTATTCTGAATAAGCCCTCTTATAATGAAGCGTATTAGTCGTTTGGTTATATACTCGCGTTTAACGTAGACTTCCTGCCGTCTTAAATGATCGCGAGAATTTGTTCCAATAAAACGTTAGAATTTAAATTTTTTTCAACGCATATATATATATATATATATATATATATATATATATATATATATATATATATATACATATATGTATATATATATATATATATATATATATATATATATATATATGTATATATATATATATATATATATATATATATATATATATATATATATATATATATATATATATATATATAATATATATAATCAAACACAAATATTGGAAAATTCAGAATTAATTAAAGCATTGAATTACACTATAACTTTCTCGTTTTATTCATTCTCCCTTCTTACATATGGGGGCTTGTCGGTGCCTCAACCGGTGAAAGTAAAATAAGAAAAGAGACAGTCGCGTGAAAAAAATCAGTGTGTATTGCGGGTCGATCGAATTTTCGAGAAAATCAGTTGATAATGTTGTGGTTGTCTTGTGCAAAATATACAGTTGAAAAGTTGAGCACAAACAACAATTAAAAAATAAAAGAAGCCAAAGAAAAAAATTACTACATGAGTGACGCAGAATGAGACTCGACGGGAAATACCGGTATTCTAACGAGAACGAAGAGTAAAAAGTTGCAATCAGAAAAAGGAAAAACAAAAAACAAATCAGGCGCGGAGAGGGAAAAAATCAATGAAGAAGAGAGCGAAGGAGATGAAACAAAGATAATACAATAGAAAAAACCGAGCTTCAAGATTTAATAGCACTGCTCACTGCAAAATACTCGCTGGAAGCTAATGCGAATGTAAATGCAAATGTAGAAGAAATTATCCCATACTTTACAGGCGAGGCAGGCGAATCAACTTCGAAATGGTTTGAAAACTTTGAATCGATAGCTACGAGTTCCAGATAGGGGGATACCAAAAAGTTGATTTATGCGCGTAGCAAGATGACAAAAATAGCAAAATTGTTTGAACAATCATTAACAGTCACACACTTTTTCAAGTATTGCAGTTCACAACCAGCTGCGCGAAAGAAAAAAAGAAGGGGATGAAAGTGTACACGAATATATGTTACACATGCGTAATATTGGGACGGCGGGACCGGTGGAGGAGAAGTCAATTATCCAATACATTGTAGACGGCATAAAAGAAAAACCAGAGGCGAAAATAACATTGTACGGTGCAAAAAGTTATGCTGAATTAAGGGAGTAAATAGAAATATTCGAACGCATACACAAAACAAATCAAAGGCACACAAAGTATAAACAAAACGGTGAAATGCGAAAAGAACATTGTTACAATTGCGGTTCGACAGAGCATAAGCGACGGGAGTGTAAAGAGATGCAAAAGTATTTTAAATGTAATTCGACGGGTCACATTGCTAGAAATTGTACAAACAAACAAGATGACAAATCTACACAGCAGAAATGAAGAAACTTTCAAGAGCAAGAATCGACAACAACAATTTGGAGTGTTTCATTGACGGTGGTGCGGACATTTCAATTATCAAAGAAAACCTGTTTAAAAAACATTTTGCAAAAAAAGCAACTAAAAAATATGATGAAGACATTGTTGGCTTTGGCGGCGGAACAACAAAGCCTAAAGGCAAATTTATGTGCGTAGTCAAGCTAGACAAAGTAAAATTAAAACGCTATGTAGTCATTGTGCCGGATAACGCGGTAAATTATGACGTCATAATCGAGTATGACATTCTTGGGCAAATGCAGGTATATATCGGACGAAAATGGTTGCAATTTTATCTTGATAATTTCAAAAAACGGAAGCGAAGCAAAAGATATTATGAGCATTGCGATAAATAATGAAACTCTACAGTACGATAAAGAAATCGCAGACCAAAAAGAAAAGTATAAGCCCGTTAAAGTTAAACAAAGTCCGGTCGAATCGAAAATTATATTAGCAGAAGAGGTACCGATATACACAGCGCCAAGCAGAAAAACGGCAGGAGATGCAAAACTAATTACGAAACAGATCGAGGAATGGCTTGAGGAAGGAATTATTCGAAACTCGACATCACAGTATTGCAGCCGTGTTGTGTTAGTGGATAAAAGAGATAGGACCAAAAGAGTATGTGTAGACTGCAGACGTCTTAACAAAGTGGTTTTTAAAGATCAGTATCCAATACCCAACATGGAAGATGTTGTCGACAAACTGAGTGGGACGATGATATTCAGCACACTGGATATTGAAAATGCCTTTCTTCACGTGCCAATTGAGGAAGCTAGCCGTAAATACGCGGCCTTCATTTAACAAGACGGTTTATTTGAGTTAAATTTTGCACCGTTTGGATATTGCAGCTCACCTGCGAATTTTATAAGGAATATTAATTGAATTCTTCGACAGCTTATTAACGAAGACGTTTTGGAAATCTGCATGGACGATATCATTATGTTTGCAAAAACCACAGAAGATAATTTGGAAAAGCTGGAGCGATTTTCGGGGTGGCAGTGGAATACGGTTTACGGATTAGCTGGAAGATATGCAGTTTCCTGCAAACAAGAGTTCAGTTTTTGGGTCTGATGATCGAAGGGGGAACCATCAAACTAAGCGATGAGAAAATTAAAGCAGTAAACAATTTTCCTGAGCCCAAAAAAGTAAGAGCAGGACAATCGTTATTGGGACCTTTTGGATTTTCTCGGAAACTTGTAAAAGGCTATGCGATAATTGCAAGACCACTAAAAAACTTACTAAGAAAAGGCGTGAAAAAGCAATACAGCAACTTAAGCAAGCATTAACCAACCAACCGGTACTGAGAATTTTTTCAAGATATCTACGGACGGAGCTACATACGGACGCATCCAAAGACGGATTTGGCGCTATACTTGTGCAAGAAGGCAACATGCAACATGCATCCGATATATTTCTGGAGAAAAAAAACAACAGAGGCAGAGGCAAAACAACACAGCTTTGTATTAGAGACGAAAGCAGCATTTTTGGCGATGAAAAAACTGTGCCATTATTTACTGGGTATTGCGTTCGACTTGATTACGGATTGCAACGCCTATAAATGCACAACCACAAAGGAAGATATATCGACTTCAGTATTACGTTACATAATGTACACACAAGATTTTAATTTCACAGTTAAGCATCGTACAGGTACGCAAATGAAATACGTAGATGCGGTTAGTAGGTATGCGTTATAAACAGTCGACTCTAAGAATGAGTTGCGTTTAAGACTGGGGAAGGCTGAAAAATGCGATGACCACTTGAAAGCGATTATGAATATACTTGAGTTGAAACAATATACGAATTATAAAAAAATCGGAAATGTGTTATTTAAAGAAACAGACGGACAGAATTCACTAGTGGTCCCGCGTACGATGGAAAAAGAAGTTACAAAGGCGGTCCACGATCAAGGGCATTTCGGCGTTATGAAATCCGCACATCAAATAAAGCAGCTATACTGCATCTCACACCTCGAACAGAAAGTAGGCAAAGTAATAAGAAACTGCATCAAATGCAAACAAGGTAAACTGGAAGGCTTTTTGCACACAATCGATAAAGGGAATACACCCCTATGCACGCTACACGTAGATCATGTAGGTCCAATAGACGCTACAGCGAAAAAGTATAAACACATTTTTGCAATGGTGGACGCATTCAGCAAATTTGTTTGGCTGTACCCAACAAAATCTACTGGAACCGCCGAAGTTTTGGCGAAAATCAAACAATGGCGCATGATACTCGGAATTATAAGGGGACGGCTTTCACGTCGAATACTTTCGCAGATTTTTGCGAAAAAGTAAATATCGAGCATGTAAAAACGTACCTAGAGGAAATTGACGAATAGAACGGGTAAACATGACTATTCTCAGGGTGATTTCAAAACTTTCTTGGGGATGCCCGGAAAAATGGTATCGGTTTGTAGATGACGTTCAGCGTGCAATCAACAAATCGATACACCGAAGTACTAAATACTCACCGTTCGAAGTTCTATTTGGAGTTAAAATGCGAGATGATCCAATAGATGACAGTGTGGTACAAATCATTCAAGAAGAGCTGGTCGAAAATTTTCACGATGAGCCCAACATTCTCCGGCAAGAATTGTTAGTTTGGTAGCTGTTTTGCTCGTGCGTATTTGATTTTGTTTGGCTGTTTAGAATCGTTCCTAAGTTTTGAAAAAAAGATTTATATTTGTGAATATCTCCCAATTGAGGCAGTGGTACTTCCATCAGAAAAAAAATAGTGGTTTGATGTAAGTGCAAATTTTGTGGTATGCCTTAAATCTATTGTACTGGTCTTTCCTTTATATTAAGAATGAACGTAGGCGAGAACTAAAGGTCCATGAAGCCACATGAGCTGCAGTATATTATTGGTCAGCGAGGATGAATTTGGTAATTCCGAAAATGAAGACAATTTAGATATCGAAAACATCCCAATTATTTCTGACTACGAATTAGAAGAGGAAGTAAATGTTACTGAAAATGAACGTCCAAATTGTGAGGATGATGAACGTGAATGGGGAAATTATAAAGATTCTTCCAAAAACATGATTTGGAAGATGAAAAACCTTATTTTCAATGGAGAGCAAACCTAGTACAGAGGAGACAGTAATCTGTCTTCATTGTTATTGACATTAGAAAGTTCCTACGATTATTTCCAATGCTTCTTTTAAGATGAATTCATCAATTCAATTGTACAAGAGTCCAAAGTATATGCACAGCAGAAAGATGTGGGCACTACAAACCATTTCAAGGCTACAGGTATAAAAAATATTTGGGGGTATGTACGAGTATATTCATGTCTGTTTAAAAATTTGCCCAATATATATTTGGGGTTTCGTTTTATAGGAAAGTCCGTCGGAATCCTCGGGAGATTATAAAAGAGCGCGACGAATAACGCGCCTCCTTTTTCTTCTTGGGTTTGGCGAAGTGATGGAAAAGTGAAGCGACGAGCGTCGGTGGATTTTTAAACTCAGTGCTAGCAAGTGGCGGAGCAAGTAGAACGGAGTAAAGCGACGAGGAGGTAGTCTGAGTAGCAAGTGGCGAAGCAAATTGAATAACGTCAACGGAAGCAGCGGAGAAGGGGCCCCTTTATAACTCGTAGACAACAAGTTTTCCTTTTTAAAGACTTCTTCTTCTTTTACATTCGATTGAAATTGAGAGCTAAATTAGATTTTCCCATTGCAAAACTTGAACAAAAGATTAATTTGTATTTTTGAAATCTAATCCATGTAGTAATTAAAGTTAAATTCCAGCAAAAAAGGTAAATTTTCTTTAGAGAACCTAATTAAAGTTGAGTTTCAGGTTGTAACGGGTGCGACTTGTGTGGTAAATCGCGGGAAGAAAATTCAAAGTTTAGTGTCAGTGTTTGGGGTAGTGTGTATAGGGTGGCAAATTTTCAAGATAGTAATTTGCTTTCACACACCTCGCAATCGTAACAAAAAAAAGGAGAGTGAAGGGGTTTTCCTTATGAATCCATGGAAATATAGAAGAGTCGGATAGTTTGAAAAATAGTTTTTGTTGCGTCGTTAGGGAGTTCCGAGGAAAGTGTGTACGAGTCGTATAGTGCTGAAAATAGCTTGAGTTCCGAGGCTATTTTAAATTTATGGCCGGCAAACGGTTGCGCTAAGTTACACGAGTGTTCTCAGCGACATAAGAAGTATAGTAGTGAAGTTGCTTTTTTCGTGCTGCGAGAAAAAGAAACCGGCAAGCCGTATTCTCGCTTGGCGGCTTATTAGGGTCTTAGTGGACAAGCAAGCGGCGCCCCACGTCTCTAGACGAGTTGAACTGGGTCCGTAAGCCCCGCCGGACCAAAAACGAATTACCATCTCAAACAATATTTGCCGATGAAGCCTCATAAATTTGGTTTCAGTTTTCAGCGGCGCAAGTGGGTTTGCGTACCATTTTGAAATATATGTGGAGCCAAACATAAAGACATTACCAAAAGAGCCTCATTAGGAATATTGTGCTAACATAGTAGTTCGACTTCGTCGTAACCTACCGAAAAATAGAAACAACTGAATTTTTTTTTTGATAACTTTTATTCAACGATACCTTTGATTTCCTATTTACCTTTCATGGGTATACATTCTTTAAGGACAATAAGAAGGAATAGTCTTCTTAACTTTAAATTGCCTACCGACACCGGAACAAAACAGGATCCAAGAGGCAGTTTTTATGAATGCAAATGGCACATTCATTACAACTGTTGCGTTACATGGGTGTCTAATTTCGTCGGTGCATTACCTACGCAAATTCGACAAAAACAAAAAAAAGTTGTAAAAATTTCTTGTCCTTCTACTATTTTCAAAGGATACAACCGACACATGGGTAGTGTTGATCTTCTAAATAGTTTTATCGGAAGATATATGTTAAAATATATATTCAGCTCTTTCACTCCGCTCTTATCTTTTCATTCAAATACACAAATACATGAATTGTTCCCATTTTGTTTTATTAATTTTTTCACTGTAGTAAACCTGAATTTAAACGCATCGGACGTGTATAATTTGACTTCGCTAATTTTTTCACGCGGGTCGTTTATTCCTCGCCTTAATTTTTTGAACTCCTGCGTTAACAGGTTATGCACCCAGGCACAACAAATGCCTACGTGTGGAATAGTATAAAGAACATTTAATACCGCGATAGTAGATTTGTGATTCCGTCGCGTTGAGGTGATTTCTTCGAAATGGCGCAAAATTTCGTCAACTCCGCTCGTATGGAAACGCTATCTCATGATAACTATGATATAATAGCGTTGCAAAAGCACATGAGGTCTGGCTCGCGCAAGAAAGAAAAGCAAGATCGGACATCATCCTCACTATTTCTCTTTCGGGCCCGGTTCGCAATGCAACATTTTTGAAACAACTCACACAACATAAAATGGCGGATGGGAAAGATGTAAAGGAGCACTCGCAAAGTTTTTCGACATTGTGGACAAATTGCAGTATATGGAGGTGGAAATCAATGGCGACTTGCTCGCAATAATGTTGCTATACAGCTTGCCGAATAGCTTCGAAAATTTCCGATGTGCGATCGAGACCCGAGATACTTTCCAGATATCGAATCTCTAAAAATTAAAATAATCGAAGAGAACAGAGCGAGAAACCATACTCACGAAAGCGAGACAGCTGCTATGTTCATAAAGCACCACGCGACCAACAGCAAATAAAAGAATGTGAGCAAAGGAAACTTTCATCAACACAAACAAGATTGAGAGCGGCGCCCTGAACCCAATTGCGAATATTGTAAAGAGAAAGGGCACATCACTTCATTATGCTGGTTCAAGAACAAGAGAAACACGGAAGAAGCGAAATACGTTGCCGAAACATTCTTTACACACACTTACAAGAATGCCAAACACGCATCCAAAACCAAATAGTGCTTAGACAGCGGTTGCACGACACACATATGCAAAAACAAGTCAATATTTACAAACGTGAAAATAGTCAACAGCAGATTTAGGTTGGCTAGCACTGCTACAGCTCAAGCAAAAACACGTGGAAACGTCATAATCTCTACGACAGATGGCGAGAAAACTCGAAGTATAAAGCTTGAAGATACGCTTTACGTTCCTGAATTCCGCGCTAATTTAATTTCAATCGTGATAATCGTCGACAAAGGTCATGAAATTTTATTTCGTCAGAGCTGTGCAATAGTCAGAGACGAGCAAGGCATCAAGAAAATGATCGCCGATAGCGAAGAAAATTTGTTTTATCTTCGTAATGCGGACCATCAGGCTTGTGTGGCGGACACTGAAGCAGCGAAGTCCGAGATGGAAATTCGGCATGAGCGATTCGGCCACATGAATTTATACGATCTAAAGAAAATGTAATTTCACGGGAAATGCGGACCAGCTACGAAATTGTAAAATACACAACACAGCACAACATGTGTTTTTATTTGATTAGACACACGATAAGCTATATTGTGTGAAGTGATGTGTACGTGCTTAATAGTGCATTATCAATTTTTGGAATCCGTTAACATAATTAATAGAACAAATTGATAACATTCCTATAATTTTTCTGAACAATGAGTGAAAAGAGTGACAAGTGTGACAAAAAATGTAACGATCCAAAAGATCACATTATGTGCATCAAGTGTGAAAAGCATTTTCATGCAGTATGCTCTAATATTAAAAGCATAGAAAATCTTAGTAAAACGGGCATTAGACGCAATTTTCGGAAGTGTGATCCATGTAAAGTTATCTCCACTGAAGAAGACGATTTAGCAAATAAAATTTGTAAAAGGCTAAAAAGCGAGCTTAAAATATCCCACATCGAAACTGCGATCACGGGACTTGTTAGCTCGATACAACTTCTTTCCGACAGATTTGATACCTACGACAAAAAGATGGACAATTTAGTTGCGAAGGTGAAATGCCTAAAAACAGAAAGCAATATGCTAAAATCGCAATTAAATGCAATCACAATGGAAAACAACAATTTGCAATACGAGATACGCTAGAAAAATATTGTTATCAATGTTGTGAAAAGAACCGGAAACGAAGATTTCGATGAAATAATAAACGTTATTTCAAAATCAATTAAGCATGATGTAAATCAGCTCGAAATAAGTAACGTTTATAGAATGGAAAGCACCACTACCGAAGTAACACCAATCGTGGTACAGTTCACCAGAGAATGTGTGAAGCGAAATTTTATCAATTCGTACAGGCAAGTGGTGAAGGAGCGGAACGATGGGCCGAGACTAGCAGCAAAATATGTATGCGGAAGCTTAGACGGACGCATTTTCATAAACGATCACTTAACATCAACGCCATCCAAACTGCTGAAAGAGACAAAACAGGTTGCAAATGGTAAACAATACAAATATATATGGACAAGAGACAGAAGAGTTTATGTAAGAAAAAATGATAATGATAGGTATTTTGTAGTCACTAAAATTGATGACATAGCTTAAAAAAAAAATCAAATTAATTTATTAGCTATATTTAAAATATAAATTAAAAATGATAGACAATCCACTTCAGATTATTGATGATATGGATGTAACTACAATCGAATTTACAAAAACCGTAGAATGTAGGCTAGTACTAAAGCCAAATTTGAATTATTTAAATGTCCTTCAATTGAACATAAGAAGTTTGAAAAAGCATTTCGATGAACTTAGCATTCTAATTAGTGAATTAAACATGAATTTGGACGTAATCGTGCTTTCAAAAAGCCAACGTGGTAGCTATATTACTGATTTTGATGTACTGAAAGCACAGTTTGCAATACCAAACTATGATTTATTTTATACAAAAAACAATAAAAATAAATGTGATGGAGTGGTAATTTACATAAACAAAAACTTAGTTTGTGAAGTTAATGAGATTGAAGCAAGTAGCTTCACGGGAATGTCAATATGCATTAAACTTTCAACAAATCATGTTGTGAATGTATATGGAATATACCGAGCACCATCATTAAATCAGGACACTTTTTTCAGGAGCTTGCAGAATTAATCAAAACTGAAAGTAAACAAACTGTAATTGTCTTAGGTGATATTAATATTGATTTAAAAGAAGAATCGAATATTGTTAACAACTACAGAAATCAACTAGCTCATTTAGGCTATGTTTCATACATAAAAAAAGCAACAAGAGTAAAGTCGTATATGAAATCTTGCATTGATCACATTTTTGTTAAGCACTCTCATAACGAATTATTAAAAATGTCCCTGGTATTAAAAATGTCCCACTTATTTTATGCATCAATATGCATGGTGGGATATTTTCTGACCCATCTCTGAAAATTGCAATAGCTACATGCACAGCGGTTTATTTTTAGTCGCACTTGTATACATCGGCTGATAGTACCGTTAAACAAGTGTTAGAAATGTGTTCACTTGTGTGAGCGAATTCGAACTTACCAGTACAGGTCTATCAAGGACTGCATGCGGAAGTTTTTCTTGCGAAACAGTTTTTCTTCAAATTTGATGTGAAAAATCAAAAAAGTGAGTTTAGTTTTGCTATTTATTGTTTCTAAATAGGTGAGTCAAAGTATAGAAAGAAAAATACAGTTTTTAGTGTTTAACGTTTTTGAGTAAATGATAAATAATGTTGGGATTTTATTCATCCCACCATGCAACTTGGGTAATAGTTAAAAATATTGCAATTTTAAGCCTTGTACGGTATTAGCATAGAACAATAATTTTTATTTCAGATTTAAATCAAAAATAAGTGAAAGACACCAACCAATGTCTTCTTCCGGGAATTCTAAACCCAAAAGAGAACGAGCGGAGAGAGATGACACAGATTTCGAAGAAATACCTTCGGATCAAGAATCTTGTATTGATCTTGAAACTGACAGCGATGAGGAATTCATTCCGCTGCAACTTTTTTCTAGTTCCGATGATTCCGATCAAAGTATAGCACAGACGCAGCTATTGCAGCATAAAAAGAAAGAATCTG
Source organism: Odontomyia ornata (assembly GCA_963969285.1). Lineage (NCBI taxonomy): Eukaryota > Metazoa > Arthropoda > Insecta > Diptera > Stratiomyidae > Odontomyia > Odontomyia ornata. The sequence continues at coordinate 42,238,947 of OZ017740.1, read as the reverse complement.
AGAAAAACATAGCATGGAGTCAAAATGGAAACGTAATTCCAGCAGGAGTCTTTTCTGCACATTTTGGCCCGACGCAATGTATAACAGATCTCCTAGATCCATCTCCATATGATGTGTGTTGTAAATTTGTAACTGACGACATTATCAGTGCCATTGTTTTAGAAACAAATCTTTATGCAGAACAAAAAGGCAAAAGATTTACTCCGACCAATGAGCAAGAAATACGAGCATTTATTGGAATAAATTTCTTAATGGGAATAAATAAACTTCCAAGTTACAGAGACGCGTGGAGCACTATACCTTATTTACGAAATGACTATATATGCCAAGTAATGACTGTGAACCGTTTCGGGTGGCCTTTCAGTCACATTCACATAAATGATAACACGTTAATGCCAAGAAGAGGAAGTGATAACTACGACAAATTATATAAAATTCGTCCATTTTTGGAAAAAATTCAAGAAAATTTCAAGAAAAATTTTAATCCTAGTCCCAATCTTGCAATCGATGAATCAATAATAAAATTTAAAGGACGTTGTTCAATCAAGCAGTATTTACCAAAAAATCCGATAAAAAGAGGTTACAAAGTCTGGGTTTTAGCAGATAAATCGGGTTATTGCTACAAGTTTGATGTATTCACAGGAAAAATCGGCAATCAAGTGACCAAAAATCTGGGTGAGAAAGTTGTTAAAACGCTTTCCTCCGATTTAGAAGCAAAAGAGCATGTCATTTATTTCGACAATTATTTCACCAGTGTAAATTTATTAGAAGACCTAAAATGTAAAAAATAAATGCTTGTGGTGTCGTAAATAAAACAAGAAAGAATCTATCTACCTTTGGAAAAAATATAAAAAATCGAGGAGAATATCAATCATTTGTAAGTAATACGGGAATAGTGGCAACAAAATGGATGGAAAATAAGGAAGTCATCATCCTTTCAAATTTTCATGATCCTGAACAACACTCCACAGTACAAAGGAAAAATCGTAGCGGAACTAAAATATCCGTTACTTGTCCATCTTTAATTACCGATTATAATGAAAATATGAATGCTGTGCACAAATTTGATTAATTGATGTCTAATTACTGCCTTGATCGTCGTAGTAGGAAATGGTGCCACCGCATTCTATTTTATTTTCTTGATGTGTCAGTTGTAAACGCATATATTTCATACAAACAGCTGGACAAAGACATTACATTGAAAACATTCAAGGGTCGATGTGCCGAAGGATTTGTTGCAAGAACACTGATCAATAAAAGCATGCCAACGGTATCGAAGCAACCATCTATTCAAATCAGCAAATCAAAACCGAGCGTTTCATTAGAAATAAGACGACAGGACTCCAAACATCAGCCGGAACGTTCGACTCGTAAACGATGTGCGGTTTGCAGTACCAACAAAAATGAAGCTCGCACATCATGGTCATGCACCGTATGTAAAGTGCTTCTCTGCCTAGGAAATCGAATGTGCTTCAATAAATACCATAAATGAACCTATAAAAATGAAATATCTTGAATTTTTCTTAAGTTTAGAGTTATTATATTATTTTCATGCTTTGTTTGAAAAAAAAATAAAATTTGATAAACTTTGAAAGAAAAAAAAATTTTGTGCGAACCGAGTATTTTTATTTTCTAAAATCTCATGCTTCAAAGGGTTAAACAGAGACGAAGCGATTCCAATCATATTAAAGAATTCCATTACTGACCACTACACAACTTTGTTGTGCTGGCCAATTGAGTCCACATTCCCAACAACAAATGATGGAAGCAGAAATGAAATGCAAAGTAAAGTGATTACAGATCTAAACCTTCTCAAAGACAAGATAAAAAATACAAACTGGAATAGCATCTAAAACGATGTTGATGTTGCGGAAACAGCAATTAACCAATTCGTAGGAAAGTTGAATAGCACAATTATTAGTTGCAACACAGAAATATAATTAGAAAATCACTAAAGCCCTTAAACCTTGGCTACATGAAGGCATAATTAGATCGATCCGGAAACGAGACAAGTTAAAAAAAGAAAACTTAACTGTCAACCTTTTAACACTTCACTTGAAAAATATTATAAAAATTATAGAAACAAATTAACAGCCATCATTAAATGTTCTAAAATAAATTACTTTAAAAACAGACTGTTAGAAAAAGGGAACTCACTTAAATCTATGTGGACAACAGTGAATGAAATTATAGGGAAGTCTTCAAAACAAAAAGCGAATAGTCATGGATGAATTGAATGAAAATGATAGCACCCAAGAAAACGTTTCGTGTATAGCTGACAAATTCAATAAAGCTTTCATCAATATCGGCGAAGAGTCATTCAAATCTTTACAACACTTAAAACGAGGAGAGATTTCCAGTGCAAGAAATACAGCACGGCATTGTTTCCAGTTCAGATGTATAACTGAAAATGAAATTAAAAGAGCAGTGACAAAACTAAAAAGCACATCCCCTGGTCACGATAATATTTGAGCGGACATTTTTAAACACATTCTCGACGAAATCGTTCAACCACTTTTGTACGTATTTAATAAAATTCTGCAAGAAGGTAATTTTCCATCACTGAAAAAAGCCGTAGTCGTGCCAATATATAAAAGCGGATGTTCCTTGAATCCATTAAATTACAGACCGATTTCCATGTTACCAATCATCTCCAAGATCTTGGAGCACTGCCGAAAGGATCAGCTGAATATCTTCTTAATTGATAACAACTTGCTATCTCCCCAGCAGTTCGGGTTCAAGGTAGGCTCTAACACGGAATCGGCTATCATTGAAGTATGTAACTATCTTCATGATGAACTCGATAAGAGCAACAAACCACTTGCTATATTCATGGATCTAGCCAAAGCCTTCGACACGATCTCTCATGACATCTTTTTACAGAAATTGTCTAAAATAGGAGTTTGCGACCATTCTTTAAGACTGTTTGAAAGCTATTTAGCAAACCGAGAGCAATGCGTGAAGATCGAAAAAGTACGTAGCAAATGGGAAAAGAATAAGCCCTATGGAATCCCACAGGGTACAGTAATTTCGCCACTTCTCTTTTTAATATACGTAAATGATTTGTGCATTAACATTGCATTTGCTGATGATACGGTGCTATTAACCTCATCGGACAATTGGAAAAAGACATTCGAAAATGCCGAGCGAGAAATGCAAGACGTAAAAGAATGGTTAAATACCTAAGGCTGAACACAAACAAAACAAAATTCATAACTTTTTCGGCAAACAAAACAAGTCAAGCAATAAGAACTACACTTAAATTGCATGAGGAAAATTGCAATTAAAAATCCAAAAGCACTTTGCGAATTTGAACGTATTGAAAAAAGTGAGCACATAAGATACCTAGGAGTGACAAAAGATAGCTGTCTTAGATGGAATCACCATATAAATACAATCAATAATAAAATCAGACAAACGCTATACATCTTCAGAGCTACTCGAGCAATATTATCAATGCAACAGTTGAAACAAATTTACTTTTCGATTGTTCATTCTATCCTGCAATATGCCATAGTAGTATAGGGTGGAAATAATGGCACTCATATAACAAATCTACAAGCAACTCATAAACTAATTTTTAAAAATATGTATAAATTACCACGAACATTTTCTTCGGAAGAGCTCTTTTACTCATCTAAAATACTTCACCTACGAGCGATTTACACCAAAAACGTTAGTAGAAAAGCTCATGGCATAAATACTAGGCATAATCAAATTAGGCTATCAACTCCTGTGACGACAAAATAGTTAACACAAAATTATTTATCGTACACCGGGCCGTATTTGTTGATCTATAGTCCACAACTTTTTAAAAGAAAACTGAAATTTTGGCTTCAGGACATCAGGCTATCTGCCTTTCACTCAATATTCAATATTTGATTAGTTTTTTTCCAGATAAGTTATCAGATATTCATCACAAGAATTATATTGATATACATATATGTGTAGGAACGTTTTAAGAATACTTTAGTTGTTTTGTTTTTTGAACTGAAATAATATAAATATATTTTAAAGAACTTGAAAACAACATTCTCATAAGGAAACGGTTAGCAGTAAGTATAGATTAATATTGTATTAGGGAATAGAATTAGCCTTCCTCTCACAAGATTCTTATCTTACGAGGAAAGGTACTCAATAAGAACTCTGTATATAAAATCTATTGAAGTAATGATTGGAGTAAAAATAAAAAAAAAATGTGCCGCTAGTAAACTTACAAGGAAACCATTTCCAACTCGCATTCATAAATCGCTGGACATTCTTGGAGAGGCATACACAGATCTATGCGGTCTTATGCGCTCACCTTCCATTGACGGAGCGCGATATTTTATGACATTAACGCACGATAAAAGTCCTTGGTGCAAAGTCTACTTTCTTCGAAGTAAAGACGGGGCGGTTTCAAAGATCATCGAGTATAAAAACTACAAACTACTAAACAGGTTGAAAAATTCAAGCTGCTCAATCGGACAACGGAACGGAATTTTGCAGTTCAACAACCGATTCGATTTTCAAGGAAGCTGGAATACAACGACGTTTATCAACTCCAAATACGCCACAGCAGAACGGCATCGCGGAACGCAAAAACCGCACACTTATAGAATATGCACGTTGTATGATCCTTTTGGGCTGAAGCAATCGCTATGGCTAATCACGTCAGGAATCGATGCACAACACAAAGCCTCGAAAAAAGTAGCCCATTCGAAAATCGGACAGGAGGAAAACTGGACATCAAATACTTCAGAACATTCGGAACCAAAGTTTAGGTGCTCGACAAATCTCCAATCTCTAATCTCTTCGGAACCAAAGTTGAGGTGCTCGATAAATCTCCAGGAAAAGGAAAATTTGATGCCAGAGGTGTCGAAGGAACATTCGTGGGATATTCGAATTACTAGAGATATTTTTTGACGAATTTGAAACTTAAAAATAAATATGAAGATTTTATTTCCGACGACATACTCAGCCAGGAATCAACATTTCCGCATAGTGTTCAAATTGACGATGATTAAAACGAAATAATTTCCAATATGAATCTCATCGAGCATATTTTCATACCGAGCACATCATCGCCGGAAATTCCACGAAATGAAACCAGCTCAAGTTCCGAAACTCACTATGACAACGAGACGACAGAAAACATACCAATGAAACGTGGTCCAGGAAGGCCAAAAATAATCAAAACCAAAGGTCATGGCCGTCTAAATAACTCTACGGAAACCGCTGACATGCAAGACAATCAAGAAGACCAGATCAACGAAGAATGGCACGACGCACAAATTGCAATGTTTGTTTCGGGACCAGAGAGGCAGGAATGGGAGGACGCCATATTCGCTGGGATAAATAATTCAAATAATTCTGGGAGCTAGTGTCGCAATTGTTTTCACAACCATTAAGAACATCAACAAAATGAATTTACTCGAAACCACGAGAACCCACCAAGCATGATCAACATTTGGAAGTGAGTCACTGCTCCATTCATGTGCTCGAATATACCAGATACCTCTCGGCAGAACATTCGCCAATGTACGAGAAATGCATTGAACGGATGGAGATCCTATATAAAGGCGAGCTGAATGAATGGGGGGATCATTAATTCAACCGCGATAGTAAAAACGGCGATAGTGTGTGGAAAGCGATATTGATCGAGTAATAGTGAAGTGATTTTAGAAGACAATTGCGATAAGAAATTTATGGACAAGTGTTAGACTTTTAATAGTGAAAATCAAAATTGTGAAATAATTCAATAAGTGATTGTGCATTTTTTTTTTTGTAATTAAATAAACTCTTTTAACTTAAATTAAAAGACATTGCGTTTTCACTTTCCCGGAACATTAAAATTATTGGCCGCGAATCATAAAACGCGACAATAACTTATCATCAATGATACATGGGAAATTTTCGATTGTCCCGAAACCGGAAAATCATCGGATGTCGAACCATTCTAAAGAACAAGTTGAACGCTGATGGTCCACTAGAACAAAGAAAGGCCCGAGTAGTCGCAAAAGGATTCTCTTAACGTCCGTGTTCCGACTTTCACGATACATTTGCACCAGTTGCGAGACTCAGTTCTCATCGATTATTTACCGCACTGGCAATAGAATTCACCATGAAGATATTGCAACTTGATGTAACTGCGGCTTACCTAAATGGTAGCATCGACACCGAAATATGCATGGATCCACCTGAACTCTTGGGAAAGATGCTCGAATCGATAGTCGTCAGGGAAAAGGACCGAGATCTCGTTGAGAAGTCTAATTTAATGATAGACCAATTAAAAAATGGCGGTAACGTCTGCAAACTTAAGAAGGCTCTTGCGCCAGTCTGGCAGACAATGGCAAGCAAAACTCAGCGAGACTTTCCAAGCCCTCGGCTTCGCACCCATAAGTGTAGACCCATGTATATACGTCGACAAACAAAAAGAAATGTTATTTCTCGTTTACGTCGATGACATTTTGATCGCCTCGAAAAATGACACGAAAGTTCACAAAACCATAGATGGACTGTAAGAAAAATTCAAGATCAAGAGCCTTGGAGAGGCCAAATATTATATCGGCATCGAAATCAATCACCAAAAGGACTCAACATATTTATCGCAATCTGGCCATATTCGAAATAATCTCGATCGTTTTGGAATGAGTAATTGCAAACCCACTCACAACCGGAGCTAGCTTAGCAGATATTTCCGACGACGACAATGTGAACACAGGAAAAGCAGTCCCCTATCGCGAACTTATCGATGCACTCATGTACCTGGCCGTCAGAAAATGTCCAGATATTTCACATGCAGGGAGGAATTTGAGCCAATATACGAACTGTCATAATCATGGGCTATTTTCTAAAAGGACTAATTCATCGGGGCCTTCAGCGAACTCTCCGATGAAACCATGAACAACGATAATCAAGGTGCCGGGAAACTTGCTCTCAAGCCAAGATTCCACGCTCGATCCAAACACAAAGATATCCGATATCACTTCCAATCGAAGTCCGTTATACCCCAACCAACGAGATGATAGCTGACATCCTTACAAAATCTTTAGCGCCATCGAAGCATCAAAAATGCATTTTGGGACTCGGATGTATTATTCGAGCAGTCACACAATCAAACTGCTCGAAAACCTTCCTATCTCCCTGTAGTAATCGAGCAGTCACACTAGCACACTGCTCGACAACCTTCCCATCTCCTATTGGAAATTTCAAGGGCAGATTTAGATCGCAAAGCAATCACAACGCTGGGTGATTCATTATACAATCGTGGTGATCTGTTTGGCGCCCAAGTTTGTTATTTTATGGCACAAATAGGTTTTGGACGTTATTCTTCTGTTAATCAGGAATCAACACTCATGTCTAATTCCGCCAATGCAATAAGACTTGTCCTATTGGGCTCATCACACCATAAAACATTTAGGGAATTCGCAACAAACGAAGCAATTATAATGACGGAATTTATGAATATGCTTGTGCATAAAATGACGAAAAGTTTTCAATAGTTGAACTTCAGCCTTATAAATATCTCTTGGGTTTACGTATGCGGGATTATGGAATGCAACTAAACCCTTGATGTAAATGGAACAAATTTCGCGACATATTCAACTCGAACCATCCAAATATGATACAAGTTTCATTTAAAAGGTATACAATCTATCTGAACGGCTGAAATTCGTGGATCCAATGTTAGAAAAGTCAATGGACGACCAAGGAAGTGCAGAAACGAATCAACAAAGCAAACTAGTTGAGCCAAGCGGTCAAATTACAACCGATCAGGTATCTGCTACTCCGCCACCGCCACAAACAACTACACCATCATCCGTTCATGAGGCTTCATCGACACTTAGTTCTTCTATCGCTACAACATGATATCAACGTGAATGTGCCCACTTCATGCGCATCACATTTAAAGCAGCTGAGCAATAAATGTAATGCAAAGCAGCTGAGCAAGGGGCTCGTCTTCATCCACCGTAACAGCGTGACGCTACGGTAGACGACGGACAAGCAGAAGAAAAACTTGCTTGGGCAGGAAAAACCACCGTTGTAACTGGGAGACTCAGCTGCGGAGGGAATAAGACGAGAGTCTGCTCGGAGTCGCGACAGCGAGCACATCGAGGACGGGAATTCGCAGTGGTCATGAAAGTGCGACGTGATTTGCTCGAATCAGTGCCGTTCTAAGGGAGAAATAGTGAAAAGTTAGCAAAAAAGTCGCGGACAAGTGTATGTAAAGACAGCAAAATTAATTTGCTCTGCTCCTAGCTTATTTAAAAGCGATGAACCCGCGAAAGTTATTATTTTCACGGAAACTTAATGTCGAGTAGATCACATTTCGCGTTATATTCGGAGCTTTGGTGTGCGAAGTGGTGCTATACCATAGATCTCAGAGAGAATGGATACGAAATGCATCGAGAGAATTGAAGCACTTTATCATGTAGCGTGAAGTTGGCGCGTTATTAGCTGTTGATTCGAATTTCAAATAAATTTGACGTGACGTCTCCCATTCATTTTCGCATCTTGAACTAAATCAATTTTCCGCGCCGGTATTCTAACATGAACGATATAAAAGATTGTACATGACTTACCCTACGGAGGATACGTCCCTGACATGCTTCCTAGAGCTGTTTTCACAATCCCACACGCGTCACTACATTTTTCATTTTTCGACACAAAAACACTCGCGATCCGTAACAAACTTTTCAGTTTGGTTAATTATCACATTTGCAACGCTTTTGCACTAGTTTCAACACGGTTTATCTCAAAAAAATTGTTTTGTGTGCAATTTCAAATTCAACTTGATTAGACGTTTCCCATCAATGTTGAATTTACACAAATCATATGTTTTCAATCAAATGGTTGATATTTTGTTGACAATTCGGGGGTTAAGGTATAAGAGGAGTGGGATTTTCGTGAGAGCAATTAGAGAGCCACTTCAATGTGTGGATTCTCTAGCGGCGTGAAATGCAGGGGGATTTCAATTTGCATGCGAGAGGAAGGCATGTATGTAGTAAAAGTGCTTCACTCACGTATGGATGAAAATAAGCTCATTTCGCGTCCATTACTTTATATGTCTTTGTGCTATACACTCAATACATCTCAATCTGGACGTGACTTTATTTTACGGGAGTTTCGAACGGTTGAAGCTCTACCGTCGTATAATTTACTGGACCACGGAATCTTATATGATAGTTTTAGAAGCACCGTTTATTATATAAGGTTACGCACATGGACATTGATTATTCTGAAGAAATCATAAATGTTATTCTTGTTTGGGACCCAAATTGGTTGGGTACAGAAGTACAAGAGGTTAAGGGACGTAGTCATGCATTGATGCCAATGGTTCAACAATACAGAAGTTTTGGAGGAGTTTTCTGCCATTGTTTTGCCTCTTTTCAAACTAGAGTTGTGGCGCTCAATACAAAGAGACTTTGAAGGAAGACCTATGGACAGTAATTGTGTGTTTAAAGCTACTCGATTTGCTACAATTATGAGAGCGAAATAGATGCGTTATGCTTTACATTGCGAAGCAAAATCAAAAGCCACTTAGGGCAGAGCGGACTTTATAACACAGCAATTGTGTATTGTTAATTAGGAAACCTACAAGCGTTTGGAATGATTATATTCGTGCGTCTTTAGGTTATTAACTCAAAACAAGAATTAATCAGCATTAATATTGAATTTAGAGAGAACGATCGAAACAACAATCTCCTTGAAAAGGCCAACAATGTTAATGTAAAACCTGTTTCTAATGTTGGAGTTGAAACGCGATAAATTATCTTCGATATTCGCCACTTGGAAAATTCATTTTAAATCCATTTGAGTTAGTACAGCATACCCGACCAGATGTTACAAAAATTAAGTATACAGGTTGCCATGAACTCAATTAAAACCAACGCGCAATTTTTCTAGAAGCCTATCTAAGATGCATTGACTATAAGAAGAACTATTCAAAATTGGATTTAGAGGAGAGACTACCTACAAAAGTTAAAACAAAATACCCAATTTTTTTCCACATGCTTTCAAATATACTTAGTATAGTCACGAGTGTTGTTGTGTTCTTAATTTCTTCATATAGCAATCTCACCACATCACCAGCGGGCGCCTGGCGTGGATGTAGGTGAGTACCCGTTTGCTTTTTGTTTTACCTTTTTTATAAAAATTTATTCATTATATTATATAAAATATTAATTCGGTTATTTAATTTTCTATAAAGAAAAAAAAACTTTCAATTTCCAAAAAGGAAAAAAATTGATATAAAAATCTGTTTCCAATTTTATCCTTTATAAATTGAAAGTATTGTCGACACATTCAAGTTACTCCTAATTTGTATGCTTTGCTCTGCATTAGAGTGGCAAAAATAGATGGCAACGATTATCTACATATTTAAATAAACATAAAGTAAAAATAATATAAGTAAAATACAAAAACGAATTTTTTTTTGTTCTTTTATACGACAAAAGAAAATTAGAAAAGCTTATTGCCAATTTTTGTTAAACGCTTTTAGGGAATAAAAATGGACTGTTAAACGTACCCTGCGATCTTTCCATTCGCTCTATCTGACCGGGTATAGGACCCGCTACGATGGAAGGCTTTCCGCATGACATGGGCTAGCCATCGGGCGCGCTCCATCTGTTCTTAGTTTCAGGGGCTCTTGCCGGGTTGAATAGCCTTCCACTCACGTGCCCATTTTATGGCATAGGGTTGAGTGACCCGATCACATAATTTGTAGTAATAGAGCAGTTTTTTTTTTCTTAAATTTATTATTTTATATTTAAATTATTTAATAATTTTATATAAAATTTAAGTTTTATTTTTATGTCAAATTTATATATTTAATATTTTATATATTAAATATAAATAAAAATGCTCGATTCGAATTCGGCGCAGGCAATTGTTAAAGAAAATTCATGCATAATATAGACCAGATCTACTAAATCACTACACAACCAGCAAACCATTTCCATATAGAAGATCCTACTATGACTTGAGAGCATGTAAAATACACATTCTCGCATTCCGCTCATCGTAATCCTAGAGATACAAAATATACATTTACACTCATCGAATTGTTAGTAACAACTCTTATCAGTGAACAATATACTCAACGCAACTTGCTATTCCATGCATCCCATCCGCGGATGCACCTTCACATTCAGGCGTATCGCACAAACCATTTAAGCTCCACAACCTGCCTCTATACATTTGCGTGCAGTTTGTATTGATCACATAATGACAATGTTCGATCCAATTCAACATCAACAACAGCTACAACAACGTCAACAGCATCCAGATCTACAGAGTCATGGTATGCTATTGCATCCTACACAGCAATGATGCTCGTCGTGATCGTCGTCGTGAGCTGAGAACCTGCCGCGAGACATTTAGGGGGAGTCAAGTTGGGATCGCCAGCCAGCACAGACGCCGCGAAAAAAAGGGGGGAGAAGTTCGTCATTTATTGTCATATTTTTGTGATCTATTCGGGAAATAGCTGGTCTGTAACGTATTTCCCTTGAGTATGTGGCTCTGGCGTGCATGCGGCAACGTGAAATTGGTTGGAAAAATGGCGACGGGTGAGTGTCGCGCCGGACAGTGATGGTGAAGTTCTCATATCGAAGTTTTTTTCCGATGAAGGAAGAAAAATAAAATTTGTTGGCAAAGTTGCGCGAAAAAGTGCCGTGAATATGAACAACGTAGGATGCAATTTAACGGCAATTTATACGGCGGTAAAGAGAATACAGAAATGTGCTTCGAAAATTTGATGTGAAAAAGAAAGAGAAATAGCAAAAACAAAACTGTTATGTAATATGATTGGAACATTTCCATCGATTGTTGGTGTGCATAGACACTACAATCTAGATGTTGTTTTGGTGCTTGTGTGAATGTTTAAGGACGAGTGTTTAGAAGCTATATATATTGTCTTACTCATCCTTTCTGTGGAAAATCGAAGTGCGAACTAAACAATAATATCATATGAAATATTTTTCAAGTATCGAAACGTTCATGATTTATCCCGATCCTCTTTTGATTCACGCCATGTCACGAAACGAAAACAATGCTCATTTTACCTTGCTTTAATTTGTTGTGGGGTTTTATTTATCTAAAACTTATTATTATATCGACAAAATCAAGACAACAAACACCGAGCTGTGGAGAAAATTTTGAAAATGCCCTGAATGGTGACATGCGACCATGCGATGAAAGAATTTAGCATGAAATTTATCCGAGCAAGGAGAAATTTTCGTTTATTAAATATTTTGTACAATTATTTACGGAGCGAAGTTGATATAATATCGGAATTAATTGGATACTGTTTATTTTTCAATCAAAGTTGGATACGGTGTTGTTTGCAAGAGATCAGTGGCGGAAAGGAAATTGGGAGTATATGTAAGTGTTCATGGGCTTACATTCATTCACGCATGCGAGCAAAAAAAACGTCAGATTTCCTAAAAGTAATAAATCGAGCCAGACCTGAGCCCAAGATAACAGAAAAGAAAACAATCACTGGAAGGACGTTTATTCGTAAAGAGTGACGTTAAATTAAAGTCTCTAGTTGTTTTTTTATATTTAAATAATTATTAATATTAAATGATAAAACAGTGAACAAAAAGTAATAAGATTTTAAGAATTTTAAGTATCCATTTAGCGAAAACGAAATGAAACTTCATCTGGTAGAATCCCCTGCTTCGTCAGCGAGCACTCGTCGTCGGAAAAGGAGATGTGAGTACCTTTTGTTTGCATTGTCCATACTATTTTATAACTTATGTTTTATATAATTTTGAGCGAAAAGCGGATTTTAATTGTATTCTCCCTGCGAGCAAAACATGAAATGAAAGGAAGTTTAGTTAATTTTAGCTTTATCGAAGCTTCAAGAAATGATTTAATTTGTTCAACGTTGACGTTTTTATCGTTTTCGTATTTGTTCGCTGCTCTACGTGAATTTCAATTATTATCAAAAGATAATTCAACTCATTTGAAGAGTGTTCAACTGGAACGTTTTCGGAGAAACTCCCTTTGTAATTTTTAGCATATGCATGTTCGTGAAGATTAATTTGTGATTTGTATTGCATGTTTTAAATTTTCGGTGGAATACACGCTCGCAGACATTGAAGATGAGTCTTTAGACTGCTCTTAGAACCGAAACGCAACAAATACGAAAATAGTTCATGTTTTGCGCGATAGCGAGCTTTGATTATAGGATGAAAACGCCTTAACTATGAGTTTATTGCTTTTCGAATATATAATCAAATTTAAAAATTGATAACTAGAAGATGTTAATCCTTTATTCAAGATATTAATCAACTATGAAAATAAATTGAAATAGTTGAGAGTATATGAATCGTACGCCGCTGTGGGTTGGGACTGAAGTAACGACCATTAAGTCGTATTATATTTATAAATTATTATTTATAGAGTATATTTTTGTAATGTAACTTAAAAGTGTTAGAAGGCGAAAACAAATGCGGGGAATGATTTTTTTTTAAACAAAACGCTATTGAAATACGATGTAGAGCATAATGACAAGAAAAACGATTTAAAATGAATAAAATGAATTGATACCCCTTACCCTTCGGTCTTTCCATTTTTGTTCTTTTGACCGGGTATAGGACCCGGTACGGTGGCAGGCTCTCACAACCAAACATGAGCCAGCCGCCGGGTACATACTAACCTCCTTTGTTTCAGGTGACGTCGCGGGTTGAGTGGCCCGAGCAAGGTGCCTCTTTATGACATAGGGTTATGTAATCGAATTACATAATTCTATGGCATAAATTGGTCACCGGGGTACTTCTCCTCTGATGGGAAGGCTCATGAAAGTTAAGTTGTATGAGATTTCTACTCAGAAGAGGAATGCCTGGCCACTACAACATTTATGGATTTTGATCCGGTTGGGCGGGTGCGCGGGGGCTCCATCACCACCCGGTTGTCCCTCTCTCATTTGTGGGCCATGAGCCTCTTCGGGTAAAGACGCAGTTACCCTAATTCCGCCCTTTTTACTTGTTTCACTTGTTCTCTGTTGTAGTTGCCTACAATTTTTGCGGCTTCGGTAGCTTTGCTTTTTTTCGACCCCAGAAATTCGTGAATGCGAAATTCTTTTTGTAGTGGGTCCTTGTGCTGAGGGAATGAACCCGCCCCACAGCATCGCAATGCTAGCCTGCCAGCGCATTCACGCGTCCCCAGACAAGGGCATCCGGTTGCCCCACTCTTATTTGTGGGCCATAGGAACCGTCGGGTAACGATGAAGTCTCCCCAAGTCCGTCTGTTTTGACTCGTTTCGACTTGTTTTCTGAGCGAGCAATTTTTCCCTTCAGTAGTTACCTCCATTTTTCGACTTCGGTCGACCTTTTTCTGAGACCCAAGAATTGGTGAATGCGAAATTCTTTTGTAATGGGTCCTTGTGCTGGGGGAATGAACCCGCCCCACGACACCGCAACGCTAGCCTGCCAGCGCATTCACGCGTCCCCAGATAAGGCCAATCTCGGCTGATATTACCATCCTCTTTCGCCGAGGCAGCCGACCATCGCTGCAGTCCTTCACGGACATTTTTATACCTATTGTCACTACATCCTACTCGGAATTTTGCGGCAGATTTGAAAAAATATGTAATTATTTTATCCAATACTCATAAATTGTAGAATACTGTTTCTTCTTATTATTTTTATTACATGTTAGTTCATATCAATTTCCCTTTATATTAAATGTTAATTTATATCAGTTCTCCTTTATATTAAAATTTAAATGTCCCCCTTTAATTTTATTCGTCATGAGATTTAACTTTTGTAACAATTTAAAATTTTCATTTCTTTACTCTAGTTAAAATTTCTTGACTTTATTTAAATTTCTTCAATCCATTTAAATCTTTTGTACCTTATTTAAATTTCTTTACTACATTTCAAATTTCCTTACTTCATTTCAATTTTTGTTTTGAGAACGCTGATGTAATACTTCTCAACGGTGTATTACATCACGGAAGAAGAGTGATCAGGGCGGATGGAGTCAGCTGAGGTTTCACCGTATGCACGGGATGGGAAGAGAAGACAAGCTTTTGGACGGATCCAAAAGTGAAAAAAACGGGGTGTCCGCTTCAAATCGCCAAGGAGGTGTAGTGAATAGAGGAGTTTCCAAAGTCCGTAAAGGACTGCAGCGATGGTCTGCTGCCCCGACAGAAGAAGATGGAGGTATCTGCCGAGAATGCCCTCGTCTGGAGACGCGTGAATGCGCTGGCAGGCTAGCATTGCGGTGTCGTGGGGCGGGTTCATTTCCCCAGCACGAGGACGCACTACAAAGATATTTCGCATTCACGAATTGGTCGATAGCTCAAAAGGCGACCGAAGTCGCAAGAATTGTAGATAACCTCACCGAAGGAGATGTAACTTGTATTAGAACAAGTGAAACCTGAAAAGAAAGGCGAATTTGGGGTGACCTCGTCGTTACCCAAATAAATTCATGGCCCACAAATGAAAGAGGGGCAACCGGGTGGTGGTGGAGCCCCTTCATACCCACCCAACCGGAATAAATCCATAGATAGCTTGTTGAAGTGGCCAGGTATTCCTCTTCTGAGTGGAAAACTCATACAACTTGAATTGTATGAACCTTCCTATCAGAAGGGGAGTACCCCGGTGACCAATTTATGTCATAGAATTATACAATTGGATTGCATAAATCTATGCCATAAAAAGGCACTCTGCTTGGGCCACTCAACCCATAACGTCACCTGAAACAGAAAAAGGAATTAGTAAGTACCCGGTGGCTGGCTCATGGTTTTGGGGGGGAGCCTGCCACCGTACCGAGTCCTATACCTGGTCAGAGTCGGAAGAAAGGAAAGACCAGTTTACAATCTAACAATTCATTTTTATTTCTTTTCGAATTACTTTTAAAATTTCTTTTACTGGGTTATCTCTTGAATTCTATTGAAATTTCTCTAAATACTATACACACTTACACCAAAAAAAAGGTGTGTAAGTTGCGAAGAGATTCAAACATATTTCATTTGTACGTTTTTTAATACTGTGATAATGAAAGGATTGTGAAAAAAAATAACATTAGTACTACACATAATAAAATCGTTTGATAAAAAAAAAAGAAATCAAATAGCCGAAAATATCAGAAAACAATCATTTCAAAAGATCAACAAAATTTACCATTTTAGCGTTTTAGCCTACAAATTTTTCTCTAGAAAGAACGTGTCGAAAAAATTTATTTTTGACCTCACTATTTTGATTCTAAGATTATGTTTGTTTATCATTATTGTATGCACGATTTCGAGGCAAAATTTAACTTTGGGTTATGTCAGTTGCTTTGGGTAATAAATATTTCACAAGTTAATAATTATTTTGCAACTTGTACTAAATTAATCGAGAGGTTCAATTACAAGTACATTCATCATGTGAGTTATACTCGATGACTCGTGTTAGGAATACAGTAGAAAAAAATACTAGAGAGTAAGTGTGCGGTTTTGTGATCAACCACGATTTCTGGCTTTAAATAAAATTTCTCATATTCTAGTAAATTTACCAATGATAATTTTGAATAAAATTAAAAGAAATTAACCCATATACCTATTTTTATGTTCTCATTCATCGAGAAGTTTATATCATATCAACAAAAATATGGTACCATATTAAGTCTATGTCGGTGAGAAGCGCACCAAATATTGTTCAAAATTGTATATTTCACCCATCGATTTTATCGTTACTAGAGTAGGAACGATCGGCAGCATTTACTCTAAATTTAACTATCACCCGAAAGACCAAATTTCCCCCTAATGCACATTTTATACCTTATTTAGTGATTTCCCTACATCCCTATACGTAAAACTAACACTACCACCAGCGAAAAGATAAGAAATAGAATGTTGTATTATACGCGTTCTAATTTAAAAGGATCTATCGCAAAAAAAAAAAATTGACATTCATCAATGACAGGGGTTAATGTATATTCTATTGTTTGCCGGAGATTTCTGAGTTAAACCCCGAAATCATCAAAAAGAATTTACCACAGTAGTCATTAGCAAATCGAAATACGGGAAAGGAGTTATTAGGAAATAATATTGGTTTCTCATAAAAAGGGTCTCGTACGTATTCCACAATTTAGTTCAAGTTCAGAAAGGAGGCTCTTGCAAATAATCTTTTCTTGAAATTTTAACTTTTAATGTCACTGGGCGCTTTTGGGTGCGATACACATTTCAAGACGAGACGGGACAGCGTTTTCTTGTGGATGCGTGGGAAAATATTTTCCACCATTAAATTCACAAAACTTCGACTAAATCACGGCCTGGGGTTCGAGCACTAACCAGGAGGAACTAAACTCTGAGTACGTTTTTTTGTGGTGGAAATTCTCTGGCTTGTAATTTGTGTCGAGCGAAAGAAAACCAGTCGCGCAAATTCGTCAAAGGTCCTCGATTCACTTCAAATTGCTACGGAAAATCAAAATCGACTGACTTCTACAAGACGCAAAAAAAATGAAAATTTATTTGACTGTTCTTTGTCGCTAGTTCAAATAGATTCGCAAAGGTATCAACTGTACTCCGTAAGCGGAAGGTAATCCAATCACGAATACAAAACAAAGTCTTAGGAGCACTGATAGAGACATGCAATTAAGATTCTACAAGTAATAGTAACTTAACCACTTTCCAACGATATCCTATGGCACAGCAAAATCGAATTAACAGCGAGCGCACACCACTCATCGTTGAAAGCGCGACTGTGACTACGATGCATTCCTTCGTGTCTCCATTTACGTCAAGGCACCCCAAATTTGAAGAGCTTGAAGTGACGCCTACTCGATCGCTTCAACTTCGATATTCCTGTCTTAATCGCAGCAACCACAGTACAGCACTTCTAATGAGCAGAGTCCATCCTCATCTTACGTCCAGAACAATCCTTTAGTTCACAGCACCATTTCTCCGTCAAAAGCACATTCTCATAGTACGAGCTCCTGTTTCCGCCTATATTGACTACGAACTCACCAATGTACTTATGATCATTGTCAAATTCCCCCAAACTGTTTTCCTGTTCGATTTTGGCTGGTGAGTATGCAATTTTTCATTCACCAATGAGCCAGATCGGCCTCAGTTACTTTGTTTCCCGCCAAACATCGCGAACTCGCGTACAAGACAATCAACAAAGTGCATGATAGACGATCAGGTCTAGGGGAGTGCATACGAGCCAAATAATTTGCAATGGAGGGTATTGAATGAATGTAAATAGTGACACACATTTGCAACGACATGAGACGATCTGAGCAGTTTAAATTGGGGTTTCAGTTTTGCGGTTGAGCTATGATTATTATCAGGATTGTTGGTTAGATCACTTTGTTTCTACTTTATGGAACGTATAATTACTTGCAGGTAGAAAGAGCCGAAATTTGAGTAACGGGAAATCAAAACGGTTTTTCAATAAGTTTTTACTGCAACCGCCTCATTCTACCAAACTCTGCCCGTTATTTGCACAATTTGCATCGATCACTTTTATCACTGATGTCCACGATCGTTCACTTCCCGACTGACCAACTGAGACCACCTCCGAGGTGATCTTAATGAGCACAACCAAGTCTTGGCGCTATATTTAATGTCTTCACTATTTTAACCCATCACTCAACCGATGATCGATTACCCCGCCCAGCAAACGCTTCCGATACCCCACTCGAGTAGCGAAATCGCTCGCAAATTAGGCGCTTCGTCATCGGTTGGCTCCAATAACAGTACTTTTTCTTGAACTAGATCCATACACGAAATGTAATAGATCTGAACTAGACTATGCACTTCGACGATTTTCGATCGATGATGCTTACTAGGGTGGATCCGCGATGGTGATAATGCACACTCGTTTCGGTTGTTTTTTAAAATTTACGTCGTCTTTTGTAGATTCGATTAAGTTATCAATTGAAAGCAATTTTCGTTTATAATGATTAGGCGTAATTAAGTGGGAAAAAAAATCGGAAGAATTAGACAGGCACACGTTAATTACCGACAAACAAAACAATTTTTAATTAATATTATGGTTGGAATCAGTAAAATTTGACAAATTTTAAGGGATTTTAAATGATACAATGATTTTATCGTTCATATAATTTAAGGGGTTAACCGTTTCGTTCTAAGCATTTGTATACCGCGTTACACTGCAATTCGTTAAATTATATTCAAAGATATTGTAATAAAATCACTACACATTAAAAATATTAAACAGTTTTAGAATTTTGTTTCCCGGGAGTTAAGCACAAAAGAAATTTTCTTGACTTATTTTTCATGCGAAAAAACAAAAAAAAGCGAGTGATGCGATGGGGAAGGCGACCGAATGGTTACCCATTGTTAAATTGAGTTTGTGCTGTGTGCCTGTGGCAGCGCTGGCTTTTAGAGCCATAGCTCCTCGATTATTACAGAGGACGGTTCGGTTGAATCTTGGGAGTGCAAAGTCTCTCGTCACCAACAAATTCCGTTTAAGTGCGCATAATGAAGTGAAGAATGTGAAAGGTGGTCGCCTATGCGCTGAGTTCTACCTCTAGGGAATGAGTGATGAAAGAATCCGAAAGTGATTCGTAGGAAAGTGAGCGCAGTGTCAATAATTTTTGGTTTTGGTTACACATTGTCGGAAAATTTGAAATTCAAGTTAGAAGGTACCTGGAAAAATAGATTATACTTTGACTCACAACCGAAAGAGAAATGCATTGAATATTATTATTTGCACTAGAATCAATTACACGAAAAGATTAACAATGTCATAAAATGCTAGCTAATCCTAAACAAGTGTATGTAGACTAGTGTGAGAAAGGTTTTCAAAGTGTGTTGTTGAATTATTAAGGATATATCATCAATGGATGAATTCTGTGTTGATTTTGATGAAACCAACTGAATGTGAATTATTTGTGGCAATCTCTTAAAAATTCAATTCAAGTTGGAAAGTGTTCAGTGTGAACACTCAAAGAATTATTTGAGTAAATTTAGAGTACTATCGTAGTTATGGATTTGAAATGAATTGTATCCTGATTGAACTTATTAGCATATCAAGAATCGCTTTTAATCCCAAATAATGTGACGAGTTATATTGTCAGCATGGTGGTCGTTGTTTTATTTACACCGTAGCTAATTGTTTGTAGATCCACCTTTTTGCTACAATGAGTCTTGGAAAAATTGACTGCGATAGTAATGGCGTGACGTACCTGCAACAAAACAAATTTCAAAGTAAACGAATCGGTTGAGGAGCTTAGTTTTGGTTTCTGTTGAACTTTAGAAAACCACGTGTTTACATAATTGACCCAAAGTAGCTTTTCTCGATGTCATACTGGAGTAACGCATTCAATTTATATACAGTGTAACTTGTGATTTGGAATTTTCTCACCCTTTTTATTAACTGCATCATAACATCATCAACGGGCGCTCGACGTGGATGATGCTGAGTACCCGTTTGTTTTCTTTTAAGTTTTTTTTATATATATTTATATTTATTTTTGGGTCATTTTCTGTTTTTTTTTTACCTTTGTTTAATATTGATTTTCCTTTCCTGTTGTTAATAAATTTTCAGCAAAGAATTACAAATCGTTGTGCTGATTGCCATAGAAAGAAAAATCATGAAAATCATGAAAAAAATTACACAAAAAGAAAATAATATAATGGATTGTTAAACTAAACCGTCGGTCTTTCCATTCCGTCAAGTCTGACCGGGTATAGGACCCGCAACGATGGTAGGGGTATCGTATAGTATGGGCTAGCCATCGGGCGCGCTCCACAATTTTGTTGTTTCCAGGGGCTCTTGCTGGGTAGAGTGGCCTTCCGCTAGCGTGCCCTTTTATGATATAGGGTTATGTGATTCAATTGCATAACTCTATAGCATAAATTGGTTACGTTTGTGCTTTTCATTTGTGGGAAAGAGTCATACAAAGTGCTTTTGTATGAGTTTTTCACTCAAATGGGAAACACATGGCGACATCTACGTTTTGATCTTGATCCGGTTGGGAGGGTGTGAGGGGGCACCACATCCATCCGGATGCCCTACTCTTATTTGTGGGCCATAAGGATTTGCGTTAATGACGAGGTCTCCGCCAAACCGTCCGTTTTTGCTCGTCCCAACTTATTCTCTGAACAAGCAATTTCAACGCTTAGTAGGTTACCACGGCCTCGACACCAGTCGACCGACATTTGACCGTTTTCTAAATCGTGAATGCGAAATATTTTGTAGTGGGTCCTTGTGCTAAGGGGAAAGAACCCTTCCCACGACACCACAACGCTAGCCTGCCAGCGCATTCACGCGTCTCTAGACAAGGCCAATCTTGGCGGATCTTACCATCCTCTTTCGCCGAGGCAGCAGACCATCGCTGCAGTCCTTTACGGGCATTTCACATAACCTTTTTACTACACGGAGTCGCTGACATGACACTCGATCGAAGTTCAACTTGAGGGGAAATGTTAAAATATATATTCAACTATTTCACTCAAATCTCATCTTTTCATTCACATACACAAATACATGAATTATTTTCTTTTTATTTTATTAATTTTTTCACTGTAGTAAACCTGAATTTAAACACATTGGACGTGTTCTAATTTTACTTTGCTAAACTTTTCACTCAGGTCGTTTATTCCTCGCTTTAATTTTTTGGGCTTCTGCGTTAACAATATAAAATAATGATTCGGACGCGAAAGTTTACTTACTAACATTTTATTATTAATTTGAATGACCCTTGTAAGTAACTGGTTGCTACACAGAAAAGCTTGCATTATCAAAAAGGGAAATTTTTTGAACTAAGCGGAATTTTGATTTGGAGTGGCAGCATGCTTGGGCGAATCTGACTGCGTTGTTACACGAAAACGAGGTAGAAAAAGTCTGGTCAATAGAGAGAATGAAATTCAGGTGAAGAAATTGAGAGCACCAACGAGATAAATTCCCCCGAAACCAATACGCACTGATAATACAGGACATTGGTGCAACGAAAGTAGAAGCAAATGCAAAATGTTGGGGTGCAAAAAACCAACATACGTAATGTGCGAAAAATGTGGAATTGCACTTTGTTTCAATAAAGGAAGCCCTTGACAACATTCCGCAGTTCGTATTGACGTCGACGGTTCCGAACGACCTTTTAATCACTCGCTGTCACTGAACCGCGTTTTGACAGGTGAGAAGGAAGTGGAAAGTTGTGGTGGAATGGGAAGAAGGAAGACTCCGCAGAAGATGGCCACGAATCTGAGTGCCGTGTGAGACGTGGGTAGCGCTGCTTGGTCTTTGGTTGAAGTTTTGTGTATTATCCGAGCCTGGTTGTTAATCGGGAATTATTTTACTGGTGAAGGTAAGCTAGATAGGTGCAAATTTATTGTGTTTGTACCAAAGTTAAGTGCTACCCATAGAAGTCCCACGTGTTGAAGGCCAGTCGATACGATCGTGAACCCGCAACGCCACTACGAAAATAGGGCGTGCTCGCGCGAGTGATGAATGGGCGAATTATAAGGTAGGGTTTCTCAAGGAAATCATTACAATTTCCACCAATAAAGTGTTATTGCCCCATCAAGAAGGCTTAATATAGTTTTTCATTTACAATGTTAGAACATAACTAATGATATATTTATTTTTTCGTAATTGAATTAAGATTATGATAAATGTTGTGATACTTATTACCAGAGAAAAAGAACTGAATTACTTTTGTTAATACCAAAATAAGAACAATAGTAAACTGCACGGTATGAATTGAATTGCACTTTCAATTCAGTCATATGCATTTTTTTTTTTTTTGTAAAAATGTAACATTTGCTGCTAGTTTGCTCAGGTTCCGATAATTCTTATTATTCCTGTTTTTTACTACAATTTCTCAATCAGCAATGATTCAGCTCTGCATATTCATTTGTTTCACTTCGCATAGCTGTTACGCGCATGCAATTGCTTGCAAGTAACACGTTTTGCCACGTGACACCGTGTCCATGAACCAAGCATTTTGCTAACATTTTAATTTTGCTTGGGAACATTTCCATTCACACGAAATATTCCCAAGTCTTGCAAATTCCATCTCGTCTTGCAACGCAAGCAATCCGAGATAATAAAATTACCTGAGCCGTGGCAAAACGTTGCTATTCGAATAATAGAAGTTAATCTAATCATACGGGATCTTTTGAAATTATACGAGTAAGAATAAAATAAAGTTTTAGTGATTATAAAACTTTCGTTTTTATTATTTTTTTTAATAAAGAGTTCGCACATAACAAAAATTCTGGTGGCAGCGGTGGGATAGCCATTTAGTGATAGAAAGAATTATCGTGGCTATCTAATTTAAAAGTTAAAGTGACTCTAAAAAAAAAAATATAGGAACGTGAAAGTGAAAGTGACTATCACTAAGATACTCGTGCTAGTGGCATAATTATTAATAAAAAGGACGGAATAAATAGTATCTTTAAGATACAGTCCTCAACGAGGGAAACAAAAAGGATACGTTGTTCTCCTAGGGCGAGGGCAACCAACGTTGAGTAGTTCAACTATAGTCTGCGTGAAGCAGAAACTACTCCATCGAGGGATAATTTGCAAGGAATTCGACCAAAATTACAATAGGAAATTGGAATCATCGAGGGAAGAAAGTGCAAACGCAGGAGCAACTGTAATCAACGCAACGAAATTGGGACAGGATGCATCAGTAAGTTTTTCATTGTGTCTTGCATTTATTATTTTGAATAAGCCCTTAGCCTTAAAATTTCCCTGGCTAAGTATAAGGGAATTAAAGTTGAAGAACGAAAGGCAATCAATATTAAATAAGGAGTGTAGAAAATGTGATAGAATTTGGAAAAATTTAAAAAAGAAAGGGAATAAATGTGAAATAAGGAGTGTAGGATTTGGAAAAGTATGATACGATTTGGAAAGTGATAGGATTCGGAAAAATTTAAATTTAAAATAACAAAATTGTGAGTGTGGAAATCCAATTTAGGAAAATTTGTTTTAAATTGTTCAAGATAATAGATGAATGATACCTATCGTGTAAAAATCGGTGAAAAGAAAGTTCGGTTAACTGTAAGCGAAATATTAAGAAATCGATATCGCGAAAATTTTCAAATCCGTGTTAAAAAGGAGTATCTCGATTTCAGGTCTTTTTGGGAATATTTAGGAACGTATTCCGTCGGTCAAGTAAAAAGTAGTAGTGAGTCGTCAATTGAAAGTGCACGTGAAAGTGATAGTTTTGAAATTACCGGTGGTGAATGTGTCGCATTTAGTGAAAGTAAAAATCTTGCGGAAAGTTTTCAAAGTCTTTTTGAAGAATCGGAATTTGATTCTAGAGGTTTAAGAGAAAGTGGGCCTAACTCAACAATAATGAGTTTGGAAAACGGTGGAACAAATGTAATTAGTAGTGCCGTAGACGGGAATTCAAGACCGCCTTTCTCGATAAGTTTTTCGGACTTGAAAAGCTTCATCCCAGTGTTCGAAGGACGAGCTGAGGATGCGTTTAATTTCATATACGCATGTGAAGAGGCAATGAAATTGGCTCAAGGTCCAATTCGATCCATTCTTTTTAAGTACATTTGTATGCAACTCCGAGGAAATGCACAAACAATTATACTTAATGAAGAATTCGAAAATTGGAATGCGTTGAAAGTGAAATTAAAACAGGTTTATGCTGAACCACATTCTATGTTACATCTTCAACGTGAACTTTTCTCATTTAAACAGGAAAAAGAAGAAACGGTTATACAATATCACCAAAGGCTTCTCAGTCTTCATCGAAGGATATTGACAGTGCGATCAGGACAGTCATCGATTGGTGAAAATGCTTTCATCGAGGAACAAGTTAAAACAGTGTTCATCAATGGATTAAAAGAAGTTTTAACTATGTACGTCATCACGCAGAAGCCAAAAAATCTGGAGGAGGCAAGTCGTCTAGCACAGGAAGAAGAACAGAGACAAGGATTAGTGAAAGTATCAACGAAAAAGGATTTTACGGATCGAAATGTTCTACCTCGTGTTCACAAAATTCATTCGGATAAGAAATGTTTTGCATGTGGAAAGCTTGGACATATCAAACGAAATTGCAGAACAAAACGCTTTGATAAAAATCGAACAACGGAAGACACTTCAACTGAAGGAAGCTCCTCGAAGAAGGAAGGATCTTCGTCAGTTTCAAAATTTAAATCTTCGAAAAATACGTATCATAAGACTGATGAAAATGTAAATGAGTTTAGAATAAATGCTTTAGATATTGAAGAAAGTCCTTATGTTTTTCTAAAATTCGAAAATCAATATTTAAAATTTTTAGTGGATACGGGAAGCTCACTAAACTTAATTGCAGCAAAATATGCCTTTGAAAAAGATGTCGAAAAGTCGAAAGGAATTAAATATCGTTGCATTAATGCAATAGATGCAAAGACATTTGGGCTCACAAAATTGCAATTAAGTTATGGTTGTATTGAATTCGACATCCAATTCCAAGTTGCAACCAATAGACTATTCGGCAAATTCGATGGTATTCTTGGATCTCCTTTTCTTGTAGAAAATGAAACCATAGTAAATTTGAAAGATCAAATTTTAGAAATTGGCCAGAGCAAAATTAATTTATGCAAGAAAAATCTTCTTGCAAGGCCAAGATCAGAAACTATTCGTTACTTGCATGTCAGTGGAAAACCAGGAGAAAACCTCCTTGTAATGGGAATGCAAGAGGGAAAATTGAAAGTGGCGAATTCTCTTGTCGAAGTTAATGATAGTGGGGAAATTCCAATTGTTATCTTGAATGAAGATGAAGAAGAACTAAAAATAAATTCAGATCTTATCAACGTGTGCAAAGTTGATACTGAGGAGCTCAAAGAAAGTCTAAAAGAAATAGTCATTCGAGATGAACATATGAATGCAGAAGAAAAGAAAAGTTTATGGGATATTTTGAATAATTATCGATGTCTGTTTACAGAAATAGATCCACAAAATTTAACAAAGGCAGCAGAACATTCTATTGATTTGTTGCCAGGAACAAAACCAATTTATACAAAAATCTACAGGTTTCCCAAAATTCATGAAGTGGAAGTGAAAACATAAATTGAAAAATTATTAAAGGATGGTACCTTAAGGGAAAGTAGCAGTCCTTGGAATTCACCCCTGTGGGTGGTACCGAAAAAGATTGATGCAAGTGGTAATCTAAAATGGCGCATAGTAATAGACTACCGTAAGTTAAATGAGGTAACTATTGCAGATAATTACCCATTGCCAAATATTTCTGACATTCTCGATCAATTAGGCAAAGCAAAATATTTTTCTACGATTGATTTGACTAGTGGGTTTCATCAGATTCCCGTGAAGCAAGAGGATCAGTGCAAAACAGCCTTCAGTACTCCGTATGGGCATTATGAGTATACTCGTATGCCCTTTGGCCTGAAAAATGCACCCGCTTGCTTCCAGCGTATGATGAATACGGTTTTGTCAGGTTTACAAGGGTCGAAATGCTTTGTTTACTTGGACGATATCGTCATTTACGGAGATTCTTTGCAAGATCATAATGAGAAATTAATCGCAGTTTTTGAACGTCTTAAGCGAAATAACTTAAGAGTTCAACCGGACAAATGTGAATTCCTTAGAAAGGAAGTAACATACCTTGGACACATCATTTCCGATAATGGAGTGAGCATGGATCCTAAGAAGCTTGAAGCTGTTGATAGGTTGCAAGTACCTAAAAATCCAAAAGAAATTAAATCTTTTTTGGGTTTTACAGGTTATTACCGCCGCTTTGTAAGGAACTATGCGAAAATCGTTGAGCCTATGAACAAACTTTTGCGGAAAAATGAAGAATTTCGTTGGACATTGGAATGCCAAGCGGCATTCGAGAATATCAAGCAAACATTGAAAGAAAATGTAACTTTGATGTACCCAGATTTTGATAAGAAGTTCATACTAACGACAGACGCGAGTAACAGTGGAATTGGAGCTGTATTATCGCAGGAAGATGATGAAAAACGTGAACGACCAATAATGTTCCTAAGCAGGACATTGAATAATGCTGAAAGAAACTATTCAACGACTGAAAAAGAATGTTTAGCAATAGTTTGGTCTGTGAAGCAATGTCGACCGTATCTATATGGGAAAGATTTTATTATTCGAACTGATCATAGACCACTGCTGTGGCTCTTTAGTGTCAAAGACCCAGGAAGTAGATTGGTACGTTGGAGGTTGAAATTAGAAGAATATCAATATACAATGGAATACACTCCGGGACAAAATAATAAAGTAGCAGACGAACTAAGTCGAAACCTTCCTGTCAATGCAATTGTGCCTGCTGATAACGGCAAATATAAAGAAACCATAGGAGAACATAAAAACGATGTTTCTGAAAGTGTCTTAGGTTATAAACATACCAAGCTCATTGAGGATATAACATTCAACAAGCATGGCGAAATAATAGTTAGACAAGGGGATAAAATTGTAAGAATTTTTAAAGATGGACAAATTAAAGAAATTTCTCTAGACGAAATGGATAACTCCTGTGAAAATGAAATCGAGGACGATTTCAAGACTATAGAAGGGGAGGAGGCAAGAAGTGAAGCTTTAATTGACCAACAACAAAACGAAACAAATGCAGCGAATTCAGATATAATCGAAATAACTGACATGAATGAGAAAAAGAAACTCTTGGAAAAGTATCATAAAGGTATAATTGGAGGTCACAGAGGTGTCAATAATTTGGAAGAGTTCCTTAGACGTAGCTATCACTGGAAAGGAATGCGAAAGGACATTCGAAAGTATGTCAAAAATTGCGACGAATGCCAGAGGCAAAAGATAGTAAGACGGAATTTGAAAGCACCTATGACCATAGAAAAACTAAAAGAGCAGCCATTTGATAGAATTTCAATGGACGTGGTGTCATTCAAATGGAAAGATGGAGAGCACAAAGCTCTAACAATACAGGACAACTTAACAAGGTACATAAAATTTGTTTATATAAAAAGTGAGAATGCTAAAAATGTATCTAATGCAATCATTAACGAATGGATTGTTTACTTTGGAATACCAAAAGAGATCCTCTCCGATAATAGCGTCGTTTTAACTGGCAAATATGTAACTGACTTATGTAAGCGACTAGGAATTGAACAAATTCCAATAAGTTCTTGTAATGTGACGCCTACGCCCGGGAATCGAAGTGATTCCGATCCCGAACCCTTGCAACCGGCCAGATGGGTATGTCCTCGAAGTGCCAGCGGACTTCATCTGTCGTGCGGATATCGTTGCGCAGAAAATATTTCTTTTCTTTCCAAATATTTGGGTCTGTGGATATAAATATTCGAAATATAAAATTAATCCAAACCCCGACACATTTCGAGACATATCCATCTGGAAATGCCCCTCCACCGTGGCCATCGAAAAACTATGCCACTGGCGACAAATGGAGAGGCACATTGCCGCCATGTGGCGTGCCATTCCACACACATCTGTTTTGTCCGATGTGACAGCCGGTTGGATTTGACAGCCACATAGAGAAAAAGTAGAAAGTTGTGGCAATTTGAGTGATTTTTGTAGTTTTTTTTGCTAAATACTCATTTAATGTTGAAGTTTTGTGAAAAAAGGTGCAGAATTTCGATAGATGTGTTTATAAATCTTAAAGATAGTATTACAATTTCTGTGAAATATAGAAACGGATGAAGTTTGGCTTTTGACGCGAGTGTTCATTTATAATAGGTTAAGTCCTTTCTTGAAAAGCGCTCGCTCTCAACAATGGGCCGAGTAAATGAATCCTTACAAGTAAGCTTTGCTTTTGGTTTTTTTTATCAGTTTTCATGATTATTGATAACTCAAGTATTGAAATTGTGATCAATCTGAGCAATCGATTTCTCTAACATAGATAGTTCATATATAGAATGCTGAGTCTTGGCTCGTTTCGTGCATTGAAATTAAATAATATATGAATACATTATCTATAGTGTCTAAGGTTTTTTTTTAATATCAAGGTTTTCTAATGTTGGTGGCGGAATGTTGGCGCGGTCCTGGATTTGGTTAAAACTATTAAGAGTTCATCGCCCCCTCGTCGTCGAAGCGCCTCAGCATTCGACCCGCCTAAAAATCTATCCACCCGTAGAAAGTCAATAGCTACATTTAGTGGTGCTAATAGTAGCAATCCGAATATTGTGGAAGACGAAATGCCATTTGACGGACAAAAGAATCAACGGAGGGGATCCTGCTTCATCACGGTCGAGTCAGAACAAGTGAGTGGCATAGGAAATATCGGCAGTGCCGGATGGTGGTTTGTAAGAGTACTAGATGCTAATGTGGAGGGATGGACACCTGCGGCTCATTTGGGGCAACAAATTGAAAAATATTATGGAGCTGCAGTCGAAACCAGGACAAAATAGTCAACTAATCTTCAACCCTAACTCAGTACATTTGGCACGCTAACCTTAAAACTAACATCAATGTCAATGCATCGGAAAGACAATAGACCGTTCAAAATTGTGAATATTTTGATAGTCCAAATCCGACGACTCAGCGGATCTTACACTATGACCTTGAATCATATCTGCCATGCACATTTATGTATAAGGATAATCTCAAAAGCTATAAAACCTCAAATGCCCTTCTCGTCGTAATTGAAAGCCAATATATATTCTAGTCTGTTATCACGTACTGCATTAACAATCACCTGAAGCAAAACACCAGAAACTAGCACATTTGAGAAAAAAAAACGAGCGTACCTAGTATTGATTGGATGCATCGTTTTTCCACGTGAAGATATATAACATTTTAAAATGTTTAAGATTAACAATCTCAGATTAAAATCAAGAACAGAAAAACAGTCTAATGTATAGATCAAAAAATAAAAAAATCTAGGTAGAAAATCATTACATTCTCGTCATCCACAGTCAAATGGAGCAGTGGAGAGATCACACGCCAGAATGAAAGAATTCTTAAGAAGCGTGACTAAAGAAACAAATCTTTCACCAAAAGAAGCACTTGGAATGGCAAGTCTTTGTTTCAACCAATGCATAAGTCAGGGAACAGGCAAATCAGCAGAAGAACTTTTGTTTGGTAAAATAACTCTACCTTCTAACGAAATACCTGCTGAGAGAGAACAAAATTAATCTGAGCTTAATACCACACTCCGTAAAAGACTAAACGATTTACAAGTAATGCGAGAAAGCGCCAGAGAATTCAACTGGAATATCAAAAAGAAACAAAAAGAGAGGTATGACAGCCAATTAGATAAAAGAGGCGCTGTATATAACTATAAATTAGGCGATAAGGTTTTAATAAGACAAAAGAAAAACAAAGATACTGAGAACCAATGGATAGGCCCATACGAAATCCTCTGTGTTAAAAAATATTCTATCCAAATAAATAATAAACTCAATAGTTGGTTCAATGTTTGTGATGCAAAACCATATTTTTCAGGGTCACATTCATCATTTTCCTTACCGCAGGACTCAGGACAACCATGAGTGATGTTTCTATAAGGGGAATAGAGTATCCTGGGGCGTATTTTAAGCATATATCCGACGCTAAATTTATTGATAAGAAAATTCAGTTAGTTAAAGTAATAGACTTAGCGGAAATCGAAATTAAAATAGAAAACGTGAAATTATTAACGCGTAGTATCAATGATTTATGTATAAATAGCATTCCTGCTTGTAAAAATTTAAAGTTAAATGGAGAGTTGCAAGCTAGTCGATTAAAACATAATCTGAATACGGTATATGATCTTTTAGGTTTTACTCCTAACATCAGGTTGCGACGAGGCTTAGCAGATTGGGTTGGAAGCTCATTGAAAATGTTGTTTGGAACTATGGATTCATACGACTTTGATAACATCAAAGACGCTATAGATTCCATCGAAAGAAATGAATTTAATATCAGCAAGGGTATGATGAAGAATACTTACTTAATGAATGAAATTAATAAACAAGCGAAAGTCCTTTCCACCGAACAAAATTCCATCCGTGTTAAAATTGATGAAATTGTTGATGAGCTAATGAAAATTAATAATATTACAAATGAGCAAGAGAAACACTTAAGCCTACAAATTTATTATGAAGAGGTTTATTCGAAAATTTACCATAAAATTGAAGTTATTGACTTACAAATCGAAATACTCCGTGATAGTTTGTTGTTTATCCAATCAGGAATCTTACATCCTTTTATCTTAGAACCGGGACAACTAATCAATGAATTGAATAAGATAAAAGAAGAATTGAAAATTACAAGAATTTAACAAAAGACTTACAGTTGACTGCTTTCGTCAAAAATAAGAATATATTTATCATAATTTCACTCGATAAAGTAACTAGCGATAATCTTGAAATATACGAAGTTATTGGATTTCCATACATTAAGAAAAATATAGCTATTATGATAAGCGATTTAAAGAAATACTTCGTTTTAAATAAAAACAGAGAACAGTTTATTACGACAAATGAAATTGATTGTAAAGATATTAATAAATTAAAAATATGTAAACCGTTACCCCTTAAAAGCGTCTATTCACAATCATGTGGAACAAGTTTGTTCTTTAAACAATCGGATAAACATTGTGAATTCCGACAATTAAGTAATGAATTAGATATCATGCATAAAATAAATAATCTTCAACTGTTGATAATAAACTCTTTGGAAACTAGATATGAATTTAATTGCAATATGACAAAACAAGAAAAAATCATTGGAAGTAATATTGTTAACTTGACAAATGACTGTAGCATTCATAGTGCCACTCACGATTATTTTCCTGAGAGGAATTTTGTTGAATATTTTGTCCTAAAAGATAAAGTAGTAGAAATTGAAGAATGTTGTAATCATTTTGAACTAAATGAAATTAAAAGCTATAAATTACGTTTTGGTAAATTTACAAGCACAAATATTCATGGACTAAAGGATCTTACTTCTGATTTAGTAGAACAGGCTACTTTTTGGAATAAAGCGATTGTACCAATACCAAAGCTAATTCGAGAAAATTCTACTATTTCCTTGATACTTTCATTAGTGCTCATACTAGTTTTTGTGTATTTTGTCTATAAATGTATGAATGGAAAATTATCCATAGTAATTTTTAGAGGATGTTTTAATAGAAAGAGATTGAGCAATTCACATGGATTAAGAGATGCAAGAGTTGTTTTTAGAAATTCGGAAAGCGATGAAAATATTTTAGAAAATAGAAGTCAATCAATTGAATCTGAAAATAGACGCATTAGAACTAGATACTTGTAAAAGGTTGAGGTCAACCTTAATCTAAGGGGGAAGGTGTTACGCGCATGCAATTGCTTGCAAGTAACACGTTTTGCCACGTGACACCGTGTCCATGAACCAAGCATTTTGCTAACAATTTAATTTTGCTTGGGAACATTTCCATTCACACGAAATATTCCCAAGTCTTGCAAATTCCATCTCGTCTTGCAACGCAAGCAATCCGAGATAATAAAATTACCTGAGCCGTGGCAAAACGTTGCTATTCGAATAATAGAAGTTAATCTAATCATACAGGATCTTTTGAAATTATACGAGTAAGAATAAAATAAAGTTTTAGTGATTATAAAACTTTCGTTTTTATTATTTTTTTTAATAAAGAGTTCGCACATAACATAGCCCTGAACGCTTAACCCAGTTTGGCTCGTAGAATTTTCATTCACGTGGTAGGCAATGCGTACTCGGTTGCTTATGAAAGTTACAGCAAGGCCTGACGACTTTTTAATTTATTAAAAAATCCAACCTGTAACATCTGCGAATCTGCGCCTTCATTTCCAACTGTGCATCAATGGGTTGTAGAGTTTAAACGTGGTCGTACAAGCATTGAAATGAAGCACGTAGTGGACATTCAAAAAGTACAATAACACCAGAATTCATTGAGCAAGTCTCTAATATTGTTTGTAAACATCCAAGTGCGACAAAGCGTGAAACTGCTGATACCATAGGCATCTTGGATGAACGAGTACTCTATATTTTTCACGAAAAATTATGCATGGAAAAGCTATTCGGAAAGATAGTTAACAATTCAACAAAAACTGAATCGAAAACAAATTCGTAAGCGTAATGGGGAGCGTTTTAAGCAGAATAAAAACGATTTTGTGCATCGGTTTCTAATTGTAGATGAGACTTGGATTTACCATCATGATATTAAACTGAAGCAAAAACGTTTACAATGGAATGAAACTGGTTGCCCAGTTTCAAAACAGGCATCAATTTTTTGGGATTCAAAGAAGATTTTGTTAATTATCTTGAAAAAAGGTAAAACAATTAACATTGAGTATTATTGCGACCTTTTGGAACAGTTGGATAAAAAAGTTTGAGAAAAAAAACCCGGCTTACAGAAGAAAAAAATCATTTTCCATCAAGATAATGCACGTCCTGGCACAAGGGCTTTGACGATGGCTAAATTGAAAGAATTAAAGTACGAATTGCTTGAACACCCCCCGTGTTCACCAGATTTGGCTCCCGCCAACTATTACCTATTCAAGAATTTGAAACAATTTCTTCGTGGAAAGTGCTTTTCGTCGTATGAAGAAGCTATTGCAGCCATGGAGCAGTAATTTATAGGCCTTCCGGGAAATCATTAAAAAGATGCTATAAACTTACTGGACGATCGTTGGAATAAGTATGTTGAAGTTGAGAGAGGTTATGATGAATAAAAAAACTAGTTTCACTGAAAGATACACATTCTTTCATTTTCGCTATCATATATTTATGTACATATGTGGGGATTCCTCTATTATGTCTTTTTTAATTATTTTTTTTTTTAATTCAATTTTTAATTCAATTGTTTTTGTATTTTCGAAGTTTCGAAACAACTTAAATATTTACACATTATACAATTCCGATAAAAGAGTAACCTAAGTAAAAAAACTTTTTGACACATTTAATTAATTTTTTTTAGATTTTTTCAAGTTATTGTATAAGACGGTTGTACAACAATTTAAAACAATAATGTTAACTTCAAATATCCGATTAATTGACATTATAATTAACATTAAACAAAATTAATATTATATGGATTTTTAACGGGAAAATTATTTTTCATTCTAGAAAAAGAAGTTTTTTCGTTTCAATCAAGGAACAAACTTCCATACTGATGACCACCGACTAGGCACAAGCGCCTTCTGCCAAAGGGGCACAATCTCTGGATAAACCAAAGCCACCACAAGGGCCACAATCTCCGGATTAAGACACCACAAGGACCACGATCTCCGGATAAACCAAAACTGCCACAAGGGCCACAATCTCTAGATCGGCCCAAACCACCACAGGGGCCACCCTCTCCGGATCGACCGGGGCCACCTGAAGAACGCACATTTGAAATGAACAATGAAGTGAAAATTTGCATACCCTTGAAATGTACCTGTGTAATCGATACGAAAAATCTTTGCGAAAATTTGATATTTGTCAGCTGAGAGACGACATCCTGCACAGTTTGTAGACTAACGAACAAATTCCAATACTATCATCATCACCATACTGGTGACCACCTACAAGGCACAAGCGCCTTCTATCAAGAAGTGTTATCATCACCATACTGGTGACCATCGACAGGGCTCAAGCGCCGATTTACATTTTAAAAGCAAGTTGAAGAATCTATTTTAAGGAGTATCTAACTTCCTTCGGAGTTCAGGTATTTAATGACCAAATCTCCATACATTTTAGTTCGCAAAAAGGAAAAGGTATATCATACGACGGGGGGATATACCCGCCTAGAGGCACCCTCCAACCCCTAGGTTTTATTTAATTTACAAATCAAATTTTATATCTCGAAACGGACCTGAATTCGTGACCCGAATCTGACAATTCAAATTAAAGAAGTTTCAGACGGTGTCCTAGATATTTTACTGGTGCAAGTAATTATCAATCACATCGACAGCATTACAGTTTCAACTCGATCTTTTGAAGCAAATTACGAATCAATCGCAATTTTCATCGGCAACCTATTTTCGTCAATTCATTCGATTGATTGCATTGGAGGTTTCCGGATTATTCAGCCTATATACACGCAGTCAATATTTATTGCAAAGGTTGCTCTTTTATTTTTTTTATCCTCAATTCACATATGTATTTACTACATTCAATTTAAATAATTTCATAGTACATAATTATTAAATTCCCTTTTAGCTCGCGAATAGGAAAAGGTATATCCTACGATGGGGGGGATATACCCGCCTAGAGGCAGCCTTCAACCCCTAGATTTTATTTACAAAGTTTTAACAACTATATTAATTTAGCAAATTTTTAAAAAAATTTCAAAAATATTTCCGAGTTTATAAATATGCCGGATCAACGTGAAGAAATATTTAGAGACGCTGTTAATGTCCCCAACATCGGAGATAACGTCCTGATTTCAGCCCCACCAGCAAGTATAACGGGATAATAACATTAACAATTCCCCAAACAGATCCATCAATGCAGTTTCTGTGAAAACGTGTCCTTTTTGGAAGCAATTCCCTGAGGTGTGGTTCCTTCAGCTTAAAAGTCAGTTTGACCAAGCAAGAATCTCCTTAGAACAAACCAAATTCAACCATTTGCTCTCGGCTCTTGACCAGGATCTTTTTAGGCTTGTTAGTGACCTGGTTTCATCACCCCTGCCTTCTGATCCTTATTCAACGTTCAAAAGAGCCCTAATTGGCAGACTTTCTATTTCGGAATCTGAAAAAATGAAACAAGTTCTGACTGAACTTACTCTTGGGGATAACCTTCCTTCGCAGTTATTACGTGACATGAAAACTAAAAACGAAGGACGTTTGAGCAATAACATTATTAAAACTTTATGGCTTCAACGTTTACCCCATCATATGCAGGCCGTTTTAGCTTGTTATACAGGTTCTCGGGATGAAGTGGCAATCTGCACTGATAAAATTCACGAGATTCCAAGTCCTTCCTCAGTCTGTTCTCTATCGTCAATTAATTCTGCGGTTCCAAAATCAAATAATCTAAATTCTTGTGTAATCAATCAGCCGAATACTGATTTAGTGAAGGAGCTTACACCACTCGTTTCAAATCTCTCGTTAGAAGTACATTCTCTGAAGTCTCAAATAGCAAATTTAAATAGATTTAGAAATTCGAGCAGAGACAATAATTTCCGGAACCGTTCTAGATCAAGAACTCCTATTCTAAATCACGAGACAAATATATGTTTCAAACATAAAACTTTTGGTTCAAATGCACGCAAATGCAAACATCCTTGCAAATTTTCACACGCCCCACTAAATCATAATCAAACTTTAAACTAATGGGCGTAGCCTCGTCAACGGCCCGGATACAAACAGCCATAACAGCCGTTTAGATATTTTTGACCCATTATCGAAGTTGACATTCCTCATAAATACAGGATCAGAGGTTTCTGTGTTACCAAGTAGCAACAATAAAACTAAAACTCATGAAACAATTTCTATCTTACGGCTGCAAATGCAACTCGCATTAAAACTTTTGGTTATAAAAAAATCACAGTCAGTTTCGGTCTTAGACGAAATTTTCCTTGGAGCTTTATCATGTGCAGACTTCCTTAAAAAATTTGGTCTTATTGTAGACATTAAAGAAAGATCACTAATTGACCCATTAACGAAAATTGCCTCTAAAGCCAAAATTTCGCAAGAACTTTTTGAATCTCTATCAATTTTATTAATTGCATCCAACAATCTCAAGTTGAATGAGTTATTAAAACAGTTTAGCAATATTATCGTTGATGACGGAACTCTGAAGCCAATTAAACATTCGGTCACTCACAAAATTATAACGTCCAGTCATCCGATTTCTTCAAAAGTGAGAAGATTAAGTGGCGAACGGTTATCCGATGCAAAAAAAAAGATTTCGAAAAAATGCTATCTGCCATCTGCCATCCTTCAAAAAGCCCATGGTCTTCACCGTTGCACCTCGTTAAAAAGAAAAATGTTGAATGGAGACCATGTGGTAATTACAAACGACTAAATAGCATCACCGTTCCTGATAATTATTATTTCGGAACTCAAATCTTTTCCACTCTAGATCTAGTCAAGACATATCATCAAATTCCTGTCGAAGAATCGGATATAGATAAAACCGCAATTTGCACACCTTTCGGATTATTTGAATTTCCTCGAAAGACCTTTGGATTATTTAACGCTGCTCGGACATTTTAAAGATTTATTCACAGCGTTCTTAGAGCTTTATCTTACTGTTTTGTTTACCTTGACGACATTCTTGTAGCATCTAAAGACGAAAATGAACATCTGGCCCATTTAAAAACTCTTTTTGAACGACTTCGGGAGTTTGGCTTAACAATAAACGTTGAGAAGTGCAACTTCACGAAAGCAGAGGTAAAATTTCTTGGTCACTGCGTCAACTCTCTAGGCTTAAAACCGTGTCCTGAACGAGTTTCTATTATAAAAAATTTTCCCAAACCAGAAACCGTTAAACAATTGAGACGATTTCTCGGGATGATTAACTTTTATCGACGTTTCATTCCAAATGCTGCAGATATCCATCGCCATATGAATAAATTTTTAGTGGGAAAGAAAAAAGATGGCAATCGCAAAATTGATTGGGACCCTCTCGCTGAAGAAGCTTTTGAAAAATCAAAACATCAGCTATCCCAAGCCACTTTACTATATTTTCCTTCCTCAAACTCTCAACTTTCATTAGTGGTGGATGCTTCAAACTTCGCCATAGGCGGAGTTGTCCAGCAAAAAATCAATGATCAATGGCAACCACTGGGATTCTATTCAGTTAAACTTCTTGTGATTTACTATTCTATTAAGCATTTCAGACATTTGGTAGAAGGTCGTCAATTCGCAATCTTTACTGACCACAAGCCTCTCATTTACGCATTTCAACAAAATCCGGATAAGGCTTCTCCAATTCAAAATCGGCAGTTCAATTATATTGCTCAATTTTCAACTGATATACAATATATATCTGGCAACAGCAACGTTGTCGCCGATATTCTTTCAAGAGTAGAATCGATTGAGTTGTCTTCAATCTTGGACACTAAGGAAATCGCTCATGCTCAACAAAACGATGCTGAACTAAATTCACTCCTTCAAAACCCATCGTTTTTTTTTTAAAGAAGTCCCCATCCCAAATTCGACCCTCAAAATTCTCTGTGATCATAGTCAAAATTCAGTAAGACCCTTTATACCCGAATAATTCAGGCAACAGGTCTTCTGTCAATTTCAGAATTTGCACCATCCCGGTATTAAAGCCACCATCAAACTATTAACATCCAAATTTCTTTGGAGCAAAATGAAAGCCGACATTAAAAATAGAGTCAAAGCTTTTCTCAATCGTCAAAAAGCCAAAATTTCACGTCATGTCTCTTCCCCATTATGTGCATTTGATACACCAACGGAAAGATTCGAAGTTATTCATATGGATATAATCGGACCTTTACCTGTGGTCAATCAGTTCAATACTGCCTAATAATTATTGGCTGTAAGACTAAATGGACGGAAGCCATTCCGATGATTGACACTTCATCTCACTCAATAGTTCAAGCATTTTTTTCAAACTGGTTAGCACGTTTCGGTATTCCCAAATGCATAATAACGGACCAAGGTCCACAATTTGAATCGCGGCTCTTCAAAGAACTTAGCATCAAACTTGGTTTTAAACGTAAGCGATCTTCACCATATCATCCGCAAACTAACGGTTTACTCGAACGATGGCATCGTACCCTGAAAGAAGCACTTCTTGGTTAAGAGCAGCAATCTTGGTTCGAAGCATTACCTATGGTTTTGCTCGGACTTCGAACCATTCTCTACGAGTCATCCGAATTCACACCAGCAATGATAGTGTACGGTGAGAACATCCACATTCCAGGCGAATTCTTTACAGAACCATCATAGAACAACCTTTCCAACGAAGCTTTTGTAAACCAACTACAGCGTTTTATTCAAAACATCAAACCTGTACAGGTTACTTCACACAACAAACACAAACCTTTTGTCTTCAAAGATTTAAATTCTTGTTCGCATGTTTTTATCCGAAAACCACCTATTCCACCCTATGATGGTCCATATCCTGTTGTTGGTCGATACGCTAAAATTTTTACTGTTAAGATAAAAAATAAAGATTTATCTATTTCAGTGGATCGACTTAAACCAGCATACTTCCTCACAGATACAAACACCTTTAACACATCTTTTATAACACAGGATACAAATAAAAAAACACAAAAAGACACGTTAGTTTCATTACCACCACTTTCAACGCAGCCTAACAGCTTGCTGGTAGGGGGGTGTGTGGCGATTCCTTTATTATGTCTTTTTTAATTATTTTTTTTTATTCAATTTTAATTCAATTTTTTACTCAATTGTTATTGAATTTTCGAAACTACTTAAATATTTACACCATATACAATTCCGATAAAAGAGTAACCTAAGTTAAAAACTTTTTGACACATTTAATTAATTTTTTTTAGACTTTTTCAAGTTATTGTATAAGACAATTTAAAACATTAATGTTAGCTTCAAATATCTGATTAATCGACATTATAATTAATCAATGAACAAAATAAACATTGTATGGATTTTTAAATGGGAAAATTATTTTTCATTTTAGAAAAAGAAGTTTTTTCATTTCAATAAAGGAACAAACTATATATATATATATATATATATATATATATATATATATATATATATATATATATATATATATATATATATATATATATATATACTGTATATATATGTGTATGTATATATATATATATATACTGTACATAGATATATATATATATATATATATATATATATATATATATATATATATATGTGTATATATATATATATATATATATATATATATGTGTATATATATATATATATATATATATATATATATATATATATATATGTATATACTGTATATATATATATATATATGTGTAAATATATATATATATATATATATATATATATATATATATATATATATATATTCTTCTTCTTTGTAGCACTACAGCCCCTCTCGGGCCTTCGCTTAGAGATAGTTAGAGTATCTCATTTTCATGACCGTATTGATTTTTTTGGAAGTTGGCTTGGTCATCACCATGCTCCCGTGTGCTTGCTCAGCTATGATATGATCTGATTAAATCAGTACATATCACCACTGAGTGAACACTCGTAGTCTGTCCGAAAAATCCCCTGAACTAAATCACGTTGCTCCCAACGAGATTTGAACCTGGAACCATTGGCTTATGCGTTCATGCTCTAACCACTAGAACACACAGACTACTCTATATATACATATATATATATATATATATATATATATATATTATATTTATGTATATATCTTTAAACATGTGATAAAGTAATAAAAAAATATTTTACAGTTTTATAAAAACCTTGCCCGAACATTTTTCCTATGTTCGCATCTGTTCGTGCTCTCCAGATGTTAACATAATATATTTATTTTATAAAAGCATGAATCATTGCTGTTTTTGCATGTTCTAAGGATGTCTTACTTCAAGCATATGTATGTATATATTTCTGTGAAAAGCTCATATTATTTATGAAGAAATACTTCTTTATAACAATTTTCATTGTTCTGTTTTACTAAAGCTGACATGAAATAAATTAAGCCATGGAACACACTTAGAGCAATTACTGATTTCCTTTCTGGAATATTTAACGACTTTCAGACTATGAGGCAGTAAATTCGTTGAAATGCGTATCTTTTCATCGAATCATTTCCACAAAACCATTCATAAAATTCACCAAAGCTTTTAAAACATGCTTAGTCCATATACTGCTATGAATTTCAATTACGTTGCGCTCATTTGCATTGAAATCTACGCACGAAGATCAGTGTCTTAATAATATTTGCTCCATGTGTTCTATAAATAAAATAACTAACCGCTTGTTTGGTG
Source organism: Odontomyia ornata (assembly GCA_963969285.1). NCBI lineage: Eukaryota > Metazoa > Arthropoda > Insecta > Diptera > Stratiomyidae > Odontomyia > Odontomyia ornata. The sequence goes on along the minus strand of OZ017740.1, from coordinate 42,198,225 downwards.
TTACTTGAAAAGTCAAGGGGATTTTTTCGCATCGGGAAGTAAAATCGTACACACATACAAACACCGGATGCATTATTCACATTATTCATCCATCCTAACTTTACTAAACATGAACGGTCAAATAGTGGAGAATATTATATTGTTCAATTCCTGGAATATGACGTTTGCATATTTTTGTTTGCATGTACTCGTATGTCTTTCTAGAGCGAATATGTTCCTGGTAAATTTGATTATGGTGATGGATACAAAATATTTAAATTGCAACGTTTAAATTGAAAAGGAATTTTAATTGTTTCTTTTAATTGTTTCTACCCGTTGGTTTTAATTTTGATCACACTCGGATATTTCACTGAATCCTTGTGTTTACGTTGAAACAACTCAACATTACTTCTAGATCAAATAACATCCTGCAATTGTCATTTCGCGTTCAAAATAAGAAGAACGGTTAGATCAGGGAAACAGGCGACAATAACTACACGATATACATACATCCATACCAGGGCAAAATTACTAAACAGCAGCTGCAATAAGAACGAAACTTTTTTCTGTCGGTACTCAGAGTACAGAGAAAATGGATTAAAAGTGCATATGGATGTATTAGAAGTAAGATCAAATTTAATCCATTCTTTGTACGTTTATTTGCCTCTCTCTTCATTTGAAAAGCTGTTCTATTGTAAGTGAAATTTAGTTTACATGCTCTGGTTTAGACTAAGAGCGCGAGTTTTAAAATTATAATTTAAATTCATATATTTAAAGCAATAACGAAAAGCTTTTTGTGTAAGCTTTTGGTTATTTTCTTTTGCAATAAATTAGTGTGTTGATACGTTAGTAGGGAAATTTTGTTAGTATATATTGCCGAAGCTCTAGATGTTTTTTTTTTTTGTTTTGGGAACAAACTAGTTAAATTGTACATGGGAAATGTTAGATCGATACGATTGTTTCTGTTCGGGAGTTATTATGGCGGCTGTACACTCTCGCGCGAGTGCTCTTGCCATCCCTCGCCGAGGGCTCTCGCGCGAGAGGTCAAGTGACGAGAGCAACCCTGTACATTCTCGTTTATTCATTACGTTGCAATCGTCGAGAAGATGGATGCGTTAGAAGTCACGGTGGCAGTTAGTTTATGTGCTATTAGCTATTTGAACTATGTGAAAATCTATCATGCAAGAACAGATAAAAAAAAATGGCGTAAACGGAGATGGTGGATGCTCACTATGCATCGAAATAGAACACGTTAAACAAAGATTTTAATTGATTTACTCTTTTATAACTTCTTTCATTCTGTTTTATTTTTACAGAGCTACGATGCAATTGGCTTTGCATCGTAGCTCTGTGAAAATAGGATGTCATCAACAGATTTTGATTACATATTGGAAAAAGTGAAACCCATAATATTAAAAATAGATACTCAGCGAAGAGGGGGCGATTCCAGCAAAAATTTGTCTGGCAATAACATTGAGGTTCTCGGCGTCGGGAAACAACTTCGAAAGTCTTCATTACCTTTTCAAGATATCTAGTTCATTGATATCAAAAATAGTACCCGAAGTCTGTGCATCATTGAACGCGGTGTTAAAAACTGAAATTGAGGTTAGTAAATAATACATCCGTTTATTTATTGTGTTTATGAAATCGTTGATTGATAAACTGAAACTTTTTTCACATAAAAGTAAAGTGCAAACTCGTAATAAAAATCATACAAAGTTTTATAGAAACAATATCAAAAACATGGAAAAATGAGTGAAGTCAATGCATTGCATCATAAAATGCTTTGTTGACAATATTAGAATTTTCAGAGTATGTAACAGGTTGAGCAGGAGCAATTACTTGATTAGATAAGATAGTTATTGCTTTTGAGGGCATTTGTTGAGATTATTCCGATATTTGAATGCCCGGAATGTCGTCTATATTATTGTAAATAGGCAACATGTTGAACAAGTTGAAAAATCAAGGGATAGAATGAGTTGTTGGGATATGTTTCTATCTGAATATGCCGAATACGATGAATGTGATGTAGCCGAAGGGCTGGGAGACGGAACGAATAGTCGACTTTGTGATTGAAGTGTTTTCTTTTGAATGGTTCTGATGTATAAGCCATCAATCTCCCACATTGATTGCATTCTTTCTAACTCAAGTAGTTTTCTTAACTTATTGGTTAAGATTTTACCATGTCGCTCACAGTCATCTTCTGGTACTTCTTGTTTTTTAAAACTTTATTTAAAGCGCTTATCGCATCTTTCATTTGTTGTCCGGCTTCTTGCAGCTCGATGGGGTTTTTCCGACGCCTTTATACCACAGGACTTACAAATGATGGCGATACGTCTCCCCTCGAAGAATCTTTGAAACAATGGCTGCAGCTGAGATTTGTACATTTTCTGCTGCAGCCGCGAGCTGTACATTTTCTGCATCGTTTGCATATGCATTTGCTTCACTGTCGCATTTGTCTTGACTTGTAGAAGGCTGATTATTCTATAAAACAAAAACGAAGTTTTTAATTTACATTTTTATATTTTCAGATTCCAGATAATGCAGAATCATGGTTGCAAATAGAAGCGGGTTTTTAGAAAAAACTTCCCCCAGTGCGTCGGTGCTATCGATGGAAAGCACATCGTACAAAGCCCAGCGTACAGTGGCTCAGAGTATTACAACTACAAGAAAAGTTTCAGCATCGTGCTGTTGGCTTTAGTAGATTAAAATTACAAGTTCATATTCGCTGATATCGGATGTCAAGGACGAATAAGTGAAGATGGCGTATTTCGAAATAGCGTACTGTGGCACAGAATTTGTTCTGATGATCTTAATTTACCATCACCGACACCACTGCCAGGCTCAACGAATGCCTTTCCCTATGTTTTCTTAGGAGACGGGGCTTTTGCTCTTAGTACGCACGTTATGAAACCATATCCTGGTGCCCACAATACAGGCACACCAAAACGCATTTTTAATAACAGGCTTGCTTCTTCTCGTGTAGTTGTAGAGAACACTTTTGGTATATTGGCTTCAAAATTTAAAATTTTTATTACTTAATCCAGAAAAGACAGCAGTCCTAACAATGACATGTATTTTATTGCATAATTTCCTCCACAAAATTGCTACATAAAAAAGAATTTATACGCCACCGGGAACTGCGGATATTTATGAACAAAATGGAGTATTGGTTCAGCTAGGCTCCTGCAGGAATGAAGTTAAAGAGTTTGAAGGAAGCTGTACCATAAGATCTTTGCCAAATATTCCCAGGAGATCTACACTTAATGCAAAAGAAATACGAGAAGAATTCACAACATATTTCTGTACACATTGATGTATAAAACTTTACGCAATTCTAAATAAAAACGTTATTTTTCCAAACAAATAATACTTCATTTGCAGTGTTTAGTGTTTGTTTGCATTTCCACAAATGCCCTAAAAATAAGTGCATGGACTCAAACAGAAACCAAATCGGTTTATACACTTCTTCACTTCCGGCTCCAGATTTTGATGCACAATTTAGGCCTTTTATGTGTCCTCTATATGTCGCCATCAGTGATGTCTTCTGTTTTTGAACTCTTCAACTGGAAAATCCATTTGCTCCGAAATTCGAGTCCACGCATCGTGTAGCTTTTTTTTGTCCTTGTGAAATGGATGCGTTGGACCCCATAATACAGGCTCAGTTTGGTAGACTTCTAAAAAGTCAAATTCTATGTCGTTACTCCACATTCTCAAAATACGTTTTCACGATTCAACAGCTTCAACGAAACTGAACCATGCTAGAGTGTAAAGGATGCCCTCGCGTTACCTCGCGAGGCTAAGCGAGGCCCTTTGACTCGCGAACTAAATACCGACACGGAATGGAGAGTTGACGAGGCGAGGCGACACAAAGCAAGACAACACGAGAGTAGCATGTTCACTCTTGCGCTCGTCGTGCCTCGCTGGGTCTCGACGAGAGTGTACAGGCGCCTTTAGCTTCGGGAGGTATTTTGCAAGAGAATAGCTTTTTATCGATGTGGCTTGCGAGTCGTTTTTGTTGCTTCATTGCTAAAGCTTATATTGGTTTTTTGGAGTGTGGGGTAATGAGTGTGGGACCTAAACTATTTTTTTAATGTGCATCGTTAATGTAAGTGGGAAACAAAGATTGATAATTTACATGAAGATGCTTAGTGAGCTTTGAAGATAAGATGATAAGGAGAATAGCTTTGTCTCTACAATAAAGAATGAGTAAATTGTATGGTTATTTTTTGAAGTGAAAACTTTAATGCGACTCCCAGCAATGTTGCGTTAAACGTTTAAAGCTACCATGAAGGGGATGAAAGCACTGTTGCGTTAAACATTTAACACTCCTGCGGAGGGGAATAGAAAGAGACAGAGCAAGAGTGAATGCGTGGCACTCGAACACATGCGCGTTGTATACCTGTTACAGGTCGGTGCGAGCGTTAGCAACGAGTAGCGTCCAATATTCCAAAGCAAGAGGGAGAGAGAAAGAAAGATACACAAAGGTAGAAAGTAGGAGAGAGAAAGACGATGAGTCGGTAGATCAGCACATGCGCGTGGTATTCTTGCTATGCAGCGAAGTAAACAGAGTGAGCGTCGTGAAATTAGCTGAAATACGTACTTGTTGCTCTATTTTAATTTATAAGATTCATTATTTCATTTACTTGTTTTTTTAGGTTGATTTGATACACATATAATATAATAGAGTATTATTTTATTTTCAAATTTAGTGGATAAGAATTGTAAAAAATGAGTGAAAACAACCCCACGGACAATGCGACGGATTTAAGGTTATGTCAAGGTCCGTCTCGTGTGAATATCAATTGATTGTTAGGTTTTCTCTTTTGAAATTGCATGATGACGCATTCACATACATTATTGATACAAATACATTTTCCAGGGCGAGACGATGAGGCAATCACAAGCACTTCCACCGGTTCAAGAGGCCCACGAAGGAAAAACGCACAATATTACCGTGATTATAGAGCACGGAAGCGAGCGGAGCAGGAAAAAGAGTCGTTGAATAGAACTAGTGATCTTCCTACGACTGCTGATTCTTCTACAATTAACGTCGCAGGATCAGTAACATCGAAGAAAAGGAAATCAGCCGCGGAATACCATAGAGAGTACCGAGCACGTAAAAAAGCCAAACGTGACAATATACTCATTGATCCGCTAGCTGTAATTCCCTCAACTTCGACGGGGGGATTTACTACCACTCATCAATCAACTATAGTAGACCAACTAACAACTGCTGGGCCTTCTATTAATCCACAAACGACTGCTGGGCCTTCGACGAGTAGTGATATTGGTTTTGCAAAGCCAACAAGGAGGAAAACACCCGCAGAATATCAGCGAGAATATAGAGCAAGGAAATAAGCTCAACGGGAATCTACGAGGGCTGCGAAAACCAAAGACGGTTCAATGGAGATTGCTGATGAAAACACCAGCAATATTGGTGACGAAAATGCAAGGGTAAATCCAGAAGTCCCATATACTCAATTCCATCAGCATAAGAAAGCTCACAACTACATTAGAACAAAATTCACGGAGAACAATTTTGGTTTTGCATGCTCGATATGTGATCGATTATGGTTTAAACAAGATTTGAGAGGACTCTCTTCAGATATTGGTCAAGAAGTTCTGGACAGAATCTTACCAAATATTCCGAGAAAAAGTATCGAATTGTGTGCAACGTGTTTTTAGTTAGTGCAACATAACAAAATACCAACTTATGCAGTTTATAGTGGTTTCAAATATCCACCAATGCCAAAAAATTTACCACCACTGGATATAATAACGGAACTATTGATCTCACCTTGAATCCCGTTTATGCAGATCAAACGCTTAAGACACGTTCATGGTCAATACGGCATATATGGACAGATTATAAATGTGCCTGTTAACGTGGATACAATGGTGAAACGCCTGCCACGGGATATTGGAGATGAACATGCATTAAATATCCATATCAAGAAAAGGAAAAATTTGCAAATCCAGCTACGTTCAAGGCTTGGTTAATAAAAGGACGGTTAAAACTTTTGTTGAATTTTCTGAAAGATACTCTACTGTATCATGACATTGAAATTGATCAGTCTTTTTGGAATGGACCTGTAACGGATAGAGAAATATTGAACGATGAATTGAGTTGCTCAGCAGCAAACCTTATAATGGGATGAAGATAAATATTTGGGACTTGCACCAGGAGAAAATCAAATTCCAAAAAGTCTGCTATTTGACGAGCAGCCGAGGAACTATCATTTCCAGGAATTTATCTTGGACACATGAGAACATTTTGTGAGGAAAGTTCAGTCACACCTTTTCAAATGGCAACGGGTGAAATACGACGAACTGATGGACGAGGGGTTAATCCTCGCCATTTGCTGTATATGGCTGCGAAAAATATGAGACTGCGTGTTGCTTCATCACCTACTGTTGCCTTCAAGTTTATCGGCAATGATACAAAAGTGGCGAAACAACAAATCGAATCAGAAGAATATGTTAACGATTGCAGAAACAAATCTCGCATTCTTGAAGTCGATACCGAATTCCGTGTACTTTTGGTCCCAGCGCAAAAAAGATCGATTTACCATGATTCAGCAACTTGGTAGGCCGACGGTTTTCCTCACGATGAGCGCAAATGAAGTTGGATGGGTCCCATTGCTGCAGTTGCTACAGAAATTTAAAGATGGAAGGATAATTTCTGAAAATGAAGCAAGTGAACTCTATTGGTTGTAAAAAAGCACACTTATCAACGAGGACGTTGTCACATGTGCCATCTTCTTTGACAAATTAGTTAATGACTCTCCTACAGAACAAAGGCCTATGCCCATTTGGAAAATATAAACTGAAAGATTATTTTAAACGAATCGAATTTCAACATCGTGGGAGTCCGCACGCTCATATTTTACTCTGGTTGGAAGATGCACCAAACAGTCCACTAGGCGATGACAAGGAAGCTGCGATAACATTGATCGTTACTTTAATCTCAGTATCAACCCTAGAAGCCTCAGGTAACATAAAGCTACAGATACATAAACACACGTCTAGAACAGAATTTTGCCAGATATGCTGATCATTACAAGAAAATCAAATCCCATTACGAAATTACAGATTACAATAGTATTTATGACTTCTATCGAAGCAACAATATAACTTCAGAAATGCATTATTATAAAATTGTTTACGCGGGAACCAATCGGCCACGAGTATTATTAAAACGTGAACCATCGGAGAAATGGCATAATCCATACAATCCATTCTTGTTCAATCTGTTGAAAACGAACATGGATTTGCAGTTCATATTGGACGAATATTCGTGTGCAATGTACATAGTGGACTACGTCAATAAATTAAACCGAGGGATAAGTAATTTGCAAAGACAGATTCTTGAGATAGCTGAAAAATATCCTGATTTTGGAGTGGTTGAAATCACGAGAAAAATGAGCGTCGATTTATTAAATTCTGTGGAAAGTTCTAGCCAAGAAGCAGCTTGGTGGTTGCTGCGTAAACCGATGTAACATGCATCCAGATCAGTAACGTATATTCCAAGATCATGGCCTGTCGATCGACAAAGAATGAAAAAAGCACGCACGGAATTGGCAGACCTTAATGATGAATCCGCCGATATTTGGAAGGATAATGCCATTGATAAATATGAAAGACAGCCTCAGGATTTAAATGATGTCACTCTTGCTCAATTTTGACTGCATTATAAATGTAATAAAAATGAATACAAAAAAATGAACACCTCACATATTATAAGATATACTATACAAATTATAATATGGCAACTCAGTTTGAAGAGTACAAAAGAGAAATGGTGATGCTTCATATTCCCTTCTGCAACGAAGAGATGGATCTACTTTCTGAGGCAAAATTTCTCGAAATCTATACAGAAAATGAGAACATCATCATGGAACGTCGAAAGGAATTCGAATCTAACATCAATATTGAGGAAACTATGAGACTATGTGACTAGTTATATTGTGAACAAGAAGATTTGAGGCAACTAGACAATCAAGTTCGTCCGGGAGCAGTTCTAGAGCCACCTCCATTCAATGACATGTATGGGGATCCCGATTCAAACGTCAACGATAATCTTCGTTTAGCAACTTTGAGTCGTCTCTGACCAATTGCAAAGCGGAGAGAGAATTTAATGCCAAATGAAGAATTTTGCCAACTGATGCGAGCAACCAATCTTGAACAACGATCGATTTTACTAGAAACTATCCGTCATTTAACATCGCAACCATTTCAACAATTGTTGGTGTTCCTGAGGGGCCCAGTCGGATGCGGAAAAACCGTCGTGATTCGTCTGATCATGGAAATTTATAATAAATACGGAACCACAAATGCACATTGCAATGCGTACTTAACATGTGCTTCGACAGGAAAGCTGTAGTGGCAATCAGCGGTACGAGCATTCACACTGCTCTATCATTATCCACCAGATTAGATAAAAGCTTGAGTGCTGAAGCATTGCATCAATTCAGATCATTATTTCAGCACATTCGCTTGATGTTAATCGATGAAGTCAGTATGGTTGGAGCGGAGTTTTTGGAACGAATTGATAGAAGATTGAAATTGATAACAGGCAAATCAGGTACCCCTTTTGGAGGACTGGATGTCATACTGGTTGGAGATTTAAGACAACTCCCACCAGTGCAAGCCACACCTATCTTCAAATAATCGAAACATTATATTGATTCAAAAACTTGGCGCTCATTCAAACTTCACGAACTCACCCAAGTCATGCGTCAATTAAATGTTGTATTTTTGACGATTTTAACGAAGATAGGAAATGGAGATCGATTGGATGATGTCGAACCTGCACTAGTGGAATCGAAATTTGTGACAGAAGAAGAGGCTAATCGGTTATGCCCGCACGGCATACGTCTGGCTTATTCCAACCAAACTGTTGAAAAATATAACAGAGAAATTCTAGGAAATCAACCAAATCAGATAATATCCGAGGCCATAGATTTCATCTCAGGTTGTGACAACGAGGAACAACTTGAAGGTGGACGTAGAGCACTTGAAAAGAAAAAATTACCAGCAGACACCGGTGGATTACTGAAATGTTTGGCATTCGTCCTTGGCCAGTATTACATCATAACGACCAACATTGAAGTTGCTGATGGATTGGCCAAATGATGATAACGGGAAAGTTACTCGGGTATGGTTGATTTTTCCGAATTGTGAAAAAACTGGAGTAAAAGCTCGGGCCTTGACACGTTCATTTATGATCGCTCATAATCTCAATCCTTTAGCTGTCCCGATCGGTCGACGAAATGCTACAATCTATCTTAATAGACAAAGAAGTATCTCAGCTAAGAGAAATCATTTTCCACTAGTACTAGCCTGCGGATTGACGATTCATAAGTCGCAAGGGGGAACTTTCAATGAGGTGGTTTATTATTATGAAAAAATTCAATCCCAACAGTTGGTTTACGGTGCCATGTTGAGAGCGGTTTCAATTGAAGACTGGTATATTATCCCAGTCAACAAACATAAGAAATTTTACAATGGGAACGGGAGTAACCACCGCTTGTGTGTCGCTTTGCGGATTGAGATGATGAAATTGCGTCAAAATCCACTTTCCACCATGGATGAAGGGCTATGTAAATTTATCAACTCGAAAAGAAAAATATCAATCGTAGCATTCAATTGTCAAAGCGTTCGTGTACACGCCAATGATTTGACAGATAGAGATTTTGAAAAATCGAACATTTTAATGTTATCAGAAACGTTTATGGACGATAATGAACTTCCTGTTCTCATACCAAATTTTGATTTCATTGTAAGATTTCAACGTAACGAAACTCTGAATGCAGGGGTTGGTATCTATCACAATCAGAAAAATAGATGTCATATTGCTACTCCACATTTAGATATAAAAGCTCCTTACTCAGGTAATCCTGATGTGACAATTTCAACGTCAAAAAGAATTGGAGACATACTTATGTGCTGTAGAGTGCATAGTCAAACACAGCGAAAATAATCTGAAGAAATTGATTCTAATTGCCATTTATATTTTACCAAATGCAGCCATAAGGGATATTAAATTATTTATTGCAAAATCTTTATTGCCACTATCCACTGCAGGTTCACAAGCTCTGGCAGACGTTACTAGTGAAGAAATTGATTATTATGAGCAGCCTGATCCAACAACCAAAGGGGAAACTACCATTTATGGAGTTTTTGCAAAAAATACTAAAAAATAGAACTCAAACATTTCGTATCTTACTTTAGTTATCATAATCCCATTGTAATTGTTATAGATTTAGATATTTCTCCACTCGAAAATGATAATTAAAAGATGCGATCAATTGTGAATTGTAAGCAATGTTAATAAAGTTTGTCTTAAAGAAACAATATGAGTTCACTAAAAATCAATTCCTGCCCCTTCCTATTTTCATTTCCACATTACGAAGTTTCACTTCGTCCGCGCGGAGACACTCTATGCACTATTTTTTTCATAGCTTTGACATGCGCCAATTCCTCGGAAGTCTACATTATACGAGTACATACTAATTTATGGTTGGCGGGTGATTGCAATGAAGATTGTTTGTTTCTTATTATGTAGTTTGTAGTAGGTAGGGCTTACTGTGGGATTATGTAGCTTTTAAGGTATATGTGTTTAATTGTTATTTGATTGGGTGAAATTGTATATTGCACACTCGTGTATTCATATGAGATAGTACAAAGGGAACTTTATTTGAATTAAACCGCTCTGTCTTTTAACTATGTGTAAATAGGTGCAGATTATTGATAAATCGAAGACTACGTGTTATTTTTTTTTAAGGTAAATTTCTCGAGAGAAATTCACCTGTTTTAATTAAATATAGAAAAGTTGATTGTGTTATAATGGATGTTATTGATCATTTCCCTGAAATAAAATTATATGGAAAGATCATAAGCTTGTAAATTATGATATAAACCTTGAATGATTTCAGCAAACTGTTAAGCAGAAATACTGCTTTAAAAATATCTTGCGAGAAACAGTATTGTAAAAGATGGTCGAAACAAAACTATCACTATATCTAGGACATGGGAGAATATAGTTTCGGCCTTCATTTAAGACCCTATATGTTCCGTCAAATTCCTCCCTAGTGAGTGTCTGTCCCAGACTTTGCTGGAAGAGAGTACAGTGCCGTACGGGTCCCTTCATTCGTCGTTGAGAACAACAATCAACAATTTAAGATCAAAAATAAAATGATGGATTCGACTAACATCCTGCTTAAACAGTACAACCAGAAGGTTGGGCATCTCGATGATCGCATAAACAAACACGGAGCAGATATTATACAATAGATTGATCATTTTGTGAAGTGCGATAAATGAAATCGTCCAGGCTGAACACCTAACCAAAATCAGAATCGTCAACACTAACCTTTTTGATAGAAAAGAGATAATTCTAATTCTGCAGATTGAAGCACTTCCGTACGACAATGAAATAGAGGCTGTAAAGTACACAAAACTTACAATAGTAGCAAAAGGGTCAACTCTTTTACACATAATTTCACCACCGAAAACAAGCAAGAAGGAATTAAACCATGTCCTAGTAAGACCGCCAAAAAATAACAAGCGGGTGTATGTAGCATGAGGAATTGCTAATCAGCGAGGCTGAAGTCTTCGCCATAACAACTAAATGCAACAACAACAAAAACGGTACAATCTGCAAGGAAACTCGAGCTTTAAAGTTGCCAATCGATCACTGCGTTAGTCGCCTTACGAAAGGAGAAACCTCTGAATGCACATTGTAGCAACCACGGAAGTCACCGCAGTTGCAGACATGAAGTATTAGCAGAGGGGTGTCTAGCCCGGGGTGGCATACTGAGGCCAGCTAGCGCTCAGTCGTGTCGTGGGACTTCCGGGACACCCCCTGCTCGTGCTGAGCCAACTTACATAAAATAACTAGTACTAAGGGAAAAGGATAGGAAAGGGATGGTCATATTGAGAAATGAAAAATTATGGTCTTAACGAGACATGGCCGTTTTATTTAATTCACAAAAATAAGAAAGAATTTTACAGGTAAAATTCACAAATTTTTAACTCCTCATTAAAATTTATGCAAGCGAAATCCGTTAAATACAATTTAATAAAAGAAAAAAATATATTAAGTTAATAACATAAACTAACAGTATATAAAAAAGGCAAATCCAAATAATTACTCACGCTTTCCTTGTTGAACTCCGAGCGCTCGGTGAAGAACAAAAGAAAGGAATTCGGGGCACCTGAAACTCAAGCTTCAATTTAAAAATTATCGTTAACAAAAGTCCAAAAATGAAATCACAGAACGGCAACTTTTCACAAGACGCTGATTACTCTCTCTTCACTAACCCATTATCCTTTCAATTTCATCCAATAGTATACCTCCAAATACAAAAAAAAATTTGAATTTTTCACCACTTCATAGATCAAACAAAGTGTTCCACGGAAACTCAAGCTTCAATTTAAAAATTATTGTTAACAAAATCCAAAAATGAAATTACAGAACGGCCACTTTTCACAAGACGCTGATTATACTCTCTTCACTAATCCATTATCCTTTCAATTTCATCCAATAGTATACCTCCAAATACAAAACAAAAATTTGAATTTTTCACCACTTCATAGATCAAACAAAGTGTCCCACGGAAACTTTCCTCTGCTTTTTTTTGTTTTTCTTCTCGTTTTTTCAATTTTAACTGCCGTATCCAACAATTAAAATTCTAATCCGCAATACAAGTTTTTATTTTATTTTCCACACAATTTTTTGGTTTTGAATTATGCCTGATTATTTTTATTCTCGGTTCACTCCACTTGACTAAGTTTTTCTTTCTTTAAAATCCCCACTTAGCTTCACTCGCATATGCCACATGCAAAATTTTACTAATTTTTCTATTCAATTCCCACGTTTGTAATTAAAGCCAATTCAAAACCCCACTTTTCACCAAATCAAAATTAATCTTTAGCTAGACACTACCAAACCACTCCCTCCTCTTCTTCTTTTCAAACTCAAAAAAACCGAATCTTTTCTCCTCGAATTAACAATCCCGCACCGCCAAACCACAATCCCTTTTATCCAAGTCAAATACCGACTGCCCCAATCCTCACAACTTAATCCCGCATTTCACCTTTCCAAATCAGATTCCGCAATCCTTTTCATTTTTAAATTACCGCTGCCGCCTTTGGTTAACGTAATCGAAGTTCATTACACTTCGATTCCGCTACCCACACATCTTTTTTCCCGTATCGACAATCACAATAGTATCCATTGACTTGCATATATGGCAATTTACATCCCCAAGAATCGCTTGATTGAATGTAAAGTGTCACATATACATTACGAAAACTATTGATTTTGCCGATACCCCAAAAAGAGTACTTCCGTGCGCCCGAGGGAACTTGAACCCAGAGTTCCAGCAGACCCTCGATCGAGAACTCACGACGCAGCTAATGGTGCCCTGGATTGTCGATCTCCCATTCATCTCATAAGCAACTTGAACGTTGCATTTGGGCATGAGATTCAATTTTGTTAGGAGGGGAACGTGAATTAATTTTTGTTAGTATAAAAAATAAAAGTTGTTAGTGGGAATAGAATTAGTTAGTATGAAGGAAAGGAATTATGTTTTGTTAGGAAAAAGTTATTGAATATAATTTTGTTAGTGGGAATTAATGAATGAAATGTTGTTAGTGGGAAAATTGGAATTATTAGTATGTATTATTTTTTTTTGTAGTTGGAAATAAGGGAAAGGGTAGGATTGTGATGATGGGGAAGTCAAAATTAAAGGGAAAATGGAAAAATGTTAATAAAATAAATAAATTTACAGAGGAAAAGGTAGGAGTGCCCAAAGGAAGGTGGAAATATTACGGCGGCAATTTGAAGTTGCGAATGGGAGAAAGTCGGTACGCCGGAATTCGCAACAACATATCAATACAACTGGAAGGAAACGACCGAATTCGTCAGTGGTAATACAATTTTCCTCGATAACTTCAATGGCTATTAAATGGAAGTTTCATTATCCAACTCTATAACGAAACGATTCGTATCAAGGACAAGGCATTCACAAGCAGATAGAACCTCCGCTATTTGAACCAAGACCAGATGAAGTGGCCGTAAAACTGGACCTAGAGGCTTCTCCATAGCACAGCAATTACATACGAAGCACGAGATATCTTTGATATCAAATATTAGTCTAATTTCCGCATTAATCCTTACGCATGGTATATTTTTAGCATACAAAATAAGGGGCGCAAAACAAAACTGGAAATCATCCAGCCGATTGGGTCTATGGCTACAAGCTGCAGCATCCAGGACATTAAGCCCATCTATCTGAACTTTTCACCTGCGGGACGCAGATACTTCAAGGGGGTGGAGCAACCAACATCGTATCCGCTACAATTGCTAACTATGCAGGACGTGTGAATCAATCAAGCCTATTAATCCACAATTGCAACGTTTGTAACATGCTCGTAAATAACTTTTAAATTCATATCATTTTTGGTTTATTGAAATATGGAAATGTTAATGTAAACAAAAAGTAACGTAAAGCGCATTTAATGACATCGGATGTAAACAAATTATAAATTGTAACTAAGGAAATAAAGTTCTTTTTTAATGTGACCAAATAAAAATATTTGTAACTTATATAAGATTGTTGAAAGACTAACTCAACAAAGGAAAACTAGATTCTTTGTATGAAAATTTCGGAATTTTTCATTTCCCACTTGAAATTAATTCCCCTATTAAAAAGTACTAAAGTCACGTAACATATCTACTAAACTATTACGATCGTGAAATTTGACATTGTGAATATACATTAATTCTATGTTGATGCTGTCCATAACATGAGAGTTGTCAAAATGAGATTGCCATTATTTTTTTTTTTTGATTTTATTAATTCGCGGTGTTAAATATTTACTCCCCTGTGGATATTATAGTATTATCATAAGATTTTCATATTCTTTTCTTAATAAGGCCTCAGGAAGCAGTTGTTTAAAATATATACCAACAAATGAAACAAGCCGCACTCAAAGAAGTATAATAATTTTTCCCAAAAAGTCGGGATATTTTGTGTTTAACTTTTACAGGGTTCCAGCGACGACGGCGATGGAACCAATGAGATACTATTCTCCATATTTTCCAGACAGACACGCGATACCGCAAAATTCCATTTAATCAAAATCTTTCAACGGTCGTTCCCACGAAATCGCTAATGATTCTATTACACTTGAAAGCTGATGCGCGATCCAATTGCAGCTTAAACCTGACGAATCCGTCTGGCAAATATCCGGCATGTCACGTTGCAGCTCATCATTTGTTCAGTTAAAATATGAATTAGAATAGGGCAGTCTATTGTTAACGCTTATGTAATAAAGACCTAAGTTTTAAAAAACAAATTTTTAATCTTATTAAATTAATTTATATATAGAACGAGTCCAATGCGTGGTGCCAAATTCCTCCGCCATGGTTCCAAGGTGCCTTCCTCCTTCCTCTTAATACATTAATGAAAAGGACAACAAAATTTCTAAACTTTTCTCAAACCATCACATTGTAACATCAATTTTTGTTACACGTGACAAATCGAATTAGTAAAAGATGTAACACAAAATCATGCCGAAACAGTGTGAGAAATTCAATTTAGTCTTAAAATATTGTTGCCGGATCAAATGATTTTTTTTATAACCTTAATGTTGAGTAAATTACAAAAAATAAACAGACAATGCTGAATTTCGTATTTAATTACCATCTTTGGCTTTACAAATTGCTACTTTGTTTACCTTCCAAGGTACACATTTAACTGACGCGCATAACTCAATTCAACTAAGTTTACGTCAGCAAGCATAAAAGTTTTAGTAGCAATTCAGTTGATTTAATAATTAGAGAAAAGGTTCTTAGTTTTTAGCCCCGCTAATTTTTCAACTACATTGCACATTTAGTCAGTAAAAACCAAAAAAAAAAAACTAATAACAAGTCAAAAATTGTACATCACGTTATAGATATGCTGACTTACAAGTATTAGTGAGATGTTAAAAAAGAAAAGTAATTTCTCAGCCAGATCATTAATTTGCTACTATATTTTTACATTTCGTGATGAGACCATAAAAATGGTTTACAAACATATGGAATATAAACGCCAGAATGAAGAATTTCTTAATTTACGTCGCAATACGAAATGGGACCACAATGACGTATTTTTTAGTAGCATGTGATCATTTTTATGTCAAGCACCACGTGCTACATTCTTGATGCTTTGTGCAGGGTTAATGACTTGAAAGGCTTTTGCCTGCGCTGTCAAAAATATCTTTAACAAGCTATATGAAATGACTGAAGGAAAGGCCATATTTTTGTTAGTTTATTAGTAGTATTATGAATTTTGAATCCAACTGTCCAAATATAATTATACTTCAAGGCATACTTTCAAGAGGAAAGAATAGACAGTTTAGCTGTATTTCAAAAGAATTCAATTATCTCTTGAAGGCATATTGCAGTTCCTACCTGTGCCAGTCCTAACTTGTTAAATTTATGCCTATTATAATGCATTAAACAAATGATTAATAAAAATGAGACGGCAATGTTCACATATGAATTTCTTCGTACTGAAATATAATCGTTACCTTCTCTAAACATTTTTTTCCTCATCTTCTATTGTTGAACACCAATCAACTAACTTTAAAAAAAATCTATCCGACAAGCACAAATTAATAGGTGATCCAACGCAACTAAAATGAAATCCTTTAAAATAAAAATATATCATATTCGTAACTCTCAATCATACTTGTTGTTACAGCTCATAATAGAGATAATTCTATTGGCGGGATTTTTCCAAGAACCCCGATAATTCTTAGTATTCTTATGTTGTCGATTGATATTTACCAACGTTTAAGGTTCTCTAAAATTTTATACATATAGAAATAGTTTCATTACTTGAAACAAAAAATTTAAATATTTCTATTTTGTCTATCTTTCCCCTACCATTGCTTATTCACACAACTAGGAGAGATTCTAAGGAGAGTTCACGACAGAACGTCCCAATGAACAGACGTGTCGTATTTTTGCTATCGTTTGCACGAAACGTTAATTTTGTTCTATGTGTAATTGTGTGCTAATCCGTGTGTTTAATAAATACTTAATCCTTTTGAACATTGTGAAAAATTATTCAAACCATCCTAATCGAAATAACTGAAACGCGAAGCTAGCGCGTAAGCATTTGGTCTTTCGAGCCGGATATAACCAGTCATTGCCACCAGACAGTCGAAAACTTTTGCTTATGTAAGTTCGAAGCATTATTGTGTACACATACATGGAACATGTAGCAGAAGGCAGAGCCACCAGCCAGTGGAAAACTTCTGTTTGTGTTAGTTGAGACAATTGTTGTGTACACACGCACCATTGCGATCACTCCAAGCAGACAGACCTACGAGTAGCAGAAGACGCAACCACCAGACAGCGGAAAACTGTGTTTATGTTAATTGAAACAATTATTGTGTGCTCCGGGCGTACAGTCACGAGTAACAGAAGACAGAGATACTAGACAGTCGAAGACTTGTGTAAGTTCTAAGCATTATTGTGCACACATACATGCAACCTCGCGACCGCTCCGGGCGTACAGTCACGAGTAGCAGAAAACGCAGCCACCAGACAGAGTTTTGAGTTAATTCAAATAATTATTTTGTACACATACGTGCAGCATCGCGATCGCTCCGAGCGGACAGACAGAGTAACATATGATGCTCATTCACCCAACATAGTAACATATGATGTTCATTCACCCAACATTAATAACGTCCATTCACCCAACATTGTAACTGGGTCAGAACAATACATTGCACCATGTGTTAAGCAAACTGTAAGCAGCCAATTGCTCTTTCATCATAATTACAATTCAGGTGAGTCAGGTAAAATTGCTGACATTAAAAATAATCATGAACCAATAAAAGAGCAATCGGCTGATCGATCATCAGTTGTTGTATCGCTAGCATAGAGTTAATAATTGGAGTAATAAAGCTTTGTCGTATAAAATAAGTGTGTTCTTTTTTTTATTAAGAAACGCGACCAATTATATTAGTGGCGCAGTCGGTGTTCCTTAAAAAGTATATTGCTTAAGGAAAGTGATCGAATCGAGATCTAAAAGATAAAACTTGTACGAAAGTAGTGAACATATTGTCGTGAAGAAAAATTTATCACGGTACGCAGAAACAACCTTAATACAAGACGACGACAATCAATGCAATACTGAAATGGCTCAGCAGCAGCAACTCGAACAATGTCTGTTGGTTCTGACGGAAATTTTGGCTAGACAAAACCAAGGAAATAACTGGAGGACAGCAGTGGAGAAACGAATTAAGTATATCCAACCTTTCAAAGGAGAACCAGGGACTTTGCCATCATTTTTATCAACAGTCGAACAAATACTTGTAGTAATCGGTCCTAATTGTCACTTATGCAGAACTGAAAAATTGTCTCGAAAATGCTTTCTCCGAACTTGTTGCACAGGCGGCCTCATAATAATAATTGTTTTCCATCGTTAAGGAAAAATAAGACAAATTCTTAATTTTCTCTTTTGAAGAAGATGAAAAGCGTCTAAATGCTAGGATATAACACTTAAAAATTTTAAGAACAAAAATTACAAGCATGAAAACACTAAAAAATTCACAAAAGTAAAACGAAACGAAACAAAACAAATGAATGAAAATCTGCATAACAATTACAAATGAAACAAAAGCAACTATGAGGCAACTTAATCACCACCAAAACCGGCACCGCCGAATTCAAGATTGATTAAATTAAAAATAAATTGAGGAAGTTTTTTTTTTAAAAAAAAAAAGGGAATTATTAGCTAATGCATGAAAACGATAACGCGATTATAAAGTGGAAGATTCGAACAATTGAGTAAAATAATGTAATTAAATAAAAAGCGCTAAAATTGGTGCATATACATTTAGCATTGTGAATAAAACAAATAATTGTACAATACAATGCAATGACTACGACGAACTGAATGAAATTTTCACACAAGAATTTGTTTCAGTAAAAACACGTGAACAATCTGAATTTTACAAAAATTTAGAAATTCTCTCCTATTTCAAAGTGCTACAGGTTAGCCACAAAGTACAATTTACACGCAACGAAACGTCTGATATTATACTAAGTTCATTAGTTCCATTTTTATGTCGTTACTTTCAAGTGATTGAAACGATTCTCGAGGGATTCCCCGACAAAGAATTTACGGAAAATGATTTACTTGTCAACGTACAACAAAAAATCGAATCATCATTTACAGCAAGATCCGAATACATACATCCATACTGTTTATCATTAGAAACAATAAAAACTGCATTTCGCTGATAACTGGGTGTTATTTTAGTATTTAGTATTTAGGATAGTATAAAGATTAGAGAAGACACAATGAGTAATTCAAGGGGAGGAAGAGAGCAGATAAAAGAAATTCAAAACCAGAATAGAGTCTGAGAATAAAATCACATACTTTCGCATGTTTTCTTAGTGTGAAAATGTGTTATTAGTTAGTGTATTATAAATATACAAAGCGTTAGGGAATAATATTTTTAAAGTAGGGTAACAACAGTAAATAACAAATACTAAAGCAATGAATTAAAACATTGCACATTCATCACCGAACAATGTCTATATTTGTTATGGTCGCATTTCGACTTCTATATGTTGCGTGCAATACCCGTCAATACTTTGCAGTACACGAGCACACTGAAAGCCCAAATCAATACACATTTCGAATTATACGAGTATTTAACACGAATGGTGTTGATGAGGTATGAGTGGCGGTAGCGGGAGTATGACCGGTTGGTGCTGCTGGTGCTGTCGCGGAGAGATTTCCAGGAGTCTGCTCGAAACCGCCACACAGCGCGGACGCCGCGTAGATGAGTTCCCGCGCGCCAGCCGACAAGGAAATTGTAGTCGAGCACATGAAGTACCCGTTTGATTTACTTATAAGATTTTGCAAAGTGAATAGAAAATCGAGAAGTTATCGTGAAAATTGCGACCGCTTCGTGAGTCGTGTAGGGAGTTTCGTGCTGATCGTCACCGCGGGCACATCGCTGCTTTTGAAAAAACGGAAAAAGAAAAGTACGGTGCTGGGTGTGAAAAGTGCCGCTCCGCGCCAAGTTGTTAAAGTTTGCTATTCTGTAAAGTTTAGCTAGAAATTTGAAAAAACCGAAAAAATCAAAGTACGGTTCTGGGTGTGAAAAGTGCCGCTCCGCGCCAAGTTGTTAAAGTTTGCTATTCTGTAAAGTTTAGCTAGAACTTTAGTTCAGAAGAAGAAAATTTAAGTTTTTTTTGTTGCAACAAACCGCATGTTCGCTCGGAGGGCGTTGAAATATCGGCTAAAATACGAAAATTGAGTGTGGCTCTGGTTGATGGAACAGCCGCGAGGATAGCTTCGTATAGCCTTCGCATGTGGACCCCTTTGGATATTCTGAGCTCCGGGAACGAGTCACGTTTGTGTGTCCGCTTCGTTCGAAGAAAATTTTTTCTTAGAGTTGGAGAAGAGATGGAACTGTCCTCGATATAGTCAAATAAGTGAAACCAACCCCTTAATTCATTTAGCGCTTGAAATAATCGAATGAGTGCAAGTAAAATTCAAAAATTTAAATAAAACTGCGCTATCATTCCTAATAGAAGAAGATAAAATATTCGTAAGGAATATACGAGTACAGTTAACTTTCCCCACGGGCACATTTATCAATTGAATTGTTTCCATCGAATTACGACTTTTCGAGTCGCCCTCACATACAGGGCGGTCATACAAGTAACGCTACAAGCAGTACGAACCAACAACAGACTGCAAAAACTGGCAGCAGCAGTAGTCCAAATTTAAGTGCAATCTCTTTTGAAATTCAATCCACAACAGGTGCAGCTACTTCCAGAAAGTGACCCACGAACATTCTACGCAGCCTTAGTGTGTAAAGTCGTTAATAATGTTTTGTGCAAATTGTGTTAAAGATAAAGGTACAAATCAGTCGGGAATTTAAATAGTTATCATAAGAGTTCATTGGAATAGGCTAATTAATTATACAGCTGAACGTAATAGGATACCTGCATCGTCTTCGAGCGCTCGACGGACCATGTGGGTAAGTACCCCTTTCTTTTCAAATTTTTTTTTGCATGCTTTTTGAATTATATACCAATCGAAAACATATGTTTTAAATATAATAAAACGAAAATTGTGGAAATTAGAAATGTGTGTCCGAACGTTTCCCAGTAATAGCATTTTTTTTTACAACATATTCCAATTTGCCCACAATGGCACCGAATTAGAATTATATGGGAAACACATTTGTGAAGTAATAAAAGGAAAATTGTGGAAATTAGAAATGTGTGTCTGAACGTTTCCCAGTAATAGAATTTTTTTACAATATATTCCAATTTGCACACAATTGCACCGAATTAGAATTATATGGGAAACACATTTGTGAAATAATAAACAGAAAAATGTGGAATTCAGAAAAAATAACCTCGGTCTTTCTATTTTGCTTCCTTTGGACCGTGTATAGGGCCCGGTACGGTGGCAACATGAGCCAGCCGCCGGTTACAATATAATCTTCTTTGTTTCAGGCGACGTCGCGGGTTGAGTGGCCCAAGCAGAGTGCCTCTTTATGACATAGAGTTGTGCAATCGAATTGCATAGTTCTATAGCATAAATTGGTCATCGGGGTACTTTTCTCCTGATGGGAAGACTTATGCAAGTTAAGTTGTATGAGTTTTCCACTCAGAAAAAGAATACCTGGCCACTGCAACAAATATGGATTTTAATCCGGTTGGGTGGGTGCGCAGGGGCTCCATCACCACCCGGTTGCCCCTCTCTCATTTGTGGGCCATGAGCTTCTCCGGGTAAGGACGAGGTCACCCTGATTCCACTTCTTTTTACTAGTTTCTCTTGTTCCATGAACAAGTCAGTTGCCCCGGTGTAGTTGCCTACACTTTTTGCGACGTCGGTCGCCTTATTTTGTTCGACCCCAAGAAATTCGTGAGTGCGAAATTTTTTGTAGTGGGTCCTTGTGCTGGGGGAATGAACCCGCCCCACGACACCACAATGCTAGCCTGCCAGCGCATTCACGCGTCCCCAGACAAGGGCATTCTCGGCAGATATCTCCATCTTCTTCTGCCGAGGCAGCAGACCATCGCTGCAGTCCTTTACGGACATTTTGAAACCTTCACATCACTACATACTGGATGAATATGGCGAACAAGCACCTCAAGTTTACGAAGTGATTTACAATGAAAAAATCACCGGGGAAGCAAAGAATTATCTAGCGGTGGACAAACCGGAAACGTGGACGCAGTGTAAAGAAAAGTTGAAAATACAATATTGACCGGTAAAGGATCAGCTATAGATCACAAAGGAGATAAACAATATCAAGGTATTTACTTTTCATCAAAGAAAGAGTTTAATCAACCTTCTAATGCTCGAATCAGATGGACAAAAATAAATTTAAATAAGCCATACGATTTTCCCATTGGAATGGACTGGATCACTAAGAATGTTAAAGTTATTGACATTTTAAACCAGGAAATTATACTAATGAATGGTACACATCTTCCGTTTTTTAGCCAAGTCATTAAATGAAGTGAATGTGCTAGATGTAAGCGAAGTCTGTGACATCCAAACAGATCATTTAAATCAAATTGAAAAAGCTGAGATTGAAAGACTTTTGGGTAAATATCGGCGCTTAATGTTCAAAGAAAGAGATACTTTAACAAATACTAACTCAGTTGTTCATCAAATAAAAACAAAAACAGATCAACAGATAAATGCAAAGCTATATAGATACCCCCACAACATGAAGCTGAGGTTCGTAGGCAAATGGGAGAGATAGAAAAACAAGGGATCATTAGGAAAAGTAATAGTCGATATAGTTCACCTATAATTGTGATTCCGAAGAAAATGGATAACTCCGGAAAGCAGAAGTACAGAATTGTTGTGGACTATAGGAAGTTGAATCAGGTCACGGTGGACGATAAATATCCTCTTCCTAATATTGATGGTATTTTGGATAAATTGGGAAAGGCCCAATACTTCAGCACATTAGATTTGGCAAAAGGGTATCATCAGATTCTCATAGCAGAAGATGTGGAAAAAAACAGCTTTTGTTACACCATCAGGCCTATATGAATATGTTAGAATGCCGTTTGGGTTAAAAAACGCCCCGGCAACCTTTCAAAGGTTGATGAATAATATTTTACGTGAATATATTAACCAAATATGTGTGGTTTATTTGGATGATATATTAATATTTTCCACAACATTGGAGGAACATATTTCATCATTGGACATTTTTAGTACCTTACAAAGGAACAACCTCAAGATACAAGCAGATAAGTGTAGCTTTTTGAAACGAGATACTGAGTTTTTCCTAGCAAAATAAGGGATATTGAGAATGTAAGTCTGCCGAAAACGGAATGACAGTTAAAAGGATTTTTAGGAATGACAGGTTTCTACAGGAAATTTATCAAAGATTATGCTAAAATAGCATATCCAAAGATTAAGTACTTAAACAAAAATGACAAAATCAATATAAATGACCCTCAATATATTTCAGCATTTGAAAACTTAAAAGCATTAATTACTGCTCACCCAATATTAAAATTCCCAGAATATGATAAACTATTTACACTTACAACGGCCGCTAGTAATTTTGCGATTGGAGCCGTACTTTCTCAAGACGGACATCCAGTTTGATTCGTATCATGTACTTTGAATAAACATGAGAAAAATTACAGCGTCAAAAACAAAGAATTTTTAGCTATCGTTTATTCAGTTAATTATTTTCGACCATACTTGTATGGAAGAAAATTTAAAATTATTACTGACCATGCACCTATTAAATATTTAAACAATAAATATAAGGGTAAGGAATTCTCTCACCGTAATCAAAGATGGATTTTAAAATTGCAGGAATATAACTTTGAGATAGAATACCTTCAGGGAAAAGAAAATAAAGTAGCAGATTTTCTTAGTAGACTTGAAGATACACCCAAAATCGCGGAAAGTAATGATACAGAATCAAACATGGACTTATCGGATACAGTGCGTTCTGTCGATGAACAGCAATTAGATCACATTGGTATTACAGATGAAATTGTAAATAAATTTAAAACACAACTTATATTAACGCACAGTGTTAGCAAGGAAATAGAAATTCTACATGGCCGTAGAATTATATATTTGAACCCGCTAGAAGGAGCAAATAAAATTAAAGACGTACTAATTAGATTTATTCAGAAAGGAAAAACAGGAATATACTCACTATAATCTTGTTCAACAGGTTATAATAGAATTATTCTCAAATGACGGGACTGTTAAGTTTATAAGATGCTCAAAACGAGCTACAGAAGTGGAAACTGAGGAAGATCTAGGGTAGAATGGGGTAATCACGGACGTGGGGTAATCGCGGACATGTGTGTTTGGCTATGTTAGACAAGGCTGGCAGATATTTTTAGTTATGCAATCGTTAGTTCATTCCGAGCGCAGTGCCGAACAAACAGTGGTGAAGTGACGACGCACTCGCTTTTCAAAGTATGTTTGCTTCTTATTTTTTCAGCAATTTCATATAATTTCTGAGAAAAGTTGAGAAGGTTTGAATTTTGTTCATATAATATAGAAATTCGGTATCTTTGTTCTGAATTAGCATCTAATCCAACATTGCTTTTAATTATCCGCCGCGTGCGTCAAGTGATTCTTACCTCAAATAAAAATATTGTTTTGTGTTATGGTGTGTGCCGGCTAATGGCGGACGACTTCTGTGGGGTAATCCCGACCGTCCGTAATTACCCCTTAGCAGTAGATTATTATGTTTCATTAAATATTTTATTCCCGGTAGTAAGCCACTTTATTCTATTAATAATACTAATGAATTTTGGTTAGCATCATCGTCAGTGAATGTAAACATGCTTCATTATTACATTATACAAATGCGGAAGAATTTTTGTACGTTTATTTATCGTTTTCTGTTTTCTTCCTGTAGCAACATTGACTTGTTTGTAAATTTAAAATGTGTAAACCTACTCATATATGTTTCAGATGCCACGGACATATCAAAGAAAGACAGAGACTAAATATCAATTAGAAGACCTAGAAAGAGCCATTCAGGACGTCAACAATAAAACACTGTCACTCGGAAAAGCAGCTGCTACGTACTCGGTTCCGAAAAGTACCATATACGACCATCTCAAAAGGGAAGTCATACAAAAACCAAAAGCTGAAAGAAAGGCTATATTTTCTGATGAGCAAGAAAGTGAATTGGAAGAATATATCCTAAAATGCAGCAAGCTATTTTATGGTTTAAGCATCGAAATGGTGCGGAAAACAGGATTCAAGTTTGCCGAAGTAAATAATTTGAAACATAATTTTGATAAAAAGTCTCAAATGGCAGGAAAAGACTGGTTCTATGGGTTTAACAAAAGGCATCCTAATATTTCGCTACGTAAACCTGAGTCCACTTCTTTAAATAGGATAACAGCTTTCAATGAAGCAGAAGTAAAAATATTCTTCAACAACTTGGTAGAATTGCAAACAAAATATCACTTCAATGCTAGCCGGATTTACAATGTTGATGAGACAGGCATATCTAACGTCCAACGAAGTTCCAAAATTTTAGCACCGAAAGGCCAGAAACAAGTTGGCATGGCAACAAGCGGTGAAAGAGGAACGACAACGACAGTTGTTTGCGCGTTTAGTGCTTCAGGAAAGTATATTCCTCCATTTTTTATTTTTAAGAGGAAGAAAATGAATGCCAATTTATTGCGCGGAGATAATTCTGATATGATAGCAGCAGTCAGCGATTCGGGTTGCATCAACGAGATCCTTTTCGTAGATTGGCTACACCACTTCATCTTATATGCTAAACCATCTATTACAGAACCTATTCTACTCATTCTAGATAATCATGAAAGTCACTTTAGTCTTGCTTGCTATCTTCTTTGTCGTCAGAATGGAATAATATTGTTATCTCTTCCACCTCACACATCACATCGTATGCAACCACTGGATTTATATATGGCTTCAAATATAGGCCGAAAAATAACACAGTATGAAGTTGTCGAGATTTTCACAAAAGCTTTCAACCGCATCAGCAATATAGAGAAAGCAGCAAATGGTTTCCGGGCAGCTGGTATTTGGCCAATTGACACAACAAAGTTTGATGAACTTTTTGCAGATGCCACATCACCCCCTGAAAATACTATCGGCAATTTGCAAAGTGACACAGAAGAGACAGTGATGCCAAATATCGAAGAATCAGTAACACCTGATGCATCAAATTGGCAAAAAGAAGTGACACCTGAAACCCAAATAATATCGATATCAAATGATATGCAGCAAAGACCAGTAACGCCTGCAGTTGTGTTGGATAAATCAATCCCACTTGAAGACATTGTTAATGTTCCCAGACTGCCACAACATAAAAGTAAACAAACAAAAAAGAAACATTCTGTTATTATAAGTAGTACTCCTATGAAAGATATTTTAGAGCAAAATATATTTCCCAAGTTTCAAGAACATATAAAACTCGTTATAAATAACTGTACAAAATGTCAGGAAATCAATTATGATCGGAAACCGATCAAAGCTAAATTCCAAATAACTGAAACTTCCACACATAAAAACGAAATTTTACATTTGGATATCTTCTATTTATCAAAACAGGCATTTGTAACTATAATCGACAAACTAACCAAATTTGCAGTAGCTTATACCATTAACGATAAAAATTGGAGAAGAAAGAGAGCAATTTTAGTAGAACATTTTGCTAAATTTGGCAAACCGAAACGGATGATACTTGACAATGAGTTCATTGCAGAACAATTGAAAGAATAATTTCGAGAATGTAATATTCAAGTACATTGGACAAAACCTAACAGCCATCTTAGAAAAGGTAACCGGCATTGACGACAAAAGTTTATCTGTAGAATCAAAAATCCAGTTAGTGATAGGAAACTATAACGATCGATATAATTCAACCATTAAAACTACTCCTAGGAAAGATAAAGAAGAGGTAAATGAGAAAATTTTAAGTGAAACTATTAGAGCAAACAAAGAAAGGCAAATAAACAAGCTAAACGAAGAACGCGAAGATAATATAGAAAATAGAGACACAGGACCTATTAAGAATTACAAACATGTTAGGCATAAGGATGAAACCACATACAAAATTAAAAAATTGGAGAATGTGCATGTTTCAAACATTAAGAGACCATATAAATTTACAGGCCATGCTCATGCCAACGGTGAAGGGAGCTCTACAAACTATATCAAACAATCTGGGTATACAAAAATCAGTCTACGAAAAGTACAGATGGTTAATCAAACAAACACCATTTTACATCTAATCAACCCAAGAGATATTTTAGATGCTGTTTTGAATATACGAGTTAATATTAAGCATTTAGACATTGAGCATAAGGAAATTATTTCTAGGGAAATAGATACTGTAGTCAGGGCTACCAGACGTCCCGGATTTCCGGGACATGTCCCGGGTTCGGGCTTCCGTCCCGGGGTCCCGGATTTTTTTCAAAAATCATCAAATTGTCCCGGATTCCGAAAAACCTGATTTTTTTCTAAAGAAATAAAAATTTTATTGTAAACTAGAAACGTGCTGCAATACTACGACATCTGTCGTGATTTCATTCAATTCAAATGCGTGTGACAGGGAAAGCCTCGATTTGTTTCAAATATTAGCGCGCGTAAAATTCATTAAGGTAGGTACAATATTATTATGTTTTCATCATCGACATATAGAAATGGACTACTATTGTGCTACTGCGCATCCATCCCGCAATGAAGAGAGGGCGATATCTCATAGGCGAATTCTCATTGGTTTGACAGGAACGTATATATGCATCTCTCCTTCTCTTTCCACAAGCGTGATTGTCGCGCAGCACACGCTAGCAGTCCATTTTGCATGTCGATGGTTTTCATTGTCGGCTGTTGTCTTGTCAGCTGTCGAGCTGTCATTTTAACGTCCTTTCACTGAAGTATTTAATTATTAGCATTGTTCTCTTGACACGTCAAGGCATGTGAAATAAAAATATACATTTGTATTTTTTCAACATGCCGAAACGAAAAAGTACGTTCAGCGACGAGCTTGCAAAGAAATTTGCTTGCTTCAGTAAAGTGTCGTCAGACAATACAAGAGCCCATTGCAATTTGTGTGTCACGAGTATTTCGATTGCTAGTGGTGGTTTGTGCCAGTTTTTTTACAATTCTACATCTTTATTTTTTACTTTTAAATTCTATTTTTTTATTATCTGTTTTTGGAGATGAAAAAAAGGATTGTCTTTCCGTAACGTTTTTGGTTGATTAGGCTACTTTTGCAATATGAAAAAAATTTATGGTTGACTTATACGACATTAACATTTTGATTTATGAGGGCGATATATTAATTTTATTTCAGTGTTTAGGCGCCAAGTTACGGGTCTAGGACGTACATTACATGTTTTAAGATATCGAGCTTTCGTTGAAGACAAAAATTAAAAAAAAAATTTTTTTGATCTGGTGCACGGGATTTCCCCCTTAACTCGAAAAATCATGAAGTTCGGAAAATAAAACTGTAATGAATATTGTTTTTCTTTTTTTGAATAGGGGCCAACGATTTAGAGAATCATGTCAAAAGTGATAAACACCGCAAGTCTATCCAAGCAGCATCCACGTCAAAATCGATGTCTAATTTTCTTATACCAAAATTCACTCCATTTGATAAGAAAATATGCGCTGCTGAAGGAGCTCTAGCATACCATACTGTGAGGCACCATCACAGTTTTCTTTCTCAAGATTGCACAACTGCTTTGTTACGTGAAATTTTTCATGATTCGTCAATCGCAACAAAAATATCGTGTGCCAGAACGAAGACTGAAGCCATCGTATGCAAAGTCATTTCACCTCACGTACAAGACATTATTAACCAGGATCTCCAGAAAGTTCTCTTCATCGGTATAAGCACGGATGGCAGTAATCACGGACATCATAAACTATTTCCTATAGTCGTTCAATACTTTGATTACACGAAGAATGGAATTCAAGTCAAAATGCTAGATCTGCAAGAGACAACAAATGAAAAAGCAGCCACTATTGCGACCCTTCTTGAAGATACACTTCGCCAGCTCAAGATTGAAAAGAAATTGACGGCTTTTTCTGCAGACAATACCAACTCGAATTTTGGGGGTCTGCATCGGAGAGGAGAAAATAATATCCATGCTCTTTTGAAGGAGAACATCAATTCCAATGTCCTCGGAGTTGGATGTTCGGTGCACATTCTTCACAACAGCGTTCAACATGGTCTTGGAAGATTTGTGTTATTTGATATAGACACTTTGGCCTTCAAAATTTATCAGTAGTTTTCTATTTATACCGTTCGCACAGAAGAGTTGAAAGAGTTTTGCGAATTTGTTGAAGTGTCTTTCAGAGAGATTTTGTATCACAGCAAGACCCAGTGGCTGAGTTTGCTGCCAGTTGTACATCGTATTCTACAAATGTTCCCTGCTTTGAAGGCTTATTTTCTATCTCAAGAAAAACCGCCAGCAGTTCTTGAAGCGTTTTTCAGACATGATTTCGCATTTATTTATTCATTAATGTCAGTTTTCGACGATAATGTGAAGAAGTCACAGAAAAAGGATATCAGTGTCATTGAAATTTTGAGCATCGTTGATGATTTAGCTCAAGCATTGAGGGATCGGATTGAAGCGAAATTTCTTCCACCTGGCGTCAAGTCAATTCTTTCGAAATTGCGCTCAGAAAAAAAGGACGGAGATTGTGACGAATTCACAACAAGAGTTTTGATGGTTTATGTGGAGACGGAGGAGTATCTGCTGAAATGGACGGCCTCTCTTGCTGAATTTCGAGTATTTAATTTTTTTAGCATTCATTAAATTTTTGTTGAACAGTTATAAAACATTTTCCAAATCATTCCAGATATTCAAGTGGATGGATTTTCTACGCGATGTTCCATTCACCTTCGATTGCATTGAGAAGTCCGTGCTGTATTTGCAAGAGAAAGGAGTGGTTTTTGATGAATCAAAACTTTTTGACCAGGCTATGAATCTTGTGAGATATATTCAAAAGATTCAGGAAAATAACGACCTTTATTTCAGAGAATCTTGTAACGACAAGATGTGCCAATTCTTTCACGCAAACGATTCAAAGAGCGATGCTTTTTCTGAAATTTTGAAAATAGCTGAGTTTTTTTCTCCATTCCCGGGCACAATGCCAATTGCGAAGGAATTTTTTCGTTGATAAAATCCCAATGGACTGATGAACGCAACCGACTTTTGGTGAAAACAATTCGCGACATCTTGATGATTATATTCAATTTTACTGAGATGGACTGCAAACAATTTATCTTCTTCAGCCCGAAAATTCAAAAATCATTCATAACATTCGTGACTCTAATAAATATTGTTAATCAACCTGACTCATGAATGGCTATTTAAATTAGTCAATAAATTAGATTAATTAAAATATGCAAAAATAAATGAACAAACTTGTTGCAATAATAAAGTCTTTTTTCTTTCGACCCCTGCCTCATTTCAAATAATATAATAATCTGAGATCATAAGCTTCTAGATCTCTTACACATACAAGTTCCCCAACACACTAATATATGTACATCAGGGTCTACAGTATCTACGTATAATTCAGATATATGTTTTTCCTCTTATGTAAGCAATTTTAATCAATAACGATGACACGATGAAACAAGATGTAGACCTTTTTTTAGCTCTTTTAAAAGTGTCCCGGGTTTTGAACCGACCAATCTGGTAACCCTGCTGTAGTAGCAAAAGTAAAATCCATCATTCCTTATTCCGGGAAAAGACAGAAACGGGGATTAGTAGGTTATACACAAAAGTGGCTATTCGGAACCATGGATAATGAGGATAGGGAAGAAATTGAAAACCATTTAGAAGTTATAGAAGACAATAACCATAATGCGATTGAAAACCTCAATGAACAAATTAAAATTGATAACCACTTTAATGAATCGATCAGGTCTTTACAAGTTATTATAAATAATTATAGAAGGAAAATATTAGAAGCTTTTAGAGGACTGGAAGGTACAACAAAACAAATTATACATCAACAATTATTTTTGGAACAAATAGTAAAACTTAGATTTTTGGAAAATAAAGTAAATCAAATTCAAGACAATATTGTATCAGCAAAGCATAATTTGTTACATCCCAGCATATTAACCATGGAAGAAATTGAGGAATATGGAATAGATTTTTATAAACTTAAGTTGACAAAAATGGGAATATTAGAATATAGGAATAAATACATTGTCATAGCTATCAAAATTCTAAGAAATTATATTCAAACAGATTTAAAGTTGTTAACTTCAGTACCAAATAAAGAAAACTGTGAGATAAATAGCGAAGACGAATATATTGTAGAAATTAATAAAAAAACATATACATATAAACCACATATAATGCTGAAAGATTTGAAACGTAGTAAACATTGCATTCTAGACAATAGTTGTAAACTGATATATAATAATAAAACTCAAATACAGATTTTAGGTGAAGAAAGTATCTTTGTGAAAAATGCCAAAGCATTAAAGTTGAAGCATGATTGCGACAATAGAGACATTGTATTAAATGAAAATGATCGTATTAATTTTTATAACTGTCAGATAACCATATTAGAAGAAACTTTTTACAACAAGGAAAATATAATACAGGATAAATATTTCTACCCACATTCCAGAGTGGACTATAACTTCACAAAGTCATTAACATTCGATAACTTAGTTTCAAACAATTACGAAAATATTAAAGAAATAGAAGAATTAAAAATGCATAAAGTTATTTCTTATGACATTAATGGTAGCATCGTTGCTGTATCTATTATTATTATTATTGTTTGTGCGTTATATTTAGGAAAAAAATTATTGAACAAAAACTTTGATCGAAAGATTCAGTAGAATCTTCACTTAAACCGGGAAGGAGTAACATATGATGCTCATTCACCCAACATAGTAACATATGATGTTCATTCACCCAACATTAATAACGTCCATTCACCCAACATTGTAACTGGGTCAGAACAATACATTGCACCATGTGTTAAGCAAACTGTAAGCAGCCAATTGCTCTTTCATCATAATTACAATTCAGGTGAGTCAGGTAAAATTGCTGACATTAAAAATAATCATGAACGAATAAAAGAGCAATCGGCTGATCGATCATCAGTTGTTGTATCGCTTGCATAGAGTTAATAATTGGAGTAATAAAGCTTTGTCGTATAAAATAAGTGTGTTCTTTTTTTTATTAAGAACCGCGACCAATTATATTAGTCGCGAGTAGCAGAAGGTACAGTCATCAGAACGGAAAAAGGGTCTAAGCGTGCAGACATCAGAAAAAAATTTGGGAAACAGAAGACGCAGCAGTCATACAGCGAACTAGTTCAAGCGGACAGACAAACGACTGAGTAGCATTCTTTAAAAAAAAGACGTAGCCATCATACAGCCAGCAAGTCCGAGCGGAACACACATCAGAGTGGAATTTGGGAAACAGAAGACGCAGCAGTCAGACAGCGAACTAGTTCAAGCTGACAGACATACGACTGAGTAGCATTCTTTGAAAAGAAGACGTGACCATCATACAACGAGCAAGAACAAGCAAACATACATCAGAGTGGTGGAATTTGGGAATAAACGCAAATACTAGTACTGAGTATCAATAACCAGATAACGGTAAGGTCATTCAATAGTCATTATTCCTTTCATACAATAATATTGTTCCATCCAACTGTCTGTAATCACTCAGCATACCCTCCAAGAAAGTTATTGCATTGAAAACAAAACGAGACGAAATAGAAGCAAGATTCCGAAGGTTCAAGGAATATTTAAACACAACAAAAGATCAGCCTAACCGAGATCATTTGCAAGTTAAAACAGAAGCGATCATCGAGAATTATAAGTCGCTACAAACTGTGCATAACGAGTTAACGGCGTCCAACCCGAACGAATCGACAATATATCAAAGCAAACCTGAAACTATGGAGAAGTATTGTTTTGTCATATTGGCAGAGGCTCGTCGTCAACTCCGGGTGATCACAGAGGCTGGGGCTAGTGAAACTTTTATACGTAATTCATTAATCGCTTTATTGTCACCTGCACGGTCACAAACATCGAATACGTACCTAAAATGGCCAGAAATAACATTACCTAAATTGGACGGCAGTATAGAAAAATGGCGGTCTTTCCGCGACAAGCTTATCTCAAGAATTAGTAACAATGAAAATATCCCGGTGATTGACAAACTGCAATACTTGCAATCTTCGTTAGTAGGAAAAGCCGCGTGTTGTATTGAAAACATAGAGAGTACAGAGGCAAATTATCAAGAAGCTTGGAAAATCTTAATAAATAAATACGACAACTCCAGGAAAGCCATATTTCGTCACTGGTCCATTCTATTCAATATACCAAAACTATCGAAAGGTACTCCCATCATGTTAGACGATCTCATCGTCAGCTTTAGGCAGCATTTTCGCGTGATGAAAGGTTAGGCGAGCCCGTACAACACTGGGATAGTGTCATCATTCATCTGATCGTTACGACGATAAGCGATAACACTAGATATCAGTGAGAGACCACACTTCCAAATGATAAATTACCACCGTACCACTCTTTATTAGCTTTATTGGAGAAGAGAGGCGGTTGCGGTGAATGTCCTTTAATAGATAATCATGGGACAAATATGAAATCACAGCTGGAAGCAAGGCTATCGACGAGGAATCGCGGCCAAGCTTTCGTCACGGGAACAAACAAAGGAAACAGTAAACGGATATTCCCGCCTTGTCCAATCTGTAGTGATCAACATGAACATTCCATTTATCGCTGCAATAAATTCAAAGGTATGTCAGTATCTCAGAGAAAGGAAGCTATTAAAGGATCATCTCTATGTTTTAATTGTCTCAGCGCTCAACATAAATGCAATGAATGCAAATCAAGAGGATGTAGAGTGTTAGAAAATCAAAGGACTTGAAAATAAAAGTACTTTGTGCATGTGAAAAAAAAAACCAAAACCCATGAGCAAACATGTACAAAATTTATATCTTAAGTCTCCAAATCCTCTGCGCATCCTAATTGCCAAATGTTACGAACTTGTTAAACATGAGGCGCGCACATGACATATCCTCTTGGGCTGTTGTGGACCTTTTTTATTACTCTTCCTTTTTCCATAGTGATAAACTAAAACTTTACCCTTTTCCAATCATCGTCGTGGCGTCCCGTCTGTCTAATAAATCTTCTCTTAACCCTCATAAAGTGAGGATAATTTCCACGAAAGGTCCTCTTATCATAATAAATTCGATTCTTCTCTGCACCCTCTTAAAGTGCGGTACATCCTTTGATCATATTCAAGACCGAGAAGATCTGTGCCGCGAAAACATCTATTGTAGTGTGTGTTTTTAATACGAGTCTATGTTAAACTGTAGCAACGTGAAGATCTGTGCCACAAAACCATCCCTTTCCATTTTGAACTGTCACACATCTGTTTTTAACTGTCACAGTGAATATTATTTTGGTTAAACACTCTTATATAGTGATTAGTTTGAGTCTGCTCGGGACTCTTAAGTTTGCTCTAAACCCTCATCAACGAAAGTCGATTTCATTAGGCTTGCTGGGAATCAAGAACAGGTGATTGCGATCAATTGAGACCAGCAAGTGATCATCAGGCTTACTGGGAGCAAAGATCAGGCTAGTACGATCACCTAGACCAGCAAGTGATCAGCTCACTTTCATCAGGCTTGCTGGAACCAATCCGATCAATCTAGACCAGTAAGTTATCATATTCGTTTTTACTAGGCGGGCTGGGACCAAAATTGTAGAAATTCAAATCAATATTGACCAGCAGGTTATCATTTTAATTTCAATTAGTCTGATCACTCACTTATTCAGTGATCATCTACTCTTTCATTCCTACTTGTTAACTCATATAATTGGAATAATTAAATAATTGTAATTGCTAGCCTTTGTAATTGGAAGAAATAAAAGAAAGGAAAAAACTTCACCAGAAAATTAAATTGGTTTAAGCTTTAATTATAGTCTAAAAGGTTCCCTCGCGATTTATCTCCTCATATCTTAACATAGAGTATGCAACGGTAAACATTGTTTGCTCCCTCATCCACATAACTATTCTCCTGGATCGACCATGCAGGGAATAGTCTCGATCAACGCTGCGTCACCTGTAATCGCAAAGACGAGATCGGAGCATAGTTAGACTATCTAGTAAGGAAATGAAAACCTTTTTGTCTGAAGGATTAGAAGAAGATGACATAATACCGACTGCTGCTTTAATTGTTGTCCAAAACAAAACTTTTACATTATGTCGCTCTATAATAGATACAGGATCGACAAGAAATTTTATGGTCAAGGATTTGTAATAAATCGCCCCTACGCCGCTGGTGACCAATACTGATGCACCTTGCTGCCATGTGGCTTTCCATCTCGTGTCAGTTGTGACGACTTCCCATCCCACGTCAGTTTTGTCGTGGGATGTCAAAGTCGAGTTGACACAGCCACATGGTGAGTGTGAGTGTTCGGCTAACGGTGGTGAGCGAATGAACCACCAATTGACGTTAGTCGGGTGACAGGTGTGAGTCACGACTAAATTTTCGAATTGCATCCCCATAGGCTAAGACTAGATAGTTCGGAACAGAAAAGACGGGTGAGGAAAGCAAATACGTGGTGGTGGTTTCAATTGAAAAGTGCGGAGAACGCAATAGTGCTACGGGTGCTTGGCGGCGAACGTGGAAATCCACCCCCATATTTTGGATCCGCGACTGTAGTTACGTGAAACGGTGAGAAGTGAACACCCTGGAAAATTTACGTTCAGTGGAGAGCTCCGACATTTTCGAAAATCGAAGTTGATGAGCAGTAACAGTTAAGAAGTACATTAGTTAGAGCAGAATAGAACTCTAGATGAGGAGTATATGAGTAAATAACCAAGAGTATATGAGTAAATAACCAAGAAGAAGAACAGTTAACAATTTCAACCGAAAAATTTCATAGCAACAAACAGTAGCTAAAAGGTTAAAACAAGTTAAATATAATGTGTAGAATAGGTTAGGATTGATTTGAAAATTTAAAACACCACTTAATTTTTATTTAAATGATTTGCCCAAATTTCGTAGATCGAAGTTCAACGTGTGACGGCAATGAGTGGCTAGCTTACATTTGCGTAGCTTAGTTGACTTCAGTTAAGTGAATTGTTGATTAGTTCTCATAATTCTCATTTAGTTTTAAGGTAGGCTCATAAATTGTTGCGATAATTTGTGTCTTTTGCTTCGATTACTCACACATTGCAGTGTGTCGTTGACTTATAACATATTTTGAGAAAGAAAAAGAAAACATTATATCGCCATGCATGCATACCAATTTCGAATTTATTATTGGTTAAGTTATTTACGTGATGGTGCATGATTGAAGAATTCCCACTTACATTATCTACCCAGTAATCGATGATATTCGATTGTTATTAGAGTTATAAATATATACACATAATTAAATATATTGAATGAAACATTCTATGTAGAGTAAGGTAATAAGCACTTAATTTGTTTCTTCAATGAAAAGAAAAAAATCGTAAAGCCTTGGTTTGTTCGCGAGAAAAAGAAAAATCGTCAGATGCCTGTAAATTTTTTAAAAGATTTTCAATCCACAGACCTCTTGAATATTGTTGATGCTATTTCTGTTCTGGTCTTTTCAACAATTTATTATGTTTCCATCAAGCACGATTTTTTTTCTACCGATCAGTTTGCTCTTTAGTTCACAAGGCGCCTTGTTTTCATATCGTGTATAATGTACGAGTATAGCTCTTGGAAACGCTTGGAAAGTATCACATGAAAACTAATTATGTAATTTTCTTATTGTTAATCTCGCTTAACTCTTATTGTAAAATTAAGTACCGAAAAAATAAGAAAAAGAAAATAAGAGACACCTTATGTAGATCGCAGCACTACATACCCTATGTCACGATTATGAGTTTTTTTTTTTACGAAGTTACGAACAACTCCTTGCTACTGAGTTAAAAGTCTCAGTTTTTGTATTTGCCACTAATCGATTTTTTTTTTTGGTGACGACTTTTGCGCGATACCACATTAGATATGTTCTCTTCCTTTTCACTGTTAGCCATCATTTTGGTCTTTTATTTTTGCCAATTATTTTAAGACGACCAAGCTAAAATCAAATCATAAAATAAATTAAAATTACCATAATTGAGAGGTACATATCCAAGGTTTATACAAGACATAGGATATTAGATGCAATTGAATGTTTGCAATTTATTTTCTCAGTAAAAACCATTTCACTCGATACAATAATGTTAGTTTGTAGACTCACAAAAATGGCTAAACGTGAATAAAAATTTAAAATGAATTGCTAATCGAACAACGACTTTCCTTTCCAGCCTGACCTTTTCTTATAGCAGCAGTGGTAGTGCATGGTGAATATGCCGTGGAGAGGGTAGGGTTTTAAAAATCCGCGGATGGTCGGTTTCGCGTCGCGTGCGGTACGCGGTACCTTCGTTTGCCTTGCCTTTTTCTTAGCGTAGCGTTCTTCGGGTTTGACTTAACGTAGCATATTTTTCGGTACCGCGTCGGTGAATTTCGGGAGCGCGAAATGGAATTTAGTTTTTGTGATTGACAGGAAGAATGAAGAGAATACGGTATAAAGTAAAGTAGGTTTCTTTTCCGTATTTTTGAATTGTTGACGCGTTTGAAACGGGCATTTAATGGTGGCTGAAATACGTAATTGAGCGTAATCCATTTAAAGACCTGCGACCGAAATCCTCTCCGATCTAGCTGGCCAACAAGCAGCAACCGCGAAATGAATTACGGATGCACGGACTGGTTGACCGGTTGGTACCATTCGTTGGCACGGCTCAGACTTCACGTCTAGAACCGATGAGAGGTCGGTTCCGATTTCGTTCGAGCGGACGAAGACGATTTTAGACTGAAAATCATTACAGATTTAGCAACACAATTGAAATTACCGAAAGAAAGATTTGATATGCCGATCGGAGCTTTAAATATGCTTTCTACTATCGCTGAGTACAAAGTCACTCCTGTCATACGATCTCGTTTAAATAATCATCAAAGAACCTTGGAATTCCTTTTGATTCCGACTACAATTCCAGTAAGACCGGAAGCTCAGATAAATCGGAGAGCCATTAATCTTCCATCGAACGTTCATTTTTACTTATCGGTGCTTGAGCATCTCTTTCAATGTTGTGCGTCGGCCAAATAATACTTTTGTCTCAACATGAGCCTGATCTGATCCTTCAAAAGACTCAATTTGACTGGATTGTAGGTGGATGTTCACCCCTACAATGTAGCAGTATCAAATCCAAAGTGAAATGCTAGTTCAATGATCTGCAACAAGATATTCCTCGGTTCTGGGAGGTGGAAGAGTGTACTTCCAAGACTCATCTCTCGGCAGAGGAATTAGCGTGTGAAACCCATTTTGTAAAAAACGTCACGCGGGATTCTAGAGTCTGATACAAGGTAGCACTCCCATTTAATGATAATAAGGATGAGTTAGGAACTTCATATCAAGGCGCACTAAATAGATTTACGGCTCTCGAGAGAAGATTCAAAAAGAACAATATTCTAAATCTATACAAGAGTACATAAGCCTAGGATATTTATCGCGTCTTCCTTCGCTACCACCTACTGAATTTCATCTGCCACATCAGTCTGTCGTAAAAGACGGAAGTCTCACTACTTTGTTTGCAACAATTACCTGAAGATGAAAAATCTAAGTATCCTTTGGCATCTCGCATCATTAAAAATGATCTTTATGCAGATGATTTAATCACAGGTGCTGACGATTTGGACACCATTCTACAAATGAGAACAGAGTTGGATGCCCTTCTGTCATCAAGCGATTTTTATTTACGACAATACGCATCGAATTCCCAGACAGTCTTGAAGAACATTCCGTCTGATAATGTTAATCTTCAACTATCAAAAGGTCCAGATAGTAATTTAAAAATGCTGGGAACCCATTGGAGTTCATCGAAGGATATGATAATATACACGATGCGAGCGTTGGCTGAAACTAAGGTTACACAAAGGACTATTTTTTCTGGGATTGCAAAAATTTTTGATGCAGTGGGAGTATTAAATCCAGTTACTGTAGTGGCGAAGATAATGATGCAAGGTTCATGGCGCCCTCAGATTGGACTGGGATGAATCCTTATCTACTGATATTCATACCAATTGGCTTAATTTTGCATATCAATTACCGCTATTAAATGAGATATAATTTCCACGACAAGTTATTCTTCCTTCATCCAAAGTTATACAATCACATGGATTCTGTGACGCTAGTCAAAAAGCATATGGTGCTTGTATACTATATATCTGCGATCAGTGAACCAGTCGGGAAAAATCCAGAATCTATTAGTACGCGCCAAGTCACGAGTGGCTCCCATTGAAACGCCACACACCATTCCGCGTTTGGAACTATGTGCGTGCATGCTGCTAGCCAACTTGTGTGTCTTAGTTGAAAAGGCTCTATACATTCAGTAGATAAAGTTTACTTGTGGACAGATTCGATGATTGCGCTACAATGGATCAATATCTTACACCGCCTCATCAATTAAAAGTTTTTATCGCCAATCGAATAGCTGAAGTACAGACTTTAACACGAGTCCAGGATTGGGTACACGTCCGTAGTCAAGACAATCCAGCCGATTTATTGTCTCGCGAAGTTCTTCCCGAAGAATTCAGAGCAAATCTTTTGTGGCGGATCAGTCCCTCCTGGTTAAGTCGCGAGGAGAGAGATTGGCCTCTACAAGCATTGCTGCGGATGGAACAACTACCGGAGATGCGTAAAATCCCTTGTCTTCAAACAAAAATAATAGACAGCGACTTTTTCGGTCGATTCTCGTCGTTCCAAAGGTTGTTACGAGTTACATCCTACCATCGAATACGTCAAGCGACTATAAAACCTGGAAACCTCACCGTGAAAGAATTACACGCTGCTAAAACTCGTGCGTTGTTGTTAGTACAGAAATTTAATTTCTCCTCAGAATTAAAAGATCTAAAAAAGGATTGACCGTATCCTCAAAAAGTAAATTTTTATCGCTGTTTCCGTTTTTGGATGATCAAGGAGTAATACCCAACGGTGGGCAATTGCAACAATCTTCCTTATCATATCAACACAAGCATCCGATAGTTTTGCCAAAATCTTACATTACTGACTTGATTATTAAGCAAGAACACGAACGATGTCTGCATGGAGGCATTCAAGCTACTCTCAGTTATCTCCTTCAAACTTATTGGCCCATAAATGGGCGTAATCAGGTGCGCCAGATAAGAAGAGATTGCGTTTGCTGTGCTAGAGCAGAGCCGAAACCGATAGAATACATAATCGGAAGTCTCCCAAAAGAAGAACAGCTACAGTTAAACCATTTACAAATAGGGGTGTCGATTATTGTGGACTTTTTTTTATCAAACGTTTAAGGAGCGATTCCTCGAAAGCCGTCCACTGCTCAAATGTCGGCGCTGAATCAAGCCAATGTTCGCCACCCCTGTCAACTTGAGCGACACGCAAAAAACAAGCGATTTCTCAAGCTTTTCGTATAATGTCCATAATCCAGGAATTTTAATGGTCCATCTTTCTGGCATGAGACTCGCAGTCCCATCTTAAAAACTGGGCAACCCATCGACCACCTTATGAGGCGTACAGTTGATCGGAATTGATTCTCGTCGTTCCACTACGGGCGTTTTAGTTCCCGTCTCCGTTTTAGAGTCATAAAAAACCCACCCTCCTTTCGCATCAAAACACACCGATTTCACACAGAGTTCTCGTCACTTATGGCGTCCTGTTATGTTAATCACAAAACACACATTCGCCACAATGCACTATTAACCGCAATATACTCTCCAAGATATATGCTATGGATTACTATCCTACTTGTAATTCTGTTAAACGTTTTCCTCTTTATTTCTCGCCACTCAAATCAATAACATAGCTAAACGTAAGTTTTCAATCTGTTTTTTTTAGATTGCTAAAACAGTAAGCTACGTAATAAAATTCACAGTCGAGTCTAGAATAATACAATTGGTTGACATATGGAAGAGGATAACACCTGAGCAGAACCATGGAATCCAAGTCTTTTGTGGTATATCAAACATTTACAAGAGAGTCAATATTTTTTGGCAGATATATTAACTTTGAACTTTTATTTTTGTGAATATAGTTATGCTTTTAGAACATAAAATGCGATGAAAAATTTACTACACACCCAACCGAAGCTAATAAAAAAAATTTTGCCTGATTCGTTTGTACCTCCTCCAAGTTCATTAGAAGAAACAAATAAAAAGCATTCAAATCAGCCTGAAAGTTGGTAGTCTTACTGAACGTTTTATCCCTTAGTTTCAAAAAAATTATGAAATTGCATTTTGCACCACTGACTATGAGGCTATCTCTTCAAATGAAAGGTTCAGACGAGCGATTTCAAATTATACCCTACGAGTACTACTGTCCATTGGCCATAAATCAACTGCGAATAAAAATCTACAAATTTTGCAACTTACACTACCGTTCAAAAATTTCAGAGCAAACATATTTTTGTCGATAACAATAGTTAAACAAAAGAAATAATT
This sequence comes from Odontomyia ornata, assembly GCA_963969285.1. Classification (NCBI taxonomy): domain Eukaryota; kingdom Metazoa; phylum Arthropoda; class Insecta; order Diptera; family Stratiomyidae; genus Odontomyia; species Odontomyia ornata. The sequence continues at coordinate 42,156,631 of OZ017740.1, read as the reverse complement.
TGTTTGTAATACAAATGTTTAAGCCTGAATCAAAGTAATAATGTAACATTTGAAAGATTTGAATTTTTTATTTACATACAATGTGCTATTGACAATTTGAAACGGTAACTCATTTTTCGCAACTTTCATGTTATATGCACCTTATGCATTGTTTGAGTACAAAAGCGAAACTTTTCTATTACAAGAATGCTTTAGAGACGCCTGTCAGTTGAAGGGAAACGTTTAATGGCGAGAGTTGTAATTAGTGTGGCTGCGTTAACAGTGCACATGAAGCTTTGTTTAGAATGTACAATTTACAGTTAAAATGACAGAAAAAGCAAACAAATTAGTGTTCAACAACACAGTGCTATATGTACGCTATGGGAAGAAAGGCAAACAGAGAGTCAAATCGCAAAAAGCACTGGGAATTTCGTGTAAAGGAGTGCATTACACTCTTACGAGCAAACGCGAGACCAGGAGTAATATGGATAGAAAAATAACTGGGCGACCCAAAGTGGCGACATTACAGGAAGATAGTTTCCTTACTGTATTGTATAAACGCAATCGAAGATTAACTGCTACACAAATCACGGCTGCTTTAAATAAAACGCGTGTTTCAACGACAACTATCAAAACGCGGTTACTATCCAAAAGGATAAGAGGCTAACATCCAGAAACAAACAAAATCGATCCGAGTGGACTAACGCGCACTAAACTCAGCCGATCGATCGATGGAGAAAGGTGTTCTGGACAGATGAATCTAAATTTCAAATATTTGGTTCTAACAGACGCGTGTTTGTTCGCCGCTCCTAGAACGATAGTGCTTCGGAGGCTTGATTTGTGCCAACTATTAAGCACGGAGGAGGCAGATTGTTGGTATGAGGATGCTTTCGTAGCGGCAAAATAGCAAGTTTAATAAAAATCGACGGAACACTAAGCAAAGAAGGATATTTGGAAATTTTGAAGGGAAATGCTGTACCCTCTGGGGACTAAGCATAATTGATCGGAACTTTGTTTTCCAACAGGATAACAATCCAAAGCACTCTTCCACATTGTGTCAAGGGTTTTTCAACAAAGCAAAAGCAAACAACACAATACAAATAATGAAATGGCAAGCACACTCCCCAGATTTGTCTCCTATAGAATTAGTTTGGGATGAACTAGTCAGGAGGATGAAGAATCAGAAACCAACAAGTGCACCATAGCTTTGGACGCTTCTACAAACCGAATGGAAAAATTAGGAGAAGAATATTTTCAAAAATGCTGAGAAGGATGCCAAGAATTTGTGATCAACTAACTTAAAATAGAGGTAATTCTTATGAAGCTAAATTGTAGTTTCTAAGGCCTCGATGACTGTAAATTATTATTATAAGTTGTACCTCTAATAATCTCCGATATCTCGGAGCGATACCTGACAGAGATCTGTCATCCCTACACAATTTGCTTACCAGCTGACAAGTGCCAGATGACAGATTTCTGTCACTGAGCTACCACTCATCGAGCGAGTAAACTATAGGTTAATTGTATAGTTTCCCTTTCCGATGCGCCCTGGCCGCGTAGTCCGCAAGTAACGTGTGCCCCTTTGTGCCGGTTTTTCATGCCACCCTCTGCAAGTATAAGCCGCAGAATTTTATCAGATTTATATTGTAGTCAGTTTGGCCACCGCCGCGATAAGCCCGTGTGTGAAAAGTGCCTGCTAGCCAATTTACTTATGTTCGGAACAGGTCTGTTCTATCGGCGTTTTGGCGGCCGACATAGAGCTCACTGGAGTTTCCGCAGACCTACCTAACTTCTTCACCATAAGACGTGGTAAGCGTGAAAATGCGCAAAGTTATTAGCTAAAATTTGTTCTCTGTTAGTTCCCAAAAATTATTGTTTGGCAGAGCCGCCGCCACGTGAGGTCGGTGGTCTAATCACAATACTAGTCAGTTGGGAGACAAACAAATAGAAGGAATTTGTAAGTTATATATGTAGTCTCAGTATAACATATATCCGAAAAATCTAAAAAAAATAGTGCAACATCAGCGAGCCTCCCAGAACGGCCGTCTGGTGCGCGAACGGCAGGCAATTGTCGAAGATTTTTGGGTCCGCAACGGAAGACTTGCACCTTCGAGACTCCGCGCAGTGACGAGTGTAATAAGGTATTCGCCAAGATTTGCCATTTAACATAACCTAACAAAACATCCCATTCAGGACCAAGTGCCTCGCAGTGGAACAGTTGCAATAAGCACCACTGTCAAGCAGGACGCTCCCCACGAGCATCGGGTATGAACACACATTATATATATGCAAGCTGCGCATTTTCAATTATTAGTTTTTCCCTTTTGCACATGACTCGTTTTTTCCCTTTTGCACACAACTCGTAGGGAAGACTTGTGCGTTTCGTGGGTGTACTCAGGGCATGATATGCTAGACCTTGCCCTACAATTTGGAGCTTGGCGACTTGCGGCAAATGGTCGAAACGCTCGCACCAGCAGTAGCTGAATTGACGTCACGTAGGAACAACGTGAAAGAAGCATCGAGAGAGAGACAACCAGGCGTTTCAAGCGACCACACGAACAGCAGCCTAGAGGCATGTCCGTGCACGACAGCTGGTTGCAGCGAGTCGCGACAGACAACGGCTAGGTATTGCGAGCACACGAATAGTAGTGGTGGTGACCCACACACGGCAACTCACTCGCATCCTACAACGCCTCCACATTGCGAGCACAGGTATGGTAGTAGTGGTGAGGCATACACGGCAACCGGTTTGCAGGCGACAACGGCGCGGTAGTACGAGCAGACAGGCACGACAACGACTGGAGGTGGCGAACTGGATACGGCAATGTGCTCCCATGCAACAACGGCTCGACATTCCGAGCACACGACAACGCCTCAACGAAACGAGTGCAGGACGACGACGAATTTTATGCAGATCCATGACATCATCGCTATATTACCAGCCTTCGATCCAGCTTCGCAATTTCCAGGGTGAAGCAACCCTGGGAGACATATTCTTAGAGCGAGCAACTACTGATGTGTTCCATCTAGGCGAACATGAAAGGAAACGCAAAAGTCTGGGCGGACGGCATCGATGTGACGTACACACGTTTCACAGATTTTGCAAAACGACTTATCCAGGATTTCCCGACTGACGTCAGCAGTGCATCTGTACACCTGCTAATGAGTAAATCTAGCCGGCGAAACGGCAAGTCTGTGGAAGACTACATCCACAGAATAAATGCAACGGGGCGACGCGGTAATATGTCAAACGCTGACATCATTACATACTTCAAGAACGGCGTAAGGCATGCAGCCCTGCAGAAAGCAATCACAGGCATGCCGATCACAACAACGACGAACCTGCTATTCACGGTACGACAATTTCTCAGCCACTTTCGGCTAACGCAAGGGGCCATCGTAACTAGAGGTAGCAGCACGAGACCAACGACCACAACAAACATGACGAACGAGAAGCTAGCGTGTCAATACCTTCTAGACGACGACGACGGGACTCAATCACATGTTATAATTGCTCCGGAATGGGGCACGTATCGCTCAACTGCCCAAAGCCAGCGAGGAGGCCTCGGTGCCTCAAGACCGATCAGAAGAGTGCCATTCTAACCGCGTCCAGCCATTCTAACCGCGTCCAGCAATTAAAAGACAGTGGTGTAAATGTGGTGTCATATCCTGTTGTAGTGCGCGGCTTCGCATACGATGCGATAATAGACTCTGCTAGCGAGAAGTCTCTGATTCGGAAATCAGTGGCGAGTAGACTAGACGTAGACATTGTGCCAGTGATGAAAACGTTGAAGGGATTCGCAGGCGGTGTTGTACGGTGCGAATTTAAAGCGACCCTTGACATAATCGTGAGTGATGTATAGATACCGTGCCAACTATACATAATCAGTGATCACGAACTCGATACGCCTATATTATTGGGCATGGACGTCCTCGGTAGAAGGAATTTAAAAATTGGACGGTACTTACGAAATTAAGAGGAACGATATAAATTTCAAGTGCGGAAATTTAAACGAAGCCGATGTAAATAAAGTGCGCACAGTAATAGAACGATATGAATCTCGATTTGGCGTCGATCTTTCTCAACTGGGCAAGTGTGTAACAGCCGAAATGAACATTAAAGTCAAAACCGACGAGCCCGTGACATTTCAACCACATCGAATCCTTTCGCCAAACGGGCAATGGTTGACGCGAAAATTGAAGAACTTCTCAGCCACAACATCATTCGAGAAAGTGAATCAGAGCAGCACCCAAAGTCATCGTGAAGATGGGAGCGACCGATTGTGCGGTGACTATCGTGCTTTAAACGCAGTCAACGTGAAAGAACGATACCCGATGCCGACCGTGGAAGAGCCGCGGTTGTCCGGACGACAGCTCTTTACAACGCTAGATTTAATGGCCAGGTATTACCAACTCCTTATTAACGAGAGCTCACGGAAATACACTGCATTTATGACGAACAACGGGCACTACGAATTTAACTGTATGCCCTTTCGACTAGTCAATGCGCCTGCCGTATTCCAGAGAGTCATCACGTCCATATTAAAGCGAATGGAGAACAGCATAAGCGCATATGTAGACGAAATCATCATTGCAGCCAACACGGTCGAAGAATCATCAACGACGCTAACCGAATTGCTGGATCTGCTGGAGGAAGCCGGGATTACACATCAAAACGGATGCGATACGCAGCTTTCCAGTACCAACGAACGTACTAGAAGTTCGACGTTTTCTGGGATTAGCAAGCTACTTCCGCCGATTCTTCCGGGACTTTGCATCGAAAGCATCACCGCTAACGAAGTTATTACGGACGAAGGAAAACACTAAGTTCGAATGGACCAACGCACAGGAAGACGCCTTCAACGAACTAGAGGAGGCCCTAACGAGCCAAACAGTCCTCGAAATCTACGATCCAGATGCAGCGCACGGAGTCCATACCGATGCTGGCAGCATGGGCATAGGTGGAGCGCTAATGCAGCAATCAAATGGTGGCTGGAATCTGATTGCGTATTACAGCCGGCAATGCAACACGTCGGAGCAGAATTATACGAGCCATGAGCTGGAGGTGTTAGCTATTGTGGGAACAGTCGAAAGGTTCAAGCTGTATCTCCTGGGGAAGCCGTTTCACATCATCATCGACTGCGCAGCCGTTGCTGTCACGAAGACCCGAAAGCCACTCATTCCCCGAATCGCTAGATGGTTCCTGCGACTACAAGAGTACGAGTACACCATACACATCGATCCAGCGACAAAATGCAACACATAGATGCACTCAGCCGCGCATTAGCTAACGAGAGCGACGGCATTCAGACCGTTGCCGAAAACGTTTTCCGAACCCAAATCGATCATGACGATTGGCTAATGGCAGTGCTGCGACTGGATCCATCTCTGCAGGGTATTGTGGAGATACTGCAGGGAGAGCGAGAGTCCGATCAAATAACACAGCTTAAGACGGATTTCTCGCTAAAAGGAGGTCGACTTTATCGACGTCGACTTTATCGTAACGTAAGCTGGTCAAGCAGTACATTAAGGCATGTGTCGAGTGCTGCTATAAAAAACAAATTGGAGGAACACCAGAGGGAGAACTCCATTCAACGGACGTTAACCCGATACAATTTCGTGTATTGCACATAGATCACCTAGGACCATTTCCACGCAGTCGAAGCGGAAATAGGCACGTAATAGCGATATGTGATCCCTTCACAAAATACACCATCCTGAGAGCAGTAAGCAACACGAAAACAAAACCAGTCGTAAAAATGTTGAACGACCTGCCTGGATCCATCAGAATTCCGGAACGAATAATCACCGACAGAGGAACATCATATGCATCCAAGCTATTCCAACGGCACTGCGAGAATAACGAGATACAACACGTTCAAGTAGCTGTGAGGACACCAAGGGCAAACGATGAGGTTGAACGGGCTAACCAAACTATCTTGCAGTTCATACGAACCGACGAAAGTGCGCCACGAGATTGGAATGCTAACATCCACAAAATGCAGTTCACAATGAACAACCAACGAAACGCAACCACGAAGTTCACGCCTAACGAACTTATCTACGATTTCAAGATGAGGGACGTAGTCAATAATTGACTCATCTAAGCAGTAGCAGACGACAATGATACGACTCAGAGTAACCTGTCCGAAAAGCAGAAGCTTGCCATCAAGAACATCGAGACGGAAGGCGCAAGATGAAAAGAGCGATTCGACAAGCGAAACAAGCGCCCCACGAAGTATGAGAAAGGCGGTTTAGTTGTCATACGAAACGCCCCATCAGCCACAGGTGAACCCCAGAAGCTATAGCCAAAATACAAGGGTCCCTATGTGATCGCACGAGTGCTTCGCAACGATAAATACTTGGTTGAGGACTTGGAATCTCAACGTACCGGAAGACACTACGCTGGAGTGTTTTCAACGGAAAACATGAAGCTATGGTGCGAATTAGGACCAGAGATCGATCCGTTCTCCAGCGATACCGACGATGATGGCAGCGGCGTAGAACTCGAAGCGTGTCATCACAGGACGGCCGAGCTGTCACACGTATCACACCATCAACCCATACTAGTAATAGTGTACAAGAACCCATATAAATACGATTGCGTGAAGCGCAATTGTCTTGTTTTGCGATCAATCTAATAAAATCCTTATACCAGTACAAAGAATTGCTGTTTTAAGCTGACACGATGATGATGAAATACAAGATGAATTTCTAAACGACCTAACTCTCTCCTTTTCAGTAAAGCCGTTCTTTTTCAGAGGGAAATGACGGCGAAGGTGAGTATGCCACCGAGCAGGAAGGGATTAGATAATCCGCGAACGTTCGATTTCGTGTTGCGGTTCAGTACGCGGTGCCGTAGTTTGGCTTTGAGTTTTTAATTCGAGTAGATGGATTCGGTTTCGGATTCGAGTAGTGTATTTCGGGCACTGCGTCGGTGAATATTCAATGACGCTTGATTGTGATTGGTCGTACGGTTGGAAGAGATGAAATTGAAATAAAGTAAAATAAAGTTGAGAAGTCCTTGCGTTTGAAGTCCTTGCATTTAAATCGGTGACTGAATATGTATTCGGACCTAGTCTGCTCGCGGAAGACTTGCGACCGAAATTCCTCTTCGAACTAGCTAGCCTGCCAGCAGCCACCTTGGAGTAGACGAAGGGTGTCCGGACGTGTTGCCCTGATAGGTACAGTCCGTTGACACATGCCAAGACCACGTCTATAATCGAAGAGAGGTCGGTTTGAATATCCTTGTGGATATCTCGAAACGCAACAGAACGTCGTCAAATCATTACATACCTCTATAATAAATCAATTTTTGCATTCTTAGCATAAATATCGTATAAAAAATGTACTACAAGTTTGTATCATTTTTTAATTGTTTCCCAATTTTTTGACGGTAATGTATATTTTGCTTCAATTTAGTCTATTGATAATCACAATATGATTATACATCCGAAACAAACGAAAAATAAAAAATAATCTCCAACTTTTGGGGGAAGTTTCGAACTATCAAATAAGATATGGGGAATGTAAAAAAAATCTGAATGATACGGAAAATGATGTAATTCTTATAATAAAGAATTTAGAAGACTGGCTGACATGTGAATGGAATGAAAATTAATTTTTACGCAAAAATTTGACAAATTATAAAGCGCAATGAAGAATTTATTTAATATATAGAATCAGTTTTTATATTTAATTTCATTAGACAATGTCTAATTACCTTGAATAAATATTACAATAATTAAATTTATCTAAACATTTATTTTTTGAATATTATACCTGCAGAATGTACCATAGAAGATGTAGAAAATTTAAAGTTGAGCGGGGTACGGGGGTGAAATTAAAAAAAATTGCTTGATAGTCGCATGGGCGGGGGGATCGTTTCCAATATTTAGAAAATATACCTTTACGTATTTTGTGAATGAGCCCTAATATAACGCGCAATAGGAGGATGGTCGCTATGCTACTTCTACGGTATGGTGAATATGTCCATGGTCAATTCTTTTGTCAGTCACGTCCGCAATAAAAGCCATAAAAAATACTGACCAGACGCGCATTTATCAAAGAAGTGTCAGATAAGATGACAGAGCCTTGGTTACAGCGTCGCCGCAAAACACCAACTTTGAGACGATGCCTACAACGGAACATCGATGCTAGTTTAGGCGATACTTTACCTGATGTACCAGCCAACCCTGCCAATTGAACCAGGAAGCTATGTAACTTCTACTGCTATAAAAAATACCTGACTAAATTTACCTGCACTTCTTGTAAGCGTCACATGTGCCTAGAATGCTCAGATAAGATTTTTGATTGTTTTTCTTGTTTTGATTCCAAATAAAAGTTCTTTCTAAACAACCACTGTTGTGGTTTTTTCAATATCTGTTGAGATTTGATAAACTGATAGCTTACCTTGCATTTACTGATATAGAAAACTAGTAGTCGGGAAATCATTTTTGAATTGAATTTTGCTATATAAAGAAAACGAAATAATATTCATTCAGTCTGTTCTCCTCGTGCATTAAAGTTGTGTCGGTTAATTGCAAAGAATAATATTAATTGAATATATTTATGCATTGTTGTGTGTCGCAATATATAGTTGTGTGTCAATGTACATAATAATATCTATTCAGAAGTTTAGTCCGTTGTATTTTTTGAAACCCGAACCCACTGAAATTAACAACAGGTTATGGGCCCAGGACAGCTGTAAAAGGGTTTCTTCAAAAGTCAGGAAAGAAAATTGTCAGGCAATTCGAGCAAGCAGTCCAAGACGTCAGAACCGGCAAGGTCAACATAACCGACAAATCAGCGACATTGGAGCGGCCATCGCACAGCAAGTCAACGTTGAGCAACGAACACGCAAGTCACTTTAAGTCAGAAAATCGCCACGAAATATTCAAAATGAATACTGTAAAGCCTCAATTGGAAATGTAAGTGAAGATAGTCAAGGAAATGTCAATTTCATTTCATGACGATTTAAATTAAACCTTGCACTTAAGAACAAAGATCTGTATGATATGATAACGGGTGCAAAGCCCAGGCCAGCAGGTGCAGCGTTAAATGATACAGTCACCGCTTGGTTAAAGAAAGATATTGTGGCTCAAACATTGATAGGTTTAAATGTAAACAGTAAGATTGCGAACAAAATTGCAAATTGTAAAAGTGCCAAAGATATGATAGACAAATTAGTTAGCTTATATGGTACAAAGACTGATGTAACTTTAGAAACGTCTCGAATCGAATTCTTTACCTATTAGTATGATGAAAGCAAGTCAGCTGCTGAGGACTGTATAGAGATTTGGGATCTCGCGGATGAATTGTCAACTGAAAATGATCCTGTGAAGGAAAGTTGGATCATGACGAGGCACATTTCAGGACATCCTGGGACAACGTGACCGGAGCAGCAAAGAACGTGGAAACTCTCATGGTACGTTTGAGACTCGAGGACGAGCGACTCAAAAAAACGACAACAAATGCAGAGGACAGCACCAACAACGCTCTCATGGCCAGACGCAGGAAACAAGGACAGTCGTCCAACAGCAAACACATTTGTAGCAGTTCGCACGCTACAAATGTGGGAAGAAAGGTCACGTGCCCAAGCAGTCCAGAGGTAAACCGTGTGATGAATACATTGCCTACTGCAAGAAGAAGTATTCATGTAATATCTGTAAGAAGAAGGGAAACTTCGCAAAAGACTGTGAATCTCGAGAAGAAGCGAATAAGTCAACGAACGGGAAACCAAATAGGAAGGCATTTTTGACCACGGCACTCTCGACGGTGGACAACAACATTTCGAAAAACAAGGCCACTTCATGTTATCAAGACTGTGGAGCCAGCCTACACATGACGTCTCACCGAGAGTGGTTTGTTCAGCTTGTTGAGTTGGACGAGCCCATCTCAATTGTGATTGGAGACTCAACCAGGCTAGATGGCGTTGCAGTCGGGAACATCGAGATGGAAGCATTTGATGGTCAAAAGTGGTATCCAGTGGTACTTGAAGATGTCATTTACGTGCCAAACCTCAACTTTAATCTTTTCTCAGTGAGTTAGATGCTAGACAAGGGACATGTAACAAAGGCAAACGGAAACGAGTCAACGTTTTACAGTCTGGATGGCAGGGAAATTGTGGCAATAGCAAAGCGCAAAAGTAATCTCTACAAAATGATGCTTAGGAGAGAAGAAGATACAAGTTTGATGGTCGTGTCGATCAAAGTCTGGCACGAGCGACTCGCCCATCAAAATGTCAAGTATGTGAGGGACATACTGAAAAGAAAAGGAATACAATACATTGATGACTGAAATGACTATGCATGCACAGGGTGCTTGTATGGCAAGCTACATAGATCCTCACACCCAAACTACCTCAAGATAGGTCAGCAACCATTAGATCTCGTGCACGTCGACACTGGCGAGATGAACATCCCGTCATTGGGAGGAGCGAAGTACTGGCTCATGTTCAAGGACGATTTCACTCACTACCGAACCTGTTACTTTATGAAGACGAAAAGTGAAGCACCAGACAAGATCGAATGTTACCTGAGACTCGTTGAAAACCAGCTAGGGAGGTGAGTGAAAAGTCTGAGGTCTGACAAGGGCACCGAACTGAAGAATGCAAAAACAAAACAGATGATGGACAAGTAGGGGATTTTCCACACCTTCACGAATGTACACACGCCAGAGCAGAACAGACGGATTGAGAGAGAAGTGAGAACGACTGTCGAGGCAGCCAGAACAGCGATACACATGAACGAGTTGGACGGGAAACTGCGGGCAGAAGCAATGAACCATGCGATCTTCACGATCAACCAGACTGGAACCAGCAACGTACCAGAAAAAAGCCCAGCAGAACTTTGGTTCGAAAGAAAAATGAAGATTGAGAAGCTGCGACCCTTTGGATGCGAATGTTACGTGCTGACACAAAAACAGAAAAGAGGCAAGATGGATAGAAAATCAGAAAAGGTAATTTTGGTTGGCTATGATATTGATTCACCCTGCTACCGTGTTTATCTGAAAGAGAAATTATCAGCTCAGACAATGTGATCTTCGACGAGGAAAAGATGAGACTGAGGTAAGGAACTGAACTTGAGACACACGCACCAGAGGGCACACCTGAGAAGCAAGAAGAAAGCAGCAGTAAGACAGACGAAGAAGACGAGAACTGGGGAACTGGAGAAAGTGCTGAGGAGCCAAGCGACAACGAAAATGAGACGCTAGCGCCAGAAGAAGAGTCAGGAAGGAGAGTTCTGCGAGATCGTCGGACTCTACAACCACCGCCGAGACTGAGAGACTGCGTACTTGACTCCCGTCGTGGAGGAAAGAGCGCCAAAGTAGCCATGATTGGTGAAACGGAGGACATCCCGGTGAGTGAGGCACTTAGAGATGAGAAGTGGAGACGAGCAATGCAGGAGAAATACGACTCGCTGATGGAGATGAACGCTTGGAAGCTGGTGGACTGTCCAGAAGGAGCGAAGCCGATCACTTGTCGCTGGGTACTTCGAGAGAAGGCGGATGGGAGACAAGGCCAGACTAGTGGCAAGGGGATTTGAACAGAAGGAGGGAGTGGACTACACGGAAATTTTCAGCCTAGTAGCTCTCAATGCATCCATTCGCCTACTCCTAAGTAACGCAGCGTCGGAGAAAATGAAGTTGATATCGTTCGATGTGAAAACGGCTTTCTTGTATGGGAGCCTGGAGCAGAACATCTATATGCAACAGCCTGAAGGGTTCGACGATGGAACCAGGAAAGTTTGTGAGTTGAACAAGAGCCGGACTTAAACAAGCTCCGAGGATGTGGAACGAGAGGGTCACCACCCACTTTGAGAAGAAGATAGGCTTGATCAACACAGATGACAACTCGTGTATATACTATAAAAAGGACAAGAGCATTATGTTCTCACTCTTCGTGGATGATGGATTGGTAGCCGGCAAAGATGAAGAAGAAATATACAAACTCTTAGACGAGATAAGCAAGGAATTCGAGATAACATTCAGCAAGAAGGTACAAAACAAGTTGAGATATTTGGGCATGGATATCAAGCTCGACAAGGACGGTACCTTCGTGAGTCAGCCTCGCTACAAGGAGAAGATCTTGAGAAAGATGAAACTCGAGCAGTGCAATCCAGCATCCACACGCACTGAGCCAGGAATGATCAACCATAAGACAGACTTCAAGAACGACGAGGCACTTCCAGCGAACAACAACTATCGCGAGGCGATAGAAAGTTTGTTGTACTTAGCCACAATAACTAGGCCAGACATAAGCTTCGCCGTGAACTTCCTCAGCCGATTCTGCAAAAAGCCTATGAAGAGCCATCAGGCGATGGTGAAACGTGTTTTCCAGCACTTGAGAGGGACCACGAGAGCCGGAATTCATTTCGGAGGAGACAAGACGCTCGTGGCCTACACCGATTCAGACTTTGGAGGAGACTCTGAGACAGGAAAGTCAACGAGTGATGTGTTAGTGATGAGAGGAGGGCCAGTGATCTGGTATTCACAAAAGCAGCGTCTGGTAGCGACTTCAACTGCAGAAGCCGAGTTCCAAGCAGCAGTGTCCGTGATTGACAATGTGTGCTGGATCAAACTCAACAACATGTCAGCCATACACATGCTACAAAATGCACACGAAGGAAAGACGACCAGAGGAAAGAAGCACATCGAAATACCACGAAAGTACATCCAGCAACACATCGGCAACACTGTGGCACTGCAACACGTCGAGAGCAGCAAGCAGATTGCAGACATCCTCACCAAGCCACTCAACAGAAGAATTTTGAGACGCTCCGCTGTAAATTGATCAAGGAGGAGCGTTGAGATTTGATCAACCGACAGCTTACCTTGCATTTGCTGATATAGTCGGGAAATCATTTTTGAATTGAATTTTGCTATATAAATCAAAAGAAAATGAAATAATATTTATTCTGTCTGTTCTCCTCGTGCATTAAAGCTGTGTCGTTAATTGCAGAGAATAATATTAATTGAATATATTGAAGTATAGTTGTGTGTCGATATACATAAGAATATTTATTCAGAAGTTTAGTCCGTTGTATTTTTTGAAACCCGAACCCACTGAAATCAACAACAATATCTTTCGTAATCATTAAATTAGGTGAACTCAAGTATGTTTATGAACAATATAGTTTATAAATCCAGGGTTCAATAAAGTTTTTGGATCATTTTTAGGCCTTTAACACCGGTAAAAATGCAATTAAGCCCTATTTTGCCCTGATTATTTTTGTGTCTTCATGTAGGTGGGTCAGCACGGGTAGAGTTCCCCGACAAGAATCCCAAAAAGGCTGTGTGGTCAAAGAATGCTAACACAGGAAATCTCCATGGTGGTAAATACCGCGGCCAGGACATATCCCCGTATTGCACACCAAGAAGCTCCGAAAGTAAGTGATAAGTTAGTTAAAAATAAAAAGCTTTGGAAAAAACGATGCATTCAAGAGATGGCAAAACATAAACATATCATTGTAATGTACAAAATCATATCATTGTTAGAAATAAAGAAGAAAACGGAAAACGCAAATTAGAGCTGAAGGCTTATAGCTAGTCATTAATTAATTTAAACTTTACCAGGCCTGTTAATTATAATATTATTATAAAAAGTGAAATAATTTACAGAACTTTTTATAAAACTTCTCTATCACCAAATTGCAAATTTACAAATTCTGTTCAAATAAAACTATAACTTCATATTTAAAACTTTAATTAGGCTAACATCATACAAATCCAAATCATAATATGCGTATTATTGCAAAATTCGTTCTTGTTGAGAACATACTTAGTTTGAGCCTGACTGACTAGCTAGCAACAATATCTGTTTTTTTCTTTTCTTCTATTTGTATCATTTGCAGCTGTAACTTACAGCAAATCGCACGCATTGGAAACAAGTTACATTCAATAGACCCATATGTATATATAAAAATAATGTTTAAAATTCAACGGAATTTTTTTGTTTTCACCTATTTATCAAATAAATATAAAACTAATTTTAATTTTTTTTAAATAGAAGTCACTAGAATCAAATTTTATCATTTAAACAAATTATATCTCATTCATATTTTAATTATTTTCTCGTCGGATCAACGGATAAAGTTCGAGAACAACACAACGCGACAACGTAGAGTATTCCGAAAAAGAAATTCAATTTGGCCGTTTGTCGTGGCACTCCTTGCATTGTGGCGTCGTTACGAAAACGTTTTTCAATTTGAAATGCTTGTGGCAATGTAACGAGCGGCAGGAGAAACCAAACTGAATATTTTACAGCAAGCACTACAAAAATACTATAGGGTGCAAATAATAAGACGGCATATAGGACATGTGATGCTGTACGTCCAATTAGTATAGCTAGCGTGACAATGCCCGCTTTCTTATCATTCTCAGCATCGCGCGTATTATTACTATGGAGAATAGCTTCAGTATTTAAGGCCAAGGGAATCGCATAATATATTGTACTCCAATCAACGCGTCCGGTTTGCGCCATGAACGCAAAAAGAACCGAAAGAGGTCCAAAAATAACAAGTATTAAGACATCACCTAATGCTATATATTTGAAGCCTATTCCACCGGTGTACAAAAAACTCGATGATAGTCCTCCGAAGTAGATCAGCGCTAGATGTTCCATCCTGGCTGGACTGAGCATTGCGAGGAATATGAAACCCACACAGCCAGCCATATACAGCAGTGCGCCTAGCGAAACCACCTGCAAACAAAAATTAAATGAACGTAATTAATTTAGAACTTGCAATTGGTTTTTTAAATTAAACGAATTATTTTATTATCTAATTAAGCGACTTCTACCTTAGTTCACAAATTTTTTTCCAACTACTCGTAAATTATTTCAAGTGCCTATTAATGCCTTACTACCATGAAATATAGTATTGTATTTGCTAGTATGGCACGTCGTTGTTCAGCAGCTGTTAAAATTTAATGTCTAAATTAAATTCTTGTAAAGTACTTAGAACCGTGACATTTATGAGAGAGATTATTCTTGTAAGTAGCAAATCAGCGTTATTTTGCACCTGTACTTAACTTAGATATTATGAAATGTAGACTTAATCATCCACTGCCAGTAAAATCACCATTAAGTAGCTTCATAGGAAAGAAGGTTATCAGTTTCCATTGAATATATTTTTGAAGAATGATGAAATATAACTTTTGACCTAGGGTAGGTAGGCAGACGGAAATGGGAGTTAATCAAAGCAAATGGCTATGTACTTATATGGAAGAAAATGACTTTACCTTAATATCTTGCATTACTTTGTGCAAAGTGAAATTTTACTCATTTGCAATACAGGTATGTAATCGTGCAGGCAAAGAGAATCGTTGATTTGAAAGAAATTTAGTTTGTTTGACTCGCTTACTGCCACTTCATGACCTACTATGCTTAAGTGATATGTGGATGTCTCAAATTCATGAAGAATCTTACCACTAGGAGATTATTAAGCAGCTTCTGCCTGTTTTACTTTCTTTTGCAAAGTTATAAAGTTTTGATTGTTCAATAATTTGTAAATCTCCGTATCAACGCAACATATAAGACTTTTGTAAACAAATTTAATAAATTGAATAAAGAAAAACTATTTAGTCATCGTGTTACATAACCAGTATACCGTTTGTATATTGGTATGAACTGGGAGCTCGATTTGATGTGTATCCTATATACACCATTAAGGCTCCCGGGGAGAGAGAGATCTTCCTGTATAACACTTACCTGCTACTCTATCCATCTAAACCAAATCAGCAAAGGCAAATGTTTATTTTAAAGAATTTATTTTATTCTACTGTTCATTTTTTTAAAAGGTTTATACAATATTATGAAAAAATTGATTAATTAAGTAGGTCACCTTTGAATTCCGCTTTGATTTAGAGTCCCTTGATGTCGGCGGGACTTATCGCGCTTCCCATGTGAGCGTTAGCCCGTAGAGTGAATCGAAGAAGATGAGTAAATGGATCGGGGTGGCCACGCCAAAAGGTCGATTGAGGATCGCGGCGCAAGCCAACACCTCACCCGTCACCACTTTGTCGTACACTTTGACCATACCTCCGTCTAAAATTTTACTCGCGTATACTTAAATAATAATTGGGTAGCGGCACGCTCCCTACTGGACTCAAACAAGCTTGCCCGAGAACTTTAAATAGCGTTCTTTCGTGAGCTTTCAACCTAAATTATCTTAAAAGATGCTGAGTCGCCGAACACATGCGCTCTCGTTCCAAGAAAGCTTTCCTCCCCGTTCCGTCTCGCTTACTCGGATGGTAAATATGCGAAACTGGGGAAATTGAGCGAAAGAGAGCTTTTCGCTTAAGCTTTCGGCTTTCCCACGATCTTTTGAGGTGAATTAGCGAAACTGGGGACATAGGACAAGAGAGCGTTTACGCCGGAACATTCAGCTTTCCTTTCAGCTTAACTCTTAACTTGTTGTTCACGATGTGATAATCGTGTGAAGCGCATTGCGGGTTAATCTTTTATATTTACTTTTCCGCTCGCTTATTTACTTTTACGCTTGATCATTGCACAACATGCTTCAATAGCAATGGGCGTATGTGCTTGCTTGACTAATTTCATTGGCGAAGCGCGAGCACATAGGTACTCGCTCGCAACTACTTCAGTGATGAAGCGTAAGTATACACGAGTATGTTATATTTGTTCGCTCGCAACAATTGCTTATATTTTCCGCCTAATTACTAGAAAAATGCTTCTGTGTAAAATAAAACTTTTAAAATTTAATTTTGTAACGATTAATTATAAGCAAAGTCATTGAAAGTTTCTAAAAAAAAGTTAAAATGCATTATGAGGACAAACAGAAAAAAATTAAACAACTGCCGGGATTCGAACCGTAGATCCCCTCGATGGTAGGCTAGATTGCTAACTACGTTACATGGCTACCAAAGCGGTTGATGTTTATTATTTACAATTTGTAGGCTAAACGGACACTTAAAGGCCGATTTTCTGGAAAAGTGTATCGTATAGCTGACAGTATATGCTCCCAATGGATTGTGGTTTATCTCACTAAATTCCATGCAAATCGGTGACCCGCACTTCGTGATTCCCCTTGTAAACCCATGATTGCCTCTAAATTGTTTAACGAAGTGCAAGGCCTTTGGTCACTGGTTTTAACGGTGCTGCCATATATGCTAGCTCTCGGTCGAACACCTAAATCAAGCAGAATCAATCGTGACAACGATCTTCTATTGAGAACGAACACTGTTAAAATGTGCGTGTGCGAGTTCGCCCATTCAATTTCTTCGTCCTAAAATATATCAATATCCGGTAATATTGATTTATTAGTTGAGCTAAATATTAGCGCATATTAAATATAATTGGGTTGTTCGATAATTCATGTCGTCATGTCATAGATAACGTGAACTGCATGTTTCATGTAGTAGTGATTGCATATTATTATATACTATTGGTAAGTCTAAAAAGTGTTGAGCCTCTTTTTGTAATTTTTCGATTGAATATTTCTTTTATTTAAAATGGATTTTATTTAAGTACATATTGTCCATTATCATCTATGACCTTTTGCCATTTTTTGGGTAGAGTCATTATTCCATCTGTGTAGAACTTCTGTGGTTTATCGGCGAAAAACTTGGCCAAATGATTTTCACAGTCCCCTTTTGAAGTGAATTTATTTTCAATAAGGAAGCTTTGCAGAGACCGAAAAAAATGGTAGTCTGATGATGCAAGGTCTGGACTATACGGTGGATGCATCAAAACTTTCCAGCCAAGCTCTGCCAATTTTTGCCGGATAATCAAGATGTGTGTGGTCTGGCATTGTCATAATGGAAGACAACGCCCTTTCTGTTGATCAATTCTGGCCGGTTTTATTGAATTGCTTGTTGCAATCTCGTTAATTGTTAACAGTACAGAGCCGAATTGAGTGTTTGGTCAGGTTCTAGCACCTCATGATAAACAATTCCCTTCTAATCCCACCATACACACAGCATAACTTTATTTGGTGTCAATCCTGGCTTTGAAGTCGTTTGTGATGATTCACCTTTTTTTGAGCATGATCTTACCCATGATTTGCTTCTAAAATGGCTCGATTTCGTTGCGTTTTATTAGCGTTTCGCAAATGAAAATTCGGTCGATCAAATTTTTTTGTGTTATTTAATGCGGTACCCAAACGTCGAGCTTCTTTGTGTATCCAGCCTTACGCAAATGGTTCAAAACTGTTTGGTGATAGATATTCAGTTCCTTAGCAATATCGTGGCTTATGTGTCGGTCTTCTTCAATTTTTTGTAAGATTTCATCGACTGTTTCAGTGATTGGTCGACCTGATCGAGGTGCATCTTTGACATCAAAATTTCCAGAACGAAAGCGAGCGAACCATCTCTTGACTGTGGCTTTTGATAAAGTATCTTGACCGTAGGCACCACAATTTTTTTCACCAGCCTGCGCTGCATTCTCACCTTGATCGTAGTGATATTGTAAAATATAACGAATTTTTTCAGAAATTTCACTCATTTTTTAATGAATACAACTTTTGACACGAATGAGAAATACAAAACTGTCCATATGAAAATTGTAGACCGGAATTTCACCTTTCAAACGCATGTCAGTTTGACTCAATCTGATTAGTATTGCCCGATATATGATAACGAACACATACCATCTAGTGACAAAAAAGGCCCAATACTTTTTAGACTATCCAATATTTTAAAGATTAGACTTTAGACTATCTTCAGTCAAAAACTGAGCGTCATTAGTAAACAACAAGTTGGTTAAAAATAAACTTAACATGTTGGGTAGACAGACCTACGCTCATGCCAGAAGGGTTTTGTAGTCAACTTCTCCGAAATGCAGCCACCAGGACCGAATAAAGTCAAGAAACATGTCAAAGAGATGTGCACATTTAAAAGAAAATTCATTGTTTCTCTATTTTCAACGGTCACCATTTTGTTACCAAAAAATAAAAATCACTCAAATCATGAATCCTCAATAAAATTTATATTTTTTATTTTATTTGAAAATTTCAAGAATATAAAATTAAAACTACAGTGGCTGATTCGATGGAAAGTCCATAAAATACCAAAATCATCTGTTATTGTTGTTGTAATTCGAGAAATTTCAGATGGCTATAACTCCCGTGTACATCATTTGATTTTGATCTTTTCATAAGACTATTTTAATATCGAATTTCGTTGAGTTTAAGGGTACCTATACGATTTCATAAAGGAAAATGTGAAATCCGAAGATCATAATATTATTAACAAAGTTGAGCGAATTATGAGGTATTTGTTGTTGTTGTGCTCATAGACATCTACCGTCATATTTTTTTCAGATTTTTCGGATCACTGGTGTCCAATTGCAAGGGGCGGCACACATTTGTCGTGTATTTCCCTTTCCTGTCAGTTTAAATGTCAGTTTAAGACCTGTTTTGAAAAGCTCTTGTCAAGACCTTTCATTTGATACCCATATCGGCTACCTTGGTTGAATTTTTTTCGGGGGCCACTCCCCTCTATGGGGAAACCTCCCTTAAATATACTGAAAAAATAAAAAAATAAAATTTCCTTTTTTTAAGCACTATTTATTATTAAATTTACTTTCCAGATACCGGTATTTTGAAGACAAGTTATCCTCTTCATAAGTGGCGGTATTCTGAAGCTTTTCTTACAATCATCCGAATATTTAAGCCTTTCACATTTAATGGCAGAAAAGATAAATCAGGTAATAAACATAAATATTCTTAAGTACTACCGCGGGATAAATATACAATTATAATACAATTAAGGGTTAGCTGAGGCAGGTACAAAATTAACAAAGAGCGTAAAGGTAAATTTATTACAAAAACATGTAATGCAATTACGGATTAGCTACGGCAGGTAAAATAATTATGGAAATTTTATTACAAAAAAATGCACCTGCAAGGAACATAGCCCAATGGCTTTTAAAAGAATGGGCACAACTTCCGTATAAACCTAGCACGCGATCAGTGAAGAATAGGGATGAACTGGCGGACAAGCTTCAAAATGTGAAGGTTGAGGAGGGCTATTTATTGATTTCCTATTATGTCAAATCAATGTTTCCCAGTCTGCCAGTTAAGCAATCCTTGGCACTGTTTGAAGACTGGCTGTTGAAACATAGTGGTTCAATGGAATGGAGAAGACGGGTTAAATGCTATAGTAAATTAGCAGCTGTAAGTATGAATGAAAACTATTTTATTTTCAGGGACAAATTCTTCAAAAGAACGATAGGGGCTGCTTTGGGTAGCCCACTTTCACCTCTGTTGAGTGATATTTTCATGGATTGGCTGGAGATCGAGGTGGAGAAAAAAGGAATGATGCCTAAGGTATGGTCCAGATATGTGGACGACATTTTCGCGATGGTAAAAGCAAATGAGGCGGAAGAGTTAATACATGTACTCAATGGGATACACCCTAAAAGATGGAAAAAGACAGTCAGGGCCAATTATTCCTGGATCTGTTGATCATAAAGGCCCAAGATCGATTCAAATTTGACATCTAGAAGAAGAGCACAAGTACCCAGAGAACAATCCCCTGTTCTTCTAAGCATTCTTATGGATAGAAAACAGCTGCATACAACTGTATGATCCATCGAATGATAACGGTACCGTTGAACAACCAGCGTCGTGAACGAGAACAACAATACATCTTGGGCACGGCTAGAAAAAATGGGTACAGCAGAAATTTGATCGAGCAACAACATAGGAAAATAGACTCACTTCACTATTTCTTCAAGAACGACGACAAGTACGAAGATGGATGCCAATCACTTATTGGTCAGCTACAAAAAGATTGGAACGCATTTTGAAAAAGACAGGATACAATACGGCTAGCACTAGCAGAAAATACAGCGTTGAAACAATTCTTGGATCAACTAAGGATGGAAAGAAAAAGGAGGGAAAGAGTGGAATCAATAGGGTCAGCTGCCCAAAATGCGATAAGGTATACATTGGATAGACGAAAAGCTTGGCAAAAACAAGATTCTAAGAACATATTAAGAAGGTGGAATAGAAACAGCAAGATTATCATTAGCCACGCATATCATTGAGGAATCTCATACTATTCAATGGGCTAATCTAGACATAGTTCAGGAAGTCCGGGACTGGAAAAAGTTGGATGCTTGCGAATCCTTACGGATCTCGAGAGTCCCCAGTGAGCAAAGTTTAAATACGGATCTAGGGAATAAATATAGTGACCTAATTAAAATTACCAAATAACTAATTTTTTGTAATAAAATTTCCATAATTATTTTACCTGCCGCAGCTAACCCGTAATTGCATTACAAATCTTTGTAATAAATTTACCTTTAAGCTCTTTGTTAATTTTGTACCTGCCTCAGTTAACCCTTACTTGCATTATAATTGTATGTTTTCTCCCGCAGTAGTACTTAAGAATATTTATGCTTATTACCTGATGTATCCTTTCTGCCATTAAATGTGAAAGGTTTAAATATTCGGAAGATTGTAAGAAGAGCGTCAGAATACCGCCACTGATGAATAGCAGAATTTGTCTTTGAAATACTGGTATCTGGATAGTAAATTTAATAATAAATAGCGCTCAAAAAAAGGAAATTTTATTGTTTCATTTTTTCAGTATCATTACAGGTGGTATTATTTCCGAAATGCAAATCCCCCTTTAATACCTTATAAAATTTTTTTGTAGTTGAACTTTGAAGAGAGCAACACTTTACACCTACATACAAAATTTGACGTTTCTAGCGTAAGTAGTTTGCGAGAAAAACTGCTGTGACACATGGACAGACAGGATGCGATTTTAGCATGGACAATCAAAGAGAGCTTTATCGGTATATTTTATTGTTTTACTTCCGAAAGGGCAAAAATGCGGCAAAAGCTCGACAGAAATTGTGTGAAGTTTATGGTGAGGACTGCCTTACTGAACACCACTGTCAGCGTTGGTTTGCTCGCATTCGTTCTGGAAATTTTAATGTGCAAGACGCCCCACACACTGGTCGTCCAACCACTACTGATGACGATAAAATAAAGGTGTTAATCGAAACCAAATGTCATATGACAACGCAAGAGATAGCAGAGAAACTCGAAATATCGAATTCAACCGTTTACTTGCACTTACAACAGCTTGGTTACGTAAACAAACTAGATGTTTGAGTTCACTTTTTGCTGAATCATAACCAAAACGACCCATTTCTAAAAAAGAACCGTAGCGGGTGATGAAAAGTGGATTGTTTACGACAACGTAGTCCGAAAACGATCATGGACCAAGCAAAATGAGCCCCCATAATCGACATCCAGTGCCACTATTCACCAAAAGATTATGTATTCTATGTGGTGGAATTACAAGGGTATAGTCTTCTTTGAGCTGCTTCCCAGAAACTGAACTATTGATTCTAATGTATACTGTCGTCAGCTATCGAAATTGAATGAAGAATAAAGAAAAAAACGCCCTGAAGTGGCCAATCGCAAAGGTTCCATCATGATAACGCCAGACCCCACACCTCTTTGATAATCCGTCAAAAATTCATGGAGCTCAACTGGGAACTGTTGCTTCATCCACCCTATAGCCCTGACTTAGCACCATCATACTACTCGTATTATTTGTTTCGCTCCCTTCAAAACCATTTGAATGGTATAACTTTCGATTCCGATCAGGCTGTTAAAAATAAGTTGGACCACTTCTTCGCTTCTAAAAACCGAAGCTTCTTCGACGTTGGAATTTTTCAACTTACCGAAAGATGGCAAAAGATCATCCAACAAAATGGTCAATATATCATTGATGAATGTTTGTTGTTAATATAAATAAATTTACTTTGAAAAACATGAAAAAAAGGACATTAAATATCGAAAAACCCAATAGTTTTATCAGTTTAAGTCGAATGATCGAACTGAAGCTTGAATATTCACATTCGAAATATACACCAACTAAATTGGTATTCTTTGAGTCATATTGTATTGATTTTGAATCAATTCCAGAGTGTTATTTGGCACGAGGTTGAAACATCACCTGAGTAGACGATATGAACGCTTTTTACCATATATTTCATTTCCTTTCAAGTAGCTCCCGCCCAAAGGATATAGTCGAAGTGTTTAACCCGAGTACTTCTCAACAATATGTTTAACTTCACGGTTTTCATAGACGGAGTTGGATTAAGCGTCAACCAACGCCACTAACCTAGAGGATGAGGTCTCAGTTACTCCAGTTAGGAACCCGCCATACACTATGTGGTGCGCAAATATCCTTTCTAGGCACCGAATGAAAGCTACAAGTCACCACGTTTCAGCCAGTCCCACCCAAAGCTTACTGAAATTGAGCAACGGTAAAAGACAACATAAAATTTCCGAGATTTTTAAAACATTTAAATTGATAATTCCACTCGCTTTACCTCATTTTAAAACGTTTTTAATAAAATGCAACATTCTTATTTTTGATGGATTTTGAGGATATTAACAGTACAATTAAGTATACTTCCACACTGAAGTACTAAGTCGTACAATACTATGTTAGCATAAATTATATCATGATACAGTGCGCTAAATAATTTTAGGTAAATTTGTCTAGGGAAATTTACCTTTTGCGGAGAGTATTTTTTTCGATTGAGTTTTTATTGTCTTCTTTTCCTTCGTAGCACCACAGCTCCTCTCAGGCTTTCGCTTCCTGCAATAAGCGCCTACAACTGTCTCGGCCCATTGACCGCGGCCTCCAATTTCGAAATTCGAGCAACGATGAACTGTCTTCCTCGAACGAGTCAGACCAGCGTTTCCTCGATTTCCCCACTGATATCCACCCTCTTTTCTCCCAACGAATGCCTTTTTGTGTATCCGTTGTTCGTCGATAAGACTCACAGGGGCTGCCAATTGCAGCTACCGCAGCCTTACAATCGTTGATACCCCCGGCTCGTCAAAAATTTCATACAGTTCATGGTTATATCAAATTCACCATTAATCCGCCGTAGACGGTCCCAAGCCCGTTTGAGAAAGGAGGAGGGAACACCTTGTTTCCCCAACCCATAGCTTCCATGATTTCTCATCCCAAACCCCTCAATTAAATGGTAGTAAATGCTCTCGGGGTCGCACATTGGGTTTACTGGTCCCTCAATAATGTGCCACTAAATGCCGAGAAATGCTAATAACTGTAAATACATCTACAGCTCTGCTACTATACCCTACTTACACCTCCTTTGTGAGGGCGTAAGAGAGTGAAGGCGAATCTTCCGCGCCTGATAACGGAATCGATGTAATAACCATGCCGCCGGAATGGAGGTTGAGCGACGGGATAACTCCCCGTCCCTGGAGAACCTTTAAATGTTTCGAAATCTGCAGATGGGCCTCCGAATGGATTGGACTCACGGCAGCGACCTCGCAAACGAAAAAAGGACTATGGCATTGGATCCTGGAATGTCAGATCACTCAATTACCCTGGCGCTCTTACGGACCTTTTACATCAGGTCAGTCAATATCAATTAAAAAATTAATAAAAATACTGGCAGTCCAGGAAACGAATTGGACTGGAAACGACATTCAAGACATGGCATGGCCTTCATTGTGGATAGGGAGTTCAAATCGCACGTTATTGATTTTAAGGAAGTCGATAAACGGTTGTGTGCGATTCGTATAAAAGGGAAATTCTTCAAAATCAGGCTGATTAATATTCACGCCCCGACCGAAGAAAAGGACGAAGAAACAAAGGAAACGTTCTACAATCACCTGCAGAGACTAGTCGACTCATTGCCTACAAACGACACAAAAATTATTCTGGGTGATGTCAACGCTAAGGTTGGCAATGAGCTATCTCCTCGGGGAACGAGTGGAGTATATAGCCTCCTCGATGAAACAAATGACAACGGCCAGCGCCTGATGGACTTTGCATGTAGCCGAAATCTAGTCATACTTTCGACTTGCTTCCCACAACGACGCATTCATAAGACCTGGGTATCACTGGATGGCAACACACGAAACCAGATCGATCATGTTCTGATCCAACAAAGTTGGGCCTCGAGCATACTTGACGTCCGTACATACCGAGGAGCCAATTGCAACTCAGATCCTTACTTGACCAAATTAATCTATCGATGTCGTATGTCAAAGGCATATTCGGCAAAGACCAGCCCGCTGCAAAAATTTGAAAATTTGTTCTGGCCTTACCTAGCCTCTACCCCAGTGATGTATCTGTATGAGGAAAAAGAAAAATTAACCTCGAAACAGCTTATCAATTTTTTATTCGTTAGTTTTCAGATTGTGACTCTAATTAAGTATAAATATTCAATTTAATTTGCGTAATTTATTCTTTGATTTACATCAAAATAATTCAATAATCGCTCTATCGACACCTTTGCGTTGGGGGCAAATCATATAATTTCAAGAAAATTTTTGTATTTTCGCAATTATCTAAACTTATGCCCTCGCCTCCACATTAGCAGAAAATATATAAGCGGATATTCGAATTTTCTTTTAAATTTAAATTTATTAGGCTGATCCTATTATTTTGCCGAGGGCTAGATGAAAACTATTAAAAAGGTCTTTCCGCTAAACTGCCTTAGATTCTCTTTTTTGCTTAAAAAAATATACGAAGGACAGTTCTGCAGAGTACCCCCGCAAATTTATAAGAGCGAGGCGCCCATAGGGATGGCGGTTTTTGATAAAAAAACCGGTTCCTCGGTTTTTGTCATTTTCAGTTTCACTGGGTGGTTTTTTACAGCCAAAAAAATTGGTTTTTAGAAGAAGCGGTTTTTCGGTTTTTTTCTTAGCAAATTATTTAAATTAAAAAACTCGAATCAAAATTAAATGTATATTTTTATGCTTAGGTGTAAATGGTTTTCGGATTTTTACTCACTAAATTTTTTAAATCAAAATGAACTGAAGGATATTTCATCTTTGTGTTAAAAATTAAAGACTAACGTATTGAAATCCAAGCCGATAGCTTACTATTAAGCTAAATCATTCATTTACAGTAGAAGGATGAAAGAACCTTTAGTTCAATCTTCAAGCATTTTGCATTCATTGTGTATCATTTGCTAGCTTCACTTCGCACCCTGCATAGAGTCCTCCAAATTAAAGCCTTACTACCACATACATGACCACACGTAGGCTGACTTTTCTCGCTAATTTAAATGGCGGTATATGAAGAAATGTAGAAGTGTCAACGAAAATTGAGGTTTTTTACGGTTTCAAGGCAAATTTCAACGGTGAAATCAAGATGGTCCGCGCAGAACATCGTAAAACCTTATGAAGTAAATTTCATTTTACTTCATACGTCCGTTCATCTTTTGTTGAGATTCAAAATTAAAAGATTAGGCATTTGTTTACCTCCTCAAACTAGCTGTCAGCGGAAGGAGTTGTAAGTGTATTTCATTTAGCTTTTCTAAATAGTGTACATGTACAGTGGACAGTGCAAGGTGGATTTTAAGCATGCAAGGAATGTGTTTTGTATTTTTTTCATCTGAAAGACAGAATATTTTTACGCCAAGCAAGCATTTGCACTCTGCCGAAGTAGGCTTACAGCTCACGGGAGCTTGCCGAATCTAGGCTGACTGCGGATATAAAAAAAAAAGTTATGGTGGGTTAAATTTTCCCGTATTACAGCAGCAACTATACATGGCTATGGGCCAATATACACTAGGATTTGCATGAAAGTTTCAGGAATTATATTCATTCTTTGAAAGTTGAGTCACATCCGTAATCGTAAAACCAAATAGTGAACGTCTTAAATGGGAATATTGCATAAAATCGTGTTATTTTTCCCTAATTTCAACATTTAATGTACATACTATTAAAACCTCATTGAATTTATTAATGAATAGCTAACGATGATTGGCTAAAAATAATAGGTGAAAAAATCATGGAGGTAGATTCAATAACATAATGAAATTCGTTGGACTTTGTAAAAAATAGTAGGATTTGTAAATTTAATATTTCCGACAGTAAGATTGTATTAGTATGATTGGATGAAAGTAGATATTTAAGCAGTCCTTTAGAAGGTCCTTCTATTCTATAAGTTTTAATAGAATGTATGTATGGAAGTAATTGTTTGAATTTTCTTCAGTTACAACAATCATACAAGGTTTTACTACTGAACTTTCCATCGAACCCGACACTACACTTTTGACAAAAAGACATTTAAGATTCGGCGTGGCCAATGATTTTAGCAATACTGCAACAAAATGTTGGCCGGTTAAAATGGAGTTCTTTCAAAGCAAAAATATATTTGTTGTGCATGTCATTAAAGTTTTTCTTAAATATCGATGTTCCTGCATATCGTAGGTTAAGTACAAAACCCTTCTGATATGAGCGTAGTTCTATCTACCTAACTTGTTTCGATTACAAAAGGGCATAGATTGGCAATCCAATATTGAAACGTGTGACTAGTTGTAGAAAAAAAACATTTTCATCTACAATGAGGTCAGTGCAGATTACAGTCAAAAACTGGAAGATTCTTTTATGCTATGCGAACATGTACAGGGTGTTTTTTTAGAGGTATAGAACCTTGAAATTGTCTACTCTAACCAATAATTGGGGCCGCAACCCTCCAATAACGCGACGGATGTTGTCTTCCATTCCATCTCATTCACGATAAAATGGCTATCCAAACTATCATAACCCTTTATGGCGCAAGATCGTTGTTTTAGTAGATTATATAAATAAAAGGTGGAAAATGAGGTAAAGTTAACAGTAAAAATAATTTAAAAAATCTCATCATAAAAAAAGTATTTATTTTCTTAAAAAAACGGACTGTTGCAGAAATGCAACATTACATCAATAGTACCAAAAAATATTAAAGTAAATGAAATTTTTTAAAGCAGTTATTTTGCTTATTGTAACACAAACTAACCCCACATTTTTCGCAATCTGTTTGCGTAAACCCACTACAGCCTGGAAATTTGCACCTCATTCGTTTATCCAGCCAAACTGGCCAGTGTCCGTATTGGTCCATCCTCACATCTTTTGGTGGAACATGTTGAGCCGGACCTTTCTTCTTTTTATTTTGAATGAGACATTCTACATCACTTCCGCGCTTTGTACGGTTGGTTGTCTTATATTTGCATAACGTCTCCGCTATAGCTAGTCTAAACTCAGCAGAGTTGAGAATTTTACTGGTACTACCCTTTTCAGCATTTATTCTTCGGTATAAAAGCCATGAATTACACATCGCCATGTCTAAGAAGTGATAAAAAATTCGTAGATACCAACGTTTACTGCGGAGTCGAATTTTGTAGTGGCCGATAACACTATCCAATAAATCGACACCACCCATATGTCGATTATATTCTGCTACGACAAAAGGACGTTCAACAGAAATATATTGCTTTCCAGACTTGTCCCATCTTCTTACTATAGATGTTGGATGTTTTCCTGCAAAATTGGATGCTAGAGTGACTATTTTATTATCTCTCCAAGCGACCACACCGACGTCAACTCCATTGCTGTTACCGACCTGTTCTATTGACGTACCACGCGGTTCTTTTTTAAAAGCTTTCTCATCTGGCAGCTTGCAGTTGGGGATACGGTTTTTTCTTACAGTTCCCAAAGCCAAAATGCCACGACTGGACAAGTATTCAATAAGCGGTATCGAGGTGTAATAATTATCGAAAAACAGCCGGTAATTCTGATTATTAGGGACATCGCGTGCAAGGCGAACTACCACATTAGATGATGCCCCTAACTGTGGCTCCTCGGCTGCGCATCTGTTTTCTTGTCCACTATACACTTCAAATTTATATGCATACCCAGATACACCACATATAACAAAAAGTTTGAATCCCCATTTATGGGGTTTGTCGGGTAAATATTGCTTCAGCATACTTCGAGCTTTTGTCGAACACATTTGTTCATCTACAGATAGTTGTGCTTCAAGAGGAACTTTTTTGAAGTTGTGATTAAGTGCCTCTATCAATGGCCGGATTTTATATAATCGATCAGCATGAACGTGGTCATATGGTAACATTTTGCTATTATCGTTGAAGTGTAATGACTGCCTGAGTAATTCAAATCGTTTTGACGACATTGTCTCTTGTATCGGTGCAAATCTTATGTTATCAGACCAATACATTTTTACATTTGGCATATGAACTATTTGTAATGTGACGCCTACGCCCAGGAATCGAAGTGATTTCGATCCCGAACCCTTGTAACCTGCCAGATGGATATGTCCTCGAATTGCCAGCGGACTTCATCTGTTGTGCGGATATCGTTGTGCAGAAAATATTTTTTTTTTTTTCTGTCCAAATATTTAGATCCGTGGATATAAATATTCGAAATATAGAATTAATCCAACCCCGGCACATTTCGAGACATAGCCATCTGGAAATGCCCCTCCACCGTGGCCATCGAGAAAACTATGCCACTGGCGACATCTGAAGAAGCACATTTCCGCCATATGAAGTGCCATTCCACGCACATATGTTTTGTCCGAGGTGACAACCGGAAATTTTGACAGCCACATGGAGGCGCTAAACGTCATCGTAAAGTTCTTCGTGAGAATATCCAAGGTATTACAAAACCAGCTATACGTCGTTTGGCGCGACGTGGTGGAGTGAAACGTATTCCCTGTGTAATCTGTGAAGAAACGCGTGGTGTGCTTAAAGAGTTTTTGGAAAACGTTATTCGTGAGGCAGTGACATTCACCGGAGCAGAAACATTAGGAAAGAGGTTAGTTTAGTTAATAACTAAATAGAAAGGTTAGCAATATTTTGTCTGGTCTGCAGCGGAAGGCAGTGTGAACTGAATCGAAACCAGCCGATACTGAAAATACCGGGGACACTTCTGCTAAAATAACCAAAGAGAAGAATACCAGTCCCGCCGAAGCCGTCGACCCCGCACCTTCTTCCAGTTCCCACGAAAATACGTCCGAATATACAAGCTTGGACAACATTATAGCGAATGTTATTGTTAACGGAGTAAAAGTAAGGATTCCCGCTAAAGACTTCCACAAAGTATGTAAAAAAACAACTCACCTTGAAATTACAGAAAGTTAGAATTGACTCACAATCACGTCGCGCACGTGGAATTAAAATCGGTAATTAGCAAGTAGAATGCAACTGAATAGATTTTTTAGATTGCGATCTCGTATGCGAGGATAAATTTTTTACATTTAATATCTAGAAAAGTGAAAGGTCAAGCATGACACCATGTTGGTTAATGGTAGAGTTATCGATAAAAATTGGGTTCAAATACAACGCCAAAGCCTGACCATCAAAATTATGAGATTCCCCGTCTGAGGTAGTTGAAAGTTGATTTTAACTCCTGGAATTGTTTTGTATAACAAACTTCCTTTTCTGCGGGACGGCATGTCTCCCTGTAAGAATACAATTGCACAAATTTTAAGCATGTTTTTATTTGTAATGCTGCCAGGCTCTAAACGCTTTCGAGTCTCATATTTAGCATTTTAATTTGGATGCCCCAGTGCAAACCTATTTCAAAAGTCCTTTTTAGTGTCTCTATGAAAAGACAATAGTAATACGAGTACATCGAAACAATAATATTTATGTACTCGTAAGTAATCTCTAACAGCCAAAATTCCTTTTTGAAATCTGGATACAAAGAAACCGACCAGCACGTTTCGATGAAAACGATCAAAAGATACTAAAAAGGCAAAAATAGTTTCCAATCCGATGAAATAAAGTGAATTCCTCACAATTTAAAAGCACTACCTTGCATAGAACGTAACGAGAAAAAATGTTTTGACTCGATAAAATTCTGTTTTGAATAATTTGAAGTCTAGCCGACGATAAACATTTTTCTGTATGTTCGCTTGAAAAAGGAATAAGCAAGCCGTCATCAATTATGCAACTTAAATATGTAGATATAAAACAAAAAAAATCTAAGCAGAATCAGATCAACATTATCATTAGATCAGAAGAAAAGGCACATGAACTGGATTTCATTTGTAATTGTCAAATAATTATTTTTGTGCGTGAAATTGCATGATCTAAGCAATTCTTAATTAGTTTACTTTCTTATTTATGTATTTTCATAAATTTCAATTGTAGATGTTGTTTACTGATTTTAACAATATTATCACAACTCTATATTTATATTTTCATAAGAATAGTTTAAAACGCATTTAAAAATCAGATCAAGTGTAAGCTAAGCTTACACAACAATCATCGGATCCTAGTATTTCTCATCATTGATTGTATTTTATTTTTAAAGATTGAATTTTATTTAAAATGCAAAATGTTTTTAATACGAAAACAATCACTTATTTAATAATTTTATTGCAACAAACATACAGTTATTCTTAAGTTTGTACATAATTATGGTTTCCTATGTATTATTTTGGGATCTAGTCGTTAAATTATAATTTAACTTCGAGCGCCGATAATAATATAGAAAAGAAAAATTCCATACAAGAAGAATAGAAGTAGAAATGGACTTTTTATGATAACCATGCCATGACTTTATAATATGTTAAGGATAAAGCTCTGAAATAGAAATATTCAAATTCGATTCGATAATTTTAATCGGGGCTATTTATACAAAAATTCAAAAATCAGTCTTGCCGAAAATTTTATAAAACGTAGATTATTAGAAACGAAATGTATCGTTTATAGCAATAAATGTTGTGATTAGGATTTTTTTTTAGATTTGTTCAGAAAAAAAAAAAAAATTAGTATAAATTTTTATAACAAAAGATCCAGTGTTCAAATTTATCAGACAGTTTACGGTCTGAAGTCTTAAAAAAGTAAATAAGAATCAAATAAAGGATAACGATACAATATATGCAACTTAAATTTAATTACCCTAGATAAAAACAAACAAAACGGTAGAATTTCAGACTTAAGTTAATAACATCAATTTAAATGTATTGCAGGATTTAGAAGCATGTAAAGATTTAACTTTAGTTTATGTATCGATTATTACATTAACACAACAGAATTAACAACCTGAACAAATGTCAAGAGAACGCGTAAACGGCAAGCTGGAACGAAAAGTAGCTTACAGGATAAGGATAGATAAAAATAGAAAATATAATAGAAAAATTATATACATTTTTTTTTTGGAACTAAATAAAAATAACATGAATTGCTAAGTTCACCCCCGACTTTCCTTTTCAGTGACTTTTCTTTTTCAGTGGGAACAGAGAGTGTAGGGTAAGTATGCCGTCGCGAGGGTAGGGTTTCTGCAAATCCGCTGAAGTCGGTTTCGCGTCGCGCGCGGTACGCGGTACCTTTGCTTGTTTCGCCATTTCCTTAGAGTAGTTTTCTTCGGTTTAAGTTCGAGTAGTATATTTTTCGGTACCGCGTCGGTGAATCGGTAACGCGCCTATGGGATTTTGTAGCGTTTTTTTTGATTTGAGATCTGTGGATAGATCGCATCCAGAACTAACGTAATGTAGGTTTCTCGTTCTGGATGAGTAATTGTTGACGCGTTTGGAAAACGGGCAAGTTCAGGTGACTGAAATATTGTAATTGAGCGTAATCCATTCGGAGACCCGCGACCGAAATCCTCTCCGAACTAGCTGGCCGACAAGCAGTCACCGCATGAATGGGTTACGGTGCACGGATTGGTTGACCTGTTGGTACCATCCGTTGGCACTACTCAGACTTAACGTCTAGAACCGATGAGAGGTCGGTTCCGCGTCGAGTTGAAGGTAGAAAATCATTACAAATGGCGCCCAACGTGGGGCCAAACAACATCCTAAGGGGGAAAGAACTTCGCGTCTTCTGACGAGTTGGTCCTTTACGGAGGATGTAAGGTACTTTGGTACTCGAGTCCCACTATCAGGAGCAGTGGAATTGTGTGATACACATTAGAGGTCGCTTCACGTGAGTTGTAGCTTCCGCTCTCCTTTGTTTGATTTTGCTTTCGCGACAGAATCCTTCCGATGTGTTGTCCCAGGTTAACCCCTGTAAGGACCTTCTATTTTCTTGATGGAACTGCCAGTCTGATGGGTTTACCTATCAGCATGGACTCTCAAGAAAATAGAAGGCTACCTTGCCTTTATGTCGCGGAAGGATTCTAACTATTTCTTATGCGTGTTAGACGAGTGGTATCGGTTCAACGTTCGATGGCGTATGCTGGAGTTGTGAAGCCCGGAATGCTTCCACGCGTCGGGAATTTTGACCGCGTACAAAGTCGTTACGGTAGCTCTACCACTTGTCTCGTCGAGTCATTTAACGTAGATTAGAAACGGTTTGTAATGTATGTGGGTATGGGGATAAATTTCGTAAATCGACCGAAGCACCCTTTCTTCGGCAGATTACCACGCACTCTCATTTCCCGCTGAAGAGTTCGACCACTGAAAAGGAAAGTATATACTAATTAAATTTTTTTTTTTTCAATTTTACATAAATAGCTCGCCACTATCGGCCACTAAAGTATTTTTAAGCCTTTAGTCATATTATACTTAAGTCCTTAGTCGTAGTATATAATTACATTTTTCTTTTTTTTTCGTCACTAAGACATAGCAACCACCCCAAAATCAGCAAAAATCAAAGATGGCAACGAAGCGGACCCCAGACAAGCGTTGGACCAGATCCAAAACGGTCCAACCAGCTAACTGCGGGATCTGCTTCGAGGACGTAGTGGAGGGGGTACACAGTGTGCGATTGGATTGTGGACATCTATTCCATCGTGCCTGTGTACAACAGCTCCTCCTCACGTCAGAGAGTTGCCCATTATGTCGGCGACCCATCGAGCGGACCGCCCTAGACGTCCCCATCGGAACGCCCCTACCGACGCGTGGAGCAGTGGCGAAAGGAGCTCCAGAAGCCGAACCGTCACAACCACTCTTAGACCTGCAAGGAGCAGTAGGCGGTGAAGTTCCGGCTGCGAGTGTCGTGTCCGAGGTGACAACCATGCCTTCCGCCCACTCCATTGACACCCTCGTGGCGTTGATGAGGGATATGTCGGAGAGGATTGGCAACCTGGAGGGAAAGATCCAGAATCTCCCGTTGAGCCAACCACCCAGCCGCGTGAGAACTCCGCTTGGCTGGGAGCCAAATCCCAGTGTGGCGATACCCCACTCCCGACAATCCGAGCAATGGGTCCCACCCCCAAGGAACTCGGGAATGGATCCCAGAGCTCCCGAATACAGACCGC
Source organism: Odontomyia ornata (assembly GCA_963969285.1). Taxonomy (NCBI): domain Eukaryota; kingdom Metazoa; phylum Arthropoda; class Insecta; order Diptera; family Stratiomyidae; genus Odontomyia; species Odontomyia ornata. The sequence goes on along the minus strand of OZ017740.1, from coordinate 42,122,678 downwards.
GACACAGTACCGGACCTCCGTTGGTACCTCCAGCCCCCGAGGCAGTTCAGTACCACAGGTCAATCGAGGATGTGATTCCCCCCGGGAACGCATTGGCACCTTTTCGAGACCCGACGCCTCGTATCATGGAGAGTTGGCGCCTGAACTTTACAGGGTTCAACGATATGATATCGGCGGACCGGTTCCTTTTCCGGATTCAGGCGTTGGTATCCAGCACCCTGGGAGGGGATTCCTCGGCCTTCCTCCGGCATGCACATCTTTTGTTCAGCGGCGACGCTGCCGACTGGTACTGGAGCTTTAAAGAGTCAACGCCACGTCCCACTTGGCACTCTTTCAGTGCAGCCTTCCGCAATCGATTTGAGGATGGCTTCACTGAGAGAGAGCTAAGAGAGCAAATAAAGAAACGGAAACAAGGCGCTCACGAACCGTTCGACCAGTACTACACCAGTATAGTGAGATTGAGCACTCGCCTGCGAAATACCATGCCCGAGGACGAATTAGTAGAAATTATCAGAGAGAACATGCGCTGGGATCTCCAGAACAGCCTGCTACATTTTCCCATCAACACCATACAGGGATTGCGCCTCCATGCGCGTAGACAAGAACACTTGGATGAGCGACGAGGTACCTTCCGCCCACAACCTCGCATAACGGGACCAAATCCCCGAAATCATCACACCGCGGAGTTGATGGCAGCAGACCACCTGCTTGCTGATCCAGTACCAGTACCGAGGAGCGGAGCACCACCGGAGCTTGAGGACCCAGCATTGATTGATCGACCCTCCCTTGAAGCACTTACAAGCCCGACGGTCTGTTGGAACTGCCGACAACCGGGACATCGGTTCTACGCATGTCCAGCGGAGCCGACGCTTTTCTGCTACCGCTGCGGGAAGGCCGACACATACGCACCTGACTGTGCAAATTGCAAAGGGCGAAAAAACTTGCCACCGAGTGCCGCGACCACCCGTCGGCACTCCTAGACCCCGGACGAACAAATCCAGACCCCATCACCAGCTATGACCCAGCTCCCATCATGACTCCAACTCTGCTGACTCGCACCGCTAAACCCAGTTCTCCCGAAGTTCCACAACCGACGCCGTCCTTCGCCGAGGCCAATGCGCAGGGAAATGATAGCGAGACGAAGGCTCCTTGGCATGTAAAACCTTTTCATGTCAGGTTGCGGAATTATTTGGCTACTCGACAGCGCATCTTCCATGAGGAATTGGCCACAACTGTCCCACCGCGAAGCAAGCGAGCCACGCGTCGGATGCGGAGCTTCTGGAGAAAAGTCAGGCAGTCGAGAAAAAGGTTGAAGGACATATACTTAGACGAATTATTGAGGGAGGATGTCCGGCCATATGCGTCAGTACACCTCCTGCAAAAACGAGTATCAGGCTTAGTCGATACGGGAGCCAGTGTGAATTGCATCTCTGCCGAGTTTGCAGGGGAGGTACTGGCCAAGCACGCGGACCAAATCCGTCATTTCACCTCCTGGTTAAGCACGGCGGACGGAACTCGTCACTCTGTAGTGGGAAAAATTATGACGGATGTCACCTTTAAAGGGGTAACTAAACCTATGGAATTTTTCATCATACCTCAGTTAACCCAGAATCTTTATTTAGGAGTGGATTTCGTTCGAAAATTTAACTTGGCCCCGGCACTATTTTCCGGTTCGACCCTGGAGTCCGTCACCACCGTTCCTGACCAATCTCAACCCACTAACTTATTACGGCATACACTGGATGTAACTCAGCAACTGCGTCTTGACTCGGCTATATCGGCTTTTCCATCGCACGAGAAAGAAGGTCTCGGGCGGACTGCCCTGGTGTTCCACACTATAGATGTGGGGGATGCTAAACCCATAAAACAGAGACATTTCGCCATATCTCCGGCGAAGGAAAAATCGTTATATGCCGAAGTGGATCGAATGTTAGCATTAGGCGTAATCGAAGAATCACAGAGCGCGTGGGCTTCCCCAGTCACCTTAGTTGTCAAGCCGAACAAGGTCCGGTTATGCTTAGATGCCAGACGCTTGAACGCCGTCACAGTCAAGGACGCATATCCTCTACCGTTGATCGAAGGCATTTTGAGTCGATTGCCTAAAGCCCATTTCATCACGAGCTTAGACCTCAAGGACGCCTTCTGGCAAATTCCTTTAGACCCCGGTTCAAAGGAGAAAACAGCCTTCACAGTCCCAGGCCGGCCCTTATATCAATTCGTGACCATGCCATTCGGATTGTGTAATGCCCCCCAAACAATGACGCGCCTTATGGATAAGGTGATACCACCTCATTTGCGGCACCAAGTTTTCGTTTACTTGGACGATCTGCTGCTTATAACCGAGACCTTTGACGAACACATCGACCTGCTTCAGGAGGTGGCTCTACACATCCGGAGGGCAAGATTAACCATCAACATAAGGAAGAGCCAGTTCGTGATGACGGAGGTGAAGTATTTAGGTCACATCATTGGGCATGGGCATATCAAGACCGATCCGGAAAAGACTCAAGCGATTGACGTTTTTCCATTACCCAAGACCACCAAACAGTTACGCCGATTCTTAGGCTTATGCGGATGGTACCAGCGTTTTGTACGTGACTATGCCACCATTACCACTCCTTTGACCGACATGCTGCGTAAGGGACGTAAATTCGTCTGGGAAGAGCCCAGCTTGCGAGCCTTTGAAGAGCTAAAGAAGAGTCTGACTACGGCCCCCGTACTGCACAGCCCGGACTTTGACAAACCGTTCTCAATCCATTGTGACGCGAGTCAACATGGGGTGGGAGCAGTCTTAGTCCAGGTTGCACAAGACGGCGAGGAGAGACCTATAGCCTTCATGTCTCACAAGTTGAACCCAGCCCAGCGAAATTACACGGTCTCCGAGCAAGAATGTCTAGCCGCGGTGGTGGCAGTGAAACGCTTCCGAGCCTATGTGGAGGGACACACATTTGAAATCGTTACGGATCACGCTTCTCTGAAATGGCTAATGAGCCAGACTGATCTCAACGGCAGATTGGCCAGGTGGGCACTGAAACTACAGGCATTTGACTTCACAATTCGCCACCGAAAAGGAAGCCAGCATGTAGTCCCCGACACCCTATCCAGAATGTTCGCCCCTGAAGGAGCCGAGTTGGTCCAGGAGGACGACAGCCCCCAATTGATCGATTTGGACCATCCTGCCTTCAAGTCAGCCAGCTACACCCAACTGTTTCACACTATCCAGAATCAACTGTCCCAGCTTCCTGAACTGCGGTTGACGGATGGATTTATTTACAAACGGATGGGACACGCCTCCGGAGATCCCATACAAGAAGAAGAACAGTGGAAGTTGTGGGTGCCCGAAGAATTAACCACTGATCTTATCAGGCGGGCTCATGACCACCCATCAAGTGCGCACGGCGGATACGGTCGTACACTTAGGCGGTTGAAAACCTGTTTCTTTTGGCCTAAGATGGCACAACAGATAAAAGCGTACGTAGCCTCTTGTGAGCTATGCAAGTGCACTAAAGCGCCCAACACCATCCTTCGGCCACCCATGGGTAAGGTTGAGGTCCCCGAACGCGTGTTCCAGCGCTTGTACATTGATCTTATCGGTCCTTACCCTCGATCTGCTTCTGGTCACACGGGAGCTGTCGTGGTCCTGGACCAGCTCTCCAGATTCCCTATCATAGAACCACTACGTAACATGCACACTGGACCAATAATCAGCTTTTTGGAGAACCGAGTCTTTCACATGTTTGGAGTTCCGGAGAAACTTGTCTCCGACAATGGGGTCCAGTTCACCTCCAGCAAGTTCCGAGACCTAATGTCCAAATACGGCATCATCCACCAACGAACTGCCGTCTATTCACCACAAGCCAACGCATCCGAACGACTGAATCGTACGCTCATAGCGGCCATTCGCGCCTATGTCCACCCGAATCAGAGGGACTGGGATCGCAAATTGTCCGCCATCACTAGTGCACTGCGCTCGTCGTACCACGCCACGACCGGCATTTCGCCGTATTTTGCAGTGTTCGGCCAGTATATGATCTGTCATGGGAGCGCTTACCGGCTATTGCGGCAGCTGAAATCGCTAGAGGACCCAATCGTGGTTCTAGAACCGCACGAAAAGCTCCAACTTCTGCGAGATCAACTGCGGGAGAAGATTGAAGAAAGTAGACGGATGGGAGAGGAGCGGTACAACTTGCGATCTCATCCTTCTGGCTTTAAGGCCGGCGACGAAATATATCGTCGAAACTTCCGACAGAGCGATGCCACCCGCCATTACAATGCCAAACTAGACAAGAAATTCGTGAAGTGTCGAGTCATACAAGTCATAAGCCCCACCCGATACCTCATCGCGGACATGACTGGTAAGACCCTGGGAATTTACCACGCAAAAGACCTTAGACGATGAAGTGCAACTAATTCCCACGAGAACCCTTGGCTTATCCCAAATCTCTGCCTAGACGAAGGCCTCCGAATAACACCTGACTTCCTACTATATAGTCACTGCCGAGTCTTCACGAACAGGGTTGTAGCCTATCCTTCGAAACGGATCTTCGACCCGCCACGTCCCTAACCAAGACCTTTTACCAAGGAGACGGGATCGTAATTACTTCGATTTTGGGGGGGGGAATGTGTAATGTGACGCCTACGCCCAGGAATCGAAGTGATTTCGATCCCGAACCCTTGTAACCTGCCAGATGGATATGTCCTCGAATTGCCAGCGGACTTCATCTGTTGTGCGGATATCGTTGTGCAGAAAATATTTTTTTTTTTTTCTGTCCAAATATTTAGATCCGTGGATATAAATATTCGAAATATAGAATTAATCCAACCCCGGCACATTTCGAGACATAGCCATCTGGAAATGCCCCTCCACCGTGGCCATCGAGAAAACTATGCCACTGGCGACATCTGAAGAAGCACATTTCCGCCATATGAAGTGCCATTCCACGCACATATGTTTTGTCCGAGGTGACAACCGGAAATTTTGACAGCCACATGGAGGCGCTAAACGTCATCGTAAAGTTCTTCGTGAGAATATCCAAGGTATTACAAAACCAGCTATACGTCGTTTGGCGCGACGTGGTGGAGTGAAACGTATTCCCTGTGTAATCTGTGAAGAAACGCGTGGTGTGCTTAAAGAGTTTTTGGAAAACGTTATTCGTGAGGCAGTGACATTCACCGGAGCAGAAACATTAGGAAAGAGGTTAGTTTAGTTAATAACTAAATAGAAAGGTTAGCAATATTTTGTCTGGTCTGCAGCGGAAGGCAGTGTGAACTGAATCGAAACCAGCCGATACTGAAAATACCGGGGACACTTCTGCTAAAATAACCAAAGAGAAGAATACCAGTCCCGCCGAAGCCGTCGACCCCGCACCTTCTTCCAGTTCCCACGAAAATACGTCCGAATATACAAGCTTGGACAACATTATAGCGAATGTTATTGTTAACGGAGTAAAAGTAAGGATTCCCGCTAAAGACTTCCACAAAGTATGTAAAAAAACAACTCACCTTGAAATTACAGAAAGTTAGAATTGACTCACAATCACGTCGCGCACGTGGAATTAAAATCGGTAATTAGCAAGTAGAATGCAACTGAATAGATTTTTTAGATTGCGATCTCGTATGCGAGGATAAATTTTTTACATTTAATATCTAGAAAAGTGAAAGGTCAAGCATGACACCATGTTGGTTAATGGTAGAGTTATCGATAAAAATTGGGTTCAAATACAACGCCAAAGCCTGACCATCAAAATTATGAGATTCCCCGTCTGAGGTAGTTGAAAGTTGATTTTAACTCCTGGAATTGTTTTGTATAACAAACTTCCTTTTCTGCGGGACGGCATGTCTCCCTGTAAGAATACAATTGCACAAATTTTAAGCATGTTTTTATTTGTAATGCTGCCAGGCTCTAAACGCTTTCGAGTCTCATATTTAGCATTTTAATTTGGATGCCCCAGTGCAAACCTATTTCAAAAGTCCTTTTTAGTGTCTCTATGAAAAGACAATAGTAATACGAGTACATCGAAACAATAATATTTATGTACTCGTAAGTAATCTCTAACAGCCAAAATTCCTTTTTGAAATCTGGATACAAAGAAACCGACCAGCACGTTTCGATGAAAACGATCAAAAGATACTAAAAAGGCAAAAATAGTTTCCAATCCGATGAAATAAAGTGAATTCCTCACAATTTAAAAGCACTACCTTGCATAGAACGTAACGAGAAAAAATGTTTTGACTCGATAAAATTCTGTTTTGAATAATTTGAAGTCTAGCCGACGATAAACATTTTTCTGTATGTTCGCTTGAAAAAGGAATAAGCAAGCCGTCATCAATTATGCAACTTAAATATGTAGATATAAAACAAAAAAAATCTAAGCAGAATCAGATCAACATTATCATTAGATCAGAAGAAAAGGCACATGAACTGGATTTCATTTGTAATTGTCAAATAATTATTTTTGTGCGTGAAATTGCATGATCTAAGCAATTCTTAATTAGTTTACTTTCTTATTTATGTATTTTCATAAATTTCAATTGTAGATGTTGTTTACTGATTTTAACAATATTATCACAACTCTATATTTATATTTTCATAAGAATAGTTTAAAACGCATTTAAAAATCAGATCAAGTGTAAGCTAAGCTTACACAACAATCATCGGATCCTAGTATTTCTCATCATTGATTGTATTTTATTTTTAAAGATTGAATTTTATTTAAAATGCAAAATGTTTTTAATACGAAAACAATCACTTATTTAATAATTTTATTGCAACAAACATACAGTTATTCTTAAGTTTGTACATAATTATGGTTTCCTATGTATTATTTTGGGATCTAGTCGTTAAATTATAATTTAACTTCGAGCGCCGATAATAATATAGAAAAGAAAAATTCCATACAAGAAGAATAGAAGTAGAAATGGACTTTTTATGATAACCATGCCATGACTTTATAATATGTTAAGGATAAAGCTCTGAAATAGAAATATTCAAATTCGATTCGATAATTTTAATCGGGGCTATTTATACAAAAATTCAAAAATCAGTCTTGCCGAAAATTTTATAAAACGTAGATTATTAGAAACGAAATGTATCGTTTATAGCAATAAATGTTGTGATTAGGATTTTTTTTTAGATTTGTTCAGAAAAAAAAAAAAAATTAGTATAAATTTTTATAACAAAAGATCCAGTGTTCAAATTTATCAGACAGTTTACGGTCTGAAGTCTTAAAAAAGTAAATAAGAATCAAATAAAGGATAACGATACAATATATGCAACTTAAATTTAATTACCCTAGATAAAAACAAACAAAACGGTAGAATTTCAGACTTAAGTTAATAACATCAATTTAAATGTATTGCAGGATTTAGAAGCATGTAAAGATTTAACTTTAGTTTATGTATCGATTATTACATTAACACAACAGAATTAACAACCTGAACAAATGTCAAGAGAACGCGTAAACGGCAAGCTGGAACGAAAAGTAGCTTACAGGATAAGGATAGATAAAAATAGAAAATATAATAGAAAAATTATATACATTTTTTTTTTGGAACTAAATAAAAATAACATGAATTGCTAAGTTCACCCCCGACTTTCCTTTTCAGTGACTTTTCTTTTTCAGTGGGAACAGAGAGTGTAGGGTAAGTATGCCGTCGCGAGGGTAGGGTTTCTGCAAATCCGCTGAAGTCGGTTTCGCGTCGCGCGCGGTACGCGGTACCTTTGCTTGTTTCGCCATTTCCTTAGAGTAGTTTTCTTCGGTTTAAGTTCGAGTAGTATATTTTTCGGTACCGCGTCGGTGAATCGGTAACGCGCCTATGGGATTTTGTAGCGTTTTTTTTGATTTGAGATCTGTGGATAGATCGCATCCAGAACTAACGTAATGTAGGTTTCTCGTTCTGGATGAGTAATTGTTGACGCGTTTGGAAAACGGGCAAGTTCAGGTGACTGAAATATTGTAATTGAGCGTAATCCATTCGGAGACCCGCGACCGAAATCCTCTCCGAACTAGCTGGCCGACAAGCAGTCACCGCATGAATGGGTTACGGTGCACGGATTGGTTGACCTGTTGGTACCATCCGTTGGCACTACTCAGACTTAACGTCTAGAACCGATGAGAGGTCGGTTCCGCGTCGAGTTGAAGGTAGAAAATCATTACATATTGACATATAATATACAATACCAATGAATTGGCGTATTTCTTCACTGGTTACATTTACTGGTTTATTAGCATCTTTTTGAACCGAGTATAAATTTGTCTGGTCTTTTAAAAGATCCATAATATCCTCAGTGAACAAATATGAAAATACCTGAAAAGGGGTATCCAAACGAAGTATTTCTGCAGGTAAGATTTCTGATCCATGAAAACGTAGTTGGTCGTCATTTAAGTTCAAGCTTTTCGTTTTCCATATGATATTGGCCTTAGCCACACGATAAGATGTACTAGGAGCCGTTGCAGGATCAGTACTAGGAGAAGCGAAGGCTGGATTTGAATCTGTTGCATTACTATTGGATTGATTATTGATGAATGTAGTTGCTAGCGTGCTGGCAGCCCGAACTTCATTTTCCAAGTCAATTGGTTCCTCTAGGTCCTCGTCGGAGCTTTCGTGTTCATTCTGCTGAAATTTATACGTAGGATCGGCTACATCATCGTCGTCTGAATAGTCAAGATCATCTTCACTGTCTTTCCATTCTCGCAATATATTCTCAATGTCCTGAGCAGTCAAATTATTTAATTTGCGACTCATTATGATACTGGAAAAGAAACATTCAAATCCAAATAAACGGTTAACGAAATCTTCCATGAACGCGCAATGTTGCATTCATGCAACACAGCAAAATCAGTCCATAAATAGAAAAAAAACTTGATTTTGCAGGAAACTATTATTGATCACTGAAATCCACCATCTTACGTTTTATTCAGATCAGTTTTGATAGCCAAAAATCAATATTACACAATAAAGTCACTTTTTAAAACAAAATTCGAAGAGCTTTAAACCGTTTTGTACGTGTTCACCACTTGAATGTCACACAAATACAAGTGCCGCCATATAGTCTGCTGATTTGTTATTAATTCGTTAGAATGCTCTGTTGCCGTTGCACAACACTGAGTAAAGTTTGTCTATCGGCTTTCGCTATATTTTTACATCAATGGAAATGGTGTGTTGCAGAAGTGCAACATAACTCCATAAAGGGATAAAACGCATGACAGTTGTCACACCATACGTAACATTAAACAGTTTGCCAACTTAAAGTTCTATTCTTCTAAAAAAAACACCCTTTAAATTCCACCATTTGAATATGTTGTCAAATGATACTAACGAAGTATACCGGAAATATAAACCACCGGCCCATAAACGCTATTCGTGATAAAATGGCAAACCGAACTTACCATAAAACGCATGACAGCTGTCACACCATACGTAGTATTAAAAAGTGTTGCCAACTTAAACTTCTATACCTCTAAAAAACACGCTTTAGATCGTTTTGTCCAGATTTTACATCGCAAAATTTTTTTTCATCGCGTCCTACTAAAGCGCTGAAGTGGGCGAGTCATCATCTACTTTTATTTTTTATTTTTTGATATGAAAGTGTTAACTTTAATTTGCAATGAACGAACTTTTGAAATTTGAAATCGATGTCTTTTGTCATTTGTTTTTTGCAATAGTTTGAAAAAAAAAATCTATACTTCATGTTGGAACAGGATACTCACCCCAAGAAGGTTCAGGAGGGAAAATCTATGAAGAATTTGTATCCTCCTTATAATTTTACACCTGTAACTCGAAACATATGACAAAACTACAGAGGTAGACATTCGTAAGTCCAACAACAAATACAAAAATTCACTGAAATTTGTTAATAATTGTATGGTTAGTAAATTTCTTATTTTTCCCAGTAAAATCACATGGGTACCCTTAAATTTATTGAGCGTTGAAATTGAGGTAGTCTAATGTAAGATCCATATAGTCCGCGTGGTCTAGTGTTTAGAGCACTCACCCCGTAAGCCGAAGATCCCTGGTTCAAGTCTCGTTGGCGATAACAATGAGGTTTAGTTCGAATGTTTCTTCGGACGGACTATAATCCAGTTCAGTTATAATACGTCCAGGTTTAAAATCAGAACGTATCGCAGCTGGGTGGACGGACGCACGGCCAAAGCGTGATACTGACCATATCACCTTGTAGAGTGCCAATGCATTCGATCAAGATAATGAAATACTCTAACTATCTCTAATCGAAGGCCCGAAAGGGGCGGTAATGCTAAAGCAAAAAAAGTAAGATTTTTCTAATCAGTTAGAAGTTATAGGAATTTTCACTTTCGCCAATAAAACTGAATCCGAGAAAAGTAGGTATCTAAGTGTTCATATTGCACGTTCTTACTTTTGTTAGTTTTAATAATATTTCAGAAGTATGCAACCAGATTTTAGATCACATATCAGTGTTAATATAGTTCAATTGGCGTGGTGAACAGGAAAGTTGTCGTTTAGAGCGAATGAACTATTAATATCAGGTAATCTATTGACTATTGTTTTGACTTATTTCAATTTGTTTAACCCATTTGTTTTTTTTTAAATTATTTTACAATAGATTCGTGGAAGTCATCCTCCATATCTTCGAACAATTTGGAGGCCATTTTCAAAGAAGAAATGGCTAAATGCCACTCACGCATGCAATCTGCGAAAATTCACTTAGAATATTACTGTATTGAGATTTATCTATAGTTTAAATTACATAAAAAATGATACCTTTAAAAGTAATCTTTATGATTTTATTCCAAAGAGAACTTAAAACGAAATGTTGATTATATGAGAATCAATGATTTCCATTCATGTATTTTATCCATTTCCTCACCAAAGAGAGTAGTGGATCCTCGAGTCTTGGTAAACTCTCAAATCCGTAGAAGCCTTCACCGTTCATATACATACTATTTTTAATGACAGCAAGGTGATACCAAATGAGCTCTTACGGCATATAATTTTTATATTTGGATGTAGTAATTATATTTTAATTAACGAAAAGTATAACTCTTTTGAGGATTTTATAATACATATAACTTTACAAATTCTTAGTGTCGCAAACTGTCTGTACGTTTATTCATCTTTCCGTTCGTGCGTCACAGCAATTTTTCTCGTATTTCTCTCCTATGTGAAACAACCCCCTTAAAATATTTTTTTAAGAAAGGTAGGCGACGTGGATATTAGAATAAAGGTCTTAGTGCGAACACTTAGGATCGCGTATGAAAAGAGCCGAAACGGTGTTGAGGGAGCGTGGGATCAAAATATGCAAACATTTTACATCCTTTTGTCACGAATCTTGATTTTTATGGAAAGAAGGGTAATAAATGCAGTCAAAGTCAATGCTTGGTAAGCTTTGTTAATATTTCGTGTGTATTTCTGAATATTTCACAGCGAGCCGGATCCTATGAGCTTTCCTAAATAGCCACCTTGTGTACCCAGCCTTCGAGCACTCCGCCATACCTTCCATACTATCCCATCTTACGAGCTCTCCTAAATACGTATCTTCTGTACCCAGCAAAGACATATAAATAAATGGACGAACAGCGAGAATATGTGGCCTCGTCCATGTAGGAAGCAAGTTTTACACATAAATACTTTACGCTCTCGAAACGATATGATTCCCTCTGCTTCTCCTTTCCCTTTGTTTCCCGCGAGGTTATTCTTTCCCCTCTTCAGAAGAATCACTTCCCCCACTGACACCCGTCTCTCACAATACAGCAAACGTAGAGGTTGGAAAACTCATACGTCAAAGCTGAAGAAAATTTGTAACGTTTGAATAAAAAACGTGAACTAAAGTGTCGGTTTCGTACACGCGATCATCAAAATCAAAAACTTTATAAACGTGAACGGTTTTCGAAGTGAAGTTAAGTGCAAAAATATGAAATGAAGGTAAGTACAAAAATACAACAAACATTTTCTTACAACACAGCAAATGTGAATGTTAGAAAACTCTATGTGTCAAAGCTGTCGGAAAATGCATAAGTTTTGAATAAAAAAAAAGAGAACTAAAGTACCGATTTCATACACGCGATCTTCAAAATCAAAAACTTTATAAGGATGAACGTGTTTCGGAGTGAAGTTAAGTGCAAAAACAAAAGCATATCACTTCAAACCTCAACTTCACACAACTTAAGCGGAGGTTGCTAATTGCTTCGATCCAGTACTCTCTGTATCTATGGTACCCAGGCTTCGAGCCCTCCACATAGCCAGCCACTGTACCCACCCTTTGAATTATTCCATTATACCCGGGTATTTTATGGCTAGCACATACGCACCCTTTGACACCTACCCTTTTTGGTTTACCACCAAAGTCAAAGCCAAAAGCGCTTTATTCAATACTAATCGTTATCAATTTTAAAAGAATATAAAGCAAATTTCAAACATTAATAACACAAAAACTTAATGGCCCAAATGGCTCTCTAAATTTAAACGTTATTAGTTAAACACATTTTATCAAAAAAACTATAGCAAATTCAAATCAATTAAGATTATACATATTTTATGATTTGATTGGAAAAAGGAGAAAAAACCAACCAACACTATTCTAAAATTATTTATAATTTTAACACAACAGTGAACTTTGATCCTACACCTAATATGTTATAACCTGATTCTAATAAAATTCAATCAAAAACTTTATCTTTACTAAAAAAATCTATCACTGTATTCCTAACCTAAACGTTTAACCCTATCTCTAAACGTAATATAATAAACATAACATATACCTAGCCTATACCAAATTTTTAACACAAATAAAGAACACTAAATGTAGCAATAATGAGCTGAAACTCAAAAACTAAGTAACGAAAAACACTCACAAAAACTGAAAATAAAGACGAATAATTTAGAGAATCTCATTCAGCCACCAATACCTAGATTGCTCCGCCTCAGCTCGATCAGCTTCAACGAATCTAGCAAATGAGTATCTCCATTGGAATTGTTGGTCTCGTGAACTCAAATTCGGAGGATATGTTATCTTCTTATCGGTGGCCCGTCTAAATATGTAATATACGACTGGGACGCCATCAGTATCAAAAACATATCGATTCATGTCCAAATACACGAATGCTTCTGGAGGAACGAAGCCAGTAGGGAGGCAAGTCGCAATATACCAGTCTGTAGGGTGGAACGGCTGTGAAATCCAAGGGTTTTCACTCACAGTTACAGATCTTGCGATATGATTCCGAAGAAGTTTCAATATGAAGATGTCCGCTCTTGTCACTTGAGCAGTTTGATAAATTCTTCTATTCGATATATAATGTTTCCAATCCGTCTCAGGCATTCTGTACAAAGCAGTACATGCACGAAGACATTTCCTTTCGAAAATTCTTCATTTTTCCATAGTACTAGCACTCTGGTTGTACCAGATCTCACATCCATATGTCAAAACTGGCTAACAAGGGTCTTGTAACAGATAATTTTAAACTTTTGATCAATGTATCTGGAATGAAAGAGACATCGTAGGGCCATGACTACTTGTGCCTTACTGAGCATGATTTTGACATGTTCAGTATAGTACAAATACTGATCGAAATGAACACCGAGGTATCGAGCACAGGATTTATGTCGAACCCGTTCTGAATTACCCTCGCCAGCCATGATGTGGAAATTCTTCAAATTACGTTTCACGTCTTGACTGACCCCCTGCAACGTTGTCCGAAACAAAATTGTTTCGCATTTCTGCGCATTGATTTTCATTCGCCAATTGTCAGTGTACAGCTGCACATCATTGAACATTTTTTGGAGATTGCTCAGAACTATTGTAGCTTTTCGGTCTGCCGTATAGATGATCAGATCATCAGCAAACACTACCGATGATGATGTTGGCGAGACGTTAAAATCAAAGCCGTTCAATAGCTTGCGAATGGATATTGAGAAGAGCAGAGGCGCAGTAACTGTTCCCTGCTGTAGACCATTCAAGACCTTGAACCATCAGTTAAAACAAACGATTTTCCGTAACATATTGCACATCATGGCGACAAGATGTCTGGGGAACCTGTCCTGAAGGGGTTTAAAAACTAGTCCATCTAACCACACCGACGACTTTCTCCATATCAATGAGACATGCTCCAACACATTCTTTATCATTTAGTTTCCAACAAATGTCTGAGGTTACTTTCGTTATCGCATTTATGGTCGAATGCCTGGCACGAAAACCAAATTGGCAATTCGGCATCAACTCATATTTCTCAATGTGGGCGTTTAATGGTTTGTTGAGTATCACTTCAAACACCTTGCTGATGTTAGGCAGCAAGCTGATTGAGCGATAGCTTTTGAGGCATGAAGTTTCTTTTCCTTTCTTCAAGATCGGAAATACCTTGGCCTTTTTCCACTTATTTGGGAAATATGAATTGCTCAACACTTTGTTGAACAATATGCAATAATTCCTAATAGCAACCTCAGGCAAATGTCGGAGAACTACATTTGGAATACCATAAGTACAACATAATTTCATGTTCTTTATCCTGCGAAATATGAAACATAAGTCTTCATAGCTGACAAAATAATCAATAAGATTCAAGCTCGGTATGAGGTCAGATGTTAATTTTTCATTGAAATGAAAAATTGATTGGTCGTTCAGGCTTGATTTGAAGTCGGAAACTTTTGCTTCAACGACCTCTGAAAATATTTCATTCCCTCTCTCAGGGTTTGGTAGATGAACTAATTCAAAATGTGTTCCAATCAGGGCAAGTTTATGCAATTCCTCACATATAATCCTGTTTCCATTTCTATCCGGAGTCGTACTATCAATTTCGATACCAGCCCTATCGAAAAGATTTATCTCATCACTAGCGACTTCAAGATACGCTACATTCACTCGAGACTTCTTACGGAATAAGCTATTCCTTTCGCGAAAACGCCATCTGGGTCCTGTGGGCTAATACCCCTCAATTTTTCCGCCCATTGATTGCTGACCTCACTCCTGAAGTATGAACGGATTAAATTCCGGACATTCTTGAGGTGTAATTTCAATAAAGCCAACGAGGGATGGTTGTAGTAAAAAATCGTCGATAAATATTGTTGACCCGTGTGAGAAGAAGGCTTTTCAATCTTTTCAACCTTGCGATTATTGGTGTTTCATATGCTTCCATATGGTTTCGATGTTTAATCTTGGGAACGACTTTCTCAATCGAGATCTATTTCGTCGTAAGTTAGTTTCCTGTAATTAGGACTATTGAGCAAGAGTTGCCACCATCAGAAGGGGGACATTGCTTCTGGTACTCCTGATTAAACTTCTTTTGAAACTTTTCAGAGTTTGTTTTTTTGAAATTCAACCGATGATTTTCATGTTGAAGTGGAATGAGGAAGAAATCATCCTTTTGATGATTGATTCCCATTACGATTGCGTTATGGTCGCTATCATAAGGAAGCACCTGCAGTTTCCGTTGAGGACTATTAAAGCTGAATTCAAGTCTTGTGTCAGCAATGCAGAGGTCCAAATATGAATTTGTCCTAGGGTATGTTGGGAACTCCGACCCATATAGATTGCACTTGTATTCAATTCGGTTCTCTGTTAGCCACGATTTCAGGAATACACCTCTTGGATTATTGGTAGCGTTGAGCCATGATGTATGCTTGGCGTTCAGGTCATAATAATTATGCAGCCTGTTCAATTCGCGTGTTCAAATAAGGAATTGAGCTCCTTCTTCAACTTGAGAACATTTCGACCAGTTGCATAAGCAGGGATAACGAAGAGGTTCTCCCCACCAGGCAGTGAGATTTTGATAACGGACACTTCAGAGATTCAAAGCTTTTGAATTTGACTTTTTCAATATTTTGGAAACAACAGGGTCTTCGAACCAATATCCCGGTGCCACCTCTCCCATCACCATTTACCCTATCGTTTCTTACGAATTCAAAATCTTTGAATGCCATTGTGTGCCATGAATTGTGGTGGGTTTCAGTGAGAAGCATGATGTTAGGCTTTTGCTTAACAATGAATTCATGGAGATAATCACGTATATGTATAGTAACATGGAGTTGACGTTGATCGAGATGAGACGAATCCTATCCATGGGACTGTGACTGGATGACAAATTATTTTGAGGCATTTGAAAGACCTAGGTGCTGAAAAACAAGGTTAATTTTTGAATCTTGTTTATCGATTCCCTCCGATAAGGAATTTAGTTGCTGGTAAATTTTGAGAAGCAGCTCATTATTACCACTTACATTATTTATTTTATTTACATTGTCTGCTGTTCCTCTCGCAGCAAGTGCAAATTACACCCCGGGCTTGACGAAGTTTTTAGGTATCACATTGCGGTGTGCTTGACTTTGTTTTGGAGTGAATTTTACCTTTACATCTTGATACCGGAGGCATCCTCGAAATGATGCTGGATGACCAAGACACCGCAGTTCACACAATATAATTTTTCTTTTGGCTCCACCTGAGCCAACTTGCACTCGCCGGGAGCATGGATATCTTTGCATTTAACACACCTATATTTCATGGCGTAATTGGGAGCTGAATGCCCGAATCTTTGGCACCTGTAGCACTGGTTGACCGCACTTTTTTGGAGGCGTTCCCACCTCACCACACGGAAGTTCAAGTACCTTATTTTTTCCAGGGCACTTGAACTGCTTTTGCTGGAAATCTGGACTAAATAATAAGGCATGTTTTTAAGCTCGACAGTCGATCTCCTTGTTGCCAAGTCTTGTACGGAAATAAATTGTATTTCTGATGCAACTTCTTGGACCTCCTGAAGGAGATCGACTGTGTCCTCACCACAGTCCAGACCCTTCAATAAAAACGTTTGGTTTCTTTCGCTTTTGGGGGTGTATGTAAAATGCGGAACATCTCTAGAATTTAACGCACTTTATGCTGCCTGGAAATCAACCAGCGACTTAGTTTTAATTGTCAATTTATCGGCATTGACTCTTTTGAGCTCAAAATCATTTAGCTTGTTTTCAGCTGCCAAAAACCGAACCATATCTTTGCCCGTTTGTCCAAATACATTGATTGGGGGGACTTTTTCTTTATTTTGATTAATCTTGACGGACGGACCAGCAGACATAACTTTCGGTTTTTTCTCCCTATTTTTTTAAGTATTCAACTCATTACCTAGCTTAGCAGTACAATAATCAGAAGTTTTACCTGGATCTTCTTCATACTCATCGTATCTTCAAGTCCAGCTAGCGCTGCATAATAATTCCTGCTGTCGTTTGCTCCGCCTGCGCTGAGGACATCCTCTTGATCAGCTCCTTGTTTTGGCTTCTTAGTTTTCTTGTCTTCAGTAATTTTTGAATTTGCTTCTTTTCCTTTCTTGCTTTCTTGAGATTTGTTAAACGTCAATGTTCCAACGAGTGCTTCAAGAGGTTTGGTTCGAAATTTGAGCTCTTCTCAATCTTGTCAGCTTTCTCCTTATCTTTAATCAGCTGCTCGATCTCGATAACCGATAAAATTTGCGGTTTTTATTCTTTACTATCGTATCTTCGTTTGAGGTTTTTTTTCGCCCGTCATCGTTGGCGATGGACACGATCTTTCTGGTTGATAACTGAAGCCATCGGGCTCCTTCATCTCGTTGCTTTTGCAGCGAGACTAGAGGAAATGTTCTCAAACCGGGACTTCCCTTGAACGTATGTCCACTTTTGATACACTTGATGAATTTCAGGTATTCGACTTTTGATGAATTTCAGGTATACGATAAATGCTCGAATAATTCGACGGTGATGATTTTCAATTAAAAAAAAATTATTTTCAACTGACTTGTGAAAAATTGATTAATTTTTAAAATTAATCACAGAAGCGATTTAAAAACACGTCTACATGCAACGAGTGCTAGACGTAGGCGTAGGCAGGTAAAATGCCGATGACAATCACCAACAGCGAATATAGCCTTTTGTTTGTGATTAAGCACCACCAATGGTAGGGTATTTTTTAGCGATTTGCTTAGCCACATACCCTACTTCTTTGGGTAGGCTCACTTTTTACAGGGCAGCCCGCAAACCTTGAAATGCGCTAAACAATGTGGCCTCATACAAAAACATGTTTTTAACGAAAACATACCAAGCGATTGGTAGTAACCGAAGCAGCGTTTTGAATTTGGGCGAGATATGAAACTTACCTTCCATGTGTAACTTAACTATTCTATGGGCTCACCTACCACATTCGGAGAAACTGCCGTGACGCAAACGGGAACGGGCGGATAAACAGGTAATTGCAATATTTTTGTAAGTTCGTGAAAAACAAGTAAGTTATTATCATATTCACAAACGATTAGAACAGCATTAAGGCCTAGATAATATAGAAGAGTATACTCCTGCTCCTACCTATTCAAATTGATTATCCCTTATAAATCCAGCCAGCCAAAGATTAAAATACTTATAGAGTATAATCTAGAGTAGATTATTTTTATATTTTCATTTTATAAGTTAAAAAAATAAATAAAATGTTTTAATTGTCTCTAGAGTAATAACAAACAATATTTACCTCATCTTTTGATAACATATCATCCACTAACGTTCGATCATCCGACTTTCGATTGTCTATTCCTTTGACGAAATCAAAGTACGTATTCACCACATTCCCAGCACAATGAACGGTCACAATAGTGAATATCGTTAGGACAAATATTAAAATATTGAAATCATGTGAGGAGCCTGATTGCTGGGCGAGCGCCGTTCCCAATAGGGTTGGTACCAAACTCCCTGACAACGACCATGGACGCAAAGCTAGTAAATATGTTTTTAATTTCATCAAAGCAGCTGGCTGTTGCTCACGTCTTGTTTCACCATTTCTCCGTTCGTTAAATTTCGACGTTTCACTACTCTCCCCCTGAACAGATTCGCTTGCACACTCCATGCTTTCATTCAAATATTTCGACATAAAACCAACTCAATTACTTATTGCACTTTTCACTTTTCGTATGCTCCACGACGCACGATAGCGGCCAGAGATGCTGCAGTTAGAAATAAATCTATGAAAACTAATTGTTCTGCAGTGTTTGTGGAACCAACCGTTTATCTTAAGCCACCCTTACTTCCCGTTCTATTTTCGACAACAATAATCGTAAAGAATGCACTTTCTCAACAAACAACAGGCAGACGGAAGACGGGGCAAATTAGAAATTTTATGTTACTCAGTTTCAAACTGATTCAATTGAATGGGGGGCGAACTGGCAAACTGCGAGTGCTACTTCTTTAGCCACCAAAATGTTCCACTCAACAACGGAAAGCACGCATCGCACAAAGTTTTGAAGATGTTTAAAACGACGAAAATGAAATCGAGAACGAACAAATTACATATGCTCTTAGCGCTTCTATTAATCAAAGTGGCGCACGACCGCGTCGTCTTAGCCCAGACCGGATCAAACTCAGCAACACACTATCTTCGACACTAAATCGATTCACGCAGCCCTCGGAATGCACGACGGAGCCGAAGGTTGCCCACCACTGGCACGTCACCGACGAAATTTCTTCGCTACACGCCACTACACCTCACTCTTCCAGAAAATCTTTCGGGAGAAATTTTCATGAAAACTGAATAAAACTGGCAATTATTTCCGCGCTCAACCACTCCAATTCTCTTTACACCTGCAACGCGTTTTTCAACAGCATCAGCCACCGCTTAGCGGGCGATTATCACAGTTTCTCTTGTTTGTTTATAAAATCCGCGGATTCGTTCGCCGCGGTCTGATTCCAACACTAATAATGACCGACGTTGCTCCCCGAATTCGTTCTAAGCACATTCGTTCTCGCGATCACTTCACTCAACACTTTTTCGGAAATCGCAATTCGTACCGCGTTCAATTTCTTTAGGCTGCGAAAAATATGGAACTTTCATTCACAAACAATTTCCCGACCTTTCCGACTGCACGCAAATGTCACGTCACCCACGAAAGAATTCTGTCGACGATTTCTTCTTATGTACCACAAACTTGGTTTTCTGTCTTCTGTCTTTTACTCAGTCGGTTGTCTGTCACGCAGGCCGGGTCAAAGCATAGCAGATGGCTTCGTTTGACAGTTCTTACACTGCGAATGCATTCAATCACAGTCTGTCGGCAAAATATGGACTAAAACGATTTGAAGAAAAAACAAACAACATACACAAACAATATCGACTTTGAATGATACGGCAACGTAGCGAATTCTGACCAAGCCCACGCAAATCGATTCAACGAAAATTATTAAATAATCGCACTTTGATCTCCACATTCGATGAATGTTGTCTAGAATTTGTATCCAGATCGGAATTCTGCGAAATGAATTGGTTTCATAGATAAAACAATTTAAATGTTTCGCCTCTGATAAATAAATATCTGAGTCGAAATCATTTGAAATGTTTTGGAAATTCACAGTTGTTGAATTTGCAACTTTCTTGATTAAATAATTCTTATTTTACAGAATCGAATAAAAATTATTTGGATGAAAATGTATGAAGGGGTAAATTATTATTAGAAAAAAGATAATCAGAAGTTTAAGTCACGTTTTAATTGACTGTTTGGCTTACAGAATATAAATTACTCGGGGAAGTAGAACTAAAAACTCATTTGTTCTGTTCTAGTGTGGGAAAATACGCTACAGATGCATGTCTAAAGTTTATATCCTTTCAGATTTAGGTTTTATATTGTCGACATTTTCATTTTGAAACTACTTCAAAATCTTACCGCAAAGCCTGTTATTGTCTGTAGTCCTTGAATTTCACAGCCGTTCCACTCTACAGACGGGCACATTGAGACTTGTCAGGCCACTGGCTTCATTCCTCTGGAAGCATTCATTTATTTGGACGGTATGATTTTTTATTACCTCCATTCCCTACCACTCTCTCCATCACTCTGTCATCGCCGCATAGCGCTCGTGCAATCTGTGCTTCAAACATAGCCGATTCCTAAAGGTGCCATCGGTGCTGTAGTGAAATTAAATGGATATTAAAATGTCCGTATAGGACTGCTACGATGGTCTGCTGCCTTGACGAGCTGGCAGGCTAGCATTACAGTGTCGGGGGATACTTTTCCCAAGCACAAGGCCCAACTACAAAAGAATTTGGCATTCACGAATTACCTGTTGTAGAATTCAGATTGACTGGTATTGAGGCTGAGGTAACCTACTGAAAGAATGTGTTTCGCCAAAGCAAACGACTAACTAGGCCTGGCGAAAGCGAGCGAGACTTGAGAAGATCTCATCTTTACAAGAGATATTTATTCCCCAAAATAAGAGTGGGGCATCCTGGTGGAAGCGGTGCCCCTTATATATATTTGCCACTTATTCGCCCATTCTAGTACTTTATCCTCATCTTATTGGACTCCCTGGTGGCTGTTAATGGGTTGATGTGTAGTAATCGAGTAGTCGCCTAAGCAAACTTCTCGAAAACCACCTAAATGCTGATCCAAATTTCAATTGAAAATTTAAAAATAGTAATCATTTAAATTTGCAATTAAAATTTGGATGCGACAACCCCTTTACAATGGAGCTTATTCACGAATTGTACTTCCGCAATGCAATTGAGTGTGGATGGAAGGCTCGTCAACTGCCGTGGGAGTAGTCCAACAAGATGACGACTGGCAACAAAGGGAGTCCGATTGTGATCACGCAATAGGGCGGACGTCGCGAATGATCTAAATCTACCATGCAAATCCAAATTGAGATCAACTTATTCTTTTATTGAAAAAATAAATCTATAAAGAAAAGTGACAAAATGCGGAAATAGAATTCGGAATCGTCAAGATGTAAGCAGAAATTATTTAGGGTGGTGTACACGAGGAGATGTCGAGTGGTTGTGTACGAGATTTTGAGAAAAATTAGGAAATGAAATTTTATTTTAATTAACTCTTGTCAGAATAGTGCTGAAAGCTTATAATTAAATCTTTTGATATGAGTCATGCTCTTGGGAGGATCAAGCACATTTGTTGAATTTCGCGGAAAATAATAATAAATCAAACTCTCCAATAAGGTGAGTGAACGATAGATGAAGTTACGGCACCACATGTCGTCGTGATGGTTGGACTACCTGCTCCAAGAAAAACTTACATATCCAAAAAACTATCGCGTTATCTGAAATGGATTGGTATCAATACAAGAGGTTTGATTTGGGAGAATATCGTCAGCAAGCAACAACTGCATATAGGAGCCATGAATTTTTCAGGCCAGATAATGGCTACATCAAAGAGATTCGCAGTGAAAGCATTAAAAGATGCATGTCAATGGTTAGAACGAGGAGAAGAAGATCTGCCGTTTTCGACAAAACGAAATCAATGAGATATAGTGTTGGTATCGACAATTTCATTGTATGAGTGAAGAAAATCTTCACAACACCGATTATAGACATATTTCATATGGACACAGAATCCTATCAACATCATCAAGTCCATGACATCGTGTCTTACGCCGATGCGATCAATTTGAACCGTTAGATTTTACAATTGTCTATTCGGAGAATGTTTTGCGACACTGTCGTAAAATTGGCGAAGTTGTCTGTGGTGAAGTTTTCATGAATAAAACTGTTCGCGGTGAGGCGGTCGTGTTGAAAATAGCCCCAATCGAAGGTCCAATTGAAGTCAATGGCGAACAACAAAAGACATTTGAACAAATTTTATCGGAGATTATTATTGCTATGGAATTGATTCGATTAGGCGATGATGAACAATTTATGACTAGTGGTTTGTTAGGTACAAGGACGTTACCCCGATCACTTGATCGATTTGTGGAAGTTATATCGTGGTAATTGTGGAATAGATAACGATCAGCCTGAAACATTCCCTGAAGATCAAATCAACACCGTGCTAGAACTAGCAAACAGTGGACAAGATTTGGAAGCCTTTACATTTCAGAACGCCCTACCATCAAATTTAGCATTTGCACAGACTGCACTGACATTGGTTGTTGCTGAACAAAAATGTCAATTTGAACATCGCGATCTACACTGGGGACGAGACAGCATTTGAACCATACACAAGTATCTTATGGCTTCATTGTACCATCTATAAAATGATCAGTGGTGCACGTTATGATGCGATTACGCGATGAGCTTTAAGGCTTCAAAACCAACTCCGATTATGTTGAGTGTTTAAAGTGAACAGAATATAGAACCTAAGTTAATCTAGATGTCAAGGAAGCATTTAACGTTTGAATCAGGAGCTGAGCTTGTGCACCAAATTAAACAAAACATTTTTTTGTCTGTCAAATCTTTGCTAATATTTAGTGGATTACAAATCAATTAAATCGATTGCCTTCTTTGTTGGTGGAAGAGTTTTTCAGGCATCACCCACATCATCAGCGGGCGCGTGGTGAGGATGTTGGTGAGTATACCTGTTTGTTTTAATTTGTTTATTAAAAATGCTGTTCATTATTTATCCAATTGCATAAATCATTGAATACAATGAGAAGTGATTTTTATTCCACACTAATTTCAAAAGTGATGAAGAAGAAAAAAAGAAAATTAGGAGTTGTGTGAAGGTTGAACACAAAAATTTCGCGAGAAGGAGGTAATAGTTAGATGAGTGAATATAATTGGAATTTATTTAGGACTTGGAACGGTTGTTTGTACTAGTTCACTTGTTTCAAATATTTTTGGAATAGCTTTGATGAATCCTGTAACTTAATTGAAACGAGAAGCGGATAGTGAAAAGCTGATAGATTAATTATGGATAATAAAGAAAATTTATGAGTAGATAATTACCGTCGGTGTTTCCATTCGGCTTTATGAACCGGATCAAGTATGGGACCCACCACGTTGACTGGCCCCTCCACTATAATGAGCTAGCCATCGGGCAAGTTCACCCGTTTTTATGCGTTACAGGTGCTCTTGCCCGGGTAAGGTGGCCTTCCGCTCGCGTGCCTATTTAGGGCATAGTGTTTTGTGATTCCTTCACATAATACATACTATGACATAAATTAGCCACGTTAAATTTTTCATTTAAAGAAAAAATTCATTCAAATTATGTTTGTATGAGTTTTATCACTTAAATGGAAAATATATGGCCACGCTTGCATTTGGATTTTGATCGGGTTGGGAGGATGCAAGGGGGCTCTGCTTCCACCTGGATGCCCCACTCTTATTTGGAGGCCATAAGTATCGTCAGTAACGTCGAAGTCCTCTTAAGTCCGTCTGTTTTCTCCAGATCTGGTTAGTCCTCTATGTCAGAAATTTGGGACCCTTAGTAGGGTACCTCATTCTCGACTTCGGTCGATATTTGTTTGAACCCCGAAATTCGTGGATGCGAAACTTCTTTTGTAGTGGATCTTGCGTTGGGGAAAATAACCCACCCCACATTCACGCGTCCTCAGACAAGGCCAATCTCGACAAATCCCACCATCCTCTCTCGCTGAGGCTGCAGACTATCGCTGCAGTCCTTTACGGAGATTTATATGGACCCAAACTCACTACAGATGTGTTTGAGAATAATATTGCTGTGTCGTCCGCAAAGGTAGCAGCCAAGGTGTGGATAATAGTTCAAAGATCAACTGTGCGCAGAAGTTCGAGTTTTGGTCCTAAAATACTTTCTTGGGGAACATCAGCAACAATTTCGTAAGTATTGCTTAGAAAAGTGTTGCCTTTAACTTTAAAAGAGCGACTAAGGAGATAGCTGGCCCGTAGCTTGTAAGAACTGGTAGGGAGATAGTTCATAATTTTTTGAATTGTTCATCATGTGCAACCTTGTCAAATGCCTGACATAGGCCCGGAAATAAACCAACGCAGTACGTTTTGTCTTCTAGGGCTTTTTTGATGTAGTCGACAAATCGATATACTTGTTCTATGGTGCCAAAGTCAAAGTCTACGGTTCCAGGCTGGACTGTTCCAGGCTGGGTTCTCAGGTTGACAGGGGAGGTGTTTAGTGGGTATTCCAGTCGCGCATGGGAACCCCACACTCTGTGCATAAATAGCATTCACCTCCCTACTACAAAAAAAAGTCAAAGTCTAAAGCCAAACTGGTGACTTGGAATAATTTTGTTAGCATTTAGAATGAAGAGCATTTTGTCTAGTAAGAGTCTTCAAATACTTTAGAAAGCATTGGGAGAAGGCTCATTGACCTGTATGACTCTATTTTGGATTTCGTCGCCAAATTACGTGGTTACAACGATGCTCGCCCAAGACCGTGGTTTTCATTAACAAAACAATCAAGTGAATTGGATGTACGAAAACACTGACGTAAGCTGCTCCATATGTAACACTGATGGCATCTTTTTTATCTTACTGTTAACCCTGCAAAAAAAGGATATATGAAACAAATTGAACCTTAGTGCTATTAAATATGAAATAAGATAAAATCAAAGTTTCTCATTTCTTGTTAATCCGTAAAATTGATGTATGACTTAAAAACTAAAACAACAATCATGATAAAAATACTTAAAATTTATACAAACTGAATTTTCCACATTAATAATAAAGGAATTAAAAATTTGAAAAAAATAATTTAGTAAAATTTAATATTATAAAAAAGAAAAATTTGAATCCAAAGAAGAGCTTCGTAGGAAGCTCACATATATATAAATATATATATATATATATATATATATATATATATATATATATATATATATATGTATATATATATATATAAATAAATAAATAAATATATATATATATATATATATATATATATATATATATATATATGTATAAATATATATCTATATATATATACATATATATATATATATATATATATATATATATATATATATATATATATATATATACCGAAACAAGAAACATGTCTAAATGTTGTATTTAAAACAAGAGATTTCATGAAAAGTGGTTTTAAGACTTAAAAATGTATAATTCAACAGCAATATATATAAAATTATTCTTTATTAGACTGTACGGGGTACAGAGGTCTTATAGTAGGTGTTCTGACAAAGCAATTTCACCATCGTTTGAACATTACTTAAAACTATGAGTAGTATCGTATTTCTATGAGAATATTCTAATTTGGTAGAGGGAAATTTCGGCAAAAATCTCTACAAATTTAACGGCAAATATGAACGAATTCAATTTACATTGTGTATAAATATATTTGCTATTGTTACAAAAAATGCCCCATACAAAAAAGAACAACAAAACATTATTTTGGGCTATATGTTTTCTACATTTGTTTTTATGTACTCAGGAAAAAAATAATTTGAATGAAAAATATGTTCGATAATTTCCATACCTCAACTAAGAATTTAAAAAAAATTTTTGTCAGCAAAACATTTTAATTAAGGATAAGTGCAGATCTCTTTACGTTTGATTTTAATTGATAATAAAGTTTGATAATAAAATCAAATACCCCTGTACGTTATCTTCAAAATGATTTTATAAATGACATATTTTTACTTTCATTTATTCAGTTGTAAGAGTTTTGTTTTGAAAAAACACAATGCATAAAATTATCGAAAACAATATCAAGTGAATTCAATTAATTTTTAAGCTTTTGAATTACGATATACACCCACTAAATAAAAAAAAATATGACTTACTAACTGACACCAAAGTCTTTCCTTTTTAGTATGTGTTCGTTCTTTTTTAGGCGGCGATGAAGACGCGAGGTGAAGATGCCGTCGAGGTGGTAGGGTTTTGATAATCCGTGACTAGTCGGTTCGGTGATTCGGTTTGGTACGCAGTGCCGTAGTTTGACTTTGCATTTTTAGTTAGCGTAGATTGATTCGGTTTTAGATTCGAGCAGTTTATTTCTGGTACTGGTGAACAATCGGGAACGCGTGATTTTGATTGATATTGTCTCTTTTTTATTTCTCTCTTTTGGGCTGGACGTACGGTCGGAAAGATATAAAAATAAAGTAAAGTAAAGTAGGATAGGCTTGGTGGAAGGTTTTGATCCGTTTTAAACTCGGCATTTGATAAATTGTATTCAGACTTAGTCTACTCGCGGGAGACCTGCAACCAAAAATCCTCTTCGAATTTGCTAGCCTACCAGCAGCCACCTCGGAGTAGACTAAGGGTGTCTGGGCTTGTTGACCTGTTGGGTACCGTTCGCAGACACATTTCAAGACTTCACGTCTAAAACTAATGAGAGATCTTTTTAAATTTTCTTCAGCAAATCTCGAAGCGTACGTACGAGAAGTTTAAATTATTACAGGACGCACCTTCAGATGTGAGCCCCATATGGTTGGCCAAATTCTTGATTCCTGTTAGGGACTTTCACACTATGGGATAATAGACCTGTGAAGATGGACCTAGTCTGTAATGAATTTCGAAATGCCCGTGTAGGACACGGGTGCCGATGGTCTGGCACAAGTGTCAGCGAGCTATAAACAACACCGAGCTCAGCTAACTAGCTTCGCTTAACGACCGCGTACGCGTGCTTGACGACTAGCATTTGCGGGATCATATGAGGCGGGTTCTTGTCGAGCCACGAAGCTACACTACAAAATACTTATCACGCGTACTCTACTCTACAAGACGTACCGATCAATTTTTATTATCTTTAGAAATATTCTATTAGGTGTCAATTAAGCTACTCTACAGTAATTCAATATTTTTTTGCCTCGTTAAAGTTAGCGGACACGGAGGCTTGAGACAAACGCAAACATTACACAAAAAGCAACCGTTACTTTCTCCGAAGAAGGTCGTTGCATTACAAGGGGAATGTCAAACCTAAAGATGTTGAAGTGGCTGAAGTGAACTGCTCATCTCTGCGTAAAGGATGGAAACTTGACGGATGTAGTTTACTTTACACTAGTAAAACAACAAACTAAGCAGTTTCGACGGGGTGACCACCTTATCTCTTCAGGAGCAGCCACTCCTGATCACCACGGGGCTGCTCGACCGCTTATGTTTATTATAAGTCATCAGGATTTTGATCTAGATGGGAGGGTGCGTGGGGTCACTAAATCCAGCCAGTTGTTCAATTTTTAGATATCCGTTAGCTTTTCCGTTGAAAATGGAAAAATAAATTGCATCATCAGCAGGATAATAGCTAGCCAGCTAGCAGACGGAAGTGTAATGATTTTCATTTAAATCGCTCGAACGAAATCGGAACTGACCTTTCATCGGTTTTAGACGTGAAGCCTTTGGACGTGACAACGAACTGTACCTGACAGGTCAACAAGTCCGGACACACTAAGTCTACTCCAAGGTGGCTGCTAGCTAGCTAGCTAGTTCGGAGAGGAATTCGGTCACAGGTCTTACGCGAGCAGACTAAGTCCGAGATACAATAACTCAGCCACCGGCTCACATGCCCGTTTCAAACGCGTCAAAAATTCCAACATACGGAAACGAAACCTATCTCTACGTTATTCCGTATTTCCTTCATCCTGCCAGTCCACAACAAAAAAACTAGGCTCAATTTTGCGTTCCCGAATTTTACCGACGCAGTACCGAAAAATATTCTACGTTAAGGTAAACACGAAAAACCCTACTCCACGAAAAATGCAAAACAACCGATGGTACCGCGTACTGCACGCGACACGAAACCGGCCATCCACAGATTTTTACAACCCTACCCTCGTCACGGCATACTTACCGTTTGTTCTCACTCCCACTGGAAAAGAAGGGCAGGCTGGAAAGGAAAGTCGTGTTATTACCTAGCAATTCATGTTATTATGTATTTTGTTGTAATATATGATTGATTTTCTTTTTGTTAGTTACATATGTATATAAAAAAATATGGCTTATACAAAAAGAGAAACGAAATGCATTAATATAAGAATTTTCGCACTTTTTCCTTAAATCTTTTTTAATTTAAGTCTTTTCTTTTTCTTCTCGACCATCTGACTTTGACGATTTGAAAATTGCTTTTATTTTTATTTTTTTGTTTGTGAAGAGGAGGAATAATGTGTAGTTAATATTTTTATTCAATATGCACAAATAATAATTTATGCAAATGCAATGTAATATTTATATTCTGTTCTAGTAACTTTTGTGCCTCTTAAAATATTTAAAATTTTGATAAAGTTTGGATTCAATCAGTATACATATACGCGCTATTCAATGATTTGGATTTTCTGTTATGGCTTTCAATTTGCCTCAAAGCATGCCTTAAATAATTTTTTTTTCTAATCTTAAAACTAAGGAATTATTCTAATGTATGATGCAACTGATTCATAAGACTAACTTTTAAAAAAAAGAAGAAATTTTCATGGAAATAGTATTTTGGGACTGTTATAGAGAGAGAGAGAGAGAGGGAGAATGAAATGGTTTTCCTTTTTAATGTGATATTAGGAAAGATAAATTTCTTGGGAGAAATCTACATAAAACGTTTAAGGATAAAATATTCTGGATAGTATAAAGTTTAAAAGAAATATGTTTGTTCTGTTCATGGGACCGCTGCCTTAAACGACAAATTTCGGAAAAAAAATATTTGTGCAAAAGTTTTGTTGAGTGGTAAAATGTTTAATATAAATTTAAAAATGTTAATACGTGTATAAAAGAATTTTTTCGTTCTGTTGTTCGAACATAAAAATATCGTTGATTTAAAAATATTTTTGAAAAAATATTTTTGTGTTATTTGTGTGTGTGATCACTTGAATAGAATATATCGTTTCTCTTCTTAGTGCATTGTATTGTTTTGCTTACAAAGAAAAATAATTTCCTAACTTATTATCCTGCCACGAATCTCATCTGTTTCTTTTTTCCTAGTTGTTTCTATGCAATAAAGCTTATTAAAAACAATTTGCTTTAAATAAATTATACAAATTACAACTAATCCTTTCGTCTAGATTTAAGCAAAAATCGCTACATTACAATAGCACGCATAAATATTTCAACAACTTTTTACAAGTATTTTCTTTTTTAATCATTTAGTATTTTGTTTTGCTTATCATTTCTTTGTTTCTGCTCATTTTTAATTATTAATTTTTTTTTTTACTCTGCACTACTGTTGTCTGGGGTTCACTTTATAAGGGAGCCAGTTATTTTGCTTATATAATAACTCTAGTCAAGCGTTATTTTGTTTCTAATTGAGCTAAACAATTTCTTTATAAACGAAAAAACAAATAAAACATATTGCGCACTTGATTCTCCCTCCGCCGTTATTTGAACAGCCACTTAGGCATTCCCCGACAAAATTGACGTGGGATGGAAAGTCATCACAGCTGACGTGAGATGGGAAGCTATATGGTAGCAATGTGCTTGTGTATTGGCCGCCAGTAGCGTAGGGCCGATTCATTACACAAGGCAAGGAACCAAATATGAGGGACCGACCCAATTCATCATTTTAAGTTGCATTGGAGGCGACCGTCAACAAGTCATTCATCGTGGACTACTTGAACAAATAAAAATGGAAAAGGTAAAAGAAATTTAGAGAAATTTGGATAAGTCAAGATCTACGCTGCAGATGGAATATTGGTTAACAGTGCACAACCCACAGATAATGTTTTGCTTGGAATGCATTTGAATTCCCGCAAGTGAATTTCAGGGAGCAGTGCATGATAAAGAAAAAATGGTTTCTGGTTGTAATATGCAGTAGTATGAAAAAGTCTATGAAGCTGGTTAGTAATAAATCAGAACAATATGTATGCAATGCACTAAGCTTTTTTTCATAGCTTCTTTTGCACGTTCCCGTGCTACTGTTAAAACACTCAAGCGGTTATGGATTGTAATTTTTTATAATTTTGGTAGAGAGTAGAGTCTGATTTTTCAGGTTAGTCAAATGACAATGGGTAAAATTATAATGTTGCAATCCCCACTCAACAACAGATCAGGTTTTAAATATTAATATTTACCACTTTTTCTAACTTGCATATCAATGGGGACTTGGTTTTATGTAAAGTTAAGACAGAAAGTAATTGCAACGCGTAAAAAGTGAACAAATATATACTGAATTACGAATATGAATGATTGAGGCCCAAGTAAAGTAGGCAGCGGTAGTGAGAGGAGACGGTAGAAGGGATAATTAAACTAATAAAGTAAGATTTTTGATTAAATTAATAAATGTGAAGAATTATCAAAAGCAACAGGGTTTATCGTGAAAACCCCAAACTTTTTGTAATATATCTTTGATAAAAACTATTGCTTTTTTAAGATGTAGCAATTGAGACACATTTCAAACTTGTCGAATTTTTGGCTCATTAACGTTCATTGTTCTTAGTAATTTCCAGACTTCTACGACTATTAATCACATATTATTACAAAAAGCATATAAGGTATTTTCGAAGTCATTTAGGGAGCAGTTTAATTATATTCCTCATCACGCTAGAACTCGGATTTTAGAAAAACCTGAAAATAGTGTATATAAGTACGTTAAAATCTCGTTTGTTCATACTGCTTTCCAATTCGCTTACAACGTGATTACCAATCACCCCTTTTGCTGTGCAGGTAATGCCTAAACTATTTACCAAGTTTGCTCACGGAGGCGCTTACACCTAGTCAGCTGATTATGTCAACAACCCATGGTAGTTCATGTCAAGTTTTGATTGCTTTATTGTGTTCATAATACCGAGCGTCATTTGTCATTAGCTTGGGTGATTTTATCGTGTTCGGAATACCATATCTGGAGGAAAGCTGTAAAGTGATACGGGCGGCGACGATCTTAACATATTAACATAGCAAAAATACTCGACTACGTCAAGGTTAAATTTATTTACACCTCGCAAACCGAGGGAGGCACATAATAGTAAAGGTGATGATTGCAACATCAGATTGTGTTGTACTCATATGTTGAAATAAGCTGCAACTCGTTTTATCAACGGCCTTAAAGCGAGCGTTGTGCTCCAGACGATTCGTATTTTCACTTTCGATATGCTCTAAAAAGTCTCTTTCGGTTGTTTTGTCTTGTCTCAATTCTTAGCAAGTGGGGTTGGTCGAGTAGACAGTTTTTTCCTGATTATATTCCGTGCAATCGTAGTGAGGTTGATTTTGTTTCCATCGTCAATTGTTTGGTGGAGTCTGTCATCACAAAGGCGTAAAAATGCGTTGGACTGTACGCGTTGAGGGTGGCCCGAAACGTGTGAACCATGCTGCTGCTGCGGTCGGTGATTATATTTACTCGTTTGGAGGATATTGTTGTGGTGGCGAGTATATGTTCAACGAATCCATCGATTGCCATGTGCTGAATACACAAACAATGCGGTGGTATGTTGCGGCTGTGAAAAAGGAACAAGATTTATATGATCGACCCGTGAGCCCGTTGAATGAGGATCAACCAGCAAAACCATTTCATAGGTGAGTGCTAGGTGGACGACTAATTCCCCATAAGTATTATGTCATGAATTTCTTTATATTCGCACGCACTGTGCTAATTATGTAAATATTTGATTGCAGCGCCCTTCATTTGCAAATTGATGTACACTTTTACACTTTAATTGCACATTATGTATCTTCGTGATGAGAATACATGGTGCATTTAAATTTGCGTCATGAAATTATACATAATCAATACTTTGACTCAATGTTTAAAAGTCGACATCCGTAACTTGTGATATGCAATAAAATAGAGAGAAGTTAAATGTTTATCAATGCTTCTGTTATATCGGATCATTTATAAAAACCCTTATCTCTTTTTCATTTTAACAAGTCACTTTACACCAAAATGTTTCCGGTGACTAAGTATATTTCAAATAATTTGTATTTACAAAGTTCTCTATTCATCTTTTACTATTTGCACAGAAAGTTTATAACTCAATCGACAATACTCAAAATAAAATTTCAGACTATCAATTTTTTCTGAATCTTAGTGCTTCTTAAGTTCCTTTATTAAAATTCGCCCAATTTGATGAATAAATTGTCTTTTGAATATAATCTTCAAGGATCATTTGAAAAGTTAAGCCGCGAGGAAAGCACTAGCAAAAAGAGAGTTGAAACCCCCCTCACTCGGTTGTTAACTCAATCCCTCGGGGATCACTGTCAGTGGTAGATAAGGTGAGAAAGAACATAATCAACATATGAACGAGTCGTAGATGGCAACAATGAAGGGCTCTTTGACTCTTGTTGTGGACACTTACGTTGGATGAAATCTTGCCAAGACTGCCTGAAGCTGGGATAATATGAAACATGTATTTGTCCTATATTGAAGAACGAAAGTGCGTGCTATCATGAAGGGATTGATTCGGATTGTAAACAATTGATACACCGGAAATAAGGCTTCTTCGTTGCACTACAGCCCGTCTCAAGCCTTCGCTGCCTGCAACAAGCGCCTCCTCTATGGATGGACTTCTTGGATATCTGTTGTTCGTCCATACGATTCACATGGCAAGCCCATTGCAGCTTCTACAATCTTAAAATCGTTAAGAACTCTGGCTCGTCAAAAATTTCATACAGCTCATGTTTGTATCGAATTCGCTTCAATTATCCGCCTCAGGACCCGTCTTTTGAAGGCGTTCCATATGTTTGTAGATGCTTGGGGTAGGGTCAAAACCGAAGTAAGATAGGAAGCCATATGGCAGCAGCGCTTACTACTACACACATGACCATTAGTCGGCCGACTTTGCGGGCGAACTTACGTGTCGGTATATGAAGAATTGTGGAGGTGCCAACGAAAATTTGAGGTTTGGTACGATTTCGAGACGAATTTCTACAGTGAAATCCAGATGGCCCGAGGAGAGCACAATAGCGCGCCTAGTGAAGTGAAAATTATTTCAGTTCTTATAGCCGTTCAATTTTTATCACCCTTCAAAGTGAATAAATAGGAGTTTGTTTACTTCTCAAAGCTTAGCTATCAGTAGAAGGTGCAAACCGTGTGCTTCATTTGCTCGTCGTAAAAAGCGTAGGAGTGCAGTGGACAGTGCACGGCAGCAGTGTGTAACAAGTCAGGACAATGGCGATAGACAAGCTGCAACACCTCAGCTGGAACACCATCTAGGCCTAGAGCCTTCCTCGGTTTCAGCGAAAGGACTGCCTCTTCCAGTTCCGGCTGTGTGAAGAGTGGACACTCGACTGCTGTTTCACCATGGACAACGTCAACACAGACGAGATGGGCGGGAAATGGTGCCCGCACTATCTCGTCCATCTTTTCCGCATCATGTACACAAGGTTTCCGTAGGACACCATGCTTCCGCATAACTAGCTTGTAGCCAAGGCCCCACGGATCGCCTTGTCCACTAGAACTTGTCAGCAGCGAGCCTTGCTGTTGTTAATCAATTTGCGAAGGCAATTCCTGGCCGCCTTATATGCTGCTACCCGGTTGCTTGCCTCGTCACGGTTTCGTGCTCGTTGAGCCTCACGCCGAAACTTGTGACACTCTCTTCGTTTTTCAGCGATTTCAGTTGACCACCAGTGCACTGGGGGCTTGTCGTGCCGGGGTTTTCGACGGGGTATAGAAGCTTTGCAAGCAGTCGTAATGATGCTCATAGTTGATTCCACCACGTCTTGATCCGAATCGCCGTATAGCGGTGCACCCGCTGTGAGTACCTCGACGAACCTCTCGACGTCCATCCTTCCGATGTTCCATCCAATTGTAGAAAGCCGAGAGCACGGACGTCGGGAGACAACATCATTGATCTCAAGCAGAATGCACTAATGATCACTGGCTGACTTTCCAATTTTGTATATTCCGTACTAAGGACTCCGGGGCGAATGTCACGTCCGGTATGGTTCCTTCACAGCCAATACGGCGGAAGGTCGGCGTATTTCCGGTGTTTAGTACGACGAGCGCCGTCCTGGTCGCCATTTCTAGAATTCGTTTTCCCCGCGGATCTGTTTGAGGCATGCCCCATTCGATTGCTTTAGCTTTGAAGTCTCCCCCAACGAGCACATTCTCGTCTGCGTTCGAAACAGCGCCCTCCAAAGCATTAACTTGGCTTGGAAAGATGATATCGATTCGTTCGGTGTTAGGTACACACTAAAGAAGGTGAGCCCTGAGCAACGAACCCACACAAAACCATCCCCACGTCCACAGCTCTCCGCCTGGACATCATTATTTCGAACCCAGATGGCAGCAGGACCAGTTTCATCAGGATACCATTATGCTGAACTTTTATCATGATGTTGCTCACTCAGCAGCATAAAGTCGGCTTTCATGTACCTCGCAAACTGCTCAAGCAGATTTTGTGTGGTTGAACTGCGGTGTAGGTTTAGCTGCAGGATGCGGGTCATCGAAGTTCTGATTTTGCCTTGGCTAGGGCTTCCTGCAAAACCCGGCATTTTCCTGATCCCAAAACGTGTCCAAAATCAGGTCTTGGATCAGCGCCCTTGCAAAGAATACAGTGTGCCACCTTCGAACACTCTTTTCTTTTATGTCCCATTTCAGTATTGTTTATTTATTGCAGAAAATCAACTTACAGACTAGTAGTCCAATTACAATTCAATTAATATAATATTTAAATACAAACATAAGAATTGAAAATATGGAAGAAATTAAAGAAAAAAGATCACAATACGAAATTAAAAATTAAGATTTATAGGAATATTTATAAATTTGATTTTTCATTGAAGTTTTGAATACGCCAAGAGACTGTAGTAGAGGACCAAGACTTCGCTGGTTGTGAATACGAGGTAAGCGTAGCAACGGAGAGTGGAAGAAGGTGTTAATACGTGCATACGGAACCTGAAATTGAAGCGAGGATCTATTAGGGCGAGCCGCGTCGAATGTATTTATTTGCCTGCATAAATTTTGAGGTAAAAGGCTATGATGAAGCTTGAATAAAAGACATTCGTCAAGGAAAGATCGTCTGGGCTCGAGGTCAAAGTATGTAGTCGGTCATCATAAGGGGAAAAAGGAAGGTTGAATTTGAAGAATAGAGACCGTGTGAATCTGCGTTGAACTGGCTCAAGAGCATCGATGTGCTTCCTGTGGTACGGACTCCAAATTTGGGAGCAGTACTCTAAATGACTACGTACTAGTGGGAAGTAAAGACACATAAAGGATGTGATATGGTGAAATGACGAAGCGGATCGTAAAATAAATCCAGTTAAGCGGGAGGCTTTCTTAATAATTAGAGCAATGTGGAGATCAATCTTCAGTTTACAATCGAAAAGAACACCAAGATCATTGAAGGGGGTTACATTGCTCAAAGGGATACCAACAAGCCTATACGTTGAGAGAAGAGGACATTTTTTACAGGAGAATGTCATCTGATGGCATTTGGAAACATTTAAGGAGAGATGGTTTGATTCACACCAGTCACTAAGTCGCTGAAGATCGGTTTGAAGGATATCCACATCTAACAGGGAATAAATAACTCGAAAAATCTTAAAGTCATCAGCATAAAGGAGACAGGGGGATGTGATAAGAGAAGGTAGATCATTGATAAAAAGTAAAAATAGTATGGGGCCAAGTATTGAACCTTGCGGAACTCCCGAGCTCGGGTAAAAAGAAGAAGAGAAGCAAGTGTTTAAAGTGACAACACATTGACGATTCAGGACATAGGAGAGAAGCCAGGAATAGAGGCAACTAGGGACATTGAACCCAAAAAGTTTCAAGAATAGGAGAGAGTGATCCACTAAATCAAAGGCTTTAGAAAAATCCGTAAAAATAACGTCCACTTGTTGTTGTTGATCGAGGGCAGCTGCAATATGATGGGTAAAAGAAAGTAAATTTGTAAGGGTAGATCTGCCTCTGACAAAAGCATGCTGTTGGTCTGCTAAAGATGGGAGGACAAGTGGATATCTCTTTTCAAGAATTTTACTAAAACAAGGAAGAAGGGAAATACCTTGATAGTTTGAGACGATATTACGATCACCAGATTTGAAAATAGGAAAAATGTGGGCTATTTTCCATTGAGCGGGGAAAACCCCACAGGATAAACTCAAGTTAAAAATAATTGAAAGGGGAAGATAAAGCGAAAAAGATAAAGATTTTGCTAGAAAATTTGGAATGCCATCAGGGCCTATACTGGTGTTGTTGTCAAAATTATTTAAGAGTTGCTCAACCTGCAAGTGGTTTGTACGAAAATGAGTAGAGGAAAAAGCGGAAGATGATTGGTTGAAGGAAGGGGACTGCTAAGCCCTGCCATAAAGGAAGAAAAATAAGAAGCGAAGAGTTCACAAGATTCTTGAGGAGAAGACGATGTGACGCCATCTAAACCAAAATTATCAGGGGCATGATGAGAGGTCCTTAAAGATTTTACGTACGACCAGAACGCACGAGTTTGATTCGACATTAACGTAGTTTCAATGTGGTTAACATATGCATGAAGTTTTCTTGGCCGCGGCACGACGCTCTTTAAATTTAAGAGGTCAATTGGAAGACCACTGAATAAGAATTTTCTGCGGGCAGCATCTTTAGCTTTAATTGCAGTGGCAACATCTGACTTAAACCAAGGAGCATCTTTAGGTCTTCTTGCTGGACACACAGGAGTAAATTGCGAGATTAAGGACGAAAGAAACATATCGAGCTTATCAACACAATCTTCAGTGTGGAGATTGCTGAAGAAGGAATACCAGTTCACGGCATTAAGGTTAGCTTCCATGCTCGATAAATCGGCTTTTAAAAAATTAAAGCGAGAAGGTGAGGAATTCTTCAAAGAACGAGAAGATGTGATAGCAAGCTCAATAGAGAGCGGTGGATGGTGGGGATCAGCTCTGACAAAGGATGAGAGTGTCACCGATGCGGACAGAGAAGAAGGTAACAAGTTGGAAAGAACAAGATCAAGCAATTTGTTATTGGCATAAGGAAAAGTGTTGTATTGGATGAAAGAACTGAGGGAAATAAAAGAAGAAAGAGCAAAAGACACGCTACCGCCAGAAACTATGGAGGCATACAAATCATTCCAAACCATAGAGGGCAAATTGAAGTCACCACAGACCAATATAGGGGTAGAAGGGAAACGAGCATTAATGAAGCTCGAAAATTCTGCAAAGAAATGTTCGTAAACAATAGCAGGACTGTTACAAGGGATATACACAGGTGATACGAGGTAGGAAAGAGAATCAGATAGAGAGACTAGCACAATTATACACTCAACAGGTGAAGATGGAGTGAAATCATCACAGGATTTGCTAGTAAGGGAAACATGTATACCCACTAGGACGCCTCTACCGTCAGACTTACCAGTAGCATCACGGTCTCTATCTCTGCGGAAGATTAAATGGTTCGAGAGTAGCTCACTATTACTAATGTCATCTGTCAGCCATTTTACCGTTAGACAGATAATATTATACGGAAAAATGATGGAAGAAATGCGAAGTTCAGTAGTCTAAGTCCTCAGGCCACGAACATTTTGGTAATAGCAAGTTAAGGATGAATTACGAGACCTAAGAGATGTTTCTTCTGGAGCGAAAGGACACAGGATGGTTCCGCTTACGAATCGGAGAGAACTTTTTGACGAATACGCCAGGTGGCCAAAATTCCTTATCAAGCAAGATACTTAGGTTAGCTGGAACAGTAATTTTAAAAGACGCAATCAATCGGTTCGTCTTTCCATCAGGCGTAAGCTTGGTGCACTGGAGCAACTCAGGACTAAAGTTCAATTTGTACTTTATATGAGCGATGATGTCTTTGACTGGCGTGCTATATTCTAATCTCGAGAGAAATATTTGTTGCGGCGGGGATATAGCACGCAGGGGGGCGCCAGGTTTCATCGCAGTAATGTTCACCGCATTTCTAACATAGAGAACTCCTATCGGGTCCTTTGCATACTTGTGCGGTTTGACCATAGCCTAAGGTATTCGCAAGAAATTCCCACTGCGTTATCGGTACTGAAGTCAGTTTAACATTAATATCGATCTCTTTCTTGCCTTGCTCCAATTTTTGTCATATTACTTGTCTTCGGCGGCAATCTATACTTCTGCGAATCCTTGAGTTAGAATGCATGTCTTAAAACCTTAACAAAACAGATTTTATCACTGATGTGTATATTTTGAAGTGTTTATCATATGCAGCCTGCTTTCAGATTCTTCAGAAGGTAAATACAACTATCTCGGATATTTCTACTCATTGATCACCGCCTCTTAGTCTTCTTCTTTGGAGTAAGAAATTCTCAGGTAAACGTTATTTTGATGTTATCCCTTGAAAAGCGAGCTTTGCTTATTCGAGTGTTGACTCAAAGAAACAGTGCCCGACTGTAATGATTTTCGTTTTATCGGAGCCGACCTCTCATCGGTTCTAGACGTGAAGTCTTGGAACGTGACAACGGACTGTATCCTACAGGTCAACAAGTCAGGACACACTTAGTCTACTCCGAGGTGTCTGCTGACTAGCTAGCTAGTTCGGAGAGGAGTTGGGTTGGGTCTTGCGCGAGCGGACTAAGTCCGAAATACAAGAATTCAGCCACCGCTTCACATGCCCGATTTAATAACGCGACGAAAACAAAACCATACGGAAACGAAACCGATCTCTACTTTATTCCGTATTTCTTCTATTCATCCAACCAACAACAAATACTGTATCTAATTCCGCGTTCCCGAATATCACCGATGCGGTACCGAAAAATATCCTACTCTAACTCAAAATCCGAAACAACTTATCTAATAAAAAACCGGAAAACAAATTTTGGTACCGCGTACCGAGCGCGACACGAAACCGACCATCCGCGGATTTCTACAACCCTACCCTCGTAACGGCATACTTACCGTTCGTTATCAGTCCTGCTGGAAAGGAAAGACGTTGTTACATTTAGCAATTCATATTATTTGTTTTTTATTATTAAGTCTGTATACCTCGAAATACATTTCAACTATCCTAATACTGTAATCAACACCGAAATATAGATTAACTAAGGAAAGGGAGAGAGATTATTTAGTTTCTGTTTGTTTACTAATAACTTCACATAAAACAATTTCGTGATAAAAACTGATATCTGAATTTATCGTGTTTTTTGTTCTAAATTTTAAATATAACATTTTTAATGCGAAGCACTTTTATTATCCTAGTAATTGATTTTTTCTTTTTTCGCACATTTTTAATTATTTTGTCTCGAACTTTCATTTAAGCTTGCATGCTTTCAGTGTTTCGTTTCAAATCTTAATCTTTCCAAAACTACCGAGAAATAAGTGCTAATGTGTGATACAAATTTTAGATAAAATCATTTTTTTCCGATAATTATTCATTTAGATAAAGTTAAATAGAATGATTATTCAATTTTGCTATAAACGTAACTAGTGGAAGCCATTTGTAGGTAAATAGTTATAAAAAGCTTTAAGAAAAAAATCT
The DNA here is from genome assembly GCA_963969285.1 of Odontomyia ornata. NCBI lineage: Eukaryota > Metazoa > Arthropoda > Insecta > Diptera > Stratiomyidae > Odontomyia > Odontomyia ornata. Next base: position 42,082,764 of record OZ017740.1, on the reverse strand, counting down.
GATCCCGTTAATGCGAAAAAGTTTTTTTTTTCCCTATTTTTTCTTTTTAATTTATTTAATTTAATTTAAAATTTGGGAAAATATTTCGTTTGAAATATTTTTGGAATGTACTGTCCTTAAAACGGATCTTTTAATGCAAAAACTGCGCTCAAAATAGAAGTCAGAAAATTTGAAAACCTATTCTTGCTACCCAGCAACTTATCACTCAAAAATTATTTTTTGTGTTTTTAGTGTAAATTGAAAATACTTCTACTCTTTGATAAAATATCTACATATTATTTTTATGGAGTCCAATGCTTGCGAACTGATCAAACGCATTAAAATCTTATTTGATTAAAAGTAATTCCAAATGAATTCATTATAGAGGTTCAGGTAAAGCAGTTTTTTTTTTGTTGTTAGAATAACTACGAAGTAAGTGCTACCAATTTGATTCAACTTGCACCCGAATACTACTCGTATGTATTGAGTGGAATTCACTTGATTAAAAATGCTTGACAAATATCTAAGTCGGAATAGGAAACTTAGATATTATCAAGAACACTACATGAATTCGTTGAATGAATCCAGTAGGTCTAAACGATTCCCGATTTTGGACACAGAAACCTAGCTACCACTATTAAATGGAATATGGTTTTACAAACCACTTCATACAGATGAAAAGAATTGCCTTTAAACTGTCGTAATATTCTCAGACTAGATAACTTCAAGGCAACTAATTGAATTCCTGGCTGAAACCGATCGAACATAGGAATTATGAAGAATTTACTTCAATCCATGAGAATTATCACTCACTGGAGGATTCAAATGGAGCAATGAATTATAGTGATACTCCTGAACAAGTTATTTGTGCTATTCAATTTACAATTGATTTTCAAAACCTCAACCAAACAAAAATTTAACGTACAGGCCTCTGTAGAGGGTTGAACAAAATTCATTCTTTCAACAAGTGATAGAACTTTAGTGTCGATTTGTAAGATTCGTCCTGCATCATCTGGATAATCCTTCACAATTAAGCTAACTTTGCTTACAATAACGTTGTTTACGCTAATTAATGGAACATGACACATTTTCCTAGAAAGGAAAACAAGATTTTGCTATGACTCTTACTTGAGCTATCTTGCGGCGTGAGTGGTCTCTCTAAGACTTTTTGAATTACTTCTATCCCATCACCACGTTTCTGTTCACTACTAGCTGATAAATTGTAGACCCTTTCTGGTGTAAATAATGTGAAACTATAACCTTGATCTTTCGCCCCAGCTGGCGCTCCAACACGAACACTATAGCCATCCATATTATGACCTAGAAATATTTCTCCTTTCGGATATGCATCCAACGGCTCATCATGGTACATTAATTTCCGATTATCTAGAGTAAACCAGCGCCGTTTATATCCATCACTTGGCCGTGGACCTGTTTTTAAAAGCCATCCTTCTTTTGTGAAGTCATGCGTAAGCAAGCCTACTAGTTCAGTCTCACTCGCCTGTTCGGAAATACATTTATTCAAAAATATAGGCAAATAGGGTTGCACTTACTGTACAAGCGACTAAACCGGAAAAAATATGAGGCACACACAAGTCTTGGCCACAGGGAACCGGCCTACAGTCGACTCACCGAACCAAATTATCGCACAGCCAGAAACGAAACTGAAGCTGGTAAACTTTCGTCCCATGGGAAGGAAGGCGGTGAAGCATTCAAAACCAGGGCAGAGGCACTTCAAACTCGAGAACAACTTCTCTACCTTTCTAATCCTTATTTGCAACACCATGAGCAAACTCCTTCGCTTAGCTGTAAAAATGAAAATCGCGTAACTGTAACACCGCCTAATATTTTCAATGTACCTCCGGCAGTGAAATATCAACAGAACTCGAGAATGCGCGAACTGTTCTGCGTCGCAAAAAGAATTACGTGAAACTCCCAGACAAAACTGAAGTAGGATGGTAAGTCATACGGTTGCACATTGCATATGTGTTAGTCGCCTGCTAATGGTCATGTGTGTGGTAGTGACGTCTGATGCCATCTGGCTTCTCATCCAACGTCAAGTTTCACACACGTGATGCTCATGATTCCTCTCAGCTGACCAAAAGCGGTTCAGGAACAACGAGAAGTTAGAGGATGCGTCCCGATTTCGTCGACGTCGATAACGACTGACTAATAACCGCCAGTGGCGTAGGGCCGATTCATTACACGACGGATTTCAAGAAATAAGAGAATCAGCCTGCGGATGTCAAATAAACGAAATATTATTCTAATTGTTTATACGCCAAACGAATAATTTAGAATATATTTCAGAGCCACAATCATAACCTTTTTTCTTTAAATTCGGAATTTATTTCAACTTTACTGTATGGAATAACTTTTAATCTAATATATTGTTTTGACTTCATTATAGATATGGCCATACAGTGGTCACATACAACGATAAAATATATTTATGGGGAGGACGAAACGATGGATGTTCCTGCAATGTGCTTTACTGCTTCGATGTTGAATCATTGACTTGGTCACGTCCCGAAGTTACAGGAGATATTCCAGGTCCTCGTGACGGTCATTCGGCTTGCGTTTATAAAGATAAAATGTATATTTTTGGCGGATTCCAAGACGATATAGATCAGTTCTCGTTCGACGTACATTGCTTAGACTTTAAAACAATGACATGGCATTACGTGCAGACTACAGGAACGCCACCATCATATCGTGATTTTCATTCAACGGTAGCCATTAACGATCGCATGTATATATTTGGTGGACGCGGTGATAGACATAGTCCGTATCACAGTATGGAAGAGATCTATTGTTCAGATATCGTTTATTTGGATCTGCTGACAAATACTTGGCACAAACCCCGTACAACTGGAAATGTTCCTGTTGGCCGACGCAGTCACTCAATGTGTATGTTCTTTAGAATTGGCCGAAATGAATATAAGACTAAATACGAAATTCTATTTACAGTTATTTATAAGGACCTAATTTATGTGTTCGGTGGATATAACGGAATTTTAGATGAACATTTTAACGATTTACATACATTCGACCCAAAAACAAATAGATGGAGGGTTGTCAAACCTCACGGAAATGAACCGTCAGCACGTCGACGACAGGTTTGCTTGGTTGTAGGAACTAAAATGTTTTTATTTGGAGGAACTAGGTAAGTCTCATTTTAATAAAATGTTCACAGCTATAATATGTTGTCATTACAGTCCGGGTAAAAATGCAACCGAAGAGAATTTCCCATTTTTAATAGACAATAGTGATACTCATATTCTGGATTTTGAACCATCGTTGAAAACTCTTGCAATAATGACTGTCTTAGAAAATCGAATCGATTATAAATCACTGCCTTACCATATAAGGTAACTAAGATATACATCAAGTAAAATTTATTTTAATTTGTTTTTGAATTGCCACAGATATGATATACATGTTATGACAACGCCAAATACAATAAGCCGATCAGCAAATCAAGCAGGATAAATTTTTTAAAAAACCTTTTTATAATCGCAATGTAAACGTTTAATCTCGTTTTATCTCATCAAATACAACGTGAAAAGTATGTTTTCAATTATTTGAAAATTTTATTTAATGATCCAATATGCCAACCATCTTTAACTGAATATCCTTTACAAAGTCTAGTTTCATTGTTCAAACTGCAATAAAAATTAAATCAAATTACAAGCAAGGATATCAGTTCAACAACCAACGTTTTTTGATGACGACAAAATAACAAAAGTGCCCAGTTGAACGGTGCCCATTTATGTAAATTGAATCCAACCATTATTGATAACAAATATGTTCCTAATATTTCCTACGTATTATTTTTATTTTTATCCTAAAGTAATTATTTGATGGAAATTGCCACTATTACCATAAATAATCCTGAAAGTGTGATGTCAAAATGGATAATGTCACCAAATCAGTAAGAGCATATACGTAAAAAAATAAATAGAACTTCTATTGCTAGGTCCAAACAAAATCATATTGTCTTGTTAATTGCCAATGTATTTTAACTGCGTTAGAGTTCAGCTTATGTACTGTAAATGTATAGAGGAGCGTAACAATTTCTTGTCCTAATTTTATTTATTTTCATGATTTTTGTACTGTGTTTGACAAACAATGAAAATGTATGTTGATATAGCTAAATACCTCGGTAAAATTACTAACCAATCAGCACAAGATTTTTAAATAGTAATTCTGTAATCGACTTTTAATTAATATTTAAGTTAAATTTATATATATACTGAATGTTAGATAAAATTTGATAACAATGATGGTATTGTGTTTACTAATATAGAAAATAAACTTGCTTCAACGTTACCTTTATTTTTATTTTATAAAACCAAAGAGTGGTGGCTTGGTGTGGTTAGTCTGATATTTCAGTTAATTTACATAGGAAGATAATAGAAAAACAGCTGATATTTCGATAAACTGTTTGAAATTTGTGGCAAGAAAACAACTCAATAATAAAGTTTATTGACAGAGTCAGAGTTAACAGAGTCGCCTTTTTTCAGACTTTAGCTTATTATGAACAGATACAGTTCAAGCTGATTTTATAATTAAATACCCGTTTTTTTTTGTTAAAAATCCGCCGGGCTTTGCCTTTTGAAGTGCTCACTTAAAAAGGCAAGGCCCAATGGCTTTGCAAGAAAATGACAATTGTCCTGCAGATATCAAATAAACAAAATAATTGACTTAAATAACAGATTGTTTGTTGCGATTGACAATTATGTATGCTGAAAAAAACGGAGACATCACTAATCAAAAGTACATAGGCTACAAATTAAGAAAAGGGTTAAAAAGCAAGTTTGGCGTTTAGAGGATACTATTATTTAACATGTAACCGTACGATGGCTGTGGTATAATCGCAGAAACCATTGCCTGTAAAAACAGCTTAGAAATCCTTCGGTATATTGAGTTAACATACAGCGATGTCTTCACGATAGGTTTGCTTCGAGCTCGCCAATTAAATTAGGTATTTAAGGTAAGTCCATCGGCTCGTTCACTTCCCACGATTTTGAGATATCATGTAACCCAAGGTAAGAATCTTTATATTATCACAAGAATCGGCAGCATCCTTCGACGATGTTGTATCAAAACTTTTGTTTCCGGACCGTTTTCACCTCGGGGTAATATCAAAACAAAAAATTTGTTATTTCCTTTTTTTGGGTGAATTATACTTCTTATTTCCTCATACGCACGTTTCGGACGGTACTTCCTTCCCCCCTCAGTGAGCAAATTAGTTTGTGAATTAGCTACTTTTATACTTTCTACTTTTTTGAAAACCCAAATTTAACTATCCGTTAATTGCTTTAAGCTAAAACCAGGTAATCTTATATCATATTTTACATCTATATCTACTAATCTATATTGAAGGCAAATTTTACAATAGCTAATTACTTTTGTTACTTAATCTAGGTTTTTTTTTTGTTTTTCTATCCGGCTGATGTGTAGGCTTTCGTAAGGGTCCAATTTCCGTTGATTTATAACCTCTTTGATGACTCTAACGTTGTCGTTGCTTATTGCGTGGTTCATTTCGATTACATGCTTCGCCACTGTGGACTTAAGACTGCCTTGTCTCTTTTTGCCAATTTGGCAGTTTTCAGCTTCTTTGAAGTGCTCCTGCAGTCTTGAGCCGATCAACCGTTTGGTTTGTCCGATATATACAGCTTCGCATTCCAGGCATGTTATTTTATAAATGCCATTCTTCTTGCACATATTTTTCGGATCCGTTGGGCTTCCGAGAATGCTTTTCAGTTGCATACTCCTGCTCGAGCCAACTATGTCAACGTTCCTTTTCTTCAGTATTGTTTTTGCCCTTAGAAACAATGTTGAGTACGTTATCGCTGCTTTAATATTTTTGGATTCACTATTTTGCCGGATTAATGTGGTATGGTGGTTTATTGCGTCCTTCGATTTCTTTTTATTAATCATTTGGTCGATCATTGTTTTACGATAACCGTTAATATCTGCTATCTTTTTGATGTTATCCAACTCCATTTGATATCGGTCTTCGCTGAGGGACAATGGCGTTAGCTGGTGTACCATATGATGAAATGCCGCCAGTTTTTGCTGTATTGCGTAGTTTGACGATGCTGGTATTGTCCGTTGTGTTACTGTGGGTTTCCTGTAAATATCAAATTGCAGTTGTTAATCTTGTCGGATGATGACCACATCCAAGAATGAGATTCTTCCTTTGTTTTCCCGCTCCATGTTAAATTGTATGTTGTTATTTATCGTGTTTAGTTTTGTCAACATTTCTTCAAGCTCCGTTGTTTTTACCATCGCTGGTACGCCATCCACACATCTAAGCCACACTCTAGGCATCATTCCGAGCTCTTCTATTCTCTTTTCCATCGCTGTCATGTAAATTTCTGCCAATACCGGTGAAAGTTCCTCGTACCGTTTTGAAGAACTTGCCCCGAATCGTAAAAAAATGTTCGGCCATGCATAGTGTAGCCAACTTTACGTATTGCATGTTTCCTCCATTCCATTGTTTCATCTTCTCATGACAGCCATTGCTCGAACTCATGTAATGCCGATTTTATAGGTATACTGGGAAACAACGACTTTACATCAAATGACACGATTGTTTCGTCGTTATTAATTGGACCACCTTTCTGGAGCTGATTGATGAGTTCCGCTGAGTTTTTGATCAACCGCGCACCGCAAATATTTCCTATTTTGTTGCATTCTTGCACTAGCCATTTTGCTATTTTGTACGTAGGGGAACTAAAGTCCTCTATAATTTCCCTAATCTCGTTTCCTTCCTTGTGTATTTTTGGCTGCCCTCTTAATTGGGGGAGGACTGGGTTCGGGTCTCGTAAGTATCCTATATTGTTGATTACATCTTTACACTCCTTAAGTGTTTTTTCCACTTGTTTTATGGATTCTTGTAAAGGATCCTTTCGCAATCCAAAAAACCTTCCGCTATTTAATATTTTTGCAATCGTTGTATCATAATCGTCCTTGTTCATAATAACGAAATTGTTCCCTTTATCTGCCTTTAGGTAATAAACTGGCTTCTCCTTTAGTTGTTTTATTAAACGGGTTTCCCTTCGACTGCCATTTTTCTTTTTTATGCGGACAATCGCTTCTCGTATTTCTTTTCGGATAGTTTCCTTCTCGTTTGTTTCATATTCTACATCTACTATGTGATCGCACATTCTATATCTACTATGACGTCGTCCAATGGTATATTCCTGGGAGATACAACGTAACCAATTTCTTTGTTCAGTAAACATAGCTCGTCTTCGCTAAATTCGATTTATTAACCACGGAATTAGGGATGATTTTCACTTCAATATGTTTGTTTATTTGCGCTCTTCTCACTCTATTCTTCGTGATAAGCCTGCGGCTATACCGCAGCTCATCTTCTTCTAAAACATTTGGGGTTCTGCTATTTCTTAGCCGAAGATACGGACATAGTCTAGGGACGTGTGCAAGTACTGGCAGGATAGCTGTCTCCGGTATCATGGGGCGGGTTCTTTTTCTCCAAGTCCAATACAAAGTATTTCACAAGTACAAGTAACTGACTGAACTTATTGGACTAACTAGAAAGAGAAGGCCGAGGCTAGAACTAAAGGAGCTACCTATCTGCTTATTGTCTTACTTTGGCAGTGCGGGCGAAGAGGACGAACTCGTCTTTGACTAGGGGTGTTTTTGTCCACGAAAAGAGGTGGGGCATCCAGCCGGACCTAAGGTCCCTATGGTACGAGTCCACATGCGAGGACTCTCCATTCCGCCAAAACCCCTGCAACGTTTAAAACTACAGCCCGATGGCTTGACTAGAGTTGGGGATACTCGCCAACGTTGCGGGTCCCATACCCGGTGAGGTGTGAGAAAAAGTAGAAGGAAAAATAAATAAAAAATAAAAGAATTGCCGAAAACAAAAATTAAGTTCTAACAACTGCCAATTCTCCGCGAAGAAAAGTGAACATTCAAACGAGTGTATAAAAAGATGCAATTTACTGATGTGAAGCTTCAATTGGAAGTGTTTTATCTTACAACCTTTGTTTCGCAGTTTGAAAGACTTAATTAGAAGTAGTGGGATACTAAAAATTTATGACCGTTTGCTAAATAAAGAATGTATGCAAAATTTTAAAATGAATGAATGAATTTCAAGGATTTTCAAAATCCTTCGCGGAGGTCCAGAACATCGGAAATAAAACAAACCTCAGGACACAGTCGAGCAAAACGATATCCAAAATACCACACTTGGTGAATGCAGTATCAGAAATTTGGGCAAATTTATGTATTTAATTGCCAAAGTAACGAAAACTTGCGATGAAAGAGACGAAATACGCCAAAGAATAAGATATTTTTTTCAGTTTTGATGATCTTGAAGACCAGCTGCATACAGAGGATAACATAGCTCCAACTATACAAATCTGTTATAAGACCTGTGCTATGCTAAGGATGTGAAACATAGACCCTAACCCCAGCATCCGCAAACATTTTGAACGCTTTTGAGAGACGTGTCCTGAGGCAAGTAATCGGAGCAAAACTAGAGAAAAAGGCGTCCAGCTCTGCAGAGTGCATTCCCGCAATTCTGTGCGATTTGCTGACTGTTACTTCAATCTAAACCCTGCTAATTTGTTGTTTGAACACAAAAGTATTTTGTTTTTGATATCCGCATCAAATATTATCTGAAATCGTTGCCTTCAAACTCAGGCCCATAAGGAAATCAATTAACTTACTTGATGTCACTTCGCGTACCGGAAACAGCTGCTCAGTAGCCCTAAATTTCCGAAAACAGCTGGCCAGAAAACTTGAAAGTAGCATCTCAGTAGGCTTTTGAGATTGTCAAATATGATATTTCTCAGATGAAATTTAGCCAAAATGATACAAACGAGAGGGAAATACATATATTTGCGCGCTTATGTCTTCGACACCATACATCTAAAATAAGTCGTTGACATAGTACTGACAAAATATCAAACTACAGTCATATATACCGTCAAAAATCTTTAGAAAATTTGTTTGACTTGAACAGCACTAGATGGCGTTGGTGAGGCTACTCCAAGTGGTTAGTTCGCGACGTGACGCAGTGTTTCCGCTTTCGGGCCTGAGTAAGAAGGCAACGCTGATATGCATCATTTGGATTGAACGGTTGAATAGGTGTTGATCGAGATGTAGTGCATGGCAATCTGATATTATGGCTCCTGATACGCATGTTTCTTGCAGGTGGTGTTTTTGCCCACTTGAATCTATTTTTTCCGTAAAAATATCTAGTAGAAATGGTCTGTACATCCACTTCTTCACCTTGGTAGGTGTCTTCGCTTTCAGACAATTTAGAGTTTGAGTCATGATCACTCGTTATCACAAACCCCTCTTTATTGTCAGAAAACTCATTTTCTGAGCGGGTGGTCGGAACATTATTTCGAGATATGGGTGAATTTCTATTAATTTCATCTACATCACGATATAATTCGTTCAACCACTACTCTATTATATCATCTCTGTTTGTAGAAATATTCCTTCGGTTTGCTATCACAAATAACTGAAAAAATAAAATTAATAATCAACAAAAACTAAAAAAATTACGCAACTATAATGGTGGGTCCCACGGACCCGCACGCACACCAATACTTATCTTTGTAGTAGCGAGCGAAGCACGGCCGTTTCCTTCAACGCGCTGTCGGAAGGTACCTAGGAGCGGGAGGTGCTGAGGCACAAGCCCTGTCTTTTACACGCGTTCAAAGATTTAACATGAGTCAACTGGACCCACGACTACAGTTAAGAGTTAAGTAAAATTTTAAGGGAATAGTAATACTGCTCTATTGAAGATAATTTAGATGTTGGAATCTTTGCTTGGACCCCGGAAAATATGACGAGTTGACAACCTCTGGTAGACGTATCTGCAATTTCTAAGAATTAAAAATTCAATTTCCAGGGGGAGACATTTTAGCGGAGCCCCGTTGCGGCCGGGGCGACGATTCCGTACAAAGTAGAGGTTACTGCGACAGTGACAAGTTATTTTCTAATTTTGAGACCAAAAAATGGTAATTAGGATTGAAAAACCTACGTGGGATTTCGGAAAAATTGCAAGTCGAGATAATCAATATGTGCCAACGGCAGAAAATTAGGACCGGAAAATTCTCTTTATTAATACTCGTAGATAAAGCTTCATTAACTTCGTAATAAATGGAAGTTTGAAATACGAAATTGGGTTTACTTGCTGTTTCCCTTTCGATCAATATGGAATCCTAAGTAAAAAAAAAACACTATCCACAATTTCCAGATCATAGTCTACTAAGGTCTCCCTTGTATGAGCCATGAATTTAGTTTCAGTTTCACTCACTTAGAAGCAATTTATTGAATTAATGTACGATATCCAACAATGTTTCAATAAAATAAATCAAATACAATTTTCTGGTAAATCTCTATCCTTTATTTATAAATATTCTCGATTATCACTAGATGTTTTCATTTTTCAAGCTACACATAAATTCTTTCCAAACGATTTCTTCTATTATCAAACAAACAGGATTCCGCTCGCAGAACTCCGACCAGACCAGCAATTGTTAGTATTTGGTTGAGCCAAGAAATATGTGATGGAAGTTTTCATGTGTCATGTAAATCAAAATGAATAACTGGATGCAAATTAGAACAGCAAGGAAAAGTAAATTTCAGAAGCTCTTATCCCTCTTAAACTGCTCCTTGATTTCAGTCCAATTTGCTTTTGTGGGTTCGTAATTTTCTGGTTCATCGATTAGTTTCCAATTTGGTGACGGTTTGTCCGTAGACAGCCAGTTGAAATCAGCAATGTCCCGATAATTATTCACACTTTCATCCAACCCCGACTTTTTAAAGTCAATATCGATCCCTGAATATTCATAGTTATAGGAACCAACTTCTATCTTTGTACAATCTTCAATGATTGCTCGGCATGTGACGTGCAAATACAAACGGATATTTGTGGATGAATGCAATCGAAGTTGTTGACACGCAGCCACTATCTTACAATTCAAGCAATTTTCTGCAAATAATGAACGCGCGATGGGACCGCAGAGAAAAGTACAATTTTCCGTGTTGGATATTTGCACTGAGCCGGCATGACCTCGTATTTCCACAAAGCAGTTTCTCAAATTCGAAATTGTAACATCCTTACTATCTACTTCCGTTCCGACTAGCAAAATATAATCATTCGTCCGGTCCGACAGGGTCCAAGAGAATTTGGTCTTTTCACTTGCGAAATCACACTTATCTACACCGATGCTGGTCTTCTGAACAGCATTTGACTTCAGGCTGTTGGCTTTTTTGTTGTTGAAACCAAATTTTTTCTTCGGCAGCAATTTTTGTCGAACTTCTTCTGACTGCGCCGTCAGCTCATTCAAAATATTCTGGCATGCTTTGATTTTGTAGTCGGGAAGGAATAGTGTCGAATTTGAGAGGTATCTTTGTAGCTCCTGAATCTCGTTATTGATTCCAGCAAAGATTCTAGTCAAATCAGCCGTACCTTTGTGCACGTTATTGATGTTCTTCTCAATCTCCTTTGCCTTGTCCGAAAACGTCTGCGCAAAATAATCAGCTCCTTCAAATTCCGTGTTTTCTTTATTGCGAATTTCTAGTTTTGCATCCAAATAATTCTGTCGGTCTTTGTTGCGTTTGTTAAGACGTTCGAGTATTAGTTCTTTTTTGTTAAGATTTACACTGTTATCACCCATTTTATGTTTTTATAAATTCTACTTCTACTGATACTACTTGTTTCAAAAAGTTTTCACTACTTGTGCAATGTCTCACACTTGATTTTTACTTGTCTTTATTACTTTTTGAAATATAAACAGGTGAATCTTCGCCGGTTGCTGCTTGTTTCAGTTTTTGCATAAATAATATTTTACGTTTCTCTTCTTCTGATAGGGTCGTCGTTTTTGAATATTCCTTAATTTTCGATAGCTTTTCTTCAGATGGAGTTGTTAGCTGTAAAAGACCGTAACCAACACCTCCGAGTGCTGTTAACCAGAGAAAAGATTTGTAGTAGACTGAACCTGCCATTTAATGCTTGAAAATGAGAGGGAGATTACTTTGAGTCCTCCTTGTTTCGGGACTGTTGACCTTTCCAAACGGCGTAGTCGAGTTTGCGGACGTTGTTATCACCAAGCAATTCACCAATTTGATAGTAGCTTTCTAGTATGGTGGGGAAATTTTGATTCATGTACTGTCGAAAATCTGAAAGGAAAGAACATAAACTCTGTTTTAGTGTTTTTTTAGGATTTTATTCTTAATTGTTTGACATATGCTAATATGTAGTTTTCTTTTTGGATAAACGAAATTCGGGAATTGTCACGTACTTGTACAATTGTAAACATTGTCAATTATCTTAGATTAGTCATATAGATTTCATATAAACATTACGAGGACGATGACATAGTTAAGAAGCATGGATTTTTTTTTCGCTATACATCCGTTTTGAGAAATTAAATAAATCAAAGCGTTGATTTCAGCTTTGATTTCAACGTTTCAAACGCGGGGAGATCGCATAAGATAGGTTTAGTTTAAGGACAAGTGATTGAAGAGAAAGGAAACTCGCGTGTGCTTGTGATACTTTATTGGAAGTTTAAAGGATTTTTATTAAGTCTCGCGCGAATGATCGTGTGCAGAAGTTGCAAACTGCAAGAGTGGTATAAAGTCAGTTTTACGGTGCCAGTCTTTTCTTCAGTTTTGAGCAATTGTTAGCGACTTTATTTAAAATTAAAGGGCCTTTGTGAAAATATTCTAATAACCAAATTACTAAATAAAGTACGCTTGATTAATTTTTTTAAATACCTCTATTTCCTACCACTCTGTCTGTCGCTCTTTTTTCATCGCACAACGCTCGTGCGATCTGCACTTCAAATTTGGTCGCTTCATCAGGTGTGCCGACCAGACAGTGTTCAAAACATCGGTATAAGGTGGGTACACAAAATTTGAATTAATCCTTTCATATTTATCTTGTCCAATTCGTGATCAGCTCTCAGATATAAAAACTCTGAGTTTAAAAAAATAGCTGCGTTGCAAGTATCTCGACGATAGGGTCAAAAATGCCTTAAGATACTGTGTTGCAATTTTCAGAACTACGCTTTGTAGTGAAATCGGTACATAAAATATCCGTAAAGGACTGCAGCGATGGTCTGCTGTCTCGGCGAGAGAGGATGGTGAGTTCCGTCGAGATTGGCCTTGTCTGAGGACGCGTGAATGCGCTGGCAGGCTAGCGTTGTGGTGTCGTGGGGCGGGTTCTTTCCCCCAGCACAAGAATCACTACAAAAAAGTTTCGCATTCACGAATTGAAATGGTTCAAACAGAAATCACCCGAAGTCAAGAATATTTTCTCTTCGGCCTACTAAGGGTCAAAATTGCTGGCTCAAAGGACAAACCGGGCCTGGACCGACGATACTTATGGCCTCCAAATAAGAGTGGGGCATTCAGGTTGAGGCGATGCCCCCTCGCACCCTCCCAACCGGATCAAGATCCAAATGTAAGGGTGGCCATATTTTCCATTTAAGTGAAAAACTCATACAAACATAATTTGAATGAATTTTTCCCTTAAATGAAAAAAATAAACGTGGTAAATCACATAACCCTATGCCATAAATAGGCACGCGAGCGGAGGACTACCTCACCTGGTAAGAGCCCGTGAAACGCATAAAAAGGGGTGAGTCTATGAATAGGTCTGGGGCCAAACCAAATTGAAGGACGAAATCGACGCCAAGGTACACGTTCTGAGTCAGTGAAGGGATAATGAAGAAAGTGATATCCTTAATTTGCCCTCCGAACGTCACGGGTGTTGTCAATCTACCCTGGAAAGGATGTTTGACGCCATCAGCTGTGCTGATTTCAGAGCGCCAGGGTTTTACCACCGTAGGGTTTTGATGGAGTACCTTTGAGCCGACGCTCGAGGCAAGGCAGCAAATATTTGCACCCGTGTCAATCAGTGCAACAGCGATTTCGCCTAACACTTTGATTGGTGCGTAAGGTCGAGTGTCATTCTCAGAAACCGAGATGTAAATACGTTTAAAGTTTGGTGACAGATGCGCGCTCTCCTGCGGAAGCTCCTCCAATGTTGACTGCTGAGTCTTATGCTGGTGTGGGGTGACCTTTTCTGCGGCAAAAATCCTCTCTCGTTCAGCAATATACTCTTGCAGCCTAAGGTGGTATGGTTTCAAAACACGAGTCTGAGGCTGCCGGGGTTCTTCAGGCAGTACCTGACGTGGTCGCTTCAAAAATGTCTTTGGACAGGCCTCCGGAGACGATGTGTCATCTGCAGCATCGTAGACCAGCAAAGGTATCGGGCGTTCGTATCTAGTGTGTTTTCTGGCGAGAAACTTGTCGTGGTGGAGCTTTCAGTAGACGGGACCGAGTACCGTGCCGTTACTGGGTCTGTCACGAGTGCTGCGGGCTGTCGTGGGCACTCGCCTGCAAGTTTTTTGGCTTGCTTGTAACTGGAGCAGTTTGGCGCATAAATATCTGGCTTCCCACAACGGAAACAAAAAATGTTAGCCTCTAGCTGTTATGCGGTAAAACGGTTCCCCGTCTCCCGGCAGTTCCAACACGTGGTAATTTGTGTCCTAGGAGCCAGTTCGTGTACTTCAGTTTGATGTTCTTGGTCTAGTTCTGTGGAAGATGGAGAGATGGTCTCCGGCGCGCTGTCTAATATGGGTGGAATGAGACAAGCTGGCGCGGGTAGAGCAGGCACGCTGTGTTCGAGCTTAGCTACTGAGCGTCCTTCTGGTTGCTCTCGTCGGCTAAAGAATTTACCTTGGTGTGTGGACCGCTGGGAGTATTGCACAGCTTCAAGCTCCTTTGCTGACGCGCGAAGCGCGTGGACGTTGTGGCGCAGAACAAAAATCAATCGCTCTCGTAGCTCGGTCCTGATTCCCTCCCAAAAGAGACTTAGGAGCTCAGATTCCGGCATGGGGCTCATCAGACGTTCCAACAGGTAACACAGGGCTTCGTAATAGTCGTCTACGGTCTCCTGCGCCTGTTCGTGTTCGCTATTTTAGGATGTCATGCCCCTCGACTGGAGTGAACTCCCGCAATGCCGCATGCCTCAGCGAAGTCAAGTCAAAGTCAAAAACGATTTATTCAATACTAATCGCTATAAATTTTAAAATTTTTAAAATAACAATACAAAAGCTTAATGGCCCAAATGGCTCTCTAAATTTATACGTTATCAGTTAAACACATTTTATCAAAAAAACTATAGCAAATTCAAAGTAATTAAGATTATTACATATTTTATGCTTTGATTTGAAAAAAGAGAAAAAAAAACAACCAACACTATTCCAAAATTATTTATAATTTTGACACCAGTGACACCTAATATGTTATAACTTAATTCTAATGAAATTCAATCAAAAACATTATCTTATACTAAAAAATTCTACCACAATGTTCCTAACCTAAGCATTTAACCTTATCGCTAACCGAATATAATAAACATAACATATACCTAACCTATCTTTAATTTTTAACACAAATAAACAACAACACTGAAACTCAGAAACTATGTAACGAAAAACACAAAAACAGAAAATAAACACGAATAATTTAGACATTGTCATTGGCCTAGATTGCCCCGTCTCAGCTCGATCAGCTTCAACGAATCTAGCAAATGAGTATCCCCATTGGAGTTGTTGGTCTCGTGAACTCAAATTCGGAGGATATTTTATCTTCTTATCGGTGGCCCATCTATATATGTGATATATGATTGGGACGCCGTCAGAATCAAAAACATATCTATTCATGTCCAAATACACGAATGCTTCGCCAGTAGCGAGGCAAGTCGCAATATACCCGTCTGTAGGGTGCAACGGCTGTGAAATCAAACGGTTTCAGTCACAGTTACAGATAGTGCGATATGATTCCGAAGAAGTTTCAATATGAACATATCGACTCTTGTCACTTTAGCAGTTTGAAAAATTCTTCTATTCGATATATAATGCTTCCAATCCGTCTCAAGCTTTCTGTACAAACCAGTACATGCACGAAAACTAACCAGGGTCTTGTAACAGATAATTTTGACCTTTTGATCAATGTATCTGGAATGAAAGAGTCTTCGTAAGGTCATGACTACTTTTTGTGTTTCACTGAGCATGATTTGGACTTGTTCAGTACAGTACAGATACCGATCGAGGTGAACATCGAGTTATCGAGCACAAGATTTATGTGGAACCCGTTCTGAACTACCCTCACCAGCCATAATGTGGAAATCCTTCCAATTACGTTTAAGGTTTTGATTGACCCCCTGCAGCGTTGTCCGGAACAAAATTGTTCCGCACTTCTGCGCATTGATTTTCATTCATCAATTATAGGTGTAGAGCTGCACATCATTAAACTTTTATTGAAGATTGCTCTGGACTATTGTAGCTTTTCGGTCGACCGTATAGATGATATCATCAGCAAACGCTACCAATGATCGTTAAAATCAAAGCCGTTTAATAGCATGCGTATAAATATTGAGAAAAGCAGAGGAGCAGTAACTATTCCCTGAAGTCACGCATTGTCGTTAGATTTCCATCAGTAATAACAAATGATTTCGTGAATAACATATTACACATCATGGCGACATGGTGTCTGGGGAACCTGTCTTGAAGGAGTTCAAAAATTAGTCCATCTAACCACACTATCAATGAGACACACTCCAACGCATTTTCTTTTGTTTAGTTTCCAACAGATGTCAGAGGTTACTTTCGTTATCGCATGTATAGTTGAATGCCTGGCACGAAAACCAAATTGGCAATTAGGCATCAACTCATATTTCTCAATGTGGGCGTTTAATGCTTTATTTAGTATCAATTCAAACACCTTACTGATGTTAGGCAGCAAGGTGATTCGGCGATAGTTTTTGGGGCACGAAGATTCTGTTTTTTCTTCAAGATCGGAAATACTTTGGCCTTTTTCCACTCATTTGGGAAATATGAATTGCTCAACATGATGTTAAACAATATTCACTAATTCCTAATAGCAACCTCAGGCAAATGTCGGAGAGCTATATTTGGAATAGCGTCAATACCACATGATTTCTTGTTGTTCCTCCTGCCGAATATGAAACACAAGTCTTCATAGCTGACAAAATAAATAATCAATAAGATTCATGCTTGGTATGAGATCAAATGTCAGTGTTTCATTCAAATGAAGAATTAATTCGCCCTTCAGGCTTGATTTGAAGACGGAAACTTTTGCTTCAACGACCTCTGAAAATATTTCATTCCCTTTCTCAGGGTTTGCTAGATGAACCAGTTCAAAATGTGTTCCAATCAGGGCAAGTTTCTGCAATCCATCACATATATCCCTGTTTCCATTTCAATCTGGAGTCATACTATCAATTTCGATATCAACCCTATCGGGAAGTTTTATCTCATCACTAGTGACTTCAAGATTCGATACCTTCACTCGAGACTTCTTGCGGAATATGCTTTTCACTTTCGCGAAAACGCCATCTGGGTCCTGTGGGCTAATACCCCTCAATTTTTCCGCCCATTGATTGCTGACCTCACTCCTGAAGTATGAACGGATTAAGTTCCGGACAGTCTTCAGGTGTAATTTCAACAAAGCCAACGAGGGATGGTTGTAGTCCAAAAATCGTCCATAAATATTGTTGACGCGTGTGAGAAGAAGGCTTTTCAATCTTTTTAACTTTGCGATGGTTGATGTTTCAGATCCTTCCATATTGTTTCGATGTTTTATCTTGGGAAATACTTTCTCAATCGTTTCAAATGTCAGCTTCACTAACTTCGACAAATCGACACATGTTACTCGTACATCGTTAGTTTGAATCCTGTCATTAGGAGGAGGACGTTGGTTCTGGTTATCCTGATTAAACCTCTTTTGAAACGTTCCCAATCCATTTTTTTAATTCAACTGATGATTTTCATGTCGAACTGGAATGAGGAAGACATCATTCCTTTGATGATTGATTTCCATTACGAATGCGTTATGGTCACTATCGTAAGGAAATACCTGCAATTTCCGTTAAGCACTATTAAAGCTGAATTCAAGTCTTGTGTCAGCAATGCAGAGGTCCAAATATGAATTTGTCCTAGGGTATGTTGGGAACTCCGACCCATATAGATTGCACCTGTATTCTATTTGGTTCTCTGTTATCCACAATTTCTGGAATACGCCTTTTGGATTATTGTTGGCTTTCAGCCATGATGTATGCTTGGCATTCAGGTCACCGGCAAGAATACAATAGTTATGCAGAATGTTCAATTCGAGTATAACAAACAAGGAATTGAGCTCCTCCTTGAACTTGAGAACGTTTTGACCAGTTGGATAGGCAGAGATAACGAAGAGGTTATCCCCACATAGCAGTTAAATTTTGATAACGGACACTCCAAGAGATTCAAAGCTTTTGAATTCGACTTTTTCAATATTTTGGAAATAGGGTCTTTTAACCAATATCCCGGTACCACCTCTCCCATCACAATTTACCCTATCGTTCCTTACAAATTCAAAAACCTTGAATGTTATGGAGGCCCATGAATTAAGGTGGGTTTCGGTGAGAAGGATGATATCAGGCTTTTGCTTAGCAATGAATTCCAAGAGATAGTCACGTCGACGTAGACTCACAATGGAGTTAACGTTTATCGAGATGAGACGAAGCCTATCCATGGGAATTTGACTGGATGACAAGTTATTTTGAGGCATTTGAAAGCCCTAAACGCTGAAAGACAAAGTTAATTTTTGAATCCTCGATCGACTCTCTCCGATAAAGAAATAAATCGCTGGTAAATTTTAAGAAGCAGCTCATTATTGCCACTTACATTATGTTGTCTTCTGGTCCTCTAGCTGCGAGTGCAGATGACACCCCGGGCTTGACGAAGTTGGTAGGTATCACAGTGCGGTGTGCTTGACTTTATTTCGGAGTGACTTTAATCTTTGCATCTTGATACCGGGGGCATCCTCGATATGATGCTGGATCACCAAAGACACCGCAGTTCACACAATATAGTTTTTCTTTTCGCTCCGACTGAGCCAATTTGCACTCGCCGGTAGCATGGACATTTTTACTTAACACATTTATATTTTATGGCACAATTGGCAGCCGAATGACTGAATCTTTGGCACTTATAGCATTGGTTGACCTCGCTCTTCTGGAGGCGTTCCTACCTCACCACTTCAAAGTTCAAGTACCTTATTTTTTTAAGGGAACTTGGACTGCTTTTACTCGAAATTTGGACTAAGTAAGAAGGAAAATTTTAATTTTTTAATTTTAATTGTATTTAATCGATCTCCATGTTGCAAAGTCTTTAATTGTGATAAATTCTATTTCTGGTGCAAATTCTTGAAGCACCTGAAGGAGATCGACTCTGTCCTCTCCACAGTCCAGACCCTTCAACAAAAAGTCTGGTTTTTTTCGCTCTTGGGGGTGTATGTAAAGAGCGGAACCTCTTCAGAATTCAACGCACTTTTTGCCGTCTGAAAGTCAATCAGTGACTTAGTTTTAATCGTCAGTTTGTCGGCATTCACTCTTTTAGCTTCAAAATCATTTCTTTTCGGCTGCCAAAAGCCGAACCGTATTTTTGCCAGTTTGCCCAAATACATTGATTGGTGGGACTTTTTCTTTCTTTTGATTAATATTGACAGACGGACCGGCAGACAAAACTTTTGGTTTTTTCTCCCTATTTGTAATTTTTAAATATTCGATGAACTTATTATCAGGTTTAGTAAAACAATGGTCAGAACTTTTGTTACCTTTACCCTATTCATTGTTCATGGAATCGTCTAGCCTAGCTAGCGCTGCGCTGACGACATCTTCTTGATTAGGTTCCTGTTGTGGTTACTTTGATTTTTTGTCTTCGGTTATTTTTGGCTCTACTTCTTTTATTTCTTTTCCTTTGTTGAACGTTCATGTGCCAACTAGCTCTTCTAGCGACTGGATCCTAAGTCTGAGTTCCTCATTTTTCTCCACTTTATCGTTAGCTTTGATCAGTTGCTCGATTTCGACGACTGATAAAATTTTCGATTTGTCTTGTTCTTCATTGTAATCGAATCTTCGCTTTAATTTTTTTCTTGCCCGTCATCGTTGGCGATGGGCACGATCGTTCAATTGGATGACTGAAGCCATCGGGCGCCTCCATCTCGTTGCTTTTGCAGCGAGATTAGAGGGAATGTTCATAAAACCGGGACTTCCCTTGAATGTCTTTTCGCTTTTTGAGACTTCTTCAGAAAAGAAACTTCAGGTATTCGATAATTGTTCGAATAATTCGACGGCGATGATTTTCAGTTAAAAAATTAGTTTCTACTGACTTTTGGAAAAATAATTTAATTTTTAATAATTATTGACAGGAGCGATTAAAAACACGTCTATTCGCAACGAATGCTAGACGTAGAATACACTTATTTTCTAGGTTAGTTCAGGCTGGTAGAGCAAGAACGGAGCAATCTAGATATTGCTGGCTGAAGACAATAGCTAAGTTATACGTGGTTTGTGGTTTTTCGTTTTTGATTATCAGCTCATTATTACTATGTTTGTGTTTTTTGATTAGAATTTATTAGAATTAAGTTGGAGCATATTAGATTAAAGTAAAAGTTCACTATATTGCAGTGTTCCTAATATTATATGCTAATTACAATTGAGTTCGTTGATTTTTTCTCCCTTTTCCAATTAACGTATAATATGTAATAATTTTAATTTAAAAGAAATAAGATATTATTTTTCGATTGATTTTTCCATGCCAAGCGGGCCATTAAGCTTTTCATTTTTTTTTAAATTTTAATATTTTGAAACTTGCTTTGTTTTTATAAAATTAGAAATGATCGATGAAATGAAGCGCATTTGAATTTGAAGATAATCCCCAATTTATTCCCATACTTTCACTTATCTTGAAACATGAAATACCGGAAATATATTAATAACATGTATTGATCAACAAGTTGCTAAAAAAAGGTATTATATTCAAAATAATCCACTGAATGTTTAAATACCAATATACTCAAATTAATTGATTGTATCATTTATTAAGGCAACATTTGCTTCACCCGGCCAAATTGTCCACAACATTGCAGTGCCGGCACTATTAAATCACTTGTTCGATTTTTACATCATAGACTAATTGTTAAATTTGGAATAAATTATCATTGCAAATAATTACCTCTTGTCTATGATTTGTTTTTGTTATGTTTGAAGTTACACCCGAATCCACTATTGCTTAAAACTATAATTTTGCAATATTTTCTTGTCGTGAACTTTCCACAAAATGACGGCCAAATCTTATGACAGCTACCGTCAAATCATACACCTGTCAATTTTCCATTTAATTACTAACACCAATTTCAACTTTGAATAGAATTTTCAACATCAGACCACGACATTTTCGACGAAAAATAGGTAACATTTGTTTTGATTTACTTTATCCGTAAGATATTGTGAAAACAACAATCGAAAACTCGACAGTGTCCAACCTTAGGTACTTACCCCTATTCGTGTTCATTCGATACCATACACCATATGAAACAGCAAATGCAACAGCTTCGATTACGAATATAGTTTTAGCACTTCTTGTAATGAATTTCCAGAAAGCAGGCTTTGGTTTACGTTCCAACATAACGTGAAAAATCAACGGGAAATTATAAAAATCGAGAAGAAAACTTGACTGGCCGACATTCGCACAGAACGTTAACTCGATTTGGGAGACGTATGACACATCAACTGTGAAAGAGAAAAAATTATAAAATCAATCTATATGTAAAATGAAAGGGGGAAGGGAAATCTGCATTGCCGACAAGGCGTTGCATTTTGTATGATACTGTTTGAAATTTAAATGACA
Organism: Odontomyia ornata; assembly: GCA_963969285.1. Taxonomy (NCBI): domain Eukaryota; kingdom Metazoa; phylum Arthropoda; class Insecta; order Diptera; family Stratiomyidae; genus Odontomyia; species Odontomyia ornata. The sequence continues at coordinate 42,061,021 of OZ017740.1, read as the reverse complement.
GCCAGCCAGCTGAAATATTTTCACATCCGTTAATTTCTGTGTTTTGTTAATTTTTTCCAAATGCTTCTTTGTAGGAATGATAGTTTTTAAAATGCTTACAAAAAGGATAATTTCGTCTACGTAAAAGAATATTTTAAAACGGTCGCTCATGTTATTTTAACACTACAAGGAATCAAGTAAAAAGAATAGAGACATCAGAACAAACATTAATTGAAGGAGAATAGGAACTACCTTTTAATAAGTAAACTTTGGTTAATAAGAAAACATGATTATACGAGTTAAAGGAATAGGACAATCACCAACTAAAAATTTTTAAATTAGCCCTTCTAATCGAAACGGCCTTCTCTAGTTCAATTGTGTACGCTATTGTAAATCTATTGTTTTCTCAGACCAGAAGAAATTTTATCATGAACGGAAAGGATTTCGTGTTCCTTACAAACTTCTTCCTTTAAACCAAATTATTCCATAGGAATGATTTGCTTAGAGAAAGTTGAGAACAATCGAAGAATAATATTTTTCAAGAAATTTGCGGTTGCTCAAAAGATCTAAATTCTAAGCGTCACCATTTGATCTTGATTTTAGCAAAGAAACTAATTTGGCTGCTCTCCAAGCAGACGACAATTAACAATTATTAATGCAATTATTTGCAATGATAACAAGTGTTCCAAAGATTGAGGGCTACATTATCTGATTACAAAATTTGGAATGTCATCAGCGTGAAATGCATTTTATTCTCATTTATTACTATCCTGGAAGAAATTTTAAGTGGTGGAGGCGCTTACGACAGCCAAAACTATTATGCAGCGCTGGACGGACTACAACAAGAAATGGACGTTGAAGAATGTATTGAAGGTAATTCTAATCAAGATAATGATGTTAATTTTATTCAGTGCCTAAAACATAAAAATAAGCAGAAGAAACTCGCTCCTTGTTCCGTTCAACGTCCTTTACACATGCCAGCCATATTATAACACGAGAGATATGACACAAGTAATAATTCGATTGAAAATTTGCAGTTTAATCAATTTAGAAATAAATGCCCGATGACATTTAAGATTCCTCATGGCAGTGCAGTCATTTTAGCTGGGCTCTTCAGCTCTCTGAGGTGCGTGAGTGGTTCCAAATCACTCAACTCCTGACTATTGCTCCCAGCAAGAACTACTGACTCCAAATTGGGGATACATTCCGGCAGGCAATCGCCCATTCGTATTGTCCGGTTGTTGTTTAATGCGGCACTTTAATCTAGGCAAATACGGACATCCATCGCATTTGCGTATCTCTGCATGGATTGATTGCTGATATCCGCGGTTAACCTAAACATCACAGAACGTTATTTTAACTCGAAGCGGAAAACCAAACTTTGCATTTGCCGACTTACCAATTTCAATTTCTGATACCTTTACTACTTTTGAATAGTCGATGGATATCAGTGATGACCTATTTGTGGGAGAGTTGTAATGTGACGCCTACGCCCGGGAATCGAAGTGATTCCGATCCCGAACCCTGGCAATGCCCCCCACAGTTGCCATCAAAACACTATGCCACTGGCGACCAATAAAAATGCCCATTGCCGCCATGTGGCGTTCCATTCCGCGTCAGTTGCGACGACTCCCAGTCCACTTCTGTTTTGTCGGTGGCTGTCAAAGTGACAGTCCGACGCAACAGGTGGAGGAAAAACGTGGGAAAGATAACCTCAGATATCATTGGAGTGTCTGTCTGATGTCCTTTTGAGGGTTTTTCGGGCGTGTTAACGGTGCTGCAGCTAATGGAGGGCTGGTTGCTTCTCCGTTTCGGAAGGTAGGTACAATGATGCCACACAGAAAATAAATTATGAATCGATATTTCTGTTTAAGGGGTTTCCGCAAAGAAGAAAAGTGAGAAAATATCCATCAGGTGCTTGTTGCCCGGATGACGAGACCTTGCAGTTTGTTCGCGAGCGGGTTGGCCGTGGAAAATGACCAGTGGGCCCATGGAGAATTTGTGAATGATACGGAGAATAAAGCTGGAGTCGGAGGAAGAGAATCAATGAGTACTGGAGCAGGACGCGATAGTAATGAAGAGAGAAGATCCGGTCGTTTAAAAAGGCCACGGTCATCTGCGACGCAAGAATTGGATGGATGTCAACCACCAGAACGAAGACGAGAACTTCGGTCGTCAGTGAGAACGAGGCAGTCGGGAAATCTGGAAACATTGAATCTTTCAACCCACAGCAATGACAGCAAAGAGGATCGCTAAAAGATAATTTAATTAGATATCACCTTTAATTTTAGCAGAATAGTGAAGGTAACTAGCATTTATTTTAATGAAGCTGGTATTATTGGGGAGGATGGTAGGACGGATATTAAATTCGGCTATCAGGAGTGTTCAAGTTGTAATTTAACAACACTGACAATTTGTGGGTAACTAGAGTAATGCATCTATCTTCCATATTAATTCGATATTGCGGATTTTCCGCCTTTCAAAATCGTTTTTTTTTCCTGACCGCTGCAGCTTCACCTGCACATACTTTTGCAGTCCGAAGTTTCTTGTAAAAATATGCACGATTTCCTTTCCGGTTTCCTATATTTGTACGAGTAAATATGTAAGGCAAAAGAATATTTAATTATTTCATAAAGTTGGGGGTCCAAAAAAATCGATAATTCCTGGGTGAATGTATCAATGTATAATAAGGTTGCTGCGTATGATTGTACTCATTCACCAACTCAACTAGAAGGGAATACGGGTTGCGGTTTCCATCAAAATATTTCGATTCCCCCATAGCTATTAACAGAAGATAGACAGAGGAGTTGTTCTTCACTTTATATTAAAATGTTCAAACTCTGATACAACTAATTTAATTTTTATACACATACAAATTTATTATTACTCCCTCAGCTTCTATTAGAGTAACAAGTTTTAGTTGTGTACATAATTAAGGACGAATTTACGTAGTATTTTAAACGTAAACGTTATGCTAAGAATAAAGAAACCAAGAAAATGAAGAAATTCATGAAACAATTTTGGACTGCAAGTATATAGTAGACTTGAAATATTGAGTTTTACGTTTCGTAAAATAAAGGCCGCTTAACCAACGATACATTATACATCCAACAATATAAAAAAAAAATCACATATACATAGTATATTGTCAGGTATAACCATAGTGAGCCGATAAAGTATTTATCTTGAAATTTATTAAAATTATAACGGGAATGGTGTAGCGAGCAATTCATTGGAAAGAAGATAGAGTTGGATAGGAACAACTAAAAAGACCTAACAAATTTAAAAAAAAAAAAAAAAAATAAAAATAAATATTTGATACACATATTTCGTAGTTATAATATACTTCCAAGTACTGATATAAAAAAAAACCCTTCAGAAATTTGACTATTTGTATAATAAAGATTCGAACCATGTAGAAATATGAGCCTTGCAAATTTTCCGGATTAACTTCAGAGTAACTGGATTAGAAATATAAATATGAGCGCTTGTTCACTTTATTGATTTGTAGATCTGATACAATTGCAGAATTTCAAGAGCTTCTGTTTATTATTCGCAATATGAAGTGGCCTTAGTTAGCATGTATGTGTTAATCCACACATGAAAAGGCACAGTATTTTTTTTTACATTTTTAGATGTTTTCAAGACCAATTAACGAAACAAGCTGACTCTCAGGCAACTTGCTTCCATAAACTGATCTATTTTAAATCTATCCTCTCTAAAAATAAATATCAATTCAAAACTTTTTACGAATTATCGCATTGGACTCGCATGTTAACTCCCATAAAAAAAAAAATGACGGCACAAAAAAAATAGAAGGAAATATTAAATTCACCTTTCTATGCAAGTTTTTTTTTGTTTAATTTCTTACACCATTAGGTTTCACAGAGGCATATTAATTTAATTGATAATAAAAAAGAAAAAGAGAAAATTATATTAGATATAATGTTATTAGATATTACAAACTAATAAAATCAAGGAAAAGTTAAAGAAAATAGAACGGAAAATATTAGTGATCATTAATATTTTATGCTGATAGCATTTTGTTGAACATGTTGGTTTCAAACTCGAAAAAGAAACAATATCAAAATGTTGTAATTGAATTAAATTAAAAAACAAAAAAAAAAAACAAAGAATAAGAAGAAAATATATACATTTATTTTGAGTTAAGAAAAGTCTTAGGTTTATCAATAATTATTATTATTATTATAAAGTTATGCATGTTTTTATTTGTGCAATCTTTCAGTTTTATGTTTTATTTTTTTTTGTCTTATTGTATGAGAAAAATTACAATTAAAATCATGAATTGCTAACTAATTAACGACTTTCCTTTTCAGTGGTTTTTTTTTTCAGCGGGAAAGTGAGTGCAGGGTAGGTATGCCGTCGCGAGGGTAGGGTTTAGAAAAATCCGCTGAGGTCGGTTTCGCATCGTGCGCGGTACGCGGTACCTTTGTTGTTTTGTCGCTTTATTAGAGTAGTTTTCGTCGGGTTGAGTTAGAGTAGCATATTTTTCGGTACCGCGTCGGACATTCGGGAACGTGAAGTAAAAAGGAGATTTTGTTCTTTGACTGGTTATAGGAAGAAATACGGAGTAACGTAAAGTAGGTTTCTTCTCCGTATGATTTTGTTTTGTAACGCGTTTAAAAAAACGGGCGTGTATAGGTGGCTGGAAATATGTAAATGAGCGTAACCCATTCGGAGACCCGCGACCGAAATCCTCTCCGAACTAGCTGGCCGACGAGCAGCCACCGCGTGAATGGGTTACGGTGCACGGATTGGTTGACCGGTTGGTACCATCCGTTGGCACTACTCAGACTTAACGTCTAGAACCGATGAGAGGTCGGTTCCGCGTTCGGACGTAAAAATGGTAAAATCATTACAGAGTTCTTCTTCCTGTCAACCCTAAGCCCTTTTGCTACTTGTTGGCACCCTCCGGGACTTCTTCCTGAGTAAGGGCCACTACTTCCACACTTTCCTCCCATGTGGCTGTCAAATCTTCTTGACATCCCACGACAAAATTGACGTGGGACGTGCGCTCGTCGCAACCGACTTGAAATGACAAGCCACCTGGCAGCAAAGTGTGTTAGTAGTGGTCGCCAGCGGTGTCGCATGATTCATTACAGGGCAGTGACCACGATGCCTACCAGGCATGGGAAGACTGAAGGAAACACGGCTTGGCCCCATGAGGGTTTTTTTTTCTCTCAGCGTCGTAAGCCTTTGGCATGGTAAACTCCCAGCTCCCTTCCGGACATGTCCGCGATGAGGTACCGCGTGGGACTTAAAACTTGTAAGACTCGACACTTCACGAACTTCTTGTCTAGCTTGGCAGTGTAGTGCCGACCTGCTTCACTTTGTCTAAAATTCCGTCGGTAGATTTCGTCGCCTGCCTTGAAGCCAGATGGATGGAATCGCAGATTGTACCGCTCCTCCCCCACTCATCTACTGTCTTCAATCCTCTCCCGGATTTGTTCTCGTAGAATTTGGAGTTTCTCGTGTGACTCCAGCACAACCATTGGGTCTTCCAGACCTTTCAACTGCCGCAATAGCCGGTGCGAGTTTCCGTGGCAGATCATATGCTGGCCGAACACGGCAAAGTATGGGGAGATGCCTGTGGTGGAGTGATAAGACAAACACAGAGCACAGGTGATGGCGGAAATCCTGCGGTCCCAATCCTTCTGATCTGGTTGGACGTAGGCCCGAATGGCGGCTATGAGGGTGCGGTTCAACCGCTCGGACGCATTGGCTTGCGGGGAATAAACGGCAGTCCGCTGATGCGCAATGCCATACTTTTCCATTAATTCCCGAAATCTAGACGAGGTGAACTGAACTCCGTTGTCGGAGACCAGCTTCTCCGGTACTCCAAATATATGGAAAACACGATTTTCCAGAAAACTGACTATTGGGCCGGTGTGCAGGTTTCGAAGAGGTTCCACAATCAGAAATTTGGACAAGTGGTCCAGGACCACGACAGCTCCCGTGTATCCCGAAGTCGAGCGAGGGTACGGACCGATGAGATCTATATACAGGCGCTGGAACACCCGCTCCGGTAGTTCGAATTTTTCCATCGGGGGCCGAAGAACAAAATTGGGCGCTTTAGTGCATTTGCACAGCTCACAAGCGGCTACGTACTTTTTCACTTGCTGTGCATTCAATGGGTGGTCATAAGCCCACTTAATCAATTCGCCTGTCAGTTCTTCGGGCACCCATAACTTCCACTGTTCCTCTTCTTGAATGTGGTCTCCGGAGGCGTGTCTCGTCCGCTTGTATATAAATCCCTCCGTCACCCGTAGCTCTGGCAGCTGTGGCAACTGGTCCTGAATCGTACTCATCAGCTGGATATAACATGCTGACTTGAAGGCGGAATGGTCCAAGTCGATCCATAGGGGGCTGTCGTCCTCCTGGGCCAACTCGGCTCCTTCAGGGGCGAACATCCTTGATAATGTGTCCGGTACCACGTGCTGACTTCCCTTGCGGTATCTTATCGTGAAGTCAAACGCCTGTAATTTCAAGGCCCATCTGGCCAAGCGGCCGTGGAGATCCGTTTGGCTCATCAGCCATTTCAGTGACGCATGATCAGTGACGATTTCAAAAGGATGTCCTTCTACATATGCTCGAAAACGTTTCACTGCCAGCACAGCCGCCAGGCATTCCTGCTCCGAGACCGTGTAGTTCCACTGGGCCTGGTTCAGCTTGTGGGACATGAAGGCTATAGGTCTCTCCTCGCCGTCTTGTGCAACCTGGACCAAGACTGCTCCCACCCCATGTTGACTCGCGTCACAATGGATTGAGAACGGTTTATCAAAGTCCGGGCTGTGCAGTACGGGGGCTGTAGTCAGACTATTCTTTAGCTCTTCAAAGGCTCGCAAGCTGGGCTCTTCCCAGACGAACTTACGTCCCTTACGCAGCATGTCGGTCAAAGGAGTGGTAATGGTGGCATAGTCACGTACGAAACGCTGGTACCATCCGCATAAGCCTAAGAATCAGCGTAATTGCTTGGTGGTCTTGGGTAATGGGAAAACGTCAATTGCTTGAGTCTTGTCCGGGTCGGTTTTGATATTGCCATGCCCAATGATGTGACCTAAATACTTCACCTCCGTCATCACGAACTGACTCTTCTGTATGTTGATGGTTAACCCTGCCCTCCGGATGTGTAGCGCCACCTCCTGCAGCAGGTCAATGTGTTCGTTAAAGGTCTCGGTTATAAGCAGCAGATCATCCAAGTACACGAAAACTTGGTGACGTAAATGAGGTGGTATCACCTTATCCATAAGGCGCGTCATTGTTTGAGGGGCATTGCACAATCCGAATGGCATGGTCACGAATTGATACAGGGGCTGACCTGGGACTGTGAAGGCTGTTTTCTCCTTTAAGCCAGGGTCTAAAGGAATTTGCCAGAAGGCGTCCTTGAGGTCTAAGCTCGTGATGAAGTGGGCTTTAGGCAACCGACTCAAAATGCCTTCAATCAACGGTAGAGGGTATGCGTCCTTGACAGTGACGGCGTTCAAGCGTCTGGCATCTAAGCATAGCCGGACCTTGTTCGGCTTGACAACTAAGGTGACCGGGGAAGCCCACGCGCTCTGCGATTCTTCGATCACGCCTAATGTTAGCATTCGATCAACTTCGGCATATAACAACTTTTCCTTCACCGGAGATATGGCAAAATGTCTCTGTTTTATGGGTTTAGCATCCCCCAAATCTATAGTGTGTAACACCAGTGCCGTCTGCCCGAGACCTTCCTTATCATGCGATGGAAAAGCCGATATAGCCGAGTCAAGTCGCAGTTGTTGATGCACATCCAGTGTATGTCGTAATAGGTGAGTGGTTTGAGTTTGGTCAGGAACAGTGGTGACGGACTCCAGGGTCATGCCGGAAAACAGGGCCGGGGCCAAGTTAAATTTTCGAACGGGTTAATTGAGGTATGATGTAAAATTCCAGAGGTTTAGTTAATCCCTTAAAGGTGACATCCGTCGTAATTTTTCCCACTACAGAGTGACGAGTTCCGTCCGCCGTGCTTAACCAGGTGGTAAAATGGTGGATTTGGTCCGCGTGCATTGCCAGTACCTCCCCTGCAAAATCGGCTGATATGCAATTCACACTGGTTCCCGTATCGACTAAACCTGACAATCGTTTTTGCAGGAGGTGTACTGACGCATATGGTCGAACGTCATCCCTCAATAATTCGTCTAAGTGTATGTCCTTCAGCACCTTCCTCGACTGCCTGACCCTTCTCGAGAAGCTCCGCATCCAACGCGTGGCTGGCTTTCTTCGCGGTGGGACAGTTGTAGCCAACTCCTCATGGAAGATGCGCTGTCGAGTAGCCAAATAATTCCGCAGTCTGACGTGGAAAGGTTTGACATGCCAAGGAACCTTCGCCTCGCTATCATTTCCATGTGCATCCGCCTCGACAAAGGATGGCGTCGGTTGTGGAACTTCGGGAGAACTGTGTTTGGAGGTGCGAGTCAACAGAATTGGAGTCATGTCTGGGGCTTGGTCATAGCTAGTGATGGGGTCAGCCTTGGTTCGTCCGGGTTTTAGGAGTGCCGACGGGTGGTCGCGGCACTCGCTGGCAAGTTTTTTGCACTTTGCAATTTGCGCAATCAGGTGCGTACGTGTCTGCCTTCCCGCATCGGTAACAGAAGAGCGTCGGTTCCGCTGGACATGCATAGAACCGATGCCCCGTTTATCGGCAGTTCCAGCAGACCGTCGGGCTTGTAATTGCTTCAAGGGATGGTCGATCAATCATTGCTGGGACCTCAAGCTCCTGTGCTGCTCCGCTCCTCGGTACTGGTGCTGGGTCAGCAAGTAGGTGGTCGGCTGCCATCAACTCCGCGGTGTGATGATTTCGAAGATTAGGTCCCGTTATGCGAGGTTGTGGACGGAAGGTACCTTGCAGCTCATCCAGTTGTTATTGTCTACGGGCATGGAGGCGTAATCCCTGTATGGTGTTGATGGGAAAATGCAGAAGGCTGTTCTGAAGCTCCCAACGCATATTCTCTCTGATAATTTCTACCAGTTCGTCCTCGGGCATGGTTGTTCGTAAGCGAGTGCTCGATCTCACTATACTTGTGTAGTACTGGTCGAACGGTTTGTGAGCGCCTTGTTTCCGTTTCTTTAATTGTTCCCTTAGTTCTCTCTCAGTGAAGCCGTCATCAAATCGATTGCAGAAGGCTGCACTGAAAGAATTCCAAGTGGGACGTGGCGTCGACTCCTTAAAACTCCAGTACCAGTCGGCAGCATCTCCGCTGAACAAAAGATGTGCATGCCGGAGGAAGGCCGAGAAATCACCTCCCAGGGTGCTGGATACTAACGCCTGAATCCTGAAAAGGAACCGGTCCGCTGATATCATCGCGTTGAAACCCGTGAAGTTCAGGCGCCAACTCTCCATGATGCGAGGCATCGGGTCTCGGAAAGGTGTCAATGCGTTCCCGGGGGGAATCGCCTCTTCGATTGACCTGTTGTAAGGAACTGCCTCGGGGGCTGGATGTACCAACGGAGGTGCGGTGCTGTGTCGTGGTCTATACTCGGGAGCTCTGGGATCCATTCCCGAGTTCCTTGTAGGTAGGGTCCATTGATCAGATGGTCGAGAGTGGGGCATAGCCACACTGAGGTTGGGCTCCCAGCCAAGCGGAGTTCTCACGCGGCTGGGTGGTTGGCTCATGGGGAGGTTCTGGAGCCTTCCTCCAAGTTGCCAATCCTCTCCGACATATCTCGCATTAATGCCACGAGGGTGTCAATGGAGTGGGTGGAAGGCGCGGGTGTAACCTCGGCCGCGACAACTGCAGCAGGAACTTCACCGCCCACGGCTCCTTGCAAGTCCATCAGTGATTGGGGCGGTTCGGCCTCTGGGATCCCCTTCGCCACTGCTCCACACGTGGGGACGGGCGTTCCGAGGGTGACGTCTACGGCCAGCATAGTGGGCAAAGCTCGAACGTGAGGAGGAGCTGTTGGGCACAGGCACGATGGAAAAGGTGTCCGCACTCCAATCGCACGCTGTGTACGCCCTCCACTACGTCTTCAAAGCAGATCCCGCAGTTAGCTGGTTGGACCGTTCTGGATCTGGTCCAACGCTTGTCTGGGGTCCGCTTTGTCGCCATGTTGAGGGTATAATATATGAGGTTGGGGCTAGGTAACTAAGAGAAAAAAAATGTAACTTATTCCTACGGCTAGTTCTAATCTATACGTATATATATAAAAACTTATTCGTACTTTAGTGGCCGATAGTGGCGAGCTATTTACGTAGAATGGGAAAAAAAAGATTTGACAGCTACTTTCCTTTCCAGCAGTTGACTCCTCCAAAGGGAAACGAGAGTGCGTGGTAGTCTGCCGAAGAAAGGGTGCTTCCGGTCGATTTACTCGAATTTATCCCCTAAACCCACATACATCACAAAAACCGTCTCTAAACTACGTTAAATGACTCGACGGGATAACTGGTAGAGCTACCGTAACAGCTTAGTACGCGGTCAAAATTCCCGACGCGTGTGAGCATTCCGGGCTCTGCAACTCCAGCATACCCCACCGAACGTTGAACCGATACCACTCGTCTATCATGCATTCGAAATAAGTAGAATCCTTCCACGACATAAAGGCAAGGTAGCCTTCTATTTTCTTGAGAGTCCAGACTGACAGGAGAAACCCCATCTGGCTGACAGTTCCATCAAGAAAATAGAAGGTCCTTACAGGGGTTTCCCTGGGACAACACATCGGAAGAATTCTGTCGCGAAAAAAACAATCAAACAAAGGAGAGCGGAAGCTACAACTCACGTGAAGCGACTGCTAGTGTGTATCACACAACTCCACTGCTCCTGTTTGTGAGGCTCGAGTACCAAAGTACCTTACATCCTCCGAAAAGGACCAACTCGTCAGAAGACGTGAATCTCTTATCCCCTTAGGATGTTTTGGCCCCACGTTGGGCGCCATTTTGTAATGATTTTATGTCTACGTGCGAACGCGGAACCGACCTCTCATCGGTTCTAGACGTTAAGTCGCTCATTTACAATATTCAGCCACCAATACATGCCCGTTTTCAAACGCGTCACAAAACAAAACCATACGGAGAGGAAACCTACTTTACGTTACTCCGTATTTCTTCCTATAACCAGTCAAAAGTCAAAGATCTAATCTTTACTTCGCGTTCCTGAATTTCCGACGCGGTACCGAAAAATATACTACGTTAACGTGATTCCGAAAAAAGCTACGCTAAAAAAACCAAAATCAACTAAGATACCGCGTACCGCGCGCAACGTGAAACCGACCTCAGCGGATTTTCTCGAACCCTACCCTCGCGACGGCATACCTACCCTGCACCTCATTTCCCGCTGAAAAGAAGAACCACTGGAAAGGAAAGTCGTGTTGTTATTTAGTTAAAAGGCCTTATAAAAATTTCAATCGGTAGGGACACCTTTTTATCATAGAAGCAAAATAATTTGCGAATATCCCTTTTCTTGAAGAGTCTTGAAAATGCAACGTTAAAATTATATTTTCTCAGTTATAAATATTTGCATGGCTACTTTGTTACTACCCACAACCAAGTATTAATTTGACTCGAATTTTGAAGTCAAGTCTCACTTTGCTGTCATCCTATCGTCACTTTCTATCAAACGGTATTTACACCACCACATGCGATTTGAGATGCTCCATGTCTTTGAATACTTATCATCTACCCTAGCTTTGGGAACAGCTTACAGAACTAGATTTAATTTTATGCACGAAATTACTGGCGAGATTGTATGCAAACCGTATCTTGCTCCGGAACTTATTCCACTAAATTACTGACGTGGGCACTGCCGGTATGTCATCTTAAAACTTACTTGTTAGCCTCCAACCCCTTCTATATATATTTATCCATAACTATGTCACCTTCCTCGACAAGGCATCCTCCATCACTTGATTATCGTGGGGCTCCTTGTTCCGTTCAACGTCCTTTACACATGCCTGCCATATTTCAACACGAGAGATATGACACAAGTAATAATTCGATTGAAAATTTGCAGTTTAATCAATTTAGAAATAAATGCCCGATGACATTTAAGATTCCTCATGGCAGTGCAGTCATTTTAGCTGGGCTCTTCAGCTCTCTGAGGTGCGTGAGTGGTTCCAAATCGCTCAACTCCTGACTATTGCTCCCAGTAAGAACTACTGACTCCAAATTGGGGATACATTCCGGCAGGCAATCGCCCATTCGTATTGTCCGGTTGTTGTTTAATGCGGCACTTTAATCTAGGCAAATACGGACATTCATCGCATTTGCGTATCTCTGCATGGATTGATTGCTGATATCCGCAGTTAACCTAAACATCACAGAACGTTATTTTAACTCGAAGCGGAAAACCAAACTTTGCATTTGCCGACTTACCAATTCCAATTTCTGATACCTTTACTACTTTTGAATAGTCGATGGATATCAGTGATGACCTATTTGTGGGAGAGTTCTTCTTCCTGTCAACCCTAAGCCCTTTTGCTGCTTGTTGGCACCCTCCGGGACTTCTTCCTGAGTAAGGGCCACTACTTCCACACTTTCCTCCCATGTAGCTGTCAAATCTTCTTGACATCCCACAACAAAATTGACGTGGGATGTGCGCTCGTCGCAACCGACTTGAAATGACAAGCCACCTGGCAGCAAAGTGTGTTAGTAGTGGTCGCAAGCAGCGTCGCATGATTCATTACAACGCGTCAACAATATTTATAGGCGATTTTTGGACTACAACCATCCCTCGTTGCCTTTGTTGATATTACACTATCTGACATCCTACCGAGCTTGAATCTTCTTGATTATTTTGTCAGCTATGAAGACTTGTGTTTCATATATCACAGGATAAACAACAAGAAATCATGTGGTATAGACGGTATTCCCAATTTAATTCCCCGACATTTGCAATCAATATTTGCCAAATGAGTGAAAAAAAGCTAAGGTGTTTCCGATCTTGAAGAAAGGAAAATAATCTTCATGCCCTAAAAGCTATCGCCCAATCAGCTTGCTACCTAACATCAGCAAGATCTTTGAAGTGATACTCAACAAGGCATTAAATGCCAACATTGAGAAATATGAGTTGATGCCGAATTGCCAATTTGGTGTTCGTGCCAGGCATTTGACTATACATGCGATTACGAAAGTAACTTCAGACATCTGTTGGAAACTAAACAACAGAGAATGTGTTGATGCGTGTCTATTTGATATGGAGAAAGCCTTCGATACGGTGTGGATAAGATGGAGTAATTTTTAAACTCCTTCAGGACAGGTTTCCTAGATACCTTTTCGCCATGATGTGCAATACGCTATATGGAAAATCATTTGTTGTAACTGATGGAAATCTGACAACAATGTGTGAATTCAAGGCCTTGAATAGTATATAGCAGGGCAAAGTTGCTGCTCCTCTGCTTCTCTTAATATTCGTTCACAAGCTAGCAGATCATCAGCAAACGCGATCATTGGTAGCGTTTGCTGATGATCTGATCAACTTTACGGTAGACCGAAAAGCTACAATAGTTCAGAGCAATCTTCAAAAATGTTTAATGTTGTGCAGCTCTACACAGACAATTGGCGAATGAAAATCAATGCGCAGTAGTGCGAAACAATTTTGTTTCGGGCAATGCTGTAGAGGGTCACTCAAGAGCTGAAACGTAATTGAAAGGATTTCCATATTAGATCTGGTACAACCAGAGTGCTAGTACTATGTAAAAATTAAGAGTTTTCGAAAGGAAATGTCTTCGTGCCTGTACTGGTTTGTACAGAAAGCCTGAGACGGATTGGATGTACTATACATCGAATAGAAGAATTTTTAAAACTGCTAAAGTGACAAGTGTCAGTATCTTCATATTGGGGCTTCTTCGGAATCATATCGCAAGACCTGTAACTGTGAGTATATTGAGACTTGTCTCGCTACAGGCTTCATTTCTCCCAAAGCATTCGTGTATTTGGACATAAATCGATATGTTTTTGATTCTAATGGTGTCCCAATTATATATCACATATACAGACGGGCCACCGATAAGAAGAGAAAATATCCTCCAAATTTGAGTTCACGTGAGCAACAATTTCAGTGGAGGATTTGCTAGATTCGTTGAGGCTGGCCGAGCTGGGACGGAGCAATCTAGATATTGGTGGTTGAATGAAAATGTCTAAATTATTCGGGGTTATTTTTTGTTTTTGTGTTTTTCGTTACTTAGTTTATTAGTATAAGATAACGTATTCATTAAATTTTATTAGAGTTAGGATATAACAAATTTTTTTTTCTGGAAAGTGGTGAATGCCAATTTACGCACAGATTTTGGAACTCCCATGCTTGGAAGAAGGCGACTGGACTACCCACTAAACACCTTTCCTATCAACCTGAGAACCTAGCCTGGAACCGTTTGACATATTACTTCGGGCCAGGTCTCGTTTTGTTATACCGTGAGGCGCCTTCAAGCTGGAGATCCCTCATCTGGTGGGAGGGGTGAGAGGAAGAAGGAGTACCAGACAAGCGATCCCCCAGCCCCAACGCCCCTGGCTGCGGTGAGTCCCTTTTATCTTTTAGGACTGCCCAAACATAATGTGCCACCTGGTTCCATTTGTCAACCGATTCGAGCATCATCGCGACTATATTATCCAGGGTGAGCTCTCTTGTCTCCCTGTAGAGGTCCTTTCACATCTTGCCCCATTTTATGCACGCAAAAAATATGTGGCAGGCATTGTATTCCTCTCCTGGGCAAAACCTACAATCAGGGGACTATGACTTACCAATCTTGTGCAGGTAGGACTGAAAGCACCCATGCAAGCTCAAAAGCTTGTTCAGATAGAAGTCAGTGTCACCATGCCTTCGATTTAGCTACGGTGTCATATCCGGGATGAGGCACGCAGTCCACCTTCCCTTCGTGCAATTCACCCAAGACTGCTGCTAATCGTTGAGTTAGCGCTGTCTCTCCTCGTGGACAACCATTTCCCTCACATCCTCGTTTTGACGCAGGTAAATAGCGTGGCACTCTCTTGCAAGGAGGGCAACAGGTATCACGCCTACAAAACTCTCACCGCCGAATCAGAGACTGTCGGATACGAAGATGCAGTCCTCAGTGCTCCTCTTCTCTGTACCTGTGCAAAACGTTTTCGGTATACCTCCTTACTGAGAGTGTCGCCCCATACTTCTGCTCCATACAGTAGCACTGAGCCTACAGCACTCATCAAGAGGCGTCTTCCTGATGGGCTGGGTCCCCCTACGTTGGCCATAAGTCAACTCAGAGCCGGTACTCCCGAAGCAGCCTTCTCAGCCGTTGCCCTGATTTGCTCAGAGAAACTCATGTTCGAGTCGATCAGTAGCCCCAGGTACTTCACCACTGGCTTCGATTCGATTGATATGGCTCCAATACTGATCATCCTTACACTAGGGAGTTTCTTTTTTGTCAAGATGACCACTTCAGTTTTCTCCAGTGCAAAAATGAATCCGCGAGCAATCATCCAGTCTCCCGCTCGGCACATTAGCATACCTGGCCTTAGTTCCGCTTGTTCAACGGTGCGTCCAGCGACCAGAGCCGCACCATCATCCGCATAGCCAATCAAGCGCGGCTCATCTGGTATCACCGATCTGAGTAGTCCATCTTAAGACATATTCCACAGGTCCGGACCAAGGATAGATCCCTGGGCAATATCCGATGTAACTTTCATCCTTCAGGTAGTCCCTCAGAAGCCCCATTAGATATTCTGGAACTTGAAAAGGGTTTTCCAGTGTATCCAGAATGTTCACCCATCTAGTGGAGTTGAAGGCATTCCTAACGTCGGGTGTCACCAACAGGACAATCTATCGCTTGGCGTGACTATATGTATCTGCCTTTCGACCGCGCTGATTACTTCTGCAATCGCATCAATGGTGGAGCGTCCTGCTCTAAAGCCGTACTGCCGAGGAGATAGGTCCCCAGCAGCACGAATTGCGTCAGTGAGCCTAGCATCCATAACAGGCGGTATGCAGACGGCGATTCAGAATTTCCCTTCCTCTTGCTGATCAGCGTGAGCCTCGCCACCTTCCATCGTACCGGGAAAACCCCGTCCCGTAGGCAAGCGTTGAATGTGCTGAGCAGCAAGTCAGGACAATGGTGATATACAAGCTGCAACACCTCAGCTGGAACACCATTTGGACCTGGAGACTTCCTCGCTTTCAGTGAAAGGATTGCCTCTTCCAGTTCCAGCTGTATGAAGAGTGGACACTCGACTGCCTTTTCACCATGGACAGCGTCAACATGGACGGGATGGGCGGAGAAAAGCGCCCGCACTATCTCGTCCATCTTTTCGGCATCATGTATGCAAGGTTTCCGTAGGGCACCAAGCTTCCGTATAACTAGCTTGTAGTCAAGGCCCCACGGGTTCTTGTCAACATGGTCCACTAAAGCTTGCCAGCAGCGAGCCTTGCTGTTGTTAATTAATTTGCAAAGGCATTTCCTGGCCGAATTATATGCAGCCACCCAGTTGCATTCCCCATCACGATTTTGTGCCCGTTGAGCCTCACGCCAAAGCTTATGATACACTCTTCCTTTTTCAGCGATTTTAGTTGACCACCAGTACACTGGGAGCTTGCCGTGCTGGGGTTTTCGACGGGGCATAGAAACGTTGCAAGCAGTCGTAATGATGCTCATAGTTGAGCTCACCATGTCTTGAGCTGCCAGTTCTTCCATCCCCTGCGAATCTCCCTGCAGCGGGGCACCTGCTGTGAGCACCTCGACGAACCTCGCGAAGCTCATTCTTCCGATGTTCCATCCAATTGTAGAAATCCAAGAGCATGGACGTCGGGAGACAACATTACTTATTTCAGGCAGAATGTGCTGACGATCACTGGCTGAGTAGTCATCTAATACTCTCCAATTGCGTATCCACCGCACGAAGGACTTCGACGCAAATGTCACGTCCGGTATGGTTCCTTCACAGCCGATACGGTGGAAAGTCGGTTTATTTCCGATGTTTAGTATGATGAGCGTCGTTCTGGCCACCATTTCTAGGATTCGTTTTCTCCCCGGATCTGTTTGAGGCATGCCCCATTTAATTGCTTTAGCGTTGAAGTCTCCCCCAACGAGCACATCACCGTCGGCATTTGAGACAGCGCCCTCCAATGCATTAAGCTTGGCTTGAAAAAGATGATATCGATTCGTTCAGCGTTAGATACACACTAAAGAAGGTGGTCCCTGAGCACTGAACCCTTTGCATACTTGTGCGGTATGAACATAGCCGAGGCATTTGAAACATTGAAGAGGCGCTGCTCTTCACCGTATCCTACAGACAACCCTTATTCAGAAATTGTTCGGCATCCTTTTCGGTCAAAGTCAATGATGGCCATGTGTTGTCCCCTTTGGTTTTCTCGTGTCAGCCTCGCTTTGATCCCGCTCGCGTTAGGGAACTCCCTTTTGATGGCCTCTTTTACCTTGGTCAGATCCGTGACGCAGTCAATGTCTCTTATTTCGATCGTTACTATTGGCTTGAGCGAGGCTATAGTTGCGATTTTGTCGAGGACTTTCTTTACTGCGTCCCAGAATGCTTCCCTATTGTCGATCTCTGCTCCGAATTCGTCTAGTGTGTGGCCCGACCACGTTAGTCATACTGCGTTAATACCAGTGTTGGTGTCTTCAAGCCTTACGTTTCCCTTGAGGTCTCGCAGGACCTCCGCGTAGAATTAACCATCTTGGGGTTTTACGAGCAGTGCCTGCTGGTGGAGTCATCGTCCGGGCTTCTTTCCTTTCTGTTTCGCATCAGGTCCTTTTTCTTATTGGGCATCCATGCGAACTTTATTTTCTGGCACTTTTTGAAGGAGTTTCTTGGCGGCTTTCTTCGCTCCTTTTGTCAGCACTATCTAGAACCCCTGATCTGGAGTTCCACGCCCATCGAGTGCCTCTTCTGCACGAGCCCTTTAGATATAGCCCCCAGCGCTTCTTTACCCTTCTGCTCTTCTTTGGTCTGCCGGTCTTCTTCAACCTTTAACCAGCTCCTCCAATAATGCGCGCTCTAGGAGCTCTTCTAGTTCAAAGAGCCCAACCTTTACCGCTTTGTTGGTTTTTGGCGAGTTGCATGTAGATTGTATTCTTCTCAGAACACCTCCCACTCTTTGGAATAGCCTTTCTTCTTCATGTCGCTGGGTGGCAATTGTACTTTGCGACCATCATTCTTGGGAGAGGTTATCGGCTTCCGTTTCCGAATATTATCGGCTTCCGTTTCCACCACATTTTCGACATTGGCGATGAAATTACACAACGTCACTTTATTTGTCTGGTCAATCCTGTCCTTTCCTGCTATAATCTCTTCGTGGACTTCAGGATGGTTCGTTGTTATATCGGGATTTACGACCCTTGCCTCAGTAACTTCGGTAGTGATCGCAGCAGTGAAAATAGAATTCTCGATGTTCTTTATATTTTCCTCGAGCATCTGACGCGTCCCACAGAGTTTCCCGCTTTTCCTTTATAGGACGCTCTGACGTTCGGCCGAACGCTGCATGAGTCTCAGCCTGGACAAGACTGTTTGTTAATCTCCGTTTTGTTGTCCCCGAGGTGCTGTTAACATCGTGTCTGCAGCTGCTGGTTGCGTCGTCTTTTTTGTTATTCTTACTTTCTTTTTTTGAGTTTTTTAATCTTTTTTTATGGTTTTTGGTTGTTCCAGTTTTACTCGGTCCCCCTCGGAGCCACTATCTCCGTTCGTATGGGGAGTCACCTTTTTGGTCCCATGGTTATCTTTGCAGAGCAGGGAGGCCATGCAAGGGTTGGCACATGCCCTTATGGGGACAAGTGCCAGACCAGCGCTAATTGGGAGTCCGTCTCAACCTACACCACCTACACCACCAACCCAATGGTGCGAACTTTGAATGTACTGCAAGGCCTGCCAAGGTTTTACCGGGACGGAGACGGTATGACCGTTGAATTGGAGCCGTTCACGCACGAGTGTCCCTTCGGTGCTACCATGCAAAGCAACTAGGTCCAAACTATCATATCCGGTAGCCCAAAGCATAAATTCCAGTTCGTTGTGCAAAGCGTAGTCAAAATCCCGTCAGGGTCGTTACCTGTAGTCCCAGGAGAGCACTTCACGGCACCCCCATACCCTCGGGTTCATGGGGGCGGTGCTCCTCAAAGAATGCTAGCCTCCAAGAGTACTCTTGTCGACCGGCATTCCCCCTGCGGGGATTTGCTTGTGTATATGGGGGCGGAACTCCTCAAAGAATGCTAGCCTCCAAGAGTATTCCTGCCGGCCAGCATTCCCCGTGCGGACATAACATATTAGATGTACGATAAAAGTTCACTGTTGTGTTAGTATTATAATTAATTTCTGAAGAGTATTGGTTGTTTTTTCTCCTTTTTCAAATTGAATCATAAAATATGCAATAATTTTAATTAAATTGAATTTGATTTGTTTTTTGATTACGGCTTTTTAATAATTAATTATGTATGATAAATTTAGGGAGCCATTAAGTTTTAGTAATTTTATTGTTTGGAACTTGCTTTATATTCTTTGAAATTTTATAATGAATGAATGAATAAAGTGCTTTTGACTTTGACTATGATTTTAGTCCTTACTGGCAAACTGTACATAAAATTAGTTATAATTTGGCGTAGTTTAAAATGCTTCCATTCTTATCATTGTGAAATGTATCAAATATCATTAGGACAAAAAATCAATATTTAACTAATTCACATTTCACTTCAAATGAGATTCACTTCATTTCTGAAAATAGTGTGCATTCAATGCACAATTCAAGTAATCCGTTATTTTCTTGGACAGTGCTAAATCAATTATGAATTGCATATCACATGCGAATTTTTCTCAGTTTGACTAATTGTATCCCATATTTAATCTTCCTCTTAACCTTAGCACTGAAATTCTGCTGACATACATCACTGAACAAACAAATGTGATAACATTGCCACTGCTCGTTAAAATTACCTAGCATTAAAAAAAGCACCACCATTACTGTATCTCTGCCAGCTTCCATGAAACTGGCTCCTGATGAACCATCGCGTCATAATTGAATCACTCACGCAACTTTCTTCAGATCATCTTCGCCGAACGCACTGTCCATTGCATAACATTGATTGCAATATTAATTGCATTGAATGCATCTTAGAAAATCATTGCAAACTATCCGATGCATGGTGATCACTTAAACTCGTTATGTTAGTTTGCCATTTTTACCAGCAATTGCATGAATTCCCTAGTGAAAGTGGTTCGTATGCGACACCAAATGCATGTTTACCGGAAAGTAATAGCAGCGGAAGTAAGCATTCCATGGACTTGAAAAATCAGTCTTTAGTTTAATTTATTTTCTGCAAGATTTGGACATAGTGCCTGCTAAATTGGATACCAGCAACTTCCTGCAATGGTGGAAAACTATGATATGCATTTTGTACATGAGAGTGGACTCAGTTTGGTATTAGTTCACATCGAGGACGGTGTAAGGAGAGTTTGGTTTAGATTTTTCTCAGTATCTGATGTTTCACCACTTCATGGGATTTCGGTAAGATTACAAAAATACTGCTTGCACATATCTGAAATGTAGTGTCATTCTTTTTTAGAATATTACTTCTGGCAGCCATGGGCTTAGCTGCCCTCTATATGTTCCACTTACTGGCTCAGGATTATAATAGAATTCGTCAACCAATCATGAGACTTCGATCTCTATTCCGTCTAAAACGGGAGTTGCACACGAAGGAATTAGGAGAAAATCTTCTGCTATTGGATAAATTCGATATAGATTGGGACAGAATTTTGAGATACGATCCTATGGGCTGCCTGCAGTCGTTAACGTGTTGCTTGTTTGCTGATGGTGAAAAGGAAAATGAAGATGCGAAGAATATTAAGGCACTGCTCCAATATAGTTTAACAAAGAACGCCCCAAAGAAGATAGTTCTGGCTGTTAAGAAAGGACTCGATTACAAAGGAGAAGAGCAAAAATGTTCCAAGGAATATCCATTTTGCTTATATTCTGCAGCAACGATGTTGAGAGTTATAAGTTTGTTTTCAAATTTATTTGAATAATCTCATTACGATATACGAGTAGTGTTTTTTATTAACTTTTAAATTTTTGTCTAGTGAAGTGGTGAATCAGTTAAACTAGTGAGTAACACAACCAATTTTATTTCTGGTCATTGAATTATTTGAATCAAAATGTGTCAAGAACTATTTTGTCCACCGAATTTATAAGTAAGTTATAAGTGTCTATTGCCAACGAATACTAGTTACCATAATTAAATGAACTGATTTGTTTGCTATAATAATAGTACTTGTATTTTGAACAAGTAAAACTTTTTATTATTATTTAAGGGTCCTCTTTAAATATAAAATATACGAAAGTTGGATAGTAATTTTTGAATATCCTTGCAGAATCCAAAGAAAGTCTTAGTCCCCTAGTCACCATGTGTTTAAAGTAAGTCTTTATCGTTTTCGTACCCCAGTCCTTGGCAGCAACTGGGAATGAAAGTCAGACAATATAAAATAAAGTGTTCTAAGCTATTCTCTCTCGCTACGAGCTGAATGGAAGTAATTTATTTCTGCTTCTGTTCGTTTCGCCTATTAGCCCAGGTAGTTGTAGCCTATTGTCAGTGCCATCAGGGCTTGTATACTATATCTGTCTTTTTGTAAGAATAAGGCCAAATGTCTTTGTTCATTTTGCAGTCATTCCTACCATTCTAAACCGTGTCTATATCCCTTCAAAGGTGTTATATTGTAAAAATCCAGTGCAGTTGATCAGATCGCGTGATCAAATAAAACTCAATAATTTATTAATGACGCAACAATTTCTAACTAAGCAACAACATTTTAAAGCGGGCAATCATAATAAAATCATGATTATGAGGAAGCGGCAGCCAAAAATCAATACGATTATACTAGTTATAAAAACATATTACAGTTATATTTTAAATTTTATGGTAAAAGTAATGAGTCCGAGTAGTGTAGTGGTTAAAGTGCTCGCTGTGTGGTGTTTTAAGTAGTGTTACATCGTCCGTTTAGGACTAAAGTGGTGGACTGTTGCCTCAAGCAGCAAAAAATTAGTGCACAACTGAAATGGCCTTGCCTGGCGACGCATGAGCGTGCTGGCAGCTAGCGTTGCGGTGTCGTGGGGCAGGTTCTTTCCACCAGTGCAAGGACCCACTACAAAAAAATTCACGCTTACGAAGTTTTGTGACGTGGCAACGGGACACTTTTGACAGATCTCGAAGGCCAAGCTAACCAACCGAGGGACATCATGATAAGGAGACGCAACGACTTCTCCAAATTACCCGCGTGTGAGGTTTGACACGAATACGTCGTTGACGTGGATATCCACAGCCCACAAAAAGAGTGGGGCATCCGGGCGGTAGCGGTGCCCTCTCGCACCACTCCTAATCAGATCAAAGATCTAAACTAAAGTCAAAGTCAAAAGCGCTTTATTTAAAACTAATCGTTATAAATTTTAAAAGAATATAAAGCGAATTCCAAATAATAACAATAAAAAACTTAATGGCCCAAATGGCTCCCTAAATTTATACGTTATCATTAACACATTTCATCAAAAAAAAACTATTGCGAATTCAACTAATTAAGATTATTACATATTTTTAAAATTCAATTGGAAAAAGGAGAAAAAAACCAACTAACACTATCCTAAAATTATTTATAATTTAAACACAACAGTGAAACTTTGATCCTACACCTAATATGTTGTAACTTTATTCTAATAAATGCAATCAAAAACTTTATCTTTTACTAAAAAAAATTCTATAACAATGTTCCTAACCTAAGCGTTTAATCTTATCTCTAACGTAATACCGTAAATATAACATATACCTAATCTATACCTTATTTTTAACACAAATAAACAACAAATCTAAATGAAGCAATAATGAGCTGAAACTCAAAAACTAAATAACAAAAACACCAAAACTGAAAATAAACACGAATAATTTAGACATTGCCATTCGGCCACCAATACCTGGATTGCGCCGTCTCAATTTGATCAGCTTCAACGAATCTAGCAAATGAGTATCTCCATTGGAATTGTTGGTCTCGTGAACTCAAATTCGGAGGATATTTTATCTTCTTATCGGTGGCCCGTCCATATATGTGATATATGACTGGGACACCGTCAGAATCAAAAACATATCGATTCATGTCCAAATACACGAATGCTTCTGGAGAAATGAAGCCAGTAGCGAGGCAAGTCACTATATACCCGTCTGTCAAAGTCAAAGTCAAAGCGCTTTATTCAATACTAATCGTTATAAATTTTAAAAGAATATAAAGCAAAATCCAAACAATAAAAAACTTAATGGCCCAAATGGCTCTCCAAATTTGTACGCTATCATTAAACATATTTAAAAAAAAAAAAAAAAACTCTAGCAAATTCAAATCAATGAAGATTGTTACATATTTTTAAAATTCAATTGGAAAAAGGAGAAAAAACCAACCAACACTATTCTAAAATTATTTATCATCTTAACACTACAGTGAACTTTGATCCTACACCTAATATGTTTTAACTTAATTCTAATAAATGCAATCAAAAACTTTATCTTATACTAAAAAAATCTATAACTATGTTCCTAACCTAAGCGTTTTACCTTATCTCTAACCTAATATAATAAACATAATATAAACCTAACCTATCCCTAATTTTTAACAAAAATAAACAATACCACTAAATGTAGCAATAATGAGCTGAAACTCAATAACTAAATAACAAAAACACCAAAACTGAAAATAAACACGAATAATTTAGACATTGTCATTCAGCCACCAATACCTAGATTGACCCGTCTCAACTCGATCAGCCTCAACGAATCTAGCAAATGAGTATCTCCATTGGAATTGTTGGTCTCGTGAACTCAAGTTCGGAGGATATTTTATCTTCTTATCGGTGGCCCGTCGATATATGTGATATATGACTGGGACGCCGTCAGAATCAAAAACATATCGATTCATGTTCAAATACACGAATGCTTCTGGAGAAATGAAGCCAGTAGCGAGGCAAGTCGCTATATACCCGTCTGTAGGGTGGAACGGCTGTGAAATCCAAGGGTTTTCACTCACAGTCACAGATCTTGCGATATGATTCCGAAGAAGTTTCAATATGAAGATATCGACTCTCGCCACTTCAGCATTTTGATAAATTTTTCTTTTCGGTATAAAATGTTTCCAATCCGTCTCAGGCTATCTGTACAAACCAGTACATGCACGAAGACATTTTCTTTCGAAAACTCTTGATTTTTCCATAGTACTAGCACTCTGATTGTACTAGATCTGATATGTCAAAACTGGTCCAACCAGGGTCTTGTAACAGATAATTTTGACCTTTTGATCAATGTATTTGGAAGGAAAGAGTCTTCGTAGGGCCATGACTACTTTTTGTGCCTTACTGAGCATGATTTTGACATGTACAGTATAGTACAGATACTGATCGAGATAAAAACCGAGGTATCGAACACCGGACTTATGTGGAACCCTTTCTGAATTATCCTCGCCAGCCATGATGTGGGAATGCTTCCAATAACGTTTCAGGTCTTGACTGACCCCCTGCAGCGTTGTCCGAAACAAAATTGTTTCATACTTCTGCGCATTGATTTTCATTCGCCAATTGTCAGTGTATAGCGTCACATCATTGAACATTTTTTGAAGATTGCTGTGAACTATTGTAGCTTTTCGGTCTGTCGTATAGATGATCAGATCATCAGGAAACGCTACCGATGATCACGTTGGCGAGATGTTAAAATCAAAGACATTCAATAGCTTACGAATGAATATTGAGAAGAGCAGAGGTTCAGTAGCAGTTCCCTGCTGTAGACTATTCAAGACTTTGAATTCGCGCATTGTTGTCAGGTTTTCATCAGTTGCAACAAACAATTTCGCGTATAACATATTGCACATCATGGTGACAAGGTGTCTGGGGAAGTTGTCCTGAAGGAGTTTAAAAACTAGTCCATCTAACCACACCGTATCGAAGGCTTTCTCCATATTAATGAGACATGCTTCAACACATTCTCTATCATTTAGTTTCCAACAGATGTCTGGGGTTACTTTCGTTATTGCAGGTGTGGTCGAATGCCTGGCACGAAAACCAAATTGGCAATTCGCCATCAACTCATATTCCTCAATGTGGGCGTTTAATGCTCTGTTGAGTATCACTTCAAAGACCTTCCTGACGTTCGGCAGCAAGCTAAATGGGCGATAACCTTTAGGACATGAAGATTTTTTTCCTTTCTTCAAGATCGGAAATACCTTAGCCTTTTTCCACTCAATTGGGAGATATGAATTGTTCAACTGTTGTTGAACAATATGCAATAATTCCTAATAGCAACCTCAGGCAAATGTCGGAGAACTATATTTGGAACTCCGTCAGTTCCACATGATTTCTTGTTGTTTAACCTGCGAAATATGACACAATTCTTCATAGCCAACAAAATAATCAATAAGATTCAAGCTCGCTATGAGGTCAGATGTTAATGTTTCATTGAAATGAAGAATTAATTGGCCGTTCAGGCTTGATTTGAAGTCGGAAACTTTTGCTTCCACGACCTCTGAAAATATTTCATTCCCTCTCAGGGTATGTTAGATGAACCAATTCCAAATGTGCTCCAATTAGGGCAAGTTTCTGCAAACCCCCACAAACAATCCTGTTTCCATTTCTGTCTGGAGTCGTGCTATTAATTTCAATACCAGCCCTATCGAGAAGATTTATCTCATCACTAGTGACTTCAAGATTCGATACCTTCACTCAAGACTTCTTACGGAAATTAAATTTTTCCGCCCATTGATTGCTGACCTCATCCCTGTAGTATGAAGGGATTAAGTTCCGGACATTCTTCAGGTGTAACTTCAACAAAGCCAACGAAGGATGTTTGCGATACACATGGATGGTTGTAGTCCAAAAATCGCCGATAAATATTGTTGACGCGTGTGAGAAGAAGGTTTTTCAATCTTTTTAGCCTTACAATGGTTGGTGTTTCATATCCTTCCATATTGCTTCGATGTTTAATCTTGGGAACTACTTTCTCAATCCTTTCAAATGTCAGCTTCTCGAACTTCAACAAATAGAGATCTATTTCATCGTTAGTTAGATTCCTGTCATTAGGAACTATTGAGTAAGAGCTGCCATCATCAGAAAGAGGACATTGCTTCTGGTACTCCCGATTAAACTTCTTTTGAAGCTTTCCCCAGTCTATTTTATTGAAATTCAACCGATAATTTTCATGTTGAACGGGAATGAGCAAGAGATCATCCCTTTGATGATTGATTTCCATTACGATTGCGTTATAGTCGCTATCATAAGGTAGCAACTGCAGTTTCCGTTGACTATTAAAGCTGAATTCATGTCTTGCGTTAGCAATGCAGAGGTCCAAATATGAATTCGTCTTAGGGTATGTTGAGAACTCAGACGCATATAGATTGCACCTGTATTCAATTTGGTTCTCTGTTATCCATGAGTTCAGGAATACACCTCTTGAATTATTGGTGGCGTTCAGCCATGATGTATGCTTAGCGTTCAGGTCACCAGCAAGAATATAATAATGATGCGGCCTATTCAACTCGAATATTTCAAACAAGGAATTGAGCTCCTCCTTGAACTTGAGAACATTTCGACCAGTTGTATAACCAGAGATAACGAAGAGGTTATCCCCACCTGGTAGTGAGATATTGATAACGGACACTTCAAGAGATTCAAAGCTTTTGAATTCAACTTTTTCAATATTTTAGAAACAATAGGGTATTTTAACCAATATCCAGGTGGCACCTCCCCCATCACCCTTTATCCTATCGTTTCTTACAAGTTCAAAATCCTTGAATGTCATGGAGTGCCATGAATTGAGGTGGGTTTCAATGAAAAGCATGATGTCAGGCTTTTGCTTAGCAATGAATTTAAGGACATAGTCACGTCGATGTAAAGTAACAATGGAGTTGACATTGATTGAGATGAGACGAGTCCTATCCAAGGGAATGTGGCTGGACGACAACTTATTTTGAGGCATTTGAAAGTCCAAAACGCTGAAAGACAAGATTAATGTTCATATCCTGTTAATCGATTCTCTCCGATAAAGAATTTACTTGCTAGTAAATTTTGAGAAGCAGCTCATTATTGCCACTTACATTATTCACAGCATTTTCTGCTGGTCCTCTAGCCGCGAGTACAAATAATACTCCGGGCTTGACGAAGTTCGGAGCTAAGATACTGTGGTGTAGTTGTGTTTGCTTTGGGACAAACTTTACTCTCGCATCTTGATATCGGGAGCATCCTCGATATGATGCCGGAAGACCAAAAACACCGCAGTTAACACAGTTTAGTTTCTCTTTCGGCTCCCTGTGAGCCAATTTACACTCACCGGGAGCATGAACGTCCTTGCATTTGGCACAGTGATAATGCATGGCGCAATTGGCAGCCGAATGTCCAAACCATTGACACAGATAGCACTGATTCACTTCTATTTTCTGGAGATGTTCCCACCTCACCACTCGGAAGTTCAAATATCTTATTTGTTAAAGAGCGCTTGGACTGCTCTTATTTGAAATTCGCACTAAATAAAGTGTTAAATTTTTTTTTCTACCGTCAACCTTCTTGTCGGGAATGTTTTAATGGAAATAAATTCAATTCTGGTGCTGTCTCCTTGAGCACCTGAAGAATATGGACGGTATCTTCTCCGCAGTCCAAGCCCTTCAACAAAAAGGTCTGGTTCTTCTCACATTTCGGGGTATAGGTGAAGTGTGGAACCTCCCCAGAATATAGTACCTTTTTAACTGATTTGAAATCAACCAGTGAATTCGTTCTGATTGTTAATTTTTCGGCATCGATTCTTTTAGTCTCGAAATAAGTTAATTTAGTTTCGGCCGCCAATAGCCCAATCATATCCTTTCCACTTTGACCGAACACATTAATTGGCGGAACTTTCTCAGTATTTTTGGCAACTTTTTGAGAAGGACCAGTAGAACTGCGAGCTGTTTTTTCTCCTTATTTTTATTTTTTAAGTAGAGAATAAAATTATCATTGTTATGTTGACTAACATTACCTTCAATACGTTCTTCAACGTCCATTTCTTGTTCGCGTCCGTCTAGCGGTGCATAGTCGTTTTGGCTGTCATTAGCGCCTCCAGCACTTAGTATTTATTCTGTGATGCAGCTTTTTTCACCTAAGTTTCCGTATTTATTGGCCTTACCGGTTCTGCATCTTGAATTTTCTTCTCTCTATTATATATATCTTCGAACGTTTTTAGTCGACGTTTCAATTCCTGAATTTCAGCTTGAAGTCAACTCACTTCTTGTTTGTTTTCGATTACTTGAGTCTTACGCCCGCCATCTGCGGAGTACTGGTTACTCGTGTGTCTTCTTTTATTAACGCTTGCCACCAATTTCGTATTGCTACTCTCCCCGGGGCCCCCCCAACAAAGGGAAGCCGTCGGGCTCCTCCATACAGCAGTCTCTGGCTTATTTGCTTTTATCGATTTATCGAAGTCAGATAATATTCGATATGATTCCTTCGGCGATAAATGCTCTTTCCAATAAAAATCAAAATTTGCTTTTGGCTGACTTATAAAAAATTAATTTAATTTTTTGAAACTGATTTTTGTGAAAAATTAATTAATTTTTAAAATTAATGACAGAAGCCTTTTAAAGCACGTCTATACGCAACGAGTGCTAGACGTAGAATCCTAGCGTAAAATCTGCGTACGATAGTAATGTGCTATCTTACATCGTACATATTCACGAAACTATAGTACATGTACGATCATTATCGCCCAGTTGTGATTACTGTACTATGCTCATAAAAGAGCCTCAGTTTTCTTTCAATGATTTTTTAAAGCACTTTGAAAGAAGTTCACAAAGGCGAATTCCTCTGTAGTTCTAACATCGCAATCTGTCACCTATTAATATTATGCTTTTTGCCAATTTTCCGGTATTTCCTTCTCTGGCCATATTCCGCCTTATGAATTTATTTTCCCTCTGTTAAGAAAATTGCTTCAAGTGCTCTGTTTCTTCAAAGGACCTTATGTTTCCTGTGGTTGAGAATTGCTGCCTAGTTCTGCTCCCAGAATACCAACAGCTTAGTATGTTGTTGGTGGTGCTCTGAGAAACTCTTGAAAATATTACATCAACCTGTTTTTGAATTCGACTGGACAGATGCATTTGTATTCCGTGAATCTCACTGGAAGCTCTTAGGATACACTTCTTAAGTGTTTGATTCCTTTTGTTAACCGTATCCTGTTATTCTTCATCGAAGAAATCATTCCGTTCCCGAGGTAGTAGTTGAAATGTTAGAAATTAACTACTTTCCACATAATTTTGCGTATGTCCTTGGATACAGAACAATGACTAAAAACCTTTTACAAATCGATTTGCGCTTAGAGTTCGTGATGGATTTCGGCAGTTTTTCCGTCGTCTCTTGACACAGTTTCTTCTTTGCCTTTTTTCGTTCTGAGTAGTGTTTGTCCAGGTCGTGTAGTACCTAGTCACCAGGTATATGTTCATTCATTTTTGTGCGAGCAGGTACCAGGATTCTCTTGGTTTTGTTTATTACATGGGTATTTTTATTGTTTTTTTCTGCAGGTAAGTAAAAGTCAGTGATTTTAATTTCACTTCTATGGTTTTTATAGTTTGATCCCGTGCTTCCGTGTCCGTTGTTATTGTGTTGCTTTTTCTTTGTTTTTTTGTAAAGAAGTTTTAAGGGTAAGAATATTATATCTGAATGGCTGTTTGTTGATTTATTTTTCGTTCGTCAAATGTTTTTTGATCGCCCCTCCTGTGCGTCCGGCGCATATTTCGATAATCTTAAAGGCTGTTAACTCCAAAACGAATCTTTTTTGGGCTTTTTCTTTTCGCTAGCACCTCAATTCAAAATAATTTCGATCCTACATTACCGACATTTATCTAATAAGAATTGGATTTGTCTTACCACCCCTCAGCTGTTTATTGACAGATGTCAAGAATCTCACTATCTTGTTGAAATATCAGGTCTTGTACTCTTGTTTATTGGTTTATACTGCAAATAATTTCTTTCGAAATGACGGACGATGTAAAAAGATATTTCTCCAATCTACTACATAAGTAAATGTAAAAATTTGTGGTTTTCAGCTGTTTATATTTTTATTATTATCCTAGAGTTAGCGGATTGCATTGCATTTTAGTTACCGACCGAGATGGTGTTCCACTCATACGGATAGATAATAAATCAGTTCCCGACATCGATTTAGCTCCGTCATTATTTTCAACTTTCGCAATGGCTACAGATCAAGCAGGAAAACTTGGTCTCGGGAAGAATAAGACAATAATTTCAATGTATTCAAACTACCAGGTATAATACGATAGTAAGACTAGCATGCAAAGCAATCGTCGATGATGTCTTCGCTTCTTTTAGATCATCCAAATGAACAAGCTACCGTTGATCGTTACCTTCGTTGGATCAGAAAATTCGAATACAGGACATATTCTAGCACTGGAGAAATCGATTGACATGTATTTGGATGAGATCAAATTGGCGGTTGCAGAAGCGTAGTTTTTAATACATATAAAGTTGTTGTAAATTTGAATTAGGTGTAAGTTTATATGCAAATTTTGTTATTTACTGCTAAATGTTTAGAATTAAATGAATTATATGCTGAGTATCAACTGAGAGTTCTTTATTCTCAGTTTAGTAGATCTTGTGATTGCTAGAAAAGTCTACTCGGTTCCCGAGATGGCTGCGAAGGCGGCAATTAAGACCGTGGCAGAACTGACATTGGTTTGATGACGTACGGAGGGGGACTTAGGCATGCAAACGATATTTAGGTAGGTCAACCAGGATTAAGACCATTGGAATATACTATCATGACCAAATGAGAAGTATCTATGGAAGCCGAAGAGGAACAATCAGTGACTAGCCTATAAAATAATGAGAAAATTAAGGCGAGGATATCAGCCTAAGACTACGATCTGTCACGATAACCAGTAACATTATCGCTGATGAAAACAGAATTAGAAAAACGTGTGTATTATATTTCAAGTACCTCATTAATCCTGCGCACTGCTCCCCGGAACATCGGAACCAATGTAGGTTCAAGGGGAGCACCCATTCGCTCTACCAACTCGCGAAAAGTTGAATAAATCGCCAGGAATCGCAAAGATTCTAGTGGAGCATAGAAAATAAGGTTTCAACAGGGTTCAGAAAGCAGTCCGCAAAGTGATCCCGCATATGAAACTGAGCCGAATTATCGAAGCTGAGCTGCAAAAAATGGATACTTATAAAGGGCATTTTTGACCCTATCGGTGAGATACTTGAAGAGATATAGTTTTTTATGGCGCCGTATTATATGAAGTTTTTGTTTATCTCTGAGAACTGATCACGAATTGGACTAGTTATTCGCAAAAGGATTGATCCACAATATTTTGTGTGCCCCCTTATACTGATGTATTGAACATTTTCTAGGTGGCATACTTGATGAAGCAGCGAAATGTGAATGCAGAGTGCATGAGCGTTGTGCGACGACGAAAGAGCGATGATGGGAGTGGTAGGGTATGGAGGAACTAAAAAAACGCTGCTTATTGTGTCAACGGAAATAGTTAATCGCTGCTCAAATTTCGAAAGTAGAGGACGTGGTTGATGTACTGAGATAATTGGACGCGTTATCTGCGGGGAGTGAAGGCCCAGTCGGGCCTGAGGGGCTTCGAAGGAGAAGATATCTTCCGTGCCTTACTACCTTCAGCGCCGGCTGCTTTGGTAATATTAAAGTACCCTCCTTCCAAATTAGAAATAGTGTTTATGTTTTAAAACATGCTAATGTGTTTCTTTTATATATTCATTTTATTAGTTTCGCCAAGCACAGCAGACTTGGAAGAAATGTTCTGCGCTGTTTACTCATTTTTATTGCAGCAATATACTTTGCGATGAGAACAAGCTTTGAATCTTTGCTGCAAACTATACAGCGTTTTAGATAATCATTTTCATTTAGAAGTCAATTATTTAGTGTCTATTTTTATTTATTGTGTATTACTTTGCGATGATATTCTATTTCAGACTTCGCTACTAATATCTGCTTTATGTGAGAGTTTTAGATCAGAACTGATTATGTGACTTCATTGCTGTTATACATCAGTGCAAACTAAACTCAACGAGATAGTGTAGTGATTTGTGTAGATAAAATGTCCGTAAAGGACTTGCAGTGGTGACCTGCTGCCTCAGAGAGCCAAATATTGGTGCTCACTAGAATCGAATTGGTCCAGGGACACGAGTATGCGCTGGCGGGCTAGCGTCTTTAGTGTAATGGGGTGACTTCTTAGCCCTAGCACCAAGTCCCAATACAAATTATTTTTCGCATACACGAATTCGTAGAGTGACTATAAAAAGGGAAGCACAAAGGCCTAGGCAGGAACCACAGATCAAGCTATCCTAATACCTACCTGTCTTATTCACTGACCAGAAAAATGATAATTCACGATAAGAGGTGTGGTATCCTGATGGGATTTCAAATCAATTGTTGCATATGGGATGAGCATTCAAATCAAATACTGGGACAGTGGCGCTACAAATCACGTCACCACGAATAAACAGTACTTTCTTCTTCTACGTAGCACTACAGCCCTTCTCGGGCCTTCTCATCCGTTCATGCAAATTATGTTTGTATGAGTTTTCCACTAAAATGGGAAATATATGGCCACGTCTACGTTTGGATCTTGATCCGGTTGGGAGGGTGCGAGGGGTCACCACCTCCATCTGGATGCCCCACTCTTATTTGTGGGCCATAAGAATCGTCGGGTAACGACGAAGTCCCCTTGTATCCATCTGTCTTCCCCAGGTTCAATTTATCCTTTTCGTCTGCAATTTCTAACCCTTAGTTGGTCACCTCCTTTTTTCGACTTCGGTCAACTTTCTTTTTTGTGACCCAGGAATTCGAGAATGCAAAATTCTTTTGTGGTGGGTCCTTGTGCTGGGGGAAAGAACCCACCCCACGACACCGCAACGTTAGCCTGCCAGAGCATTCACGCGTCCCCAGACAAGGCCAATCTCGGCAAATCCTACCATCCTCTTTCGCCGAGGCAGCAGACCATCGCTGCAGTTCTTTACGGACATTCACATACCTACCCTTCACTACACAGCCCATTGCAGCTTCCGCAGTCTTACAATCGTTGAGACCTCCGGCTCGTCAAAAATTTCATACAGCTCATGGTTGTAACGAAGTCGCCATTGGTCCCCGTCTAGCTTCGCTCCGATTATTCACCTCAGGACCCGTCGCTCAAAGGCGTTTAATATACTTGCGGATGCTTGGGTTCACACCCATAGCATAACCCAAGTCATATCAAAGATTTGTATACTTGGAGCTTTGTTTTCCTGTGCATGCAGTTGGTCTTTAAGATCGGCTGTATTCTTCGGCGTATTTCGTCTATTTCTTTACCAGTTCTCGCTATTTTGGCGCCAAATTTGGTTGCATTTTCGATACTGTATTCGCCAAGTATGTTATTTTGTGTATTTTAGGTTTTCTTCCATGATTGCGTCATGAACTTTGTTTTATTTTCATTGATTTGTAGCCCTTCTAGTTTTGCTTCGCTGTTGAGTTTCAGGAAGAGTTCTTTGGCAGTTGTTAATGACCGTGACAAAATGTTGATGTCATACGCATAGGCTTCTACTTGGCTCGACTTGTATATCAGTGTACCTCGTGTATCGACAGGTAGCTTCCTTATAACGTACTCCAGACCCAAATCGAATATCAATGGGGCTAGCCCATCTCCCTGTTTTAGTCCGATATTTTTGTCAAAGGCATCGGTAATTTGGTTATTGATGCGGACTTGGGAGGCCGTCGACGTCATTGTCATTTTGGTAAGACGGACTAATTTGGTACAGTACGTTACGATTAATGCTGTCATATGCTTGCTTAAAGTCAACGAAAATTTGGTGTACATCTATGTTGAACTCCCAGCATTTTTCAAGTACTTGCTTGACAATAAACAATTGGTCTATTGTCAATGTAACTGTTCTAAAACCACCTAGATACTCCCCAATAATACTGTTGGCGTATGATCCGATTTTATTTTCTAAGATCTTTGAAAATATTTTCTACGCCATAATTTTCGCACTGTAACTTGTCCCCTTTTTGCAGATAGGGAGTATAATTGATTGGCTCCACTCTTTCGGCATATGTTCTTGTTGCCAAATGTGCTGGATGACTTTGTGAATAACTTTATGAACACTACCGCACCATATTTGATGAGCTCCACTGGAATCTCATCGATGCCCGGCGCTTTATTATTCTTTTGGGCTTTGATGATGGAACCCAGAGTTGGTGGGGCCAATGGAAGTTCTCCGCAGACATCTATAGGTTCCGATGTTCTAGAGCTGTGCGGAAGATTAAGTAGGTTTTTGAAATATGACGCCCATCTTTCCTTAATCTTGGTTTCATCGGCTATGATATTGCCGATGTCATCGCGACAGAGCGTGGTTTTGGGCTGATAACCACGTTTCAGGCTTTTTACTACTTTGAATGCTTGTCTTGTGTTGTTGCGCGTTAGACTTACATCTATACTCCTCAATTGGTTGTCAAAGTATTTTCTGTTCTTACTTCTAATTATTCTATTCGTTATTCTTCCGAGATTATCATATTGTTCTCTCTTCGTCCTGGTGTTCCTACCTACGTAATCTATGAACGCCTGATTCTTTTAGTCTAGCACATTCTGGCACTCATAATCGAACCAAGTATTTCTCTTGCGTCGGGCTTGATATTTGATCGTCTGTTCTACCACGGTCTTAATAGCCGCTTTCCTTTCCATCCAGAGCTCGTTGTTTGTTTTTAACGATGCATCTGATAAGATGAAAGCCAACTGGTTGTCGAGGTTCTCCGTGAAATTTTTGGACAAAGACGCCGCTTGGCGCCTTTCGATGTCAATTTTTTTTAGCGAGCTGGTCTTCGCCGAACATGCCTTTGACATACGACATCGATAGGTTACTTTGATCAAGTAATAATCTAAGTTACAATTGGCTCCTCGGAATGTACGGACGTCAAGTATGCTCGAGGTTCAACGTTGTTGGATCAGAACATGGTCGATCTGGTTTTGTGTGTTGCCATCCGGTGATACCCAGCTCATTTTATGAATGCGTCGATGTGGGAAGCAAGTCGAACGTATGATTCGATTTCTGCTACATGCAAAGTCAATCAGGCGCTGACCATTCGTAGTGAAAGTAGGTATGGAAAATTGTCCGTGAAGGACTGCAGCGATGGTGTGCTGCCTCAGCGGAAGAGGATGGTAGTATCCGCCGAGATTGGCCTTGTCTGGGGACGCGTGAATGTGCTGGCAGGCTAGCGTTGCGGTGTCGTGGGGCGGGTTCTTTCCCCCTAGCACAAGGGCCCACTACAAAAAAATCGCGCATTCACCAATTAAAAGTGTCAAATGCCGATCGACTGGTGTCGAGGCCGAGGTAACCTACTAAAGGTTGACATTGCTTGTTCAAAGAACAAGTTGGGCCGAGCAAAAACGGACGGACTGGCGGAGACGATTCTTACGGCCCACAAATAAGAGTGGAGCATCCAGACGGAGGTGGCGCCCCCTCACTCCCTCCCAACCGGATCAAGATCCTAACGTAGACGTGGCCACGTGTTTCCCATTTGAGTGAAAAACTCATACAAAAGCACTTTGTATGACTCTTTCCCTCAAATAAGAAGCAAAAACGTAACCAATTTATGCTATAGCATTATGCAATGAAATCACATAACCCTATATCATAAAAGGGCACGTGAGCGGAAGGCCACTCCATCCGGCAAGAGCCCCTGCTAACAACAAAAAACAGAGGAGCGCCCCCGATGGCTAGTCCATAGTAGAGGAGGAGCCTGCCATCGTTGCGGGTCCTATACCCGGTCAGGTACACCGAAATTGACAGACTGAGGGTGTAGTTTAATAATCCATTGTATTATATATTTATCTCAATCAACATTGACATTAGAAGACTTACAAGGTTTCGATATCGGCCCTGACATTAATTATGTGAATGTGAAATTACTCGCTGTAGTGGACTATAAGAAAAACGTTTTTCTTATTTAATAGACTGTTAGACTTTGCTAACAACTATTCATTCACATATAAATGCATTTGTTTCTAATTTTTCAATTAAATGTGTACATTTATTTGTGTTGTTATAAACTTATACCCATTTTTCGTAGTAACTGAATAATTAATTGATTAACTGACACGTTAAGTTACATCAATGCGATGTGGTCGAATCTTCGTGCAAATGGCATCATATTTAATCAAATTTATATTGATTATAATCTCAAAGAATGTTGTTTTTATAATCAAACCGAAACAAAAATTTAAAATCTAACTTACTTTTATTACGTTGCCATTCTAATAAATAATATCTTCCGCTAATTGATAATAAACTTCTTGCCTTACTCCTTATTACTGGTATCATGTTGTTCCCAAAGCATCTTTAAAGACTTCGCGGTAAATCCAGGATAGGTTTTTCGGTAACTCTTATCGCGAAACACGATTACCATGCACAAATCGTGAGCTGCATATTGGATATTATCGGAAATTTCTTTTGCTGTTTCACGTATTTAGTAGGCTTGGTGAGCTTTCTTTGGTGATTTATTTGCTGAATGTTTTGATGATGGCCGTTGGAAGAATCTTATGAATGATGATTTGTATTTTACTCAACACATTAAATGTGCATTATCACATTGGAATTGACGCTTTTGGGTCCAAGTGGAGTCGTGATTATCCAAAGCTTAACCGCAATTTCTTCAGTTAAAATTGTTATTGTCTTATCGCGAATTGAGGAATTGTATTTGAATAATCAGCAACTCTGCCTCCTATTATTTGTTTTGTAAGTAGCTCAAGGAATCCAGAAGATAGAGATTAATCAGCCAAGGTTTGAGCACTTTTATCGTAAATTTCCAAGCACTTTACGGAAGCAGCACTTTTTGCTACTGCGCTTTATTCACACTGGCTGGCACAAGAAACATAACAATAGACATTGGACTGGAGGCGCTTATTCACCAAATTTTACTCACAATAAATTGGCTACTGGCAATCACGACCATTGCAAACAAAAATAATTTCCAACCTTCCTCAATCCCACTCGCAGCTGTCCAAGTCTTTGCATCCTTCCACTCATGACATTTTGTTATATTCACTGCACATCTGATTCGATCTTCTTCGCGCAGCCAATGCAAGAT
Source organism: Odontomyia ornata (assembly GCA_963969285.1). Taxonomy (NCBI): domain Eukaryota; kingdom Metazoa; phylum Arthropoda; class Insecta; order Diptera; family Stratiomyidae; genus Odontomyia; species Odontomyia ornata. Next base: position 42,023,956 of record OZ017740.1, on the reverse strand, counting down.
TTCACTGGGAACAGATTTTCAGGGCCGTCGCGGCCCGTTATGCACTTTCCCGCTGTCACGATGCCTTTTAACTCGAATGCCGTGCAAACTCTTTCCCGACTTAATTACAAAAATGAAATCACAGCGTTGCGAATGGCCCACGAATAAGACGCAACAACTTTCGAAACGAATGACATACATTCACTTCCACTAATTTCCGACTTCAAAACGCTGCCAAGAAAATATCGCCGTCGTTCTTTGCATCCGCGCCGTGCAGCCGTCCAAGTCCAACTCCTCTGCTCTTTTCCAATGCCAGCCGAATCTGCATCCCACAACGGTGGTTTTCTCGCGCCCAAGCAGATTTTCCTCTTTGCTTGTCCGCCGTCTACCGTATCATCACGCTGTTACGGAGGATGAAGACGAGCCCCTTGCTCAGCCACTGTAGATTGCATTTGGCAATGCAATCCGTGGAATGCTGTATATAATATCAGCGTTCCCATACTCGAAATTCCATCTGGCAGATTTAAAATTTTTAAAAACAAACTTTAACTGAAGTAAAGAAATATGAAGAGAATTTAAATTGTAATAAAAGTTACAACTCATGACGAATGTAATTAAAGGGAAACATTTAAATTTAATCTAAAGAAAAATTGACATAAAATTACATTTAATATAAAGGAAAATTTATATAAGATTACATTTAATATAAAGGAAAATTGATATAAAATTACATTTAATAAAAAAAAATAAGAAGAAAAATTATTCTACAAATTACGATTACGAATAAAAATAATTACATATTTTTTCCAAATCTGTCATAAAATTTCGAGTAGGAGATAGGAAGGTTTTCGAGCAGTTTGCTTGTGTAACTGCTCGATTGCTACACATTGTCATTTGTTTCATCATAGAGGCTACATCCTCTAGCCGTTCCCCGATGAGATAGTTCATTGCGAACCTTAGCGTTGAAATCACCCTTAGTTATTTTTGTGTCGTTTGTAGTTAATGAGTCGACTAGTCTTTCCAGGTGATTGTAGAACGTGTCCTTCGTTTTTTCGGTAGGGGCGTGAAGATTAAGCAACCAGATTTTGAAGAATTTTGCTTTTAGACGGATCGCACACAACCGTTCATTGACTGCCTTAAAATTAATAACATGCGATTTGAACTTCCTATCTACAATAAAGGCCACTCCGAATTTTGGTTTTCCAGTAGGCTTCCCACTTTTGAATATTGTGTGCGATCTCATGTCTTGGATATCATTTCCAGTCCAGTTCGTTTCCTGTATTGCCAGTCTTTTTAAATTAACATTGACTGATCTGTTGTACAAGGTACTTAACAGCGCCAGGGTAATTGAATGATCTAACATTCCAGGATCCAAAGCCATAGTCTTTTTCCGTTTGCGAGGTCACTGCCGTGAGTCCAATCCATCCCGAGGCCCTTCTGCAGGTTTTGGAACATTGTAGGGCTTTCCAGGGACGGGGAGGTAGCCTATCGCCCAACCTCCATTCCGGCGGCGTGGTTATTACTTCGATTCCGTTATCAGGCGCGGAAGATTCGCCTTCCCCCTCTTACGCCCAATAAAGAAGGTGTAAGCAGAATTTAGTAACAGAGCTGTAGATATATTTACAGTTATTAGCATTTCTAGGCATTAAATTTCCCATTATTGGGGAATCAGTAAATCCATCGTGCGATCTCGAGAGCATTTGCTACCATTTAATTGGGGGGTTTGGGATGAGGAATCATGGAAGCTGTGGGTTGGGGACACGAGGGGTTCCCTCCTGCTTTCTCAAACGGACTTGGGACAATCTACGGCGGAGTTCTAAAACCCATTACGAATACAAGAAGAAAGAGGAGTAAGAGAAAACAGCACAGTTATATATTGCAATAGATCATTAACGATGCTCGCAAGAAGTGTAGTTGAAATAAGCAATAAGCAAAATTTTTGTTTTTTCCCTTTCTCTCTGGCGCGAGAGAAAAAATTTGCATTTTTATTTTGTTGTACACATTTTTTAAATGGGGCCCATGAACTAACAATCTGCATTTAAATTTTGTCGATATTTTTGCTTCTGTTTGGAAGTTACAAATTATTTAACATTTGTAAAAATGCTGGTTGGGAAAAGCTGTGAACCACTGTATGAAAAAAGTGTTGACTTTTATTCAACATTATCCCGAAAAATAAGAAATTTTTGAACAAACACGTTTTATTAAACCAAGCCTAATGGAATGGCAACATTTTGTGAAACTGAGGTAATGAAGTTAATGCCATAAAACTGAAAAGGTTTAAGTGCAAAACACCTAAGCTTAAAGGAAGCAACAAGTCTGTCCTTGGGGCAACTCACGATTTTAACGGATGAACTGATTGTTCAGGTAGTTTTTTAAGTGGTCCGCAGAAATTATTTAACATGCTCGACTACCTGATATATTCTTTCGTATGGCCGATTCTTTGAACCACATACAGCAGAAGGAAGAAAATAAGTCTTTAAAGACTACAATAACACAAGGACGGGATCCACTTGATTTGTATGCTGGAATCCCTCTACAGAATGGACCTCAGGGCGAAAAATATTATTTTCGAATTTTTCATAGCCTAATCGGTATTTGCAATGTAACCGTTTGAAGTCTTGATTGAACAATTTTAACAAAAGACAGTATAAAACAAATTGGGTAGACAGAACTAAGCTCGTGTCAGCAGGGTTTTGTACTTAATAAACGATATGCAGACATACGAGTATTGAATGATTTAATTCAAGAAAAACTTTGACATGTACAAAAAATATATTCTTGCTTTAAAAGAAAAACCAGTGCTACTCATTTTAACTGGCCAACATTTTGTTGCAATATTGCTAAAATCATTGACTAAGCCGAATCTTAAATGTCTTTTTGATCTATTATATATTTGGAGAAAATACAATCAAAAGTGTAGTATCTGGTTTGATGATGAATGCCAGGATGTACACAAGAAAAAACCACAAAGTAGTGAAAAGCCTGAAACGAGGTTATCAGCCCAAGACCATGCTCTGCCATGGTGAAATCGCCTGAACCGGTAATGAAAGAGACGAAATATGCCGAAAAATAAACCTCGCGAACAAAATATTTTATTCAGTTTTGACGATCTTGAAGACCAGCTGCATATAGAGGATAACAAATTTCTAACTATACAAATCTGTGCAATGCTATGGATGTGAAACATGGACCCTAACCCAAACAATCGCAAACATATTGAACGCCTTCGAGAGAATAATTGGAGCGAAGCTCGACGAGTTCGATACAACCATGCGCTGTACGAAATTTATGATGAGTCGCAGGTTTCAATCATTGCAAGAATGCGGAAGCTGCAATGGGCTGATCACGTGAATCGTATGGAAGAACAACGGATACCCAAAAAGGTATTCGTTGGTAGAACTGAAAAGCCGCAACCAGTCCGGAAACCGAGGAGACGCTTGTCAGACTCGGTCGACAATTCATTTATGCTCGGATTTCGAAATTGGAGGACGCGGTTGATGGAGCGCTTTTTGCAGGAAGCGAAGGCTCAAGAGAGGTTGTAGTGCTAAAAAGAAGAAAAGATTTTCACTGAGCATAGAGTCTGATAGCAGTCAAAAGCTGTCCGAGCGATCAAAAAGTCAACTCTACGTTTAACCTAATCCTATTTGCGAATTGTAGAAACAGAAATACTAGAGAAGAAAGTGACACGAAAATCTATGCACCGTAAACAAAATAAAGGATTGTTTATTTTCAGTGATTCTTATCTCATTTCATCGCTGTAACCATAAGTTTAAATTTTCAAGTATTGGGAAAGAAAGGGTTAAATGCTGCTTGATTGTGAGGGTTTGCAGATAGGAATTCTTGACAACACTTTATTCACTTTTTGACCTTCATTACTTTGTGCACAAAGAGCCCAGACGTATAGCACACCTTGGATTTGCTGTCTTTTCAAAGTTTTAGACATTATTTCAGTCGATTATATCTACTAAAAAAAATTTTCGAAAAAAAAGAAAACCGACTTCGGAATGCCCTAAAAAGGATGAAATAAATTTTATGGAAGCAGTGCCATATCATTTTTTCCCCGATTTTTTTGTGATGGTGCAGATGTTGGAAGTATTTATGTTCAAATGGGGAAATTTGTTACATGTACAAATAATTCTGCGAGCTACTGTCGCAATTGTTTTCACAACAATTAAGAACATCAACAAAACGAATTTACTCGAAACCACGAGAACCTAACATGCATGAACAACATCTGAAAGTGAGTTACTGCTCCATTCAGTCATGCTGGAATGTTCCCGCTAATTCACCAATGTACAAGAACTGAGTTGAATGATTAAACACCCTATATAAAGGCGAGCTGAATGAATGGGGGGATCATTCATTACAACCGCGATAGAAAACTGCGATACGCGAAGTACGGGCGATATTGATTGTTTGAGTGTGAAGTGATTTTAAGTAGACAATTGCGATAGAAATTTATGGACAAGTGGAAGGTAGAATTTTAATACTGAAAATTAAAGTTGTGAATTGTTAGTGAAGTGATTGTGCATTTTTGACGAATCAAATAAACTCTTTTAATTTAATTTAAAAGACATTGCGTTTTCTCTTTCCCGGAACATTACAATTATTGGCCGCGAACCAAAAACACGCGACAATATATATAATACATACCTATATATATATATATATATATATATATATACATATATATATATATATATATATATACATGTCCATATATATATATATATATATATATATATATATATATATGCATAGACATATGTATTTATATATGTAAACATAAAGTTCACTCCGCAATCAATCTCATGAAAGTTACTTAAAAATATCCTTCTTAACCGCATCATTCGTTCACGTTTATTCGATACCCATCGCCTTCGTTTTCAGTTAACTATGGCACCTAATTTTCATGAAAGGTTCAAGAAAATCATACCATATAGTTTAATGAAAACTCGGCTATGCATTTTCATCTTCATCTGTACATTAATGATCAATTATAACAGGAAACGAAATCTTTTTAGGTTGCGATTCTCGCCGATTTTTAGTGTGGAAATCACAAATTTTAGATTTCTGGGCATATGTTGTAATGTACATATAATATTAACTGGAAAGTAACGAGTCAACTCTATAATTTGCAATCACTCAATCCTTATCATTTCTTCGGGGAATTTTATAATACTATATGGAACGTTTACGTCTAAGGATGTAAGAAGGATCCTATACCAAGCTCACTGGTAAGCAAAAAATGAATGCGGAAGAGAAAAGCATCCTAAAATGTTCCCTTTAACTATTGTTGAATTGTATTTATGCCACATTTAGAATTAATTTATTGGTTATTTCCGATAGAAATGATGAACGAAAATGTACCGTTTATGCAGAAAATTAAGGATACTGATCATTTTTATCATCCGTCACCAAAGGACTCGGTATCTCAAACAAATCCTTGCAGAGTGTCCTCTAATTGGCACTTTTCGCACGAAATATCACTTAAATTCAATTTCTCGACATCAATGTATCATATTTAACCAAAGACATATAAAGTAATGGACGCGAAATGAGCTTATTTTCATCCATAGGTGAGTGAAGTACTTTTACTACATACATGCCTTCCTCTCGCATGCGAATTGAAATCCCCCTGCCTTTCACGCCGCTAGAGAATCCACACATTAAAGTGCCTCTCTAGTTGCTCTCACGAAAATCCCACATATGATTTGTGAAAATTCAACATTGATGTGAAACGTCTAATCAAGTTGAATTTGAAATTGTCCACAAACAATTTTTTTAAGATAAACCGTGTTGAAACTAGTGCAAAAGCGTTGCAAATGTGATAATTAACCAAACTGAAAAGTTTGTTACGGATCGCGAGTGTTTTTGTGTCGGAAAATAAAAAATGTAGTGACGCGTGTGAGGTTGTAAAAACAGCTCTAGGAAGCATGTCAGGGACGTATCCTTCGTAGGGTAAATAATGTTGAATCTTTTATATCGTTCAAGTTAGAATACCTGCACGGAAAATTGATTTAGTTCAAGATGGGAAAATTCGTGGGAGACGTCACGTCAAATTTATTTGAAATTCGAATCAACAGCTAATAACGCGCCAACTTCACGCTACATGATAAAGTGCTTCAATTCTCTCGATGCATTCGTATCCATTCTCTCTGAGATCTATGTATTTAACTGTTAATATCTACAGAGCCCTTTAAAGGATTTGAATTCTGTTCCGATACATTTTAGATCAATATGTTGTCCTTCATTTGAAACCTCTACAATCAAAATCCATACGCGCGTCGATCAGTTACGCAGAAAAATCGTGATGAAAACCGGAATTTTTTTAGTTTTAACGGTAAGAGCCCTTTACCGTTACTTGAATTTCTTATCCTTTAAATGGGACCTAACTGGAAGAAAGACTTATCATTTGCCAAAAACAGGACTCTTCTATCTATCTCCGTTTAAAAGTTATGCGTGAACATACAAAAAAAAAGAGCAAAAAAAAAATACACGCGATGAATTGAGAACCTTCTTTCTTTTGGAAGTCGGTTAAAAATTGGCAAAACCAAAAGAATATCCTGACCGCCAAAACCGTATTAAGGTTCATATATCGCAATATGTGATTTCCCTTTTTAAATTAAAAGCACTGATAATTTGGATTTTATTTTCTAAGTAATACAAGCTTCCTTGATTGAGTGATCACATCATTCTTGCAATCACTTTCCGTCTCCGCTTGTAGTCAATTTCAAGCCCCAACTATTCAAAGAATGCGGTCTTGTTCCAATTTAATTTACACGAAGCCAATCTTTCCTAAGGATTAAAAGATCGATCAACAGGCGATATCTACAACACAAAACAATGTATGTCCAATTAATCGTGTCAATGCTTAAAAATAGAAACCGTATTCTTGCCTAAATTTAAACACAATAAAAAGTAGATTTTGTCATCCATTTATTTCTCTTTTCCTTCTGTTTTCTTTCTCCGTTTATAATTATCTTAAAAATAAGATAAATAAAATAAATGTTATGGTGTTTTGTGTGTATCCGTATCTCTCTGCAATCACAAATCCAACGGATGCATTCTCATCTTCTAAACTTTTATACAACTAAATAAGATTGAGACATGTACATTTCGTTTATATAATACTACATTTACATGTTTGTGTTGCGTCTCGATTTTGCCCTTATTATGGTGTTCGTTACATGTTTTTTCTTGCTTCTCCGTAAACACACACACAAACTGTTCAAAGTTTAATTTCAAAGAGACTATGATGAATTTATACAAATAATAATTGTAAAGTCTTCCTATAAATTTCGTTATTCAAGATGTTCAATGAATGTTTTCAAATAATGCGGGGCAGTTGGTGTCGCCTTATTGTAAATTTATTGTTTATTTAAATCGAATTATTTTGTTTATCGGTTCTTGCTATTAATTGATAATTTAGATGTTAAATTACGCTAATGCTTTGTTTACTTGGTGGAATCTTTAAGGTACGCAATGAGATCGCCACGTTCGTTGGGTTTCTTAAGACCAGCGAAAATCATCTTAGTACCGGGAATATATTTCTTTGGATTTTCCAAGTATTCGAACAATGTGTCCTCGTTCCAGGTGATTCCTTTCGCTTTGTTGGCATCTGTGTAGGCGAAACCGGGAGCTTGACCAGTCTTACGTCCAAACAGACCATGTAGATTTGGTCCGACCTTGTGTTTACCGCCAGCCTCTACGGTGTGGCATTGCGCGCAACGTTGTACGAAGATCTTCTTGCCCTTTTCAACATCACCAGCTGGTACACCCATTTCAAATTGATTTAATTTATTTTACGTTACTAGGGGAATCGCAGATAAGCTGTAAGAAAATAAATAATTTGGTTAATAAAATTTCTTTTGAATAAGATAAATTTTAAACTACTCGGTAATAAGTTGACATTTTTGTAATTTCATATTTTGCAAATAATCCGTTAACACAATATAAATTGTGTTGAATTAGTTTTTATGGTTAATATGGTTTGAATCTCATTGAAATTGATATAAATCTGATAAGCGATAGACGTTCAATGAATGATCTGGGAATGTTAAGCATGTGCTGTTAATTATTTAATCTTGCAGACAATCTTAATTTTCAATTACGTTATCAGTTGAGACGTTAGGAACGTCCTTCGTTACTCGTTGCCTTGTTGGTTTAATATAATACGCGGGTTAAGCTTTTCCGTCTACGGCTGCTTTATCTTTTTTGATAACACACGTCTATCACAAATAGTTTCCACTGAATATTATGCAATTATTATTATATCGATTAAGTTGCAGAATAGTTTTATTATTGTGATAATTAGAACCAAACATAATACTCGTAAATGGGTGATGATAAGTACTAATGCTGTCTGGCGGAGAATGGTAAGGTAACGATGAATTTGACATGTAATGAGCCAAATCGTTTGTTTTGTAATTTTAAAAATTTATAGCGTTAGAAATAAAAAAAAATTGTTTTATAGACCCAATTGACTTTATTTCTACTTTTATTCCATATAAATGAAATCTTCCACCGCCATTTTGTTTTGGCTTCGACAATTTTGATGAATGGGTCAATTGAACTTATTTATGCTAAACCCAATTCCAGAAGCTGAAGCGCTACTAGACGATGAATTTCTAGTTATTTTGCCTCGTTTTTCTTCATCGCATCTGCAATTTTGTCATTGTAGAAAATGCCTCGTCAACCAAGCAGTACTGCTATCGTAATGCGAAGTGATTTCCTACCCCAACCTCAGAAGTTCTTTAATGGGTGCGATGCCGAATTTCCACTTTTGTCTAGCAATGGCAAAGTACGACTTTTTAATCCATCTCTCAGTGCCTTTAAAGTATTTCCGCTTAATGGTTCTTTTAAAAGGTACCATCCGAATTTCCTCGGGAATCTAAGGATACCTCCTGCAAAAGGGTGCCAGCTTTCGCCAACTAGCCTGTTTCAGTTATAATTTAGGTCCATCAGTCCTGGCACCCATACGAGCTTCATTCTCGAATAATTCGACAACTAGTGTAGAGATGCACGGTATTCGATGACAAGCATAGAGGAGATGTAATGTCTAGCAAGGGACTTTATAGCAGGTTATCAGTAAAAATGCATATATTCACCCTGCCTCCAGCAAACAGGTTTGAAAATTTCGTAAGATCAAAGCTTTCAGCAAATCACCATTCCTGACCTTACCATGACGTTTGATGATTGTATTAGTTTATTATGTATTAGTTTTTGTGAAAATTTGCTCTAACAAACGCACGAACGGACAGCCGGATAAACAGGATAGGAAACTAGAGTCTATAAAATTTGCCCTAAGAAACAGACTACCAGAAGTGACCCTTTTGTTACCCAAATACTTTCCAACGAAGAAACCTAATATTTAATGGACCACACTTTTTCACTCGCTTAAGATGAAACTTCGTCCAACTAATCGTCAGACTAATATTTAGAAAATTCTGAAAATTGTGTTCGATTTAGAAAATTCTGAAAATTGTGTTAGAAGATTTCGCGCGCTCCAATTACTATTACCATTTTCGTACTTGTAAAAAGAACTTTACGAGGGCTCATCAAGATTACAATCTGTGTATCTGACTACTTTTTACACCAAACTCGATGGAATGAGTTCAAAATCTTACAAAACCAGGAAAATCAAATTTGTATTCTCTGCCTGCCCGTGAGTCTACATAGCAAAAAATTTTCTGGGAAAATAAGATCTTCAAATTTCATTGAATCGCAGAAATTATAAAAGTTAGAAGGTTTTTTGGAGAAGGGGTGAATAATAATTCAATAAACCTACAAAAACTACAGACGAAGCTCAAAAGTTAATGTTAAGATAAGAATTGTTAAATTTTACGTGTTATCTCGTCAAATCGTATTAGTTTTTTGAATCAGAACAGTGTAAGAAACTAAGAACTATTAAAAAGGCCGGAAGTAGCTGCATGAAGTGTATAGCTGATTAAGAAGGGCAGCGACTTTTTAATCCAAAGGTGATTAGTAGAAATGTTTACGTGTCGTACATCTGTGACATGTCAAATGTTTAGAGCTTTGGTGTGTGGCCTGCACATCGCCATCTTTATAATAGTAGTCCGATTCAAAGCTCTAGAAAACTTCAAATCTTTACTGCCTAAAAAACATTTTTATAATATGTCCTCATGTGAAATAATGCTTTTGCCAGAGAATTTCTTTAGAGACTTGAAAGCAACTAACTATCCAATTTACCAAATCTGGAGAATATGGTCTGTGTCTGGTAGCAAATCTCATTGAATCCGTAAAAGCTTTTCGCGTAATATATCTTTTAATTCAATTGATTCCCGGAAATAGGACTTCTTGGTAGCACTTTAGCTCCTCTGCGGCCTTCGCTTCCTGCAAACAAATGCCGTCAACTGTCTCAGCCCATGAACCGCGTCCTCCAATTTCGAGGTCCGAGCACCGATGAACTGTTTGCGTCAGCCGAGTCAGACCAGCGTTTCCTAGGTTCCCCTACTGGTCTCCGGCCTTTTGGGTATCCGTTGTTCGTCCATACAATTTACGTGGTCAGCTCATTGCAGCTTCCGCAGTCACAACCTTTGAGGCTTCCGGCTCGTCAAAATTTCATACGTCTAGCTTCGCTCCGATTATTCGCCTCAGGACCCGTCTCTCGAATGCTTTCAGTAACATATATTTGCAGATGCTTGGGTTAGGGTCCATGTTTCGCACCCATAGCATAATGCAGGTCTTATGACAGATTTGTAGACTTAGAGCTTTGTTTTCCTGTGTATGCAGCTACTCTTCAATATCATCAAAACTGAATAAAATATTTTATTGTGAGATATATTCTTCGGCGTATTTCGTCTATTTCATTACCGGTTCTCGGTATTTTGGCGCCTAAATATACAAATTCGCTCACATTTTCGATAATGTATTCGTCAAGTGTGATACGAGTACTTTGGGTATTTGAGATATTTTTCCATTTGTAGCCCTACTAGTTTTGCTTCGCTGACGAGTTTCAGGAAGAGTTCTTTGGCAGTTGTTAATGACCGTGACAAAGTGTTGATGTCCGCATAGGCTCCTACTTGGTTCGGCTTGGATAGTAATGTACCTCGCGTATCGACAGGTAGCTTACTTATGACGTATTCCAGAGCCAAATTGAATAGCAATGGGGCCAGCCCATCTCCCTGCTTTAGTCCGATATTTGTGTCAAAAGCATCGGTGAGTTGGTTATTGATGCGGACTTGTGAGGTTGTCGACGTCATTGTCATTTTGGTTTGGTAAGACGGACTAATTTGGCTGGAATACCAAAGCAAATCATTAAGTACAGTACGTTTCGATCAATACTGTCGTATGCTTGCTTAAAGTCAACGAAAATTTGTTGTACGTCTATGCTGAACTCCCAGCATTTCTCAAATACCTGCTTGACAGTGAACAATTGGTCTATTGTCGATGTCACTGCTCTAAAACCACTTTGGTTGTTTATATTAAGGCAGAATAAGTTTGTTGCTAAAATTTACTCAAATCTTCATATAGTTCATCATTGCAAAGTGGTTTGAGCGAAAGATATATAAAAATTTGTGAAACCTTGTATAAAATCATAAATATCATTCAAACGTTAATGTTTGGGTCATTTACCTAGTTAATGTTTAACGTTTATTTTTCCGGGAAAAACTCCAAATTGAGTTTTAAGAAAAAATTTAACCGATAATATGTAGAATCTGGATTGTCAGATGAGCTTGACCGTAATGAGGTCGTACATCTACGTCTAGAGCGTACTCAATGCAGATCCGAAAGGTTTCCGGTTTCTGGTTTTTGGAAAACTGAAATTATTGCTACCATTGTACCATTGTACTGACCCGACTTAGACGAGACACGCAATGACGGACGGACAACAGAGCCGAACGCGAGACGAGGATGGAACGAGTCTATTGATGTTAATAAAAATCCAAATATAAAACTGGTCTCAGTTTGTGCAAGAATTTCCGACAATTTCCGACGTAAGAACATTGCCGAAATTCACATACAATTGATTACGCGGCGCTATATAAGTGAGTCGCCAGAAGCATTCTACTACAGATATTGGATGGAAACGTTCGCTGGACGATCAATCGATGATCAAATATGTAATCAATAGACTGAACGACTTAGATATGAAAAGAAGTGTGTCCGTCTCTCCGTATCCAACTTGTAATGCATTGCTTCAAGCGTTAGTGAACTATTGCTCCTAAAATCTGATAAAAACGGTCATGGGTGGAAAAGTTGGGAGCACCGATCGAGCAAAAGCCGCGCGAAAATAACAAACTGAACATCGAAATAACGTGCTTTAATTGCCACAAAACCAGACATCTCTTGAAATTGTGCTAGGTGCGGAAAATTGTGAAAAAAACCGGTCCGCACGAAAGTTGTGCAGTTATACTAAAAGAATTCGGAGGTTGGCGATACAAATGTACCACTAAGGTAAACGCCAGTGTCTCAATAGATAATCAAAATTCGATTGTGAACTGCGTATCGTTGATGACGAACAAACTACGTGCGATTTACTGATGGGTAGAAACAATTTGTCTAATAAAAGTTGTTTTGTTATTGACGTTTATGTTGGATCCTGAAAAAGGAAAAGATAAGCACTTCTAAAGCTATGAAAGAAGAGCAGTTCAAAAGGCTTAAGGCGGTGTTCAACAATTTGAAGGACGTTTCAAGAGCGAGAACGTACCAATGGGCAAATGAAAAATTACAAAAATGGACATTCGACTATCAACTGGTAAGGCTTTTCAGATGAAACGCTTTCGTTTCCCATTTGCCAGACGTGAAATCGTTAGGAAAATCATCGACGGACTTCTCGAAGACGAAATAATTTTACCGTTAAGTTCAGCCTATGCGTCGCCAATCGTATTGGTTTAGAAGGAAAATAAGGAAATCAGACTTTGCATCGATTATCGCGAACTAAATCGAGTAACGGTTAGTCAACTGTTCCCGATGCCTGTCATAGATGATTTGTTTGTGAAGTTAGCGGGATCCACGATCTTTACAACATTGGACTTCAAGGTGGGATATGACCAAATTGAACTCGAGGAACATGCGAATCAATACACGGAATTAACCACAACCGAGAAACGAGGACCAATAACGAACCTACTTGATAGACTCAAACCAAATATAACACTTGCATATCTCGATGACGTCGTTGTAATCAGTAAAACGTTCGATGAGGGCATAGCGAAGTCCGGGAGTTTTTATTGTAGCAGTGCTAGAAGAATGCGGCTTGACATTGCGACTGGATAAATGTCATTTTCTAGTAGCTCAGGTTGATTTTTAGGCCATCGTTTAAGTTCCAATGGCATCATACCAGGTGACAAGGTGATTGCTATCAAGAACTTTAAGACTCCGAATACAGCCACAGAGGGAAGGAGATTTTTGGGGCTGACGGGCTTCTTCTTCTTCCCTGATTGAACGACCCCTGACGAAATTGACAACGAAGGCGGCAGCAAGAAATATTGTGTAGACGGATGTTGAACAAGGAGCTTTTGACTAGCTAATCAAGTGTTTAATTTCTAAATCTGTAAGTGCTTTGTACGATCCATTTTGTCTACATGGGGTACACACAGATGCGAGCTACGTTGGATTAGCAGCTGTTTCATTACAAACAAAGGACGAATGTAATACCTGAAAAGCGGTTATGTATTTCAGTCATCACTGCGTGGATGTAGAGGCAAATTACCATAGCTATGAGTTAGAAGTTCTTGCTGTCATAGTGGTATCACAACGGTTCCGGATTTACTTGTTGGGGAAAACATTTCAATTGATTACCGATTGTACAGCCATAACAAGCGTGAAGGGGAAAACTCCTCTAATACCGCGTATAACTCGACTGTGGATGCGCCTTTTTGGAATATGATTTTAAATGTCTCCATCGTGCTGGAAGCCGAATGAGCTATGTTGACGCGATGAGTCGAGCTCCTGTGGAAGAAGTAGTACCCGAGCATTTCGTGTTACAGCTGAACGAAGAAAGCGAAGACTGGCTATACACGATGCAACTACAAGACCCAAACTGGCTAGGGTTGCAGCGGTTTATAAGGGCATATCACTTCCGATCAAAATAAACAAACAAGGAACGGGTACTTTATCTAGGACAAAAGAATCTATAGACGTGTGGAAGACAAATTAATGTTCGTTGCGCCGAAAGCTGTTCGTTGGAGGATTGCGAGACTCTCATGACGAAGCGGGACATTACGGAATTGGGAAGACGATTCTGCGAATACAAAACCATTTCTGGCTCCCAGGTATACATAAGTACGTAAAAAGATACATATCGGCCTGTATACAATAGCAAAAGAGTGGAGTGGGGTATATAATAAGCAAAAGAGTGGCAAGCTTGAAGGGAATTACAAATCCGCCCGATAGCTCCGGTACCTTTTAGGATTATTCACATCGACCACCTAGGACCGTTCCTGAAAAGCTAGAGGGGAAAGAGTTTGGTCGTGAAGGTGGTTAAAAATACTAAGATACAGCCTGCCTTGTAAATATTGAACGAACTGTCGAGCTATTCTGATTACCCTCGCAGATCGTAACAGACAGAGGACCAGCCTTCACGGCTAAACTTTTCGAACAATACTGCAATTAGAACCATAGACATCACATTAAAAATAGCGGTGCGAACATCCCATGCCAATGGGGAGCTGGAAGGAACCAACGGTATCATCCTAAACTTCCTAAAAACGACCAAAAATAAGCCAAAGGATTAGGATAACGAACTGAGACTACTACTATGGATTGTGAACTCCCAAAGGAACGCGACAACAGGATTTTATCCAAATGAACTCGTTTTTGATTTTAAATTGCGCAACATCGTTCAAAATTATATGCTTGTGATGACTCAGCTACTGATCAACCGATAGGAGAAAAGCGTGCCAAAGCCCTGGAGAATATTGAAATGCAATGGGAGAAGTGGAGGAACGGTTACGATAGTAAGCACCAAAGGGGTGACGGCACTTTCCGCGCATCGCCCCTACGCGTCGCGGGCGTAGACTCTATGTGCAAATCGGTTCGTATTAATTCTTAGTAATTTATTTGCCCCGAAAAATCTACGCGAAAACACGCAGAAGATAGTTAATTTTAAGCTTGAAATCTTTGCGTGGCCCGCGTCGCAAAAATTTTAACACTTTTTTCTAATTTTTTAATCTGACAATTAGCTGGTACAACCCTTCGCCGCCATTCAATCTTGTTCAAATTTCGTATGAAGCAGCTTTTGAGCTTAAAATTAACTATCTTCTGCGTGTTTTCGCGTCGATTTTCGGGGCTAATAAATTACTAAGAATTAAAACGAGCCGATTTGCACACAGAGTCCGCGCCCATCACCCCGCACCAAACACCACGTAGATACAAAGTCGACGACCTTGTGGTATTGAAGCATGAATCCCCAGCTTGTGGACAGTTATGCGAATTGAAGCCGCGCTAGAGAGGCCTTTACATGGTGGCGAAGGTAGTCGGAAATGATTGCTATATCGTACAGAACATCGAAGGTTCACAGGTGACTCAACGGAAGTTCTCGTCGGTATACTCTGCTGACAACATCAGGGCTTGATGTTCAGCTCCACCCGAGTTGGACAGCGACAGCAGTGACAGTGACGATGCTTCAGAAGATGAGGAGGTCTGCAAGTACAACCTGGACAGAATAATAGGTATGAACCCCCAAAACACGTAAAATGTATAGAAAAAATTAGCCAATATGTCATATTCTGGAATCAAAAAACCAGTTCGGCAAGTGAGTAGCACCCTTTTGGAATGAATTGGGAGAGTCCCCACAGTAAAATTACTTATTGGCAAATATTGCGGCGTGTTTTCTAAATTGAGGTGGACAATATAATAGGTGTGCGCTGATATATATTTAAAGTGAATCAATTTAAAGAATTATTTAGTTGCAGAAGGTAAGATTTTGAGCAAATTAAACTAATTGAAGGTACGATAACACTGTAATAATATTAGATGGGCCGTGGACCTCACTGTAGTGCAGAGGAGAGAAGAAGTCCGTAAGTTCCGAGATGAGGGGGAAAACTACAAGTTCATTACCACATCTATTGGACGGTCTGAGAATGTTGTTACAAATACTCTCAGCCCGGAAAAATCCATTGAAATGCGTGCAGCACCTAAAAAAACTTCACCAGTGACCGACAATCGTATCGTTACATTAGCTAAACGCGACTCGTTCAAATCATCTAAGACGATCGCAAGCGAAATTGGGAGTGTTTTTTCATGACGAACCGTTCGACGGCGATTAGTACGTGCAAAACTACCTGGTAGGAAGAGAAAAACCTTTGCGTTAGCTCATAAAACCTAGTGCGGATCGCAAAGTGAGAAAAAATTGCGCAATATCCTCTGCAGCGATGGAACAAGGATTAATTTGTTTGATAACGAAGCGGAAAGAAACTTTCATCGGCGAAGGCAAAGAATTTCATGCTAGGTTTACAAGCACGCAGGTAGAAGCGTGATGATATTGGGCTGTTTTTTATGGCAAGGAGTAGGTCCGTACATCGAATTGATGGCATAATGGATAGATTCGTGTACAAGGATGTGTTGGAGGCAGTAATGCTACCATATGCCGTTGTTGTCGACATTTCAGCAGGACAATGATCCAAAACACTCATATCGATCTTTAAAAGCATGGTTCCCAGGAAATAATGTGGACGCCCCTGATTGACCACGTCAATTCCCAGACCTCAATCTTATTGAGAATCTCTGCAGTGAAAAACGAAAAGTTTTATAAATGGTTAACCGAAACAAAACCCAATTATAGGAGAAAGTTTGGTACAATATTTCTATAGAAACTTGTCGGAAGTTGATATCGTCTATGCCCGGAAGATTCGAAAAAGTCCCTAAGAATAGTGGTGGGTATAGAAGGTATTAGACACATCTTAATAATACTATCTAAAAAGGAACTAAACTATCGAAATTTTTATGTTAATTACGATGTTTGTTGGGCACACCTATTATTCTGGCCTTCTGAAAATTGGCACATTTTATGAATTAACTAAGTGTTGTTTTTTTTTGTAAAGTTTGTGAAGCCTTTTGTTTTTCGTTATTGAGGGATAATAAAGAAAAGTATGAAAATTACTACATATTGTGTCCAGCTGTGTACATCAGGACAATGCCTTGTCAGGAAGGGCCGAATTTTCAATAGAAAAAAAGTACCATTGTACTGATCCAACATATACGAGACACAACGACGGACGACAGTCGAACGCGAGACGTCGACGAGGATGGGATAAGTCTATTGATGTTAATAAAAACCCAAATATAAAAATAGCCTCCGACTTTTGTTAAATCTATTCTTAACGATTTAGTGATTCGGCATCCTTTTCCATTTCATGACAACTGCACTAGCAGATTAAATTGATCATAATTAGCTTCAACCATTGAATTAAACATGGTAAAGAATACTTAAAATAAGTTTCCTGCAAAGTTTAAGCTGCGGTTAACGGATTTATGAATTAATTTCATCATTATAATTTGATGATCATTTGGGGACAATTATGAAGTAGTTCAACGCTTCTCAAAATTATCACCGCCACTTGGTAAATAAAGTCCTCAATTTAGGAGAAAACCAGCTGGGACTCAGGTTAATATTTTGCTGGAGGTTGATGTTGCCACTAAAAATAGTGAAATAAAAAAACACTTAGGGAAAAAGAACTGACTGCAAACTGCCCTGAAAAGGATGACGGAGCCAAATCAGTAAGTATCGCCGTTTTGAAAAGCGAGTGGCAACAACTCAATAATCAATTTCAACCAAAACGGGGAAAAGTGATTTGGCTCTGATTCCATTACATATCTGTATTTCATCCTTTTTAGGGCATTTTGAAGTTGGTATTTCTAATTTTTTTTTATTCTCAATGTTTTATGCTTAGCATTAGATATACCTAAAGGTCATACAGTTCATTCCCATCGGTGATCCGCTAAGTACTAACCTTTTCTTTATATTCTAGTAATAAATTACTCAACGGGAGCAATACTAATATAGATCACGCTGTATCCGAGTTGGCGACGAATATTTGTTTCGGCCCCTTGTATGGAACAAAGTATCGATATCGCTGGCCAGTGCCTATATTTCTGTCCAGACCAATTACTTTTACGGTAGTTAAAAAAAAGGTCATGACCAAACTTAGTGGAATTGCGAAATTCAAAAGACTCAATAATTATTTTAAGAGACCTTATCCGTAGATGGTTTTGTATACAAATCCCAATTTTCGGATTCTAGATCAAAAATGGTTAAAAGACTTGCTCAGAGCATTTAGGACTGTACATAGAATAAAATTTTACAATTCAGGCTCCATTAAATGTTCAAAAGGGAGAATGAAATTTAGTATTCATAAATTTATTTAAATTAATTTCTACGATCAGGCAATTGCATTTCAAAACGTAAAACTCGATTAATAATTTCACCACACTAGCATAAATGTAAGTTCCCACTATCGATTTGTAACAGGTATAAAATAAACATGTTTGAATTTAACAGCACACTTTAGAAATTAAAATACTGCAGCGGGAAAAAAATTAAATTTTGATAGTAAAAAGGCAATCAATAATCTCACTTGTAATTTTTGTAAACAAGAAACTTCTTTTGATTCAACTAGTTAAAGGATGGTACTAAATCGAAGTCAAGTTTAATACTGATGATATAGAAGATATCTTGTTACAGAGCATTCACATCTCTCCTTCCACAGTATGTAATTTGCATTTGAATTTCACACAGATTTCAAAAGTTACAGCATCATCAAGAATGAGTCCATCAATTAGCAGTTGGTGGATAATTTTTAAAATCGATGATGGCGGGTTGCGAAGAACTTTTCTCTGCAATGATAACAAAGCTCTTAACCCCTTTCATGTTTCTCATGTTATATAATGCAATGATCATTGCCAGAACATAGAGGTGTACTCGTGTACACCAAATGTACATTAAAATAGTCCAAAGCAATTGTGTAATCTATTACCTAACAGCATACGCGCTGTTCTCTTCCTTATCAACATGATTTTTCAATGTCGCGTGAGTAGGTCGTTTCTAAGTTCAATGCATTCTAATTAGCCTTTTTTTGTATTGTAGATACGCATACAAGATTTTCCACTTTCGCTCTCAGTATTATCTCACCAATTAATATATCATGAATTGGTATCGAATAATTTGCATGATTATGTTCTGATTAGAGATCAGACTTTTCCCAACCACTTCAGTATCGCCCACCCAAGAATTTGCACAAACAGCGCAAACGCCATGGAAGGAGCAAAGCTTGCTCTTGGCCATGTGTGATCCATTGGAAAACGAATACCAAAGAGGAGAAAGCATCGAACGAAGTAGCCGAGACCCAGAATGCAATGCCTTGAGATGGCATTTCTACTTGAAAAGTGTTGAGGCATCAGAAAATCGATTGAGAACATAATCCGACCCTAAACTATATATGATTGCGTCAAGACCTTGAGCGCAATTTCTCACATGAACACTGAACTTCGTGTTCAGCCACCTAAATAAATGTGTCACTAGGCGCGATGCCAGCACGAGAAGATCGTGGAAAATCTCGCGTTACGTAAGCTTGACCATCAAACTCCTCTAGGAGAGAGAAAAGTGTGTTAATGAAAATTTGATGTGAGAGAACTTGTGAACTATTGTTTGCAAAGTATGCAGGAAAATTACTTTGTCCCTGATTGTATCCTTAGAATTGCAATAAATCACAAAAATGATGAAATCATTGGAATTGCAAAGGTTGAACACGTGCTTGCTTTGCAACTTGCTGGCTCAACGTCATCGTACTTTCCAGCGAAATGAACCGACACCGACCCACTTTTATGCGAACTTGCCGATACAAATTGACAAATTTTTATTTCCTTTTGTGTTGCGAACAATTCAGGATGTTTTTCACATATGAATATACTATACAGCGTAACTGTCTTTATGTAACATTAGTATGAGTTATGTAATTTCAGCCAAGAAATTGCGAACAAATTAAATTAACGAAATTGACAACAGTTTTACGACTTAAAATAAATGTCACCTTATCTGTTGATCACTACTTAGCGTTCAAAACAATTTTAATTATTTTATCACTAATATTAATATTGAAACAAACGAAAGATGAATTACCACCACTTACAGTTATCGTTTACGCTAACGTCAAGAATGGACTGATTCTTGAAGACTTGAATGAAAGCACGGCGCAAAACTACTGACGGAGCTTTCTCGATTGTACTAAATTTTGACTTGTAGATATGTCACTTTTTTAGCACTTTAATGTCATTAATAGGTTCGTCTAGTGCGTCATAGATGTCCTTAAAGCGGGATGTTATGAAAACGGTTTTAAAATATTATGTCATGTTGTGTTAATTTTATGAAAGAACAGTTTACTCCCAAATAAAATTATTTAATTGATGAGAGAAATAAATACAACTTTTTAATCGACACAATATTTTTGATGGTCGTAACGCGTTTCAATCCACAATATCCTCATTAGACGACTAAATAAAACAATTCAAATCATTACGTATTTATATAATTATGCTACAAATGTACATCACTAGTTACGGTATTTAAATAGTCATTATGTACATATATTAATATATGACTTTTCTATTGAGTCATATCTCGTAGAGTGCAGACGTGTTTTTGTGATACTAAACATTTGTATAGTTAGAGATCGGAAAATATTATTTTAAAAAGATGGTGCAAGATAATTCGTGCGCGAAATGCTCGAAAGTGTTTGTAGATCCAAAAGACTTAATTAAGTGCACTTCGTGTGAAGAATATTACCATTCAGGGTGTAGTGGACTTAAAAATGTTGAGAACCTCAGAAAATTAGGAGCAAAGAAAGAATCATGGAAGTGTGAACCATGTAAGTTTGCTCATAAATCCGGAGCAGAGGACTTCGGTAGTGATCAGCTGGTGGAAAAGTTGCGCAAAAATAAAGGAGGAAGTAAACTTAAACGAGGTGGTAAGATCAATTCAATTTTTATCAGATCGATTTGATGACTACGGCAAAAAAATAGAAACGCTATTCAATGAAGTAAAAGCATTGAAACAAGAAAACCAAGTATTAAAAAATAATATCACTAAATTGACAGCACAAAATCATCAGCTTAGCTACGAACTAAGGAAAAATGATTTGAAGTTGAACGGGGTAAAAATAACACCAAATCAAGATCCTGTTAATGCCATCAAAAATATCTCAAAGCTCATTGGATATGAGATCAAAGACACCGAGATCAACAGTACATATCCGATACTAAATCATAGATCAGAAATATCACCGCTCATTATAAAGTTCACCCGACAAATGGCAAGAGATAACTTCTTGAGTATTTACAAACAAAAAATAAGAGAAATCAACAACGAACCAGGGTTAAACGCGAGAGATGTGTGCGCCAGCTTTGGAGAGGGAAGAATTTATTTATCAGAGCACTTAACCCAACAAACTGCTCAGCTATTAAGAGAAGCCAAAAACAAAGCTAAAAAGAAGAATTATAAATATGTTTGGGTAAGAGAAGGTAGAGTGTATGTTAAGCAAAATGAAAACATGAATGCCATCAAAATAAATACTATAGAGCAAATCTCAAAACCTTAAGAGAACATAAAAAGAAATTTCCAAAATGTAAAGTAAAAAAATTCTTTTAAACATCAGGAGTGTGAAAAAACATCTTGATGAGTTAAGAATATTGCTAAATGAATTCAATTCAAATGAAAATCAAATTGATGTAGTAATATTAACTGAAACACATCACCAAAGCTACTTGTTACCGAAAGATACATACGAAAGTGCCTTCAACTTACAAAATTATGATCTGTACTTCACGGAACAGCAACATAATAAAAGTGAAGGAGTATTCGTATACGTGAACAAAAATTTGAAACACACAGTAAAAGAGTTAGAAGAAATAAACGAATCGAACGCCTTACATATAGAAGTCACTATAGACAAAATAATCATGAGCATATTAGCGATATACAGATCGCCGAACAGAGATCCAAATGAATTTATAAAAACCCTTTCTGAATAGATATATCGCACGGAACATACTCACATCGACGCTATTATTGGTGATATAAACATAGACCTACTTGATAGTTCGCATGAAATAACAAATAAATACACAATGGAACTGCTGTCCAAGAGTTATCAAATGATGTTAAATAAACCGACGAGAATCGCCGAAAATACAGCAACCTGCATTAATCATGTATTTGTGAAAAGAGTGAATATGCATAAACACATAACCGCAGAAAGTGCAATAATAGAAACCCCATATCACAGACCACTACGCACGAATAATCCAATTTGACTGGGAAGCTGAAAATTGTAACCAAGATCGAATCAAAAACAAAGAAATCTCTATTAAATTAGATAAAGAGAAACTCCTAAAAGAGTATGAAAATGATATGATTTGGAATGATAAATTTCAAACTTGTAAATGTGTAAATTAATTTCTTGCAAAACTCAATGATGAAATACAGAGCAAAATAGAAGCAGCAAGTCAAAAAGTAGTAAAAAATAAGAAACACACTTTATTTAAACCATGGATAACTAGAGCAGTACTTGCATCCATTCACACACGGAATAAACTAGCACGAAAATGCAAACGACAACCTAACAACATAGCACTAGAACAAAAATACAAAAAGTACCGCAATATGCTCACAAATTTAATAAGAGTCTCAAAAGAAAACTATTTTAGAACTGAATTAGAAAGCGCCCAAAGTGATCCAAAAAAAAATTGAAACATCATATTCCAGATAAATCGTAGATCTAATAAAAAAGAAATGTGCAAAGGTTTGACCATAGAGGGACAGTTTCTAGAGACAAAAAGTAACTCAAAGAAAATCGCCAATGCTTTCAATAACTTTTTTAGAGAAACAGGACTAAAACTGGCTGCAGAAATTAATGGAATACAAAGCTAAATACCCACTATAGTTCCAACTCATAAAATCAATTCAGAGCTTCACTTGCGTCACACAACAGAGAATGAAGTAGCAGCAATAATAGAAGAGCTGAGCATGAACAAATTCCCAGGATACGATAATTTGAGCGCAGAAACGATAAAAATAATCAAAAATTTTATCAAAAAACTTATTTAACGCCTGTTTGGATCAAGGTGTGTTTCTAAGCCAGCTAAAAAAGGCTATTATCATACCCATTTTCAAAAGCGAAGATAGAAAGGACATCAACAATTACCGACCAATATCGATAACAAATACCTTTTGGACGATAATTCAATAATACCCGAGACACAGTATGGCTTTGTCAAAGGAAAAGGCGTAGATGATGCATTTGCAGAAGTGATAACACACATCGTTAATAACTTAAAAAGAAAAACACTGGGTGTCTTCTTGGACTTTTCAAAAGCATTTGATACGGTTGATCCCGATATATTAATACACAAACTCGAATCTATCGGAATAAAAAATAAATCATTAGCATTGTTCACAGACTATCTCCAAAATAGAACTCAGGCAGTAAAACTCAACGAAACTATCAGCGATATTATAATTAACACCAAGTTTGGATTACCTCAAGGAGCAGTTTTATCCCCCATCTTATACAACATCTACGTAACATCGCTCTTTAGAATCGCCGCGGCAGAAGTAAAAATAGTAGGATTCGCTGATGATATTGTCGTTCTAATTACAAGCGACAAATGGGAAAATTGTTATGAACGCACTACAGAAATATTGACAAAAATTATACAATGGACAAAAAGACATTCAATCAAGCTAAATGTTAAAAAAAACAAAAATTATACCATTTTCATGTAATTCAAGCGCCCAACCACCAAATAATCTTAATGTCAAAGTAAGAATAATGGAGCAGAACAGAATACAAATAATTAAACTTCAGAACAATGCGTCGGCCAAATACTTAGGGTTGCATATCGACAGACATCTAAACTGGAAAGATCATTTACAGAACTTAAATGAAAAGCTCAAACGCCTTTTGTACATATTTTACAATCTCAGATGCATACTTAGAACAAATGACCTGAACAAATTATACAAAACGTTGTTCCAAACAGTTTTGACATATGGCATAATCCCTTGGGATGGAACTTACGACACACACATAAGATGCGTCCAAAATATACAGAAAAAGGCATTGAAGATAATTATTGGAGCACCTCATACTTTTCCGTCCAATCAATTATTTATTTGTACAAGTACTTTCAATATAACAAACTTATATGCGCTGAAAGTTCTCACATACATGATAAGAAATGAAAGAATGACACGAATAACTCATGAAATGAACACTAGACAGAGGTTCATCAACAGGAGCGGAAGCATTTCACATGGGTAGCACCCAGGCTTTACAATGACCTACCAAACGACCTAAAGGGATGCTCAACAAGCCGAATACGTTTCAAAACAAAACTGAAATGCTATCTGATAACAAAACAATCATCGGAACAGTCTACAAGCTAATCATCACTATTCATTAGTTGCACCTATAAATAAATTTTCAAATTGAATTCAAAGAAATATAATAACATAGAGAAATGTTAAATAAGCTCTAGAGATACTAGAATAAGCTATGATTGTAAAAAAATACTCTCCCTCCAGCATAGAAGTTCAAAAATTATTTGGAGGGAGTAAAGCAATTAATAAATAAAAAAAAAATAAATAAAAAAAATACCGAGATGAGCATTTGTGAGTTACTATACTTAGCCATCTGATGAATATATTGTGTATTGAAATGCGTTGCGCCCATTAAAAATATCGTGTAGCTTAAAAAGTTGTTGTTACTTCTCTCATCATATGTTCCGTCTCCGTCTATTTTTCAACAATTCCTAATGCCTGTGAATTTCCCAGTCTAGTCTGCAATATGCTATACACTATTATAACAACAAAAAAAAAAAAACATAAAAAAGGACCATAGCATTCGTTATTAAGTATTTTGTATTTCTAAAATGAATCTGTCCTCGACGCTGTATTCTTTTTACCTAGCTTTTCTCTACAAAAAAAGGACAAAAAAGGAGGAAAAGAAAATATGCACTTTGCGACATCCTTTCCTATTTTTTGTTAACCAATCAAAGTTCTTCAGTTTCCCACTACAAAAATGTGTAATCGCTAATAGGTTTCCTAGTTTGTAAAAATTTTGAAATGTTAGATTCAATTTGTGGGCTCAAGTAGCAACTTCAATTTTAATTTGCGAATTTGTAACTATTACGTGTAATATTTTATAAATAAACTCTGTCCTTGTAAAGAAAACCTCAACATTTACTTGTTGAATAAAATCCAAAACTGTTTGAAGAAATTTGGCCTAGGAATACTGAATTGTCAAAATTCCTATATCTTGCGGTAAACTAATCATGAGTACAAAACATTGGTCCATCAAGCCAGATTTCTCGCCCGTTTTTATCGTTACTCATAGTTGTGCATCGTCGAGTGAAGTTTCACCTTGACACCACCACTTTTGACGACGTCACCGGAGTATTAACTGTGCCATCTTGAACCATCCAGTTGAGTATCCAGCATTGGGAGAGTTAGCCTCACCAGGACTTCTCAACCTCCAGTATCCAACATCATCGTCCACCGTCAGAACTTCGAACGCGAGGCCGTCAACAACTATCGAAGACGTAAGTTTTGTTTTTGAACCACCAATTATCCTTACTATTTTCACTTATCCCCTTTGTTATGTGTTTGAATTGCTCGAATTTTAATCGCGTATAATTAAAATGACAAACGGTGCGAATAGTCAAACGCCCACTCCGGGCCAATTTAAGACTTTTAAAACAAAAAGAAAAAATATGAAACGGGCATTAACTTCATTTGAGACTTTTTTGTCGAAATACGAGGAATCTGTAGATTGCGCTCTTCTAGAAAAACGGTTCACGAAAATGAATTAAATCGCGAAAAGTTTGAAGCGGTAAAACTAGAATTAGATGTATTTGAATTAAATCACGAAAAGTTTGAAGGGGTGCAACTAGAATTAGAAGTAATTGGTGAAATAGATGATTCGGAAGAACGACGAGTAGAATTCGAAACAATATATTTTGAAACTTATAGTAAGGCTATGAGCTTTTTAAGCCCTCAATCAATTTTGCAACAATCGACATCAACTACCGTCCTTTCAAATCCGCAAGCTGTCGTTAGTCCAACAAGCAATATTCATCCCCACATATCGAATCTTTCTAAAGTTTATTTGCCGAACTTTAACGGAGCCTATGAATCATGGCAGGAATATCATGACCTCTTCGAAGGTTTTATACATATAGACGAGCGTATTCCTAAAATACAAAAACTAGTATACTTGAAAGGTATATTAGCTTGAAAGGGAAGCTGCCAATGCAATTGCCTCTATTCCGGTATCAGCTGAAAATTACAAAGCAGCTTGGAAAACCTTGAATGAATGCTATAGTAAAAAAAAACTTCTTCGACGAAAGCATGCTAAGGCTTTATTAAATATCCCCAAAATTAGCAAAAACTTTTCTCTTCGATCATTGTTAGAAAATATACAAAATCATCTCAGCGCATTAAAAACTCTAGGTGATCCTACTGACTCATGGGATACCCTCATTATCGCTAGAATAATGGAAAAATTTAGTAATTTTCTTCTAGAAAAATGGTCAGAAGCCACTCGCGATTGCCCACAGCCAACATTGTCCCAAATGACTTCATTTTTATTTCAGCGTATCGAGCTTGATGATACGCGCAAAAATCAATATTTATCGAAAGATACTCCTTTGGCGGATAAAAAATCTTCGCAGCTTCGTACAAACCCACGGTCACAGCAATTTTTCGCCACCACTACCGCTAAAATAAATTGTTCATTTTGTGAACGCGAACATAATATAAATTCGTGTAAAAAATTCGTTAATCTTTCACAGAAGGCACGTTACGACGCTGCAAAAAAGGCGAGCCTATGCATAAATTGTCTTAGAAAAAATCATCGCGTAAGCCAATGCCCATCTACTGATTGTCGCACATGTCAACAAAAACATCATACTTTACTGCAATTCGAAAAGAAAGAAATTTCTTCCCCCACATCATCCTAGAAAGTGACGAGCCTCATGTTTGCATGCTTCTGTTTCTTCTGAAGCAATATTAGCTACTGCTGTTGTTGATATCGTCCTCAAGGAAAAGGAAAAAGTTGTCGTGCATTGTTAGACCCTGGTTCGCAAGCCCACTTCATTACTGAAGAAACTGCAACCTTTCTCAAATTAAAACGAAAACCTGTGAGTATTACGATCACAGGATTAGACGGGATCGCCGTTGATGTTCACTATTAAGTTTCAGCGATTCTCGAGTCGATGTACAGCAAATATCGAAAATCCACAGAATTTTTAGTAGTAGCTCGTATAACAAACTCATTACCATCAGCACCAATAAATCGTGCAAATCTCGACATTCCAAACAATATTTTACTTGCCGACCCCGACTTTCATACTTCGTCAACCATAAATGCTCTAATAGGCGTTAAATTATTCTATCACCTATTGTTTATAGGCAAAATCATGCTTAAAAATCATCCAAACGTTGTACTCCAAAAAAATCTACTTGGTTGGATAGTCGCCGGAGAACTTAGTAATTTCCAATACAAAAATAAAACAACCCAATGTCATTTGCCAATTAACTCACCTGCATTAGACGCTGATCTCGCACGATTTTGTAAAATAGAAGAAATTCCAATTCCTAAGGCTATCTCTCCAGAAGAAAAGGCCTGTGAAGATCATTTTAATCATCACGCCACTCGAACGCAAGAAGGTCGTTATATGGTTAGATTACCGTTTAATAAAAAAAAAAAGAATTTAAGCGGTGAATCGCGCACGATGGCATTGAGCCATGTTCATGCGTTAGAAAATAGATTCGAGAAAGAACCTCAATTAAAAAATGATTACACTGAATTTTTGTTGAATATAAAGACTTAAAACATATGTCGATTAGTAACCAGAGTAGCAATGATAATTCTTGTTTTTACCTGCCTCACCACGCCATAATTAAGAAAGATAGTATTAGAACCAAGACCAGAGCCATTTTCAACGCATCGTGTGAATCCTCTACTGATATATTGCTAAACGATACGCTCATGGTCGGTCCTAAGCTTCAAGATGATCTCTTTGCTATTCTCACTCGGAAAGAAGGCACAAGATTCCGATAGTGTTGTAGCTGAGGTATTACAACTTTGTCCTTCACCATTGTCTTGACTTGCTGCCTACGGGACGGGGGTTTCCCGGTATAATGGAAGGTGGCGAGGCTCGTGTTGGTCAGTAAGGGAATCGAAATCCCGGATCGCCATCTGCTAGACACTGCTGGAAAAGTGCTAGAGAAACTCATCAAGGGAAGAATCACTGACGCAATTCGAGCTGCTGGGGACTTATTTCCTCTGCCCTACGGCTTTAGAGCAGGACGCTCCGCCATTGATACCATTGGAGAGGTAGTGAGTGCGGTCCGAAAGGCAGAGGCATATAGCCGCACCAAGCGGCGGACCGTCGTGTTGGTGATACTCGACGTTAGCTCCGCTAGATGGGTAGTTATTCTGGGTACGCTGGAAGCCCCTTTTCAAGATCCAAAATACCTAATGCGGCTTCTGAGGCTACCTGAAGGACCGAAGCCTGCTTTAAGACACAATATGGGGCCAACGAAGGATGGAAGTTACATTGGGTGTTGCCCAGGTATCTATCCTTAGTTCAGACCTGTGGAACGTGTCTTACGAGAGGCTACTGAGACTGGAGATGCCAGGTGAGTCACGCTTGATCAGCTATATGGATGATGCTGCGGCTCTGGTTACTGGATGCACTGTTGAACAAGTGCAAGTTAGGCTAGGTATGCTAACGCGCCGAGTGATAGGCTGGATTTCTGCTTGTGGGTTCTGTTTAGCACTGGAGAAAACCAAAGTGGTCATCTGGACAAAAAAGAGAATCCCTAGAATAAGCATGATCATTTTTGGAGACATACTAATCGAATCAAAGCCAGCGGTGAAGTACCTGGGGCTACTAGTCGACTCAAAGATGATTTTCTCTGCGCAAATCAGGGCAACCGCTGAGAAGGCTGCTTCGGGAGTATCGGCTCTGAGTCGACATATGGCCCACGTAGGGGGACCCAGCCCATCAGGGAGACGCCTCTTGATGAGTGCTGTAGGATCAGTGCTACTATACTCTCAGTAAGGAGGTATACCGAAAACGCTTGACACAGGTACAGAGACAAGGAGCACTGAAGATTGCATCTTCATATCCAACAGTCTCTGAATCGGTGGTGAGAGTTGTTGTAGGCGTGATACGGGTTGCCCTCCTTGCTAGAGAGCGTGATTATGGGTTCCACACGATAAAATGCGTCAGCTACCGTTTTCTCCGCCACTAACTGATATTGAATGAGCAAAGGAATCTAATTACTTAGACTCTCCTGGAAAATACTTATCCAATTTCGGTGCTAGTGCAAAGGAGAGAGACTTGTAGGCCGAGTATGTCATGAATTTCCTGCCTTCCAAGCTCGCTGAAAGGGTTTTACTGTTACGTATACCGCAAGTTGTTCCCTGTCGAATATCGAATATCGCTACTTTGCGGGAGAAAACTTCTTAGAGAAAAAACCGTGGGGTTCCCACGTTCCATCATCATGGTACTAATTTAAGGCTGCCTCAATGGCCGGATTGGATGCGAAATCATTCATGGTTACTCGTGGTCTATGTCTTTTTTGTTACTCGTTTTTGATTTTCAGCTCATTATTGCTACATTTAATCTTTTTTTGTTTGTATTGATAGTTTTTTTTTCAAAAATTAAGGGTAAGTTAGGAATATTGCGATGCAAATATATTAGAATAAGATAACATTTTCGATGGAAATATTAGATATAATCTAAAAGTCTACTTTTCTATTGTGACTTTTCTCCTTGTGGCTTTTCTCCTTTTTTTTAATTGATAATATGTTATGACTCTAATTTGTTGAAGATACAATATTGTTTATTGACCAATTTTTTCAATTGCCATAGTATTTACTTGTAAATTTAGAGCAACAAGTGGGTCATTAAGTTTTTGATTACTTTAACGTTTTGAAACATGCTTTATGTTTTTATAAATTTTATAATGGTTGATGAAATAAAGCGCATTTGACCCTTAATTGAATTGGCTAGCTCATAAGTGGAGGGCCAGCCAAACTGGCGGGTCCCATACCCGGTCCAAGTTCCAAATGAATAAAACGACCGAAATTGAAAATTTAATTATCTATTTATTATATTTAAGGTATCAAGAATATAGGAAGAAAAAAGCATTGGTTATAGTAGCAAAAAAAAAAAAAATAAACAAAAGATTTTCAAAGATTGTATGAAAGAAAGTAAACGGTCTGTAAAATTTATGTATTGAAAATTATTTTTTTTAAATTGTTTTGGTATTCAAACTTTTTTTCGATTCAAGTAAAATGGAGTTCCAGTTTTTGAACACAAATTTATAACTAACAGCAATCCTCCTTCGACGAGCGCTCGTAGATGGGGTGAGTAAGGCCTGTGGAAATTTAAAATTCACTACGGATACTCCTTGATAGTAAATCTACTTTATATATGTTATTTTTGTAGTTTTGAACTGAATATATTATTCTAAAATTGAAAAATTATGCACGTTTACACTTTTAAGCGAAGTAGCTGTGTTATTCTTACTGAATCACCTGCAAAAATTATAAGTCAGTTTTGTTGCACATGGAAAAAGCTTTCTGCCGAACGAAACATTTCATCGTAGCTGATATTCACACATTTAAGGCAGGCATTGCTCATTGAAAGTTTATTCTATATTATCACTCTGAAAAATGTTCCCCGATAAAATTTCCTATCTGTTATTTTTATCATTTAAGAAATCCTTTGCTTGAATAGGCTACATGATTAAAGTCTTTCATCAGCACTGTTGCATTTAACACCAATGCTTTCTATACTTGAATGAGAACGAAGTAGCCGCACAGCATTTCGACAAATTTCCGATCAAAGTGCTAATTGTGATTTTCAAATTCCTTACATGTTAAACGCGTTGAGCACATAATTGTTACTAGATTCAGGGCAAATCAAAGACACCTTCTTTAACCATCGTTTCAAATAATATGGCTGATCACAGATACCATTTATTTAATCTAAACACTTGCAAATGTTACTGATTTTATATCTCCTTTGGGGACCTGATTATTTCTGGTAGCTAAAGGATAACTTTTCAACAGATCGGTTAAGAGAGGGAGAAACCTTTGCACACCCAAGCAAAAACACTTCCACCGTACATTTTGAAGGGGCACTTGAGTTTTAATTTACTTGAAATTGCTTTACAAAGCAAATCACTGATTCATTAAAGATGTATGAATTACAATCACAGCTTCGTATGTGATGAAGAAGAGGCTTAGCAATCCTACTCGAGTGCCTACAGCGCCATCGCGACTTTACAGAGCGAGCGGTAACGTGACAGAGAGTTGATTTTACCATTTGTAGTAATCGAGCTCTCATACAAGCAAACTGCTCAAAAACCTTCCTAACCCTTATCCGAAATTTCAATTGCAGATTTAGAAAAAGATTTCATTACTTCCATTCATAGTTGTAATTTATAAAATATTTTTTTTTCTTCTTATTATTATTAAATGTAATTTTATATCATTTGTCTTTGTATTAAATTTAAACGTTTCTTCATGAGATTTAACTTTCTTTACTTCTGTAAATTTTTTTTGAAAAATTTTAAATCTGCAAATTGAAATTTCGGACATGGGAACACTGATTTAGTGCATCCAAACGGTATATTGCACAACCGAATGCAAGCAAGCTCTGCTGATTTCATTTAACGTGGCGAGACTAGAAAAGGAAAGAAGAGATCTTGACGGATCGAGGAAAGTCAAGTTGAGATCACCAGCCAGCGCGGACGCCGCTAGAAAAACGAGTAGGAAGCGCGCGTGAGTTTTGTGATCTATTCGGGAAATATGTGGAAAATCCCGGGAAAGAAATCGAAAGGTATTGTGGAAAGTACTCTGCAATGGATCCCCCTTGAGTGTGTGGTTGTGGCGTGCATTCGGCAACATGAAATTGGTTGAAAACATGGTGACGGTCGAGTGTCACGCCCGATAGTGATGGTGAAGTTTTTACGTCGAAATTTATTTCCAACGAGGCAAGGAAAATAAAATTTGTTGGCAAAGTCGCGCGAAAAAGTACCGTGAATGCGAACATCGTAGGATGCAATTTATATGGGGGTAAAGAGAATACGGAAAAGTGCTTCGAAAATTTGATGTGAAAATGAAAGGGAAATAGCAAAAAAACCAAACTGTTATGTGATATGATTGGAACATTTCCGTGGATTGTTGGAGGGCATAAATACTAGAATCTAGATGCTGTTTTTGTGCTTGTTTGAATGTTTCAAGGTGAGTGTTTAGAAGCTATATCTATTGTTTCATTCATTCTTTTCGTGAAAAATCGAAGTGTGAACTAAACAATAATCTCATATGAAATATTTTTCAAGTATTGCTAACGTTCAAAGTGAGACTATGCATTCTTTCATGATTTATCCCTATTCCGATCCTCTTTTAATTCATGCAATGTCGCGAAACGTAAACGATGCTCATTTTACCTCATTTTAATTTGTTGTGGGCCTTTGTTTATCGGGAAATTATTATTATATTGACAAAATCAAGACAACAATCATCGAGTTTTGGAGAAAAGTTTGAAATTACCCTGAATGGTGACATGCAATAGTGCTGATGAAAGAATTTAGCATGAAATTTATTCGAGCAAGGAGAAATTTTCGTTTATTAAATATTTTGCATAATTATTTACGGAGAGAAGTTGATATAATATCTGAATCCATTGGACATTGTTTATTTTTCAATCAAAGTTGGATAGAGTGTTGTTCGCAAGAGATTAGGGCCAAAAAGGAAATGGAGGGAGGCTTATGGGTCTGATATGTTTGATTCGAAAAGTACCTATAAATGAACCACGTGTTTACGTAACTGACCCAAAGCAGCTTTTCTCGACATCATACTAGTTTATATATACTAATTTATATACAGTGCAACTTGTAGTTTGGAATTTTTTTCACCTTTTTTATTAATTGCATCACTACATCACCAACGGTCGTCCGGTGAGGATGATAGTGAGTACCCGTTTGTTTTCTTTTAAGTTTATTTATATATATTTGTATTTCTTTATATATTGGGTCATTTTCTATTTTTTGAATCTTTGTTTTAATATCGATTTTCCTTTTCCGATTGTTAAATACTTTTCAACATAGAATCATAAATCACTGTGCTGATTGCCATAGGAAAAAAAATAATGCATGATTGTTTAGCATCGGTATAAAAAAAAAGACAATACAATAATGGGTTATTAGAACTTATATATACGGTCTTTCCATTTCGATCTATCTGACCGGGTATAGGACTCGCATCGATGGCAGGCTCCTCCTCTAATATGGGCTAGCCGGGTAAGGTAGCCTTCCACTCGCGTGCCTATTTATGGCATAGTGCTATGTGATTCCCTCACATAATAATATGACATAAATTTGCCACGTTTACATTTTTCATTTAAAGGAAAAATTCATTCAAATTATATTGGTATGAGTTTTTCACCTAAATGAAAAATATAGCCACGCTTACATTTGGATCTTGATCCGGTTGGGAGGGTGCGAGGAGGCACCGCTACCATCTGGATGCCCCACTTCTATTTGTGGGCCATAAGGTTCTTCAGTAACAACGAAGTCTCCACCAATCCGTCCGTTCAACCCTTAGTAGGTTACCTTGGCCTCGACACAAGTCGATCCGCATTTTTCCATGTTTAATTCGTGAATACGAAATTTTTTTGTAATGGGTCTTTGTGCTAGGGGGAAAGAACCAGCCCCACAACACCGCAACGCAAGCCTGCCAGCGCATTCACGCGTCCCCAGACAAGGCCAATCTTGGCGGACCTCAAAATCTTCTTCCGCTGAGGCAGCAGACTATCGCTGCAGTCCTGAATGGACATTTATCTATACATATTTCACTGCATATTTTTGGCAATTTCAAGGGAATTTCTCTACTTCGGGATCCAATAGTGACAGATATTATGCTAGCTGGACTACCGAAAATTGTAATAATCTGTTCTAGGCTAACCATGACGGCATACTCGCGGCTATGTCGTAAAGTGGGCCGAGATTCGCGATTGTATATCGACATATGAGAGCTTGAGTCACTTTCCACCGATATATGTACATATATATGACGATTTGTAATAACACGGTTGTTAAATGGATTAAGAACAGCAATTCGCGCAATTAGCAAAAATGGCTTATCAAGAGATTGGTGACAAATCCACCTTTTGATCAGAAATCTGGACGCGCGTCTCGGTCATTCGCGAGCCTGCTTGGGCTTCGAGAAACCCTTCTACATGTCAGTCGATGTATTTTGCCGCTGAAATCTTCACCAACTCTTAACGCGACCAGATGAAAGTGTAAGATTCACACTCCGAACTCGGGAATAGATACAGCAACAAAGTAATCAAATAAATAATACAACCGGCTGCTCGAAATCTGTTACGTACTTTTCCGACTACGTCTATGCACTAGATTCTTTCGAGATACACACTCCGCGCCTCGTAGTCGGTGTGCGATGAGATGGTGAACGCCCTAGATAAACTTTGCACTTTTCGTTTCCACGTTTCTAAGAATAGCCGTGAGAACTAGCCGAATTTATTATTCGTATTCGTTTAAGATAACTTCTAATGTATCTACCACGTATTTGCGACATTCCTTGAGATGTGATCACAGTGAACACGACGACGCGACAAAAATATCCGCGAACGTTATGGTCTTGATAGTTCCGCGTAGTCCTCAATGGGTTCCACACTCACTATCCCGTGTGCAAAACACAAGGTCGCCGGGGATGGATCATTCGCGACGCCCGCAAGGTCTGGCCATCCCAAAAAGACTTCCCGCCGCAACGGTAGTTTATTTGGTGAGCCCTCAGCATGCCGTCGACCGTTGCTTTCCTTGCGGAACAACGCAATTCACGTTTATAAATTGCGTTGCAAAGGGGTTGCCGTAATCGGATTGTAGTTGTAAATTTAAATATTTTTATTTTTGAATTTACAATTAAAATTGGATGATTTATAATGGTGTTTTTCGAGCAGTTTGCCTAGGCGACTGCTCCATTACTACAGTGTCAACACTTTTCAAGGTTTCGACTGCTGCGAAAATTTAAAAATTTTGGCAGTATAGGTTAAATGTAAAGTGTGCATATTGTCTGAATGTACTTTAGATTTGATATGCGTGTTTCATGTTTAGAATTCATTCTAAAAATAATTGATTTTAAAAACAAACACTGCAAAAATTAAGGATAAAGATGTGCACATATATTTCAAATCAAAAACTTCATAATGAAATTCCGCAACAAGATACATATGCATATGCAATCTATCTTGGCGCTACCGGAAATGAGCATTCTATGCTGGTCTTCCAAAGGCACTATCAAGAACGCTCAAATCATCGTCTTATCATTAACCAGAAGAACTTGCTTTGGTCTTACTCATATATGCATGTACTCGTATAATATAATGATTGCATATTAAGTACAGCCATTAATCATTAGAATTATGTCTCATTTGCAAAGAACAAATAACTATGGCCCTTCAGTTACCGCGTATGCATCTCATCTGGTGCATCTACTCGTAACATATTCGACCCGTGCGTGTCAATCGGTTCTCAATTGTTTTGCCTCTCATGTGTCTATAAATGGCCTATAGAAAATTAATACCTTCCGACGACGATGAAAGTGGTGATGATGATATTCGAAAAGAAATTTTACGTGGTCAAAAATTATCAAAGAGGTGGCGATATGCATTGATCCGATCATGTAGTGGAATGCAAACGCATTTATGTGATAATAGATTCTGTGTGAATTCAAGAAGATTAAGTGATGTGGGTAAGTGGGAATTTAACGGCACTACAAAGGATATACGAGTATGTGATTACCAAGAGCAAGATCGGTGAGTTTAGATTTGTAAGAATGTGAAATAAATTTGAATATTCGATCAGGAAGAAGATAAATTGGGAAATTAAGGAAAGCAAGATGAGGTTACTTATTGATGGGCGATACATTTTTTTCTATTATTGTCAATTATATTATAATACATCGTGTTGCAAGATAAAAATAAATTGAAACATGTGTTCTATGGGCTTAGTGAATGCTGTTTGCATTGGAACGCTTACATTATATTTGAATGGGAATTGATAAAGTTTCCACCCACTAGAATGATAATATGTGGAGAATATTCTATGTGTAAGAAGAAGATTCATAACAATATTGATAAGAGCTTATATTTTATATAAACTACAATTTTATATTCAACAAACTTTTATAAAAAAAATCGGCTTTGAAGTGCCCTCAAAAGGATGAAATAAATTTCACGGAACCGATCCCAAACCAGTTTTCTCCCGTTTATCCATTTTGTTGAACAAACCGCAAATTATTATTAATGGAATAAAGTTACAATTCCCTTATGGACCACAAATATTGATTTAGAATAAAAATCTAGAGATTGATAGTAAAAACGATTTTTTATTGTACAACACACATGGATGCATTTTGGTCGCTATTGCCGACCATCTTCAGCGCTATGCGCGAAACGACAAATGAAACTACTAAATAAAATTGAAGTACATTAACAATTAACGGCTTATTGGTTCTATACTCGTATAATTTAGTCGGATTAAATAAAATGAACTACTAAAATGACTATCGTCAATATAAAATAAATATAATAATCGATGCAAAATAAAAGTAACCGTTAACACATTATTTAGCCAATTGAAATAAACGAATTTATTGGGCTATCGTCGATATTAATTAGATTATCCGTTATATGCATGAATAACGATTCATACGCGTCGAGTTTTCGCGGATCAGTTACTGTTTTTAGCAATTTAAAATTATTTATAAGAGATCCCGTGTGGTGTCTTCCTGTGTTGTTTAAATCCAATGCATGTGCAGTAATCCCTTTGTTAATGTCTTTGTTTTTTATGTATCGTTCATGTTCCTTCACGCGAACTTCAACAGCACGTTTGGTTTGTCCAATATATTTTTTATCACATTCTGTGCAATTGACATGGTAGATTCCGCTTTTTTGTTTTGGCGAAGAAGGATCTTTCGTAGAATCAAGTAATGAGCAAAGCTTGCGGGTGTTTTTATGTACAATATTCAGATTCGCTTTGCTGAATTCCTTTTTTAGAGGGTTGGAAATCATAGGTTCCTATGCCAAGGTTACACACGATTCGTTATGGTTTGCTCTACGGTTTTGGTTGAAAAGGGTTGAAGCTCTTTCTCTTTTCATTTTTGCATGCATTTGGCAATTAATTTGTCCATTAGCGCTTTATCGTTTCCATTCATTTTAGCTAAATGTACGATATATTCCTATAGTCTGCCAGTGATAAGGGCAATCGACACATAAGATATATCATCGATCTAAACGCTGCGATCTTGTTCTGATGTGAACAGATGCTTTTTTTACAAAATACAGTATTTCCAGCTCTTGGAGTGTGTACAAAAATCAGGACAATTCAGTACACAGCCCCTACCACACAATCACAGCGCTTATACACAGAAATTGAGAAGTTCGAGGAAATAATTCCCCACAATCCCCACGGAAATACGTTCGCCGAGGGGATTCTAGGGAGGAACTAGATTTTCGGGCAGGAGACTTTATACTCTGTGTACCAACTATGAAAATGATCACCGTCCCATTAACTGTAAACTGAAAAAACAAAAAATTAATCAATTTGATGATAATTATTAAAGAAGTGATAAATTTTATTCAAAAAGTGCACAATTTCTTTGGTCAAATTGACAAGTAGAACAAAAAAAATTTAAATTTACAAAAGAATGTTCAATAAGGTACAAGGTTAGTTTTAGGAGAATTTTTACTATGGAGTATGCCGGTGAATGAAGCATTTTCCAAACCATTCCAAACTATCGTTTTATTAAGGTTGATCGTGCTAAAGATCCTCTAGCACGCTGCTGAAGAATGCGGGAAAACGTGCATTTTGTCGTACAGGTCCACAATTAGTGGAAAAAGCATTTTTCCATTGTGATCACTGATCGATGAGCGAAGCTTATTCCAAAATTTCGATGTATCCTTTTCCACTCCACTTTTGAACATGCGACGGAGATCTGTCTGTTCTTCATTTGCAGCTACAACGTTGATTCCAAAGATGTCGGCCACAAAAGTGATGTCCCTTGTTTTTTTCAGGCTTACCGGTTGGGAAAATCCGATTTCTCGGAGCAATTGAATCTCTTTACTCTTGAACGGGAACCTCATATAAATCTGTTCTGAAGAGTGATGAGAAATTGGCGACAAGTTTTTCAAAAATTTTCAATGCCAATGGTTGAGGTGGTATGAGTAGCCAATTTATGAGGTATTTGTTTTGCTTTCGGCCCCACTACAATATTTCGCAGGGGTTCTCTTTTTTTTTTTGTTTTCATCGGTGATTGTGCTGAACTCAATATATTCTACATCTGTGTTTTCCACGTAATCGAATGTGAGATACATGGACACAATTTTTTGAAGATCAATCTGTGGTTTTTCCGCTTAAAATTCAAGATTCTGCTTGGATATTGCAGATAAGCAATTGTCCACTGACTTTTTAAAGTTTGAAAAATGTTTGTTGCCTTAGTTGCATCTTCTCGTTTTGGTGTTCCGGGTTGACTTTCTCCTTGAAAATATTTGAACAATGCGTCATATTGTTCAAGGTATCGTTCTACAACTGCATTCAGAGATAACCATCTTAAATTGAACAACCGTAGTATTTTATGTTCCGGGATGTCGAGTAGTTGTTGGACATTCTACAATTTTCCTTGCCTCTTGCTGCTGAATTTCAAATAGCAGTAAAAGATTGACAGTAATTCTGCGATTTCTAGTGGTATGCATTTAGAGGCATAAGAAACGGAAAGAGCTAATGAATGACAAATACATTTCATCGCAAATAGATTTCCCACGTCCTGTTTCAATTTTACTGCAACGGAATTTTTATCACAAAACATTACATTGGCTCCATCCACAGCAAACCCAACCATCTTCTGCTAATAAGGAATGTTGTTCTCCTAGAAAAATTTGTTTTATGAGGTTGTAGTGTCCCATATGGGTACCATCATGAACCCGAAAAAAATATAAATTCTGTAACAGAATTTATCTGTTAGCAATATGAATTTCACATGTAATTTTTGTCTGTCTGTGCATAAAAAGGTGTGCAAAATTTTACCTCCAAAAGAGCAAGAAATTCATCGTGAACAGCATAACGGACACACATAACCAGGTTTTTCTTAGCTGAAAGATCGGATGAATCATCAATTATTAGTGTGAAGTAATTTGCTTGCAAGGCTTCGAGTAATTCATCACGAGTGTGCTTTCCAATGACATTTTGTACTATAGCTGTGCATTTTGTTCTTTGGCATGAAAGTATCGATTGTACAGAACCGTCTGTATCGAGTTTCTTAATCAAATCGATTACATCATCGTGGAGTGACAGAGGTAGGCTTTTTCGTACAATCAACATTGCTATTTGTACTTCAACAGTAAGAGCACGTTTTTTACGTCTCCTTGTTTTTTGCACATGTCAAAAATATTTCTTGAAGATCCAGCTGTATCCTTTGACTGTTTGTGTTTGACAGTTAATTCGTGTCGTACCAGTGCAATTTTCCCGTCATTCCTAGAGCAGTAATATTTAGGACAGTATTGGGACTCGAAAAACGTTCCTCCTGCAAAAATGTTTTCTAACATGTTATTAATATTTTGAATAATTTCGTCCAGAAAATGCAAATATTTTCGAACATTATGTCATTATACTACAATTAAAATCAACTTTTACTGAAAATATTCTTCTTCTTCGTAGCCCTTATAGCCCTTTTCGGGCCTTCGCTTAGAGCTAGTTAGAGTATCTCATTGGCATAATCTAATGTATCGGCACTCCACAAGGTGATATGGTCATTATCACGTTTTGGCCGTGTGTCCGCCCACCCAGCTGCGATACGTTCTGATTTTAAACCAGCACGTATCATAACTGAACAGGCTTATAGTCCGTCCAAAGACCCACTCGAACTAAATCTTGTGACGCCAACGAAACTTGAACCAGAGACCTTCAGTTTACGGGCTTAGTGCTCTGACCACTAAGCCACACGGAAAAATATTCATATATGTTATTTTATTAATTTTAAGTGTTTGATAAATTTAATAATTTTCTACTGATGTTTTAAACTGCACCTACAATACTTAAAAACAACAGGGACAGTAAATTATGAGTTAAACAATGAATCAAAATTTTTTTGCTACAGTAAATTTCTCTCAGGCATGCACCCTGTGAAGATTTTTTCGCTCACCCATATTCTTGTTTCCATTCGTTCTTGAACCCTTGGAGACGTCTTTGTAAAGAAAATATTTAACATGTATTAATTTTTCACATTTTTTGTATCAGTTTGTTTTACTAAACGAATATAATTGTAGTCAATAATTTTGTTTCTTTGGTATCTGTAGGCCAATTCTCTTTTTTCTTTAAAAGTCGTCGGGCCTTGCTTTGTTGTGTCTGAAGATAACTCGAAGCAGTCGAAATGCGTCTGCTCCAACAACAAAGCAAGGCCCGAAGGCTTTTAAAGAAAAAAGAATATCATTGTGCTTACTTCTTCTTTTGCGACGTCGTTTTCTTTTTCGCAGAAATACTTTTAATCCTTCGAACAACACGATTTTAATTATAATGCAGATTAATTGAATAAATAAAACACAGAAGTCTATAATATACTCTTGTCTCACCACACATAACAAATCAATTTTTGTCCTGAGAAATCAGTACGTATGGCACCGCGGTGCCCATACGTTTAAATGTAAGCGCGAGCACGAGGTGACGTGACGCACTTTTTAGTTCCTCTGGTCGGTAACTTTTGAGTGATGAAACTGTGGCGTTATATTTAATGCCTTTTAAGCTAGATCATCCACTATATTAGGGAGTATTCATTACAAGTCCATATTTCATTGCTATTTATTGCCAATTTGTTACGCAACAAAAAAGGTTATTCCTTCGCTGTTCCCCCCAAAAAACTTAAGCTACATTAGCTACTCCCGTATCTTAAGAATCGATGCAGAAAGTGACATTTTGGAGGTGGCATATTTTATTGCTAATCTATTGCTGGCTTATAAGCAACAAGCAAGTTCGCGAAACCACCCCTTCAACCCTTACTACGTATCTCACCCCTCCTCTCTATATTAAGCTATATCATCCTCTCTATTAGGAGCATTCGTTATAGGTGCATATTTTATTGCTAATTTTTTGCTCCACCCCTTCTCTAAAAAGCTACCCTATCAATCCCGACCGCGTATTTTACCCCCAAGAAACTCAAAAGTTGTAAAAATGTTTTTGCACACTAAACGAAGCCAGGGGAGGTTATTATTGAACCTCTACGAAAAACTCAATCTGATTGCTCCACCCCTTTCCCAGAAAAGCCGGCCATGTGGCTTAAGACTTAACTCGCATCAGCCAACCCTGTATTTAAAGAACCAATGCACATGGAGACTATTTTGAGGTGGAATATTTTATTGCTAGTTTATTGCTGGTGATCTAAGCAAGAATCAAGCTCTCACTGGCATTATATGCAACAAGCATGCTCCCGAAACCACCCCTTCAGCCTCTACTACGTATCTCATCCCTCTCCATATTAAGCTACATCATCCACTTTATTACGGAGCATTCATTATAGGTGCATATTCCCATGCTAATTTATTACGGATCATCAAATCTTATTGCTCCACTCCTCCGAAAATCCATCCCATCAATCTTTGTATTTCACCCCTTGAAGATCGTCAAAAGTTGGAAAAATTTGATTCCACACGAAATAAAACTAGGGGAAATTATTACTGAGCTTTTATGCAGAGCTCGAATGACATTTATTGTTGCTAATTTGAAGCTAGCGATCTAAGTAATAAGCAAGCTCCCAAAATCACCCAGTAAATTTGTATCAAGCAGGCACTTGAAAAATGCTGGAATTCAATATAGACGTACACCAAATTTTCGTTGACTTCAAGCAAGGATATGACAGTGTTGATCGTAACGTACTGTGCCAAATAATGCTTTGCTATGGCATCCCAGCCAAATTAGTCCGTCTTAGCAAAATGACAATGACGGCGACAACCTTCCAAGTCTGCATCAATAACCAACTCATCGATGCCTTTGACACAAATATCGGACTAAAGCAGGATGATGCGCTGGCCCCATTGCTATTTAATTAGGGTCTGGCGTACGTCATGAGAAAGCTACCTGTCCATACAAGAAGTACGTTATAATACAAGTCAAGTCAAGTAGTAGCTTATGTGGATGACACCAACATTTTGTCACGGTCATTAAACGCTGCAAAAGGGCTCTTCCTGAAACTTGACAGCGAAAAACTAGTAGGGCTACAAATCAATGAGAATAAAACAAAGCTCATGACGCAGTCGAGAAAAAATACCATCCTTCCGACGTTTCACAACATCACGGATCTCAAGCAGAAAGCACTGATGATCACTGACTGAGTGGTCCTCTAATAATCTCTAATTGTGTATCCTCCATACTAAGGACTCCAAGGTAAATGTCACGTCCGGTATGGTTCCTTCGCAGCCAATATTGCAGAGTGCATTTCTGGTGTTTAGTACGATGAGCGCCATCCTGGCCGCCGTTTCTAGGATTCGTTTTGTAATAAACATAAGCAGTCGGGCAG
Source organism: Odontomyia ornata (assembly GCA_963969285.1). Taxonomy (NCBI): domain Eukaryota; kingdom Metazoa; phylum Arthropoda; class Insecta; order Diptera; family Stratiomyidae; genus Odontomyia; species Odontomyia ornata. The sequence continues at coordinate 41,981,354 of OZ017740.1, read as the reverse complement.
CACCGTGGTATCTGGAGAGGCTGCTCTGGAAGAGATGGGGAGAGATGCTTAGTTGTTGTTTTACAAGATTAAAATTAACTACATCCGTCAAGTTTCTATCTTTTAGGCAGAGATGAGTGGTTCAATTCAGCCACTTTTACATCTTCAGTATTGACATTCCCCCTGTAATGCAACGACCTTCTTCGGAGAAAGTAAATGTTGCCTTTTGTAGAATATTTGCGTTTGTCTCAATCCTCTGTGCCCGCTAACTTTAAGGAGACAAAAAAATTTTGAATTACTGTAGAGCAGCTTAATTGACACATAATAGGACATTTCTAAGCATAATAAAAATTGATCGGTACGCCTTGTAGAGTACAGTACGCATGATAAATATTTTGCAGTGTGGCTTCGTTGCTCGACAAAAACCCGCCTCATATGATCCCGCGAATAGCTAGTCGACAAGCACGCGTACGTGGTCGTTAAGCGAAGCTAGTTATCTGAGCTCCGTTTTGTTTATAGCTCGCTGACATTTGTGCCAGACAATCAGCACCCATTTCCTACACCGCCTTTTAGAAAAAAAAATCATTACAGTTTTCCCATGGAGCTGTTTGAAGTACGCTCCATTCAATTGCTTTAGCGTTGAAATCTCCCCCAATGAGCAAGTTGCCATCTGCGTTCAAGACAGTGCCCTCCAAAGCATTAAGCTTGGCTTGAAAAGATGATATCGTTTCATTCAGCGTTAGGTACACACTAAGGAAGGTGTTCCCCGAGCACCAAACCCATACGTCCACAGCCCTCCGCCTGGAAATCACTGCTCCGAACCCAGATGGCGACAGTACCAGTTTTGTCAGGATATCATGATGCATTACTTTTTTTCTGGCGTTGCTCATTCAGCAGCAAAAAGTCGGCTTTCATGTCACTCGCAAACTGCTCAAGCAGGTTTTGGGCGGTTGAACTGAGGTGTAGGATTAGCTGCAGGATGTGGATCATCGAAGTTCTGATTTTACGTTGAGTAGGGCTTCCTGGAAAACCCGACATTTCCCTGATACCAAGACGTGCCCAAGATTCGGTCTTGGATCAGCATCCTTGCAAAGGATACAGTGTGCTTCCTTTATACACTTTTTTCTTTTATATCCTATTTTACCGCATTTTTAACATAGGGAACTCCTATCGGGTCCTTTGCATAGTTGTGCGGTGTGACCAAAGCCAAGGCGTTTGAAACATTGAAGAGGCGCTGCAGCCAACCCGCCCTATTTTTACTTTGCGCTTATTCAGAAATTGTTCGGCGTTATTTTTGGCCAAGTCAATGATAGTCATACGTTATCACTTTTCTGATGTTAGCCTCGCTTTGATCCTGTCCACGCTAGGGAACTCCCTTTTCATGGTCTCTTCTATCTTGGCCAGGTCCGTGACGCAGTCAATGTTTCTCTTTTTGATAATTGCCATCGGCTCGAGTGAGGCCGTAGTTGCGTTTTTGTCGATGACTTTCTTTACTGCATCACAGAATGCTTCTTTATTGTCAGCCTCTGCTCCGAATTCAACCAGTATGTGGCCCGACCGCGTTGGTCATACTGCTTTGATGGCAGTGTTAGTGGCTAGGAGCTCCTCTTGCTCAAGAAGCCAACTCATTGCACCTTTGCTGATTTTTGGCGAGTCGCATGCTGATTTTATTCTCCTGCTTTTCGGATTAGCCTTTCTTGTTCATGTCGTTGGACGGCAGCTGTACTTTGCGACCACCTCTCTTGGGGGAGGTTACCGGCTTCCATTTTCGAGTACAGTACTTCCATCACGTTTTGAAGGTGGCGGTCACTCCTTTCTCTTTCTGCCGTGATCGCTTTTTGGACTTCCAGGTGGGTTCGTTATTATTTCGGGATTTAAGCGGTAGTGATCACAGTAGTAACCATCGAATTCTCGATGTTCTTTATGTTTTCCCCCACCACCCGAATATCTGGCGCGTCTTCCAGAGTTTCCTACTCTTCCTTTTAAGGACGTTCTGGCATTCGCTGCCATTTTTTCGCTGCCTCCAAATGCCACAGGAATCTCAGTCTGGATAACACTGTCTGTTAATCTCCATTTTTGTTTGTCTTTACTGTCATTGTATTCATCGTCATTTTTACCATCGGTAGTACCGCTCCCAATGTGCTGCAAACATTGTGGCTGCAGCCGCTGATTGCGTCTTCATTGTTGTTAGTTTTGCTTTCTTTTTTTGAATTTTTTTGATCTGTTTTTAGGGTGTTTAGTTGAAGTTGCCCCTGTTTTATAGGGCCCTCTCTTGGAGCCGCTATCTCTGTTCATGTAAGTAGTCACCTCAGAGCCAGATCAGCGCTAATCGAGAGTCTGTCTGAACCGAACCTATACCACCAACCTAATGGTGCAAACTTCGAACGTACTTCAAGGCCTGTCAAGGTTTTAACAGGATGGAGACGGTATGATAGTTGTATTGGAGCTATTCACGCACGGGTGTCACCACGGCGCTACCGTGCAAGCAACTAGGTCCAAATCATCATATCTGCCAGCCTAAAGCATCAATTCAATGCGAAAGTAGTTCCCAAGATTAAACATCGAAATAATATCGAAGGATATGAAACGCCAACCACCTAAGGTAGAAAAGCCTTCTTCTCTCATGCGTCAACAATATTTATCAGCGAGTTTTGGACTACAATCATCCCTCGTTGGCCTTGTTGAAACGAGTCCTGAAGAATGTCCAGTACTTAATCCGTTCATACTTCAGTAGTGGGGTCAGCAATCAATGGGCGGAAAAACTGAGAAGTATTAACCCGCAGGACCCAGATGGTGTTTCCAAGAAAGTGAATAACTTATTCCGTAAGAAGTCTCTGGTGAAGGTATCGAATCTTGAAGTCGCTAATGAATAGATAAATCTTCTCGATAGGGCTGGTATCGAAATTGATTGTACAAATCCGGATAGAGATGGAAACATAATAATATGTGATGGATTACAGAAACTAGCCCTGATCGGAAGACATTTTGAATTAGTCCTTCTACCAAACCTTGAGAGAGGAAGTCAAATACTTTCAGAGGTCGTTGAGCAAAAGTTTCCGACGTCAAATCAAACTTGAACGTCGAATTAATTCTTATTTTCAATGAAACATTGACATCTGACCTCATATTGATTATTTTGTCAGCTATGAAGAATTGTGTTTCATATTTGGCATTCCGAATACCTTTTTCTCTTCTTCGTATCAGTACAGCCCCTCTCGGGGTTTCGTTTCCTGCAACAAGGGCATCCAACTGTCTCGGTCCATTGACCCATCCTCCAATTTCTAAATCCAGACAGCGATGAACTGTCTTCGTCAACCGAGTCAGAATAGCGTTCCCTCAGTTTCCCTACTGGTCTGCGCCCTTCAGTTCTTCCAACGAATACCTTTTTGGGCATCGGTTTACGGACCAGCCCATTGCAGCTTCCGCAGTCTTACAATCGTTGAGACCTACGGCTGTTCAAATATTTCATACTGCTAGCTTCACCCCGATTTTACTCGCCTCAGGACGCGTCTCTCGAAGGAGTTTAAAATGTTTGCGAATGCTTGGGTTAGGGTCTGTATTTCACACCCATAGCATAGCACAGGTCTTATCACAGATTACTTGGAGCTTTGTTATCCTGTGTATGCAGCTGGTTTTGAACGTTTTCAGAATTGAATAAAATATTTTATTTGCCAGCGTATTTCGTCTCTTTTATCACCGATTCTCCTTATTGTGGCGCCTAAATACACGAATTCTACCATATGCCATTGCAAAGCGTGATACTTTGGGGAGTTGAGGTATTTTACCTAGATTGCGTCATGAGTTTTGTTATATAATCATTGATTTGTAGCCAGTTTTGCTTTCAGGAAAAGTTGATTGGCGATTGTTAACGACCGTGTCAAAGTGTTAATATTGCATGGTTTTTCACATTGCAATATCTGAATTTCTTTAAACGAAATATTTCAAAAGAACTTATTTGCTTTTTGTAAAAATCTCACGTCTAAATAATTAAGTCATGAAATTCATTACATTTGCCTTTCAAATTCCTCACCTGATCCATGGGAACTAATTTAATGGTCTTTTTATTTTAGTGGCAGAATAATGCCCAAATACCTCCAGAATACAAATCAGTCCTCGCGTTGTCGTTCAGAACGTATCCAAACAAAATGCTGCCTCAAAAACTGATCAGACTCTTGGTGGCATTTTATTATTGCCACCAAGAGAAACAAATCAATCAGTTCAATGCCTCGACTCGACCTATTTGTAAAAACCCAACGTAGCTGTCCGATTTATAGTTTCCACATAAATATGCATGTCTATCACATGGTGACATCACACATTCGCTATCAGGTCACCCTTCCCATATGTAATTTATTGTAATATATTGCGATGTGCATCTGATGACGTGATTTTCGCTTTCATGTCACGTAACTCAATCTAGCGGATCGTGGTTGGATCTCGGAAAAGCCTCTCACCGCACATTTTCATCACAACTCAAATTAATTATAATAAATGAAATTGGCTTCCATTTTCCAAATGGCGAATAGCATGCAATTTTTTGCCATGCAATTGGTGCCAAACATCCCTGTCCATAAATATGTAAATCGATACAAATACGAGAATATGGGTTTCCCGATGTATGTAGATAAAGCCATAACATTTTGTTTTCCGTTCAGTTAGCCTTTGACCTCCAAAAAAGGATCAGGGACAAGTGAAAGAGTGACGAACCAACATTAATACAACACTTTAGGGAAAAACAATGTTAATGTGCCTAACTTGGAATGAAAAATGGCTCAAAACAAAATAAATTCGCTTCACATTGATTGTGTTTGTCTCGTTTTCTATGGTTTTAAGTGAATTTTGTCACGAAATGTTTGGGTTTCAAGCTTTTCGTGTTATCCCTAGACGACATTGGAATGATGACGATGAAGTAGAAGGATTTTATTTCTACTTTATTTCTTAACCATTCCATGCCAGGCCTGTCAAGACTGTTTGTATTGTATATTTCTGGTATCCAATATAAATCACAGTTCGGATCGATAGGACTTCAGCGGATGCGGATATGGAGGAATGTGAAAGAATGAAGCAAAACGTTTTATAGTATACAAGTACAGACCTTTACGCATAATTATATACATGCCTACCGCAATATTGGCAACAACCCCACAGATGCACGAGCATATCATCAGTTTGCAATTGCCAAGCCTGAAAGTGATTTATTTTTAATTACTTTTGTGATTGAAGGTTTTAATTAAGTTTACAAAATCGATCCGGACTATGGCAGTATTTGTGTATGGAGGTGGTTTTGAAAAATTAAATAAAATTAAATCATATGACTAATTCCATGTGATCCATCCGACCTGATCCCATCGCTCATTGTTTGATGAAATTATTTTACTAAATGTTTTTTTGAAGAATACCCGGGCACGTTCCCACCTTTCATCTTCAATGAAGTATAAACCAGATTCAAAAACTTTCAGCTTACTAAGAGTGGGTTTCTAAAGGGCTAACTATCGTTGGTAATTATTGCCAGAATACTCTCTACGAATAAAACAACTGCGAAGAGTTTTACTTACATTGGATGTTTATTGTTCAACGGTCAGAGGAACATAGAGAGAGAGAGAGAGGTTAATGTGAGTACCGCTCTTATATACGATATCCAGCCAATTTTGTTTGTACAGTGGCCTCATCGCATAATCGGACAAGCTCTTTTTGAATGCTTGAGTGAGTTTAAATTAAGCAGAAATAGACTTTTTATGCTTTTTTTCGCATTTATATATATTTTAGGTATTTACCTAACCGAGTATGAACAAAAAAAACAAAACATTTATCTTCAAGTATTATAATACAAGAATAAAAAAAAAATAAGTCAATTTGTGGTGCGCAACGAATAATCGGACAAAGCAAAACGCCAATGGAAAAGTTCCGTTGTTTTGCAAGTTCCTTCCTGGAACTTGGATTTTGTCTGTCGTTATGTGTTGTGGTTAGTCTTTTCAGTGCAACACATTAGAAAATTCATTAAAATGTCTCCAAATGGAAAGCAAACTACGGTGAAAATAAGACAACTTAGAGTCAGGCTGAATTTTGAAAAAAAAACGGTCCGAGAAATTGCTTAACTGGTCGGTACAGACAAATCAACTGTACAAGATATTATTAAGCGATTCCGTGATGAGTTCAAGATAGAAAATAAGAGTCGAGAAGGGCAAGGCACTATATTAAAAGAGCGAATGATTGTAAAAGAAGCTAAACAAAATCCTTTCAAAACGGCGAAAGAATTAAAAATAGCCTTGAAGGACCACACTGGAAAGGATGTGTGCTTAAATACTGTGCACGTTGCACAAGTATGACTACCATGGAAGGGTTACTAGAAAAAAACCATTTATAAGCCCTAAGAACAAAAACTTTAGAATGCGATTTGTCAAGGAGTACCTGTTAAAAGCAGCAGATTTTTGGAATCAAGTAATTTGCTGGAATACGTATATAAAATCAAATTTTTTAAATATTTTGCAATATTTTCAGGTTTCGTTCACTGATGAAAGCAAATTTGATTTGCATGGGTCGGATGGTAAAATGTATGTGTTGCGTACGCCAAATACAGAATTTGATCCAAAAAACACTAAGGCGACCGTAAGCACGGAGGGGGCTCTGTCATGGTTTGGGGCTATATGTTTAGCGCTGGAGCAGGCAATTTAAATTTTATAGATGGTGGATAGATTTGTCTATATTGACATTTAAAAAAAAACGTTAAGCAAAGTGCTGAGAAATTGGGTATCGCCAGCAACTTTACTTTCTACCTAGACAATGATCCTAAACACATTTCGAGCGTAGCGAAGCTTTGGTTGATCAACAACTGCCCACGTCTCATTCAACCGCCTGCCCAGAGTCCCGACCTCAATGTTATTGAACATCTCTGGAAAGAATTGGCCAGGAGAGTCTACAAAAATAAATATAATACAATAGACCAACTTAAAGTTGCATTAGTCGAAGCCTGGAACTCGCTTGAGCCTGAAGTGTGCCAAAACTTGGTAAAATCAGTGTCAAGGCGTTTGCAAGCTGTTTTGGCAAGCAAGGGGCTTGCAACCAAATATTAACGGTTTTTTGTTTAATTTTTTGATTAATTAAGACGCTCTCTGATTATTCGTTGCGCGCCAGGAATGTACTTATTTTAATTTTTCTTCTAGTATTATGATAAATGGAGATAAATGTTTTGTTCTGTTTTAAAACTAAGTTAGGTAAATACAAAAAAAAATATATATATAAATGCGAAAAAAGTATAAAAAGTCTTTTTCTACTTAATTTAAACTCACTCAAAGATTCAAAAAGAGCTTGTCCGATTATGCGATGAGGCCACTGTATGTAAATTCTATTGTACAACTGTGATGCGCTAAACTAATGTATGGGGCGACTGCAAAGAGTCAATACATGACGTTCAAATTCAAATTCTTTCTCATTTACGTTACGATTTCATTTCCTCAAATGATTCTATTCTATTCCCAACACCTTCACTGAGTAAATTATTTCTTCGTATTCTTATTCAATAAAGTCATGAAATAAATTACACTAAATTTGATCCTTTGCATCATGCTGCTTGAATTGATGTGTTGACCGGTTTTGGGAGGAAGTCGGCCAACATCGATGAAATCGGAACATATTCGATGATAATCGTTTCGGTCGCAGTATAATCACGCAGAAAATGATGACGAATGTTGATGTGTTTGGTTCTGGTATGGTGGGCAGTGGTATTGGAAAGATGATTGGCACCCTTGTTGTCGCAGTAGATTAGGCACTTATACTTCTCGCCGAATAGCTCACCGTACAGACTTCGTAGCCATAACGCTTCTAGAGTCGGACCGGACATGACCATATATTCAGCTTCAACCGTTGAGCATGCCACCGTTTGTTACTTCTTCGAATTCCACTAAACGGCGCCCTTCATCATGGTGAACAGGTAGCCAGTTACTGAACGCCGGTTGAGTTGATCGTTGCCAAAGTCGGCGTTGCAGTAGCCAAGTAAAACGGTTTGTTATCACACAGCGGTCAATCATATGTGAATTTGAGATCGATGGTTCCTTTGAGATAGCGAAAAATTCGTTTCACCGCCATTCAGTGAGCCTTCTTTGGGTCGTTGTTGAAACGGCTCACGCTGTTAACGGCCTGGACTCTTGAGCGTGGAAAGGCATCGACCCAACTGCTTGCTGATATGGCACCTTGGCTATATCATCACGTTCAATTTTCAATGTTAGTCGCATATCGTTGGTCAGCCGCTGATTGACATCGCCTGGCGTCAACGCTGAGTTGCATTCGCCCATGCCAAAACGTTCCAGAATGTCATTGATATACCGGCTCTGGTAAATCGATATGGACTTGTCGCTCGTCGTAATCCGCGTGTCGAGGATGAATTCCAATAGACCGATGTCCTTCATTCTAAAGCATTTCTTCAGATTCTTCTACAGATGGGTTTGATGGGTGGGATCGTTGGACATAAGGGTGATATCATCGACATAAATCGCCACGATGGGAATTTGTCTATCTTCGATGAGATTATAAATGCATACGTCTGATCTGGCACGTTTTAAGCCAAAACTCTTCAGCGCCTTGTCCAACTTCTCATTCCACACGCGACTGGCTTGCTTTAGGCCATTCAGAAATTTTTGCAAACAGCAGATCCGCCCCATCCCATAGTCATACATGTCCGGTTGGCACATGTAAATTTTGTCTTTCAAATCTCCATGCAAAAAAAGCTGTGACGCGATCCATTTGATGTATGGATAACTTTAGCTTCACTGCCAGTACAATCAAGACACGAACTGTGCTGTAACAAACTATAGGCGAAAACGTTTCCTCGTAGTTAATGCCCTTGCGTTGATTGCAGCCTCTGATAACTAGCCTGGCTTTGTAGCGATCCAATTTACCATTTTCGTTGCATTTAGTTTTGTAAACTCAACAGCTGCTGATCGCCTTTCTGTCCAGTGGCAGATCCATTAGAGTCCATGATTTGTTTTCTAGCAATGATTGGTCTTCTCCCATCACTAATATCCATTTGCTGGCCTTATTACTGTCCAGTGCATCATGAACAGTGACTGGATCATTGATGCTATACATTGCCATCAATGCGCCGGTATTTGTACGTGTCGGTGATTGTCGAACAGCTGGAGAAACATTACGTCCTGGTCGAAATGTTTCATTGTTCACATCACCGATGGTTGTATCTTCGTCATAATCGGTGAATGCGTATCCGCATTATCATTTCCTTCCAATTCCTCCACTTCAATTGTATCTTCGAATAGATAAAGTTGACAATTATTGATGGAAACATCATTTATCTTGATGTCGTTCTCCGTAAAAACGACATCGCGACTGATGATAACGCTGCGTTTCTCCAGATCAAATACTCGATATGCCTTCCGATCGGTCTCATCGCCAACAAAAATGCATTTGGTTGACTTCTCGTCGAACTTGCACCTCTTCTCCTTGGGCGTTTGATTTTAATGGCCGCTAGGAATACAATTGATCAGATACGTGGCAGTGTTCACCACTTTGGCCCAAAATTTCAGCTGCGCGTCGAAAAGCATACATCTTGCTTTGTCGACGATCGTTCAATTTTTGCGCTCCGGCTTACCATTTTGCTGTGGCGTGTATGGAGCAGACATTTGATGAGAAATATCTGACTCATCCAGCAACTTTTAAAACGTATTCGCCAACCCCGTTGCTGTGCAGTTTGTTCAATTTTTGTCCAGTCGTGCGCTAAGCCATTACCTTAAGTATTTTGGATTTTTCGATGACTTCGGCTTTGCATATCATAATGTACGTGAATATTTTGTTGCTATAATCGTCTGTAAATGTGACAATATATAGCGAACCACTGAATGACGTCTCCTGCATTGGTCTACATACATCAGAATGAACGATCTCCAACAGCTCTCGTTTTGGCCGTCGGGCCTGCTTAACTTGCTTACACATCACAATGCGAGCGCTGCACTTTTGATAGTGCATTGATGGCCGATATACCAAATAAAATTCGCTTTTTTTCGTGGCCAGCATGCCTGAATCTTCAAGGCTACAGCATGCCCAAACCTTCAAGGCTACAATGATTGTCTTTCGCTGCATGATGCAGCAAACTCATGTTCTTTTTCTGTTTGCACCAATTTATACATTTATGTCCGTGAGCATCGCATGCCAAACGATCTCATCTCCACGGTGAATCACGCAACCTTTTTTATCAAAAAAACAACGAATGGCCTTTATTCAAAAGCTGTAAAACCAAAAACAAACTCGTACAAAGTCTCGAACAGCCACTGAATTCATCGATACTTTCCTGCCAGTTTCTTGCCAACACAATTTCATGTCACCTTCACATGGCATCATCAATATTTCATTATCCACGATCGTTATACTCGGCACTGTTGATGCGCGATTGTTCATGAGGTATTGGTTAGTGTTCGTCATGTGACGGCTCGCACCGGAATCGATGAACCAATCTCGATGAAAAGCAGATGAGTGATGCATCGGTATTTTTCTGCTTATTGGGGCATTTTTGTAACAGAGTGCCCATTTTTCCACAAGAAAAACGTTTCGCCTTTTTAATCCACGTGGTATTTTATTCTTTGTTATCGTTGCTATTCGCGTCGCTATTCCACTTGCCCCTACTAGAACCAAACTGTCCACACTTCTATGTGAACAACACATTTGAACGATTCGTTGCGGCTTCGGTCGATGCATGCTGTAGCAGTTTCAATTTCACAAAGTGTGAACTGATTGTCTTGCCACTCGATTCAATCACCATAATCATCGGTTTGAGTTCATCATCCACACCGGCAAGAAGAATTGTCCCAATCCATTCATCGTAGACTTTCAGACCCACTGCGGACAGCCGATGCGCTGTTGAAAGGATTGTGTTCACATACACTTTTATCGATGAACAATTGTCCAGTTTTGTATTTTTGATTATTCGCAGTAGGCCAACCCGCTACATCAATTCGCCATCGTTGAATACCTTGAACAATTTCTCCCACATTTGTTTTGTTGTTTTAGCGCCTTGAATGTGGCTGTAATTCGTTTCATCAACCATCAGCGTCAGTTTGGCCTTCGCCTTCCGTTCACCTTCAGCAATTTTTATTTGATATTTCCCGACGACTTTTCCGCCAACATATTGCCAAAGATCCGATAATTCAAATGCAGCTTATGCCCAAATCTTCCAGCAATCATAGTAACCTAGCTTTCCAATCGACTCAACAGCCCGATTTACGAAAACAAATTACCACTACCAACGGTAATCACGTGGAGCACGTTTGATTCACTTTTCGATTAAAATTTTCTTTCACGATTTTATTAAGAAAACCAACCGAATAAAAGGGCCCATAACTTGATGTGATTTGATGATTATTCCAAATAAAACAACTACAAAGAGTCTTACTTACATTAGATGTTTATTGTTTAACGTCAGAGGAACACAGAAAGAAAGCGAGAAAAAGAGAGAGAGAGATAAATGTGAGCACTGCTCTTATATACGATATCCAGCCAACTTTGTTTATATATAAATTCTGTCGAACAACTGTGATGTACTAAACTAATGCATGGGGCAAATGGAAAGAGCCAATACATGGCGTTCAAATTCAAATTCTTTCTCATTTGCGTTACGTTTTGGAGCAGTCGTCGAGGCAGCACGGATTGATCATCGAGCAGCAAGAGTTTTTCGGTCAAGCAGCAATAGTTTTTCAGCAAGAGTTCGGAGGTTTTTCATATGTTCTCAGAGGATTTATATGAATACTGAATTTTGGAGGAAAGCGGTAATTTCAGGAGTTACGGATTTTTAGAGGAATTTCGGAGGAAAAATTTGTTTGGAATTTGTGGAAAGGCGTTGAAGCGCAAGTGGAGTGGAGGAAAGGAAAAAGAGTTGATTTTGAAGTCGGAAACAAATGAAAACATTATTATTAAGGCTTTTTTGTTTTATGTGTTACTGTTTTTCTTTATAATTAAATTATTTTGCTTTTTAGTCTTTCAATTACTAGATGATAAGGGTCTAAGAATCTACCTTCTTTTTTCCGCGACAGTATTCCAAGTTCTGTCTTGGAATCTGTGGGTATGGAGGAAAGAAATGATTATAGGGAGCTCTCCGCCACCAAATCTAGCTTCACGCGGAAGGCGAGAAAAAACTTGCAGCGTTTCTGCGAGAAATTTGAGGGGGATATAAAGGAGGAGTTCATCCTCGACTTGCTTGCTAATTCCAAGATGCAATTGCAAGTGCCGGACGTCTCCAGTGACATGGAGATGGATGTGGGCTATCGTAAAGCCGTGAGCCAGAAAAAGGTCGATGCGGTCTCCAACGCAGGAGCCCACATCAAAGCTATCAAAGACCCTATAGTGTGTTATAGGCTTGACCTGAAGACTTTCAGGGATAGCGTCAAAAGGGCTTGCGCACGAAACTCTGAAAAGGAGCCAGAGTTCAACGTGGCGGTGAACGAACTTCACTCCACCCTAAAACGGCTGAGGATCACACCAGCCTTTTTAATTTTCTAAAATGTGCGAAGGTTGCTTGCTACACCTACATCCTTCCAGCAGAGAGAAAATTGACTCACCTTCTCAAAGGCATGCACAGCTCATACGACGAGAATGATGTCGTCACCGAGCTGAAGGAACATCTCGGAGAAGACATCCTTTTGGTAAAAAGGTTCTCCACTATAACCTCTACGAGGGGAAAAAGGACGCTTTCATCCTTCTTAGTCCAGTTCAAACCGAACTTTGAAGTGAAGAAAGCAATGGACGTAAAGTTCCGTTTGTACCAGAAGATACAATGGGAGCGTCTGCAGAAAAATTGCACTTCGTAGTGTTTCAACTGCCAAAGATTTGGCCACGTCGCTTCTAACCGCGGACGCAAAGTTAGATGCGTAAAATGTGACAAACAGCATAAGTCCATTGAATGTCGAATCTCGAAGGACGGAAAAGGCGAGATCTTCTGCGTCGACTGCAATGCTAAAGGGCACCCTGCGAGTTTCAGAGGTTGTCCTAAAGCAAAAGAAGTTGAAGAGAGGAGGAAGAATCTCCAAAAGAAGAAAGAGGAAAGGACCACCCCCTCTATGAAAAAGATGGTACGTGAAGAAGTCTCGTACTCTAGCCTTTTGCAAGGTGCAAAAAAACAGCCTGCACCGCAGCCTATACGGCAGCAAAAACAGCAACCAATGCAGCAACACTAGCAGTCACAGAATGACCGAAATACGGTTTTGAGCACTGACTGCCAACAATTTTTCAGGTGTGACTTGTTCACACTCATTCAAAAAGTGGACTCTTTTATCCCTCACTATAAAAAAAACTCACTAGCTCCAGTGAGATAAAAGCTGCGTACTTAGGATTCGCCTTCAAAGTATCTTGTCTTGATGATTTCCATTAAACTCTCCATCCTCAACATATGTTCACTAGCTCCACGCTGTAAAAGTAATTTCATTCAAGTATACTTGAACGCCCATGGACCAGACTTCTGGTTTATATCGGAAATAAGACTCAAAGAAAGACACAGAGTGCATCTGGGGAAATACAAGATCATCAGGCGTGATGGTCCAGAGGGAAGTCTTGGAGTTGATATGGCTCACAAAGATAACCAGAAAGTCCAAAAGCACTGCCTTCCAAGTCTGAAATGTATTAAAGTAGAAATATTAAGCTCCATGCTGGAAGGGTGGACCTTTGCATCCGGATCTATGTTCGACATGGATATTCAGTGAGGGAACTCATAGACGACTTGGAAAGAGTGCTTACTTTTAATGCGAAACATCCCTCGCGGGGAAATATCGCATCCAATAGCTATAGAACAGCTATCTTTAACTGGGTTCAATCAAATATGGATCTCATATTGATTGCCCCCAAAGAGCCTACTTTCCGCCGAAGCTCGTCTATTATTGACTTCTTCATTGTGTCTGCCAATCTGATAAATCTCTCCCACAGTTGGAGGAATTTCGAGTGTGGAGTTCTTGACGCCAAGTCTGACTATCTTTTGCTTGAGCTAACCTTAAGAGTGAAAAAGGGTGTGAAACTTGAGGTTGCTGATCCTCAACTTTTCATTCCATACAAGCGAGTCGATTGGGCAGTAGTAAGTGCTGACCTTGGCGGAAAATTGAAGGGAATTCCGATCAATAGATAGAAAAATCTTTTTGTTCCTGAAATCAATGAGGGAGTTGCTTGTATAAATTCAACCCTGGATACGGTCATCTCGAAGATCTCCATCAAGAAGTCCTTAACAAATTACTTTTATCGAGATTTACCGGAAGACATCTTGGAGCTTCATCGTAGACGTAGTCGGCTTAGAAAGGTACTCGCAAGAATCTACCACCGCAATTGAAACATACTCAACTGGGAGTATGAACGTATTCGCCAAGTTACGTCTACCGAATGATCTCGAGGAGAACCATGGCTTTTGCTAACAAGCGATTTTAACAGGCCCTAGAAAGAATCAAACCAGATCCTTGTATGTTTCCTCACACCAATAGGATAACGGGCAGAAAAAGGCTGCACGGGGTCCTCACTTATGATGGATCCATGCTCATGGACGACAAAGCCATCGCTGACTCTATGGATTTTGTGAAAGTTCTTCAAGGAGAGAAAGCAAGTGAGGACTCCTCCGTTACTTCGTTAGTGAGCAGCACTACAACAAATTTCGACAGGGACAATGATCAATTGTGCTTGACTCGGTTCTCTGTTTCAAATCCCTCTGACGCAACAATTGGCCATGGTCTGTTTGTCAGTCCTCAGAGGCTCACTTTGTTAGCACTGGAGCAAAATTCCAAAAAATCAGCAGGGGCTGACGGAATCTCCAATTATATGCTTAAAAGGCTTCCCCATGTTTTCTTTGTTGTCCTTGTGATCATTCTAAATAATTGCATTAACATTTCCTACTTCCCTCAGCAATGGAAATGTGCAAAAATATTCGCAATATCCAAGAAGTCGGGCAGTACTGACGTAATTGATACTCGCCCGATTTCGTTGCTTTCAAACATTGGTAAGCTTCTTGAAAGGGTAATACTTGGAGGCATCCTGCGATTCTCTGCCGGGGCAAGAATTGTACTGGAAAGGCAATTTGGCTTCAAAAAAGCTCACTCCACGGTGTATGCTATGACCGTGTTCCAAGCCGATATAATGAGAAGCTGGCGCAACAATAAGCTTGTTGTAGCTTACCTGATCGATGTGGAGAAAGCCTTTGACTCTGTATGGATCAATGGGCTTCTCTGCAAAATGATAAATCTTGGCTTTTCGGCTCATATTGTGAAAATTATAGGCAGCTTCATGAGGGGACGAATTGCTTCTGCGGTGGCTGGTGGAGCTAGCTCAGACCCATTTAGTATTGACTCGGGGGTCCCACAGGGGTCTATATTAGACCCATTTCTTTTCAACATATTCACCTCTGACGTCCCGGGCGTAAGAGATGAATATAAGCCCGGAATCCAGGTGAACCTCTTTGCTGATGACTTGTTAGTGTAGTTATCTGAGCACAATTAGCGCTTTGCTAGGATGCGGCTCCAAAGATATTTGGAATCTCTTACTGCATATTACCGGAAATGGGGAAATGCAAAGAAAAGTGAATTAATTGTGTTCGAGGACCCCAAAAAAACTTCGGTCGTCGTGCAAGAGGCATCTGTGACTCCAGGTTTAAGTTGACTGGGCAGATGGTGCACTGCTCTAGGCAAACAAAGTGCTTGGAGGTAGTTTTCGACAGGAAAGCTACCTTTGTTGCTCACGTTGATAATATTTTGAAAAAAGTGACTTATGCGTACCATCTTCTTATTTCCTCTTTTCAGGAAACATTCGATAGTGAGCCAGCAAGTCAAGGTTTTGGCCTATAAAACCTTGATTCGTCCGATCATCACATATACGGTGATGATATGGATTGGAACTCGGAAAAAAATGGAGGAAGATAGGATTAGTGGAGTGAAAAATCCTTCGGGTTTGCACAGGACTATACAGATAGAAGGACGGACAGTCTTACCCCAACGAGGTGCTGGACGAGGAGACAGGAATGGAGCCGATAAAGTTGTATGCAGAAAAGCTAGCGGAAGTGGGAATCATACGAGCCAAGGAGCATAAGGCGGGAGTTGTCAGGAGAGCGACGGACAACCGCTCTATGGACGCAGCGAATGAGTAGTTTTTAAGATAGTCTTAAGGAAATAATGTACTTAATTTTAAGGAAATCAATTTTAAAATTTTAAAACTAGTTGTTAGAGTAGATGATTTTTACAAACTTCTTTTATAATCTATCATCGTATATTGATAATATTGTGGGTGTCAACATTTTAAAGTTTTCCTTTACCAAAAAATTAATATTATAATGTAATTAAAGTAAATTATTATTGAACTCCGGGAAAAGCCCTAAGGCACAACCCGCGTGTATATTGTTAGGTTAAGCTATTAATGAATTCTATTATATAAATGTAAAAAAAATGAAAAATCGCCAAATCTTGAATCTTTACGTTACGTTTTGATTTCATTGCTTCAAATAATTCTATTCTATTTCCAACGGGATGCAGGCTTCCTGTTGATACCTACAATGAATAACTTTTAATTTTCGCATAATCATAAAAGTTCACTTACCTACAATTCACTAGTCACATTGCTATTAAATCATATACTTATGTTGCATTTTTTTTGACCAGGTACGTTTGATTGTCGATATTGTTAAACTGATGTATTTCATGTTTTGATTTCAAACGTTGACTTAAGCAATGGAACGTCGATTGGTACACGGTTCAAGTGCCGTCGTGAGCTCATTAAACTATACAAGTACGTGTTTAACTTGGTTGACATAAAACTTCGATCGGTAACAAAGTGCTGTCGTAATTCAGTTGAATTATAGGTGTTCGATTTTATGAGCATTTAACACTTCCATTGTGAAGATTATTAATTTGATGTGGGATTATAACGATAAACCCATCATTCATCACCGATAATAATGATAATAGATTTGAGTAAAGAGATAGATTAAATCTCTTAAAAATAAGTGGCAAGTATTTGTTCACCGAATTTTGTAATTTTTCTTAGGAAATTTGTAAAGCAAACCCTTAAAGATCGCCCTAATTGTTGCGTTTCTGTATGAGGGCATCGTCAAAAATGCATGACATTAAAATCATGGAACAACTCAGCTAAATTTAATCGAAAAGCTCAAATATATTTTGGTAATTATCAAATAATTTTTCACGAAAAAAATTATAAATCATTTCCATCTGCATCGCCGCATCAACACTAAACTTCCAGTGTGTCATTTTATTAACTCGCGCAACCGAATTGATTTCAACTCTTTCCGAATAGAAAACAATCACAACAAAGATATAATGACCCACTTAGCCCGCTAAATTACTTCGGAAGCACTAAATCCCTACAAGTTGCCTTCTATTTCAAAGAATATTTATGTACCTTATACGCAATTTCATGCTGTGCACTGGTGCTTGCAAACCACATTCACATGGAGTTCAAATCGAATCACTAATAATTTCCTTGGTTCCTAGAATTGCATACCACCACCAAACGATGTTTATTGCGACATTACGGCTTTCTTGTTGGATCGGCCTCCTGTCGAGACGATGGTCAAAGTGGTAGTTTGTCCTCGTTGCGTTCAATTCGACTTTTTACTTTCCAATTTGCTGGATCCCGATCTAAGTAATGCTAAAAATAAAAGATCATCTACTTGTCCTCCTTGGGAAAGCCCCAACCCAATAAACTCAACTCTTTTCCCTTGCCTAATAATCTAATCGGCGCTCCAACACTGATGCTATTTACGGAGACGTACTGCAACAATTCAACATATGCCCGGGATCCCAGCGATATGTAGTAAGTCAGAAATTTCCCGAAAAAAAAATTAATTAGACTATCGAATTGTGCTGCAACGGACATACTTACGTATGTTTGGGTAATGGTCTGTTATTTGTGTACTTTGTGGAGTCCCCGCACATTTAAGCGCAGTCCAGCCTCGTCAGAATAGCTAACCGAATATCCATTGGTACGTGCTGCCCCAAATCGTTAATGGTTATTTTATAGTTTGCGGCTGTTTCGGCATTGCACTATGAGTCGAATCTCCATAATGCGATTTGGTTTAAAATTTATTATTATTGCCGTCACAATCAATATCTTAATGGATTTGTGATTGGGGACGGTGAATAGAGTTGGTCGTATGAACAATTTTAAAGAACTTATGATTTGTTAGCTTTGAAATTGGTAATGTTTGTTTTGAGGAAGGAGGGCTCCAATTATTTTAAACGAACTCAAAATTTAATAGTAACCATAAGTCATATGGAAAATCATCATGATATAATCTCAAGCAGCCAACCAAAGACCTTCTGTTAATGCTCTGTTGGTGCAGAAGGAATTTCTTATTTACTAAAAATTAGAGATGGGAATAACGGAAGGAATTGCTCCAAAATAATCACGTCCCATTGGAACGGTTTGAGCTTCGTTGCATTGTGTTACTTACGGTACCATAATTATTGGACTGAAAACTCAAGTCAATGCTTATACTTGTACAAATTCACCACCTCTAGCTATTATTCCGCGTGGCTTAGTGGTTAAAGCACTAAGCCCGTAAGCCGAAGGACTCTGGTTCAAGTCTCGTTGGCGTCAACGAGATTTAGATCGAGTGGTTCTTCGGACGGACTATAAGCCTGTTCAGTTATGATACGTGCTGGTTTAAAATCAGAACGTATCGCAGCTGGGTGGACGGACACACGGCCAAAGCGTGTGTGCATTTGATCATGACTATGGAGATACTCTTAACTATCTTTAAGCGAAGGTCCGAAAGGGGCGGAGGGGCTGCTATTCACAAATCTTCCTTAAATCAACGGAAACAAAAGCTCAATTCTAGCTGCTCAACAAATAAACATATATACGAGTATGTATGGTAAAAGTTAATATTTTCTCACGTTGCCAATTTTGTTGATACCAGGGCTGCAACAAGTGCAACGTGACCGATTGATTTTTCATATTCATGGAAAGCTTGCAGCAGTTTTCATGGATAAGTCGTAGTAAACATCATAATGTTAGATATTAAGTCAGTTTATAAGAAGATTTAAAACGATATGCACGAGCTTCAGCCCTTTAAATATTTTGCAAACATAAATCTGGTATTTTTTTATTAACTGGCGCCCAACAGTGTGGCTGATTCTACATACGCCCGTTATAATAATTAATGATCGGCAAGGTTGTAGTAATCGAGCAGTCACCTAGGCAAACTGCTTGAAAGGCCTTTGCGGAGAAAACACCATTTGTATGAAAATAACAAAGCTATAAGTGCGGAGCAATTCGATACACCACTTATTAACATTGTTATTTTCTAGCCCGCACTAAACCCTACCATTACCATCGCTACCGTTATTAGAAACACTTTTTCAAAGAAACAATTGTAAAAATTGAATTAAAACTACAAAAAAAAAAAATTGATGACGGCAACCCCCTTTGCGACACAATTTAGCGAAGCAATTGCTAGTTATCTCGACGAGAAAAACCTCTGTTGTCGCCATGAAGAGGCTCGTAGAGATAAGCGGGAGAATTGTCTGGCGGGACTCGCATTTTGACCGACGAGCGGGATAGCCGTCGCGTTAGGGAGTTCAGATCTGAAACTTGTCGAGTGAAGGGGGTACTTGGCGTGTCTTCGCGTTTCCCATGAAGCGCTACATCGTAGCGCGTGGCATCAGTAATTTCTCAAACTAGTGCTTTTGCTGTTTGTCGAGATAATTAAATTCAATCTTCAAACCGAAGTGATTTGATAGCACCGTGCGATGATCATTCTCGATAAGTGAATTGTTCATCATTCGCGGGAGTGTCAGTTCATGGCGAGTGAAAAGTTCTGTCTTCAACGGTCCGTTTGGTCACATCCGCGTAAATCGCGCCCTCAATTTAAATCAAGTCAAAGTGGAAAAATTAGTATATAAGTGAAATTCTGCTAAATTTTATCTGTGAGATTTGACCGTGTTAAGTGGAAATTCCTCGTCCAAGTGCAATAAATACGCTTTCCGTAAGAAGGGCTAGCACCTTAATATGATCGCGGTGAAAGAGCAAAAGGGGAACAAAGCCGGGATTTTAGAAGTGTCGTGTTCGTTTTTTGCGACAAGGAAAAACGTTTTCCATTGCGTTTTCCCAAAACTGGGATTTTTTGCAGAACTGTGTGCGGGAATCGTGACTTTACGAAGTTCCAGACAAAAATTTTATTGTGTGGAAATTAACATTTAGTGCCTTAGGATATTACAGATGCTAGCGACGTTTCGAACTTGCGCTCAAAATTATCGGCTCTCTCTCAATCGTTTCCACGTCCTCAATTTGAATGCTGTGAGCCTCAAAATAATCAAAATACCTAAAATCAAGATGATTAAGGTGAATGTTATGTATTATACTCCCATTCTCTGCTATTTTCTCTCGAATTTTCGTTGTATCTATTATCGTTAGAAGTAGAGCCGTGTAGAAATATTCCAAGAAATCTCTTAGAGAAATATGGACGTCATGGAGAGCGCAACGTAAAAATTAAAGAAAACTCGGGGAAAGTTAGTTTCCCGTCAAAACTTAATTCTTATAAAAATTGTGTTTTGTACCAAAGTTATGTGCGGTGCATCAAATAGAGGAAACGTAATAGAGTGGACTAGAATTCATCTAAATTCAACGTGGTAAACCTGGATGCCCCACTTTTATTTGGGGGCCGTAAGTATAGATGGTAAAGACGCCCACGTTCGCCAGACTCAATCTGTCGTTTTGCTTTGGCAATCCATCCCTTCAGTAGATTACCTCAGCCTCGACACCGTCGAACCGAGTCCTATGGCCACTTAATTCGTGCAAGAACCCACTCCGCGACACCGCAATGCTAGTCTACCAGCGCATTCAACCATCCCCAGACAATCCCAATTCCGGCGAGCACCAACATCTTCGCTTGCCAAAGCAGCAGACTATCGCCGCAATCCTTTACGGACGTCTTTATTCCTCTCATTCACTACAAGGTAATTTTTGTTGAACATAATTGAAGCATAATCAATACAATGTTAATAATATTTATTATCTAAATTCCTTTCACAACCGATAAACACGTTCCAATCGAAAAAGTCCCGACCACTTCAAAGCTCGTTAACGACTGTTTGCTGGCTCTAGGCTACTTGCTCGCGGTTGTTTTTATCGGAAACAGGGTTACCAGGAGAGCTGATAGTTTGACCATCCTGTTTAGAGGCATCCTTATCTCCATGGTCGTCCTCTCTGTTCGACGTTAATTTGGCTTCAGGAGGTACAGTGCACCATCTTTTCATATTGTCCGAGGCGAAAGCGTTAACATATTTACGCGATGTCCACTGTACGTTCGGAATATCTGCAACGACGTTTCTATCCTTCGGCAACTTTTTCATAATAACGTAAGGCCCTTTATGTTGAGGCTCCAACTTCTTCGATGTTCCAGTAGGAGATGGTTGATGGTCAACCACTACGAGGTCATCTACACTATACAATTTCGGATCCTTGTGTTTTGCATTGAATCGTCTCTTCCACTTTTTTTTTGTGGGAGGGAGATGAATATCATTTATGCACAGAGTGTGGGACTCCCATACACGACTGGACTACCTACTAAACACCTCCCCGGTCAACCTGAGAACCCAGCCTGGAACCGTTTGGCACATTACTTCCGGCCAAGTCTCGTTTTGTTACGCCGTGAGGCGCCTTCAAGCTGGGGAATCCCTTTCTTAGCGGGGGGGAGAGGGGAAGAGGAAATGCCAGAAGAGTGATCCCCCAGCCCCAGCGCCTTCGGCTGCTGTGAGTCCCTTTTATATTTTAGGACTGCCCGAGCATAATGCGCCACCTGGTTGTCTACCGATTCGTGCATCATCGCAACTACATTATCCGGAGTGAGCTCTCCCGTCTCCCTGTAGAGTTCCCTTCGCTGCCTGACCCATTTTGTACACGCAAAAAAATGTGTGATAGGCATTGTCCTCCTCTCCTGGGCAAAACCGACAATCGGGGGACCGTGACTTACGGATCTTGTGCAGGTAAGACTGAAAACACCCATGCCCACTCAAAAGCTGGGTCAGATAGAAGTCAGTCTCACCATGCCTTCGATTTAGCCACGGTCTCACATCCGGGATGAGGCACGCAGTCCACCTTCCCTTCTTGCAACTGACCCAAGACTGCTGCCAATTGTTGAGTGAGCGCTGTCTCTCCTCGCGGACAACCATCTCCCTCGCATCCTCGTTTTGGTGCAGGTGAATAGCGTGGCACTCTCTTGCAAGGATGGCGACATGTATCACGCCTGCAATAACTCTGACCGCCGAGTCAGAGACTGTCGGATATGAAGATGCAATTCTCAGTGCTCCTCTTCTCTGTACCTGTGCCAAACGTTTTCGGTATACCTCCTTGCTGAGAGCGTCACCACATACCTCTGCTCCGTACAGTAGCACGGACCCATCAAGAGGCGTCTTCTTGATGGGCTGGGTCCCCCTACGTTGGCCATAAGTCGACTCAAAGCCAATATTCCTGAAGCAGCTTTTTCAGCCGTTGCCCTGATTTGCTCAGAGAAACTCATCTTCGAGTCGATCAGTGATTTGATTTGTATGTCTCCAGTACTGATCATCCTTACTCTAGGGATTCTCTTTTTTTTCAAGGTGACCACCTCAGTTTTCTCCAGTGCTTAACTCAGCCCGCGAGCAGTTATCCCCACTTCAATGATTGTGTAGAGGTACGTAGTGCAGCAGCCGCTCGTCGAGTCTTCATCATATCCTCAGCATCAACCTTCTTATCAACGCTATGGTGAAGAGCCAAAATAAGTTCGTTGGCCAACAAGTCCCGAGGTTTATAGTCAAATACCAGTTGGTGAGGACTCTGCCCAGTTGTAGCGTTTTCAACCGTACTCAACGCCCATTGAACCGTCCGTACTGATTAATTTCAGTGCTTGCTATCCTGTTGGCGATGGCGTCTTTGACTAACTGATGCATCCATTCCACCTGACTATCAGCTCTTGGAGTTCAAACCGCAACCCTTATATGAAGGATAAGGTTCTCCTTGCAATATGTTTCAAACAGAGTTGAGGTTAATGCTGTTCCTCTGTCAGTTACAATTGCTGTCGGTAACCCAAAAAAGGAAGTTAGTTCGTTTAACATTGTGATGATGGGGAATATGGAAGTATTTTGGACAGCTTTGACGATAACATACTTTGTAAAACCGTCTATCACAACGAGTGTATAGGTATTTTTACGAGCACTAACTGGAAATGGACCCTGATGATCGAAACGCATGGTATTGAAGGGTACAGTTGATTTTTCGTACGTGTGCAAATCTCCTTCAATCTTTTCACCTGGTCGTTTATGATGACAGCATGAAATGCGGGCCCCTATGTATTCTTCGATATAAATCCGCATCCAAAGAAACCAAAAGTATTGTTTTATCCGACACATACTTTTCTCCACCGACTGATGTCCAATGTCGTCGTGACACATTTTCACGATTTGCCAACGTGCTATTCTGTGTACTACCCATCGTAATTCCTCCGTATTACTAGAATGTCATCCTGGTAAATATGTACGAAGTCGAGCTTCCTCAGCAGGTGGTTGAGTGTCCGCTGCATGGTTTGGGCTGCTTTGGGTAGGCCAAGAGGAATTCCAACTTATTCAAACAGTCCAAAAGGCGTAGTAGCTGCCGTTTACAGATGTTTTCTGGTGCTACCGGGATTTAATAAAAGGTCCGCTGGAGGTCGATGACCGAAAATACTGAACCACTGGCCTTCTGAATCAGGTTCTCGATAATGGGTAATGGTTAGGGGTCTAGGCGTGTGTGGGCATTTAGTTGGCGGTAATCCCACGTCCACGTCCTTGGGCACCATGTGCAGGGGACCAGCCCATTGGCTTGACGAAGATCGAATTATGCCTCTGCTTTCGCTGCAGAGAGTTGTTTTCCCGCGAGGCGACGTGGTCTTGCGAAGACGGGTGAATCGTGTGTGACTTTCTGGTGGTGAAAGGGAAGGTCAGTGATCGAAGCCAACTCATTGGGTCCTAGAGGTATGTTTGCGTGCTTAGTGATGATCTGCTTGTATATTTCTCCGGTAGGACCTTCCAAGGTCGATGGCTTGGACACGGCGCTGATGCTATAAACTGGTGGAGCTGGGCCGAGGAGGCAGACTGTAGAGGGGCTGGTGCGGTCATACAATGAGCGTCGATTTCGTAGGCCGATAAACAAGCCATAATAGTTGAGTGTACTTGCTCCCAGGATGGCTGTCTGGACGTCTGCAATAACGAACGGCCAGTTGAATGGGTGGCGTAACACAAAGTCCAGTGCCAGTTGCTGGGTGCCGATAGGCGTACCATTGGCTGCCTCTAACACGAAGTTCTGCTTCTGAAGAGGCCTGGCGATATGGTGCTTCGGAATGATGGAGAGGGCAGAGCCCGAATCCACCAGAAAACGGGTTTTTGTGGTGCGGTCCGAAACATACAGATGCTTTGTCGGGTTGTTGCTGACAGTGTCCGCTAAGTACAGCACTAGGAATCTTAGTTTTCTAAACGCCAGGTAGCGCTGCCCGGAGCTATAAATGTCCATTGCGTAGTATAGCTAGGGCTCCATGTTTGCTGTGGTACCAGCAATATCCCGTATGTGGTTCGGGACCTGAAGTGGCACATCGTGCTCTTTGGCGGCCGTCTCGTGTCGAGGAGCGCCTGCACTGCATGTTGGCACCGGAGAATAGTTTCTAGAGTGCCTCGTGGGTCAAACGTGTCAACTGTGCAATTGCCAAGCACAGGGTGGCTAGTTCGAGTGTGACCTGGTCCGGGGAACTACATGTTGAGTAGAAACTAGATGATGTTAATAATAAAGTAAGAGATAGAGGCAATATTAAAAACGTATGTTCTTTATTCGTGGAAAAGCGATATCAGGCACTAATAAATTTCCAAATCCACCAATTATAATAGATATCGTGTCACGGAGCGCGTGATTCCCTCTATGGACGTGACCATTACTGCCGAACCCATGTCGTGTGCCTCATCTACAACCGCGGCGAGCTTCTCCAGCGTCTGGTTCCTAATCAACAGAAGCATGTGTCACGTCTGCTGTGGTAGGAGATCGAGCCATTTGACCCACAGTACATCGTCATTTACTCGCGTCCCAGCAAGGGAGCGCATGCGACACAGCAGCTGTGATGGCCGTCTGTCCCCGAGCTTGACACCTGTGAGGAGCTTGTGTAGCTAGGCATCGGGGAAGTTTGTCAAGGGAGAGATGATGACCACCTTGAGGCTCCTGTATTTGTCAAGCTCTGGCGGCGCGCGGATGATGTCCACCACCTCGGTGAATGTGTTGCGGTCCAAGCATGAGACCGTGAGGTAGTACATGGTTGAGTCCCTTGTGACCTGATGGACTTGGAATTGTGACTCAACCTGGAAGAACGACCGTTCCGGGCTAGCGTGCCAGAATGATGGCAGCTTGTAGTAGCCTGCTCGTGGTCGCATTGTCGGAATTGACTTGCCGATGCTGGCTGGCTCTTCGCCCGCGATGGCTTAAAGATTCTTTTCATTTCTTCAAGGTCGAAAATACTTTGACCTTTTTCCACTCATTTGGGAAATATGAATTGCTCACCTGTTGCCGTAGAGGAACACCGTCAATACCACATCATTTCTTGTTGTTTATCTTGCCAAATATGAAACACAAGTATTTATAGCTGACAAAATAACCAATACCTTTTTAGGGTTTTGTAAAATCATTTTACAAAACCCTACTAAAATCACGTCCGTCTGTCCGTCCGTGTGACATGCCAATTTTTCTCACAAACTACAACAGCTAGAAACATAAAATTTTGTAAGTACGGGCAAAGTGACGTCCTCTACAAAACACCCTCTACAAAAAGAAATTTATAAGGTGTTTAAGGGGGGGTCTCCCCATGTAGGTGAGTGGCCCACAAAAAAAAAATTTCATCGCATGTAGGCAATATGGGCATCAAATGAACGGTCTAGATAAGAACTTTTCAAAACAGGTCTTTAAATGACAAATTTTGCTTTGAGGGTGCAGGGGTAGAGGAAATCCGAAAAATTTTGACCCGAAAAATTTGAAAAAAATCACAGAGGTGAGACTTTAGGAGTACAAGGGCAACAAATACCTCTGAAGACGGAAATCGCTAAACTTTGTTAATAATAGTACATTTTATAAATTTTATATTTTTGCCTATAAAATCAAGACGAGACCCTTAAATGTCCCAAAACCTACAATTTCAGCTTTTTGAGAGCAATTGTATGTGTCCTGAGAACAATAATTGAACAATACAACAGCTAAGTTACAGCCGATTGAATATTTAACAATTACAATAACATTAACAAGCGATACTAGGGAAATGCACGTTCGCAACGGACTTAGACACTACAAATATGTAAGAATTTTGATAAATGGTTTCTAATATTGATGTGTTATCATGACTAACTAAGCGACGGGGTGAAAACACTTGAAACAAATTAGCGGTAAATTTAAAAACATAATAACCATAATAATTTTTCGCACTCCATTTATGGAATCTGTATATTAGTCAAGTGTTGATATGCAGAATATATTGTTTGATCTACTAATTGTTTTACAAACCCCTTCTGGCAGGAGTACTCTCCTGCTACTTCAACTTATTCTTTTTGTTTCTTTTTCAGCATTGGTATGTTCAATCGCCGTGTCAATTTTCAAATTTGTGCTATCAATTACCGCATTGCTTTTATTTTTGTCACTATCGCTTGTGTTTATTATATCGTCTAATGTTTTTACACTGTCACCATTATTAAAACTTGATATGTACATGGAACGAGATAGTCCATGCAAAAATGTTCTGAAAAAAACAATAACCCATTTTTGGCAATTTTAAAACTAACTCAAACGCGATGTGATCAAACAAAAGGATAACTCCTGAAAGTAACGGAAACGTTATCGATCCGCAATAAACGAAAAGAACGATAGCGCCTGAAGGTTACGGAAATGCTTTTGCGACGCGCTCAAAAGAGACCTATAGTAACGTTGTTCATTGTCTTTCATTTTGGAACGCGTTGGAATGTTCCACAAAAATAGCGTGCCAACGTAACGTTACTTTCCCTGCTAAGAATCTGACCAGGACAATATAATCGATTTTCTGGAATTATAAGTCCTCTCAACTGTGATTGATACTGATTTCAGATCAGTTGGTAATCATATGGCCATGCAAGAAACGGACCCTGTCTCCTAGTTTACCCTTAGGATGAAAGAATGAGATTGTCACGAATTCCTCAGCGCTAAGGTACAAATCTCAACTTTGGATAGTTCGAAATTTTACATGAACTGCATTCTATAAGTCATTTAATTTTAAATCTCCTCAATGAAGACTGGAAACTATCCAAATCCACCAACATAACATGAAAATGCAACAAATGCCCCTATCCACCACATAACTCTTATTCAAGTGTACCAAACACACAATGCAGTATCCACCCCCCAAAACTTACACATGTTT
The DNA here is from genome assembly GCA_963969285.1 of Odontomyia ornata. Lineage (NCBI taxonomy): Eukaryota > Metazoa > Arthropoda > Insecta > Diptera > Stratiomyidae > Odontomyia > Odontomyia ornata. The sequence goes on along the minus strand of OZ017740.1, from coordinate 41,953,978 downwards.
TCTTGATACACAAAATATTGTATTTCCCGTGTTTATCTGTAACGAAATAGTAAAGCGCGCGCATTATCAACATGTGTATAAATACATGTGTGATATCTACTCAATTCAATCTTTTGTGTAGGTTTCTCTGTTGGTTTTCTGTTATCATCAACGTCAAATTATACATCCCAAGCACACAGCCCTTCATCCTTGCCAAAGTAATGTTAAAAGGACGCAAGCAACCGCGCTTACAGCGATGGGAGTTTCATGTCGATTGAGATACAAGTATGGATATCTGCGATTAAAGTTTGGATTTCTGTTGCGAAAGTATGTCAAAGCTGAATTTCCAGTAAGCTTTTTTCGGTAGGAGTCGCTCTAACATATATACTCATATAAGAGAACTTATTTTATTGCCAGGAAGCAAAAAAGCTTTAGTAGGGAGTAGGAAAAGAAGTGCAGTTAAGATTATTCTTCATGCCCACTTTGACAGTGTACTCGTAAAAATGACTTATCACAGGAGATACAGATTCTATTTAGCTTATTATTGCATATGAAATTTAAAGCTACCTATCTGCTGTAATACCATTAAGATTTTTTCTTGTTTTAGCATTCGGACCTTCACTTAGAGATAGTTAGAGTATTTCACTGTGTTGATCGTATCGCCACCATAGACATATAAGATATAGACGTATCGGCATCATAGACATATAAGACATAATAAACGATAACCTTACAATCTAACTATTCTTTTACGTATCCAACCACCCAGTTTTTTTGTTCGCAACATCTGTGGGGACGACCCATACCCTGAGATCTCAACAAGCTGTGTATGCATCAAGAGCTAGAAGGTGTGGCTTGTTTGAGCATGAAGCGCCTCGGGTAACTTGCCGGGCCCAATACACTGATCGTACGGCACTTGCCATAGATTTTGACGAACCACTGCAGGAGTGAACTGTGGGGCAAGCTTGGCAGCAAACGATCTGACGTATTGCTCACGATAATATTACACATGAAAAATCTCCGACCCTGACTTAGCTCATGGGAATGAACCCGAAGGTTGTAGTGCTGAGTTCCCTTTTGGTAGGCTTGTTGTAATTTGACAATACATTTTCGCACTTAGAGGGATTTAGCCATTCTCAAAAACAAGCAAACTTCTAAGGGTGTACTTGATCCGAACATAAGGAATAGGGCACAGATCCAGTGGATTCATGAATCACCTTGCTGAGAGCAAAACATTATTCCGGAAGGATGCCGTCCCAATTGCGATAATCGGATTCTGTATAGGCTCTGATGGCAGTCAGTGTCGACTGATTCGACCTGTCCAAGGCATTTGCTTGAGGTGAAGGGTAAGGTGTAAAGTAGAGTTGCACCTCATAGTCATCCAGCAGCTTGGCAAATACCTTGGAGATGAGCTGTACCTGTTATCAGAGTGAAGCCATTTGGCTACTTTAGAAGTTAGATAGATTTTGCATTCAAAATAACTTACAACTGAATCCGCATTGGTCCTCGCTATGGGCTTGAGCCAAACATGCTTTGTATAACAGTCCAAGACTACAAACAATTGAGAACGCCCTGATTTCGATCGCGAGTATGGGCCTATGAAGTCTATAAAGGTCGTAACGAGGCTAGCTGCTTAAGGGCATTTGAAATTGAACCCTTGTAATTTCAGACTCCAACTCCGCCGTAGCCTGTTTTAGAAAGGAGGAGAGAACCCCTTGTTTCCTCAACCTACAGCTTCCATGATTCCTCATCCCAAACCCCCCAATTAAATGGTAGTAAAAGTTCTCGTGGTCGCACATTGGGTTTACTGGCTCTCTAATAATGGGACATTAAATGCCGAGAAATGCAAATAACTGTAAATACATCTACAGCTCTGCTACTAAACCATATTTACACCTCCTTTGTGGGAAGGTAAGAGGGGAGTCTTCTGCGCCTGATAACGGAATCGAAGCAATAACCATGCTGCCGAAATGGAGGTTGGGCGACGGGCTAACTTCCCGTCCCTGTAAAGCCCTGTAATGTTTCGAAAACTATAGAAGGGCCTCAGAATGGATTGAACCCACGGCAATGACCTCGTGAACGGATAAAGGACTATGGCATTGGATCCAGAAATGTCAGATCACTCAATTACCCTGGCGCTGTTAAAGACCATTTACAACAGGCCAGTCGATATAAATTAAAAATACTGGCAATCCAGGAAATGAACTGGACTGGAAATGATATTCAGAGTTCGGAGTGGTCTTTATTGCGGACAGAGAGTTTAAATCGCACGTTATTGATTTTAATGAACGGTTGTGTGCGATTCGTGTTACAGCAAAATTTGCTGTTACACGGATCCATGCATTTGATTTTGGATTATTTGATTTTGGATTATTTTAAATCTCCAGTCAATTGATGTTCCACATCTCGTTCAAATCAGAGTTTCACTCTAGACAGGGCAAATTTATTCAATTTTTAGTGAAAATGGCAGCTTAAAAATATCAGCCTTTAAAATTTCGACTTTTTAGGGTTTTTTAAAAATAATTTTACAAAACCCTACTAGTTTCGCGACCTGTCTGTCCGTCCGTCCGTCCGTCCGTGTGTCACAGCACTTTTTCTCGCAAACTACTTAAGCTAGAAACATCAAATTTTGTATGCAGGTGTAAAGCAGTGCTCTCTTCAAAGTTCACCTACAAAAAATTTTATAAGGTATTTAAGGGGGGGTCTCCCCGTATAGGGGAGTGCCCCCGAAAAAAAAAATTTCATCAAAGGTAGCCGATATGGGTATCAAATGAAAGGTCTTGATGAGAACTTTTCAAAATTTGATTTGGCACTTTTTGCTTCGAGGGGCGTACGCCCCCCCTCGCGATTGGACACCTGTGATCCAAAAAATCTGAAAAAAATTATGGTGGTAGGCGTTTATGAGTACAACAACAACAAATACCTTACAAGTCGAAATTCGCTCAACTTTGTTAATAGTAGTATGATATTCCCCTTAAACTAAACGAAATTCGACATTTACGTAGACCTACTAAGGGTTCTTAAACTTTGTAAGTTTGATGAAAATCGAATGATATACACGGAAGTTATAGCCGTTTGAAATTCCTCCAATTACAACAACAATAACACACGATTTTGGTATTTTATAGACTTTCCATCGAATCAGTCACTGCAGTTTTGACTTTATCTTCTTGAAATTTTCCAATAAGGTCAATAACATTAATATTTTTGAGAATTCATGATTTGAGTGATTTTTGTTGGTTTGCAACAAAATGGCGACCGTTTAAAGTAGAAAAACAATGGATTTTCCTTCGAACGTGTACATCTCTTTGACATATTTCTTGACGTTATTCATTGCTGGTGACTGTATTTCTGAGAAGTTGGGTACGAAACCCTTCTGACATGAGCGTAGGTCTGTTTACCCAACTTGTTTATTTTTCATATGGTTTAAAAAAATTTCTGCATAATACAAGAACTTAGTACAAAGATCCATAATCTCAAGTTTCATCAAAATCCGTTGGAAAATGTGACCGCTAGAGGGCCAAGAAAACCCGAAAAAGTCGCATATTTATACCGCCGCCATTTTGAAAATTGCACATGCATGCTACCAAAATGTCAAAGTTTCTAGATCTAATTAATTTATATCTTAAAATTAAGTTTCATATACATCGGATTAAAATTGCGAATTTTAGAAGACTTTGAAGTTTTGAGCTTCAACTGGCCGCCATTTTTTTCGCGACCTGACTACCAGTGTTTTTAAACAACTCTTTAGGTCCTTATAGTTTCTATCAAACTACCGAATTTCATTAACATTGTTTGAAAGCTTTTTCAACCTTTGAGCGGCTGCCATTTTGTTTCAGCCGTACCAACTTTGGATTTTTTATTGTGAGTTTCATCAAATACATCAGTGAACCTTTGTACCAAATTTCATGCAAATCGAAGCTATAGTTTGGTCAGAACAGAAATCACGATTTTTCGTCTAAAATGGCCGCCATTTTTTTTTTCGCTCGGTCGATATAATTGGTTAAAGAACTTAACTGAGATATTTACCCCATACACCTTTCCTGAAAATTAGTGAAAATCGGAGAAAAATTGCAACCTCTACCGTGAATTTCGTTATATCCCATATATATATATATATATATATATATATATATATATATATATATATATATATATATATATATATATATATTATATATATATAATATATATATATATATATATATATATATATTATATACATATATATATATATATATATATATATATATATATATATATATATATATATATATATATATTTATATTTATATATATACATATAAGATACTCTCCGCAATAGGTAACAGATTTTTAGTTAATTTGTTATTGAGGTATAAACTTATGTATCCATGCTGTTCCGTTATAACTTTGACTTTATTATCTCACCAGCAAAGTTCAAATCAGCAAATCTATATCCCTGTTGGAATACCGTTCCCTCATCCGGCACGTCCTCCGATGGTGGATGGAGGGTGCTTTAACCGACTGGCCGGAAGTTATCTGAGAAATAAAATACCAACCACAAACCAAAAACCGACTAGATTGAAGCACAGAAAACTCTTCACTTAGTATTTTCTTGTCCTGGAATCCGGACAGCAGCCTCAGGTTGGATTGGATAAACAGCAGTGAATACTGCAACGTATAAAGGACTATTCTTTTGGAGCCTGCAACGGTAGATCATTGAAAAGATCAGGTGTACTGCGACAACTTCTGGATAAATAAAGAAATATAGAATCAACATCCTCGCAGTGCAAGAAACCAGATGGCACGGTGGAGACATATTTGACATGCAAACGTACACCGCATTTAAAAGCGGAAAATCGCAGGAAAGTCATGAGTTCGGAGTGGCTTTCGTTGTTGACAACACATTTAAACAAATTATCACCGAGTTCAAGCCCATTAAGGAGAGGATCTGTGCGATTCTTATCATCTAGATAACCTCTATCATCGACAGATATGCAGAGTATGGCCGGAGGAGCAGTTATCAGAGGACTGGTTGAAAGTATTATATATCCTGTACACAAAAAAGGGGACAAGCTAACTTGTGAACATTATCTTACCAAGCACACCTGCTTAACTGATACATGAAAAATGCAGGGAATATAACATCGACGTGCGCTAACTCTTTGCAGAATTCAAGCAAGCATATGACAGTGTCGACAGAAATGCACTGTACAAAATAGTGCTTGACTCTGGCATCCCACCAAAGCTAGTCCGTGTGGTCAAAGCCACAATGCTAAACACAGAGTCCCATGTTTAGGTAAATAGCAAACAGAAAAGAAGCAGACTTAAAATAAGAAGATGGGCTTGTCCACATACTCTTTAATATTGGGCTGGAATTTTTAGTTCAATAATTTTCTAGTCCACACAATTGGTAGCGTATGCTAATGACGTCAGTATTAGGCACGTTCAATCTCAGCTACCAAAGGTGCATTTTTGAGCAAACTAAATTGGCCTATGAGTTAATGAAACTCGGCTCTGAATTGACTTATGGCCAACGTAGGGGGACCCAGCCCATCCAGAAGGCGCCTCTTGATGAGTGCTGTAGGGGCAGTGCTACTGTACGGAGCACAAGTATGGGGCGACGCTCTCAGTAAGGAGGTTTACCGAAAACGCCTGGCACAGGTACAGAGAAGAGGAGCGCTGGGGATTGCATCTTGGTATCCGACAGTCTCTGATTCGACCGTGAAAGTCATTGCAGGCGTGATACTTATCGGCCTCCTTGCTAGAGAGCACCGCTCTATTTATCTGCGCCGAAACAAGGATGTGAAGGAGATGGTTGTCCGTGAGGAGAGACAGTGCTCGCGCAACGATTGGCAACAGTCTTGGGTCAATTGCACGAAGGGAAGGTGGACTGTGCACCTCACAAGAAGTAGTCATGGCCCTTTGACGACTCTTTCATTCCAGATACATCGATTAAAAGGTCAAAGTTATTTGTTACAAGACCCTGGTTATACCAGTTTTGACATATGGATGCCAGATCTGGGACAACCGTAGTGCTAGTACTATGGAAAGATTAAAAATTTTTGAAAACAAATCTCTTCGTGCATGTACTGGTGCACGGTGGTCGAGGACAACGCACGTACAGAAAGACTGAGCCGGATTGGAAGCACTATATATCGAATAAAAGCATTTATCAAAGTGCTAAAGTGGCAAGAGTCGAGATCTTTATATTGAGACTGCTTCGGAATCATATCGCAAGATCTGGATTTCACAGCCGTTCTACCCTACAGATGAGTATTGAGACTTGTCTCGCTACTGGCTTCATTCCTCCAGAAACATTCGTGTATTTGGACAGGAATCGATTTGTTTTTGATTCTGACGGTGTCCCAATCATACTTGTATATCACATAACATAACATAACATAACGTCGTTCAATAAGTCCCGAGTATAACCCAGAAATGGTGCTAGTAGTACCAAACTGGCCACGTTTCCATAGAGTGCGAACTTTTACATGAAACGTGTAAAAATTTCACGTCAATCGGATCACAGACAGCAGAGTTATCGAGGTTTAGGTAAAGTCACTCTGTAATTTGTTTGAAAAATGGAAAAAAGCGAGTTTCGCATGTTGATAAAACATTGTTTTTTAATGGGTAAAAACACCGTAGAAGCCAAGCAATGGCTTGAAAAACATTACCCAGACTCCTCTGAATCGAAACCAACGATTTGTTGTTGATGTGCTGAGTTTAAACGAGGTCGTACGGACACAAATGATGCGGAACGTTTGGGTAGGCCATTGAAAGCCGTTACACAGGAAAATGTTAAGATTGCAGAAACGACACAGATATCATCTGGAAGCGTATTTACAATCCTTCATGAAAAATTGAGCATGAAAAAGGTTTTTTTCCAAGTGGGTGCCGCGATTGCCTTTGATTTGCTTCTCGACCCCCCGTTTTTGCCAGATTTAGCCCACAGCGACTACTGGCTCTTTGCTGATCTCAAAAAAATGCTCCAGGGAAAACGATTTGGCTCGAATGAAACTGAAGCCTATTTTGAAGCAAAGGATAAATCCTTCTATAAACATGGTATAGAAATGTTGGAAAGATCGTATCATCCTAAAAGGAGATTATATTGATGAATAAAAGTGATTTTTGAAAAAAATGTTGTTTTCGTTGTTAGTCTCGGGAACATATAGATTTTGCAAATGAATTTGGTAACAAGCCTCCACAGTTTTAGGAACATGTATTATTCCCTGACGTAAGCAATTTCTATATTTTCGGCATTGAAAGAAAAAAGTTAGTAAGATGGAAGAACGGTACTGTTATTAAAAAAGAAAATATTGTACCGACTATCAAGTACAGTGTAGTTGGTGTGATAGTCTGGCGAGGTTTGACAGTGGAAGGATTTGGCAAACTTGTCTTCACAGAACCAACTATGGACCAATACGGTTACCTTAATATTTTGAAGGTGAAAATGAAGCGAAGCGTTCGAGGCTTGATGACGATTTCTGGTTCCAACATGATGATCCCAAGTACACAGGGCACAATGTGGAGCTTTGGTTTCTCTACAACACAAACCGTCTACTGCAAAACTGACGTTAGATAGGAAGCCATATGGTAGCAATTTGCATATGTATTAGTCGGCCGACTATGGACAAGCTTCCGGTAGCTGTCACCCAACTGCGGCATTAGCAAATGCTTATATTTCGTCATATATACTATTTTCCGAATAAAAAACGTGCCGAACGCATTCCGTGCATGCTATAAATTCACCTTGTATAGCCCATTGTGCTCCTAAACTTTCCAAGACGAGCAAATGAAGCACACGTTTTGCACCTTCGACTGATAGCTCAGCGTTGAGATGTAAACAAACTCCTATAAATTCACTTTGGAAGGCGATAAAAACTAAACGGGTGTAAAAACTGAAATCATTTTCACTTCACTAGGAGCGCTATTGTGTTCTCCGCGGACCATCTGGATTTCACTGTAGAAACACGTCTCTAAACCGTACAAAACCTCGAATTTTCGTTGGCACCTCCACAATTCTTCATATAACGCCATGTAAGTTAGCCAGCAAAGTCGGCCTACTAATGGTCATGAGTGTGGTAGTAAGCGCTGCTGCCATATGGCTTGTATCTATCGTCAGTTTTGGTCTACTGTGTACGTCACCCCAATCTCCAGGATGCTTATAAACGCCATCGTTGATGAACTGGGCAAAATTAACAGGTAGAATACATCTAAATTGGTCCACTCCATGCCATATAGACTTAAGTAGGTCCTCAAATGAAAAGGTTATTCGACAAGTTATTAAGCCCAGATATGTAATGAAATAATTGGAATATCTACTTTAAATTATTCTTGTTAAGTACGGATGGTTTTTCCGGTTTATTAAGTGAAGTTTTCTGTTTTTGTCTTGTAAAATATAGTTTTTAAAAGTTTACCAAAGAAAAAAATTATAGTAAAGGTAGTTTAATCAATAAATAATCGTTTTAAAATATTAAAACGAAGCTTCTTTACCATGCATTTCTTAATATGTTGCTTTCTTTTGGTCATGTACAGATAATTTTTATGGCAAATATATATTATCCTTCAGCGTCGATTATTTATTGAATAATTATAATAAAACTAATTTTTCATCATACATAAGATCTTTTATTTATTTTGTATAACAGCTATTTTCGACTACTATTTGCAGTCTTCTTCAGTACAATTATTGGGTTACAAGATTTTTACTTAAGTACAAATAACTTTTAAAAAAAGGCAATTATATCTTTGATGTAATTTGGCTAAATAACACTGAATGGCAACTACCTTCATCCGTATTCATTCTTTGTTGCTCAGGTACTTGGATTATCTTTATTGCTTCCATCGCGTCTAGTTCCCTAGGATAATTACTGCTCTTAATAACACTTACATCGGCAATATCCATCATGTGTTGTTCTTTGATGATGTGTTTAGCTACGGCGGACCTCATGTGTGATCCCGGGTTTTTGGCTGCGATTCGTGCTTCCCTAATATGTTCGTGGAACCTGACCGGGATCAATCTTTTCGTTTGTCCGATACAAATCATAGGACAAATACTACACGCTGCTTTTTAGATGGTCGTCTCTTCCATTGTTTTTATGGTCGTCTCTTCCATTGTTTTTAGATCCTTGCCCGATCCCAATATGTTTCGTGCTGCGCATCTGCGACTAGAGGACACCATTTCAATTCCGTGATATTTGAACACTCTCTTCATGTCTTTTGAATACCTGGAATATGTCACTGATATGCGCTTTGGAGTTTCTTTTGTCGGTTTCAATGTTGTTAAATTGTCCCTATTTTGTTTTCGGATCTTCTTCTTGATTATTGCTTCGATGCATTTTCCGTCGTATCCATTTATGCTGGCTGTATTTATGATATATTCTTTTTCTTTCTTGAATCGCTCTACTGTTAATGGCACTGTCAGTAAGCGGTGAATCATTGAATGGTATGCTGCCATTTTTTGGGGGAAGCTATGGCTAGAGTCGCTAGTAATTGTCCGTTGGGTACTCGAGGGCTTCCGGTAAGTGTCGATTTCAATCCTGCCTTGGTTCCTAATAAGTTTCAAATCAAGGAACGGGATTACACCATTTACTTCTATCTCCATGCTGAACTTTATCTTCGGGTGGATATTGTTGATTTTCTGGAAGGTATTTTCCAATTCTTCCTTTGCAATTATGATAAAAATATCGTCTACGTATCGTACCCACAATTTTGGCATCAAACCTTCTTCTTCAATGATATTTTCAACATGGGCCATAAAAATTTCGCTGATAAGAGGAGATAAAGGGTTGCCCATTGCTGTAATCATTGTATTTACCGGAAAACTAGAGTTTTCTATGCTCAATAACCACTTTTCCAGTAAATACAATGATTTAAATCATTGTATTTACCGGAAAAGTGGTTATTGAGCATAGAAAACTCTATTGAATGGAAAGAGAATACAAAACGCTACGTAAAATTGGCTCGACTATGCATGAATGAAAATTATTTCATGTTCAGGCAACGATTTTTCAAAACAACATCCGGTACAGTAATGGGCAACCCTTTATCTCCTCTTATCAGCGAAATTTTTATGGCCCATGTTGAAAATATCAATGAAGAAGAAGGTTTGATGCCAAAATTGTGGGTACGATACGTAGACGATATTTTTATCATAATTGGAAAGGAAGAATTGGAAAATACCTTCCAGAAAATCAACAATATCCACCCGAAGATAAAGTTCAGCATGGAGATAGAAGTAAATGGTGTAATCCCGTTCCTTGATTTGAAACTTATTAGGAACCAAGGCAGGATTGAAATCGACATCTACCGGAAGACCTCGAGTACCCAACGTACAATTACTAGCGACTCTAGGCATAGCTTCCCCCAAAAAATGGCAGCATACCATTCAATGATTCACCGCTTACTGACAGTGCCATTAACAGTAGAGCGATTCAAGAAATAAAAAGAATATATCATAAATACAGCCAGCATAAATGGATACGACGGAAAATGCATCGAAGCAATAATCAAGAAGAAGATCCGAAAACAAAATAGGGACAATTTAACAACATTAAAACCGACAAAAGAAACTCCAAAGCGCATATCAGTGACATATTCCAGGTATTCAAAAGACATGAAGAACGTGTTCAAATATCACGGAATTGAAATGGTGTCCTCTAGTCGCAGATGCGCAGCACGAAACATATTGGGATCGGGCAAGGATCTAAAAACAATGGAAGAGAAGAGTGGCATCTACAAAGCAGCATGTAGTATTTGTCCTATGATTTATATCGGACAAACGAAAAGATTGATCCCGGTCAGGTTCCACGAACATATTAGGGAAGCACGAATCGCAGCCAAAAACCCGGAATCGCACATAAGGTCCGCCGTAGCTAAACACATCATCGAAGAACAACACATGGTGGATGTAAGGTAATTAAGAGCAGTAATTGTCCTAGGGAATTAGACGCGATGGAAGCAATAAAGATAATCCAAGTACCTGAGCAACAAAGAATGAATACGGATGAAGGTAATTGCCATTCAGTGTTATTTAGCCAAATTACATCGGAGATATAATTGCCTTTTTTTTAAAGTTATTTGTACTTAAGTAAAAATCTTGTAACCCAATAATTGTACTGAAGAAGACTGCAAATAGTAGTCGAAAATAGCTGTTATACAAAATAAATAAAAGATCTTATGTATAATGAAAAATTAGTTTTATTAAAATTTTGATAACATTAGACAAAAACTGACTATATACGTATATATTGAATAATATTTAGTGTACTGCTACCATCAATAAGTTGATGACCCAAACAAATTAATTTTGCAATAAATTTTTTGCAGGTTTTGTTTAATTCATTTAATTTATTATTACCAATCGCATCTCAATCGATCAATTTATTTCAATTAATTCTCAGTTGTGTGTATATCTCACGGCCAGCTGATGCAAACAATTTCCATCATAATTTTCTATCTGTGAATGTATCTGAGCTGCATAAGCTCCCCAACCTGACGAAGGGAGAAAAAGCTTTTCTCGGTATCTTTCCAGTCCCCAGTGCGTTGATTTGGGTATGGGTTGAATCTGCTGCTCCGTTCAAGTATAGTCAATCAGCTGACGACAAGTTGGCCTTATACGCTTCATCTTGAGATAACGCAAAACACGGGAAACTCACGAGTTGAGAGTTTTCGTTGACTTGATTGCGACTTGGATTCATATTGCTGTTGCTGCTGTTCAGTGGAGACGAAGACCAAAACTTAGCTGTTGGGGCTCGCTATTCATTCGGTTCTTGGCATTCTCGCAAGAAGTACTACCATCGCATACTCATAGCTCAGCACAAAGTTCTGTAACCAGAATAACAGTCAGTGGAAGTACCAGAACGCAGTTGAATCCACCCGAGGAGAAAGAGTATCCTTCTACAGTCAGTACGTACGCTGCATAGATACTACCCCCATTAACTTGCGGGTGGGAAACATCGACCTAAAGGCCATTTGCTCGTGCTGTTTTTCGGGAAAAAGTAGTGGAAAGTGGAAAAGTGGAGTAACTACCAAATGAAAAAGTGTTGAAAAAGTCAGTAAAATATTTACAAGAATCTGAATCGAAAGTATCTCATTCGCTATCAAAGATAAGCTCGTATAAAAAGTGCTTCTGATTTTTCTCGAGTGTGTCTGTTACGTCGCTTATAATAAATTTTCGCGTTTTCCGCACGAGAACGTACATCGCTAGGAGCAAGGACATATCATAAATTTTTTATACCGCAAAAACAAATCTTTTCCAAAGGTTAGTATGAACACACAAATATATATTCCGATCCATTAAAGAACCGTCTTAAATAGTGTTTGGGGTGGTGAAATCACTCTGGCAAGCAATTTTCCCAGTGATATTCGTCCTTGTCGAATATGTAGGTGCTGGAGAGTGTTGCGATGCCCTTTTACGTAACATTTCCACTTGAATATTTTTGCGTTTCCTTCACTTGGTGGGATCTCCGCTAGCTTATAAGGATTTTTATGCTGACATCAGGAAAATTCTGTTAAATTTTTGATAATTCCGATGCCTGTACCTGCTTTCGGTTTGTGGCAATAGGTAGAAATAAAATCGAATTCAAGATTGTTTCAGTGCGGGTTGTGTTGATATTGGATCCGATATAGAGCAGGATGTGTTTTATTGATTGTGCTGTTTGATGAGGGACGAACAGTTGTTTTTCCTTGTAGACTAAGCTTATTTGGTAATCGGATGACCCTTGAAGGAGGACATGTAACGTATGATAACATAAACACTTTTGGATGTTTTTTATCTAATCTGTGTAAAGAGAAATTAAAAGAAACATGTGCGTTTGTGATGTTACATAAATTTTTATAACGGTAAAATTAATGTCGGTTTAAGGAGTTGAGTCTCATATTTTTATTTCTCTTCCTACGGGTTCTTTTGGTATACAATATCAACTGCAACTCGATAGCTTAGTATAATTTTGGTTAAGAATTAAATTTACATTCGGAATAGCAAAATAAATATTTAAATAACCAAACGGGGAAAATTATGTTAGTATACTTGTGTAAATATCGCTGAATGAACCCAGAGACTTTCGAAGCCCTGTCAATTATGGCGAGGATATAAGTATGCATTTAATTTAAGCTTGCAATCAAAAACTACAATAAGAAATTTGCGTAAGCCCACTGTGGAGAGAAAACAGCACTCAGCGAATTTTTAAGTATCAAAGCGATAATCTTAAAGTTATAGGTTATTTCGTAACTTTAAAACGATAATCTGAAAGTTACATGTCATTTTGTAACATTATAGGGCGAAAAGAAATTGAGTTAAAGAGGTGATGAAGGTTTTTTGGGTCATTTCGACATTCTGACAAACCTGAAAGGACTGAATTATCCGAAATATTTGGATATCATCAACATATAATTGGCACGAAAGAAATCCCAGAGGGAAGATCATCAATGAATAGTAGGAAACAAATCGAAGTAGAAGGAGACTGCTCTTGCCAGAAGGATTTTGTAGACCGATTAGTAACTCAAACAACGTCTTCTGACAACCAACCCTTGACTCATATACAGTGACGGACAAAAGTCTACGATACTTCCTTACATTGAGATATCAGTTAGTTGGAGGCTTTAATCAAAAATTCATTGATGCACATTTTCCAATAACGTAAATATATTCATTAAAAAAATAAAGGGAAAAACTTTTCATACCAGAATTAAGGAGAAATTCATTAAAACATAAAAAATTGAGTGGACAAAAGTCTACGACAGTCAGTCCTGACTCAGTTATATACAAAAAAATTCCAGCTAAACGTATCGAAATGTCATCAGTATTTGTTTATTTGCTCCTATGTCATTCCGTTTAGGTGCTGCTGCAATTATGTTTTAGTTTTATCGCTAGTTTCTAACTGTACGGACCGCAAAATGTCATTGCGAAAAAAATGTCTAGTGATATCCGAAATTTGATCGTACAGTATAAAAAACACAATAAATCGTGCTCGGAAATCGCGCAATTACTGAAACTCAAATAAACTTCTGTGTAATTAATCATCAAAAACTTTGAAAAATGTGGTTCAATTGAGAAAAAGCCGCGAACTGGCTGACCAAAAAAGATGTCAGGCAGAGACATTAGTTTCATTCTAAAAGAAGTGAACTGTAATCCTACAATAAGTGCCCCAGATTTGGCGAAACAAGTGGCTACGGAAAAGAAAAAGGATGTCCATGCAAGAACCATCACGAGAGCATTAAATATTAATGGGTTTCAAAGCAGAACTCCACGTAAAAAGCCATTAATATCCGCCAAAAACCGGCTTCTGCGTCTACAGTTCGCCAAGGCTCATATTGGCAAGGACAATGAATTTTTGGAATTGCGTCCTTTTCACCGATGAGTCCAAACTGAACATTTTCAGAAGTGATGGTCACAGTAAAGTATGGAGGAAAAAGAACCCGGCTTTAGAGACCAAAAATTTGGTTTCTACTGTCAAGCTCTGTGGAGGTAATGTGATAGTTTGGGGAGCCATCGCTGCATCTGGGCATGGCAGATTGGCTTTTGTAGAAACTACGATGGACCGTTATGTTTACAAGAACCTGTCAGAACAACATTTGAAGCAATCAGTGGAGAAGTTGGGTCTTGGAGAGAGATAGATTTCCCAACAAGACAATGATCCAAAACATACAGCACTTTTCGTCAAGAACTGGTTGTTGTACTACGCTCCCAGGCAACTTAATACGCCTCCACAAAGTCCGGATTTAAACCCAAGCTTTTGGAATGGAAAATTTGAAAATGTTATATTAAAAATAAAAATTTGTTGAAGGAAGCGCTTGTTACAGAATGGGAGAAAATCGCATCTGCAGAAACTGGTAATTTAGTCCCCTCTATGCCCCGAAGACTACAAGTAGTAATTGATACGAAAGGGGGTCCAACCAAATATTAAGCTAGCAAAAGGTTTTTTAAAATTCCAATACGCTTAGTTGAAAATATTTTGGATACAAGTCAGCCAGCACTGACTGTCGTAGACTTTTGTCTATTCATATTTTAAGTTTTTACGAATATCTCCTTAAGTTTGTTATGAAATGTTTTTGTCTTTGTTTTTTTTTTTGATTAAAGCTTTCAATCAACCAGAATCTCAATATAAGGAGTTGCCGTAGACTTTTGTCCGCCACGGTACATATAATGTAAATTGAATTCGAAAATTATTTAAATTCGCCGCCATTTTATTGTATGTATGTTGAACTTATTGTGTGAGTAGTCATGATGACATATGAATGTTATAAGCCATTTCCAAAATTTTCATTGAAATTTCTACATATCTGCAGTGCCTAGCTCCTTGACAGGCTTATATTTCCACGGTATCACATATTGTTCTTGTTGTAATTATTATTCAATCGGCTTTTGAACTTTGAGGACACGGACACCTACTTTTAAGGAATCTAAGTTCAAATTTCGGGCAAATTTAATTGACACTTTTCTATTTTGTTAGCAAAATCATGATGATGTTCGTTGTCATATATCGGGCAATACTAGTCAGATTAAGTCAAACGGACATGTGTTTGAAAGATGACATTCCATTCCATTCATTAAAAAAACGACTGAAATTTCTGAAAAAATTCGTTATATTTTACAATATCACTAAGATCAAGGTGAGAATGCATCGCAGGCTCATGAAAAAATTGGTGGTGTCTACCGTCAAGATACTTCATCAAAAGCCACAGCCAAGAGATGGTTCGCTTGCTTTCATTCTGGAAATTTGGATGTCAAAGATGCCCCTCGCTCAAGTCGACAAATCACTAAAAAAGTCGATGAAATCTTACAAAAAATTGAAGAAGACCGAAACATAACCAGCCATGACATTGCTAAGGAACTGAATATCCATCACCAAATAGTTTTGAACTATTTGCGTAAGGCTGGATACACAAAGAAGCTCGACGTTTGGGTGCCGCATGAATTAACACAAAAAAAACTTTGATCGACCGAATTTCCATTTGCAAATAAAATGCAAGGAGATCGAGCCATTTTTGAAGTCAATCATTACGGGCGATGAAAACCGAAAGACTTTAAAGCTAGGATTGAAACCAATAAGGATATGCTGTGTGTATGGTGGGATTGGTAGAGAATTGTTTAATTTGAGGTGCAAGAACCTGGCTGATAACTCAGTTTAGCTCTGTACTGTCAGCGATTAACCAGCCTGCAATAAGCGACTCAAAAAAACCTGCCAGAATTGATCAATAGAAAGGGCGTTGTCTTCCATCATGACAATGCCAGACCACACACATCTTTGATGACCCGGCAAAAATTGACAGAGCTTGGCTGGGAAGTTTTGATGCATCCACCGTATAGTCCAGACCTTGCACCGCTAGACTACCATTTGTTTCGGTCTCTGCAAAACTTCCTTAATGAAAAAAGATTCACTTCAAAAAGGGACAGTGAAAATCCCTTGGCCAAGTTTTTCGCCGATAAACCACAAAAGTGCTGCACAGATGGAATAATGGCTCTACCCAAAAAATAGCAAAAGATCATAGATAATAATGACAATATGTACTTAAATTAAACGTATTTTAAATAAAAGAAATATTCAATCGAAATATGACAGAAAAAGGCTCAATACTTTTTCGACTTACTAATACATACTATTATTATCAAACCTGATTGAATTTAGACTTCTGAGCTATTTGCTGGCTTTATACTCGTTAAGAAAAGGTGGCTAGTCGCGAGGGTTGGGAGCACAAATTGTTCGTACAGTTTTCCTCCCCTTGCGCCCCTCGTACCAAAAAGTGTCTATTTAAGACCTATTTTGAAAGTTTCTCATCAATACCTTTTATTTGATGCCCATATTGGCTATCTTTGGTAGTAAATAAAATTTTTTAAGGATCACCTTAAATTAGGAGACCCCCTTATACACCTTATAGAATTTTTAGGGCGTTGTAAAATAATTTAACAAAATCCTGCTAAAATCGTGACTTGTCAGCCTGCTGTCTGCCCGTCCGTGTGTTACAACAATTTTTCTGGCAAACCATAGAAGCTAGAAACATAAAATTTTGGAAGTAGGTGGAAAGTGGTGCCTTCTTCAAAGTATCACTACAACAAAAAGTTATCAGGTGCTTAAGGGGGGGTCTCCTCATATAAAAATTCACAAT
The DNA here is from genome assembly GCA_963969285.1 of Odontomyia ornata. Taxonomy (NCBI): domain Eukaryota; kingdom Metazoa; phylum Arthropoda; class Insecta; order Diptera; family Stratiomyidae; genus Odontomyia; species Odontomyia ornata. The sequence continues at coordinate 41,936,908 of OZ017740.1, read as the reverse complement.
AGGTAATGAGAAATTTTTGAAAATAGGTCTTAAACTGAAACATTTTGCTTCGAGGAGTGTAGGGAGAGGAGAAAAGTATGAAAATTTGGTGTCCCCCTTCCCTCGGATTGGACAACTTTGATCTGAAAAATCTGAAAAAATCATGGAGGTAAGTCTTCAGGAGTACAAGGCCAACAAACCCGTCATAAGTAAAAATTCGATCAACTTTGTTAATAATAGTACATTTTATAATTTTGTTTTGTTTTTTCCTTTAAAATCAATAGGAGATCCTTAAATTCATCACAAGCTTCTATTTGAATTTTTCAATAGTAGTTGTACGTATCCTGAAAATTCCACAACAATCGAGCCATAAACAGCTAAGTTACAGCCGATAGAGTGCAGGAGGAGGGGAAAATTACAAACATTTTGTGTCTTCCACCCCTTGCGATAGGACAAATTTGATCTAAGAAATCTGAAAAAATCACGGAGCTAAGTCCTTAGAAGAACAAGGCCAATAAATACCTCAGATATAAAAATTCGATCAACTTTGTTAATAATAGTATATTTTATTCATTTTGAGTTTTCCCCCATAAAATCAACAAGAGACCCTTAAATTTACCACAATTTGCTCTTTAAGTATTTCAGTAGTAGTTGAACGTGTCCTAAAAATTTCACAACAAGCAAGCCGATTGAATATTTTACAATCCTTATTGTTTTAATTGCGTGTTAGACCAAATAATGATCCAGTCAAAGAAATGGCCTGGGTTAAGTAAGAGACACTGGCCAGTGGGTTCGATACTGTGAGTGGGCATAACTGTCTTAGGGATACAATCTGCCGACAGCTTGAAAAAATTTGCCAGCAGCTTGAAGAGCTCTTTAGAGTCTTCCTGTATAATTCTTTTACAAGAAAACTTAGGGCCGATTTCAGGGCTTCCTTTTTTATCAAAATTTCAAGGGGGCAAGTTTAACACGGCATGTAATGTGACGCCTACGCCCAGGAATCGAAGTGATTTCGATCCCGAACCCTTGTAACCTGCCAGATGGATATGTCCTCGAATTGCCAGCGGACTTCATCTGTTGTGCGGATATCGTTGTGCAGAAAATATTTTTTTTTTCTGTCCAAATATTTAGATCCGTGGATATAAATATTCGAAATATAGAATTAATCCAACCCCGGCACATTTCGAGACATAGCCATCTGGAAATGCCCCTCCACCGTGGCCATCGAGAAAACTATGCCACTGGCGACATCTGAAGAAGCACATTTCCGCCATATGAAGTGCCATTCCACGCACATATGTTTTGTCCGAGGTGACAACCGAAAATTTTGACAGCCACATGGAGGCGCTAAACGTCATCGTAAAGTTCTTCGTGAGAATATCCAAGGTATTACAAAACCAGCTATACGTCGTTTGGCGCGACGTGGTGGAGTGAAACGTATTCCCTGTGTAATCTGTGAAGAAACGCGTGGTGTGCTTAAAGAGTTTTTGGAAAACGTTATTCGTGAGGCAGTGACATTCACCGGAGCAGAAACATTAGGAAAGAGGTTAGTTTAGTTAATAACTAAATAGAAAGGTTAGCAATATTTTGTCTGGTCTGCAGCGGAAGGCAGTGTGAACTGAATCGAAACCAGCCGATACTGAAAATACCGGGGACACTTCTGCTAAAATAACCAAAGAGAAGAATACCAGTCCCGCCGAAGCCGTCGACCCCGCACCTTCTTCCAGTTCCCACGAAAATACGTCCGAATATACAAGCTTGGACAACATTATAGCGAATGTTATTGTTAACGGAGTAAAAGTAAGGATTCCCGCTAAAGACTTCCACAAAGTATGTAAAAAAACAACTCACCTTGAAATTACAGAAAGTTAGAATTGACTCACAATCACGTCGCGCACGTGGAATTAAAATCGGTAATTAGCAAGTAGAATGCAACTGAATAGATTTTTTAGATTGCGATCTCGTATGCGAGGATAAATTTTTTACATTTAATATCTAGAAAAGTGAAAGGTCAAGCATGACACCATGTTGGTTAATGGTAGAGTTATCGATAAAAATTGGGTTCAAATACAACGCCAAAGCCTGACCATCAAAATTATGAGATTCCCCGTCTGAGGTAGTTGAAAGTTGATTTTAACTCCTGGAATTGTTTTGTATAACAAACTTCCTTTTCTGCGGGACGGCATGTCTCCCTGTAAGAATACAATTGCACAAATTTTAAGCATGTTTTTATTTGTAATGCTGCCAGGCTCTAAACGCTTTCGAGTCTCATATTTAGCATTTTAATTTGGATGCCCCAGTGCAAACCTATTTCAAAAGTCCTTTTTAGTGTCTCTATGAAAAGACAATAGTAATACGAGTACATCGAAACAATAATATTTATGTACTCGTAAGTAATCTCTAACAGCCAAAATTCCTTTTTGAAATCTGGATACAAAGAAACCGACCAGCACGTTTCGATGAAAACGATCAAAAGATACTAAAAAGGCAAAAATAGTTTCCAATCCGATGAAATAAAGTGAATTCCTCACAATTTAAAAGCACTACCTTGCATAGAACGTAACGAGAAAAAATGTTTTGACTCGATAAAATTCTGTTTTGAATAATTTGAAGTCTAGCTGACGATAAACATTTTTCTGTATGTTCGCTTGAAAAAGGAATAAGCAAGCCGTCATCAATTATGCAACTTAAATATGTAGATATAAAACAAAAAAAATCTAAGCAGAATCAGATCAACATTATCATTAGATCAGAAGAAAAGGCACATGAACTGGATTTCATTTGTAATTGTCAAATAATTATTTTTGTGCGTGAAATTGCATGATCTAAGCAATTCTTAATTAGTTTACTTTCTTATTTATGTATTTTCATAAATTTCAATTGTAGATGTTGTTTACTGATTTTAACAATATTATCACAACTCTATATTTATATTTTCATAAGAATAGTTTAAAACGCATTTAAAAATCAGATCAAGTGTAAGCTAAGCTTACACAACAATCATCGGATCCTAGTATTTCTCATCATTGATTGTATTTTATTTTTAAAGATTGAATTTTATTTAAAATGCAAAATGTTTTTAATACGAAAACAATCACTTATTTAATAATTTTATTGCAACAAACATACAGTTATTCTTAAGTTTGTACATAATTATGGTTTCCTATGTATTATTTTGGGATCTAGTCGTTAAATTATAATTTAACTTCGAGCGCCGATAATAATATAGAAAAGAAAAATTCCATACAAGAAGAATAGAAGTAGAAATGGACTTTTTATGATAACCATGCCATGACTTTATAATATGTTAAGGATAAAGCTCTGAAATAGAAATATTCAAATTCGATTCGATAATTTTAATCGGGGCTATTTATACAAAAATTCAAAAATCAGTCTTGCCGAAAATTTTATAAAACGTAGATTATTAGAAACGAAATGTATCGTTTATAGCAATAAATGTTGTGATTAGGATTTTTTTTTAGATTTGTTCAGAAAAAAAAAAAATTAGTATAAATTTTTATAACAAAAGATCCAGTGTTCAAATTTATCAGGCAGTTTACGGTCTGAAGTCTTAAAAAAGTAAATAAGAATCAAATAAAGGATAACGATACAATATATGCAACTTAAATTTAATTACCCTAGATAAAAACAAACAAAACGGTAGAATTTCAGACTTAAGTTAATAACATCAATTTAAATGTATTGCAGGATTTAGAAGCATGTAAAGATTTAACTTTAGTTTATGTATCGATTAGTACATTAACACAACAGAATTAACAACCTGAACAAATGTCAAGAGAACGCGTAAACGGCAAGCTGGAACGAAAAGTAGCTTACAGGATAAGGATAGATAAAAATAGAAAATATAATAGAAAAATTATATACATTTTTTTTTTGGAACTAAATAAAAATAACATGAATTGCTAAGTTAACCCACGACTTTCCTTTTCAGTGACTCTTCTTTTTCAGTGGGAACAGAGAGTGTAGGGTAAGTATGCCGTCGCGAGGGTAGGGTTTCTGCAAATCCGCTGAAGTCGGTTTCGCGTCGCGCGCGGTACGCGGTACCTTTGCTTGTTTCGCCATTTCCTTAGAGTAGTTTTCTTCGGTTTAAGTTCGAGTAGTATATTTTTCGGTACCGCGTCGGTGAATCGGTAACGCGCCTATGGGATTTTGTAGCGTTTTTTTTGATTTGAGATCTGTGGAAAGATCGCATCCAGAACTAACGTAATGTAGGTTTCTCGTTCTGGATGAGTAATTGTTGACGCGTTTGGAAAACGGGCAAGTTCAGGTGACTGAAATATTGTAATTGAGCGTAATCCATTCGGAGACCCGCGACCGAAATCCTCTCCGAACTAGCTGGCCGACAAGCAGTCACCGCATGAATGGGTTACGGTGCACGGATTGGTTGACCTGTTGGTACCATCCGTTGGCACTACTCAGACTTAACGTCTAGAACCGATGAGAGGTCGGTTCCGCGTCGAGTTGAAGGTAGAAAATCATTACAAATGGCGCCCAACGTGGGGCCAAACAACATCCTAAGGGGGAAAGAACTTCGCGTCTTCTGACGAGTTGGTCCTTTACGGAGGATGTAAGGTACTTTGGTACTCGAGTCCCACTATCAGGAGCAGTGGAATTGTGTGATACACATTAGAGGTCGCTTCACGTGAGTTGTAGCTTCCGCTCTCCTTTGTTTGATTTTTTTTTCGCGACAGAATCCTTCCGATGTGTTGTCCCAGGTTAACCCCTGTAAGGACCTTCTATTTTCTTGATGGAACTGCCAGTCTGATGGGTTTACCTATCAGCATGGACTCTCAAGAAAATAGAAGGCTACCTTGCCTTTATGTCGCGGAAGGATTCTAACTATTTCTTATGCGTGTTAGACGAGTGGTATCGGTTCAACGTTCGATGGCGTATGCTGGAGTTGCGAAGCCCGGAATGCTTCTACGCGTCGGGAATTTTGACCGCGTACAAAGTCGTTACGGTAGCTCTACCACTTGTCTTGTCGAGTCACTTTAACGTAGTTTAGAGACGGTTTTTTTTGTAATGAATGAGGGTTAGGGGATATAATTTCGTAAATCGACCGAAGCACCCTTTCTTCGGCAGATTACCACGCACTCTCATTTCCCGCTGAAGAGTTCGACCACTGAAAAGGAAAGTATATACTAATTAAATTTTTTTTTCAATTTTACATAAATAGCTCGCCACTATCGGCCACTAAAGTATTTTTAAGCCTTTAGTCATATTATACTTAAGTCCTTAGTCGTAGTATATAATTACATTTTTCTTTTTTTTTTCGTCACTAAGACATAGCAACCACCCCAAAATCAGCAAAAATCAAAGATGGCAACGAAGCGGACCCCAGACAAGCGTTGGACCAGATCCAAAACGGTCCAACCAGCTAACTGCGGGATCTGCTTCGAGGACGTAGTGGAGGGGGTACACAGTGTGCGATTGGATTGTGGACATCTATTCCATCGTGCCTGTGTACAACAGCTCCTCCTCACGTCAGAGAGTTGCCCATTATGTCGGCGACCCATCGAGCGGACCGCCCTAGACGTCCCCATCGGAACGCCCCTACCGACGCGTGGAGCAGTGGCGAAAGGAGCTCCAGAAGCCGAACCGTCACAACCACTCTTAGACCTGCAAGGAGCAGTAGGCGGTGAAGTTCCGGCTGCGAGTGTCGTGTCCGAGGTGACAACCATGCCTTCCGCCCACTCCATTGACACCCTCGTGGCGTTGATGAGGGATATGTCGGAGAGGATTGGCAACCTGGAGGGAAAGATCCAGAATCTCCCGTTGAGCCAACCACCCAGCCGCGTGAGAACTCCGCTTGGCTGGGAGCCAAATCCCAGTGTGGCGATACCCCACTCCCGACAATCCGAGCAATGGGTCCCACCCCCAAGGAACTCGGGAATGGATCCCAGAGCTCCCGAATACAGACCGCGACACAGTACCGGACCTCCGTTGGTACCTCCAGCCCCCGAGGCAGTTCAGTACCACAGGTCAATCGAGGATGTGATTCCCCCCGGGAACGCATTGGCACCTTTTCGAGACCCGACGCCTCGTATCATGGAGAGTTGGCGCCTGAACTTTACAGGGTTCAACGATATGATATCGGCGGACCGGTTCCTTTTCCGGATTCAGGCGTTGGTATCCAGCACCCTGGGAGGGGATTCCTCGGCCTTCCTCCGGCATGCACATCTTTTGTTCAGCGGCGACGCTGCCGACTGGTACTGGAGCTTTAAAGAGTCAACGCCACGTCCCACTTGGCACTCTTTCAGTGCAGCCTTCCGCAATCGATTTGAGGATGGCTTCACTGAGAGAGAGCTAAGAGAGCAAATAAAGAAACGGAAACAAGGCGCTCACGAACCGTTCGACCAGTACTACACCAGTATAGTGAGATTGAGCACTCGCCTGCGAAATACCATGCCCGAGGACGAATTAGTAGAAATTATCAGAGAGAACATGCGCTGGGATCTCCAGAACAGCCTGCTACATTTTCCCATCAACACCATACAGGGATTGCGCCTCCATGCGCGTAGACAAGAACACTTGGATGAGCGACGAGGTACCTTCCGCCCACAACCTCGCATAACGGGACCAAATCCCCGAAATCATCACACCGCGGAGTTGATGGCAGCAGACCACCTGCTTGCTGATCCAGTACCAGTACCGAGGAGCGGAGCACCACCGGAGCTTGAGGACCCAGCATTGATTGATCGACCCTCCCTTGAAGCACTTACAAGCCCGACGGTCTGTTGGAACTGCCGACAACCGGGACATCGGTTCTACGCATGTCCAGCGGAGCCGACGCTTTTCTGCTACCGCTGCGGGAAGGCCGACACATACGCACCTGACTGTGCAAATTGCAAAGGGCGAAAAAACTTGCCACCGAGTGCCGCGACCACCCGTCGGCACTCCTAGACCCCGGACGAACAAATCCAGACCCCATCACCAGCTATGACCCAGCTCCCATCATGACTCCAACTCTGCTGACTCGCACCGCTAAACCCAGTTCTCCCGAAGTTCCACAACCGACGCCGTCCTTCGCCGAGGCCAATGCGCAGGGAAATGATAGCGAGACGAAGGCTCCTTGGCATGTAAAACCTTTTCATGTCAGGTTGCGGAATTATTTGGCTACTCGACAGCGCATCTTCCATGAGGAATTGGCCACAACTGTCCCACCGCGAAGCAAGCGAGCCACGCGTCGGATGCGGAGCTTCTGGAGAAAAGTCAGGCAGTCGAGAAAAAGGTTGAAGGACATATACTTAGACGAATTATTGAGGGAGGATGTCCGGCCATATGCGTCAGTACACCTCCTGCAAAAACGAGTATCAGGCTTAGTCGATACGGGAGCCAGTGTGAATTGCATCTCTGGCGAGTTTGCAGGGGAGGTACTGGCCAAGCACGCGGACCAAATCCGTCATTTCACCTCCTGGTTAAGCACGGCGGACGGAACTCGTCACTCTGTAGTGGGAAAAATTATGACGGATGTCACCTTTAAAGGGGTAACTAAACCTATGGAATTTTTCATCATACCTCAGTTAACCCAGAATCTTTATTTAGGAGTGGATTTCGTTCGAAAATTTAACTTGGCCCCGGCACTATTTTCCAGTTCGACCCTGGAGTCCGTCACCACCGTTCCTGACCAATCTCAACCCACTAACTTGCTACGGCATACACTGGATGTAACTCAGCAACTGCGTCTCGACTCGGCTATATCGGCTTTTCCATCGCACGAGAAAGAAGGTCTCGGGCGGACTGCCCTGGTGTTCCACACTATAGATGTGGGGGACGCTAAACCCATAAAACAGAGACATTTCGCCATATCTCCGGCGAAAGAAAAATCGTTATATGCCGAAGTGGATCGAATGCTATCATTAGGCGTAATCGAAGAATCACAGAGCGCGTGGGCTTCCCCAGTCACCTTAGTTGTCAAGCCGAACAAGGTCCGGTTATGCTTAGATGCCAGACGCTTGAACGCCGTCACAGTCAAGGACGCATATCCTCTACCGTTGATCGAAGGCATTTTGAGTCGATTGCCTAAAGCCCATTTCATCACGAGCTTAGACCTCAAGGACGCCTTCTGGCAAATTCCTTTAGACCCCGGTTCAAAGGAGAAAACAGCCTTCACAGTCCCAGGCCGGCCCTTATATCAATTCGTGACCATGCCATTCGGATTGTGTAATGCCCCCCAAACAATGACGCGCCTTATGGATAAGGTGATACCACCTCATTTGCGGCACCAAGTTTTCGTTTACTTGGACGATCTGCTGCTTATAACCGAGACCTTTGACGAACACATCGACCTGCTTCAGGAGGTGGCTCTACACATCCGGAGGGCAAGATTAACCATCAACATAAGGAAGAGCCAGTTCGTGATGACGGAGGTGAAGTATTTAGGTCACATCATTGGGCATGGGCATATCAAGACCGATCCGGAAAAGACTCAAGCGATTGACGTTTTTCCATTACCCAAGACCACCAAACAGTTACGCCGATTCTTAGGCTTATGCGGATGGTACCAGCGTTTTGTACGTGACTATGCCACCATTACCACTCCTTTGACCGACATGCTGCGTAAGGGACGTAAATTCGTCTGGGAAGAGCCCAGCTTGCGAGCCTTTGAAGAGCTAAAGAAGAGTCTGACTACGGCCCCCGTACTGCACAGCCCGGACTTTGACAAACCGTTCTCAATCCATTGTGACGCGAGTCAACATGGGGTGGGAGCAGTCTTAGTCCAGGTTGCACAAGACGGCGAGGAGAGACCTATAGCCTTCATGTCTCACAAGTTGAACCCAGCCCAGCGAAATTACACGGTCTCCGAGCAAGAATGTCTAGCCGCGGTGGTGGCAGTGAAACGCTTCCGAGCCTATGTGGAGGGACACACATTTGAAATCGTTACGGATCACGCTTCTCTGAAATGGCTAATGAGCCAGACTGATCTCAACGGCAGATTGGCCAGGTGGGCACTGAAACTACAGGCATTTGACTTCACAATTCGCCAACGAAAAGGAAGCCAGCATGTAGTCCCCGACACCCTATCCAGAATGTTCGCCCCTGAAGGAGCCGAGTTGGTCCAGGAGGACGACAGCCCCCAATTGATCGATTTGGACCATCCTGCCTTCAAGTCAGCCAGCTACACCCAACTGATTCACACTATCCAGAATCAACTGTCCCAGCTTCCTGAACTGCGGTTGACGGATGGATTTATTTACAAACGGATGGGACACGCCTCCGGAGATCCCATACAAGAAGAAGAACAGTGGAAGTTGTGGGTGCCCGAAGAATTAACCACTGATCTTATCAGGCGGGCTCATGACCACCCATCAAGTGCGCACGGCGGATACGGTCGTACACTTAGGCGGTTGAAAACCTGTTTCTTTTGGCCTAAGATGGCACAACAGATAAAAGCGTACGTAGCCTCTTGTGAGCTATGCAAGTGCACTAAAGCGCCCAACACCATCCTTCGGCCACCCATGGGTAAGGTTGAGGTCCCCGAACGCGTGTTCCAGCGCTTGTACATTGATCTTATCGGTCCTTACCCTCGATCTGCTTCTGGTCACACGGGAGCTGTCGTGGTCCTGGACCAGCTCTCCAAATTCCCTATCATAGAACCACTACGTAACATGCACACTGGACCAATAATCAGCTTTTTGGAGAACCGAGTCTTTCACATGTTTGGAGTTCCGGAGAAACTTGTCTCCGACAATGGGGTCCAGTTCACCTCCAGCAAGTTCCGAGACCTAATGTCCAAATACGGCATCATCCACCAACGAACTGCCGTCTATTCACCACAAGCCAACGCATCCGAACGACTGAATCGTACGCTCATAGCGGCCATTCGCGCCTATGTCCACCCGAATCAGAGGGACTGGGATCGCAAATTGTCCGCCATCACTAGTGCACTGCGCTCGTCGTACCACGCCACGACCGGCATTTCGCCGTATTTTGCAGTGTTCGGCCAGTATATGATCTGTCATGGGAGCGCTTACCGGCTATTGCGGCAGCTGAAATCGCTAGAGGACCCAATCGTGGTTCTAGAACCGCACGAAAAGCTCCAACTTCTGCGAGATCAACTGCGGGAGAAGATTGAAGAAAGTAGACGGATGGGAGAGGAGCGGTACAACTTGCGATCTCATCCTTCTGGCTTTAAGGCCGGCGACGAAATATATCGTCGAAACTTCCGACAGAGCGATGCCACCCGCCATTACAATGCCAAACTAGACAAGAAATTCGTGAAGTGTCGAGTCATACAAGTCATAAGCCCCACCCGATACCTCATCGCGGACATGACTGGTAAGACCCTGGGAATTTACCACGCAAAAGACCTTAGACGATGAAGTGCAACTAATTCCCACGAGAACCCTTGGCTTATCCCAAATCTCTGCCTAGACGAAGGCCTCCGAATAACACCTGACTTCCTACTATATAGTCACTGCCGAGTCTTCACGAACAGGGTTGTAGCCTATCCTTCGAAACGGATCTTCGACCCGCCACGTCCCTAACCAAGACCTTTTACCAAGGAGACGGGATCGTAATTACTTCGATTTTGGGGGGGGGAATGTGTAATGTGACGCCTACGCCCAGGAATCGAAGTGATTTCGATCCCGAACCCTTGTAACCTGCCAGATGGATATGTCCTCGAATTGCCAGCGGACTTCATCTGTTGTGCGGATATCGTTGTGCAGAAAATATTTTTTTTTTCTGTCCAAATATTTAGATCCGTGGATATAAATATTCGAAATATAGAATTAATCCAACCCCGGCACATTTCGAGACATAGCCATCTGGAAATGCCCCTCCACCGTGGCCATCGAGAAAACTATGCCACTGGCGACATCTGAAGAAGCACATTTCCGCCATATGAAGTGCCATTCCACGCACATATGTTTTGTCCGAGGTGACAACCGAAAATTTTGACAGCCACATGGAGGCGCTAAACGTCATCGTAAAGTTCTTCGTGAGAATATCCAAGGTATTACAAAACCAGCTATACGTCGTTTGGCGCGACGTGGTGGAGTGAAACGTATTCCCTGTGTAATCTGTGAAGAAACGCGTGGTGTGCTTAAAGAGTTTTTGGAAAACGTTATTCGTGAGGCAGTGACATTCACCGGAGCAGAAACATTAGGAAAGAGGTTAGTTTAGTTAATAACTAAATAGAAAGGTTAGCAATATTTTGTCTGGTCTGCAGCGGAAGGCAGTGTGAACTGAATCGAAACCAGCCGATACTGAAAATACCGGGGACACTTCTGCTAAAATAACCAAAGAGAAGAATACCAGTCCCGCCGAAGCCGTCGACCCCGCACCTTCTTCCAGTTCCCACGAAAATACGTCCGAATATACAAGCTTGGACAACATTATAGCGAATGTTATTGTTAACGGAGTAAAAGTAAGGATTCCCGCTAAAGACTTCCACAAAGTATGTAAAAAAACAACTCACCTTGAAATTACAGAAAGTTAGAATTGACTCACAATCACGTCGCGCACGTGGAATTAAAATCGGTAATTAGCAAGTAGAATGCAACTGAATAGATTTTTTAGATTGCGATCTCGTATGCGAGGATAAATTTTTTACATTTAATATCTAGAAAAGTGAAAGGTCAAGCATGACACCATGTTGGTTAATGGTAGAGTTATCGATAAAAATTGGGTTCAAATACAACGCCAAAGCCTGACCATCAAAATTATGAGATTCCCCGTCTGAGGTAGTTGAAAGTTGATTTTAACTCCTGGAATTGTTTTGTATAACAAACTTCCTTTTCTGCGGGACGGCATGTCTCCCTGTAAGAATACAATTGCACAAATTTTAAGCATGTTTTTATTTGTAATGCTGCCAGGCTCTAAACGCTTTCGAGTCTCATATTTAGCATTTTAATTTGGATGCCCCAGTGCAAACCTATTTCAAAAGTCCTTTTTAGTGTCTCTATGAAAAGACAATAGTAATACGAGTACATCGAAACAATAATATTTATGTACTCGTAAGTAATCTCTAACAGCCAAAATTCCTTTTTGAAATCTGGATACAAAGAAACCGACCAGCACGTTTCGATGAAAACGATCAAAAGATACTAAAAAGGCAAAAATAGTTTCCAATCCGATGAAATAAAGTGAATTCCTCACAATTTAAAAGCACTACCTTGCATAGAACGTAACGAGAAAAAATGTTTTGACTCGATAAAATTCTGTTTTGAATAATTTGAAGTCTAGCTGACGATAAACATTTTTCTGTATGTTCGCTTGAAAAAGGAATAAGCAAGCCGTCATCAATTATGCAACTTAAATATGTAGATATAAAACAAAAAAAATCTAAGCAGAATCAGATCAACATTATCATTAGATCAGAAGAAAAGGCACATGAACTGGATTTCATTTGTAATTGTCAAATAATTATTTTTGTGCGTGAAATTGCATGATCTAAGCAATTCTTAATTAGTTTACTTTCTTATTTATGTATTTTCATAAATTTCAATTGTAGATGTTGTTTACTGATTTTAACAATATTATCACAACTCTATATTTATATTTTCATAAGAATAGTTTAAAACGCATTTAAAAATCAGATCAAGTGTAAGCTAAGCTTACACAACAATCATCGGATCCTAGTATTTCTCATCATTGATTGTATTTTATTTTTAAAGATTGAATTTTATTTAAAATGCAAAATGTTTTTAATACGAAAACAATCACTTATTTAATAATTTTATTGCAACAAACATACAGTTATTCTTAAGTTTGTACATAATTATGGTTTCCTATGTATTATTTTGGGATCTAGTCGTTAAATTATAATTTAACTTCGAGCGCCGATAATAATATAGAAAAGAAAAATTCCATACAAGAAGAATAGAAGTAGAAATGGACTTTTTATGATAACCATGCCATGACTTTATAATATGTTAAGGATAAAGCTCTGAAATAGAAATATTCAAATTCGATTCGATAATTTTAATCGGGGCTATTTATACAAAAATTCAAAAATCAGTCTTGCCGAAAATTTTATAAAACGTAGATTATTAGAAACGAAATGTATCGTTTATAGCAATAAATGTTGTGATTAGGATTTTTTTTTAGATTTGTTCAGAAAAAAAAAAAATTAGTATAAATTTTTATAACAAAAGATCCAGTGTTCAAATTTATCAGGCAGTTTACGGTCTGAAGTCTTAAAAAAGTAAATAAGAATCAAATAAAGGATAACGATACAATATATGCAACTTAAATTTAATTACCCTAGATAAAAACAAACAAAACGGTAGAATTTCAGACTTAAGTTAATAACATCAATTTAAATGTATTGCAGGATTTAGAAGCATGTAAAGATTTAACTTTAGTTTATGTATCGATTAGTACATTAACACAACAGAATTAACAACCTGAACAAATGTCAAGAGAACGCGTAAACGGCAAGCTGGAACGAAAAGTAGCTTACAGGATAAGGATAGATAAAAATAGAAAATATAATAGAAAAATTATATACATTTTTTTTTTGGAACTAAATAAAAATAACATGAATTGCTAAGTTAACCCACGACTTTCCTTTTCAGTGACTCTTCTTTTTCAGTGGGAACAGAGAGTGTAGGGTAAGTATGCCGTCGCGAGGGTAGGGTTTCTGCAAATCCGCTGAAGTCGGTTTCGCGTCGCGCGCGGTACGCGGTACCTTTGCTTGTTTCGCCATTTCCTTAGAGTAGTTTTCTTCGGTTTAAGTTCGAGTAGTATATTTTTCGGTACCGCGTCGGTGAATCGGTAACGCGCCTATGGGATTTTGTAGCGTTTTTTTTGATTTGAGATCTGTGGAAAGATCGCATCCAGAACTAACGTAATGTAGGTTTCTCGTTCTGGATGAGTAATTGTTGACGCGTTTGGAAAACGGGCAAGTTCAGGTGACTGAAATATTGTAATTGAGCGTAATCCATTCGGAGACCCGCGACCGAAATCCTCTCCGAACTAGCTGGCCGACAAGCAGTCACCGCATGAATGGGTTACGGTGCACGGATTGGTTGACCTGTTGGTACCATCCGTTGGCACTACTCAGACTTAACGTCTAGAACCGATGAGAGGTCGGTTCCGCGTCGAGTTGAAGGTAGAAAATCATTACAGGCATTCTCTACCAAGTGTTGTGCTGAATAGCCCACATACAATTCTTTGCAGTTTTAAACAAAACGACACCTGAGAGCGGCCTGCTTCTTCACCTAGACTTACAGGTATATATAATCGTTAGCCTGAAAATTGCTGTATACAATTACTGAGTCTAATTGGGCATCAAGACTCATGACTTGCGAAAAGCATTCTTCTATTGTTCAAACAGCCTGATTTGTCTTGGCTTCTTATTGTAGCTAGATAGTGAGACTGTTACATTGTAGAAGAATCAGGTGACCAGCACAATGGCTTTGCAAAACTTAATTGACAGTATGTTGCCCTAAAAAATTCGCTGTAATGTATCTTGACCCCCTTTTATATTTGCAAAGGCTCTTTGACCGTTTGAACTACGAAGTGGAGTACTGCGTTTGCTTATAAATAAATGTCATATTCTTCTGGACCAATATGCGATAAAGTAGCGGTGAAAGGATCCTCTATGATGATTTCTTTTCTCCACCTTGGCTACAACAAAATGGGCAACCTTTGTTGTTGCAGCAGCCTGCGCGTGAGTATGTTATTGATGTAGCTAATAATCTCTGGTTCAATCCAATGAGCTAGATGGTGCACGATCCTATGCTTCCTAATGTGTATTGTATTCTCCTCAATCGTGTATCCTTGCCCTTCACCGCCTTTCCGATTTTCAGCATAAGTGAACGGAGGCAGTTTTCTTCTTTGATATGCTTGCTGTATAGTGCAGGGAAGATACCTTTTCGGTGTTTTGCATACTGTAGCATTCAGGTACAGAGTAATCAACTTAACCGATTTTTACAGTTGCTATATATGCTAGTGTTGGGGCTTGGTGTTAAGATCTTCCTTAGATATAGGTAAACATAACTAATTATTTATAAGCAAGACGAACGCAAAGTGCAACTTTCTAATCTATACAATTCTTCTCCTTAGCACTACAGCCCCTCCCGGGCCTTCGTTACCTGCTAATAGTGCCTCCCCCTGCCTTGATCCATCGACCAGACCCTCCAATTTCGAAATTTGAATAGCAATGAACTGTCTTCATCGACCTAGTTAGACCAATGGTTGTTCGGTTTCCTCACTCTCGCAAACATTTCCTTGACCATGCATTCAAATTGCAAGACCAACGAGATGCATCTCGAATAAGCACAGTCTATACCGAACTCCGGAATAGCTGCTGCAACCAAGTAATCACATAAATCACATTCGTTTCCGGCACGCACACTTCGCGATGTGGGATCCGGCTGACGATCACAAGAAGACATCTCGATCCGCCCAAGCAGATCTCGTCACTTCTTGGCATCCGCCACAAAACGGTTCCTATCGCAACGGAGTTTCGTGCCGAGCCCCGTTATCCATCCAATGCAGATTGCATTGCCGCAATGCAATTCGTGGCTAAGCTGCATTGAAAGGGGTTGCCGTGTCCAAATTTCAATTGTATATTTCAATATTATTTTTGTTAAATTTACAATTAAATTTTTTTTGAGTAGTTTACCTAGGCGACTGCTCGTTTACTATATGGTTCTTGCTAGGTTCTAACTTCTCCTTCTTCTATTTCTCATCATCATCGAGGGTTTCTTGACTGCATCTAAAATGATTTTTCATTAGAAATTTCCAATAAACCTTGGTTCAACTTTAAGGGGTGCCGTGTGGTCTTTTAATTGAGTCTGACTTAACCAGTGGTTAAGAGCGAACTTTATATAATTTTGTAGTCTCTTGGCCAGTTTTGAGTCTACAGTTCTGAGTTCATGATCGGTACCCTCTTTAGAAGTTTCAAGCATTAGAGTGGGTGTAGTAACTTAATTGTGCTGTTCCGATATTATAAAAAAAAAACAACTTTGTTTTTATTTCGGCCGCTTTTATTTAATTTTTATTGAATTCACACGGATTGAATAAAGTGCACGTAAATGGTAAACCAAATAATAAGCACTCCAATGTAGCCTCACATTGGGTGGATAGGTAATGGAGGCTTAGCCGTGCTCACGCAAAATTACTTGACTAAATTACCAACCCGAATGCTAATGGTTTTCCACTTTTATAGGAGAAAAATGATGATTAGTTCCAAGAATTAATTCTTGTTAATTCTTGTAACAATGAAACTCAAAAGGTGTGTAAATGACACCTGGGTAAATGCACTTAGCTTTCGCATATCATCATAGTTTGAATCGACAAAATTCATTACAATTTTGTCTGTGGGAATTAGCGAAATCAGAAATAGAAAATAAAATATTAGATTTTGTGGAAATGAAGCAGGTATTTTAATGCAATAAATATACGGATGAATGCGTGGAAAGTTCGTGGGAATGGAATGTAACATCTATAATCTCCAATTATCCTGGGCCCGATCTTTTCTTCGTTTACTTTCCACGTTGGTTCGACCACCATGGAGTACTTTGGTTTCGATTAATCTTAACAAGTCTTGCTCATCTTTTGCTGCTGGGCACTAGAATTTACTTTAACCTTCAATCTACCTGCTAGCTTCAGCTTAAGCATGTCTCTGCGGTGAGCACTCCTGCGTTGAGTTTTAGTAAGCAGCTAACAATTAGACGCGGAAGATCCTGTCACTTCAACACAAATGCATTGCAACAAGAAAAAATGCATGAAGTGCTAAGTAATAGTTTTATCTACTTGTATGCCGGTGACAAGGCTGGTATAAGTAGTAATTGTGGAGGCATTTGCTTCACGAATTTCTTCTCTTGTGGAGGAGGACACGCACCCGGCTCGATGTATTCCTTGAAACATCTTTATTAAGTTAGCACTTATTGGATTTTAATTGCATCCTTTTTTTTGGTTGTTGCAGGTGAATGTCATTTACGACTGGATTACCCAATAAATACCTCCCCTGTTAACCTGAGAACCCAGCTTGGGACCGTTTGACAGATTACTTCGGGCCAGGTCTCGTGTAATACCTACACCAATAAATATTTATAAATATCATACTTACATCTATAAATTTAAATAAATACTCACATTCATATCCATACACTTCCGTAAACAATCACATCAGCATGGAAAAACAAAAATACGACAAAGATTCTACATGCCCATATCCATATCATATTACTCACTCGCAATGTCAACACAAAACCTACAAACAAGCAAACAGTCAACTCATTCATAAATTATTGCATTTGAATCTATGTGCTTACGTCTGTACATGCACTTGAGGAAATACTATGATTCATAAGACAAAACTGCATACGCAGATATTCATATGAATATACCCATATTACGCACATGAAGAAAAGGTCGCGTGGATCAAAAAATTGCAAACACATCAAAAATGTTTCAATGAGAATTGAGTAGCTTAGGTCGATGAATTGCGTAGTGATAATTTATTGAGTTGCAAATAAATGGCACCAATAAATTTATCGAACATGAATATATGGATATTAGTAATGTAAATTTTTGGAGTAAACAGTTAGGTCAATTATTTTGTAAGAAGTATATTGTACGCTAAAATTGAATATAAATGGTCGTAGGAAAATTTAAATAAAACATTCTCGGCAAGATACTCCTCGGCGTGTATTATTCATTCTGATTATTAACCCTTGAATCAAATAGTCGCGAAGTTATTTTTGCAGACTAAGCAATAACGGCGTCGTGGTCAGTAATGTCCTCGCCATTATATCTGCGGAGCAATCCACTGTTTAGGTGAATATAATTATTGTCTTAGTAGACCCTTTAACTTATCCTAAAGTTTATAGCGATCTTACGGATAACCGTCCGCAGTCTTTCACTGCAGACAAGGAAGTTAAGGACTCATCGCAAGGCAATTGTGCCCAATTATTACACTCGTTTTGTTACGCACTGAGGCACCTTCAAGCTGGGGGATCTCTCTTCTAGCAGGAGAGGGGAAGAGGAGTTGCCAAATAAACGATCCCCCAGCCCCAATAGCCCCGGCTGCTGTAAGTCCATTTTATCTTTTAGGACTGCCCCAGCATAATGTACCACCTGGTTCCATTTGTCAACCGATTCGAGCATCATCGCGACTTATTATCCGGGGTGAGCTCTGCTGTCTCTCTATAGAGGTCTCGTCATAGCCTGTCTCATTTTGTGGACGAAAAAATGTGCGGCAGGCATTGTCTTCCTCTCCTGGGCAAAACCGACAATCGGAGGACCGTGACTTACCAATCTTGTGTAGGTAAGACTGAAAACATCCATGCCCGCTCAAAAACTGGGTCAGATAGAAGTCAGTCTCATCATGTCTTCAATTTAGCTACGGTCTTACATCTGGGATTGGGCGCACAGTCCATCTTCTCTTTGTACAATACACCTAAGACTGCTGCCAATCGTTGAGTAATCGCTGTTTCTCCTCGAGGACAATCGTCTCTCTCGCAATCCTTGTTGGGACGCAGGTAAATAGCGTGGTGCTCTCTAGCACGTATTACGCCTGCAATAACTCTCACCGCCGAATCAGAGACTATCGGATACGAAGATGCAATCTTCAGTGCTTCCCTTCTCTGTACCTGCGCCAAGCGCTCTCCTTACTGAGAGTGTTGCCCCATATTTCTGCTCCGTACAGTAGGACTGAGCCTACAGTAATCATGAAGAGGCGTCTTCTTGATGGGCTGGGTCCCCCTACGTTGGCCATAAGTCAACTCAGAGCCGATACTCCCGAAACAGCCTTCTGAGCCATTGCCCTTATTTGCTCAGAGAAACTCATCTTTGAGTCGATCAGTAGCCCCAAGAACTTCACCATTGGCTTCGATTCGATTTGTATGTCTCCAATACTGATCATCCTTACTCTAGGGATTCTCTTTTTTGTTAGAATGACCACTTCGGTTTTCTCCAGTGCCAAACTGAACCCGCGAATAGTCATCCAGCCTTTTACTCGGCGCACTAGCATACCTAGCCTCAGTTTCGCTTTTTCAACTGTACGTTAAGTGACCAGAGCCGCAACATCATCCGCATAGCTGATCAAGCGCGACTCATCTGGCATCTCCAGTCTCAATAGCCCATCGTCAGACACGTTCCACATGTCTGGACCAAGGATGGATCCCTGGGCCACACCCGATTTAACTTCCATCCTTTGTTGGCCCTGAGTCGTGTCGTAGAGCAAGCTTCGGTCCTTTAGGTAGTGTCCCTCGAAAGCCGCATCATATACTCTGGAACTTGAAAAAGGGTTTCCAGCGTATCCAGAATATTCAACCATCTAGCAGAGTTGCAGGCTTTCATTCCTCTGCCTTTTGGACTACGCCCCCACCTCTGCAATCGCATCAATGGTAGAATGTCCTGCTCTAAAGCCGTTCTGCCGAGGAGGTAGGCCCCTCCGGCAGCACGAATGCCGTCAGTGAGTCTTACCGTAATGAGTTTTTCTAACGCCTTCCCAGTAGTGTCTACCATGCATAACGGGTGGTATGCAGACGGCGATACGGGATTTTCCTTCCCTTTGCTCATCATCACGAGCCTCGTTACCTTCCATGGTACTGGGAAAACCCCGCCCCGTAGGCAAGCGTTGAATGTGCTGAGCAGCAAGTCAGGACAATGGTGGTAGACGAGCCGCAACACCTCAGCTGGAACACCATCTGGACCTGGAGCCTTCCTTGCTTTCAGTCCCGGCTGTGTGAAAAGTGGACAGTTGACTGCTGTTTCACCCTGGACGGCGTCAACATGGACGGGATGGGCAGGGAAGAGTGCCCGCACTATCTCGTCCATCTTTTCCACATCATGTATGCAAGTTTTCCGTAGGGCATCAAGCTTCCGCATAACTAGCTTGTAGCTAAGGCCCCACGGATCCTTGTTCAAATTGTCCACTAGATCTTGTCAGCAGCGACCCTTGCTGCTGTTAATCAATTTGCAAAGGCATTTCCTGGCCAACTTATACGCTGCCACTCGGTTGTATGCCTCGTCACGGTTCCGTGCCCGTGGGTTTCACGCCGAAGCTTGTGACATTTCCTTCGCTTTCCAGCGATCTCAGTTGACCACTAGTACACTGGACGCTTGCCGAGCCGGGGTTTTTGACGGGGCACAGAAGCGTTGAAAGCAGTTGTAATGATGCCCATAGTTGAGTTCACCATGTCTTGAGCTGCCAGTTCTTCCATCCCCTGTGAATCTCCCTGCAGTGGGGCACCTGCTGTGAGCACCTCGACGAACCTCTCCACGTCCATCCCTCCGATGTTCCATCCAATTGTAGAAAGCCGAAAGCACGGACGTCGGCGTTTTTACGGTGTTTAGTACGACGAGCGCCATCCTGGCCACCATTTCTAGGATTCATTTTCGCCACGGATTAGTTTGAGGCATGCTCCATTCGATTGCTTTGGCGTTGAAGCCTCCCCCAACGAGCACATTCCCATCTGCGTTCATGATAGTGCCCTCTAAAGCATTAAGCTTGGCTTGGAAAGTTGATATCGATTCGTTCGGTGTTAGGTACACACTAAAGAAGGTGGTCCCTGAGCAACGAGCCCACACAAAACCATCCCCACGTCCAAAGCTCTCCGCCTGACATTCCAAATTTTGAACCCTCGCAACTTGCTGCGGTATAGGCTAAGTTGCAGGATTCGGGCCATCGACGTTCTGATTTTGCTTTGGCTAATTGCATCTTAAGCTAGGGTTTAACTCTTCTTGACTAAACATACTATGTTAACAAGGTTAAGGACGTCCTCCATTCTTGACTATCAGCAAATTGGTATCTACTGACACAGTCAATGTTTGTCTTGGTTTTTTTTGATGAGTTGGATCGAAACTTGAACTCATCTAAGAGGTTCTCCGGGAGGCAGTGCCTAATCCCTTGACAAATTAAATTACTTAACAATGTTCAGCTGTTAACTGGGTTTTAGGTCAACATCCAATTGGGTGAAAAATTGCTCGTTTTCTTGTTATATTAATTCTACACAACTTAGTGCCACCCATCACTTTCACGAAAAACTAACTATAAGAAAAATTTAACCAAAATACTTTAACTCCGCTTTACAACCTTGTTGCTCCCAAATTTTGTCTATCAATTATTGAAATAGACTAATTTCCAATTCAACCTTATTCTCAAAATAGATTTAACACGATAACTATCTTAAGTCTCGAAAAATGGGTTACTAGTATCATAACAAAACACTATCAAACACATAAAAAGACCATAAATAGACAATAAAAAACAAATCAAATTCGCAAACTGCATCTAATCTGAACTGAGCCATTGTCAACTTGTGTAGGATGAAAGAAAAACTAGAAAAGAAAACTCAAACTATCACCACATGTTACAAAAGATACCGTTGTTACAAGTATTTGTTTGGGTTACTTTGATACTTTTAGTTTTATAGATCCATTGTGGCACACTTGCTAGGTTTGGAGCTTTTTCTAGTTATAATTTTTGTTGGAGTGAACGCGAACGGGTGAAGCCCCTCTTACATCATATATGCACATTAAATTGACCTAAATCTTTGTTGGAAGCGCACGACAAAAGTCGGTGGATGAGGCGATAGCGCGATTTTATCTCTAGTAGCTTACAGTCGCGTGTAACAAAAAAAGCAACTTGAAAGGAGCATTATAATATTCGGTGTCACTTATCCAAGCATAGTTAACTTTGAAAAGTTGTTGAGAGTGATGACGACAACGGCCCTGAACCAATTCTTTGCCATATACGAGTATATGACTACAACCAAGTGAATATAGTAGTTTGCCCTATAAGTAGTCAACACTAATGAAAGACGCACATATGGTTATAATGGGAACGATATATGCGTATACGCAAGGGAAATTAATTTTCATTGCGTAATTATGGAAAATTGTAAAGTAGGATAAATGATGGTTTTTCAAGATGTTGCGCTGATGATGAGCGAAAGAGTATCGACTGAGTGAGAAATGGCCTAGATTGAGATTTTGTAAATTGGACTATTAATTTAATTTTTTGATAATTTGGCAATTGCAAATGATTGATGATAGCGTTAGTTACTGATTGTACAATTCTTTGATTTTGAGATAACTAGCCTTGAATACTGGCTGTGGTTGAATTATGTATTGACTGATCTAGAGAAATTAGGTTGGTGGTACTTAGAAAATTGTCGAAAATTGTTAATCAATAAAGACGAATGACGCAGAAATTTAAATGCTCAAGCACAGTAATATATGTATTTCTTTATTTTTTTATTCATTTGAAAATGCGAAGCGTATGGCCCTTTCTCATATGGTTAAAGTTACCGCCATCTTGATACTAAGAAAGCCAGACTATCAGCGGTGTTTTTTGTTTTTAGGGTTTTGTAAAAAATTTTTTTTACAATACCCTAGTAATATCCGTCAGTTAATGCGTCACAACAAGTTTTCTCAGGAGCTGAAGAAGCTACAGGCACTAAATTTTGTGAACAGCACAAAAATTTTCGGTTAATAAAAGTTTTGAAGTTGGAAAACATTTCAAAGGATTTTAAGAGGGGCCTCCCCATATAACGATGTGACCTCTTGAACATTGTTTTTTATCGCACACAGGTGAGTTGATTATCAAATGAAAGGCCTTGCTAAAATCTTTGAAAACCCGTTGTTAAAAAGTCAATATCGATAACGGAGTAGGCAGGGGAAGCGGAAGAATACGAAAAAATGGTGTCCTCCCTTCGTGATTGGATACCTGTGGACCGAACATTCTGAAAAATCGTGGAGGTAGTTCTTTATAAGTCCAACAACGACAAATACCTCAGAAGTCCAAATTCTATAAGCTTCGTTAGTAATCGTATGATTTATCAATTTTACATTTTCTTGAATAAAATCGTAAAGATACCCTTAAATTCAATCAAATTTTATGTGCAGATGGCTATTTATAAGACTAATCAATCATGAAAGAAAGGAAGGATCGAATAATATTTAACGAAGCTATGGTGGTTTGAATTTTCTTGTATTTCAACAACATAGCATAAGCCTTGAACATAAAATTTAACGAAATAGCCTTCATTTGCTTTTAATTAGTTACATAAATCATACATCTTTGTGGATTGAAAGTTACAGTTCTTAGCTAATTCTTACAATAATCACAGATACATACACCAACTTTATAGCCACCGCAAGCACCGTGAACCCACAGTTCGGACATTAGACACTGTATCCATTCTTTGCCTTCCTTGTCATTGCTGTACTTTACAAAAAAAAAAAACACACTCAGCGTCATCGTATTGCTATATCGTCAGAGAAATCAGTCTTATCTGCAGAGACAGCACCAAGGCTCAAATTTGACAATTCATTTTCTGCTCTGTTTCTTCTGTGTCTCTTTTTTTATATTTTTAACCCTTTTTCTTAGTTCCTTTTTCACGTTGTTTGTTTTCTTTACCAGACGACTTTCGAGGTCCTTCTTGTATGGGGAATTTGAAATTATTGCTGGTTTTCCTGCCCCACGCCCTCTATCGCTGGATCCTTTCACGACTGATGGCTCGGGAGAAATTTGACAGGGAGTAAGAAGAGGGTGATGTTAAGTCGCAGTAGCAGATGGCCCTGGTTCAGTTTCATCGAAACTATTCAGTCGCTGAAGACTATTTTCAACAATTGTGGTAGGCGTTGTCGGAATGATTGGAGGATTTTTATCTTGTAAACCTGTTTCGATTGAACGGATATATGTTACCAACTTTAAAACCATTTGCTACAATCTCTCCAGTTTGACATTTTAGGTAGACTTTTCCAAACAGCTCAACAAGTTATATGGTGCTACAAATCCATTATTTCGTCTCAAGAAAATACGAACTTTTTCGCTGTAATACGCTTTCAAGGGACCCATGAACGTTCGATCCAGCGGTTTTACTTTGTGCGTACAGTGAGGTGGCAGTGACTGGATCGTCACACGATGTTGTTTGGCAAGATCAATAACTTCTATATTCTTCGTATAGCTGTAGTGTCCATCAAGAATCAAAAGCACCGGTGAAGCTTACGTTTTTTGGACATATTCCACAAAGTGTTGAAAACATTCCGTTGAAGTTAGTTTAAATCCACCCAAAAGGGTGTGTTCTTCCTATGGAGCCAACTGGAGCACCTCTCATTAAAGCTTGTGACATATTTTTACGCGTAAAAGTAATCATGGGTGGAACAAATATTTACTACTGGACTCATGCAAATAACTATAGTTATTAAGGACCCCTTTCCAGCTGACGTCATCGCCCCAGTTTGTTTTTTCCTTTTGGTTCTATAATTTTCGGTATTTTGCTCTGGACTGTCGAGAGACCGCTCTCATCAATAATAACGACGCATGCCGCAGGTAAAGACCTATTAGTCTGGATTTTTTTCAGATTGTCGTAAAACGCATCCATCTTTTCTATGGTGAAACAGCTCTTGCTTGAGAAGTACCAGTCGGTTGTCTTATGTATCAAACTTGCTGGTTACGTTTCAAAAATCCCTTTAACTACAATCTCCCGGCATAACCTTCCTTAAAAGAATTTTTAATATTGGTTTTAGGGCCAATTGATAGGCCAAACGTCGTAGATCCATTCTAGTGAGTCCGTAAAATTTGCTTTCCATTACTACAATATACTCAACTAGCAGTTTTTCCATGTCTTCGCTGAAAACTGGTCTTCGGCCAATAGCTTTACTTACTATCGACTCAATCGACGATTCCTTTTCATTGACCATTAGAAAGAGATTGACTGGGGTGCATTGAAAAGTTTAGCTGCCTTTAAGTATCAAATTTTTTTCTCACGAACAGCAATAATTGCAGCAGACATTTCCTCACTGTCCCACTTCTTCCCTTTCCTGTACTTGTTGCTTGTTTACATTTCTAGAACAGAAATAACAAAAGAATTACTTACCAACAAAAAACGAGCACCAAATTTGGAATATTTCAAATTATGTTCACTTTCAGTATACCAAATTGGCAACATGTGAACCTAACTGAAAACTTGAGGAATAGTACATATGCATCGGACGTCGGCTGCAGCAGTAATTGGAGAACTGAGAAAGATTTTTTCAGTTTGGGGCCTACCAGTAGAATTCATCACGGAGTTCAGTTCAAATAGCTAAGACAATGCTTGGAAAAGCACAAATTCACCCAAGTGTGTGTTTTTTTCAATTGCAAAAATTAAAAGATCAGTTTTTGTTCAAGTATCGGAACACACTATGTACTGCAATGGTAAAGGCGTCAGCTGAAATGATGCTGAATACAAAGCGGCAAAATAATTCAAAAGTAGAGAAGATATATGGGTGCAATTAAATAAGAATGAGAGATGGCAGCCAGGCACATTCTTGAGAGCATTATCACGAAATAAGCAATCAGTCCGAGTGTATTTGGTTAAAGTCTACGGCATCTGCAGATCAGCTTATATTGATCAAATGAGGAAGTATATATCATTGGCGAAGCCTCCACACATCGACGAAAGAGAGTGGCCTTGGTCAACATTCCAGGATAAGCCAAGTGAACCAGTATCACAACCATTATTGTTATTAAACGAAGTAGACCCACATTGTAATGCAGACGCACCCCTAGCTGAGCAGCATACGCCTGTTCGATATAAAGATGATCAGGAAGAAAGATATTCACGAAGACAATCTAACCGAGAAAGAAGGCAACCTCATCGACTGACGTACCCATAGAGTTCAAAAATGTATATTACTATTGAATTAAAATTGCGAAGGGTGTTGTGTGTTACTTGCACACCCACACTTGTAAGTATCATTGTATTTCAATTGCGTTCTATACTGAATGATATAGTCAGTTGATCACTGACAGTCTAAGCAAATAGTTCGTACCTGGTTCAAACATAAAAGTTCCAAGGTTCAAACAACCTACCAATCTTCACAGTTGGGATTCTACCAACATCCATGCCCTTAGTGTTACTTTGCGACGTTTACTTGTACAGACAGGTTAAAAATTGTTTTAAAAACAAAACTGCTCTACGTTTCTAGAAGAAAACAGAGAATTGGCATCTCGTGAAGATTACTTAAAGATTCATTTTCTCATTCACCGTCAACTGTCCGCACCAATTTTCTAAAAAGATATTTTGTATGCATGTAAGCTATTAGATGGTAAGGTAATGTTGCTATTCAATTTGGCTCTGGAGTACGTCATACAGAAGCTACCTGTCGATACGCAAGGTACATTACTATACAAGTCGAGCCAAGTAGTGGCCTATGCGGACGACATCAACATTCTGTCACGGTCATTAACAACTGCCAAGGAACTCTTCCTGAAACTCGACAGTGAAGCAAAACTAGTAGGGCTACAAATCAATGAAAATAACCCAAAGCTCATGACGCAGTCGAGGAAAAATACCTCAAATACACAAAATATCACACTTGGCGAATACAGTATCGAGAATGTTAGCGAGTTTGTGTATTTAGGCGCCAAAATAACGAAAACCGGCAATGAAAGAGACGCAGAATACAGCTCGCAAATAAAATATTCTATTCAGTATTGAAGATCTTGAAGACCAGCTGCATACACAGGAAAACAAAGCTCCAAGTATACAAATCTGTGATGAGACTTGTGCTATGCTATGGGAGTGAAACATGGAGTCTAACCCAAGCATCCGCAAATATATTGAACGCCTTTGAGCGACGGGTCCTGAGGCGAATAATCGGGGCAAAGCTAGAAGGGGACCAATGGTCAATCCGAAACAACCATGAGCTGTATGAAATTTTTGACGAACCGGAGGTCTCAAGGATTGTAAGACTGCGGAAACTGCAATGGGCTGGACACATGATTCGTATGGACAAACAACAGATACCCAAGAAGGTATTTTTTGGGAGAACTGAAAGCCGGTCGCCAGTGAGGAAACCGAGGAAACGCTGGTCTGACTCAGTCGGCGAAGACAGTTCATCGCTGCTCGGATTTCAGAAATGGAAGACGCGGTCAACGGACCGAGACATTTGGAGGCGCTGTTTGTAGGAAGTGAAGGCCCGAAAGGGGCTGTAGTGCTAAGAAAAAGAAGAAGTGAAGAAGGTAATGTTAATAAATGTAAATGAAATTTGTTTTGCAAGAAATATACTACCAACATACTGTTGTGTCAAAATCATTGGTTTTGTACTATTCTTATTATAGAAAATCACTTTGTTTTTATAATTTTTACTATCCTGATTCTTGATCAAGTCATGAATAATTTTGTTTCCCATAACAAAGCTTATTCTTCTTTGAGGTAGGACTACAGCCCCAGGCTTTGCTTTCTACAATAAGTGCCTCCAACTTTGAAATCCGGGTAGCGATAAGCTGCTTTCGTCGACCGAGTCAGACAAGCGTTTCCTCGGTTTCCCCACTTGTCTCTGCCCTTAAGTTCTCCTAATGAATACAATTTTGGGTATTCATTGTTCATCCATACTATTGACATGGCTAGCCTATTGCAGCTTCCACATTCCCACAATCGTTGAGACCTTCGGCCCGTCAAAAATTTCATACAACTTATGGTTGTACTGAATAACATATATTTACGGATGCTTGGGTTAGGGTTCAGGTTTCACACCTATAGCATAGCACAGGTCTGATTACAGACTTATATGCTGGGAGCTTACAATAAAGCTTACATTTGTAACAATTATAATCAATAATGTCAAACGGAACTTGCGATTTTACATCGATATTAATCTTACTAATAAAAAAAACCATAATGCTTGAATCAAAGATAGATGTACGATGCATTGTCACTAGTTGCTGGACCAAGAATGATCATGAATCTTCTCCAAACTTTTTCCGTGTTCCAACCAACTCCTTCTCAATTTCATCTCACATTCGACGTAATTTTGTTCGTTCCAACCACGCATATACGTTCATTTAAATCATGCATGTACACATATTGTACAAAGTCAATTTCATCTAACCTTCAACGCACCGTTGACCAAAGTGTGGCGGATGATAGTCGTGCTACATCACTCCCTCCCAAGTGACATTGTCAATAGTCAATTGTCACGAGATTACTCGATGGCGATTCGTATAAGGGCTGCATCGTGCGTTTGCTGGTTGATGAATCCCATACATGTAGTGTAGTGGTGTGCTAGAAACGGGAGGCATTTGTGTTGAGACCTGTTGCGGACGTAGGTTGCAGCCTCTTGCAGGGTGGGTATGGATTTTGTGCCGAGCTGGCATAGCAAGCTCTACGATTGAAGATGCGCCTCTGAAGCCGTTCAGTTGCAGGTTTCCTGACCATTGTCTTCGAAATTTCTGTTGCTGTTGGTTGCGAAATTGATTTGACTGGTGATTTACTCTCTCTTCGACTTTGATACGATGCTTACATTGGAACCTCTTGGAGATGGTGTGTCGCTTGATTGGGAGTACATTCCATGAATGCGAGCTTGAATCGCTCTGTGGAGATATTTGCGGTGCGCCCATTAATTTCGACAGTATACGGCGCACTAGATATTCTTCGAAGGGCTTTTAGAAGTCCTGAACACGGCTGAGTTAAGGGTCGCTTTACTGCACCGTTCCTGAGGAATACGTGCGAGCAATTACTGAGGCCCTTGTTCATATATGATGCCCGAGAGCTGTGGTATGTCATTGCAGTGGGACGAGCCTGGTTCATTATTTCATGTGATTTGCCTATGAACTCGTACGGTTGAATGGTTGAATGATCGGGAACTATTAACACTCCCGGAAACGTAAGCGTTGCTCGATACAGTATTTCGGTACAAGGCGCTGACGGGTCCTCTTTGACGTTTCCACGTATACCGAGTAAAACAGTAGGAAGTACTTCAGGCCAGGATTGATTTTGTTTGTCGCACATGATTGCTGCTTTGAGCCATCTTACGATTGTTCCATTGGACGCTGGGTGGTAGGGCGACGTCCTGGTTCAATCGCGACCGATGAAACGAACTAACGCTTTGAATAGCGTTGATTCGAATTGCGTGCCCTGATCCATTGTTATCGTGAGTGGAACGCCAAACCGTGCAATCCAATTACTGTAGAATGCCTTGGCGACAGTTGCTGTCATACGGTTGGCTGATTGGAATACCTCCGGCACCCTGGATGCGGCATCAGAAAGTTTTGTATCGGAATTCTTTGGTTTCGTCAGATTTTTGACCGCTGAGAAAGCACGCAATTTCGCGCCCACCCTCTGACGTCTCTTTTCTGTTTGTCCAAACGAATGTGTTCGCTATAGATTTGAATGTTGTACGGCCACTTGGATGCGAAGGCTGATGAAAAAAGTCAAATATCACCCTGCGTAATGGTTCTGGTACAAACGGGTGCGCATGAAAGAGCTATATGTCAGCTATGACTTTGACAGTGTTCCTAACGGTAACTGGTTTTAGTTGGAGCGATGTGGAGTTGTTGAGAACGAGTTTCTGCAGTTTGACATCTTTTTGTTGCTCGTGCACCAAGTCGTTAATATATATTGATGCCGGCATTGAAATTGCTTCAATCCGTGAAAGGGCATCTGCGATCTTATTGGACTCTCCTGGGATGTATCATACGCTAGTGGAGAATTGACACACGTAGCTTAGGTGTCGGAGCTGTCGTGGTGACGCCTTTCTGGACGGTTGTGCAAAAGCGTGGCTGAGTCCCTTATGGTCTGTCAGAATGTGAACCTTTTCGCCTTCTAAATAATAGTGAAAATGGTGGATGCTGTTGTAAATGGCAAGCAGCTCACGGTCATATACGCGTATTTGGTTTCTGCTTTTGAAAGCTTCTGTTGGTAGAACGCAAGTTGGGGCCATTTGCTTCTGTTCAAGCACTGCGCCAACCACTATGTCTGATGCATCTGTAGCAAGCCCGAGTGGCTGGTTTGCCTGGAAGTGTACTAATAGTACAGTATCCGCTAAGTTGTCCTTGCACGACTGGAAAGCTCTCTCTGTTACTGGAGTCCAGACAATTGGCGTTTTGCCGTTCTTCTTATCCGGGGTAAAATTCTCGGATGAAACGTCGTTAGGAATTAATGATGCCTAAGAATCGATTAAGCTCATTAATCGTTGCTGATTTGTTACAGTTCCACATCAGCTGGTCACGTGACGATGGTAACGCTATGCCACTTACATTGATATTGTGTCCTAAATACTCGACCTTCTCAACTCCAACAGTACACTTATCCATATTGATTATCACTTCGTACTTGGCGAGGCATTCGAAAAACAGTCGTGGATGCTTTATATGTTGATCCTCAGATTCGGAAGCTATCAAGATATCAGTCTACGTAGCAGATACAAAACTCAAGACCCTGAGGCACCAGATCCATGAAATGCTGGAAGGATTGTGCTGCATTGCGCACGCCAAATGTCATAGCCATAAATTCATAAAGGCCAAACGGAGTTGCTACTTCGGCTTACGGGGTATCCTCTTCCCTTATTGGGATCTGATGGAAAGCCTTGAGCAGATCGATTGTAGTGAATAATAGATTTTCATATGTCCGTGAAGGACCGCAGCGATGTTCTGCTGCCTCGGCAGAGGAAGGTGTTGATTCCTGCCGAGAATGCCCTCGTCCGGAGACGCGTGAATGCGCTGGCAGGCTAGCATTGCGGTGTCGTGGGGCGGGTTCGTTTCCCCGGCACGAGGACTCACTACAAAACATTTCGCATTCACGAATTGCTTGCAGAGTTCGAGAGGACGACCGAAGTCGCAAATCAGTAGATAACCTCCACGAAGGAATTACGACTTGTTGCGAGAACAAGTGCAACCTGACAAGAAAGACTAATTTGGGGGTGACCTCGTCCTTACCCAAATACATTCAGGGCCCACAAATGAAAGAGGGGCAACCGGGTGGTGGTGGAGCCCCTTCATGCCCACCCAACCGGAATAAATCCAATGTTAAATCGTTGAAGTGGCCAGGTATTCCTCTTCTGAGTGGAAAACTCATACAACTTGAATTGTATGAACCTTCCCATCAGAAGGGGAGTACCCCGGTGACCAATTTATGTCATAGAATTATACAATGGAATTGCATAACTTTATGCCATAAAAAGGCACTTGGCTTGGGCCACTCAACCCATTAAGTCACCTGAAATAAAAAGGATTAAATTGTACCCGGTGACTGGCTCATATTTTGAGGGGGAAGCCTGCCACCGTACCGGGTCCTATACCCGGTTAGAAATGGAGGAAAGGAAAGACCCTCGGGTACGTTTTTAATTCATTTTTATTTTTTTTTCTTTCAATTTTCAATCAATTCATTAGATCATCTATACCTAATCTAACTTATTGGTTTCTAACAGGTTAAATTCCGGAATTACACATTTTCTGATACTCTATAGCTGACCACAAAATCTTATTTGGAATTTGAATATAAATGAACTATTTATGTTACACTTATGTACATTTTGTATGGTGATAAATAATACTTAAATAAAAGGCAGAATTTTAGTAATGAATCAATTTGAGAAAGATAATCTTCAACACAGGAAATGTTTCAATTCCAATCTACCTTTCTGACGAGCGATGTTAACAGGGTTTTCAAAATTGCAATCTCTGGTTGAGAATTAATTCCAAGCTCTTAGAGAGCGACTTAATAGACTAAAATTATCGCCCTTTATTAAATTTTTGACTTTTAATTATAAGAATAATGTTCAGATACTGTTACATTACAGACTTCTGCGGAAAATGCCAGAACAACGATGTTGCAAGTGATTATTTTGCATGTCCCATAATTATCTCTTTTTGTTGCAACAAATACTCGTTTATACTTGTATTTTACCTGAACTGTCATTCTAAAATCCCAGTTGAGAAATTACATCATTATTAACTCTCGTTAAACACAAAAGCTTCGAATTTAATCTAAATTTTTATCTGTCATTTATAATACCTTTTTATATTTTTGAATGGTGCAAAATTTATTGTTTATATTGTCTTTGATTTTTATCATTTCAAATTGTTATTCTTTTTATTGAATGGGTTTAGGCTATTATTTTAGGTGTGATATTTTATCTTATGGTTTAATTTTACTAAGAATTTGAATCAGTGCTGTCATATAAATGGGTAGTAGAAAGATTTATAGGGTAAATAATTAGGTAAACTTGTTTATTTAAATAAATGAATCAGTATTATTTTATAATTATTATTATTAAATAATAAGGTAATGTTATCTTATTTTTTTATTCAAATTTCGGGAACTTTTAACGGAGTATCACTAAATGCAAATGATATAATGCCTTTGATGTTCAAGTACATCGACAAAGCGTAAACTGAACATACTCTTTATTATATTAAAAATCCAAAATTTTTCATGAAATTGAAAAAAAATGTTCACTTTCAAGAACTGATTAAAATATGTATGAATATAAAATTAAGCCTTCAAAATTAGACCAATAAGTATGCTCATTTACATATCCGGTATCGAAAACTAGTAAAGTGCAGATATTTGAGAGTGCCAAAAAAAAATCTATAGCAAGAAATACATTGAAGTTCACGAACAAGAATTACTAAAACCAGGCGTAATCTCTGGATGCACAACGTAATCAGTATAAAAATGGATACATGCAAATTAATCGCTCTGAACTCAGACAGATTCATTCAAATTAATCGTGTGATAGCAAAGTTCTATATGCAATTGATTACATCATGGTGCTATAATTTTCATGCGAACTTTATCCAAAAATATTTCGACAAAATTCATTGAATGCCACATAACATTCTATAGCGAAAATTATCTCTTCAAGATTATGTTTCTTAATGCTCAGGTCGTCTTGTATCTGAACACGACTGATAAGCTTTTCTTACAACTACACTTTCAATCGACGCTTTTAATTCTAAGGTTTTGTGACTTGAACTTCATACGGGATTCCAATAAGACGCGAAAATGAACATGCATGCAAAAGCTAATATGAATTTTCTATTACTTGAAATAATGTGAACTACTCAAGTTATGTCTGCGCCGAATAATGTGAAAGCCTCCTCTTCTCCCGACAATTCTGCAACCTTTCCTTGCAATTCCCGAAAAGCATGGACAGCCTCGATTTCCTGCTTCAGCTCTTTGATCGTTTTGCTAGGATCAATTTCCACGGTGAGCGTGCTGTGTTGCAATGTCTGGACCGTTATTATCACTTTGTTGTTTAGTGCAACTGGCCGACGTGCTTTAAATTTGGGCCTTCACTTCACTTCTTGCTACAGAATCTTCGCAAGCATTACTTTGTGCATTTCTATCGCGATCAATTTACTCCGACCACACACGCACTTTCATTTTTTCCACGCAAATATCCACCGTGTATTTACTAGTTTTTTCTCTTGTGTCTAATTAAATCTACATTTGCGAACTACCGTACTTTTCTTTTTCGTTGCCACATAGGGAAACGTGAGAAGATTCGAAGAGATATTTGTCGATCAAACGCGTATTTATTTTGTTCGGGTTGCCGGTTTTTCTTCGAAGACTTGCTCTCTGATCCTTCACTAGTTCATTTCACCCCAAGCATGCACCATTCAAACACAGAAATTATTCCATGAAAGTGTTCTGTGTACTTCTGTGAAACGTTCCAGTTTGTTTGTATTCTCACGATTCATCTCTGTGTGCACGCTTCTTCTAACAAGTATTGTGGAGGAGTTTCCGAATTTGTATTGGAACATGTACAGTACATTAACAACAACGATTCCACGCGAACCGACTTCCTTAATCGATGAAGCGAAGTTGCATCACAGCATTTCGAAAAATTTCCGACAAAAGAGCTAACGGTTAATTACAAATCCGTTACATGCTAAGTGCATTGAGTAACTAATTGTTACTAAATTCGGGGGCAAATCAATGACGCCTTTTTCCACATTTTCAAATTGTTTCTTCGTTTCATATCTCCTTTGGGGACCTGATTATTTCTGGGAACTAAAGAATAACTTTTCGACAAATGATTTAAGGGAGGGAGAAACCTTTGGACACCCAAGCGAAAACACTTCCACTAGATTTTGACGGAACACGAGTTTTATTCCACTTTTCGCTAACCCACACGACTAACAAGGTGTTCACAATTTGCACGATAACTTTATCGTCTATTTTTTTTACAATATTTCACTGTCTTTTACGCGAGAAACTTTTCCACGTGTCTCGGCGATATTCTGATCAGCCCGCAATCTCCTCTCACTCCCAACTCGCTTCTTCTTTACGCGGCGTCCGCGCTGTCTGGCGGTTTCGAGCAGACTCCTGATCTCCATCCCATTCCTCGTTTGTCAGACGAAGCATCAGACTCGACTTGCCGGCGCCACTCTCCCCGATAATTCCAATTTCCAATGTTGTTATGTAGTTATCACCCATTTTCACGATTTACGACGCAATAGCATGCAAATTTCGCAAGCACAATTTAATATTCTCCACACTCAAGCAACTACGACACTTTATGGGCAAGTAGAACAATACGAACCCATTCAGAAAGGGGGAAATCACACAATTGAAGGTTTTTGTTGCTATCAAATGTACTTTTTCCTTATCATTTGTAGTTTATGACGGCGGTATTTGCAATTTCCCTTTTCACTGTCTTTTGTAGGTTCAATTAAGTTATCAATTGAAGGCAATTTGTCGTTTATGATAATTAGGCGTAATTAGGTGGGAAAAATCGGAAGAATTAGACAAATTTTAAGGGGTTTAAATGATACAATGATTTTAGCGTTCATATAATTAACAGGTTAAATGATACAATGATTTTAGCATTCATAATTAAAAGGGGTTAACCGTTTCGTTCTAAGCATTTGCATACCGCGTTACACCGCAATTCGTTAAATTATCTTCAAAAGATATTGTAATAAGATACTACACATTAGAAATTTTTAAACATTTTTAGAATTTTGTTTCCCGGGTGTTAAGTACAAAGGAAATTTTTCCACTTATTATTCCTGCGAAAAAAAAAAAAACGAGTGTTGCGATGGGGAAGGTGACTGAATCGACTGAATCCTTATTAAATTGCGTTCGTGCTGTGTGCCTGTGTCAGCGCTGCTTTTAGAGCCATCGTTCTTAGATTACTACAGGGCAGCTAATTTTCTCGTGATCCCAAGGCAATGCGGATTACGAAAAAGGAGCTGAAGGATCTTTCTGTGTCTCACGGGTTGCCTTCGGCGTCGGGACTAGAGATGACGAACAATAAAAGAACACAATTAACAGACGGACGGACTGACTTATGTCTATGTTTGCCTGGAAGTATACAATCTTTGCGCGTTTTTGAAAATATATGCGGACGGACAAACAGACGTGCCCAATTATCTATCGGCGCAGGTCTTTCGCGTGGTATATCCCCACTTCTTTTCCCGATGGATCCGTTATCAAGTAACGGTTAGGTCCCATTACCTTCTTTATGCGGCTTTTCAGGAATCGCCTGTCCAGCTTGGCGTTGTAATGCCCCGCGGCGTCACTTTGGCGGAAATTTCGCCGGAAAACTTCATCTCCTTCTTTGAAATTAGCAGATCGTGACCGGAGATTGTACTGCGCTTCATTTGCACTACCTGCGGCCTTAATCTTCCGTCCGATCTGTTGGCGGAGGTCTCCTAAACGTTCGTGGGGCTCCAGCGCAACGACCGGGTCTCCCAAACACTTTAATTGCCGTAACAGTCGGTATGATTTACCGTGGCAAATCATGTGCTGTCCAAAGGCGGCAAAGTAAGGGGCGACACCGGTGACGGAATGATACGAGGATCGCAGGGCGCATGTGATGGCAGACAATCGCCGATCCCAATCCTTTTGAGATGGGTGGACGTAGGAACGGATCGCGGCCAATAGGGTGCGGTTCAACCGTTCTGACGCGTTGGACTGAGGAGAGTATATGGGCGTCAGTTGGTGTTCAATGCCATACTGCTCAAGTAGGCTCTTAAACTGCCGAGACCGGAACTGTACTCCATTATCTGAGTACACACTCTCTGGAACTCCGAACACATGGAATACCCGGTTCTCTAAGAATTTCACGATCGATGGAGTTGTGAATTTACGGATAGGTTCCACCATTGGGAATTTTGAGAGCTGATCTAGAACGACTATAGCTCCGATGTGTCCCATGGAAGACCGAGGATATGGACCGAGTAGATCGATGTATAGACGCTGGAACACGCGTTCTGGGACGTTGAGTTGACCCATAGGAGGTCGAAGAGGCTGGTTGGGCGCTTTGGTGCCTTTACAGGTATCACAGGCGCTCACGTAGTCTTTGACCTGGGATGCCATTTTAGGCCAAAAGAAGTATTTTTTTAGTCGCCGTAGTGTTCGACCGTAACCTCCGTGGGCACTTAACGGATGATCATGTGCGCGGAGGATCAGCTGTTGTGTCATTTCCTCCGGTACCCAGAGTTTCCAAGACTCTTCTTCCTGCCATGGATCACCAGTGGCGTATTCGTTTCGTCTATACACATAGCCGTCTATTACCTTCAAGTCAGGCAGCTGTGTCTGTTGGGTCGCTATGGTTTGCCTCAACTCTTTGTAGCTATCTGATTCGAAATGTGGGCTGTCCAAATCTATTTCGATGGGGTCCTCGTCATTTATTGTTATTTCGGCTCCCTCTGGGGAAAACATCCGTGAGAGAGTGTCGGGTACGATGTTCTGGGTTCCTTTCCGATGTTTGATGGAGAACTTGAACCCTTGCAGTTTAAGAGCCCATCTGGCTAGGCGTCCACTTAAATCTGCCTGGTTCATCAACCATTGTAGTGACGCGTGGTCCGTGATGATCTCGAATTGGTGGCCCTCGATATAAGCTCGGAATTTCTTCACAGCCATTACCGCTGCCAAACATTCTTGCTCGGAAACAGTATAGTTCCTTTGGGCCGAATTCAGCTTATTGGACATGAAGGCGATGGGAGCTTCCTCCCCTTCGTCGGTCAATTGCACCAGCACGGCTCCTACTCCA